>CM038144.1:235288348-236520236 GCA_021437245.1 Aegilops speltoides
CTTGCATGTCTCTTTAAGACTGCAGGGCTGCTGCTCATTTACTTTCTCCGCCTTGGAACCGTCGTTCCATGTTTCCCACTACAGCCGTCCCTTGCGCCACGTACACCGCATGCACGACATGGGGTAGGTGACAACACATGGAATATGGGAAGGCGTGCGTGGGCCGACACTCACGTGCCCTCAATTGGGCGGGGAGGGCGGTCGATGGCCTTGCTTGCTGCCACATTGATGAGCCAGATCCAAGCAGGCTCTTCAGGGGCGTAGGGCTAGTCTTCCGGCCTCCCCTTCCCAACTATAAAAAGGGGACTCTGGGGCTGGAGGAAGAGCATCTCCTTGTGTCTCCCCTTTGTATCGATTCTCCATCCACGGTCATGGCAAGGGGGCGTGGCCGAGGCCGTTCTTCTGTGGAGGCGACCAGGTCTTCCTCCCACCGGAGAGCTATGGCGGTCAAGGAAGAGCTCGATGCCCAGGGAGAAGGCCATGCTCGAGGCGGGGCCGCTGGACGGGGCCATGGTTGGCGAGGCGGTCGAGGCAGAGGTGGGCGTGGAAGGGGAACGCCCACGCCGTCTCCGTCTCCGTCGCCATCTCCTCCTGCTTCGTCGGGTGGTCATGTTGGTGACTCGGCACTCGAGTTCATCTTGTAGCTGTGTGGGCCACTGCGCCGCAGCCTTCGTCTTCCCCAGGCATTCGCGAGTGTGCTGGAGGTTGACCAGCCACCGCAGCTGAGGCTTCACATGAACGGGTGTTGCCATGGCGACATGTGGGTGAACACAAGGTTCCCCGCCCCTCAAGTGATGCTCCTTCGCTGGGGCTGGAAAACTTTTGCACGCGCCAATTGCTTGATGGATGGGCATGTCCTCTACTTCAAACTAGCGGAGAGTTATTTGCTCTTTGTCATGGTCTTCGGGCGCTCGGGACATAGTCTAGGGTGCTGTGCGGAGAGCTCACCTGATGGCGAAAGCTCCTCTTTGGGTGAGAGTGACGAGGAGGACATCGATAACGATAACGAGGGTAGCAGGAGGGAGGATGACGGGCCCGACTAGGCGTCGGGCACACCATTCCTGAGCGACGCCGACAACACCATTATCTGCATTGCCAGCTCCTTGAACTTCTCGGGGTCGCCTCCTTGGTATTTGGCGTGGGAAGGCCAGAGAAGACGAAGAAGGCGGGTGGTGGGCCGTCAAGTCGGAGTACGATGGCACCGACGCCTTCATAGCGTATTGGCAGCCTGCTGCCTCATCTTCCAGCTCTTCTCCCGGCACCATCATCACTAGCCCTCTACTAGATGGCCACAGGAATGTTCTCTTGGTGCCTTCTGCTGCTTGTACCTCGCCTAGGCGCTCCTTTTGCCCTCCTGCCATCTTGTTCCCATTCCTAGGGAGAGGGACGAGAAAGGGATTATGGGCACCTTATCTCTTTTTAGTTTGTAAGCCCACAGGTCTTAGCTAAATTTAGAACTTGTAATCCCCTTTCTCATGTTTACATTTTGTACGAACTATATTTGTATGGGAAGTATTAATGAAAAAAGGGTGCTTGTCGGGTTCTTTGTGCGTGAGCGAAGCTCATACCAAGGAACCAATCCTTGTTATTTTTAAGATAAACATTGTCGCCAAGCAACTGGCCTTGCCGTCCCCTTACTCCATTCGACCACACTCATGCCCTTGGCGGAGGCAGGGGCAAAGTAGGGTTAGGCCCTACGCTTGCTTCCCTGTCACCAAGTCTACAACCAAACTCAGACCCAAGAGATAGTTCCCGGGTATTGGAAAAGGGGAGCACGGTAGCCTAAGAATAAAACGAGGTTTCATACGTCCCAATTTTATACGGAACCGCAAAACACGGGATAAAGGACTTATCTGAATCTGCAGCCCCCCGGCAACATTGGCTTGCCGGGGTGGGATCCTTGTGTATTCAGCCCCGGCAATTTTGCCTTGCCGGGGCCGGAGCGCCGGTTCGTTCACTTTCTTCCAACAGCTTAGCAGAAATGTCCATGTACCCTGCGAACCAAAGAGGACGGAAAGGAACAGAGAGACGCACACTCGACCACTATGCTAGGGGTTAGTCACTGCTAAGCACTATCAACCCTAACTGAGGGAGAGACTCAACCTAGCATGCATGCTATAACTTAGGGCGCCAGCGCTTCATTTATTTATGCTTAGGGTCTGTGCCTGGCTTTGTACAGAGGGTTACATGCCTTGCTGGCAAGGCTTGTACAAAAGGTGTGGTCTGCCGAGGGGGCGGCAGCCATGCCTTATGGGTAAATCTTCCAAAGATGCTCGATGTTCCAGGAGTTGCTCACTGGAATGGCATCTTCAGTCTCCGAGCAGACTGCGCCGGGCCTGGTGACTCGTTTTACCCGATAAGGGCCTTCCCACTTCAGCGTCAACTTGTTGGAATTCTTGGCCGATTGAACACGCCTAAGAACAAGGTCGCCTTCCTCAAAGCTTCGGGCATGAACCTGGCGGCTATGATAGCGGCGCAAGGCTTGCTGGTAGCGCGCTACTCTCACAGCCGCCCGAAGACGATCTTCCTCGAGGAGCGTTGCGTCATCTTGCCGCAAGCGCTCTTGCTCGAGCTTGTCATAAGTGAGCACTCGAGGAGACCCGTATGTGAGTTCCGTGGGGAGAACTGCCTCTGCCCCATATACCAGGGGAAAGGGTGGCTGCCGGTGGGTCGATTTGGCATCATCCTCATCGACCAAAGAACCGCAAGCAACTCATCAATCCCGCGCCTTCCGCTTTTGCACAGACTGTCAAAAGTCTTTGTCCTTAGGCCTCGCAGCACTTCAGCATTTGCCCTCTCCGCCTAGCCGTTGCTCCGTGGGTATGCCACGGAAGCGAAACGGACCTTCCTACCGAGGTCTTCAATGTATTGCATGAAGGTGCGGCATGTAAACTGCGTGCCGTTGTCGTTGATGACTCTACTTGTCACACCAAAATGGCAGACTAGCCCCTTGAAGAATTTGTTGGCTGACTGTGCTGTCACCTTCCTCACTGCTTCCACCTCCGGCCACTCTGTGAACTTGTCGATTGCGATGTACAAGTACTCAGAACCCCCGATAGGACGGGTGAAAGGGCCCAGTATGTCGAGCCCCCAGACCGAAAATGGCCGGGAGAGAGGGAGGGTTTGAAGGGCTTGAGCTGGCTGATGAAGCTTCTTTCAATGGAACTAACACGCTTCACACTCGGTTACTAGTGCCATTGCATCCTGGAGGGTAGTTGTAACGCCCCGGTTACAACTTTCCATATTCGTAACTCCATCTCTTGCCTTTTCCGGAGATGCTATATGATACTTCCTTCGTGGTTGGGTTTTTGTCGTTTGTTTTGCATTTTTGTTCTTGTTATGCATCTCATCTCATGTCATCATCTGCATTTGATCCGCATGATTTTCAAAACTTGCATCCGCTCGTAGTTGCCGTGTCCCCCTTGCTTTTGTTGGCCGTTCCGAGTCTAACCGGGTTTTTCGATTCCCTCTTGTCTGACCGTTTGACCCTCTCCGCACAACCACCTCCCCTCTTGAGCGTGTCCGAAACTTCCCCGAACCCGACCCAGGCAGTCTCACCGTTGGATTCGGATCATCCCCTAACGTCTACAAAGTATCTCCGTTTTCTTATTTGGACTCCCTACCTAGTTATTCTCATCCGTCGGATTTCGATCCGATGATCTAAACTTCCCTCTTTTTCATATATATAGTCCACTCCTAGACTATTTTGGACAAACCCTAGCCCTACCTTGTCCCATCCATCCCATCCCCACGCTGCCGCCACTCTCCTTGTTATCAGCGTCGAACCAACCAGCCGCCCTCCTCGTTTTTTCCCCGATCCAATCAAATCCCTCCCCTGTGACCCAATCCATCGATTCCCCCTCCAACCTCCTGCCCGAGGCCTCCCCTCGATCCAACCCTCCTCGCTCTCCTTGTCGCCCTCGAGCCAGGAGCTCCTCGTTCGTGCGCCAACTGCCCATCCCCGAGCAAGCTCGCCGTCGTCCTTCATCCCGAGCCCCCGTGCCATGCTCCTCCTCCTCGCCCCGTCATCCGGCGCCGCCGCGGGCGACCGAACCAGCTAGCAAGATGAGCTCCGCTCCCGTTCTCTCCTTCCTCCATCTCCCTGTTCCTTCCCCCTTTTCTCTGCTCACGCTCCGGTCTCTGTCTCCCTTCCAAGCAGCAGCCATGGATGTCTTTCCTCGAGCAGCAGTCGCGCCGTTCACCTCCTGTCGACGCCCGGATCCGCGTCGCCTCGTTCCGACCACTGCTCGCCGGAGTCGCGCCTCCCCACCGCGCCAGACCGCGCCCGCTTCCGCTTCAGCGCCTCCCATTGTATCAGAGCGAAGAGAGGCTTCGCCAGATTCGCCACCGCGTCGTCCCGGAGTCCCGCAGCCGGCCGCCTCGCCGGATCTCCTGACGCGTCGCGCTGAGCCCCCGCCGTCATCCTCTGCTCGGGAACGAGCACGGCGCTCGTCGCCTCTGCTTCACGCGCTGGGCGCTTCGCTGCGTCGTTTGGCGTCCCCTCCTCGGTCGATCCAAATTGCCCAAGCGAGATCCGCCTCGCCTCGCTCCTCATCGCATGCCCAACTCCCTCCAGCCCAGCCAGCGCCCTCCTGCAGCCTCTTCCACCAAACCGGGCCTTGGCCCAGGGTGAGCAGCCGCCAAACCCCTCCTGTGCCTTTCTTTGGGCTAGCATTTCGGCCCGATTCTTTTTTTAGACTCTGCGAATTTAACCTTATCGAGAAAACTGCCTGTTTTACACAAAAGACCCTAAACTTCATGCATTAATAACTCCACAACCGTGCATCGGATTTAAATGATTTAAATATGAAAAATGCTTAGTTTTTCATCTAGTTTCATAATATGCCATTTTCATCCATGTTTGAAATGTTTAAAATGCTGTTTGTTTAAATTTGCTCTAATGCCATGCTAAAATGATTTAATTCATAACTAATTAACCGTAGCTCGGAATTAAATGTTCTTTATATGTAAATGGGGTGGAAAAATGCCTAGATTAACTTGGTCCGCTTTATTTTCCTGTTTAACAACTTTAAAGTATGGTTTAGGGCAGAACAGTAGCAAATTCATAAATTGCATTTGAGGTTCTTCCGGAATTGTTGTTTGTTCTTCCGGCCTCATTTAAGCTTGCCTAGTTAGGTAGTTTTGTTATGCTTCACCCCTTGCCATGTTAATCAACATTTAATATTGTTGGGTAGCTTAAACAAGAGAGAACTAAATAATTGCATGTGGTGTTTCGTCAATATGCAACTCGTTGCATATTGAGCTCCACTTAACTTGTAGTATTGTGTGTTGCACTTTGCCATGCCATGCCTCATTAAACCGGACATGCATCATACTTGTTTGCGCATCATGCCATGTTTATGTGATGGTCGTTTACTATGTTGTTTGTTTCTTTCCGGGTTGCCTCTCTCGTTAGCTTCGGTTTCGTTCCGGAGTTGTGAGGATTCGTTCGACTACATCCGTTTGTCTTCTTCATGGAATCGTTCTTCTTCCTTGCGGGATTTCAGGCAAGATGACCGCTACCCTGGATCTCACTACTATCATTGCTATGCTAGTTGCTTCGTTCTATCGCTATGTTGCGCTACCTACTACCTGTTTATCAAGCCATCCCATATTGCCATGAACCTCTAACCTTTGACACCTTTCCTATGCAAACCGTTGTTTGGCTATGTTACCGCTTTGCTCAGCCCTTCTTATAGCGTTGCTAGTTGCAGGTGAAGTTGAAGATTGCTCCATGATGGACAGGGTTATGTTGGGATATCACAATATCTCTTATATTATTAATGCATCTATATATTTGGTAAAGGGTGGAAGGCTCGGCCTTATGCCAGTGTTTTGTTCCACTCTTGCCGCCCTAGTTTCCGTCATACCGGTGTTATGTTCTGGATTTTGCGTTCCTAACGCGGTGGGTGATTTTGGGACCCCCGACGGTTCGCTTTGAATAAAACTTGTCCAAAGAAGGCCCAACCTTGGTTTTACCATTTGCCTCACCACCACCTATCCCTTTCCTTGGGTCGGCCAACCCGAGGGTCATCTTTATTTTAGCCCCCCCCCCCCGGGGCCAGTGCTTGTCTAAGTGCTGGTTCGAACCGAGTAGACTGCGGGGCCCCCTCGGGGCAA
Source organism: Aegilops speltoides (assembly GCA_021437245.1). Lineage (NCBI taxonomy): Eukaryota > Viridiplantae > Streptophyta > Magnoliopsida > Poales > Poaceae > Aegilops > Aegilops speltoides. Next base: position 235,294,469 of record CM038144.1, read on the forward strand.
CTCGAGGTCTGGTTTTACTTGTAGGATGTCTCATCCGGTGTTGCCCTCAGAACGAGATATGTGCAGCTCCTATCGGGATTGTCGGCGCATCGGGCGGCTTTGCTGGTCTTGTTTTACCATTGTCGAAATGTCTTGATGTACGGGATACCGAGTCCGATCGGAGTGTCTCGGGTGAAGGTCTATTCTTCGATGATCGCGAGAGCTTGTCATGGGCTAAGTTGGGACACCCTGCAGGGTTTAAACTTTCGAGAGCCGTGCCGCGGTTATGTGGCGATGGGAATTTGTTAATGTCCGGTTGTAGATAACTTGACACCAGATCCGAATTAAAACGCATCAACCGCGTGTGTAGCCGTGATGGTCTCTTCTCGGCGGAGTCCGGGAAGTGAACACGGTTTCGGTGTTATGTTTGACGTAAGTAGGTGTTCAGGATCACCTCTTGATCATTGATAGCTTCACGACCGTTCCGCTTGCTCTCTTCTCGCTCTCTTTTGCGTATGTTAGCCACCATACTTGCTTAGTCGCTGATGCAACCTCACCACTTTACCCTTCCTTTCCCTTTAATCTTTGCTAGTCTTGATACCCATGGTAATGGGATTGCTGAGTCCTCGTGACTCACTAGATACTTCCAAAACCAGTTTACAGGTGCCTATGTTACCGAGCAGGTGACGCAACCAAGCTCAAGGAGGAGCTTGATGAAGATCTTGCCCTTTGTGTTGTTTCGTTCTAGTTAATCAGTAGTGGAGCCCAGTTGGGGTCGATCGGGGACCTTTGTCGCATTTGGGGTTCTTCTTTTATTTTGGTTCCGTAGTCGGACCTTGATTGTATCTGGATGATGTAATGCTTTATTCATGTAATTGTGTGAAGTGGCGATTGTAAGCCAACTATGTATCTCTTTCCCTTATGTATTACTTGGGTTGTGTGAAGATTACCTCACTTGCGACATTGCTTTCAATGCGGTTATGCCTCTAAGTCGTGCTTCGACACGTGGGAGATATAGCCGCATCGAGGTCGTTACAAGTTGGTAATCAGAGCCTTCCCCGACCTTAGGAGCCCCAGTGCTTGATCGTTTTTAGCGGCCGAGTTGTGTCTAGAAAAATGTTTTGAGTCATTTAGGATTATATATATCGGAGAGTTAGGAATTCTTTTTATTCCTCAGTCCCTTCGTCGCTCTGGTGAGGTCTCCTGACGTAGAGTTTGACTCTTCTCTTCTCAAATTTCACTAATTTTTTTTTAGGATCACGCGGGTATCTTGGAATCATTCCGATGGTTTTATGATGACAACATTGTCTTGGTGCCTCCCGTCAGCAGGGGTTTTTTTTAGTGGAGGTGTCCCGGGGAGTTGAGCTCCGAGGTGTTGTCGTCATAATTTTATCGTTGCGATTGGAATACCCGAGTTTAGTACGCCGACATCGAAAATCTCTTTTATGCGCTTGTTGGTGAGATAACCCGCTAACCTTGATCTCGAGGTGAGTACGGAGTATTGCCATGACTCGTATAACGAATGCTTTTGAAGGTTGAGGTACATGATTTCGAAGGTTTCTTGGTTATGTGTTGACGGATGGATCTGACTTGGATGTAGGTATTGTTAGTTTGGGTGAGATATATTGCTTCCCCTGTATCCCCAACACCAGATTGCATAACCAGAAAGTTTCGGGAGTTTTATAGGTGGGAATTCAAGTAGCTCCTAGAATATCTTTCCGACAAATGCATGATATGGGATTGGGTAAATCTCTATCATATGTGTTTGTTCCGGCTTATTCTGCAAGCCAAATCCTTTGTTTTGTTTTATTTATGGTATTCGAGTTGCTTCAAAGTCAAAGGTTGAATCCATACCTTTCCTAAACGGTGTTCTCATATTGCTATGTGAATACTAATCCTTTTGATCATTGATTTTGTCATGTCAACCCCTTTCCAACCGGTGTGTTTCTCTTCAAGTGGATCCCATCATTTTTCCCATCCGCAAGATCAAATCTAAGTTTTCTCAACGGTGTTTGTTTCATCCGTCCCAAGTTGCCTTTGTTTTCCCGCCCTCCCACCCTTTTCCTTCAAGGACACAGATTTCTTAATCAAGTATCCATTTATTCATGTGAAGTCTCTTCATTCTTTTCAATCAATGTTCTTATCCGGTGATTTCCCATGAAGATGCTCAACAGTTTCAAGTTCATCATCCTTCATTGTTGTTTCTTCTCTGGTGGATCCAATTCAAGCTTTCAGTGTTGATCATATTCCTCTCCTCGTGTCAAATGCTTTCTCATGCCGGTGCACCTCTCAATCACTCACCTCTTGCTATTCATTTATTCCAGAGTGTTTAAGATATCTCAGAAGACTTGTGTTTCCATTCTTAATCCGTTCAAGCCATTTGGAGATTGTTATCTCATTCAAGTCATTTAATTCAACAGGTGCAACATCTCTTTTAAATCTTTTCAACGATGTTCTTTTGAGTGGGCCCTAACCCACGTGTCTTTTCGAGTGATCTTACGACTCTTCTATTTTCCCGAGCTATCCTAAATTCTTCTCCAAGTTTGACGTAAGAATGAGTTATCATCAGTCAAATGCTTTTCTCCAAGATCTTTCAAATTCTTTTCATAGTTGGCTCAACCTCTTCGCTTTTGATTCTTCCAGTGTGCCTCAATAATTCTCGGTGGTGTTTCTCATTGTCATTCTCATCATTTGATGACCGAAGTCAGATTTCTCTTAAATCTTGGTCCATTCTCTTGAATATTCATGGTTCTAGCTTCATGCTATCCTCATAATTGTTTTGGATTGTGACAATTCTTTTCTTACCATCCGGAGCATTTCATGAGTTGTTTCCATTTCTTTCCTCCGAAGGCCATCATGTCATAATTCTTCATTCTCAGCGTGTAGCTATCATTCTCCAAATCTTACCGGTGAATCGTTCAAATATCCTCTAATCAGTTCATGTTCTCTTCATTCTCATGTATCTAAATCCCCTCAAGTATCTTCATTCATTTTCCAATTCTTCCCGGTGAATTGTGCCCTTGCTACTCTCTTTTTTTCAATTCTTACGGTGGTTCGTTCAAGATTTCACTTCTTTCGTTATCATTTAATTCATTCGTTCTTTCCAATCCTACCGGTGGTTCGTTGAAGACCTTCCCAAGCTTGCGCCGTATCTATCTTAATCCTTTCTACGAGAATAAGTAATATGCCAAATCCATTGCTTGTCATCAATTTAATTTGATGAAGGATAAGCATACAATAAATCTTATTCTTATTTCCTTGAGGTGATTGAATTCGTTTCTTCCGGAGATTATTCATGATGAAGTAATTCTCGGTTCTAGTGTTCATCTTTTCTTTCCGGAGTTCCAAGTTTTCTTGGATGTCTCGTCACGAAGCTCCATCTATATCATTGCAAGGCTTCAATCTTGTTTGCTTCAACCTTCAATTCTTTTATGTTATCATTTCCTATCCGGAGTTCTTCATGGAGGCAACATGGTGATTCGTCAAGGATTCTTTTCATTCTTCAATTGTTCTTCAAGATTTCTCTTGAAGTTATGATCCGCCAAACTATACTCAAAATTAAACAGGGTGCCCAACACTTGTATTGTTTTGAGAAGCTCAAGTATTCTCCGTCTTGCATTCCAAAGTGCAATTCCTTCTATCTTATCTTTTGAGATGGTGTTATGTCACTCTTGACAATTTCCTTCATGTTTCATGATTCATATTGTTGTCAAGAATGAGGTATTTTAAATCCATCAGTCTCTTCATTGGAGTTATTTTGGGTTATATTTCACCTAAAGCTTTCCCTAAGGATTGTTGCTATTTATGGTGCTTATAAATGATCCAAGTTCTTCATTTGTCCTCCCGATGAAATAAGTTTCTCGTCTCCTTGTTGATATCAATCCAATCATTTGTTTCCGTTGGTGGCAGAAGCTCACCTCATAATTTGGAGATGTTTTCATAAGCCCGCCACAAGCTTATTCTTTTCGTTGTTGGTTTTCCAACAACTCCGTTATAACCTTCTTGGAAGGGTGCTTTCCGAGCCCATTTGTGGCAGAAGTTTGCATTTTCTCCTACATTCTGTTATTCCAGTGATCTATCTTCTATTCTTTTGTTCCAGAGGCATTGTGATGTTACTCTCTTCGACCCATCATCTCATTTTGTAAATATCATGTAATTTTCCTTGCTTATCTGTTTAGCCGGAGTGTCGTGTTTTCATTCGAGTTCTCTCATCTTATCAAGTTTTGCCTCCCTTCTCAACTGGAGTGCGGTTTGTAATGTTTCTTACCCCTTGTGCCATTCTTTCAATTCTGGAGGCAGTGTGTTGTTGATTTCATCATGTATCCTCTCATCTTGTCAAGTTCATGTTCAATTCCTTCCATGTTCAACCGGAGTGCTGCCCAAATTCTTCCTCTCTCATCTTGTTTTAACCAGAGTGGTTTCGAATTCTATCTTGTCCATTAAACTCTTGATTCATGTCTTTGCAACCTTCAAGTTCCCATAATGTTCCTTGCTCCTTTTTTCTACCGGTTTGCTTGCAATCTCGTTCATCTCTGTTGTACTCTTTCTTTCAATTTGTTCAACCTCTCAAGGTTCGTGGTTTTACTCGTTCGTCAAAGAAGCAACTTAGTTTTACCTCTCCTCTTCCTCTTCCTTTTCCCTCCGGTGCCATCCTAGATCTCGGGACGAGATCCTCTCGTAGTGGCGGAGTGTTGTAACGCCCCGGTTACAACTTTCCATATTCGTAACTCCAACTCTTGCCTTTTCCGGACATGCTATATGATACTTCCTTCGTGGTTGGGTTTTTGTCGTTTGTTTTGCATTTTTGTTCTTGTTATGCATCTCATCTCATGTCATCATCTGCATTTGATCCGCATGTTTTTCAAAGCTTGCATCCGCTCGTAGTTGCCGTGTCCCCCTTGCTTTTGTTGGCCGTTCCGAGTCTAACCGGGTTTTTCGATTCCCTCTTGTCTGACCGTTTGACCCTCTCTGCACAACCACCTCCCCTCTTGAGCGTGTCCCAAACTTCCCCGAACCCGACCCGGGCAGTCTCACCGTTGGATTCGGATCATCCCCTAACGTCTACAAAGTATCTCCGTTTTCTTATTTGGACTCCCTACCTAGTTATTCTCATCCGTCGGATTTCGATCCGATGATCTAAACTTCCCTCTTTTTCATATATATAGTCCACTCCTAGACTATTTTGGACAAACCCTAGCCCTACCTTGTCCCATCCATCCCATCCCCACGCCGCTGCCACTCTCCTTGTTATCAGCGTCGAACCAACCAGCCGCCCTCCTCGTTTTTTCCCCGATCCAATCAAATCCATCCCCTGTGACCCAATCCATCGATTCCCCCTCCAACCTCCTACCCGAGGCCTCCCCTCGATCCAACCCTCCTCGCTCTCCTCGTCGCCCTCGAGCCAGGAGCTCCTCGTTCGTGCGCCAACTGCCCATCCCCGAGCAAGCTCGCCGTCGTCCTTCATCCCGAGCCCCCGTGCCATGCTCCTCCTCCTCGCCCCGTCATCCGGCGCCGCCGCGGGCGACCGAACCAAATAGCAAGATGAGCTCCGCTCCCGTTCGCTCCTTCCTCCATCTCCTTGTTCCTTCCCCCTTTTCTCTGCTCACGCTCCGGACTCTGTCTCCCTTCCAAGCAGCAGCCATGGATGTCTTTCCTCGAGCAGCAGTCGCGCCGTTCACCTCCTGTCGACGCCCAGATCCGCGTCCCCTTGTTTCCGGCCACTGCTCGCCGGAGTCGCGCCTCTCCACCGCACCAGACCGCGCCCGCTTCCGCTTCAGCGCCTCCCCGCTGTCCAGAGTGAGCGAGAGGAGCTCGCCCAGATTCGCCACCGCGTCGTCCCGGAGTCCCGCAGCCGGCCGCCTCGCCGGATCTCCAGCCGCGTCGCACTGAGCCCCCGCCGTCAGCCTCTGCTCGGGAACGAGCACGGCGCTCGTCGCCTCTGCTTCACGCGCCTGGGCCGCTCGCCCGCGTCGTTGACGCGTCCCCTCCCTCGGTCGATCCAGCCGGCCCAAGCCAGATCCGGCCTCGCCTCGCTCCTCATCGCGCGGCCCAACTCCCTCCAGGCCCAGCGCGCCCTCCTGCAGCCTCTTCCACCGAACCGGGCCTTGGCCCAGGGTGAGCAGCCGCCAAACCCCTCCTGTGCACTGCTGGGCTAGCAGTTTCGGCCCAGTTCTGTTTTTTTAGACTCTGCGAATTTAACCTTATCCAGAAAACTGCCTGTTTTACAGAAAAGACCCTAAACTTCATGCATTAATAACTCCACAACCGTGCATCGGATTTAAATGATTTAAATATGAAAAATGCTTAGTTTTTCATCTAGTTTCATAATATGCCATTTTCATCCATGTTTGAAATGTTTAAAATGCTGTTTGTTTAAATTTGCTCTAATGCCATGCTAAAATGATTTAATTCATAACTAATTAACCGTAGCTCGGATTTAAATGTTCTTTATATGTAAATGGGGTGGAAAAATGCCTAGATTAACTTGGTACACTTTATTTTCCTGTTTAACAACTTTAAAATATGGTTTAGGGCATAACAGTAGCAAATTCATAAATTGCATTTGAGGTTCTTCCGGAATTGTTGTTTGTTCTTCCGGCCTCATTTAAGCTTGCCTAGTTAGGTAGTTTTGTTATGCTTCACCCCTTGCCATGTTAATCAACATTTAATATTGTTGGGTAGCTTAAACAAGAGAGAACTAAATAATTGCATGTGGAAAGCCATCAATATGCAACTCGTTGCATATTGAGCTCCACTTAACTTGTAGTATTGTGTGTTGCACTTTGCCATGCCATGCCTCATTAAACCGGACATGCATCATACTTGTTTGCGCATCATGCCATGTTTATGTGATAGTCGTTTACTATGTTGTTTGTTTCTTTCCGGTTTGCCTCTCTCGTTAGCTTCGGTTTCGTTCCGGAGTTGTGAGGATTCGTTCGACTACGTCCGTTTGTCTTCTTCATGGAATCGTTCTTCTTCCTTGCGGGATTTCAGGCAAGATGACCGCTACCCTGGACTTCACTACTATCATTGCTATGCTAGTTGCTTCGTTCTATCGCTATGCTGCGCTACCTATTACCTGTTTATCAAGCCATCCCATATTGCCATGAACCTCTAACCTTTGACACCTTTCCTATGCAAACCGTTGTTTGGCTATGTTACCGCTTTGCTCAGCCCTTCTTATAGCGTTGCTAGTTGCAGGTGAAGTTGAAGATTGCTCCATGATGGACAGGGTTATGTTGGGATATGAGGGATCGAAGAAGGTGAGAGTGTCTAGAGGGGGGGGGTGATTAGACTACTCGACAAGATAAAAATTCTGTCTTTTATCAAGGACAGATTTTGGCAGATTTTGCATAACACACAAGTCAAGTAGCACACTACACATGCAATTCTAGAGTATGGGCAGCGGAAAGTAAATTGCACAAGTAGTAAAGAGAAGTGGAGAAGATCAAACGCAATTTGGAGACGCGGTGATTTTTCTCGTGGTTCCGATAGGTGGTGCTATCGTACTTCCACGTTGATGGAGACTTCAACCCACGGAGGGTAACGGCTGCGAGAGTCCACAGAGGGCTCCACCCACGAAGGGTCCACGAAGAAGCAACCTTGTCTATTCCATCATGGCCTATGCCCACGGAGGGCTAGCCTTACTCGGGGTAGATCTTCACGAAGTAGGCGATCTCCTTGCCCTTACAAACTTCTTGGTTCAACTCCACATCTCAATGACGGAGGCTCCCAAGCGACACCTAACCAATCTAGGAGGCACCACCCTCCAAAAGGTAATAGATGTTGTAGATGATGATGAACTCCTTGCTCTTGTGCTTCAAATGATAATCTCCCCAACACTCAACTCTCCTCACTGATTTGGCTGTGGTGGAAGAAAGGATTGAGTGGAAAGCAACTTGGGAAGGCTAGAGATCAAGCTTCATATGGTGGGAGTGGAGCAACTTGATCTCAACACAAGGGTAGGTAGTTCTCTTCTCGAAATGTAAGGTAGGAGTGGTAGTTCTTTCGATGGCTCTCTCCACGAATGAAGAGGGGTGGAGGGTATTTATAGCCTCCACACAAAATCCAACCTTTACACACATTTGAGCAATCTCGGTGGGACCGAAGTTGACAACTCGGTGAGACCGAAAGTTCAAATAATGTGAGCGTTGGGATTTTCGGTGGGACCGAAAATACAATCTCGGTTAGTCCGATTCGTGCAATGACAAGAGCAAGCCAATTTCGTGGGACCGACTTCATCATCTCGGTGACACCGATTTGATGATGTATGTTCTGAAGCTTGGCAACTCAAGTTTCGTGAGACCGAGTTCGAATCGGAAAATCTGAGTTTTCTAGGGTTTGGCTTATGGCTGAGGTGGTTCATCTCGGTGTGGTGAGTTTGGAATATCGGTGGGACCGAGACTACTTATGAGTGTCTATGGCGGTGAGAGTTCTTGATAGTTTAGGAGATGTATCACTAAGCACTTGAGCAACCGGATCATCATCATAACCTCATCCCTTTTAATAGTATTGGCTTTTCCTATGGACTCAATGTGATCTTGGATCACTAAACCAAAAATGGAGTCTTAAGCTTTTGCCAATGCTTGCCTTAGCATTTTGAGGGTCCACCTCTTCATCCTTTTGCCATGCCAATGTGATTGAATTTCCTGAAACATACTTGATAAAAGCATTAGTCCAACCACAAAGTATGTTGTCATTAATTACCAAAACCACCCAGGGAGCAAATGTGCTTTCAATCTCCCCCTTTTTGGTAATTGATGTCAACACACTAAACAAGACATCAAAGCTTATTGAAAGAAAGGCAGAATTATCACGAAGCTTTGACAAACATGTAGTACAGGCTCCCCTACAAGTGTGCAAGATTTTCATAAATTATGGTTTTGGACTACCACAAGCACACAAGAGAAAGAAGCAAGATGTGCTACATGCAGCTTGGCTATATGCATCGAAGAGAGATGAAAAGAAGTGAGTGATAATGCATATGTGCATGGTGATTTCTTGCAAACAGTATTCACAAGCAAGTCACCATCATGCACATTCTGCAAAGTGCATATACTTACCTTGAGGTTCCTTGGCATTGTACCTGAAGAGATAAACTTGGGAAAACAAGGTTAGATAACACAAGAGTATTTCTTAAACCAACTGCAAGAACATCAAGAGTACCAAGCCAGGGATGACATGTATAAAGAGTGTCTCATATTGAGCACAAGCTTGAATCAGCAAACATGTCTCCGAAACTAAAAGATTTTCAATGAACTCTGAGAGATTTTGCTTTCCATAAGATATCAATTGTGAAGATTCCTCTCCCTTTGAGTTCTCTCAGATCAAGGGATTTGATGGAAAGAGCAAAATCAAAAGAATGATGCCAACTGAGAATGACGCCAATTGTAATATCCAATGTGAAACATGGCAAAGCTTTGATGTGATTCTCTCCCCCTTAAGGTAAGATTGCTCTTCTTCTCCCCCTAAATCTTCTCTTCTCCCCCTAAGTCTTCTCCCCCTTTGACATCAAGTGCCGAAAAGGACAGCAAACTAGGAAGGTCAGGGAAGATGGAAAGAAAGAAGTGGGATCCTTAAGAATCACAACAGGACAAAAAGGAACATGCATAGAAAATCATTGAGTGGAGCTGCAGAAGATGATATCCTGGAAGAAATAAATCGGTGACACCGAATTAAGATGGATCGGTGGGTCCGAAAGTCGAGGACTTAGGGTAGATCCTTTTCGTTAGACCGAAATATTTAAATCGGTGACGCTTGAGTTTAATTCAAGGAAATACTGAAATAATTCAGCTCACTTTGCGAGGAATGTTTCAAAGGATTTGCAATGAATTTGTGAATGATTTTCGAGGAATTGATCGAGCCGAAGGATATTCACAAAGATGAAGAATAGAAATGAAAAAGATTCCTAGATGAAGTTTTTTTTAATGAAAACTCAATGAGAGAACATAAGAGAAAATAGAAAGACTCCAAAACATATGTACTTCATCTAGATAAAGGTCGGCGACAAGGTCACCTATGTTTGAGTATTTTGACTTAGGAGTCAAATGAGAACATTTGATCATATGTCATACTCATCGTTTAAGCTCAAAATGGGGTTGCCATTTTTCGATTAAGCATTCGATGTGATCACATCTTATGAAGCTGCTTGTACTCATGACTTTGAGCAAAGCTCCTTAAAGGTGTGAAGAACATACCTTGGGCTTGTTGTTGCTTTACTCATGTAGGTGAACTTGATGTAGGTGCTCATTGAATGTGAAGTTGGAGCGCCATTTCCACTTGTGTAGTTCATCTTCCTACATGGGTTAGGAAAGCAAGGAAATACTCAAGGATATCCAAGATGACAAGAGTGAAATACTAGATGTATAAGATGTCAAAAAGGATATGTGGAATTTTGTTCCTTGAACTCAACATCCCAAAGGGCTGGATACTTGGTCAATGACAAGATTACTCATGATTTGAGTGTGTGGTAATCTTGTGGAATGTAGATCATCCAAGTACGCAAGGAGTTAGATGCAATACAAGGAGGCAAATGTGTCCAAGACATATGATCACCATCATAAGAGAAATATCAAGGATTAGTCAAGTAGGCTCATGCCTTGCATGCATCAATGGAGTTCTCACTCCAAGTTTGAAGCATCAATGATGTTCAACTCACTCCTTAAGCGGCAAAACACCTTCTCATCAAGAGGTTTTGTAAAGATATCGCGAGTTGTTTGTCAAGATCTGAACATGCTTAAGATTGATGTCACCCTTGGCAATGTGATCACGAATAAAATGGTGACGAACTTCAATATGTTTCGTTCGAGAGTGTTGCACGGGATTGTGTCCAATTTTAATCGCACTCTCATTGTCACAAAGCAAGGGAACATGTCTCACATGTATCCCATAATCCTTAAGCGTTTGTGTCATCCATAGTAATTGAGCACAACACGGACCAGCAGCAATATATTCCGCTTGGCAAAGTGGATAATGATACGAATTTTGTTTCTTGGAGGACCAAGATACAAGGGATCGACCAAGGAATTGACACGCCGAAGTTGACTTTCTATCAACCTTGTCACCGCATAGTCCGAGTCGGAATAGCCAACAAGGTCGAAAGAGGCCCTCTTAGGATACCAAATGCCAAAGTTTGGTGTGTGTATCAAATATCTTACAATCCTTTTAACAGCTTTAAGATGACATTCTTTAGGGGCTGCTTGATATCGAGCACACATGCATACACTCAACATTATGTCAGGACGAGAAGCACAAAGATATAGTAGAGAACCAATCATAGATCGGTAAACCTTTTGATCAACGGGTTCTCCATCTTTTGTCAAGTCATTATGTCCACTTGTAGGCATGGGGTTCTCATACCTTGCTTTCTTGCATGTTGAACTTCTTGAAGAGATCCTTGGTGTACTTTGTTTGTGAGACAAGCGTACCCTCCTTAGATTGCTTGATTTGCAACCCAAGGAAGAATTTGAGTTCACTCATCATGGACATCTCATACTTCTCCGACATGAGCTTTCCAAACTTCTCGCTAAAATGAGGGTTAGTTGAACCAAAGATAATATCATCAACATATATTTGGCACACAAATAGTTCACCATCAACCCTTTTCGTGAACAGCGTTGAGTCAATTTTTCCAATCTCAAACCCTTTTTCAAGAAGAAAGCTAGTCAAGCATTTGTACCAAGCTCTAGGAGCTTGTTTAAGACCATAAAGAGCTTTGTGCAACTTGTAAACATGATTAGGCTTTTTGGGATTCAAAAACCCGGGAGGTTGTTTCACAAATACTTCCTCCTCAATTTCACCATTTAGGAAAGCACTTTTGATATCCATTTGATAGAGAGTAATATCATGGTGGTTGGCATAAGCAAGAAGAATGCGAATGGACTCAAGTCTAGCAACGGGGGCATAGGTCTCACCATAGTCCATACCTTCGACTTGTGTGTAACCTTGAGCTACGAGACGAGCCTTGTTGCGGATGACTTGTCCGTCTTCATCTTGCTTGTTCCGAAACACCCATTTGGTTCGAATGACATTTTGATCATCCTTGGGCTTCTCTACCAAAGTCCATACCTTGTTCCTCTCGAAGTTGTGTAGCTCTTCGTACATAGCATTCACCCAATCCGGGTCTTCAAGTGCTTCTTCTACCTTCATAGGTTCAATACTAGAGATAAATGAGTAATGCTCACAAAAGTTAGCTAAGCGAGTTTTAGAGCGAGTAATTCTCCCGGAGTTGATGTCATTGATCATTTGTTCCACGGGATGATTTTTCTTGACTCTTGCTCGGACTCGGGATAGCTTTTGTTGAGGTTGTGGCTGAGCTTCCTCATCATCTTCATCTTTCTCTTCTTCTTCTTCATTGTTGTTGGTGTTGTCTTGAGGCGGTGGAGAAGGAGGTTGTGGTGGATCTTCTTGTTGCACTTCCTCATCTTGGTGAGTTCCACTTGTGGAGGCCTCCATGTTGCCTTGAGGTTCATCTTGCCGTGAGGTAGGGGCTCCACATATGTAGATGAGGTACTCTCCTTCACTTCCATGGGACGGATCTTTCCAATAGATAAATCTTGGATGGCTTCCGATGGGTCCTTGTCTCCTACATCAATAGGCATTTGCTCTACTTATGAGCCATTAGATTCATCAAACTTCACGTCTACCGTCTCTTCAACCTTTGGGTGAAATTGTTGTAGACACGGTAGGTGTGGGAGTTTGATCCATAACCAAGGAAAAAACCTTCATGAGTTTTAGGAGCAAATTTAGACCGACGATGCTTATCAAGGATATAGCATTTCAACCAAAGACACGAAAGTATCCCACTTGGGGTTTGTTACGGTGAGGAGCTCAGATGATGTCTTGCCGAGGAGCTTATGAAGATAAAGCCTGTTGATAGCATGACAAGCTGTCTCGACCGCTTCCCCCCAAAAATGCTTCGTTGTCTTGTATTCATCAAGCATCGTTCTCGCCATCTCTATGAGCGCTCGGTTCTTCCTCTCAACAACTCCATTTTGTTGAGGAGTGTACGAGTCGAGAACTCATGTAGAATCCTTCCTCATCGAGAAAAGAGTCTACATTGGCGTTCTTGAACTCCGCTCCATTGTCCTCCGAACTTTCTTGATCTTCACCTCAAATTGATTTTGGGCCTTTCCGCAAAGGTTTTGAAGATTCTCCGAACCTGCGATTTGTCATCAAGGAAAAATACCCACGTAAACCTGGAATAATCATCAACTATAACTAGACCAAAGGAGTTACCACCAAGGCTTTTGTAAGCATTGGGACCAAGAGATCCATATGAAGAAGCTCAGCGGTCTCCTTGTGGTCATGATGTTCTTCACGGATGACTTCCACCTACTTGTTTTCCTGCTTGACAAGCACTACAAAGTCTATCTTTGTCAAAGAGAACATCTTTAACGCCAAGAATATGATCACCTTTGATTAGCTTGTCTAGATTACGATACCAACATGTCCAAGCCTTCTATGCCATAACCAACCTTTAGCGGATTTAGCAATGAAGCAAGCTCTAGGTTGGGCTTTCTTAGTGAAATCAACAATATATAGATCACCTCTACGGATACGGTAAATGCCATGTTATGATTGTCACGACGAAAGACTTGGCAATCTACTTGATGAATAGCACATTGAATCCAAAGTCAGCTAATCTAGACACGGAAAGTAAATTGTATCCAAGTGATTCTACAAGCATGACATTTTGAATAGAGCTATCATGAGATATGGCCACCTTACCAAGGCCAAGTACCTTACCCTTGGAGTTGTCTCCAAAAGTCACATACTTGCGTGGACCATCGTTCCTTGCAAGCTCTCGAAACATGTCTTCGTCTCCGGTCATGTGGTCGGTGCATCTACTATCAAGAATCCACTCTTTTCCGCCGGATATGTAGTCTCTCAGATTTGCCATAAGGTTGAGACTCTTCATGATCTTGTCTAGCTCGATGTCCGAATCGGAGTAATCATCATCGTGCTCATGCTCATCATCATATTGACCCATAGATTGTTCATCATCAACACCTAGGTCAATTTGATAACTACTTGCATTAGTTTTGTCAATGTGACAATAATCATAGGAATGCAATACAAGAGCATTTCTAATTAGAACATTGATAAGACCGGGATCACCCTTCTTTTCATAAGATCACGAAGCTCAAAGAAGCATTTATCAAAGTTGGGATCATTAAGCATCATATCAAATTCAATAGTCTTGTATAGAATTTCATCAAGACCTCTCAAAGAGTAGTCCGGATAAAGTTCTTCCAAGAACTTCCACATAGCATAGGCGCACTCAAAGTTTGTAACGAGCTTAAGCAAGTTATCGGGTAACCCTCTAATGATAAGATTTACAGTTCTAAGGTTACTGAAGCAAATCAAGCTCTTCATCCATGGTAGGGTGCAAGGGGTCAAATGGAGGCACATAGGGGTCTCAACATATTTGCATAAATTGTATGTCTTGAAGATAATAAGCATTTCAATCCTCCACGAGTTATAGGACACTCCATTAAGAATAGGCACTCTATGGCTAACAATCCCAAACGTGACACGCCCATCTTCCTCCAATGGTGTGTAAACCAAAGCAATGGAGACCAAAGCTCGATACAAATTGAGGGATCAAGAAGGTGAGAGTGTCTAGAGGGGGTGATTAGACTACTCGACAAGATAAAAATTCATCTTTTATCAAGGACAGATTTTGGCAGATTTTGCATAACACACAAGTCAAGTAGCACACTACACATGCAATTCTAGAGTATGGGCAGCGGAAAGTAAATTGCACAAGTAGTAAAGAGAAGTGGAGAAGATCAAACGCAATTTGAGACGCGGTGATTTTTCTCGTGGTTCCGATAGGTGGTGCTATCGCACTTCCACGTTGATGGAGACTTCAACCCACGGAGGGTAACGGCTGCGAGAGTCCACGGAGGGCTCCACCCACGAAGGGTCCACGAAGAAGCAACCTTGTCTATTCCATCATGGCTCACGCCCACGGAGGGCTAGCCTTACTCTGGGTAGATCTTCACGAAGTAGGCGATCTCCTTGCGCTTACAAACTTCTTGGTTCAACTCCACATCTCAATGACGGAGGCTCCCAAGCGACACCTAACCAATCTAGGAGGCACCACCTCCAAAAGGTAATAGATGTTGTAGATGATGATGAACTCCTTGCTCTTGTGCTTCAAATGATAATCTCCCCAACACTCAACTCTCCTCACTGATTTGGCTGTGGTGGAAGAAAGGATTGAGTGGAAAGCAACTTGGAAGGCTAGAGATCAAGCTTCATATGGTGGGAGTGGAGCAACTTGATCTCAACACAAGGGTAGGTAGTTCTCTTCTCGTAAATCTAAGGTAGGAGTGGTAGTTCTTTCGATGGCTCTCTCCACGAATGAAGAGGGGTGGAGGGTATTTATAGCCTCCACACAAAATCCAACCGTTACACACATTTGAGCAATCTCGGTGGGACCGAAGTTGACAACTCGGTGAGACCGAAAGTTCAAATAATGTGAAGCGTTGGGATTTTCGTGGGACCAAAATACAATCTCGGTTAGTCCGATTAGTGCAATGACAAGAGCAAGCCAATTTCGGTGGGACCGACTTCATCATCTCGGTGACACCGATTTGATGATGTAGGTTCTGAAGCTTGGCAACTCAAGTTTCGGTGAGACCGAGTTCTGAATTGGAAAATGCGAGTTTTCTAGGGTTTGGCTTATGGCTGAGGTGGTTCATCTCGGTGTGACTGAGTTTGGAATATCGGTGGGACCGAGACTATTTATGAGTGTCTATGGCAGTGAGAGTTGCTGATAGTTTAGGAGATGTATCACTAAGCACTTGAGCAACCAGATCATCATCATAACCTCATCCCCTTTTAATAGTATTGGCTTTTCCTATGGACTCAATGTGATCTTGGATCACTAAACCAAAAATGGAGTCTTGAGCTTTTGCCAATGCTTGCCTTAGCATTTTGAGGGGTCCACCTCTTCAGTCCTTTTGCCATGCCAATGTGATTGAATTTCCTGAAACATACTTGATAAAAGCATTAGTCCAACCACAAAGTATGTTGTCATTAATTACCAAAACCACCCAGGGAGCAAATGTGCTTTCAGGATATCACAATATCTCTTATATTATTAATGCATCTATATATTTGGTAAAGGGTGGAAGGCTCGGCCTTATGCCTGGTGTTTTGTTCCACTCTTGCCGCCCTAGTTTCCGTCATACCGGTGTTATGTTCTGGATTTTGCGTTCCTAACGCGGTCGGGTGATTTATGGGACCCCCCGACGGTTCGCTTTGAATAAAACTTGTCCAGCAAGGCCCAACCTTGGTTTTACCATTTGCCTCACCACCACCTATCCCTTTCCTTGGGTCGGCCAACCCGAGGGTCATCTTTATTTTAGCCCCGGGGCGGTGCTTGTCTAAGTGCTGGTTCGAACCGAGTAGATCTGCGGGGCCCCTCGGGGCAACTCGAGGTCTGGTTTTACTCGAGGATGTCTCATCCGGTGTTGCCTCGAGAACGAGATATGTGCAGCTCCTATCGGGATTGTCGGGCGATCGGGCGGCTTTGCTGGTCTTGTTTTACCATTGTCGAAATGTCTTGATGTACTGGGATACCGAGTCTGATCGGAGTGTCTCGGGTGAAGGTCTATTCCTTCGATGATCGCGAGAGCTTGTCATGGGCTAAGTTGGGAAACCCCTGTAGGGTTTAAACTTTCGAGAGCCGTGCCCGCGGTTATGTGGCAGATGGGAATTTGTTAATGTCCGGTTGTAGATAACTTGACACCAGATCCGAATTAAAACGCATCAACCGCGTGTGTAGCCGTGATGGTCTCTTCTTGGCGGAGTCCGGGAAGTGAACGCAGTTTCGGTGTTATGTTTGACATAAGTAGGTGTTCAGGATCACCTCTTGATCATTGATAGCTTCACGACCGTTCCGCTTGCTCTCTTCTCGCTCTCTTTTGCGTATGTTAGCCACCATACTTGCTTAGTCGCTG
The DNA here is from genome assembly GCA_021437245.1 of Aegilops speltoides. NCBI lineage: Eukaryota > Viridiplantae > Streptophyta > Magnoliopsida > Poales > Poaceae > Aegilops > Aegilops speltoides. Next base: position 235,311,421 of record CM038144.1, read on the forward strand.
CTGCAACCTCACCACTTTACCCTTCCTTTCCCTTTAAGCTTTGCTAGTCTTGATACCCATGGTAATGGGATTGCTGAGTCTTCGTGACTCACCAGATACTTCCAAAACCAGTTTGCAGGTGCCTATGTTACCGAGCAGGTGACGCAACCAAGCTCAAGGAGGAGCTTGATGAAGATCTTGCCCTTTGTGTTGTTTCGTTCTAGTTGATCAGTAGTGGAGCCTAGTTGGGGTTGATCGGGGACCTTTGTCGCATTTGGGGTTCTTCTTTTATTTTGGTTCCGTAGTCGGTCCTTGATTGTATCTGGATGATGTAATGATTTATTCATGTAATTGTGTGAAGTGGCGATTGTAAGCCAACTATGTATCTCTTTCCCTTATGTATTACTTGGGTTGTGTGAAGATTACCTCACTTGCGACATTGCTTTCATGCGGTTATGCCTCTAAGTCGTGCTTCGACACGTGGGAGATATAGCCGCATCGAGGGCGTTACAGTAGTGGGCCAGAAGAAACCTTGCCGGAAGGCCTTGCCGGCAAGGGCTCTCGACCCTATGTGGGAGCCACATATGCCTCCATGTATCTCTGCCATCAGCTCCAGTCCTTCCTCCCGGGGAATGCACTTCAATTTCATGCCGTTTTGTCTTTTTCTATACAGAAAATTGCCAACGAACTGGTACATGGCAGACTGACGGCTACTTTCTCCACTTCTTCCTGTTCCTCAGGGAGCTCCCCTGTTTGGAGGAATCGAACGGTATGTTGTTCCCATGCCGGAGCCTGAGGCTCGACGGCAAGGACTAAAGGCATTTCCTCTGCCATGGGAGCGACGGTCTATACGGCCAGGGCTTGACACTCTGTCGGAGTCGGTTGCCCCACGGCAAGCTCAGTGTCCACGGCAGCATCTCCGCCAGTGGATCCTGTGAGCTCGGTGGGGGAAGTACTTGTCGGGGCCTGATTTCCTCCGCTTGTTTTGCTCTGTCGATGGTTCAACGGATGGTTGAGTTAACCGAAGCACAAAGGTACCTGGTTCCACAGGTAGTTTGAGGGCAGCGCGCTTCGACAGGTAGTCGGCGATGTCGTTCTCCACTCGGGGAACATGCTCCGCCCGTATACCATCAAAACGCTCCTCCAGCTTCCTCACCTCATCCACGTAGGCCTCCATTAACGGGCTTTGATAATCCTTGTTGATTTTTCTGACGACAAGCTGTGAATCACCCCTGACCATGAGCTTCTTGACCCCATGGTCTGTCGCGATCCTGAGACCGGCAAGCAACCCCTCGTATTCAGCAGTGTTGTTCGTCGACATCTCCCTGGGAAAGTGCATCTGGATCACATACTTGAGGTGCTCTTCGGTGGGTGCGACGAGCAGCACACCAACACCGGCGCCTTGTAGTGAGAAAGCCCCGTCAAAGTACAGAACCCAGTTGCGACTTGTTTCCTTGCCGGGAAGAGTGGTCTCCTGGATCTCTTCATCGAACGTCGAGGTCCACTCTGCAATGAACTCTGCCAAGACTCGGCTCTGGATCATTGAAGTACTTTAGAACTTCAAACCAAAGCTGAACAGCTCCAAGGCTCATTCCACAATCCTCCCGGTTGCGTTCGGGTTATGCAGCATCCGTTACAACGGGAGGCAGGTGACGATGGTGATCTCGTGCACTTGGAAGTAATGACGTAGCATCCTCGAGGCCATAAAGAGGTCGAAGAGCAGTTTCTGCACACCGGAGTACCTTGACCTAGCCCCCTGTAAGAGGGAGCTGACAAAGTAAACCGGGTGCTGCATCATCTTCTTCTTCTGCAGCACTTCACTTGGTTGCACAGGCCCTGTCCTACCGGCATTAGACCCTGCCGAGGGCCTTGCCTTGCCGGGACCAGGCCCTGCTGGCGGGAGTTCTGGGTCACCGTCCGCCAGTCCTGCCGTTGCCACTGCCTCCTCGCCAACCTCCCTCTACGTCACTAGCGCGGCGCTGACCACTTGATTCGTTGCCGCTAGATATAGCAGCAGCGGCTCTTGTGGTTTAGGCGCAACCAGTATCGGCGTGGAGGAGAGGTATTTCTTCAAATCTTGCAGTGCTACTTCGGCCTCCGGGGTCCATTCCATTGGGCCCGCCTTTTTCATGATCTTGAAAAAGGGGAGGGCACGCTCAGCAGACTTGGAGATGAATCTGCTCATGGCGGCAACGTAGCCAGTGCGCCGACGCACATCCTTGATCCGCCTAGGTGCCTCAATCTGCTCAATGGCCTTGATCTTGTCTGGATTTGCCTCGATCCCACACTGTGACACAAAGAACCCGAGAAGTTTGCCGGATGGAATGCTGAAGACACACTTCTCAGGGTTCAGCTTGAGGTTGATCTTGCGTAAATTTGCAAATGTCTCTTCAAATCTTGCACAAGTGTTGTCTTGTCCTTGGTTTTGACCACTATGTCATCCATGTAAGCTTCCATATTTCTATGTAGCTGTGGCTCAAAACCAATTTGGACTTCTCTCACAAACGTCAAGCTAGCACTCTTCAACCCGAAAGGCATCCGTAAAGAGCAATACATACCACATGGGGTGATGAATGTTGTCTTCTCTTCATCTTCTTTCGTCATGAAAATCTGATGGTATCCTGAGTAGGCATCGAGGAATGATAACAGGTCAGACCCGGCCGTGGAGTCAACAATCTAGTCAATGAGCGGCAACGAGAAAGGGTCTTTTGGATAGGCCTTATTGATATTTGTGTAATCAATACACAACCTCCACTTCCCATTTGCCTTGCGCACCACCACCGGATTGGCCAACCACGTCGGAGGGAGTACTCCTCTCACCAAGCCTGCCGCTTCTAGCTTTCTGATCTCTTTTGTGATGAACTACTGCCTTTCCAAAGCTTGCTTCCTGACCTTCTGCTTGACGGGCCGCACATGAGGACAAACAGCAAGATGGTGCTCAATCACCTCCCTGGGAAAGCCGGGGATGTCGGATGCTTTCCTTGCAAACACATCAACATTCGCCCGTAGAAAAGTGACGAGCTTGCCTTCCTATCTTCCATCGAGGGTGGAGCTTATGGTGAAAGCTCCTCCCGTGCCGACACCTTCTTGGTCTCTGGTGGTGCAGCTCTAGGTTTCTTGCTCTTGCCGGTGGAGCTCTCTGGAATGTCCTCGACGGGAGCACAACACTCCGAAGAGGTGCGCTTGCTAGAGTGGGTGCGAGAGGTCTTGTCGGTCTCCTTCCCTCCCGGGGCTTCGACGACAGGAGCAAGTGCCTTGGCGGCAGTCGCTGCAACTGTTTCCCGGTAGAGTTGGTCGCGTAGATCAGCGCATCCTTCTTGTCTGAGGGGACGGTGATGATGGTCATCGGCCCAGGCATCTTCAGTGTGTTGTAGGCGTAGTGCGCCACCGCCATGAACTTGGCTAGTGCCGGGAGGCTGAGGATCCTGTTTTAGGGCAAAGGGATCTCGGCTACATCGAAGACAATCCTCTGCATCTTGTAGTTCAACTCGCCTCCAAATGTCACAGGCAGCGTGACCTTACCCTTCGGCTGACTCCTTCCTGGGTTGACCCCTTGAAACATGACCGTCTCTTCGAGGTCTCCATCAAGAATCTACAGCCTTATGATCCCAACAGGCGAGATCAAGTTCAGACCGGACCCGCCATCAACTAGCATCTTTGTCACCTTGAGGTTGCGTATCGTTGGTGAAGCCAATAACGGCATGTAACGCCCCAAGACCGGAGCTTCAGATGCCTTCCAGCTATTCCGAGTTTTGTTGTGTGATTTGTTTTATTTTTGCATTGCATCATGTCATCATGCCATCTTATGTTGCATCTTGGTCATATCAAGTATAGCTTCGTGCTTGCCATGTTGCATTTTGTCATTCATGTTGTTTCCATGAGCATCTTGTGCGTACCCTTGTCACCTCTTCAAACCATTGCACCTTCACTTCTCCTTCCTTCCCTTTTCTTCTATTCTTGCAAGTGCCACTTTGCCTCCACCAAAAATGTTCATCTTCTCCTGTTAATCTTGCTCCTTGCCCTAAACCTCTCTCGCCAAAGATATCCTTATTTGAAGTTGTTTTGGTGGGGTTCAAAAATGACACAAGTTTGAAAATATTTCAAACTTGTCTTATTTTTCTACCTTTAAAAATGCCCAATGCAATTTATTAAAATAGTGGATAATTCCAGGAGTTGGAGAATATTTTCTTTATCCTCTAACTCCTCTTCTTTTCCCCTGAGCTTTTCTGTTTTCAGTTCTGTTTAAAAAAAAAAAAGAAATGCAGCCAGAAGAGCCAGCCAGCTGCCACCCCCCAGGCCTCGGCCTCCCAGCCGCCCAGCTAGCACCGCCCAACCTATGCCCAGCCTGCCTCCGCCCCAAGGCCCATCTGCGCCTAGGCCCAACTTCTCTAACCCTAGCCCGATCCCTCCTTCCTCCCAGCAGAGCCCGATCCCATCGCTCGATCCCATCTCCTCCTCTCCATCTTCCTCGCGATCCTCTCCCTTTCCCCTCGGCTCTCCACCTGCCGACGTCGGCTGGCTGGCCTCCCGAAGGCCGCTGCCCGCCGCCCTCCCGGCCTTCGCCCGCGCCCGTCCTGCTCCCTCACCCGACCAGTACCTCCTCGTCGTTAAATCGCGGCTCCGCGTCCGCCCGACCCGTCGCCGTCTGCGTCCTCCGGCAACCCGCCGCGCGCCCGCCTTGAGCCGTCTCCCCGCGCCCCGTTCCTCCCTCCTTTTCCCTCTCTCTCTCCTCCTCTAGGTCTCTCCCATTGCAGGAGCCGCCGCCGTCGCCCTTGGACCTCGCCGCTGGCCTCCTCCGACCGTAGCCGGCCGGGAATCGCCGGATCCGGGTCCTCGTCCGTTCCGGCCCTCGGTCTTGCCCTTCGCGGGCGCCGCCCCCTCATTGGTGCAGCGCCGCCGCCCTCAGACGCCGGCCACTTCGAGCAGGAGCTCGACGCCTCGGTCGTCCGCTCCGTGCCCACGTGGGCCCCGGCCCAGTCTAGCCGCGCCGGCCACTTCTTCTATCCGCTGCTGCTTTGACCTCCCCTGGTTAATCTCGTTTCCAATGAACAGCAGCCCGATGGCTTCTCTGTTCCAAGTGCCTCCAGCAGGACATGTCTGTGCACCTCCTCCGCATGTTGCCGTGGACGCTAAGTACCTCAACCCGAACGTCTACGATTGCCATGTACATCTACCGTCGCTCAAGACCCGTGTACCACTACGACGGAGTTCGACTACACGATGACACGTCAAGTACCTCTACGCGTCTCACGGATCGCCAAGAACGCGTACCTCGACGACCCGCCAAGTACCCCTTCGATGCGCGTCAAGTTCGACTACAAACGTCAAACGGTGTACCACGACAATCATGTACGGCAACACGAGGACCCGCCAAGACCACGAACAACTACCGCCGCCGCCGTGTACAACTACTTCCACGACGACCCGTGAACAACGACTTCCACTACGCCGTGTACGACTACTTCCCTCGACGATCATCGCGAGAACGACTACTTCCCTCTACGAAACGCGAACCGTCCCGTTTGAACGCTTCGAAGGTATAACCCCGAGGCGTCGCCCGTGAACGAATGCATGTTGTATGAGTTGTCCTTGTTTGCACCGGGCCCGTTTGCTTCATGCACGTTCCGCCTTGTTGGCCATGCCGTCGTCCCGTGGGAACCCGGTATCCGGGAGCACCCCACCATCTCTAGCATGTTTCGCACATCCGCACACTTCCTTTTGCACCGGTATCTCCGTGAGCTACCGGAACCGATATGTTGCCGTGGCATCATTTTCGGATATGTTGCCGTGGCATCATTTTCCGATACGTTGCCGTGGCACCCTTTTCGTTTCGCCGCCGTGGCATCCTTTTTGTTCCGCCATGGCGACAAATGCTTCATAACATGCTCATGTCAACGTTTTCATAATATTGCATAAAACTTGTGCATGTCATCCGCATCATGATAACAACAATTAAAATGTTTAAAATTGTTGTTGCATTAAATTGCTAAATGCATATGGGGATTTACCGGATTTGTTGTTTTTATATCCGGCCCCATTTAAATTGTTTAGATGGAATAGTTAGTTAAACTATGCTTCACCTCTTGCCATGTTAACCAACATTTCATCTTGTCTTGTTCATAACCGAGAGAGAACTAAATAATTGATGTGGTGTTCGTCAATATGCAACTCCGCTGCATATTGAGCTCCACTTAACTTGTAGTATTGTTTGTGCACTTTGCCATGCCATGCCTCATTAAACCGGACATGCATCATACTTGTTTTGCATCATGACATGTTTTATGTGATGGTTGTTTACCATGTTGTTTGTTTCTTTCCGGTGCTTTCTCTCGTTAGCTTCGGTTTGCTCCGGAGTTGTGAGGATTCGCTCGACCACGCCCTTTTGTCTTCTTCATGGAATCGTTTTTCTTCCTTATGGATTTCGTGCAAGATGATCATACCTCGAAATCACTACTATCTTTGCTATGCTAGTTTGCTCGCTTCTTTTGCTATGCCAATGCTACGATGCCTACCATTTGCTTGTCAGCCTCCCAAATTGCCATGAACCTCTAACCTTTGACACCATTCCTAGCAAACCGTTGTTTGGCTATGTTACCGCTTTGCTCAGCCCTCTTATAGCTGCTAGCTGCAGTGAAGTTGAAGATTGCTCCCCCTCTTATAGCGTTGCTAGCTGCAGGTGAAGTTGAAGATTGCTCCATGGTGGGCAGGGTTTATGTTGGGATATCACAATATCTCTTATATTATTAATGCATCTATATATTTGGTAAAGGGTGGAAGGCTCGGCCTTATGCCCGGTGTTTTGTTCCACTCTTGCCGCCTCTAGTTTCCGTCATACCGGTGTTATGTTCCCGGATTTTATGTTCCTTACGCGGTCGGGTGATTTATGGGACCCCCGACAGTTCGCTTTGAATAAAACTTGTCCAGCAAGGCCCAACATTGACTTTTACCATTTGCCTCACCTAGCCCTTTTTCCCTTGGGTTTCGGAGCCGAGGGTCATCTTTATTTTAACCCCGGGCGGTGCTCCTTCGAGTGTTGGTCCAACTCGAAGCGATGTCCGCGCGCCACGGGCAACCAGGGTCTATGCCAACCCGACGCCTTGCTCATCCGGTGTGCCCCGAGAACGAGATATGTGCAGCTCCTATCGGGATTTGTCGGCACAGTGTGGGAGGTCTTGCTGGTCTTGTTTTACCATTGTCGAAATGTCTTGATGTACGGGATACCGAGTCGATCGAGTGTCTTGGGTGAAGGTCTATTCTTCGATGATCGCGAGAGCTTGTAATGGGCTAAGTTGGGACACCCCTGCAGGGTTTAAACTTTCGAGAGCCGTGCCCGCGGTTATGTGGCAGATGGGAATTTGTTAATGTCCGGTTGTAGAAAACCTGAAGTTGACCTTAATTTAAAATACATCAACCGTGTGTTTTACCGTGATGGTCTCTTTCCGGCGGAGTCCGGGAAGTGAACACGGTGTTGGAGTTATGCTTGACGCAGGTTGCTATAGGATCACTTCTTGATCATACTTTTGTCGACCGTGCTTTGCCTTCTCTTCTCGCTCTCATTTGCGTATGTTGGCCACCATATATGCTAGTCGCTTGCTGCAGCTCCACCTCATGCCTTTACCTTACCCATAAGCTTAAATAGTCTTGATCTCGTGGGTGTGAGATTGCTGAGTCCTCGTGACTCACCAGATACTTCCAAAACCAGTTTGCAGGTGCCTATGTTACCGAGCAGGTGACGCAACCAAGCTCAAGGAGGAGCTCGATGAAGATCTTGCCCTTTGTGTTTTTTCGTTCTAGTTGATCAGTAGTGGAGCCCAGTTGGGGTCGATCGTGGACCTTTGTCGCATTTGGGGTTCTTCTTTTATTTTGGTTCCGTAGTAGGACCTTGATTGTATCTGGATGATGTAATGCTTTATTTATGTAATTGTGTGAAGTGGCGATTGTAAGCCAACTATGTATCTCTTTCCCTTATGTATTACTTGGGTTGTGTGAAGATTACCTCACTTGCGACATTGCTTTCAATGCGGTTATGCCTCTAAGTCGTGCTTCGACACGTGGGAGATATAGCCGCATCGAGGGCATTACAAGTTGGTAATCAGAGCCTTCCCCGACCTTAGGAGCCCCCACTGCTTGATCGTTTTTAGTGGCCGAGTTGTGTCTAGAAAAATGTTTTGAGTCATTTAGGATTATATATATCGGAGAGCTTAGGAATTCTTTTTACTCCCCAGTCCCTTCGACCTTCTGGTGAAGTATCCTGACGTAGAGTTTTGACTCTTCTCTTCTCAAATTTCACTAAATTTTTTTTTAGGATCACGCGGGTATCTTAGAATCGTTCGATGGTTTTATGATGACAACATTGTCTTGGTTGCCTCGACATTTAGGGGTTGTGGCGGTGTCCGGGAGTTGAGCCCGAGGTGTTGTCGTCATAATTTTATCGTTGCAGATTCGAATACCGAGTTTAGTACGCCGACATCGAAAATCTCTTTTATGCAGTTGTTGGTGAGATAACCCCGCTAACCCAAAGATCGAGGTGAGTACGGAGTATTGCCATGACTCGTATAACGGATGCTTTTCAAGGTTGAGGTACACGATTTCGAAGGTTTCTTGGTTATGTGTTGACGGATGGATACAACTGGATGTAGGGATTGTTAGTTTGGGTGAGATATATTGCTCCCTGTATCCCCAACACCGATTGCATAACCGGAAAATTTCGGAGTTTCATAGGTGGGAATTCAAGTAGCTCTTAGGATATCTTTCCGACGGATGTATGATATGAAATTGGGGTTCGACGTCTAGTGGTCCGCCTATTCACGGTTGGTTTTATAGTGGTCTCGTTGTGTCTTAAAGAGTCCTTGGCTATGCCGACTCGGGGACGCTCCGTATGTCATGTGCACTGCCTTGTACATGATGGTGCTGTACGATTGAGCCCGTGTAGGCCCCACCACAAAAACTTCGGACGAAATCTCTATCATATGTTTGTTCCGGCTTACTCTGCAAGCCAATCCTTTGTTTTGCTTTATTTGTGGTATTCGAGTTGCTTCGGTGTCAAATGTTCAATCCATACCTTTCCTAAACGGTGTTCTCATGTTGCTATGTGAACACTAATCCTTTTGATCATCGAGGTTGCCATGTTAATTCCTTTCCAACCGGTGTGTTTCTCTTCTAGTGGATCCGATCACTTCAACATTAGCAAGACCAATTATCATTTCTTCTCAACGGTGTTTGTTTCGTTCATCCCAAGTTGTCTTTGTTTTTCCCGCCTCCCACCCTTTTTTCTTCAAGGACACAGTTTTCTTAATCAAGTATCCATTTATTCATGTGAAGTCTCTTCATTCTTTTCAATCAATGTTCTTATCCGGTGATTTCCCATGAAGATGCTCATGAGCTTCAAGTTCATCATCCTTCATAAGTTTTCTTCTTTTCCGGTGGATCCAACTCAAGCTTTCGGTGTTGATCATACCTTTTTCCTCATTTCAATGTCTTCTCATACCGGTGCACCTCATTATCATTCTACTTCTCGCTATTTGTTATTCCGGAGTGCTCAAGATATCTCAAAGATTCGTGTTTCCACTCTGCATTCGTTCAAGCTCTTTCGAGATTGGTATCTCTTTCAAGTCATTTAATTCAACCGGTGCAATTTCTCTTTTAAATCTTTTCAACGGTGTTTCCTTTTGAGTGGGCCCTAACCCACAGGTCTTTTCCCAGGATCTTACCTGACTCTTCAATTTTTCCCAGAGCTATCCTAAATTCTTCTCCAAGTTTGACGTAAGAATGAGTTATCATCAGTCAAATGCTTTTCTCCAAGATCTTACAAATTCTTTTCATAGTTGGCTCAACCTCTTCGCTTTTGATTCTTCCGGTGTGCCTCAATAATTCTTGGTGGTGTTTATCGTTGTCATTCTCATCTTTTGAAGACCGAAGGAGAGTTTATCTCTTAAATCTTGGTCCATTCTCTTGAATATTCATGGTTCTAGCTTGATGCCATCCTCTCATAATTATTTTCGATTGTGAGAATCTTTTTCACCCATCCGGAGCATTTTAGGAGTCTTTTAGTTTCATTCTTTGAAGCCAATCATTTCAGTATTATTCATTCTCAGCTTTCAGCTCTCGTTCTCCAAACCATACCGGTGCATCATTCAAGTATTCTCTAATCAGTTCATGATCTCTTCGTTCATTTGTATTTAAATACCCTCAAGTATCTTCATTCATTTTTCAATTCTTCCCGGTGAATTGTGCCTACTTCGTTCATTCTCAATTCTTACGGTGGTTCTTTCAAGATCTCTCTTCCCTGTTCATCATATCAATTCATTTGTTGTTCCAATCCTACCGGTGGTTCGTTGAAGACCTTCTCAAGTTTTTCATATATCTCTTTTAATCCTTTCTACGGGAATAAGTAGTATGCCAAATCCGTTGATTGTCATCAATTTAATTGGTGAAGGATAAGCATAACATAATTCTTATTCTTGTTCATCCAAGTGATTAATTCTTTATTCCGGAGGCCCTTAAAATTCTCGGTTTCATTTGCCTCATCTTCTCTTTTTCCCGGAGTTCCAAGCTCTCATCATCACGAAGCTCCATCTAAATCACCGCAAGGCTTCACCTTGTGTTTTTCAACTTCTCTTTCTTTTTATCATCCTTTTATTACCGGAGTTCTTCATGGAGGCTCTACATGGTGGTTCATCAAGGATTTAATTCCTTCTCAAAGTTTTCATCGAGATTCTTTCCTAAGGAGCTCAAGTTTTCTTCATATGGTAATCCGGAGTGCAATTCTTTCTACCATATTTTGGAGGTGGTATTATGTCATTCTTGATAATTTGAGTTCATGTTCCATGATTCACATGTTATCAAGAATGAGGTATTTTAAATCCATCAATCTCTTCTTTGGAGTTATCTTGGTATAGATTTCACCTAAAGCCTTCCCTAAGGAATGTTGCTATTATGGTGCGTATCAATGATCCAAGTTTTCTCCTATCCTCTTGGTGGAAGAAGTTTTCATCTCTTCGTTAATCTCAAGCAAGCAATTGTTTCCGTTAGTGGCAGAATTTCACCTCAAGTGTTGAGATGTTTCCATAAGCCCACTACAAGCTTGTGCTTCTCGTTGTTGATTTTGTAACAACTCCGTTCAATTCTTCTTTGCAAAGATGTTTTCCAAGCTCATTTATGGCAGAAGTTGGCATTTTCTCCTACATTCTGTATTCCTATGATTTAACTTCTATTCTTTCGTTACGGAGGCATTGTGATGTTGCTCTTTTCTATCATCATCTCGAATTGTGAGGATCATGTTCTTCATGCTTATCCATTTAACCGGCGTGTCGTGTCCTCCATTCAAGTTCTTTTCAAGTTTTCCTTCTTCTTTTCAGATGAGTGCTGCCCAAATTATTTCAATCTTCTTCCTCTCCCATCTTGTTTTAACCGGAGTAGTTTCGAATTCTATCTTGTCCATTAAACTCTTGATTCATGTCTTTGCAACCTTCAAGTTCTCGTAATACTCCTTGTTCCTCTTTTCCTACCGGATTGTTTGCAATCTCGTTCATCTCCGTTGTACTCTTTCTTTTAAATTGTTCAACCTCTCAAGGTTCGTGGTTTCACTCGTTTGCCGAAGAAGCAACTTAGTTTTACCTCTTCTCTTTCTCTTCCGTTTTCCTCCGGTGCCATTCTAGATCTCGGGACGAGATCCTCTCGTAGTGGTGGAGTGTTGTAACGCCCCAAGACCGGAGCTTCAGATGCCTTCCAGCTATTCCGAGTTTTGTTGTGTGATTTGTTTTATTTTTGCATTGCATCATGTCATCATGCCATCTTATGTTGCATCTTGGTCATATCAAGTATAGCTTCGTGCTTGCCATGTTGCATTTTGTTATTCATGTTGTTTCCATGAGCATCTTGTGCGTACCCTTGTCACCTCTTCAAACCATTGCACCTTCACTTCTCCTTCCTTCCCTTTTCTTCTATTCTTGCAAGTGCCACTTTGCCTCCACCAAAAATGTTCATCTTCTCCTGTTAATCTTGCTCCTTGCCCTAAACCTCTCGCCAAAGATATCCTTATTTGAAGTTGTTTTGGTCAGGTTCAAAAATGACACAAGTTTGAAAATATTTCAAACTTGTCTTATTCTACCTTTAAAATGCCCAATGCAATTTATTAAAATAGTGGATAATTCCAGGAGTTGGAGAATATTTTCTTTATCCTCTAACTCCTCTTCTTTTTCCCTGAGCTTTTCTGTTTTCAGTTCTGTTTAAAAAAAAAGAAATGCAGCCAGCAGCAACCAGCGCAGCCACCCCCCCTGGGCCTCGGCCTCCCAGGCCGGCCCAGCTAGCACCGCTCCAACCTATGCCCAGGCCTGCCTCCGCCCCCAAGGCCCATCTGCGCCTAGGCCCAACTTCTCTAACCCTAGCCCGATCCCCTCCTTCCTCCCAGCGCAGCCCCGATCCCATCGCTCGATCCCATCTCCTCCTCTCCATCTTCCTCGCGCGATCCCCTCTCCCTTTCCCCTCGGCCTCCTCCACCCTGTCGCACGTTCGAAGCCCGCGCGCCGCCGCCCTCCCGAGCGCTCGCCCGCGCCCGTCCCTGCTCCCTCACCCGACCCCGGTACCTCCTCGTCGTTCGTCGCCGGCGCCCGCGTCCGCCCGACCCCGTCGCCGTCCTGCGTCCCTCCGGCAACCCCGCCGCCGGCGCCCCGCCAGGCCATCTCCCCGCGCCCCGTTCCTCCCTCCTTTTTCCCTCTCTCTCTCCTCCTCTAAGGTCTCTCCCATTGCAGGAGCCGCCGCCGTCGCCCTTGGACCTCGCCGCTGGCCTCCTCCGACCGTAGCCGGCCGGGAATCGCCGGATCCGGGGTCCCTCGTCCCGTTCCCGGCCCTCCGGTCTTGCCCCGCTCGCAGGAGCGCCGTCCCGCCTCGCTGGTGCAGCGCCGCCGCCTCCCCTGCATCGGCCACTTCGAGCAGGAGCTCGACGCCTCGGTCGTCCGCTCCGTGCCCACGTGGGCCCCGGCCCAGTCTAGCCGCGCCGGCCACTTCTTCTATCCGCTGCTGCTTTGACCTCCCCTGGTTAATCTCGTTTCCAATGAACAGCAGCCCGATGGCTTCTCTGTTCCAAGTGCCTCCAGCAGGACATGTCTGTGCACCTCCTCCGCATGTTGCCGTGGACGCTAAGTACCTCAACCCGAACGTCTACGATTGCCGTGTACATCTACCGTCGCCCGAAGACCCGTGTACCACTACGACCGGAGTTCGACTACACGATGACACGTCAAGTACCTCTACCGCGTCTACGGGATCGCCAAGAACGCGTACCTCGACGACCCGCCAAGTACCCCTTCGGATGCGTCAAGTTCGACTACAAAACGTCAAACGGTGTACCACGACGATCATGTACGGCAACACGAGGACCCGCCAAGACCCTGAACAACTACCGCCGCCGCCGTGTACAACTACTTCCACGACGACCCGTGAACAACGACTTCCACTACGCCGTGTACGACTACTTCCCTCGACGATCATCGCGAGAACGACTACTTCCCTCTACGAAACGCGAACCGTCCCGTTTGAACGCTTCGAAGGTATAACCCCGAGGCGTCGCCCGTGAACGAATGCATGTTGTATGAGTTGTCCTTGTTTGCACCGGGCCCGTTTGCTTCATGCACGTTCCGCCTTGTTGGCCATGCCGTCGTCCCGTGGGAACCCGGTATCCGGGAGCACCCCACCATCTCTAGCATGTTTCGCACATCCGCACACTTCCTTTTGCACCGGTATCTCCGTGAGCTACCGGAACCGATATGTTGCCGTGGCATCATTTTCGGATATGTTGCCGTGGCATCATTTTCCGATACGTTGCCGTGGCACCCTTTTCGTTTCGCCGCTGTGGCATCCTTTTTGTTCTGCCATGGCGACAAATGCTTCATAACATGCTCATGTCAACGTTTTCATAATATTGCATAAAACTTGTGCATGTCATCCGCATCATGATAACAACAATTAAAATGTTTAAAATTGTTGTTGCATTAAATTGCTAAATGCATATGGGGATTTACCGGATTTGTTGTTTTTATATCCGGCCCCATTTAAATTGTTTAGATGGAATAGTTAGTTAAACTATGCTTCACCTCTTGCCATGTTAACCAACATTTCATCTTGTCTTGTTCATAACCGAGAGAGAACTAAATAATTGATGTGGTGTTCCGTCAATATGCAACTCCGTTGCATATTGAGCTCCACTTAACTTGTAGTATTGTTTGTGCACTTTGCCATGCCATGCCTCATTAAACCGGACATGCATCATACTTGTTTGCGCATCATGACATGTTTTATGTGATGGTTGTTTACCATGTTGTTTGTTTCTTTCCGGGTGCTTTCTCTCGTTAGCTTCGGTTTCGTTCCGGAGTTGTGAGGATTCGTTCGACTACGTCCTTTTGTCTTCTTCATGGAATCGTTCTTCTTCCTTGCGGGATTTCAGGCAAGATGATCATACCCTCGAAATCACTACTATCTTTGCTATGCTAGTTTGCTCGCTCTTTTGCTATGCCAATGCTACGATGCCTACCATTTGCTTGTCAGCCTCCCAAATTGCCATGAACCTCTAACCTTTGACACCATTCCTAGCAAACCGTTGTTTGGCTATGTTACCGCTTTGCTCAGCCCCTCTTATAGCGTTGCTAGCTGTAGGTGAAGTTGAAGATTGCTCCATGGTGGACAGGGTTTATGTTGGGATATCACAATATCTCTTATATTATTAATGCATCTATATATTTGGTAAAGGGTGGAAGGCTCGGCCTTATGCCTGGTGTTTTGTTCCACTCTTGCCGCCCTAGTTTCCGTCATACCGGTGTTATGTTCCCGGATTTTGCGTTCCTTACGCGGTCGGGTGATTTATGGGACCCCCCTGACAGTTCGCTTTGAATAAAACTTGTCCAGCAAGGCCCAACATTGACTTTTACCATTTGCCTCACCTAGCCCTTTTTCCCTTGGGTTTCCGGAGCCCGAGGGTCATCTTTATTTTAACCCCCCGGGCCAGTGCTCCTTCGAGTGTTGGTCCAACCTGAGCGATGTCCGGCGCCCCCTGGGCAACCAGGGTCTATGCCAACCCGACGTCTTGCTCATCCGGTGTGCCCTGAGAACGAGATATGTGCAGCTCCTATCGGGATTTGTCGGCACAGCGGGAGGTCTTGCTGGTCTTGTTTTACCATTGTCGAAATGTCTTGATGTACCGGGATACCGAGTCTGATCGGAGTGTCTTGGGTGAAGGTCTATTCCTTCGATGATCGCGAGAGCTTGTAATGGGCTAAGTTGGGACACCCCTGCAGGGTTTAAACTTTCGAGAGCCGTGCCCGCGGTTATGTGGCAGATGGGAATTTGTTAATGTCCGGTTGTAGAAAACCTGAAGTTGACCTTAATTTAAAATACATCAACCGTGTGTGTTACCGTGATGGTCTCTTTCCGGCGGAGTCCGGGAAGTGAACACGGTGTTGGAGTTATGCTTGACGCAGGTTGCTATAGGATCACTTCTTGATCATACTTTTGTCGACCGTGCTTTGCCTTCTCTTCTCGCTCTCATTTGCGTATGTTGGCCACCATATATGCTAGTCGCTTGCTGCAGCTCCACCTCATGCCTTTACCTTACCCATAAGCTTAAATAGTCTTGATCTCGTGGGTGTGAGATTGCCGAGTCCTCGTGACTCACGGATACTTCAAAACCAGTTTGCGGTGCCTATGTTACCGAAAGCGGTGACGCAACCAAGCTCAAGGAGGAGCTCGATGAAGATCTTGCCCTTTGTGTTTTTTTCGTTCTAGTTGATCAGTAGTGGAGCCCAGTTGGGGTCGATCGTGGACCTTTGTCGCATTTGGGGTTCTTCTTTTATTTTGGTTCCGTAGTCGGACCTTGATTGTATCTGGATGATGTAATGCTTTATTTATGTAATTGTGTGAAGTGGCGATTGTAAGCCAACTATGTATCTCTTTCCCTTATGTATTACTTGGGTTGTGTGAAGATTACCTCACTTGCGACATTGCTTTCAATGCGGTTATGCCTCTAAGTCGTGCTTCGACACGTGGGAGATATAGCCGCATCGAGGGCGTTACACGGCAGCCACCCGACTGCAGTTGTGCGATCAGGGTGGTCCTCAGTGTGAAAGATGATAGGCGTGCTGGACCACTTCAGTGGCTTCTGTGCGTCGAATGATGGCTCTGCCGCTGTGATCTCACGCACCCACTTCTTGATCTCGCGGCGAGAGGTGTGCAGCGAGGCGCCACCATCGACGTGCATGGCCTCTGTAGCTTTCTCAAACTCGTGGTCGCCGGACACGTCGTCCTCGTCGTGATCATCGTCTTCCTGCTTCTTGTCGTAGCCCCGGGCGGGCCAATCTTGCTGATTATCCTTGCCGCAGCGGCCTCCTTGGCCGCCATGCTTCTTGCCGGATCCTTCGGCACCGTCCT
This sequence comes from Aegilops speltoides, assembly GCA_021437245.1. NCBI lineage: Eukaryota > Viridiplantae > Streptophyta > Magnoliopsida > Poales > Poaceae > Aegilops > Aegilops speltoides. The sequence goes on from CM038144.1 coordinate 235,327,816, forward strand.
GGCCTTTCTCCTTGTCCCGCCTCTCACACTCAGCTTTTTGCTTCTCAGCAAGCAGCTCAACTTGTCGGCAGTTCTGGAGGTCGTGGCCGTTGGTGCGGTAGATCTTGCAATACTGCTTGTCGGAGCTTCCTGGCTTTTTGGCAGCCGCCAAGGCCCCGCAAGCGGCACAACCCGTCAACTTCTTGTCGGGGTTGCATGCCTTGGCCTTCTGCCGGTGTCGTTGGATCCCTCGACGGCAAGCACAACCTTGCCTTTGCGCTTTTTGTTATGGCGCCGACCCTTTTTCGTCGCGGCGGCGGTGTTGTCGTCTGTTGAGGTGGTTTCCGCACCGGCGTCCTCGCCGGGGTACTTCCTCCCCTCTTCAGCCCGAGCACACCTATCGGCCAGAACATAAAGTTCAGCCACATCTTTAGCTTGTTCATCGCCAACTCTTCACGCATCTTGCGGTTGTGCGCATTCCAGATCACGGCGGCGGAATGAATGTCTGGGATGTTGTACCGCACCAGGCTGAACCTTTGGATGTACTTGCATAGGTTTTCCCCTTCCTTCTGGGGGATGATATGCAGATCGCTCGCCTAGCCATGAGCTTGATGGCCTCTAGTGAAGGCGCCAACAAACTCATGACACATATCCGACCAACAAGAAATGGAATCCGCTGGCAAGTGCATCAACCATGACATGACATTGGGCTTAAGTGCCAATGGGAAGTAATTGGCAAGCACCTTGTCATCACGGGCTCTAGCAGCTTGCTTCGCAATGGTGTAGAGGCGAAGGAACTCTGAGGGTGAGTATTGCCGTTGTACTTCTCGCCCACGTCGGGCTTGAACGTGTGGTGGGAGGGCCACTGGAACTCTCGCAGCTCACGGGTAGGCCACCGTAGCCTCCCTGTGCCGGGTGGTCCATAGTAGGCCCTGCCCACCTATCTTACTGGTGGCGTGCATCACGCCGACGTTCGATGGTGGTTCGAGCGTCTTCATGGGCTCGCTCCTGAAGAGCTTGGCGCTGATCGTGGTGGGTCCGTGGATCGGACAATGCTATGGAAATGTTATCCCAGGCGTCATCTGGATGGATAGACACCCGTGGTAACCGGCGTGGGGAAGGAGAGTGCATCGTGGCTGCATCACCTCCGGCCCTGCCACCACCGGCATGCGGTGGCTCGATGAAGCGTCGGCCTACGGGCCCTGCTGGTTGTGGCTCATCTTTGTTGGCGATGCCAATGAGGCTCCGGACGGTGGCTCTCCACTCGTCGAGTTTCTCCGCAGTAGGAGGAAAGTCGAGGAGCAGCTGCGCGCGTGCCAAAGCTTCTATTGGCGTGGGCGGCGGCGAAAGCTGCGTGGACCGTGACGCGCTCCGACTTCTAACCATGTTAGAAGGAGCTCTATCACGGCCCTGCAGTTGTCCGCCATTTTTGCCAGCACCTCGGCATGCATGCTGGCCTCCTTCATCCTGTGAAAGATGCGCAGGACTCTTCCGACGGCGGTGTCTAGGTTCACCAGCATGGTGGCGCTGCTCATCGCGCACAACTTGGGAAGAACGCGTCATGGGCACCGGCGTAGGTGTCTTGGAGGTTGCCGCGCCGCCGGTAGGTGGCACGGCGATGACCTTGGAGGGCCCCGTGCCGCCTGCGGGGGGCCCAGCTCCGTCTTTGGATTTGGCGGCGTGCGGCCCGTCGTCTTGTGCACAAACGACGCCGCTCGCCAAGCTTTGACTACCAGAGTGATGTGGGTATTCATGGGCCGCGCCCCGGGTTTTGTCCGCGACCGCCCCCTACTTGCCCGCACCGGTATGGGCTGGCCGGCTCCGGATGAACCGATCGCCGTCGTCATCTTCCTCTTGGGAGCCATGGCGACGAAGAACTACTAGACTAGCTGCTAGACCGGATTCTCAAAACTGCGCCCCCTACCTGGCGCGCCAAAGATGTCAGTGGAAACGACACCTATGGGATTACGGGAATCCCTACTACCGTCAGCGGGCGCGAGGTTGTGGAAAGAGCGGGTCTAGAAGCCAGCACACAGATCGTATACCCAGGTTCAGGCCGCGAGGACGCGTAATACCCTAGTCCTGCTTTGGTATATATTTGGGTGTTCTTGTGTTCTTGAACTAGCTATGGTGCGTGCGTAGTCCAAAAAAGCTGAATCCCTCTCCCGTATGCCTCGGGCCTCCTTTTATAGGAAAAACGGGACGCCAAAGTGGCGCACAGGAGGTGGAAAGTGCATTGGGTGGCTGAGTCTATCCTCGGGCACCATCGGACAAACGCATTTAATGCACTGCCGATGTGCCCTTCTTGTTGTCGCCGCTTCGCCTTGCTTCGACACGCGTCCAGGCCAGTGCGGCGTGTAGTGCCATGTAGGCTGGCAGGCTGCTGAGCTGGCGCGGTGGCAGGGTCTTCACGAAGATTTGCATGCCACCACGCAGGTGCTTGCTGAGGTGGTCTAGGGGTCGCACGTCGCCACGCAGGTGCTTGCCTGGCTGGCTGGGCGGGCGGCTGCATGGGAACGGCGGTGGAGTCTTGGCGGGCGCGGGCCTGACCGCAGCCCCGCTGATGTCCTCGGCAAGGGTCTTGTCGGAGCCCCAACAAGGGTCTTGCCGCGGCATCGCGGTCGTCCCCAGCAAGGATCTTGCCGGAGGTCTCGTGGATTTCCTCGACGAGGATCTTGTCGGGGACCATCGTCTTCTGTTCCTTATCTGGTCTTGTGTGTTCATGATCTTCAGGAAGATCTGTATGCCACCGTGGAGGTGCATCCCGAGCCTTGGTTCCAATGTGGTTGATGGCGTTGGAATCCGTGGGCTCAAGGATGGCGCGCTCTGCTGGCGTTGGGCAAGTTGCCCCGGAAAGGGTCTTGCCGGGGGAGCCTATCTCTCCCTCTCTACTCCTTGTGTCTCTGGTCTTGGTGTTGCCTGATTGTCTTATGGCTTCGGCTTCCCACCTCTACCCTGTTAAGTGTGGCTGTGGGCGCGGCTCTGACTGCCCGTGCACAAGTAAAGGGGTAAAAAAGAGAGCTCATATTTTTGTACACCGACACGAGCACAGGTGTTGGCGGCTCTACCCCGGCAACAAACGTTGCCGGGGAGGGAACCACTCCTCCTCACACTGTCACAGGTAAGCCGCCTGCCTCCTGCCTCCTGCCGTCTTCACCATGTGACTTTCTTTCTTTTTCTTTTATTTCTCTGTTCCGAGCTTTGACTTTGGTTCTGCGTCATTCTCCTTTTTGGTCTTCAGACCCTCTCTCGACGGACCAAATGGACATCGACGCTATCATTGAGGAGACCGCCAAGGATGCCTAAGCTGAGGCCGCCAAACTCGCCGTCGAGGAAGCCGCCAAGGCTGCTGCCGCGGCAACCGTCAGGGCTGCTGCGGAGGAGGCCGCCAAGGGGTTTGCCGGGGAAGCCGGTAAGGAAACAAGTGACCATACTGACGACAACTTTGCCGCAGGAGCGCCTAGTGCTGCACCGGTCCCGGAGCCCTCGGCTGCCGGGGAGAAAGTGGTTGATGACCAACCCTCATCATCTACAGCCCCCACTCTGAGCAAATACTTGAAGGTGGGCAACGATTTGTTCGTCAGCATCCAAGGGACGGCAAGCATCGGGGTGCCAACCAAAGGGGAGGTGTCTGACGACGAGATCCTCGCCGCTGGCGGGCTCCAAGTAGTCGACGAGCCGAGCGCCAGCAGAAGTTGTTCCAAAGAAGACCAGCTCCTCCAGGCCATGAGCACCAATTTCCCGAAGCTTCAGGCGCTCTACCGTGCTCGTAAGGACAAAGCGGACTCCAGGATGGCGGTCGTGGACAAGGCGAAAGCAGATTTGCAAGAGCGTGTCGCTCAAATGCAAACCTGGTTCGCCGAGGCCCAGCAAGATCTGAAGGTCGCCCAGGACTAGTTGAGCGAGCACTGGCAAGAGTTCCTCCTAAAGTAGGCTGACATCAAGAAGGCCCAAGAGGTGGCTACTACGCAGGCCACCAAGGAGGAAGCTGACTAGAGGCAGTGCCAAGTTCTGCTTGACACTCAAGAAGAAGACCTGGTTGCCCATATAGGGGCACTTGCCACCAAGCTTCATGGCAAGGACGAAGAGGTCGAAAAGCTTGTCACGCAGCGGACCCAGGAGCTGAAACAGGAGCACAAAAAAAGACTTGATGCTCTGGCCCGGGACCATGCCGGCAAGTTAAAGGAGGCCGTCGACGGTGCTGAGGCCGCGGAGTCTGCCAAGAATGAGCTAGCCGGTAAGGTGGAGAAGCTGGAGCTGAAGCTAGAGGAGCTGAAGAAGGAGGTCTTGACGCTAAAGAACAAGATGGACATGATGGTCTGCATCTTGCCGGATTTGTAGGTCACCATCTCCGACATGACTAAGCTGCTCACCGAGGCTAATGACTCCATTGCCAATTTGAAGCTGAAGCTGCACACCTTGGAGGAGACGCTCATGGAGACCAGGGTCCGTGAAAAGGCCCTGGTTAAGGACCTCGCAGGTGAGAAACAGCTGCTCCAGAGTGCCACCGCCACCCACAACGACTTTGTGGATGGCACGAAGCTCTGGACCAACCGCCTCATTGACGTTGCGGAGAGGCTCACCATGCAATTGTCTGTCATGGGAATGCCGAACTACAGGTTCTCCCAGGAAGTGTATGTGAGCCAAAGCGCCTGGCTGATTCTTCGAGGGCGTCCTCGATGCCCTGGTGCTACTCCACTCCAGCCGAACTACTCATGTGGCCAACGAGGCCCAGAAGCTTTGCCGGGTTGCCCTTCTCAAGGTGCTCACCAAGGTGGTGTACTGGAACCCCAGCATCCACTTCGCCAACGCGCTTGAGAGCTTGTGATAGAGGCGAGGGTGTCCCGATCTTTCGATGAGATGATAACTATCGATTTGTTGGAGACAACTTTGACGATCCGACTACAAACGTGCACGACGTTGCGCCTTAGCAATCGCTAAACCAACTCCGAGAGGTTATTGACCACGCCGGAGCACAATCAACCTGACCACGAAGGTCTATTCCTGCAAGCAATCGAAGAACAAGCAAGAATATGATAAAAGCAATCTGAATATTGCGAGTATGTATGAAGTATTGATAAAGGTGGGGATCCGTAAGCGGTCTTGGTCTGGTCGTTGGACACAAGCGAAGTACGAAGTTGCAATGGCTAACTTTAACTAAACAAATCCCAAGGAAAAGCTACAAGATGGATCTACTTATATAGGAGCAAAGGGTGGCGGCCAAGGAGGTGGGAGGACGTCCCAAGGCAGCCTAAAACTAACCCTAGGTCGTACAAGGCCAATGGGCCCAAGTTGGGGTGACGTAACACCATTGGACTTGTAGTTTGACTCGGATTCTGGTGCAGCGTCAGATTGTTTCGTCCATAGCTCAACGCTCCGGACGTATTTTAAGGTGATTCCAATTGTGCTGGAAAGAGCATGAAATCTACTTTCCAACAAAAAAAGAATCACCCAATTCGGAGTCCGTATGAAAAAGTTGTTGGCGTTTTGAGTCAGTTATGTCTGTGCAGTCCGAATCTGAATCCAGAACGTGAGAGACTTGGACTCTATCTTCTCTTGGCCCAAAAATGACGTGAGAAGACTTTTTGAACAGCACCTAAACTTCTCCTTTTCCCTTATCTTCATATGTGGATTGTACAAATGTCCCATACACCTGCAATTAGACAAAACACAAAAGTGTGTGAAGTATTTTTGTTCTGGATAACATAAATAGATTATTGAATAGTTTGCTCTAGAAATCACCTGACAAATATGCATGTATGCAATATTTTTGGTCATATCAAAGGTAGTCATGTCCTCATCATCCTCCCCTTCTTGAAAATAAAGCCGTCCTCGGCGTTGCTTAATCTGAAATGTGGCTAACAAAAGAGACAAGGTGTACATGTTGTATATGTATATGTCATCCATTTTTACTTCCCTCGATTTTTGCATATATGACACATGAATAGATGAGTAACTTGCATAGTTCATAAAATATAATGCCAAAAAATTAGCACAAGAAGTAGAAGGCATGAAAATATTGTAACTCAGTTTGCACATATAAGTGAAGCTCTTATTTATTTCAAAAGATTGACAATGTTCATCATTAAACCATCCCAACATTGGTGAATAAACCTTATTTGAATCAAATTTACATGCTACAACATGCTTAGATAAGCAAACATGCAATGAGTCATTCGACACAGAATCATCACCAAGATTAGAGGTCATATCAAAATGATTAAACATTGATTCTTTTGCATCAACAGTTAATTCAGTAGGTGCTCTCAAAATTGTTGGTATTTCAGTTGTTTGATCACATGACGCATTCATGACAGTATCAAGATTCTCTAAAATAGGTGTTGTGCTCAAATCACCAGGTAACTCAACACATGATGCATTCAAGGTAACTAGGGATGCATCATTCTCATGTGAAGTTATATCATCAATACCTTTACTGTTACCTTGTCGCAAAGACGTAGCTGATGTAGGTACACACGTAGACAATGCACCATACTCTTGAGATGATGTCGCGCTCACAATCCGAGGTGGGGCTGCTCTAGTAGGTGCAACGGTGGAGGAACCAACCGGCGATGGTGAGCATGAACTGGAATAGTAGTTGTTGTAGTCACCCAATGCATCCTCCTGTAACTGTCTCTCAAAGGTACAAGCACGAACATACATACCGGTAATGCAACGAGGAATATACTGAAATCTTGCCTGAATATCATGGTTCAAACCACCAAAAAATCTATTCATTGTATCATCCTCAGATTCTTCTATGTCACAATGATGCATACAAAATTTGAACTCTTGGTAGTAAGTATGAACAGTGTTATTGCCTTGTTTAAATTGTTCAAATTTGCGAAGCAATTCACGACGATAGTAAGGAGGGAAAAACTGTTTTCTCATTACATCATTCAAATCTTTCCAAGTTGTGGGTTGGTTATCAATGTTTTTCTTACAATGCACACTCCACCAAACAGAAGCAAAACCAGTAAATGCTCTAGTGGCAGCTCGTACTCGCTCAAGTTCAGAAAAAACATGCTGACTAAAAATTTGTTCTACTTCAAGCTCCCAAGCTAGATAAATACCAGGATTAAATCTACCCTCAAATGACGGTAAAGAGCTAACCTGGCCATGTGCTTGTGTTTGTTGTCCCAACTCTCGTGATGGTGAAGATGTGTTCGTCGTCCAAGAACTTCTATCTCCGAAACCTGTCATGATTAGTAGAAACAAGAAACAAAATTCGAGAATAATGTTCCTATGAACTACTAGGATGTGGTTGTTAAGTGCTCACAATAAAGCAAATATCAATATCTTACAAGTTCTTACCATGCGGCAGGTGGTGACAGGCAACCAGCGGTGTCAAGTAACTCTGAAGATTGTGTAAAGCGATTGCCATGGGAGCGTCACATTATACGGTGTAGAAATATGTGGAGCTGGGTTGGCTATATATGGTAGCAAAAAATTTAGCAATAATCAATTCAAAGATGCAATGTTGAATAAACGCTCAACGACGGTACTGTGCTGGTCCTAGGCTAGACCGAACTAGAGACGCGAGCCTAGAACACTAATGAGGTCACGGCGTAGCACAACTAGCATCAATGAAGTATACTAAGTAGCTCTTGACAGCAAGATATAAGGGAAGATAATGATGAAAAACAACTGCCAAGCAGGATATACAACAACTCTCTCTCCAACTTTCCTCTTGAAAAGTTTGAGCCAATTTTCTGATAAATTCTTGCAAATAATGCTACTAACTCAAGCTTTCCAATGCAAAAAGAATCACTCAATTCCGAGTTGATATGAGGAGTCAAAGAATTCTAAAACTGGTCTGAAAAATTGGAACAAGCTGTGTTCACGAACTTCAGAGGGCAAAAAGACCTATTTAGAAGCCGATTTTGAGGTGTCAAATATTGAACTAGTTTCTGCAACTATTTAGATGCGGCTCGTCTCTAGCTTCAATTTGAGTACTCACGGAACCAAAACGGACTTCGTATGAGAAAGATACACCTGTTTTACTGAACAGTGCGCAAAACAGATTCCAATCCGAATTCAGGTACGAGATTGATTCTAGATAGATCCGATTTTTTTTCTTCTCTCTTTTTTTCTCACGTTTTTTTTTCTTCTCTCTCTTTTTCTTTTTTTTTCTTTCTTTTTTTTCTCTATCTTCTTTTTCTCCCTCTTTCCAAGACAAACAAGATAAGATGCAGATTGGATCAGGCGAAGATGTGAGTGACCTCAACTATGATTATGACAATGAACAGTGCGTAGCACGTGGTGGAAATTAATGGATGGGATGGTGGATAGCGGAAGGGATAATGATGCAGCGGCGGTGTGACTAATGTGAATAGAACTCGAAACTCTAAAGGAACTAGACACTAAGACCAGCAACTGACACGACGATGCAACCGATAATTCAACTATGCAAGCAACAAATAGAAAATTGCAAAGACTCAGACTGGCTTGGATAAAGGATGAACAGATCTAACTTTTTTATGGCTTTTTCATGGACTGTAGGTATGAATGACAGATGCGATCTAAACTATGAAAAACTGTAAAATCTCACCGAGCAACCTGAAAACTGATACCACTTGATAGAGGCGAGGGTGTCCCGATCTTTCGATGAGATGATAACTATCGATTTGTTGGAGACAACTTTGACGATCCGACTACAAACGTGCACGACGTTGCGCCTTAGCAATCGCTAAACCAACTCCGAGAGGTTATTGACCACGCCGGAGCACAATCAACCTGACCACGAAGGTCTATTCCTGCAAGCAATCGAAAAACAAGCAAGAATATGATAAAAGCAATCTGAATATTGCGAGTATGTATGAAGTATTGATAAAGGTGGGGATCCGTAAGTGGTCTTGGTCTGGTCGTTGGACACAAACGAAGTACACGAAGTTGCAATGGCTAACTTTTAACTAAACAAATCCCAAGGGAAAAGCTACTAGATGGATCTACTTATATAGGAGCAAAGGGTGGCGGCCAAGGAGGTGGGAGGACGTCCCAAGGCAGCCTAAAACTAACCCTAGGTCGTACAAGGCCAATGGGCCCAAGTTGGGGTGACGTAACACCATTGGACTTGTAGTTTGACTCGGATTCTGGTGCAGCGTCAGATTGTTTCGTCCATAGCTCAACGCTCCGGACGTATTTTAAGGTGATTCCAATTGTGCTGGAAAGTGCATGAAATCTACTTTCCAACAAAAAAAGAATCACGCAATTCGGAGTCCGTATGAAAAAGTTGTTGGCGTTTTGAGTCAGGTATGTCTGTGCAGTCCGAATCTGAATCCAGAACGTGAGAGACTTGGACTCTATCTTCTCTTGGCCCAAAAGTGACGTGAGAAGACTTTTTGAACAGCACCTAAACTTCTCCTTTTCCCTTATCTTCATATGTGGATTGTACAAATGTCCCATACACCTGCAATTAGACAAAACACAAAAGTGTGTGAAGTATTTTTGTTCTGGATAACATAAATAGATTATTGAATAGTTTGCTCTAGAAATCACCTGACAAATATGCATGTATGCAATATTTTTGGTCATATCAAAGGTAGTCATGTCCTCATCAGCTTGGCAGAGGATGCAGACGTCAAGGCGCTTGAAGAGCGTATCGAGCCCATCATCAGCTGCGTTGACGGAGTCAAGAGGTTGGAAGGCCAGCGCCGGGATTAGCCACTTCATTTCTCATTGCCGCTGTGAATTCATACCCAAGACAATTTCATCTTAAGTTAGGACCGCGGTTGTGCTTTGAACTGAACGCATGTTATTTTCCTGTTTGATATCTCTTTGTATGTACTACATCCTACACTTAGTTGGATAGGCTTGCCAGCGGACGTACCCTTGGCGCGAGCGCTTTGAGGAACGGATCCTTAGCAGCCTGCTGGGGGTGTCGCTGCCGGCAAGACACATTGCCATTCTTAGTGCAGCCACCTGTGCTATTGAGTGGACATGAAACAGAACAAGGGCGCTACCAATAGTGGCAGGGTTCCTTCGCATGCAGGTTTTCCATACAAGAACTGAAACCATTCAAGGAAAATATCCTTACAAAAATAAAACCACTCAAGGTTTGGCATGACTTAGCTTTTCGTTGTTGCGCGGATCGTCGTTGTGACTATAGATGACACTGCTCGCCTGGCTACTCATACCAGAATGATGGGGATGGTCTTGATCTGCTCCGCCACCAGCGTCTGCCATGTCGCTCGTTCGTGCTGGCATGGGCCGACCAGCTCCAGATGAACCAATCGCCATGATCGTCTTCTTCTTCGGAGCCATGGTGATGAAGAAACTAACGCACTGACTAGTAGACCATATTTTCACAACTTCACCCCCTACCTGGCACACAAAGATGTCATGGAAATGACACCTATGGGATCACGAGGATCCCTTCTATGGTTGGTGGGGGAGAGTTGCACAAAGAGCAGTTTTAGTGATCAGCACGAGGGGTTTTTACCCTGGTTTGGGCCATTGAGCAGCGTAAAACCCTAGTCCTACTTTTGGGTGTATATTTTGTGTTCTTGAGTTCATAGACTAGCTGCTATGCATGCCCAGTCCAAAAAGTCTGAATCCTTCTCCTGTACACATCGGGCCTCCTTTTATATGCCAAACGGGTCGCCATAGTGGCACATAAGAGGTGTAAATTAGCTACAGTGCCCAAGCTTATCGCCGACGTTGTAGGAAAAACACATTTAATGCGCTGCTTACGTGCCCTCCAACTTTATCAGGGATGGTAATAGAACTTGTCCCGTTCATCGGTGTGTCATCCCATTTCGACACGCATCCAGGCTGACGAGGCATGCAGCGCCAGGTTGGCCGGCTAGCTACTGTCCCGGCGCGGTGGCAGGACCTTCACGAAGATCTGCATGCCACTTCACAGGTGCTTGTTTTGTTGGCATATAATCTGCATGCCGCCAGGCAGGCGTCTGTCTAGTTGGCAAGCTGGTTGCCATGCTGGAACGGCCGTGGGGTGGTGAAACCTTGTCGGGTGCGGGCCTGGCTGTGGCCCTACAATTGTCCCCGACAAGGGTCTTGCCGGGGCCTCGTAGTCGTCCCCAGCAAGGGCTTGCTGGGGGTCTTCATCCATGTAGACCTGTAGGCCATTAGTCTTCACAAAGATCTGCATGCTACTATGCGCGCGCCCCCGAGTCTTGGCCTTGACATTGTCAATGATGTCAGAGCTCTCAGCCTCAAGGGCGACGACCTTGCTGGTGCTTCACGATCTGCCCCGGCAAGGAGCTTGCCGTGGCTATGCAAGCCACCCTAGCAAGGATGTTGCCGAGGGAGGTCTAGCTTGTCTTTTGCTCTCTGTTTACTAGCTTGAATGCTATCTTGGTAGCCTTGTATCTGTCTTCTACTGCCCTGCCAAGCCTTGCCGCAGGTGTGGCTACTACTTCCCGTGCATAAGGGGTACAGAAGAGCCCAAACTTATGTACACCAACACATGTACCTTTGTAATAAATAGCTCATAGTGCCACCAATTGGATATAACGGGTTGGAAGAAAACATGCTCATAATGTTGAACCATTTGGACTTTTTGTGCAGTTCCACTAAAATTGAGCATCCCTGTTTGCACAGATATTGGAAGTGTGATAGACTCACAGATATAAGAATTCCAATTTCTTAATGGGAAAAGGTTGCAACACTGTTTCTAACCACCTGTTAGGAAGGCATACATAGTATTTTCTGAAAGATTGAACCATGCCCGACCTTTCCTTGTTTTAAGCATATTTTGTGCAGTTCAACTAAAATAAAATGCCATCACCGCTTTGACAATTCAGTAACACTGTACAAAAAGAAATGACTTACCATTACATCATGATTTTAGGTATGTAATCGACACGCATTAGAGACAAACATGCAGACCTCCTCCGATAACATGATGAACATTAATTTTAACAAAGGTGTGACTAGCTTTACCGGCACAATTTGAGTGAACTCTACACCCTCTGTTCCTTAATATAAGACATTTTCGCAGTTCAATTTAAAGTACCCAAACGTCTATTATTTAGAAAAACAGGTAGTAGTTCCCTTGAGCACATATCTAGGAAAGCTTGCCACACCATATATATGTCCATATGCAAATGAAACACCACTCGAATAGTACAAATATACACTAATCCAGTGGCTAGTGCAATAGTAGAGTAGTTTTTTTATTATGGGGTACAATACAATGGTTTTACTGAACAGATTTCCATAAGCTAGCACTGGAAGATTTCTATAAGCATTAACTATACAAAATGTAAAGGTAACAAGTTTAAGCATTGGTATACTAGTTGTGCAACAACTTTAAACCGAATACAAAAGTCTGAAGGTAACTAGCATAATTAACTAACGACAGTATAAAAAATTGCAAACCATGTACCTTCAAGGTAAATATCATTTCAAACTCGAGGGGGCCTAAAAATTGCTATCCCAATCTTGATAATTGGTCAAACATAAAAACTTGATCAAACGAATCAAGAAAACAACTGGAGGAGGAGGTGCCCACTCTTGACCTTTCCTATTCTGTTCATAACTTTTTGTGCAGTTTAACTGAAATAGAATGACATCAGCGCCTTGGCATTTTAGTGACACTGCACAAAAAAATTGACTTATCTCATGTAAGTGAGGTATGTAATCTATAAGCATTAACCATCCAAAATCTGAAGGTACTAACGAGTTTCATTGTCGGTATACTGGTTGTGCAACAACATTAGAATGCCTTAGCTAAAAAATCTTTAATACATCCACAATCAACATCTAACCCTGAAATAATCCAGTGACATTAAATGGCATTGCTTAAATTTATGGCATTAGACTGAGTGTGACATTAGTTAAATGTGGCATCACTTTAGCAGTAGCATTGCTTGACTTTACCGGTGGCATTATACAAACAACAAATAATGGCAATAAGAGCATGGGAGGCCCATTCGGACAGTGGGTGCACCAGTATGATGTACCTCCACAGACGCATAGAGTGGTGAGGGAGGGATGGTTTCCTAGAGCAATAAATATCCAGGCAGCATATGTGGATTACGTCCCAATTTTGTTCTCTTTATCCACCTTTTTCCTATGTGAGGACAACAAACCGATCGACCTAATCATTCTCTACTGTGTTGTCATGCCTTTCTACCCTTTTTCAACCAAGAGACACACGATTTGTTCCTTAGCTACTAATTTTTTCCCTTTTCAACCTAGATGCGGGTTCGATACCTAGTCTCTGCGACAGTAAGTTTTCCCTTCATTTCCTTATTCAACCCAGACATGGTTTGGTATGCATGAAGCAGGGTTTCCTTTACTAGTGCAAATTAAGGTTTTCATCTGCGTGACTAGGAGAGTAGAGGATAGAAAATTGGGGAGATGGTGGAATGGAAAAAGATCCACATGCAGCAATGTGGCAGATGGGGCAATAGAACAAGGGTATGGTTCGAAAAGAGGGAGCATACTTGAGGGCCGGCGGGAAGTGGCTTCGCTCGTGGTCGTCGTCCTCCGCACACTCTACGGCAGCGAGCTTGGGGACGGAGGCCATCCTACGTGGGCGCTAGGTCTGAGAGGATGACCTTGTCGTCAGTGTGTGACCTCGCTCGTCGACGACGAGTGCGTTAATGTTGCACGTCCTTCTTTTCCCGACGGACGGGATCCAGGCGGATCTATGACCACCGGTGAGGAGCGAGAGAGAGAGGGGCCACCGCCATCTTTTTAGATATGGAGAGAGGGTGATAGTGTGAGAAGCAAGTGGGCAGCCCTTAGCAAGCAAGCGATGAAGCTCCGACCTATATATTTTTTTGATACTAGTACTAGAGGTGGAGTAGTGGTAGAGTAGATTATATTTTCTCTGCATACAATACCAATTAGTTGTGCTTCAAAACAGAATGACACGCCATTAAAAAATAAAGTCGAGAAATAATGTGGCACCTCGGGCGAACGCGGCCAGTTCGCATTTTGCACGAGTAATGACACACCATGTTTCGTTGACATGTGGTCCTGTTCCAACATGTTAGTGAGACGACGGAAAGTACTTTTGTACAATTTTTGAATGGACGTCTATGTAGGCTGGGGCACCTGTTCCTGTATCGTGGCAACCATCCACCGCCTCTTTGCCTTTCCCTCTCGATTTGGAACTGTTTTCGCACACTCTTCCTCCCTCCATTTGCCTTCACCCTTCCTTCTGCCATTGTTCGATCTTCTTCTCCTTGGAGGGAGCAGGCCAGAAATGACCCCATTATTCTTGCCCTGATCTGAAAGATGACGTGGTCGAGGAACTCATTGATTAGTGCAATGTCAGCATGTCGGCTAGCATGGCAGGTTCTTCAAGACCATTCTCGACTCAACAAATAACATCATTAAAAAGAACCCAAGGGTCCAGGAGCAGTTTGTCTCCCCTATCTTCTTCACCATGACCATGCTCGCTGGCGCGGGGACGATGGAAGCCTAGCCTTGTGCTGCTGCTTGATAATGATAGGTGTGATGTTAATATGCCATCGCTTAAGGGTAAGGCTTGGGTTGTTTATATTGGGTACAACAGCGAGTGGGAACTTGTGAATGTGTACACTCATCACTGGGTTCCACTTCCAAAAATCTCAGACTGCCCTGAGGTTGAGCACACATATCATCTACGTACGTTCAAATACGATCATGGTGACTATCGTCTACAGAATATAGCAATTTGTCGAGTTCCCAACCGCTCTTGGGATTACATGAACCATCATGTTGTTGCTATCTTTGACAAGATTGTTGACGTCCTTACTTCCAAGCCTCGATGTATATTTCTCAAAAATCATTTTATGTACATGGATGAGTACTGTGATGCAATTCAATACGAGCGTCTTGTGTTTGCTGCCACCACTCGTGGCACCGTTTTTGCAAGGAGTCCTTATCGTTTTGGTACGTTTGTCTTCCACCGTAATTAAAATTATTTCATCCATGTGCATGCGAGTTAGTATCCCCATACTAATTAACCCTCTTGTGTTTCCAAGGTCCTATGAACATTCCAGCACCTATACTTGAAAAAATATAACCAAGGGGAAGATGACGATGGTGATGATCACGAGCATGAGGACAAGCAAGACCTACATACTCAGTGGCGCCTGGCAACTTATTCTGATGGATCACCTCTTCTTGTATGTATACAAGGCACTGTTGATGTTACTAAGGAAGCGGGTGTTGTCTCCCATGGTCGCACTCTCCGGACCTATTCCAACATCCCTTGCAGCGTATTTGGGATGGATATTAGTGTGCTAGCACCAGCACATTCTGCCTGGTTCCATATTGATAGTCTTGGAGAAAACTCGCTCTTCCTTGGACAAAACTATCCAATGATGGTGAAAGGAGATCCAGCTACTGTTGGCACAAAATTAGTACCATTTATGAGAAGCAACTATATCTATACCTCGGACATTGCTATGGTTCCCTACCCTAGCTATGACAATGTGCGTCCTGATATAGGCCACTTCAGCCTAGATGATGAGTCCTGCGTTGGTCTTGTTATTGACAATAGCTGGCCCTGTCCAAAGAATCACTTATGGTTCAAAGGAAGCGCTTCCAATGCAAAGGATTGGTTGATCTGAAGTTCATTTCACCGCTTTGATATAGGCCACTTTAGCTTGGATGGTGAGTCTTGTGTTGGTTTCAATATTGACAATAGTTGGCCCTTCCGAGAGGCTTACTTATGGTTCAAAGCAAGCGTTTCCAACGCAGAGGATTGGTTGAGCTGAAGTACATTTCATTGCTTGTTATTTGTTGTGTGATAAAAAATTTAGTATTTACTAGAATGTTTTGTTGGAAATAATCTATAATCCAACATGTATCCTCGTTGTCATTGTGTGTTGATGACTTGTATGTAATGAAAGGTACATTTGCATATGCATGCGATGAACTCAATTTATGAATGGTTTTCGAGTCACTTCTTGGAGTGTGAGTATCGTAGTAGTATAGCCAACATTCGGTTATATGAATTTGCCACATCACATAGAGCCAACCTAATAGTATGCTAGTACAATAGTTAGTCCTAGTAATAGTATACCATCAACTAGAGCTAGGTGTCGCATGGAGGTCGAGAAATATGGTGATAGCGTGAGGTGGGCTTGTACGTATGATGTAGGCACAGGGCTTGCCATGTTCCCTACTCCTCCGGTCTAAATGTTGAGAAGATTTGCTTGAGTTCTTCCTCCTTTGGCCGACACGTGGGACATCTAGCATCTAGGTCGTGCCATGCAAGAAAATGGAAGTTCTAGTTGAAGGCACGTGATGTGCATCTTGGGTGAAATTGTAAATAGAATCTTACTCTTGAGTAACTCCAAAAGCAGACACCGAAGATCTTTATTGCATTTGTTTTTCATCACCAGCATGTCGAGGTGAAAGATGTGCAGGTTCAGTGGGTCGTCTTGTGTTTTCACTGACATGTGGGACCGAATGTGAGCAAACAGATGATGGGCACACTCCTTGCGTCTGCTGGCTGGCTGAGAGAGAGGAGGGCCGAGCAAGGACTCCTGGAAATTTCATGACAATGTGAGTAGTACTAGTGGTGTACAGTACTCCTGGAGAGATAATGTGTTCGCTCTACATAACCAGCACCTCGATATAGTGGTGTGGCATGGGCATAACTAGCATTGACGTCTAGCAGTACGGCACACGCCAACCACACGAGTCCCATTTGACACCATTTTTCCTGGAGTTCGTGCTACAACTATATCTTCTCCCTCCTATTTTCTCTAACTCAGCCATCGCGCGGTGGGCGGGGTGGGGGTTTGCCGATAGTCGATTTGCTCAACTGTGGTCCCACTTGTAAGTGAAAATGCAACACAACATGCATTCCCTCTTGAGCGGCATGCCAAACCAACCATGTGGGGATGCGACGTGAACACGGCAGGCTTTTCCTTTTGAACTTGTAACTTGTAAAATTTGGTTCTGCTCGTTGGCACGACCGATAGATAGAAATAATGATTTTCCCTAGAGTAGTGAGAAGTTTGGTTCTGGCACGGTTCATGCATGGTACTCCCTTCGTTCCTAAATATTTGTCTTTCTAGAGATTTTAACAAGTGACTACATACGGAGCAAAATGAGTGAATCTACACTCTAAAATATGTTTATATACATACATATGTGGTAGTCCATTTGAAATCTCTAAAAAGACAAATACTTAGGAACAGAGGAGTACGTATGAAAATTATGAAGTTGATACAAAAGGTAAGATAATCAATATACTACTACATGGAATTGACGGAAAGATAAAGATACATACGGATCCATCAACAACATCCTCATGCCCTAGTGCGCCGGGTCACCAACCGACGTGTGAGGATCAGCGGTGTTGGCGGTGAGTTCAACGTGCTTCTGAATAATGCCGTCCAAGGTTGCCCTGCAGTCCAAGAAGGCCAACATCCTGTCGTCCTCCTCTTGCATGCAGTAGTCCATGTGGACGATGTGCTCATAGACGTGGGTGATTATGTCGATGGTGTCTTGCTGCGTCAGGCGCTGCGCGGCGAGCGCGACCTCGTGGTGGACATTCTCCGGCGTGATGGCGAACAGTCACAGGGCAACTAGTGCATCAAAGAGGTTGTCACCATAGAGTCCGTTGAGGGTGGAGGACATCACAGAGCCTCGGCGCGTGGACTGGAGACGTACGTCAAGGTCGTCCTTGAGCTTCTTGACAATGGTTAACTTGTCGAGGAAGCTGGCGAGGACCTCGTCGAACAAGGAGATGAAGTTATCATCCAAGAGGCCTCTCACCCAGGCAGCCTCAAGCCTGACCTGGAGATGTTCCTCGGTGTCGCGCCGCAGGCTGCCGTCGTGGACCATCTGGCATAACCGGCTCATGCTCGCGCTCATCGCCTCCATGGATATAGCTTCTAGTCAACTGATCTTGTGATTTGGGCGATCACTCTTGCCCTTGGTTAGGGTGCTTAGGTGCATAGGATTTCATAGATTGGACTGGCGGGGAGCCTTTATATGAGAAGAGCATACTGCGTTGCATTCACGTGTGTGTTGGCCATCTACTCCTCGGCCCTTCCTCCGTACTGGTGAAGTATAGTCATCTCACCAAGACCATGTTGGGGCAAAATGAGAGAACTTTGATGTTTATTTTGTAATTAATGTCATCGCATGCACAGAATTGAGCACTTCTTGTTGTGCTAAGTAGTCACAAGTCAATGAATGCATACGCACCCATGTCTCGTATTGGCTGATTTATTTTTTCGTGGCAAAAACAGGGTACGAGGTGGGTAGTTAATGCACCGCGCCTAAAAGTATTAGGATTATTAGGTTTTCGTAACATGACTAATGCACCAGTATAGAGGGAGTACAATAGTAGTCCGATTATTGAGATTTCAGATTTGAGCCATCTACTCGAAGGGAGAGTGTATAATACCTCGTGTATAATATCATCACAAACTACATACAAAACTGAATAAAACAATACTCCATGTATTTATTTCCGGAGGGAATAGTATATTTTTTGCGACATGCATTACTAGATATAGCTAGCCAGATACTCCTACTAAATCCGGACGGAGGTGGTAGTACTGCCAATGTAAGTAGTACTATACGACCCGTTGGTCAAATTATTACATGATGCTCCTCACAGTCAAGTGACAAGACCCTGCGCTGGAGATGACACCTGAGTGTAGGCAATGTGTTCGGCATACCAAAGTCGGCCTCCCCGTGCACAGTCACTATCATCATCGATGTAGAGCTAGCCTGCTTACAACTAGCCGTGTTCGACATAATTTCCCATGCGTTGCCACGAGTAATAGTAAATATTGTACTCGAGTAATAGGTACTCCCACCTTTCCGATTTATAAGGTTCGATTTCAAAATCTCTCCATCCAAGGTAGACGATGAGTGGTGGAATAAATTTTGTGGTTTGCACAAGTTCTTAATTAGTACACTCATTTTTCTCAAAAATTTATGTTTACTGATGCATTAATTACAATGAATGCATGCATGACCACTAGTGAGTTTTCTCTTGATACTACTTGCATGGGGTGATTTAATGCACCTTGAAATCCAAACATGTGATGATAAGTAGTAGAATTGAGACATAAAACAGAAAAACAAACTTTTTCAGATGAGCCCTATAAACCGAAAAGGAGGGAGTATATCGTTGCCGCACCTATGCACGCGAACATTTATCGTAGCATAGTACCTCATGCTGGATAGTCGTAATATGACAAGTTTCAAGCTGATATTACAAATGCTAGGAGTAATGCTGCACCTACGAAGAGGTAATTATTAGGAAGTTTATGTAAGAACTTTTGTTAGTTTAGGTGGATGCAGCATTATCGTACACACTAAAATGGATCACCCTAATAAGTCACTAATGGAAAAATAAATTTTTGAGTCTCTTGCGACTTGATGTTTCAAAGACAAATTCAGCTTCTGTGGAGCCTTGCTCATTTAGGCTTAGACGCTTGCGGTGATCAACATGCCATTCATTCTTGCGCTAGAGAACGCCAAACCTCATTACCTTGAGCACACTTGGCTCCATTACAAAGAACCTGGCCAATTTAATCCCAGATGTGCTACCGATTTTCAATCAAATCAATTTCTGTAAGATGGAGATCAAGGCATTCTATGAGATTGTTATAGTGCAGCACATTTTTCACTTCCGGGTCTTTTTTTATCTGCAAAAAAAGATAACATATTAGAGCAACTGGTTGTATAAGATTGTCGTGTCATCAAGAGGTACCAATATCATTCACTCATACGATAGGGTTGGCTATAGGGTTGGCTCTAAGGCTAGTGTTATTTTTTCACTTTCTCTCTCTTGCTCTTTCCTTTCATTTACCTAGGAGCACATGAAGAGCTTGGGCATTTGTTGGCTTCCACTATGTGGCCGATGCCATATTTCTCAAAAGTATGCCACATAATACGCATCGATGTCAAATCAAAAGATTTTGGCACCGCTGTAGTAATGTGAGAGAGTTGGCACCGCTATGCACACAAACCCACATGTATAAACAAATCAATCAAACCAACCAACTACACCGGCCTCTCCCTCTTCCAAACAAGTGTTTTTTATTGCCTCAGTCCTCTCGCTCTCCCACGCAAGTGTTTTTTCATTGCGTGATTTAATTTGGCACCGGAGCAAAGTAGGTGATCCAGATTGGGGCACCAGGTGAGCAATGGAGGGCATCGATGCCAAATGTATCAGAAGTGAATTTGGCATGTGTTTTGGCCTACATAGTGTGGGGCCGTTATAGCCCACATTTTGTACTACCTATTTAGTGTAAAACTTTGACCAGAGATTTCCCAAGAAAATGCCAATGCATGTTACCAAAAATTATACCATTTGAAATTATGTTCAAATAGGAATCCAACGATACAATTTTTAGTGACATGCATTAACATTTTGTCAGTTAAATCTATGGTCAAAATTTGATACTACAAAATACGAAGAGTAAACCAGCACGGAGGTAGTACTTGCTCTTAGACTAAAACCATAGAGTTACTAGTCTAAGTTACTTGCCCCTATGACTAGACTAGTACAACAACAAAACGATGCAGGTGATCACATGCGAAAAGATACTAAAAACATTTCTTTAAGTGCATTGTGTATATGCAGCTTTGAACACTACACTTGTCATCATAATTTGAGAAAATTATGAAAAAATTGAGCTACATTGTGATTAATGTTTACAATCAGGTCCCTCTGATTACTATAGAGATGAACCCAATCCAGAATATGAACCATAAAAGAAAACACCTACTATACCAATCACAGCAATACCGGCTACAATACCTATCAGCCAAAGAGGAATTCTTCCAGTAGTATCGGCCATTTCCCCTACTTTCCTCCACATTTTATCAATTGGTCATGCTAGAGACAAAAACAGTCATGGGTAGTTATAAGGATGGTATCCTTCCAAATGGGATAAGAGAATTCTTATTAGTCTCTTTCTTTCTCTCAATTAAAGAAGTAATTGACAAGAAAGAAGTTTGACCTTGATGAGTAGTTTCTCGGTGCATGGAAAGCATATAAGGAATCCAACAACTTGATCCATATTGGGGTCGGTAGATTTTATTCCCAAGATCTTCACTGTGCGCACAGACTGGTTCAAGCTTGTGGGAATCATTTTCTGGATCACAGTCTTAAATACGTCAAGAAGAAATTTAAAAATGTGAATTTCAAGTAGATGGAGAAGAATATGAGTGTTGTACCTAACGATTATAGATCCAATAAAGAGTTCGGAGAATTTGGCAGATGAGTACACCACCGCTGTCAATTTCGGCGCGCCAATGACCCTGATTTTTGTTGGGCCTTCTAGATCAAATACAAGCAATCTCTCAAGGAAAGGAGCATTCTCAATGACCATAACGTGGAACGGCTCGAGTGATCTCTTCCCAATAAATGTTTTGTTGCAGGGCCAGCAAGACACACAAATCCATCGGAGATTCGTAGAGGCGATGTGGAGGCTAATGAACCCTTGGATCTGCCGAAGACGAAGGTACTCGAGCGCAGTATAGCCATGGAGTAGGTGCTCCATAGACTTCTTTGACATGCCAACATCGAAGAGGTTGAGCTGCTTGAGTTGAGGGAGAAGAAGGGCGGGTGCAACATTAATTTGGGGAAAATAGCAGGAGCTGAAGCTGGCATGGCACAACGTTGGCCTGATGCGGAGCGCGAACAGTGGCAGATAGCGACATCGTCCAGCTTCAGACCTGAGCTCCTCGAGCTGATGTATGGTGGGGGATACGAACCACTCGTCGAACTTGGCTTGGGCCTTGCACTTGGTACTGAACATGCGGATGTCAAGGCATCTAGCTAGCCCAGGGTGCGATGCAAAAATCTTGGAGACTACTGCCATGCGTTTGCACTCCCGGTCATAGAGGCAGTTGTTGATGGTGAGGTTGAGGGGAACACGGTACCAGAGGGGATGCCACCGCCGAGAGAGAAGGGTTGTCCACACGGCATATTTGGTGGGGAGGAGGGCGATAATGATGAGCAGCATGTCGTCGGGGAGGCTGCTGATGAAGTCCAGGCTCATCGGATGTGGTTTCGGCTCGAGTCGCCTCTGCTTGTTGGCTGCCTTGCCGTCCATCTCGGCCGGGGGCAACACGGATGTACACATGAGTGTGTCCTTGTGTGCATGCCGCCGCGTAGTGGTGTAGTGTGCATGAGTGCGACCTTCACGCGTAAGAAGTGCGCCCTCAATTTACTAGCATGCGGGGTGCTACCACGAGTGGTTTCAAATTTTATTACTTCACGAAGTGTCAGATGGGCCTCTAGTTTACTTATTTTCACCCACTTCCACATGGGCCAGCACACGAAGATAGAGAACATGAGCTGGCAAGGTAGCATGTGGACTGGTTGATCGGTTAACTAAACAATATATGGAGCTATATGCTGACATAGTGACTGTCGTGGAATTGTCACGTCAGATGTCCTAGTGAAAGGACCTAGTCGTGGAGCCATCGCAACTAGGAAGCTTAAAGGGGTTAATCAGGACAAAGGACACGGGGTTTATACTGGTTCGGCCCCTGATGGTGAAGGTAAAAGCCTACGGTCCAGTTTTGAGTGGGATTGCTTATGTCTCGATTACCAGGGAGCGAAATCGCTTGACCTAGCTCTCGATCTGATGTTACTTACCCTGAACCGCCGCCGGGCCATCCCTTTATATATAGAGGTTGATGCCCCGCGGCTCATAGAGTCCCGGTCGGCCCATAAATAGTGTCCAGCTCTGTCTCTTAATTATCTTGCCTTACAATACAAGTCATGTACATATGGCGGTTTATCTCTACGGTCCTTAAGTCACCTCTGGGCTTTCGGCCCTTAACTGAACTGCCATCTTAAAGCTTGGTCTTGGGCTTAAAGAGTACGCATAGGTATAACCCAGCCCCTCCTGGGCGGGTCATACCTAATAGTTATATCCCCAACATTAGGCCCCAGATTGATTTGAACTGGTTCATGTCAATCTTCGACACTTAAGAAAAATCTTCTGCTCTTTGCTTATGAAATTTTTGTAACCCTCCATGACATCATCCTTTGGATTTGTGGTTACCCGCCATGACATCACCTATAATAAATGCACGTTTTGTCCAACATATCTCAATGGATCTTTATCTTAATGACCATCCCAAAAATCGAAGCGTCCTTGCAGCTAGATAAGTATGTCTTTGTGTTGGGGAACGTAGTAATTTCAAAAATTTTCCTACGCACACGCAAGATCATGGTGATGTATAGCAACGAGAGGGGAGAGTGTTGTCTACATACCCTTGTAGACCCGAAGCGAAGCGACCACAGCGTAGAGGAAGTAGTCGACGTTCTCCTCGCGATCCGACCGATCCGGCGCCGTTACTCCGGCGCCCCGAGTTCTTGACACACGTACAGCTCGATGACGTCCCTCGTACTCCGATCCAGCCGAGTGTCGAGGGAGAGTTCCGTCAGCACGACGGCGTGGTGACGATCTTGATGTTTCACGGCGCAGGGCTTCGCCTAAGCTTCGCGACGGTATAACCGAGGTGGAATATGGTGGAGGGGGCACCGCACGGCTAAGGAACGATCTCACGATCAACTTGTGTGTTCCAAGGTGCCCCCTGCCCCGTATATAAAGGAGCAAGGGGAGGGGCGGCGGCCAAGGGAGGCGCATACAGGAGTCCTACTCCCTCTGGGAGTAGGATTCCCCCAATCCTAGTTGGACTAGGATTCCTGAGGGGAAAGAGAGAGAGGGGCGGCCCCTTCTCCTAGTCCTAGTAGGACTAGGGAAGGGGGAGCAGCGCCCACTAGGGCTGGCCCTTTCTCCTTTCCACTAAGGCCCATCGAGGCCCATTTACCTCCCGGGGTTCGGTAACCTCCGGTACTCCGGTAAATTCCCGTTTTCGCCCGGAACCATTCCGAACTCCAAACATAGGCTTCCAATATATCAATCTTTATGTCTCGACCATTCCGAGACTCCTCGTCATGTCCGTGATCACATCCGGGACTCGAACTCCTTCGGTACATCAAAATACATAAACTCATAATAAGCATCATCGAAACCTTAAGCGTGCGGACCCTACGGTTCGAGAACAATGTAGACATGACCTAGAACCATTCACGGTCAATAACCAACAGCGGGACCTGGATGCCCATATTGGTTCCTACATATTCTACGAAGATCTTTATCGGTCAGACCGCATAACAACATACGTTGTTCCTTTGTCATCGGTATGTTACTTGCCCGAGATTCGATCGTCGGTATCAATACCTAGTTCAATCTCGTTACGGCAAGTCTCTTTACTCGTTCGTAATACATCATCTCACAACTAGCTCATTAGTTGTAGTGCTTGCAAGGCTTGATGATGTGCATTACCGAGAGGGCCCAGAGATACCTCTCCGACAATCGGAGTGACAAAACCTAATCTCAAATCGCCAACCCAACATCTGCCTTTGGAGACACCTGTAGTACTCCTTTATAATCACCCGAGCCACGTTGTGACGTTTGGTAGCACCAAAGTGTTCCTCCGTAAGCGGAGTTGCATAAACTCATAGTTACAGGAACATGTATATGTCATGGATAAAAGCAGTAGCAACATACTAAGCGATCGTGTGCTAAGCTAAGGGAATGGGTCATGTCAATCAGATCATTCTACTAATGATGTGACCTTGTTAATCAAATAACAACTCCTTGTTCATGGTAGGAAACATAACCATCTTTGATTAACAAGCTAGTCTAGTAGAGGCATACTAGTGACATGTTGTTTTGTCTATGCATTCACACATGTATCATGTTTCCGGTTAATACAATTCTAGCATGAATGATAAACATTTATCATGAAATAAGGAAATAAATAATAACTTTATTATTGCCTCTAGGGCATATTTCCTTCAGTCTCCCACTTGCACTAGAGTCAATAATCTAGATCACATCACCATGTGATTAACATCGATAGTTCACATCATCATGTGATTAACACCCATAGTTCACATTGCCATGTGACCAACACCCAAAGGGTTTACTAGATTCAGTAATCTAGTTCACATCGCTATGTGATTAACACCCAAAGAGTACTAAGGTGTGATCATGTTTTGCTTGTGAGAGAGTCTTAGTCAACGGGTCTTTCACATTCAGATCCGTTATGTATTTTGCAATTTTCTATGTCTACAATGCTCTTGCGAAGCTACTCTAGCTAATTGCTCCCACTTTCAATATGTATCTAGATCGAGACTTAGAGTTATCGGATCGGTGTCAAAACTTGCATCGGCGTAACCCTTACGACTTAACCTTTTGTCACTTCCATAATCGAGAAACATATCCTTATTCCACTAAGGATAATTTTGACCGCTGTCCGATGATCTACTCCTAGATCACTATTGTATTCCTTGCGAAACTCGGTGCAGGGTATACAATAGATCAGTACACAACATGGCATACTTTATAGAAACTATGGCCAAGGCATAGTGAATGACTTTCATTCTCTTTCTATCTTCTGCATTGTGGTCGGGTTTTGAGTCTTACTCAATTTCACACCTTGTAACACAGGCAAGAACTCTTTCTTTGATTTGTTTCATTTTGAACTACTTCAATATCTTGTCAAGGTGTGTACTCATTGAAAAACTTATCAAGCATCTTGATCTATCTCTATAGATCTTGATGCTCAATATGTAAGCAGCTTCACCGAGGTCTTTCTTTGAAAAACTTCTTTCAAACACTCCTTTATGCTTTGCGAGAATAATTCTACATTATTTCCGATCTATAATATGTCATTCACATATACTTATCGAAATGTTGTAGTGCTCCCACTCACTTTCTAGTAAATACAGGCTTCACCATAAGTCATACAAAACTATATGCTTTAATCAACTCATCAAAGCGTATATTCCAACTCCGAGATGCTTGCACCAGTCCATAGATGGATCTTTGGAGCTTGCACACTTTGTTAGCTCCTTTGGATCGAAAAACACTTCGGTTGCATCATATACAACTCTTCCTCCAGAAAACCATTCAGGAATGCAGTTTTTACATCCATTTGCCAAATTTCATAAATTGTGGCAATTGCTAACATGATTCGGACAGACTTAAGCATCGCTACAGTTGAGAAAATCTCATTGTAGTCAACATCTTGAACTTTGTCGAAAACCTTTTTTGCAACAAGTCGAGCTTTGTAGATAGTAACACTACTATCAACGTCCGTCTTCCTCTTGAAGATCCATTTATTTTCTATGGTTTGCCGATCATCGGGCAAATCCATCAAAGTCCATACTTTGTTCTCATACATGGATCATATCTCAGATTTCATGGCCTCAAGCCATTTTATGGAATCTGGGCTCACCATCGCTTCTTCATGGTTCGTAGGTTCATCATGATCTAGTAGCATGATTTCCGAACAGGATTGCCGTACCACTCAGTGCGGATCTTACTCTGTCGATCTACGAGGTTACGTAGTAACTTGATCTGAAGTTTCATGATCAACATCATCAACTTCCTCACTACTTGGTGTAGATGTCTCGAAACGGTTTCTGCGACAAACTACTTTCAAGTAATGGAGAAGGTACTATTACCTCATCAAGTTCTACTTTCCTCCCACTCACTTCTTTCGAGAGAAACTCCTTCTCTAGAAAGGATCCATTTTCAGCAACGAATGTCTTGCCTCCGGATCTGTGATAGAAGGTGTACCCAACAATCTCCTTTGGGTATTCTATGAAGACGCATTTCTCGATTTGGGTTTGAGCTTATCAGGATGAAACTTTTTCACATAAGCATCGCAGCCCCAAACTTTAAGAAACGACAACTTGGGTTTCTTGCTAAACCACAGTTCATATAGTGTCGTCTCAACGGATTTAGATGGTGCCCAATTTAACGTGAATGCAGCTGTCTCTAATGCATGATCCCAAAATGATATTGGTAAATCAGTAAGAAACATCATAGATTGCACTATATCCAATAAAGTGCGGTTACGATGTTTGGACACACCATAACATTGTGGTGTTCCAGGTGGCGTGAGCTGTGAAACTATTCCACATTGTTTTAATTGAAGACCAAACTCGTAACTCAAATATTCGTCTCCGCGATCAGATCGCAGAAACTTTATTTTCTTGTTACGATGATGTTCCACTTCACTCTGAAATTCTTTGAACCTTTCAACTATTTCAGACTTATGTTTCATCAAGTAGATATACCCATATCTGCTCAAATCATCTTGTGAAGGTCGAAAATAACGATACTTGCCACGAGCATCAACACTCATTGGATCGCATACATCGGTATGTATTATTTCCAATAAGTCGGTAGCTTGTTCCATTGTTCCGAGAACGGAGTTTTAGTCATCTTGCCCAAAAGGCACGGTTCGCAAGCATCAAGTGATTCATAATCAAGTGATTCCAAAATCCCATCAACATGGAGTTTCTTCATGCATTTTACACCAATATGACCTAAACGGCGAGTGCCACAAATAAGTTGCACTATCATTATTAACTTTGCATCTTTTGGTTTCAATATTATGAATATGTGTATCACTACGATCGAGATCCAATGAACCATTTTCATTGGGTGTGTAACCATATAAGGTTTTATTCATGTAAGCAGAATAACAGTTTATTCTCTTACTTAAATGAATAACCGTATTGCAATAAACACGATCAAATCATATTCATGCTCAACGTAAACACCAAATAACATTTATTTATGTTCAACACTAATCCCGAAAGTATAGGGAGTGTGCGATGATGATCATATCAATCTTGAAACTACTTTCAACACACATCGTCACTTCACCCTTAACTAGTTTACATTTATTCGCAACTCCGTTTGAGTTACTACTCTTAGCAACCGAACCAGTACCAAATACCGAGGGGTTGCTATAAACACTAGTAAAGCACACATCAAACACCTGTATATCAAATATACCTTTTTTCACTTTGCCATCCTTCTTATCCACCAAATATTTAGGGCAGTTCCGCTTCCAGTGACCATTTCCTTTGCAGTGTAAGCACTCGGCCAGTGCTTTGGTTCAGCTTTGGGCTTCTTCGTGGGAGTGACAACTTGCTTGTCAATCTACTTGAAGTTCCCTTTCTTTCCTTTGCCCTTTTCTTGAAACTAGTGATCTTGTCAACCATCAACACTTGATGCTCTTTCTTGATTTCTACCTTCGTCGATTTCAACATCACGAAGAGCACGGGAATCATTTTCGTCATCCCTTGCATACTATAGTTCATCACGAAGTTCTACTAACTTGGTGATGGTGACTAGAGAATTCATCAATCACTATCTTATCGGAAGATTAACTCCCACTTGATTCAAGCGATTGAAGTACCTGGACAATCGAGCACATGCTCACTAGTTGAGCGATTCTCCTCCATCTTTTGGCTATAGAACTTGTTGGAGACTTCATATCTCTCAACTCGGTATTTGCTTGAAATATTAACTTCAATTCTGGAACATCTCATATGGTCCATGATGTTCAAAACATCTTTGAAGTCCCGATTCTAAGCCATAAAGCATGGTGCACAAAACTATCAAGTAGTCATCATATTGAGCTAGCCAAACGCTCATAACGTCGCATCCGCTCTGCAATAGGTCATCACCTAGCGGTGCATTAAGGACATAATTCTTACGTGCAGCAATGAGGATAAACCTCGGATCACGGATCAAATCCGCATCATTGCTACTAACATTTTTCAACACAATTTTCTAGGAACATATCAAAATAAACATATGAAAGCAACAACGCAAGCTATTGATCTTACAACATAATTTGCAAAATACTACCAGGACTAAGTTCATGATAAATTTAAGTTCAATTAATCATATTACCTAAGAACTCCCACTTAGAAAGACATCTCTCTAGTCATCCAAGTGATCACGTGATCCAAATCAACTAAACCATAACCGATCATCACGTGAGATGGAGTAGTTTTCAATGGTGAACATCTTATGTTGATCATATCTACTATATGATTCACGCTCGACCTTTCGGTCTCCGTGTTCCAAGGCCATATCTGCATATGCTAGGCTCGTCAAGTATAACCCGAGTATTCTGCGTGTGCAAAACTGGCTTGCACCGTTGTAGATGGACGAGAGCTTATCACACCCGATCATCACGTGGTGTCAGGCACGACGAACTTTGGCAACGGTGCATACTCGGGAGAACACTTCTTGATAATTTAGTGAGAGATCATCTTATAATGCTACCGTCAATCAAAGCAAGATAAGATGCATAAAGGATAAACATCACATGCAAATCAATATAAGTGATATGATATGGTCATCATCATCTTGTGCTTCGTGATCTCCATCTTGCAAAGCACCACCATGATCACCATCACCACCGTAGCGACACCTTGATCTCCATCGTAGCATCGTTGTCGTCTCGCCAATCTTATGCTTCTACGACTATCTCTACCGCTTAGTGATAAAGTAAAGCATTACAGTATGCGATTGCATTGCATACAATAAAGCGACAACCATATGGCTCTCGCCGATTGCCGATAACCGGTTACAAAACATGATCATCTCATACAATAAAATATAGCATCACGTCTTGACCATATCACATCACAACATGCCTGCAAAAACAAGTTAGACGTTCTCTACTTTGTTGTTGCAAATTTTACGTGGCTGCTATGGGCTTAAGCAAGAACCAGTCTCACCACGCATCAAAACCACAACGATACTTCGTCAAATAGACTCCGTTTAACCTTCTCAAGGACCGGCGTAGCCACACTCGGTTCAACTAAAGTGAGAGAGACAGACACCCACCGGTCACCTTTAAGCAATGAGTGCTCGTGGCGGTGAAACCAGTCTCGCGTAAGCGTCTGGCGTAATGTCGGTCTGGGCCGCTTCATCTCACAATACCGCTGAACCAAAGTATGACATCTGGTAGGTAGTATGACTTGTATCGCCCACAACTCACTTGTGTTCTACTCGTGCAAAACATCAAACCATAGAAAAACCTAGGCTCGGATGCCTTTGTTGGGGAACGTAGTAATTTCAAAAATTTCCTACGCACACGCAAGATCATGGTGATGTATAGCAACGAGAGGGGAGAGTGTTGTCTACATACCCTTGTAGACCCGGCGAAGCGATCTGGCGTAGAGGAAGTAGTCGACGTTCTCCTCGCGATCCGACCGATCCGGCGCCGTTACTCCGACGCCCCGAGTTCTTGACACACGTACAGCTCGATGGCGCCCTCGTACTCCGATCCAGCCGAGTGTCGAGGAGAGTTCGTCAAGACGACGGCGTGGTGACGATCTTGATCTTTCATCGCGCGAGGGCTTCGCCTAAGCTTCGCGACGGTATAACCGAGGTGGAATATGGTGAGGGGGCACCGACACGGCTAAGGAACGATCTCACGATCAACTTGTGTGTTCCAAGGTGCCCCCTGCCTCAGATATAAAGGAGCAAGGGGAGGGGCGGCGGCCAAGGGAGGCGCATACAGGAGTCCTACTCCCCGGGAGTAGGATTCCCCCCCCAATCCTAGTTGGACTAGGATTCCGGGAGGAAAGAGAGAGAGGGGGGCCGGCCCCTTCTCCTAGTCCTAGTAGGACTAGGGAAGGGGGGGAGGCGCGCGCCCACTAGGGCTGGCCCCTTTCTCCTTTCCACTAAGGCCCATCGAGGCCCATTTACCTCCCGGGGGGTTCCGGTAACCTCCCGGTACTCCGGTAAATTCCCGTTTTCGCCCGGAACCATTCCGAACTCCAAACATAGGCTTCCAATATATCAATCTTTATGTCTCGACCATTCCGAGACTCCTCGTCATGTCCGTGATCACATCCGGGACTCCGAACTCCTTCCGTACATCAAAATACATAAACTCATAATAACTGTCATCGAAACCTTAAGCGTGCGGACCCTACGGTTCGAGAACAATGTAGACATGACCTAGAACCATTCACGGTCAATAACCAACAGCGGGACCTGGATGCCCATATTGGTTCCTACATATTCTACGAAGATCTTTATCGGTCAGACCGCATAACAACATACGTTGTTCCCTTTGTCATCGGTATGTTACTTGCCCGAGATTCGATCGTCGGTATCCAATACCTAGTTCAATCTCGTTACCGGCAAGTCTCTTTACTCGTTCCGTAATACATCATCTCACAACTAGCTCATTAGTTGTAGTGCTTGCAAGGCTTGATGATGTGCATTACCGAGAGGGCCCAGAGATACCTCTCAGGCAATCGGAGTGACAAAACCTAATCTCAAAATCGCCAACCCAACATCGCCTTTGGAGACACCTGTAGTACTCCTTTATAATCACCCGATTACGTTGTGACGTTTGGTAGCACCAAAGTGTTCCTCCCGTAAACGGAGTTGCATAATCTCATAGTTACAGGAACATGTATATGTCATGGATAAAAGCGGTAGCAACATACTAAGCGATCGTGTGCTAAGCTAAGGAATGGGTCATGTCAATCAGATCATTCTACTAATGATGTGACCTTGTTAATCAAATAACAACTCCTTGTTCATGGTCAGGAAACATAACCATCTTTGATTAACAAGCTAGTCTAGTAGAGGCATACTAGTGACATGTTGTTTTGTCTATGCATTCACACATGTATCATGTTTCCGGTTAATACAATTCTAGCATGAATGATAAACATTTATCATGAAATAAGGAAATAAATAATAACTTTATTATTGCCTCTAGGGCATATTTCCTTTCACTTTGGCCTCCTCGTTTTTTGCACCCACTTATCAGTCTTCCCTTATAAATAGGCACGACTCGGTCTCTTCTCATTCTCCCCTTTCCTCATCTTCTTCCTCCTGCAACCCTACTGCTGCTCGAGCTCCGCCGCTGCCGCAGCGCACCTCGTCTTCCTCGACCTTGGCCGCTTCATCAACCTGAATCAGTCAGGAGAAACGGCGGCGATCCTCCGCAGTAGATCTGCAATTGTAAGTCTTCGCCTTTCCACACCTTAGATCCGCATTTGGGTTTGCGAGTTCCTCTGTATTCTTTGTTGTTCATCACGGGTTCTTCGTAGTTTCTCCACCGCAGCCTCTTTTGATCCAAAAGAAGTATGAAACTCATGCGGTAACTGTTTCGCGTCCATTTTAGATACTAGAAGATCCCTTTTTCTTATAAAGAAGCCTCGTTAGAACTCATGAACTCATATGTACCACCTTTTTAGGTCTAGAATATTTTCTTTTCTGAATAGCCGTTTGATCCAAAATAATAGCTGCAACCTGTGGAACTTCTTTATGCAACACTTAGGCAAAAACTGTATTTGTTAGATCCACCTAGCCATGGCAACTCTTATCACTGGCTTAAAGAGGCAACGCTCAATTGATAATCTTGACCACCCATAGCGGCTCAAATAACTTAACTGTTTATGACGCTCATGGCGGCTTAAATAATCTGACATAATTAGCCTTATACCATTAGGCCCCTTTATAAGCCGCCATCTTGAATATGCACTGTAATGCTTTTCTCCGGCTTCAATTTGAACCAGGAATTTTTACTCTTTCTTAGGCTTTCATCACAATGGCACCCAAGCCACCCACTTCATGCAACTAGGTCAAATCCATCGTCACAGAAAATACGCTTGATGACTTTGTGAAGACCGGCTTTCTACCGAAGAAGGAAGTTATGTCCTATCGTTGCTCCTGACCTGGCGGAGAAAATTCCCCAGCCGAAAGCGGGGGAGGTCATCGTTTTCACTGATCACATGAACCGGGGTTTTTCACCACCCGGATCAAAATTCTTTAGAGACGTCCTGCACTTCTTTGACCTCCGTCCTCAATATATCGGACCCAATTCCGTGTCTAACATTTGCAATTTTCAAGTGTTCAGCAAGGTATATCTTGGAGAAGAACCCAACTTGCTACTCTTTAGAGAGTTATTCTACTTGAACCACCAGAATGAGTGTGCCAACGGACAAAGATTGGAACTTGGCGGTGTTTCAATCCGACGTCGAAGAGACGTAATTTTTCCTTATGCCAACCCACCAAGTCATCCCAAAGACTGGAACCATACATGGTTGTATTGTCAAGACACTTCTCCCGCTGATGAAAATCCTCTGCCCGGCTTTCGTGCTGTGTGTGTGGAGTCCAAACATCCACTTCCTGATAAGATAACAACCACCAAACACAAGACGCTCACCCCCACCCTAGCTAAAATGAAGGCTCTTCTCGGGAACAGGCTAAATGGCATCGATTTAATTCGGGGTTGGCTCTCCTGGTGGGTCATTCCATTGAGCCACCGCCCCGGCTTGATGTGCACCTACATAGACAAGAAAGATGACCCTCTGCGGCACAGTTCTGGCGATTTGCCTAACCACGTCAGCCACGACATGACCAAGTGTCTCCTGAATGAAAGCCTAGCAGACTGCGGTAAGGTGGGCTTAAGCCCCTTCTGCGAAGCTAACCCGACTCCAGCGGTAAGCCACCCACCTGAATAAATTAGCTTCATTCTTTGATATTTTTATCTATACTCATACCTTTGCTAATTTTCACAGGCTGGTGACAAATTCTGGAAGGCTAAATATGATCACGAAGCTGCGAAGAAGGCCAGGAAGGCCAAGAGAGCCACCAGGAAAGAGGCTGCAAAGAAGAAGGGCAAGAAGTCCACCGCCTCTGACTTGCTTCGGCTAGAAGATACTTCTGAGTCGGAGGTAGCCCTTGACTCTCTTGGCTACTTTTTTAACCATCTTATTGACACTGATTATCAACAGGAGGACACAGGAACAAGTCATGGCAAGGATGAAGAGGTAACTATCATTTCCTCCGACTCCGAGCCTTTGCCAAGACAGAAAATCCAAAGAGTAACCCGGAAAGTAAGATTTTCACATCCCTTGGCTTATCAAGATCCTCAATTTATTTTGAAGCGACAGATTCATGAGAGCCGGAGGCATACCCGGACCAGCAAGGATGCGGAACTCTCCTCCGGCTTACAGAACACACCAAGGAAGCGCCGGAACGAGGTCACCTCCGATTTATTCTCTTTTATCATTTGGTGGGTCTCACTCGTCAACCACACAATTCTTCTGACTCGAATTATCAGGAAACTTCACCTTCCTCTAGTGACTCAATGCAGTCCAATTTGTCAGCTTTCGAGACCGCTCTAGGTAATGATAACCTACTTATCCTGTGTTTGCTCAATTCGTTGTATTTGCGCTGACCTTTTGATCTTATGCAGCGAAAAAGCAAAGCCCGGCAAAAAGGTGAAGAAGAACAAACCGGCCGAAGAACCGATCTTCAAAGAGCCGGAACTTGGAACGTCCGCACCTGAAACCTCAACTCATGAGCCGCCACCTGAGCCAGCTCATGGCACGCCAACACCATTTGCTGACCCGCCTGCCGAGCAAGCCGTCGATATCTCTGAAAATCCGAAAGTCCCTAGCCCGGCTAGGACGGATGATCCTCAAGACCCTGATATTAATATCACCAAGACTGGCTACATTGAGCCGGGAAGGCCAACCGTGTTGGCAAAATATTCTGCCAAGGAGGAGCTTCTAGAACACCGTAGGGTCAAGCTTGATGTTGCTGGTTATACTCATATGAGTATTGGGGAGGTTTTTTCTGGCTATCTGAGCCAAGTACACAGCAGCCGTGACGTTGAAATTAATATGGTGAAGCAGGTGCACCAGAAGTTTGAGGTACAATCCTTTTGTACTAATTTATCCTTATTATGCCAGCCCCCAAGTGTCAAGTTCTCTTGCTTGCAAAGTACTTGGGACTTACTCTCATGAACCGCTACTTAGATAAAATTCTTTGGTAGACATTAGCCCCCAAGTGCCAAGTGTTGTTGCTTGCGAAAGGCTCGGGACTTTAATATTATATGCTGACAGTCATGATCTTGACCCGGTATTTGTACAGGACACCACCAGTCAACTTGAATCAGAAGTATCTGACTTGAAGAACCGCCTGGAAGCACAAGAGACGGAAACCCAAAGAGCCAACTCCAAGTTTCAATTCAGTATATCGTAACAAGAAAACTGAAAAAAGACTTTGAAATGGAGAAAAAGGCCTAGGCTGATGAAAAGATTGCTTTGATCAATCGAGCTGAGAAAGCAGAGGTGGCTCTTGAAGAGGCGACTGGTGAATTATCCAGCTTAAAACGCCATGTCTCTCAGATGGTCTCAGCAATCTTTGGTAAGTCGCCTTGCAAGTGTCAAATATTTGAATTTTTCTAATGATCATATAAATTGTCATTAACTCACCTGACATTGCTATGCAGGCCCCAGGAGTTCAAATCTTAACCAAGACATGCTGATAAAGCTGAAGGCGGTTTATACGCTGGTGGAACAACTGTACACCGGGTCTCAGCGCCTTAGCCACAGTGGCCCTGTCAAATGAAGTGCCCACCCTCCTGGCGGATGTGCTAAGAAAACTCTCTATACTGCCCCAGCGATTCACCGAACTAAGGCGATCGTCTGCAAGAGCCGGAGCTGTGGCTGCCTTATGTCGGGCCAAAGCTTGGCTACCGAAGTTAGACCTGGCCGACATCGCCATTGGTTATCCAAGCCTTAAGGAGGATGGCACTCTCTCTGAATAGAAAGACTTCGCCACTTGTGTGAAGGAGATAAGCCCCGTGGCCACCCTGATAGCTGATGAAGCGGATCTCACCATGTACCAACCGGGTTATGACACGGAGAACCGGAGAATTCCCAGTCCACATTATAAAGTGGCCAACCTGATCCCCCTAATCCGTAAGCATACCTTCGCCCCTAAAGTTGACCTGGCCGGACTAATTGATGATGAAACTGAATTTCAAGCTTTGAATGGCATTGACTGGTCATCATCAACCTTCCAGGAAAGGGAACATGGCGAAGAGGCGGAGAGGGCTGACCCGGATGCTTCAGGTCAACACGAGAATTAACCCGCCAGGCGGTTCATACCTGTGATCTGCTGAAAAACAATATGAATCATTTGGACTCGAGGAGTCATGTAATAGGGTAGAAATAACTTTATTTTGCCGTGCCATCATGCACGTTTTTGGTGCTCAACACTGTTAAGACGCCATCTTATATTTACTCGTATCATACTTACCATCTGTTTTCCTTATGCTTCAGCAAGTCTCTGAACTGTCCTGTACACAGGAATAGATCACAAGATCCCTTGGCGGCTAACCGCAAGGCGGGTCATAATATCTTTATATATAACCATTAATATGGAGAAAGAGTCACAAATATTCTGTTGTGAAATATAATTTTGAAACACAACTATAATAACATACCTATGAGTTTGGATTTGTACTGCCAGTTTATGTGACCCGAACAGTAAGGGTGATAACCCAATCTTTGAAAACCAACATTTTCAAAGATATGATGATTCTCATATGTTGGCGACTTATCATCCAAAATCAAGCCGGGTTAAATTTAAAACAGACTTACACTTAGATCTTTGAATAAAAAGTCTCAAGTCAAAATAAAGGCTGCTTTCAAATAAAACTTAAACCAAATAAGAAGAAACTATCAAGGCTACTAATTCGAATACGATCAATAAGCCGTCCCAAAGGGGTTAAGCTAGGATTCGAATACGATCATGTAGCCCCTAGTGGGTTTGGCGTTGTGCCGATCAAGAGGGTACCGACATCTATGTTCTCTTTGGTTCGAATACGACCTATGATTGAACAGGAAGCCCCCTAATGACCTTGAGAGTTTTTTAACGACTATGAATCGAATACGATCAAAGTCGGACCCAAAAGGGGTTAAGCTATGATTCGAATATGATCAAGAAGCCCCCTAGTGAGCTTGGCATTGTGTCGATCAAGAGGGTACCGACAGCTATGTTCTCTTTGGTTCGAATACGACCTATGTTTGAACAGGAAGCCCCCTAGTGATCATGAGATTTTAACGGCTAGATTGGAATACGATCATAAGCCGGACCAAGAGGGTTAAGCTAGATTCGAATACGATCAGCCCGCAAGTGATCATTTGAAAAGACAATGATGAAGACATATTACCTTTGAGGATGAAATAGGACAGAGGTCCTTCTTTATCACTTATCATAATATATACATCGTCAAAATATGTACATCATGAGAGCCGGTGGCTCAAGTGTAGTAAGGCCGAAGATGATCGATATTCCACGGCCGGCGGGTCTCCTCCTCCGACTTATGTGAGTCTTTATGCTCTCGAACATTGATAAGGTAGTATGAACCGTTGTTCAAGTTCTTGCTAACCATAAAGGGCCCTTCCCAAGGTGGAGATAATTTGTGTCATCAGTTTGATCCTGGATGAGCCGGAGCACCAAGTCACCTTCTTGAAAGGTTCTGGACATAACCCGGCGGCTGTGATAGCGGCACAGGTCCTGTTGGTAAATCACCAAGCGAGTTGCTGCCAAGTTACGCATTTCATCTAACAGGTCAAGTGCATCCTTACGCGCTTGTTCATTGTCCACCTCCACATAAGCCGCCACGCGGGGCGAGTCATGACGGATGTCACTAGGGAGAACAGCCTCGGCTCCATAAACCATGAAAAAAGGCATATAACCCGTAGATCTATTAGGAGTAGTATTGATGATCCATATCACGGAGGGTAACTTCTCAACTCAACAACCCGGCGTCTGTTGCAAGAGGACCAAAAGCCGGGGTTGATGCCTTTCAAGATTTCCTGATTGGCTCTTTCAGCTTGACCATTGGATTGGGGGTGAGCCACTGATGAAACATCAAGCCAAATATGCTCACATTGACAAATCTCTTCCATGGCGCCTTTAGACAGATTAGTACCATTGTTAGTTATAATGCTGTGTGGAAAGTCAAAGCGAAATATCACCTTCTTCATGAATTGAACAGTTCGTGGCTGCATCACACTTACTAACTGGCTCTGCCTCAACCCACTTTGTAAACTTGTCAACCGCCACCAAGAGGTGGGTCTTTTTATCTTTGGACCTTTTGAAAGGCCCAACCATGTCAAGCCCCCAGACAGCAAATGGCCAAGTAATTGGAATCATCCTCAACTCTTGAGCCGGCACGTGAGCACGTCTCGAGAACTTCTGACAACCATCACATTTACTAACCAGATCCTCTGCATCAGCGTGAGCTGTCAGCCAATAAAATCCATGACAGAAAGCCTTGGCTACAAGGGACTTTGACCCAGCATGATGGTCACTATCTCCTTCATGAATCTCACGAAGAATTTCTTAACCTTCCTTAGGAGAAACACATCGCTGAAACGCCCCAGTGACACTGCAATGATGCAACTCGCCATTGGCAATTGTCATTGACTTAGACCGCCGGGTTATCTGCCTGGCCAAGGTTTTATCCACAGGCAACTCACCCCGGGTCATGTAAGCCATGTATGGCATTGTCCAATGTGGGATGACTTGAAGAGCCGCCGCCAATTGTGCTTCGGGGTCAGGAACAACCAAGTCTTCCTCTGGAGGTAACTTGATAAAAGGGTTATGCAGAATATCCAAGAAAGTATTAGGCGGCACCGGCTTACGCTGAGAGCCCAGCCGGCTTATGGCATCAGCCGCCTCGTTCTTTCTGCGGTCAATGT
Source organism: Aegilops speltoides (assembly GCA_021437245.1). Lineage (NCBI taxonomy): Eukaryota > Viridiplantae > Streptophyta > Magnoliopsida > Poales > Poaceae > Aegilops > Aegilops speltoides. Next base: position 235,366,124 of record CM038144.1, read on the forward strand.
GCTCCACTTGGTAACCCTTCAAATGTCCAGCAATGGCATCAACTTCACGGCGATAAGCCGCCATGAGAGGATCCTTGGAATACCACTTTCCTGATACTTGTTGAGCCACCAAATCTGAGTCGCCAAAGCACCTTACCCAGCTTAAGATTATCTCCTTAGCCATCCGAGGACCATGGAGTAAGGCCTCATACTCAACTGCATTGTTAGTACAGGGAAACATCAACCATAGCACATATCAAAATTTGTCACCTCGAGGGGAAGCTAAAACAACTCCAGCCCCCGAGCCCTCCAATTTCCTGGACCCATCAAAGTGAATAGTCCCATACGTGTTGTCTGGCTTCTCTTCAGGCATCTGCAGTTCTGTTCAATCGTTGATGAAGTCCACCGGTGCTTGAGACTTGATAGCAGTGTGTGGCACATACTTTAAACCATGCGGTCAAAGTTCAATGGCCCACTTGGCAACTCGTCCTGTGGCCTCTCTATTTTGGATGATATCTTCTAAAGGAGCAGAACTGACCACAGTGGTGGGATGACCCAGAAAATATTTCTTAAGCTTCCAGCTTGCCATAAACACCCCATAAACGAGCTTGTGCCAATGTGGATACCTTTGCTTGGATTCAATAAGTACCTCACTGATGTAATAAACCGGCCGTTGAACCGGATGCTCCTTGTCAGCCTCCTTGCGCTCCACCACAATGGCCACACTAACAGCATGTGTGTTAGCAGCCACATATAACAATAATGGCTCCTTATCAATGGGAGCAGCAAGAACTGCCGGCTCAGCTAACTGTCTCTTCAAATCTTCAAAGGCCATGTTAGCAGCATCACTCCAGACGAAGTCGTCTGTCTTCTTCATCATCTGATACAGCGGTATGGCCTTCCCACATAACCGGCTTAAAGCAGCAATATGACCTGCCAGACGCTGAACGTCATTAATACACGCCGGTTTAGCCAAAGAGGTGATTGCCTTGATCTTCTCCGGGTGAGCCTCAATGCCTCTGTTAGAAACCAGAAAACCCAAAAGCTTGCATGTAGGTACACCAAAAACGCACTTGGCCGGGTTAAGCATCATCTTGTAGACCCAGAGGTTATCAAAGGTCTCCTTTAGATCATCTATTAAGGTCTCCTTCTCTCTGGAATTCACCACAATGTCATCCACATAAGCATGAACATTGCGCCCAATCTGATTGTGAAGACAGTTCTGTACACAGTGCTGATAAGTTGCCTGGGCACTCTTAAGCCCAAAAGGCATAGACACATAGCAGAAGGCTCCAAATGGAGTAATAAAAGCCATCTTCTCCTGGTCCTTAACTGCCATCTTGATCTGATGATAACCATAATAAGCATCCAAAAAACTCAAACGCTCACAATCCGCCATAGCATCCATGATTTGATCAATACGAGGGAGAGCAAAGGGATCAGTCGGATAAGCCTTGTTTAAGTCCATGTAATCCACACACATATGCCAAGTGTCATTCTTTTTAAGCACCAGCACCGGGTTAGCCAACCATTCCGAATGAAAGACTTCAATAATGAACCCGACCGCCAAGAGCCGGGCCACTTCCTCAGCAATGGCCTTATGCCTCTCTTCATTGAACCGCCAAAGAAACTGCTTAACCGGCTTAAATTTTGGATCAATATGGAGAGTGTGCTCAGCGAGTTCCCTCGGTACACCTGGCATGTCAGAAGGTTTCCATGCAAAGATGTCCCGGTTCTCACTGATGAACTTGATGAGCGTGCTTTCCTATTTGGGATCCAGATTGGCACTGATATTGAACTGCTTAGATGAATCGCATGGAACAAAATCAACCAGCTTGGTATCATCGGCCGACTTCAACTTCATTACTGGCTCATGCTCTGTGGTCGGTTTCTTCAAAGATGTCATATCCGCCGGGTCAACATTGTCCTTGTAGAACTTCAACTCCTCTGTTGCACAAACAGATTTAGCGTAAGCAACATCGCCTTCCTCACATTCCAAGGCTATTTTCCAACTCCCATGCACTGTGATGGTGCCCTTATGACCCGGCATCTTGAGCTGCAGATAAACATAACATGGCCGTGCTATGAACTTGCCATAAGCCGGCCATCCAAATGGGGCGTAGAGGGAGTCCCGGACTAGGGGGTGTCCGGATAGCCGAACTATCATCTTTGGCCGGACTCCTGGACTATGAAGATACAAGATTGAAGACTTCGTCCCGTGTCCAGATGGGACTTTCCTTGGCATGGAAGCCAAGCTTGGCGATACAGATATGTAGATCTCCTACCATTGTAACCGACTCTGTGTAACCCTAACCCTCTTCGATGCTTATATAAACTGGAGGGTTTTAGTCCGTAGGAACAACAATCATACCATAGGCTAGCTTCTAGGGTTTAGCCTCTCTGATCTCGTGGTAGATCTACTCTTGTACTACCCATATCATCAATATCAATCAAGCAGGAGTAGGGGTTTACCTCCATCGAGAGGGCACGAACCTGGGTAAAAACACCGTGTCCCTCGTCTCCTGTTACCATCCGCCTAGACGCATTCAGGACCCCTACCGAGATCCGCGGTTTGACACCGACATTGGTGCTTTCATTGAGAGTTCCTCTGTGTCATCATCTTTAGGCCCGATCGCTCCTCCGATCATCAACAACGATGCGGTCCAGGTGAGACTTTTCTCCCCAGCAGATCTTCAGATTCGGCGGTTTTGCATGTGGGCCAATTAAGCAGCCATCTGGAGCAGAGATAAGCTAGGCCCCGCCATCGGTCAGATTGGAAGTTTGAACTATATGGGTGATGTCCGCGGAGACTTGATCTTTGACGGGTTCGAGCCACAGCCAAGCGCGCCGCACTGTCACGATGGGCATGATCTAGCTCTACCGCCGAACAGTGCCCTGGAGGCCCCACAGGTATCCGCTCTGACCCTTGGCTTGATCGAGGACTGGTGGCTGGACACCACCTCGGGGGCTGCGATCTCTATGGTGATTGAGCCGAACACCATCCCTGTCCTTTGCAAGGCTCGTAACTCCAAGGTGTCGGACTCCTCTCAGGACTCCGAACCTTCCGCGCCCCTGTCAATCGAATCCGGTTGGGCGCCGGTCATGGAATTCACCATCGCAGACATCTTTCAGCACTCACCCTTTGGCGACATCCTAAATTCACTAAAGTCTCTCTCTTTATCAGGAGAGCCCTGGCCGGACTATAGTCAGGAAGGTTGGGACGCGGACGACGAAGAAATTCAAAGCCCACCCATCACCCGCTTCGTAGCCACTGTCGAAAGTTTAAACGACGTGCTCGATTTCGACTCCGAAGACATCGACGGTATGGATGACGATGTAGGAGATACGCATGAACCAGCACACATAAGGGACTGGACACCCACCTCATCTCACGATGCATACATGGTGGATACACCTAAAGGAAGCAGCGACGAGGAACAACGGGACGACACGCGAGATCATATCTCGAAAAGCAGTCAAAACAGCGACGTAAGCGCCGCTCAAAGTCCCGCCTCGACAAAGACAGCAACCATACAGACCCATCCATAGAGCAGGGTGAACTGGTGGACGATGAACATGCTATCGAGCAACCGTCCGAACAGGACAATATGGATAAACAATCCGTCCCTGGCGAAGATAACAGTCCGGACGATCTCACGCCGGACAAGTTGCTGGAGCAGAAGAACCTCCACAAAAGGCTCGTCGCCACTGCGCGTAGCCTGAGAAAGCAGAAGTCGAAGCTCAAGACAGAGGAAGATGCGCTCAAGATCAGATGGAGCAAAGTACTCAACACCACAGACAAATCTGGCGGCGATCGCGAACAAAGAAACTACCGGCGAAAACTACTGCCCGAATTTGATGAGGAGGCCGTAGAGCCACCACAATCAAAAAACAAGGAGACCACCTGGTTGGATAGACGACCCCATGGCAAACATAGAGCGGCAAACGGCACCGCACACAAGCCGGCACCCGATCCGCACTTGGACTCGCATCAAAAAGATGGCCCAGTTAGATCTATCTATGGGCCAAGAAAGCAAGCTCTAGTAAGCAATGCAACACGTCAAGTATCCGAATATTACGGTACACCTAAATATAGGGGTGCCGCACATCCCCTATGCTTCACCGATGAGGTTCTGGATTATGAATTTCCAGCGGGATTCAAGCCCGTAAACATAGAGGCATACGACGAAACAACAGACCCTGGAGTCTAGATTGTGGATTACATCCTCCACATACACATGGCTAGAGGAGATGACCTCCACGCCATAAAATACTTACCCCTCAAGCTCAAAGGGCCAGCTCGGCATTGGCTAAAAAGCCTCCCCGAAAACACCATTGGAAGTTGGGAAGAGCTCGAGGATGCTTTTCGGGCAAATTTTCAAGGGACCTATGTCCGACCTCCGGATGCAGACGATTTAAGTCACATAACTCAACAACCCGGAGAGTCAGCCCGAAAATTCTGGAACAGATTCCTCACTAAAAAGAACCAAATAGTCGACTGTCCAGACGCCGAAGCCCTAGCAGCTTTCAAACACAACGTCCGAGACGAATGGCTCGCCAGACACCTCGGCCAAGAAAAGCCAAGAACAATGGCCGCATTAACAAGCCTCATGACCCGCTTTTGCGTAGGAGAGGATAGCTGGCTGGCAAGATGCAATACCAGCGACCCAAGTACATCCGAAGTCAGGGATGGAAACGGGAAACCGCGACGCAACAAAGAACAGCGCTGGACCAAGGGCAACAGCCCGAAGAGCACGGCAGTCAACACCGGATTCAAAAGCTCACGGCAGAACCATAAAAAACTGCCCCTAGGGATAACAAGGACGAGCTATCTAATTTAAACAAACTCTTGGATAACAAGGACGAGCTATCTAAACCTTCCACCTCGCCCCATTTACGAGTAGCTATCAAGCACTACTGGGGCGCGAAGCTTTCGCCCGCTTTAACGCAGTACCGCATTATGCATCCCTCACACTTAAAATGCCCGGTCCACGAGGCATCATCTCCTTAAAGGGGAATATCGAGTGTTCCTCGAGCGCGGAAGATTGTGTGACTGCCTTGACGGCCACACACTAAACCGTATTCACCAATCCAAGCACCTAAACAGGTCGTTCAGACCCCGGACACGGTTAGACGAGTCCGGCGTAAACATACAGGGGCTTACCAGCCGCATACCCTCGCACTAGGGGCTCCGCGCATATACAACAATAGACAATAAAGCTCAATTTTATTCATTTTTTGAAACGTACTTTGTTTATTTAATATAACATATATTTTTGCACAATCTTTTTCAACTAAGTTCCTCTCTTTTACTGATGAACACCGTGCGACACCCGTCCAGGATACGGCACAACGGAGACACAGGCGCAGACATGCAGCAGGGACCCGTTGCAAGGATTCTTTTCAGATTAAGACCCTGCGTAAACCTTTTTTACTGTCTCTTGTTGATACACATCCCCTGGTTTCTTATTATAACCGAGGAGGAGGCTGGTGTTTTGGCATAGGCCACGTCAGAATTTTTGCGCGTACCTGGACACCAGGGGCTTACTACAAAGGGCGTTGTTCTACCCGTTTTCATAAAGACCGAATACCTTAGGGAGTGTTCGGCGTCTCGAGTTAGGCCTTGTATGCATCAGCTCTGAATCATGTCTTTGGTCAAATGTTGGGTTTGCCCGGCTCCTGTGTTTTGCTGCCTTACGTTCCGCTCTATCGGCTAACGCGGCACCAGGAGAACTACTACGATTGTGCCCCGGTTCGGCCAGGTGAGCACCTCAGTAGAGAAAGCCGAAAACTGACTGTCATCATATAGCGCGAGACTGGTCAACCACTCGATGACCCGCTGGAATCTAAAGGATTCCTCCGCATTGATGAAGGGCCGTTTCCCGGTCAGGCACATACGCGCCCCGAATTTGGGTGAGCGTGGTGCCCCTAGGGGCTATATAGTAGCCCCATTGTCAAACTCCTATGGCTAAGTGAAAGTGATAAAGCATTATAGTCCGGTTGCCTAGTTTGCTAGGCTACCACCTCCTTTATAGGACCAAGACGTTGCATCAAGTGTGAAAATGCGCCTTTTTGCAAACACCCCCGCATTATATGCGTGGGGGCTGAAGCCGAAGACTGCCATCTTTCAGGTTATATACACATATACATCAACGGCCGCATAGGAGGTATTTTAATTCTTGAAGGCACAAGTATAAAAAGCTTTTATATTTCATCGAAACATTGTTTCACAGTAATACATGTCATTCGAACATAATATCCTTCGAGCACTGCGTCTCTATTAAACGAGCGCTCTGCAGAACTTCCTGAAAATAGTGCTCGACAGGTACTCGGCTTCCGTCCGAATCTTGGGTTGCAACATCGGTGGCCTTCATCTCCGCCCAGTATGTCTTGACACGGGCAAGAGCCATCTGCAAACCCTCTATGCATGCCGACCTCCTCATTGCATTGATATGCGGCACCGCACCAAGGAACTGCTGCACCAAGCCAAAATAACTCTTCGGCTCGGGCCTCTTTGGCAACAAAAGACTCACGACATCCTTCATCGCAAGTCCGGATAACCTATTCAGCTCCGCCCATTCGGCCAAGTGATCGGTTAATGGAAGTGGGCGCTCTGGACTATGGAACTGCGACCAAAAAACCTTCCCCGTTTGGTGATCCTCTTGATCTCGGAAGTGTTCGGCCGTGACCACCGCACTTGCCGCCAAGTCCGGATAAGCATCTTCCGCACTCCACAGCCGGTCCAACTGATCATAATTAGGGTCCAGGAATTTCCTCCGCAGCGGAAAGGGCTTTCCAGCCACGATATCTCTGGCCTGACGCAGCTCCTCCTTCATAGCTCTCATCGCAGAGCGAGCATCCTTGGCCTCGGCAGTGGCCTTCTTCAGGTCCTCTTGTACCGCCCGATCTTCTTTTTCAAGAAGCTTGCAGCGGTCGGCAGCATTCTTCAACTCCATGTCCATATCGGCCATCTCCTTCTTGCTTCGGCAGTGAACAGCCAGTTCGGCTTTTAGCTCTTCGGCCGCCTTTAAGGCAGCCGCGTCACTCTTCTCCGCCTGCTCCTTGGCTCGGGCGAGCTTCACCGCAGTTCTCCATGGCAGCGGCACCATCTGCGTCAAGCATACTTGTTGTGAGGCACGGGCATCAAGCTCCCTTACCAGGTGTCCGCGGAGAAATCACATACCTTGTGACTCGTCAAGACGCTTATTGACAAGCGTGATGTCGGCATCCGCCACGTCAAGTTACCGCTTTAGTTCGGCAAATCCATCAGTCCGGCTAGCCACCGGACACTTCGCCACCTACATAGGAAGGGTGACATATTATACCTGGGATTATGATTCTCGGCGCGCTGTCATTTTTGACAACACACCGAGTCTTAGGGGCTACTATATACACAAGGCGCATTTTATATGCGGAACTGTCATAAGGTACATCATCTGCGTACCTCAAAACCTGTTAGTAAACTTCTGGTGGCTTCATGCAATCCGCTCTCAGCGGACGAAATACTTTCAATAACCGTACCCATTAACGCATGGTGATCTTCTGAGATAAACGCCGCTCGGCAGATCCTTGACTCCTCCGACCAGACACCATATGGTGCCGGACTCGTCCGATGGCCTTTTTCGAAGGCCGAACACGGAGGGCTTTGAGGGGACATACGACTACCTTCCGGCCCCGCCGGACTCAGAGAAACCCTCCGCGACGACACCTCAGGGTCGCCCGCCTCGTAAGACGGTACGGCAGGGGGAGGCATTTTACTCTCTATCATCTCCGGACGAAGATCCCCCGAAGACGAGCTCTGCTGAGAAGGGCTGAGATCCGAACTACAAGGTAAAATTTCGGTTATCAGAAATAGGGTAGGGATATCCTTTATTTTAAAAAAGAACTCCCCTTTTTACTTACGGCTCGGTGGAGGGCTGATCCCCTTGGGGACATAATGCGGCCGAGGCATCCCTCAGCGCAGGACCCTCTGACGAAGATTTCTTCCCCCGCTTTGAGATCATGGTCTCCGGGTCTTCAGAGGCGGTCCTCTTCTTCCCTTGGATGGAGCGATTCTCGATCCCTCCTTTCCTGGCAGCGTCCTTCGTGGAGGCGGTAGCATCCTTGTTCCTCCATTTACCTTCTTCTGAAGGCGCAACCTCCAGCATCCTGGTTAACACGGGATCCGGCGTGGTCTCAGGGAGGGGGCCGGACACCTGATTAACTTTGCTTTCGCTATCCACTCCTGTTCAAGGGATCGCTCTTTTAAAAGGGCAAGTTTGTGATAAATATAGGATAGCGTGTCCGGGTACAGGGCTACTTACTTGAGTATCCTGGCGATTGCAGCTCAGACCTGCGTCCTCTGTCAAGTCCGGACACATCTCTTGTGATCCGAAGAAAAGTTTGTACATCTCCACGGGCGTCGCGCCCATAAAATGTTGGAGAGCTCGTGGTCCCTCCGGGTTAAATTCCCACAGACGAAGGGGGCGACGTATGCAGGGCAGGGTGCAACGAATCAGCATGACCTGCGCTACTACGACCAGAGTGATCTCTCTCTCTAGGAGGTCTCGAATGCAGCCCTGCAGCAAGGGCACGTCCTTGGGCGGCCCCCAGTCAAGCCCTTTATTGACCCATGACGCCAGCCGCGGTGGAGGACCCAAGCGAAAAGTAGGTGGCGCCACCCATATGGTGCCCCTGGGAGCTGTGATATAAAACCACACTTGTTGCCATAAACTGAGCTCCTCTTGAAAAGAGCCCTCGGGCCACGGAGCATCAGCATTCTTGCTTATAACAGCCCCTCCGCACTCTGTCTGTTGCCCCTTGATCATCTTCGGCTCGACTTTGAAGGTCTTGAGCCACAATCCGAAGTGAGGGGTAATGCGGAGGAAGGCTTCGCACACGACGATGAACGATGAGATGTGGAGGATGGATTCCGGATCCAAGTCGTGAAATTCCAACCCATAGTAAAACATGAGCCCCCTCACAAAGGGGTCCACCAAGAAGCTTAACCCCCCAAGGAAGTGAGACGCGAACACCATGCTTTCACCAGGCTTGGGAGTGGGAATAACTTGCCCTTGGGCAGGCAGCCTATGCGAAATTTCGCCGGTTAAATACCTAGCATCTCTTAGATTTAGCACGTCTTCTTCCGTAACGGAGGAAGGCATCCACCGGCCTTGCAGGTCGGAACCAGACATCATCGAAGGTCCGAAGCGCCTGAATCTGGAGCTTGGGGTGTTGGAACTCGAGGCGAGGGGCGGATTCGATTGAGATTGAAAGAAGGGAGTGGAGCCTTGGTCTCTTTATAAAGAGGTAGAATACCAAGAGCCTCCCCCGTGGCCGTTCGGGACTCGCCTTTCATAGAGGAGACGTGCAAACGGGCGCGGTTGGGTTACCCACGCCCGTATTGATGAGAATCCCGGAATAAGGGGACACGATCTCTGCTTTGACAAGACGTGCCAAGGAAACCACCTCATTAAATGCGCTGAGGTGGGATAGTAAAAACGATTCGAATAAAGGCTTGGCCGTGGTGTGATGTCACGCCACGAAATACGTCAGCAGATTGAATTTATGTGAATATTATTCTCTTTACGGTGGTATGTGGAACTTATTTTGCAGAGCCGGACACTATCCTGCATTCAAAATCTTCTATGAAATATTCGGTGGAGGAACCCGACTTGCAATGCCGAAGACAATATGCTCGCCGAACTCGTCGTCATTGAAGCCTGGTTCAGGGGCTACTAAGGGAGTCCCGGACAAGGGGCTCTCTATCATCTTCGGCCGGACTCCTGGACTATGAAGATACAAGATTGAAGACTTTGTCTCGTGTTCGGATGGGACTTTCCTTGGCGTGGAAGGCAAGCTTGGCGATACGGATATGTAGATCTCCTACCATTGTAACCGACTCTGTGTAACCCTAATCCTCTTCGGTGCTTACATAAACCGGAGGGTTTTAGTCCGTAGGAACAACAATCATACCATAGGCTAGCTTCTAGGGTTTAGCCTCTCTGATCTCGTGGTAGATCTACTCCTGTACTACCCATATCATCAATATCAATCAAGCAGGAGTAGGGTTTTACCTCCATCGAGAGGGCCCGAACCTGGGTAAAACATTGTGTCCCTTGTCTCCTGTTACCATCCGCGTAGACGCACAGTTCGGGACCCCCTGCCTGAGATCCGCCGGTTTTGACACCGATAGGCGTGATACGGACTCTTGATTTTGACCACCTCAAAAGTTAGCTTCTCAACCCTAGAATCATGCTCATCTCGAAAGGCCACTTGGTACACTGACTTACCAGGGACCACTCCGTGAAAAACAGTGTTACAAGTCTTAAGATTTTTATCAGTTAAACCCATGCGACGAAAAGTCTCATAATAGAGGATGTTGAGGCTACTGCCTCCATCCATGAGCACCTTAGTGAATTTATATCCACCAACCTGAGGTGCCACCACCAAGGCCAAGTGACCCGGATTGTCAACCCGGGGAGGGTGATCTTCCCTACTCCACAGAATATGCTCCTCAGACCATCTTAAATAATGAGGAACTGCCGGCTCAACAGCATTCACAGCCCTCTTATGAAGCTTCTGGTCCCGTTTGCACAAACTGGTTGTAAACACATGATATTGTCCACTATTAAGCTGCTTTAGATGGATCTGGTATCCACCCTACTGCTGCTGCTGACCTTCCTGGCCAGATTGCTGATTATAACCACTTTGATTACCTTGAGAGTTTTGAAAATTGGAATTTGAACCGCCGCCCGGGCCATGAAAACCGCCGCCACCTGAGCCGATGCCCTGCCCAAGATTACCGTCATACATGTTGGAATTCTTGAATGCCTTCATGATCGTACAGTCCTTCCATAAGTGACTGGTCGGCTTCTGCAGAGTGTCTCGCCTTGGGCAGAGCTCATTCAGTATCTGCTCAAGCGTGGGGCTTGACCCGCCGGACCGAGGAGGTGGTCTCCCCTTGGTCGTTGATTGTTGCCTTGTGCATTGGTGTTAGCCACAAATTCCAAGCTACCATCAGCCTTACGTTTATTATTACCTCCTTGATTTGCCGGGTTATGCTTAGAACCCTTGGCGTTGTCGTTCTTCTTTCCCTTCCCTGTCTTCTCATCATCAGACTCGGGATCCTTGGTACTATCGGAATCGGCGTATTTGACTAGAGCCGCCATCAGCTGGCCCATGTCATTACAATCACGCTTGAGCCGCCCCAGCTTCATCTTTAGAGGCGCAAAACGGCAATTTTTATCCAACATTAAGACTGCAGAGCCGGCATCCATCTTATCAGACGAATGTATTATGGCCTTGACCCGGCGCACCCAATGGGTCGTGGACTCACCCTTCTCTTGCTTGCAATTAGTCAAATCCACAATTGACATGGGCTGTTTGCATGTATCTTTGATGTTCTGAATGAACCGGGCTTTTAACTCTGCCCATGAACAGATGGAATTGGGCGGCAGCCCCTTCAACCAAGTGCGGGCATTCCCATCCAACATCATGGTGAAGTACTTGGCAATCGCAGCATCACTGACTTCCAGTAGTTTCATAGCCATCTCATAGCTTTTGATCCATGCCCCAGGCTGTAAGTCGGCCGTGTAATTAGGCACCTTTCGAGGCCCCTTGAAATCCTTGGGCAAATGCTCATTACGTATAGCCGACACCAAACACGGGACACCTTCGGTCCTAGAGTTCACACCTGCCTCAATAGAAGTCGTCGGATAAACCGGAAAAGGCTGGTAAGCAGCCCGCTGAGCCGCCTACTCAGCCGCCTGCTGAGCCACCCGCTCAGCCTCTTGACGTATTCTGTCCTCATCAACAAAGTTAAGAGCTCCATCAGGCACTAGGTCATGCCCGCACAGCTGGTCACGGTGCTAGGCATTGCTTGAAACGACCACTGAGTCCATGTGCCTGCTATAACTCGGGCTCCGGCTTGGACGGGGGGTTGAATGAATCCTGTCCCGGCTATATGAATATGCCTCCTGCTGTGCTAAATCTGTCTGAAGAAGCTCTCTGATCCGGTGAGTTCGAACCACCATCGGAGAGTCGCCCTCCATCGGGAGAGTCGCCAACTGTGCCGCCGCAGCAATCATGTTATCCAAAGGGTTAGAATAATGACCCGGTGGTGTTGGCACATACTGAGGCGGAGCAGTATTCATCCGGGGTGGCTCCATCGTACGCGGCTAAACTGGTGTCCCAGCCCCGGGTGTTGCAACCCGGTTTACCTCGGGCGGGTTACTGGGCCCTGCCCCAGGCGTTCGGAAGAGGTTTCGAGGATCATAAACCAGAGGAAGACGGGACTGGCTCTTCTGATACCTTCTCCTCATGACCCCGTTTGATGCGTTCTGGTCCATCGTGAGTTGGAAAGCCTGCGACTGAATCTGCTAAGCCTGAGCGTCGAGACCCGTCCGCTCTGCGGTCATCCTGACATCTTCCGCAGCCAGGTCTTCTTTAGCCTGCGCTATATCTTGTTTTAACTGTGCTACTTCCGCATCATGTTGAGCTTGATCCGCCGGGTTGACCGCAGCGGTTAACAGAGCTGTCATCTTATTCATGAGATCCATCAGCACCTGAGCCGGCGAGCGCACAGGGCCTCCTGCCCCGGCTGCCGCTGACCCGGAGGTTATTGCTGCCACAGTTGTGGAATTTGTAATGGGTTGCGTGCCGGCCATGAAGATCCCAACTCTGCTCAGCGGCTCAAGGAGATCCGGAATACTACTGCCATCGGAACAACCCCCAAGCCCACCGTCTTGCAATTGATACAATGAATCCGTCTCACCTGTGGATGACTCACCATCAGAGTAGATGGTCGTCTCACCGGCAGACACAGATCACTCAGAAAGTTCCTCTCCATGGATGCATCCCATGAAAGCATGCTTCATGGCTGGTTGAGTCCGGGCGGGTCTCGCACGCTGAGCCATCTCGACGAGGTCAGTGCAGATGTCCGGCTCAGGGCCTGGCTCACCGATCTTACCGTTGAAGACGTGGATTCCGCCTAAGGGGACCCGATACCCGTACTCAATTGAGCCGGCATCGGGGCCCCAGTCAGCGTCGTCGATGTAGAGCTTGCCGCGACGACTCTTGGTCATCCGGCCCACAGCGTATCCATTGAGCCCTCCGAAGCTGCCCTTCAAGAACTCAAATCCATCACGCACTGGCCCGATAGTGGGCGCCAACTGTCGTGGAATTGTCACGTCAGATGTCCTAGTGAAAGGACTTAGTCGTGGAGCCATCGCAACTAGGAAGCTTAAAGGGGTTAACCAGGACAAATGACACATGGTTTATACTGGTTCGGCCCCTTACGGTGAAGGTAAAATCCTACTATCCAGTTTTGAGTGGGATTGCTTATGTCTCGATTACCAGGGAGCGAAATCGCTTGACCTAGCTCTCGATCTGATGTTACTTGCCCTGAACCGCCGCTGGGTCGTCCCTTTATATACAGAGGTCGACGCCCTGCGGCTCATAGAGTCCCGGCCGGCCCATAAATAGTGTCCGGCTTGGTCTCTTAACTCTTCTTTCCTTACAATACTAGTCATGTACATATGGCGGTTTCTCTCTACGGGCCTTAAGTCGCCTTTGGGCTTTGGGCCCTTAACTGAACCGCCATCTTAAAGCTTGGTCTTGCGCTTGAAGAGTACGCATAGGTATAAACCGGCCCCTCCTGGGCGGGTCATACCTAATAGTTATATCCCCAACAGTGACCGTATAATCCCTCTGTAAAGAGAGATCGAGAGAGAGGTGAGGCCCATGAGAGATAGTATAGAGAGAAAGAACCACTCCCTCCGTTCGATAATGTAGTGCCTATATTTTTTTAAAAGTCAAAACTTTGAAACTTTGACCAAGTTCATAAAGAAATTACTTATATCTACAATACCAAAGATAAACGATAGTATGAAGTAAGTACATGTTGTGATGAATCTAATGATCGTTCAAGATGTGGATGTTTTTCTCCAAATATACTTGGTCAAACTTTTCTGAGGGTTGACTTTTCAAAACATTCATATGTTTATGGATGTGAGAGAGTACCTAACTAGAGAGAGTGTGTGTGTGAAATAGAAAGAGTGAGTGAAAAAAGTGTGTGAGTGTGTGTGTGTGTGTGTGAAAGAGACATGGACAACACACGACAAAGTAAAGAAAAGGCGTGTATGTCTAATGCAAACATATCACACATGCATCTTCGATATCGGAAGCGACATGAGGAGATAGTGTGTGGTTGTTTGCAACCAAGAGAGAAAGACCCCTAACACGTGGCCAAGAGAGGTCTGACAAACAAGGGATAGAGGTCGAGAGAGACGTATGGAGAAAATGTAGGCATGGGGAGGAGAGTGTGTGTGTTTGTGACAGAGAGATCCCCTGGAGATCGTGATGGGACTACATGGGGGGAGACCGAGTGACAAGGTGTGTGCGCGATAGAAGATACCACAAGAGATATCAAGATAGATGTATGGATGTGAGGAGACAATACATGTATTCCTGACGGATAGTGAGAGATAGTCATACTTACGGGGGAGTGCGTGTGCCCATAATGGAGTGAGAGATTATGGTACTTAGGGGGGTGCGCGTCACATAGAGAGAGAACAAGGGCGGAGAGTTATAGATCGGTCTCTATAGCGCGAGCGAGATATTTGTGTGTGTGAACCAGGGAGATATATAATTTGAGAGAGATAGAGGAACCCTGATACGGCTGAGTGGTGCGTCAGATAACTGAGAGGGGGAAAGACACACTCCATCCATTCGATAATGCAGTGCATATGAAATTTTTAGATGTCAAACTTTGGAAACTTTGACCGGGTTTACACAAATATTATTTATATCTACAATACCAAAGATACATCATACGAAACTACATCTCATGATGAATCTAATGATATATGTTTGTCATTCTAGAAGTAAATATTTTTCTCCACATACCTGGTAAAACTTTGTGAAGTTTTACTTTTCAATAAATCTATGTGCTATGGACCAAAGAGAGTACCTAAGTCGAGAGAGATCAAGTGTGTGTGAAGGAGAAAGAGTGAGTGTGCAAAAAGAGAGAGAGAGAGAGAGAGAGAGAGAGAGAGAGAGTGTGTGTGTGTTTGTGTGTCTGAAAGGGAAAGGGACAACAAACGATAAAATACAGAGAGTGTGTTCGTTTCTTATGCAAACATATCACGCTTGCATCTCCGAGATAGAAAAGCGAGGTGAGGAGATACACAAAGATAGCTAGTGCGTGATTGTTTGCAACGGAGAGACACGCCCCTATAGCACATGTCCAATAGAGGTTTGGCCAACAAGGGACAGAGGTCGAGAGGGACGCATGGAGAAGATGGACGCATGGGAAGGGAGAGAGGGTGTGTTTGTGATAGAGAGATCCGCCTCGAGATCGTGAGGGGACTATATGGGTGTGAGAACGAGGGACGAGGTGTGTGTGCGATAGAAAGATGCCCCGAGAGAAATCGAGATAGACTAAGTGAGGGAAAGAGACAATGCATTTGTTTCTGATGGAGACTGAGAAATAGTCATATACATAGGGGGACTGTGCGTGCCAACAATAGAGTGAGAGATATCCATACTTAGCTAGGCGTGATATTTTGTGTGTGTGTGCTTGTGATATGGAGAGAGAATGAGGAAGAGAGAGAGATTTAGATGGGTCTATCGAGTGCGAGTGAGATATGCATGTGTATGTGTGACCCAGGGAGATGGAGAGTTCGAGAGATAGTGGGAAGAGCTCCGAGACGGCAGAGCGGTGCGTGAGAGAGTTAAGGACAACGAGATAGGGAATTTGTGTGCGTATGATGAGTGCACCCTAGATATTTATCTTGGACTAGAGAATCATACAGTGCGAACTAGAAAGACTGACACACACACACACACACAGAGACACAGAGAGAGGGAGAGGGAGAGAGAGAGAGAGAGAGAGAGAGAGAGAGAGAGAGAGAGAGAGAGAGAGAGAGGGAGGGAGGGAGGAGAGAGAGAGAGAGAGAGAGAGAGAGAGAGAGAGAGAGAGAGAGAGAGAGAGAGAGAGAGAGAGAGAGAGAGAGAGAGAGAGAGAGAGAGAGAGAGAGAGAGGGGGAGAGAGAGAGAGAGAGAGAGAGAGAGAGATTTCAGTCATCATATTTTGGGACATGCATTAAATTGGCCCGTTACATCGAGGGTAGGTTCATAACTTCATCCAAGCGCGCCTTCTCCTCGGCCGTAATGATAGGTGCCGAATAATAAATAAACCATGGCTGGCAAAACACACTCTCCTCGGCCGAAATGGCAGGCACCAAATAATTCTAAACCATGGGCGGCAGAACACCCTCTCCTCGACCAAAATCGCTCGCGCCCACTATTTCAAACACGCCCTTGATACGTCTCTAACATATCTATAACTTTTTATTGTTCCATGCTATTATATTATCTGTTTTGGATGTTTTCTATGCATTATTATGTTGTTTTATATTAGTTTTGGGACTAACCTATTAACCTAGAGCCCAGTGCCAGTTCCTGTTTTTTCCCTGTTTTAGAGTTTCAAAGAAAATGAATACAAAACAGAGTCCAAATTGAATAAAACTTTCACGATGATCTTTCTTGGACCAGAAGCAAAACAAGAGAATTGGAGATGAAGTCGGAGGAGCCACGAGGAGGCCACAAGGGTGGAGTACACGCCCAGGGGGTACAGCGCGCCCCCCTGTCTTGTGGGCAATTCATGGGTCTCCTGACCTAATTTCTTTGCCTATATAGCCCCAAACCAATCATGGCATCCACGAAAACACTTTCCACCGCCGCAACCTTCTGTACCTGTGAGATCCCATCTAGGGGCCTTTTCCGGCGTCCTGTCGGAGGGGGGTTCGATCACAGAGGGCTTCTAAATCAGCACCATTGCCCTTCCGATGAAGCGTAAGTAGTTTACCTCAAACCTACGGGTCCGTAGCTAGTAGCTAGATGGCTTCTTATCTTTCTCTTTGATTCTCAATACCATGTTCTCCTTGGTGTTCTTGGAGATCTATTCCATGTAATACCTTTTTGAAGTGTGTTTGTCGAGATACGACAAATTGTGGATTTATGATTAGCTTATCTATGAATATTATTTGAATCTTCTCTGAATTCTTATATGCATGATTTGATGTCTTTGCAAGTCTCTCTGAATTATCAATTTGGTTTGGCCAACTAGATTGGTTTTTCTTGTAATGGGAGAAGTGCTTAGCTTTGTGTTCAATCTTGTGGTGTCCTTTCCCAGTGAAAGTAGTGGCAGCAACACATGTATTGTATTGTTGCCATCGAGGATAAAAAGATGGGGTTTTCATCATATTGCTTGAGTTAGTTCCTCTACATCATGTCATCTCACTTAAGGCGTTACTCCGTCTTTATGAACTTAATACTCTAGTTGCAAGCTGGATAGCGGTTGATATGTGGAGTAATAGTAGTAGTTGTAGGCAGGAGTCGGTCTACTAGACACAGACGTGATGCCTATATTCATGATCATTGCCTTAGATATCATCATAACTTTGCACTTTTCTACCAATTGCTCGGCAGTAATTTGTTCACCCACCGTATTATTTTCAATCTTGACAGAAGCCTCTAGTGAAACCTATGGCCCTAGGGTCTCTTTCCCATCATACAAGTTTCCGATCTACAATTTTAGTTTCTGATCTACTATTCTTGCAATCTTTTACTTTCTGATCAATAAACCAAAAATACCAAAAATATTTACTTTATAGTTTATCTATCTCTATCAGATCTCACTTTTGCAAGTAACCATGAAGGGATTGACAACCCCTTTATTGTGTTGGGTGCAAGTTTGTTTGATTGTTTGTGCAGGTATTCGGTGTTTGTGTGTTGTCTCGTACTACATTGATACCTTGGTTCTCAAACTGAGGGAATTACTAATCTCTACTTTGCTGCATCACCCTTTCCTCTTCGAGGGAAAAACCAACGCAAGCTCAAGAAGTAGCAGGAAGAACTTCTGGCGCCATTGCCGGGGAGGTCTACACCAAGTCAAAACATACCAAGTACCCATCATAAACTCTCATCTCTTACATTACATTATTCTCCATTCGCCTGTCCTTTTCTTCTCCCCCACTTCTAAAATGATTTTTGAAAAGATTTGCCTTTTCTTCGCCCCTCCTCCGTTCGTCTTCTTTGCTTGCTTTTTGTGTGCTCGTGTGTTGGTGTGCCTGCTTGCCTTTATGGCTCAACCAAAAAACATTGATCCTCACCTTAGGATATTGGAAGAAATTGGAAATAATGTTAGAAGCTTTATGTATTTACAATTTGAGCATAATAGTTTCTTTAGAGACGAGCTTAAAGAGCAAAAAAAAAATTATGGAGTATATGTCTAAGGAATTTTATGGTTTGAAATCTTAGTTTGCTCATCTTGGAAATCTAGTAGGCCAAATTTCTGATAAACAAGCTACCTTAGTAAATAAAATGGCCGCTAAACCAGAAGCTGAAAATAATGATGAAGATCTTAAAGTTATTGATGTGACTCCTATTGAATCTTTGTTTTCTAATAAAAACCTGGCAAATACGGGACTGGAGATGAGTTAACTTTAGTTAAAACGCGTCCCAATGATTCAGATTTTTAGATCTAGATGCAAAAATTGATAAAAGTGGGATTGGAGAGGTCAAGACTTTAACTAGTGTTGAACCCACTCTTTTGGATTTCATGGAATTTAATTGTGATAATTGTTCTTTAATATATTCCATTTCCTTGTTGCAATCCGTGTTGAATTCTCCTCATGCTTATAATCAAAACAAAGCTTTTACTAAACATATCATTGATGCTATGATGCAATCTTTTGAAGAAAAGCTTGAATTGGAAGTTTCTATACCTAGAAAGCTTTATGATGAGTGGGAACCTACTATTAAGATCAAAATTAAAGATTATAAGTGCCATGCTTTGTGTGATTTGGGTGCTAGTGTCTCCACAATTCCAAAAACTTTATGTGATGTGCTAGGTTTCCGTGAATTTGATGATTGTTCTTTAAATTTGCATCTTGAGGATTCCACTATTAAGAAACCTATGGGAAGGATTAATGATTTTATTATTGTTGCAAATAGGAATTATGTGCCCGTAGATTTCATTGTTCTTGATATAGATTGCAATCCTACATGTCCTATTATTCTTGGTAGACCTTTCCTTAGAAAGATTGGTGAAATTATTGATATGAAAGAAGGAAACATTAGATTTCAATTTACATTAAGGAAGGGCCTGGAACACTTTCCTAGAAAGAAAATTAAATTTCCATATGAATCTATTATGAGAGACTTATGTATTGCATACCAAAGATGACAATACCTAGATATATTCGTGTTTTTATACCTAGCTAAGGGCGTCAAACCCAATTTTATTTCTGTTCTTTGCTTTTTGTTCCTATTTTGCTTTGAGTAAATCATCTAGCCTCTTGTTAGATGTGGTTTTGTGTATTAGTTAGTGTTTGTGCCAAGTAAGACCTTTGGGATAGCTTACAGTCATAGTTGTTTTGATCCTCCTGAAAAACAGAAACTTTTGCGCCTAGTAAATAATTTCCTGGATTTTATTGAAATGTTCTTTTGACCTGATTATTTTTTGCTCTGGATTGGTGCACAAATTTCCCAGCTTTTCTTAATTTTTCAGATTTTTTGGAGTTACAGAAGTATTCGAGAGTTGCATATTGCTACAGACTGTTCTGTTTTTGAAAGATTATGATTTTTATGTGATGTTAGGTTATTTTGATGAATCTATGGGTAGTATCGGGGGGGTATGAACCATGGAAAAGTTGGAATACAGTATATATTACACCAATATAAATAAAGAATGAGTTTGCAACAATACCATAAAGTGGTGATTTATTTTCTTATACTAACGGAGCTTATGAGATTTTCTGTTGAGTTTTGTGTTGTGAAGTTTTCAAGTTTTGGGTAAGGATTTGATGGACTATGGAATAAGGAGTGGCAAGAGCTTAATCTTGGGGATGCCCAAGGCACCGCAAGGTAATATTCAAGGAAAATCAAGAGCCTAAGCTTGGAGATGCCCTGGAAGGCATCCCCTCTTTCGTCTTCGTCTGTCGGTAACTTTACTTGAGGCTATATTTTTATTCACCACATGATATGTGTTTTGCTTGGAGCGTCTTGTATGATTTGTGTCTTTGATTTTTAGTTTGCCACAATCATCCTTGATGTACACACCTTTTGAGAGAGACACACATGAATCATGATTTATTAGAATACTCTATGTGCTTCACTTATATCTTTTGAGCTAGGCAATAT
Organism: Aegilops speltoides; assembly: GCA_021437245.1. NCBI lineage: Eukaryota > Viridiplantae > Streptophyta > Magnoliopsida > Poales > Poaceae > Aegilops > Aegilops speltoides. The sequence continues at coordinate 235,386,290 of CM038144.1, forward strand.
TGCTCTCGTGATTCACTTATATCTTTTTAGAGCACGGCGGTGGTTTTATTTTATAGAAATTGATGAACTATCATGCTTCACTTATATTATTTTGAGAGTCTCTAAATAGCATGGTAATTTGCTTTGGTTATAAATTTAGTGCTAATATGATAGGCATCCAAGTTGGATATAATAAAAACTTTATGAAGTTCATTGAATACTATGAGAAGTTTGGTTCTTTATGATTGTTTTGAGATATGAAGATGGTGATATTAAAGTCATACTAGTGAGGAGTTTTGAATTTGATAGATACTGGTGTTAAAGTTTGTGATTCCCGTAGCATGCACGTATGGTGAACCGTTATGTGATGAAGTCGGTGCATGATTTATTTTTTGATTGTATTCCTTTTGAGTGGCGGTCGGGGACGAGCGATGGTCTTTTCCTACCAATCTATCCCCCTAGGAGCATGTGCGTAGTACTTCATTTCGATAACTAATAGATTTTTGCAATAAGTATGTGAGTTCCTTATGACTAATGTTGAGTCCATGGATTATACGTAGCCTCTCTTGTGCCGCGCAACTCTCGCTGGTACCATACACCCACCATATACCTTCATCAAAACAACCAGCATACCTACCTATTATGGAATTTCCATAGCCATTCTGAGATATATTTCCATGCAACTTTCCACCATTCCGTTTATTATGACACGCTTCATCATTGTCATATAGCTTTGCATGATCATGTAGTTGACATCGAATTTGTGGCAAAGCCACCTTTCATAATTATTTAATTCATGTCACTCTTGATTCATTGTACATCCCGGTACACCGCAGGAGGCATTCATAAAGAGCCATATTTTGTTCTAAGTATCAAGTTGTAATTCTTGAGTTATAAGTAAATAATAGTGTGATGATCTTCATTATTAGAGCATTGTCCTAGTGAGTAAACGATGATGGAGACTACGAATCCCCCACAAGTCGGGATGAGACTCCGGACGAAAAAAACGGGCCAAAAAATGAGAAAGGCCCAAATAAAATAAAAATGAGAGAAAAAGAGAGAAGGGGCAATGTTACTATCCTTTTTACACACTTGTGCTTCAAAGTAGCACCGTGATCTTCATGATAGAGAGTCTCCAATGATATCACTTTCATATACTAGTGTGAATTTTTCATTATAGAAGTTGGCTTGTGTATTCCAATGATGGGCTTCCTAAAATTGCCCTAGGTCTACGTGAGCAAGCGAGTTGGATGCACACCCACTTAGTTTTGTTTTTGAACTTTCATAAATTTATAGCTCTAGTGCATCCATTGCATGGCAATCCCTACTCACTCACATTGATATCTATTGATGGGCATCTCCATAGCCCGTTGATACGCCTAGTTGATGTGAGACTGTCTCCATCTTTTTGTCTTCTCCACAACCACCATATTATATTCCACCTATAGTGCTATATCCATGGCTCACGCTCATGTATTCTGTGAAAGTTGAAAAAGTTTGAGAACATCATAAGTATGAAACAATTGCTTGGCTTGTCATCGGGGTTGTGCATGACTTAAATATTTTGTGTGATGAAGACGGAGCATAGCCAGACTATATGATTTTGTAGGGATAGCTTTCTTTGGCCATTTTATTTTGAGTAGACATAATTGCTTTATTAGTATGCTTGAAGTATTATCGTTTTCATGTCAATATTAAAAGTTTTTTTAATCTTACGGGTCGAAACATTCATGCCACAATAAAGAAAATTACATGGATCAATATGCTGGGTAGCATTCCACATCAAAAATTCTGTTTTTATCATTTACCTAATCGAGGATGAGCAGGAATTAAGCTTGGGGATGCTTGGTACATCTCCAACGTATCTATAATTTTTTATTGTTCCATGCTATTATATTATCTGTTTTGGATGTTTTATATGCATTATTATGCTATTTTATATTATTTTTGGGACTAACCTATTAACCTAGAGCCTAGTGCCAGTTCCTGTTTTCCCCTGTTTTAGAGTTTCGCACAAAAGCAATACAAAACGGAGTCTAAACGGAATAAAATTTTTGCGATGATCTTTCTAGGACGAGAAGCAAACCAGGAGACTTGGAGATGAAGTCGGAGGAGCCACGAGGCGGCCACAAGGGTGGAGGGCGCACCCCCCGTCTTGTGGGCCCCTCATGGGCCTCATCACCTAATTTCTTCGCCTATATATTCCCATATACCCCCAAACCAACCAGGGCATCCACGAAAATACTTTTCCAGCGCTGCAACCTTCAGTACCCGTGAGATCCCGTCTAGGGGCCTTTTTCGGCATCCTGCCAGAGGGGGATTTGATCATGGAGGGCTTCTACATCAACATCATTGCCCTTCCGATGAAGCGTGAGTAGCTTACCTCAGACCTACGGGTCCATAGCTAGTAGCTAGGTGGCATCTTCTCTCTCTTTGATTGTCAATACCATGTGCTCCTCGATGTTCTTGGGGAACTATTCGATGTAATAACTTTTTGTGGTGTGTTTGCCAAGATACGATGAATTGTAGATTTAGGATCAGCTTATCTATGAATATTATTTGAATCTTCTCTGAATTCTTATATGCATGATTTGATGTCTTTGCAAGTCTCTTTGAATTATCGGTTTGGTTTGGCCAACTAGATTGATTTTTCTTGCAATGGGAGAAGTGCTTAGCTTTGGGCTCAATCTTGCGGTGTCATTTCCCAGTGACAGTAGGAGCAGCAAGGCACGTATTGTATTATTGCTATTAATTATAAAAAGATGGGGTTTTCATCATATTGCTTGAGTTAATTCCTATACCTCATGTCCTCTCGCTTAATGCGTTACTCCATTCTTTATGAACTTAATACTCTAGATGTCTGCTGGATAGCGGTCGATGTGTGGAGTAATAGTAGTAGATGCAGGCAGGAGTCGGTCTACTTGACATGGACATGATGCCTATATTCATGATCATTACCTTAGATATCGTCATAACTTGTGCTTTTCTATCAATTTTCTCGGCAGTAATTTGTTCACCCACCGTATTATTTTCTATCTTCAGAGAAGCCTCTAGTGAAACCTATGGCCCCCGGGTCTCTTTTCCATCATACAAGTTTCCGATCTACAATTTTAGTTTCCGATCTACTATTCTTGCAATCTTTTACTTTCCAATCTATAAACCAAAAATACCAAAAATATTTACATTATCGTTTATCTATCTCTATCAGATCTCACTTTTGCAAGTAATCGTGAAGGGATTGACAACCCCTTTATCGCGTTTGGTGCATGTTTGTTTGATTGTTTGTTCAAGTACTCGGTGATTTGTGCATGTCTCCTACTGGATTGATACCTTGGTTCTCAAACTGAGGGAAATACTTCTCTCTACTTTGGTGCATCACCCTTTCCTCTTCAAGGGAAAAACCAACGCAATCTCAAGAATTAGCAGCCCTCCTTGCCCAAAATCGCTGACGCCCACTATTTCAAAACACGCCCTCTTCACTCGAAATTGCTCGCGCCCACTATCTGGGAGAAGCAAAGTGACTCCACTATCCCCGACCTTCAAGACACAGACCCAAGCCTAGAAGCCTAAAGTTATGTGTAAAAATGTAACTTCCCCTTCACATTTCAGACAAATGCGTCCGTAAGACATGGTTCCACCTTCCAATTCCCCATTCATACATTGTGGGCACCAGATCACCTTCTCCCCAGAAGCTCCCTTCTCCCCAGCTGTGAAACCTCAGCCCCTCCTCTATGAAGTCCCCCACCACACCGAATTCGCCATTGGCTTCCTCCCCAATGCCGGAGCCACTGTCCGTTCGCCATCATGCACTGGGTCGTGTGCCTCTTACTCCGTGATGCTGGAGTTGCCTCAACGATGAGTGCCTGAACCGTACCGGAGCTGATTCAACCGCGCTGTTGTGCATGGCGCCGGTGAGGCTCCAACTTCGGATGCGTCTAGGGCCCTGGCGCTGCTTCCTCATAGCTATCGACCGTCGCGACATATCTGCTTTCCTGCCGCCAGGAGTCACTGCAATCGCGTCGGCCTCACCGACTTGGCAGCTGGAGCTGCTTACTTCATCGAGCCACAAGATAGGTTGTACAATCATCTTAAATCACTTTATTTAGGCATCAATTGTCCGAATTTTTATTTTGGGCTAGTCGATTCCCAATGGGAGGCAGCACCCCTCGAGGCAGCGGAGCTCCTAGGCTGCTAGTTGGCTGGTGTTTATAGTAAGGGTGCGGGGGCACAAGTTCGCCGCCGAAGCAGCGCTTACATGGCTATCTAGAGTTGTGTGGGTTGAGGGTACTGCCATTGCCGGATCTGGATGATGGTGAGTATTTGTGGATTTGCCACGGGCAATGCAACCATGACAATGCGGTCGGGGCGGGGAGCGTGGTTTTGGTAGGAGCACTCGCGGCCAGAGACGACGGAGGCAGGCTGCTCTGCCTGTGGTCGCTGGCTCTTCGGGGAAGATTCTGAATAGTGTCAGCCGGGAGGCACAAGACAGCCATCAAGCCATCCGGAATAGATCAGACAGTACCAAAATAAAATAATATCATGTGACCCCAATTTAGTTTTCATTGAACAGACGTGTGACCACTCTCGTACCTTACTATTGATCCCTTAGGGTATTTCTTTAGATCAGAGATATGTGTCATTCTTAACATTATGCGTTTTCTGCATCTTTAGCCACACCATCTTCCTTCTCACCATAGCTGCTCCAACAAGGGAAGCATACACTAGAAGGGAGCTATAGTCCCCACTCAATAGTTACCTGCATTGAATGTGCATGCCTGACATGGGCAGCCACAACAACTACAGGGCCACCGACAAGTCAGCACATGATGCTCACTCCTATGGATGGCGGCCAGATAGGTTGTACCCCTCATCTTACTTGTGTGCAACATTTATGGCTTTGTTATTCATCTAAGCATGGAAAATAGATTATCAGATTTCACTATATATTCATGCTGATCTCTTAAGAGTCTTGTTCAGGAGTTAACAATGTTCCATAGTTTAGATAACAGACTTGCTCTTTAGGTAACGCTATTCCATAGTTATCATCAGCCAATGCTATCCCACAGGCTGGTGATTATACAACTTCTAGTATTACCTATGTTGTTCTTTAATACTTTTGTGTGCCATCTAGTTAATCTTGAGTACAAATGATACATATTCTTTAGCTTTGATTTGTGTTCTCCCTTTAGTTTTTTAGACTAGTTGCTGCTAGTTGTCGGTGTACTAAAGTAGGGGGTACCTTAGTACCCCGAACTTGTGCACGGCGATCCACAACACCCAGTGGCAAGGCTTGCGGGACGCCCGCAAGGCTCTCCACCACTCCTTATTACTGCCATTCAAGAACAAAGTACTAGCCAAGAACACGAAGGCCCCGGCAAGAGGAGCTTGCCGGGAAGGCCAACCAGGGCACCATCAGAAGACTTGCCGCGGTGCTCTGGCGCCCGGCAAGGCCGGGTGGCCGCAAACTTGCTTAAGACAAAGAAGAACAGGGTCATGGCAAGGCACTTGCCGCGGCAAGGCTGCCACCAGACTCCAGCGCACCCAATGACGTGTCATCGCAAGGCCATCCCAAGGGCGCGTGGCGAGGCGCCACGCAGCCATGCGGAGCGAGGTGGCAAACGGAGTCGACAGAGGCGCCATCGTGGCAACCGTGGCTCACCTATGATCGTTTCTTTACACTATTGGGGCGACCAGACGGGCATTTAATGCCCTTGTCCCCTGCCGTCAGAGTTAGGTAGGGGCACTGTTGTGCACTGTTGTACCAACCTGCGCTTTTACATTTCTGCCCCCTCCTACTACGCTGCCACCTATGGGTACCCCCTTCAGACTATAAAAGGGAGGCCCATGCGCACGTAGAAGGGGTTCGGTCCATTCGACACCCACAGCACCACCATACGCTCGCATGCTCGAGCAAGATCAAATAACAAACACAAAGCAGCAGTAGGGTGTTATCTCTCCGGAGAGCCCCGAAGCTGGGTAAAGATTGCCCGTCTCCCCGCGCGCGCCCGACCTCGATCTGCTCTGCGCTCAATCCCCGCTCCCTTGCCGAACCAGAAGGGGCCCCCAGTGCCCCATAGGTGCTCGAGGCCACAGAGACACGCCCCGACACTAGTTAAGCCTAGTCCTACTATTTCTGTCATCTCCTACAGGCACTCATTACATAAATCTAACTACTAGTTGTCTTCCATGCATGTCAGATATAATTGCACACACTGGTATATCCATAAGAACCTCACGGAGCAATGTAACGGCCAACAAACTTGACATCAATGATACCCAATATGATGGAACATGTAAAGGAAGTTCTTGAGAAGACTTGCTGAAAGATGATGAATCCTATTCACCCCATAAGGTCCTTGCACTAACTTGGCCAGTGATATGGTTACAACATGCATATAATATCCTGGAGTGCATCTACTCTGTTGCAATGCCATGTGCTTAGGTTGTTGATCATGCATGTAAATATGTCGTGCCTTCCTGTTTTTCAGTACCTATTCCATTCATAATAACATGCTTTCAAATTCAAGTATTGTCATTCTACTCTGTCGCAATGCCATCTACTAAGTTTGGACATCATGCTTTTTAATATCTTATGCATTGTTATTCATCAGTATGTACTCCATTTGTCTACCATACCATGTTTTTTTACATTGAAGTGATGTTCTAGTGGTCTGTTGCAATGCCATCTTAGTTTCCCAATCATACACACATATGTTGCCTTAGTGTTTTTCCTGTATGTATTCCCTATCATAAGATTTTACATTCAACTACTGTTTTTTTACTCTGTTGTCCTGCCATATCCCTAGCTCTTACATCATACTCCCTCCTTCTGAATTACATGTCGTAGAAATGGATAAAAATGGATGTATATAGAACTGAAATATGCCTAGACATATCCATTTATTTCAGGATGGAGGGAATACATGTCAATATGTTATGCCTTTCTATTCTTCAGTGCCTATTCCATCTCTCTGTCATAGCATGTTTTCTAATTAAAGCACCATTCTTCTATATAAGGCATGCAAGGGGAAGACGACTATGTTAGAATCTAAAGGGTTACAAACAAGGTCTTCACAAAAGATCCAAACGCCAGGAGATAGTAAACCAACTCCACTCTTCATAGATACTGCTCCAGCACAGAGAAACCCAACTCCTACTGATAATAAGCAGATTCAAGTGGCCAAAGAACTAGTCCGCTCCAGTGGAGCAAAAATATGTCAATTCCATTCTAAAAAGCGTGTGCATATCCTCACATCATGAAATTTTATAGCATTCAGATCATATTTTCTACATGTTTCTTGCCCATCCCTCTTTTAGAAAATAAGCTTAAAGGAACGAATACTTTCTAAACTGGGATCGTGTTTGAGGAAAGTATCTTGCGGGAATTCTCTGTGCTCCAATGATGATGTAAGTACCTGGTGTATATAACTATATTTTTACATCAGCATGTATTATGTTAATCGACGTGAATCCAACCTTTATCTGACTAAATTTAGATGTACCAAAATGTATAATTAAAGGCAACAATGTTGATTTTTGTAAGGAAAACTGCCTGGTAGTTTTGCATTATGAGCTGCATGAGTGTATTATCTCATATCATGCACTTTACTAAATTGTAGTGTTGTTCTGGTTGCCAAATCATTCATTGTGTCAATGTTGCTTTCCTATCACCTTACCTGGCTGATAATAGTTGTGCCATATTGTGTTAATTTGGTGTAGGCTAGTGTGGTTTGGTTGCCCAAATGTTCGTTGTGTCAATGTTGCTTCCCTATTATCTGACCTGACCAATGATAGTAATGCTAGTGTGTTAATTTGGTGCAGGCTGCTGAAGCTTACAAGACAAATTCTGAAAACTATAAGGCAACCCCATTGTTTGTTTGTAATAAATCTAGGCCAGGTAATATGGCAATAACTCTTGATTAATATGGTTGGTTCCCCTACTAATTTATGTTATGATGCAGTGGTTGAGACACTCTCCACTATAAATAATACAAGCCTACCAAAACTGCCATCTGAATCTGTTCAGTTTCCTATGTCTCAAATCCAACAGAAAAAAATGTATGTTTGTGAACCAAATACTGGCTGAAGCATGTTGGGGAACGTAGTAATTTCAAAAAATTTCCTACGCACACGCAAGATCATGGTGATAATATAGCAACGAGAGGGGAGAGTGTCCGTCTACGTACCCTCGTAGACCGTAAGCGGAAGCGTTAGCACAACGCGGTTGATGTAGTCGTACATCTTCATGATCCGACCGATCCAAGCACCGAACGTACGGAGCCTCCGAGTTCAGCACACGTTCAGCTCGATGACGTCCCTCGAACTCCAATCCAGCCGAGTGTCGAGGGAGAGTTCCGTCAGCATGACGGCGTGGTGACGATCTTGATGTTCTACCGGCGCAGGGCTTCGCCTAAGCTTCGCGACGATATGACCGAGGTGGAATATGGTGGAAGGGGGCACCGCACACGGCTAAGGAACGATCCGTAGATCAACTTGTGTCTATGGGGTGCCCCTGCCCCGTATATAAAGGAGGGAGGGGGAGGCCGGCCCCCTTGGGGCGCGCAAGGAGGAGGAATCCTCCTCCTAGTAGGAGTAGGATTCCCCCTTTCCTACTCCTACTAGGAGGGGAAGGAAGGAGGAGATGGGGGGAAGGAAAGGGGGCGCCGCCCCCCTCCTATTCCAATTCGGAATAGAGGGAGGGGCCGCCCACCCCCCGCCGCCTCTCTCTTCCCACATAGGCCCATGTGGCCCATTAACTCTCCCGGGGGGTTCCGGTAACCCCCCCGGCACTCCGGTTTTCTCCGAAAACTTCCGGAACCTTTCCGGTGTCCGAATATAGTCGTCCAATATATCAATCTTTATGTCTCGACCATTCCGAGACTCCTCGTCATGTACGTGATCACATCCGGGACTTTGAACAAACTTTGGTACATCAAAACTTATAAACTCATAATAAAACTGTCATCGAAACGTTAAGCGTGCAGACCCTACGGGTTCGAGAACTATGTAGACATGACCTAAAACCATTCTCGGTCAATAACCAATAGCGGGACCTGGATGTCCATATTGGTTCCTACATATTCTATGAAGATCTTTATCGGTCAAACCGCATAACAACATACTTTGTTCCATTTGTCATCGGTATGTTACTTGCCCGAGATTTGATCGTCGGTATCCAATACCTAGTTCTATCTCGTTACCGGCAATTCTCTTTACTCGTTCCGTAATACGTCATCTCATAACTAACTCATTAGTTACATGCTTGCAAGGCTTAGGTGATGAGTATTACTGAGAGGGCCAGAGATACCTCTCCGACAATCGGAGTGACAAATCCTAATCTCAATTATGCCAACCCAACATGTACCTTCGAAACACCAGATAGCACCTTTATAATCACCCGATTACGTTGTGACGTTTGGTAGCACAGAAAGTGTTCTTCCGGTAAACGGGAGTTGCACAATCTCATAGTTGCAGGAACTTTGTATAAGTCATGAAGAAAGCAATAGCAGTATACTAAATTATCAAGTGCTAGGCTAACAGAATGGGTCGTGTCAATCACATCATTCTTCTAATGATGTGATCCCACTAATCAAATGACAACACATGTCTATGGTCAGGAAACATAACCATCCTTGATTAATGAGCTAGTCAAGTAGAGGCATACTAGTGACTATTGTTTTGTCTATGTATTCACACATGTATCATGTTTCCAGTTAATACAATTCTTGCATGAATAATAAACATTTATCATGATATGTGAAATAAATAATAACTTTATTATTGCCTCTAGGGCATATTTTCTTCAGTCTCCCACTTGCACTAGAGTCAATAATCTAGATTACATAGTAATGAATCTAACACCCATGGAGTCTTGGTGTTGATCATGTTTTGCTCGTGAGAGAGGCTTAGTCAACGGGTCTGCAACATTCAGATCCGTATGTATCTTGCAAATCTCTATGTCTCCCACTTGGACTTGGTCCCGAATGGAATTGAAGCGTCTCTTGATGTGCTTGGTCCTCTTGTGAAATCTGGATTCCTTTGCCAGGGCAATTGCACCAGTATTGTCACAGAAGATCTTCATCGGTCCCGATGCACTAGGTATGACACCTAGATCGGAAATGAACTCCTTCATCCAGACTCCTTCATTTGCTGCTTTAGAAGCAGCTATTTACTCCGCTTCACATGTAGATCCCGCCACAACGCTTTGTTTAGAGCTGCACCAACTTACAGCTCCACCGTTTAATATAAACACGTATCCGGTTTGCGACTTTGAATCGTCCGGATCAGTGTCAAAGCTTGCATCGACATAACCATTTACGACTAGCTCTTTGTCACCTCCATATACGAGAAACATATCCTTAGTCCTTTTCAGGTATTTCCGGATGTTCTTGACCGTTGTCCAGTGATCCACTCCTGGATTACTTTGGTACCTTCCTGCCAAGCTTATTGCTAAGCATAGGTCAGGTCTGGTGCACAGCATTGCATAATGTTGTGGAACGTAGTAATTTCAAAAAAATTCCTACGCACACGCAAGATCATGGTGATGCATAGCAACGAGAGGGGAGAGTGTTGTCTACGTACCCTCGTAGACCGAAGCGGAAGCGTTGACGCAACGTAGAGGAAGTAGTCGTACGTCCTCCCGGTCCGACCGATCCAAGCACCGTTACTCCGGCAGCTCCGATTTCTTGACACGCAGACAGCTCGATGACGCACCCGATCTCGATCCAGCAGAGGCGGGGGAGTTCCACAAGACGACGGCGTGGTGACGATCTTGATGTTCTCTGTCGCGCAGGCTTCGCCTAAGCACCGCTACAATATGACCGAGGTGTAATATCATGGAGGGGGCACCGACACGGCTAAGGAACGATCTCAATGATCAACTTGTGTGTCTAGGGTGCCCCCTACCCCCGTATATAAAGGAGGGAGGGAGGAGGAGGCCGGCCCAAGGGGTGGCGCGCCCTAGGGGGCCAATCCTACTCCAAGTAGGTTTGCCCCCCTTTCCTATTCGGAGTAGGAGAAGGAAGGAAGAGGGGGAGAGAGAAGGAAAGGGGGGCCCCCCTCCCCACCGGATTTGGCTTGGGGCGCCCCCTTGCTCCTTCTCCTCCCTTCCACTAAGGCCCAATAAGGCCCATATACTTACCGGGGTTCCGTAACCTCCCGAGCTCCCAGATATTCCCAAACTCTCCGGAACCTTTCCGTGTCCAAATATATCCGTCCAATATATCAATCTTTATGTCTCGACCATTTCGAGACTCCTCGTCATGTCCGTGATCACATCCGGACTCGAACAACCTTCGTACATCAAAATACATAAACTCATAATATAAGCATCATCAAAACCTTAAGCGTGCGGACCCTACGGTTCGAGAACAATGTAGACATGACCGAGACACGTCTCCGGTCAATAACCAATAGCGGGACCTGGATGCCCATATTGGTTCCTACATATTCTACGAAGATCTTTATCGGTCAAACCGCACAACAACATACGTTGTTCCTTTGTCATCAAGATGTTACTTGCCCGAGATTTGATCATCGGTATCCAATACCTAGTTCAATCTCGTTATCGCAAGTCTCTTTACTCGTTCAGAATACGTCATCTCATAACTAACTCATTAGTTATATGCTTGCAAGGCTTATTTGATGAGTATTACCGAGAGGGCCCAGAGATACCTCTCCGACAATCGGAGTGACAAATCCTAATCTCGAATTATGCCAACCCAACATGTACCTTGAAACACCAGAGAGCACCTTTATAATCACCCCGTTATGTTGTGACGTTTGGTAGCACACAAAGTGTTCTTCCGTAAACGGAGTTGCACAATCTCATAGTTGCAGGAACTTTGTATAAGTCATGAAGAAAGCAATAGCGGTATACTAAGCGATCAAGTGCTAGGCTAACAGAATGGGTCATGTCAATCACATCATTCTTCTAATGATGTGATCCCACTAATCAAATGACAACACATGTCTATGGTCGAAACATAACCATCTTTGATTAATGAGGTAGTCAAGTAGAGGCATACTAGTGACTATAGTTTTGTCTATGTATTCACACATGTATCATGTTTCCGGTTAATACAATTCTAGCATGAATAATAAACATTTATCATGATATGAGGAAATAAATAATAACTTTATTATTGCCTCTAGGGCATATTTCCTTGAGATCCCACTTGCACTAGAGTCAATAATCTAGATTACATAGTAATGATTCTAACACCCATGGAGTCTTGGTGTTGATCATGTTTTGCTCGTGAGAGAGGCTTAGTCAACAGTCGCAACATTCAGATCTGTATGTATCTTGCAAATCTCTATGTCTCCCACTTGGACCTGGTCCCGAATGGAATTGAAGCGTCTCTTGATGTGCTTGGTCCTCTTGTGAAATCTGGATTCCTTTGCAAGGCAATTGCACCAAGATTGTCACGAAGATCTTCATCGGTCCCGATGCACTAGGTATGACACCTAGATCGGAAATGAACTCCTTCATCCGAGACTCCTTCATTATTTGCTTGAAGCAGCTATGTACTCCGCTTCACATGTAGATCCCGCCACGACGCTTTGTTTAGAGCTGCACCAACTTACAGCTCCACCGTTTAATATAAACACGTATCCGGTTTGCGACTTTGAATCGTCCGGATCAGTGTCAAAGCTTGCATCGACGTAACCATTTACGACTAGCTCTTTGTCACATCCATATCGAGAAACATATCCTCAGTCCTTTTCGTATTCGGGATGTTCTTGACCGCTGTCCGATGATCCACTCTGGATTACTTTGGTACCTTCTGCCAAGCTTATTGCTAAGCATCGTCAGTGTCCGGTACACTGACATTGCATACATGATAGAGCCTATGGCTGAAGCATAGGGAACATTTTTCATTTTCTCTCTATCTTCTGTTGTGGTCGGGCATTGAGTTCGACTCAACTTCACACCTTGTAGTACAGGTAAGAATCCTTTCTTTGCCTGATCCATTTTGAACTTTTTCAAAATCTTGTCAAGGTATGTGCTTTGTGAAAGTCCTATTAAGCTTCATGGTCTATCTCTATAGATCTTGATGCCCAATATGTAAGCAGCTTCACCGAGGTCTTTCATTGAAAAACTTTTATTCAAGTATCCCTTTATGCTATCCAGAAATTCTATATCATTTCCAATTAATAATATGTCATCAACATATAAAACTAGAAATGCTACTGAGCTCCCACTCACTTTCTTGTAAATACTGAGCTTCTCCAAAAGTCTCAGATAAAACCATATGCTTTGATCACACTATCAAAGCATTTATTCCAACTCGAGATGCTTGCACCAGTCCATAAATGGAACACTGGAGCTTGCACACTTTGTCAAGACCTTTTGGATCAACAAAACCTTCCTTTGCATCATATACAACTCTTCTTCTAGAAATCCATTCAAGAATGCGTCTTGACATCCATTTGCCAAATTTCATAATCATGAAATGCAGCAATAGCCAACATGATTGAACAGACTTAAGCATCGCTACGGGTGAGAAAGTCTCATCGTAGTCAACCCCTTGAACTTGTCGAAAACCTTTCGCAACAAGTCGAGCTTTATAGACGATAACATTACCATCAGCGTCGGTCTTCTTCTTAAAGATCCATTTATTCTCAATGGCTTGCCGATCATCGGGCAAGTCAGCCAAAGTCCATACTTTGTTTTCATACATGGATCCCATCTCAGATTTCATGGCCTCTAGCCATTTTATGGAATCTGGGCTCATCATCGCTTCCTCATAGTTCGTAGGTTCATCATGGTCAAGTAACATGACTTCCGAATAGGATTACCGTACCACTCAGTGCGGATCTTACTCGTAGACCCACGAGGTTCAGCAGAATACTTGATCTGAAGTTTCATGATCAATATCATTAGCTTCCTCACTAATTGGTGTAGTTGTCACGGAACCGGTTCTTGTGATGAACTACCTTCCAATAAGGGAGTAGATCTGATTATCTCATCAAGTTCTACTTTCCTCCCACTCACTTCTTTCGAGAGAAACTCCTTCTCTAGAAAGGATCCATTCTTAGCAACGAATGTCTTGCCTTCGGATCTGTGATAGAAGGTGTACCCAACAGTTTCTTTTGGGTATCCTATGAAGACACATTTCTCCGATTTGGGTTCGAGCTTATCTGGTTGAAGTTTCTTCACATAAGCATCGCAGCCCCCAAACTTTAAGAAACGACAACTTTGGTTTCTTGCCAAACCACAGTGCATAAGGCGTCGTCTCAACAGATTTTGATGGTGCCCTATTTAATGTGAATGCGGCCGTCTCTAAGGCATAACCCCAAAACGATAGTGGTAAATCGGTAAGAGACATCATAGATCGCACCATATCAAGTAAAGTACGATTACGACGTTCGGACACACCATTTCGTTGTGGTGTTCCAGGTGGCGTGAGTTGCGAAACTATTCCGCATTGTTTCAAATGTAAACCAAACTCGTAACTCAAATATTCACCTCCACGATCAGATCGTAGAAACTTTATTTTCTTGTTACGATGATTTTCTACTTCACTCTGAAATTCTTTGAACTTTTCAAATGTTTCAGACTTGTGCTTCATTAAGTAGATATACCCATATCTGCTCAAATCATCTGTGAAGGTGAGAAAATAACGATATCCGCCACGAGCCTCAACATTCATCGGGCCACATACATCTGTATGTATGATTTCTAATAAATCTGTTGCTCTCTCCATAGTTCCGGAGAACGGTGTTTTAGTCATCTTGCCCATGAGGCACGGTTTGCAAGTACCAAGTGATTCATAATCAAGTGATTCCAGAAGTCCATCAGTATGGAGTTTTTTCATGCGTTTTACACCGATATGACCTAAACGGCAGTGCCACAAATAAGTTGCACTATCATTATCAACTATGCATCTTTTAGCTTCAACATTATGAATATGTGTATCACTACTATCGAGATTCAATAAAAATAGACCACTCTTCAAGGGTGCATGACCATAAAAGATATTACTCATATAAATAGAACAACCATTATTCTCTGATTTAAATGAATAACCGTCTCGCATCAAACAAGATCCAGATATAATGTTCATGCTCAACGCAGGCACCAAAAAACTATTATTCAGGTCTAAAACTAATCCCGATGGTAGATGTAGAGGTAGCGTGACGACCGCGATCACATCGACTTTGGAACCGTTTCCCACGCGCATCGTCACCTCGTCCTTGGCCAGTGCTCGTTTATTCCGTAGTCCCTGTTTCGAGTTGCAAATATTAGCTATAGAACCAGTATCAAATACCCAGGTGCTACTACGAGCTCTAGTTAGGTACACATCAATAACATGTATATCACATATACCTTTGTTCACTTTGCCATCCTTCTTGTCCGCCAAATACTTGGGGCAGTTCCGCTTCCAAAGGACGGTGTGCTTGCGGAGAAGCACTCGGTTTCAGCTTAGGTCCGACTTGGGTTTCTTCTCTTGAGCAGCAACTTGCTTGCCGTTCTTTTGAAGTTTCCCTTCTTCTTCCCTTTGCCCTTCTTCTTGAAACTAGTGGTCTTGTTGACCATCAACACTTGATGCTCCTTCTTGATTTCTACCTCCGCTGCTTTCAAAGATCGCGAAGAGCTTGGGAATAGTCTTGTTCATCCCTTGCATATTATAGTTCATCACAAAGCTCTTGTAGCTTGGTGGCGATGATTGAAGAATTACATCAATGACACTATCATCGTGAAGATTAACTCCCAGTTGAATCAAGTGATTGTTATACCCAGACATTACGAGTATATGTTCTTGGCGTAACTATTCTCCTCCATCTTGCAGCTATAGAACTTATTGGAGACTTCATATCTCTCAATCCGGGCATTTGCTTGAAATATTAACTTCAACTCTGGAACATCTCATATGCTCCATGACGCTCAAAACGTCATTGAAGACCCGGTTCTAAGCCGTAAAGCATGGCACACTGAACTATAGAGTAGTCATCGCTTTGCTTTGCGAGACGTTCTTAACGTCGTCGGCCACATCAGCAAGCAGGCACGGCACCCAACGGTGCTTCCGGGACGTAATTCTTACATGCAGCAATGAGGATAATCCTCAAAGTTACGGACCCGATCCGTAATTGCTACCATCATCTTTCAACTTTGCTTTCTCAAGGAACGCATTAAAATTCAACGGAACAACAAAGACGAGCCATCTATCTACAAACAAACATAGACAAGCAAGACACTATCAGGTACTAAGTTCATGATAAATTTAAGTTCAATTAATCATATTATTTAAGAACACCCACTTAGACAGACATCTCTCTAGTCATCTAAGTGATCACGTGATCCAAATCAACTAAACCATAACCGATCATCAAGTGAGATGGAGTAGTTTTCAATGGTGAACATCATTATGTTGATCATATCTAGTATATGATTCACGCTCGACCTTTCGGTCTCCGTGTTCCGAGGCCATATCTGCATATGCTAGGCTCGTCAAGTTTAACCTGAGTATTCTGCGTGTGCAAAACTGGCTTGCACCCATTGTAGATGGACGAGAGCTTACCACACCGATCATCACGTGGTGTCTCAACACGACGAACTTTGGCAACGGTGCATACTCAGGAGAACACTACTTGATAATTTTAGTGAGAGATCATCTTGAAATGCTACCGTCAATCAAAGCAAGATAAGATGCATAAAGGATAAACATCACATGCAATCAATATAAGTGATATGATATGGCCATCATCATCTTGTGCTTGTGATCTCCATCTTCAAGCACCGTCATGATCACCATCGCCACCGCGCCGACACCTTGATCTCCATCGTAGCATCGTTGTCGTTACGCCATCTATTGCTTCTACGACTATCGCTACCGCTTAGTGATAAAGTAAAGCAATTACAGGGCGTTTGCATTTCATACAATAAAGCGACAACCATATGGCTCCTGCCATTTGCCGATAACTTCGGTTACAAAACATGATCATCTCATACAATAAAATATAGCATCACGTCTTGACCATATCACATCACAACATGCCCTGCAAAAAGAAGTTAGACGTCCTCTACTTTGTTGTTGCAAATTTTATGTGGCTGCTACGGGCTTAGCAAGAACCGTTCTTACCTACGCATCAAAACCACAACGATAGTTTTTCAAATAGACTCCGTTTTAACCTTCACAAGGACCGGGCGTAGCCACACTCGGTTCAACTAAAGTGAGAGAGACAGACACCCGCCATCCACCTTTAAGCACGAGTGCTCGTAACGGTGAAACCAGTCTCGCGTAAGCGTACGCGTAATGTCGGTCCGGGCCGCTTCATCTCACAATACCGCTGAACCAAAGTATGACATGCTGGTAGGCAGTATGACTTATATCGTCCACAACTCACTTGTGTTCTACTCGTGCATATAACATCAACGCATAAAACCTAGGCTCGGATGCCACTGTTGGGGAACGTAGTAATTTCAAAAAATTTCCTACGCACACGCAAGATCATGGTGATGATATAGCAACGAGAGGGGAGAGTGTCCGTCTACATACCCTCGTAGACCATAAGCGGAAGCGTTAGCACAACGTGGTTGATGTAGTCGTACGTCTTCACGATCCGACCGATCCAAGCACCGAACGTACGGAGCCTCCGAGTTCAGCACACGTTCAGCTCGATGACGTCCCTCGAACTCCGATCCAGCCGAGTGTCGAGGAGAGTTCGTCACAAGACGACGTGGTGACGATCTTGATGTTCTACCGACGCAGGGCTTCGCCTAAGCTTCGCAACGATATGACCGAGGTGGAATATGGTGGAAGGGGGCACCGCACACGGCTAAGGAACGATCCGTAGATCAACATGTGACTATGGGGTGCCCCCGCCACCGTATATAAAGGAGGAGGGGAGGCGGCCGGCCCCTGGGGGCGCCTAAGGAGGAGGAATCCTCCTCCTAGTAGGAGTAGGATTCCCCTTTCCTACTCCTACTAGGAGGGAAGGAAGGAGGGGGGAAGGAAGGGGGCGCCGCCTCCTAGTCCACCGGACTAGAGGGAGAGGGCGCGGCCCACCCTGGCCGCCCTCTCTCTTCCCACCTAGGCCCATGTGGCCCATTAACTCTCCCGGGGTTCCGTAACCCCGGCACTCCAGTTTTCTCCAAAACTTCCGGAACCTTTCCGTGTCCGAATATAGTCGTCCAATATATCAATCTTTATGTCTCGACCATTCCGAGACTCCTCGTCATGTCCGTGATCACATCCGGACTCGAACAAACTTCGTACATCAAAACTTATAAACTCATAATAAACCGTCATCAAACGTTAAGCGTGCGGACCCTACGGGTTCAAGAACTATGTAGACATGACCTAAAACCATTCTCGGTCAATAACCAATAGCGGGACCTGGATGTCCATATTGGTTCCTACATATTCTCGAAGATCTTTATCGGTCAAACCGCATAACAACATACTTTGTTCCTTTGTCATCGGTATGTTACTTGCCCAAGATTTGATCGTCGGTATCCAATACCTAGTTCAATCTCGTTATCGCAAGTCTCTTTACTCGTTCCGAATACGTCATCTCATAACTAACTCATTAGTTACATGCTTGCAAGGCTTAGGTGGTGAGTATTACCGAGAGGGCCCAGAGATACCTCTCCGACAATCGGAGTGACAAATCCTAATCTCTAATTATGCCAACCCAACATGTACCTTCGCAAACACCAGAGAGCACCTTTATAATCACCCGATTCGTTGTGACGTTTGGTAGCACATAAAGTGTTCTTCCGTAAACGGAGTTGCACAATCTCATAGTTGCAGGAACTTTCTATAAGTCATGAAGAAAGCAATAGCAGTATACTAAACGATCAAGTGCTAGGCTAACGAGAATGGGTCATGTCAATCACATCATTCTTCTAATGATGTGATCCCACTAATCAAATGACAACACATGTCTATGGTCAGGGAACATAACCATCTTTGATTAATGAGCTAGTCAAGTAGAGGCATACTAGTGACTATTGTTTTGTCTATGTATTCACACATGTATCATGTTTCCGGTTAATACAATTCTAGCATGAATAATAAACATTTATCATGATATGAGGAAATAAATAATAACTTTATTATTGCCTCTAGGGCATATTTCCTTCAAAGCAATGATGGAAATCGTGGAGGAATCAAAGGTGCACATTCTTGCGCAACAACAACTGATCAATGTTTTCAGAGGCAGTGTAGCAAAGAAGGAAGAACTTGCTCACATGCTTATGGGCGTCATCCGCGCTGAGGTTGCACATTTTGAGGTTGTAGATCGTTAAGTTCTGTTCATTTATTTGCACTGGCATCAATCTTTGGTTGACTAGTGGATGTAATTTCCTGTAATATATGTTGGATGTGCTATGTTTTTCCTTGTATGTTGTAAGTTTGCTTAGGATGCCTCGCATTCCAGCTAACTGGTCGCTAAGAAGCCAAAAAAGTAGTGAAATTATTAGTTAGCACGAACAATCATGGGCTCTATATGAAGGATAGCGACCCACTGCCCTTAATGGGCTTCCCTAATGGGCTCGCGGGGGCCAAAATTCTCATAGGCCTTTGATTGATCGGTTTTGGTCCTTTCCACAATTGCTCGTCATAATGGGCTCAAATTATAGCTAGGCCACAATCGATGTTATCTAATTGGGCCTACAAACATGTTCAAACTTTAGCGGGCCCATTAAGTTGATGGGTCGTAACCAGGCTGAAAGTTCTATTGGGCCGCTATAATTGAAACGAGCCAACAGTTAATGCTTGGGCATGTTACCTCCCGAGTCGTTAACAGGCCGACATCGAAGCGGGCGATAAGTGGGCCCATTCGATTTCACAGGCCGTTAACAGGCCGATACTAAGGTCGAGCTATATGTGGCCCAACTGTACTGCGGGCCTTTAGCTGGCCTAAATAGGCAACGGGCTCATACCGGACCATGAAGATCATGGGCCTCTAAGAGGCCAAAAATCGGATCAGACGGTATATGGCCCAACTGTGTTCTGGGCCTTTAGCAGGCCGAAACAGAAACTGGGCTGGTATTGGACCATGAAGATCATGGGCCGTTAAGAGGCCAAAACTCAGGTCCGTCTGCAAATGGCCCAACTCATTTATGGGTCGTTAACAGGTTGAAAGACACACTAGGCTGGAAATTGGCCCAACACTTAAATGGGTCACTAAAAGGCCGAAAGACGTACATCCTAAAAATTGGCCCATCCCTTGAATGGGCCGTTAACAGGCCGAAACCACATCCGGCCGATATTGAGCCCAAATATATAATGGGTTGTTAATGGGCTCAAACTGACGATGGGTTGCAATGGTGTCAAATAGTTAATGGGTCGTTGACGGGCCAAATTGGCACATCTCATATGGGCCATGGGCTTAAATGGACAAGACACAAGTAGGCCCTATATGGGCCGGTTTGCTAATTGTGGCTAAACCGGCCTCTTTCACCTAAATGGGCCACTGTTGGGCCTTGCCACTTGCCAACGTATCATAGGCGCCTCCTGTATAATGAGTGGATGACATCTGTTCCAATGCTGAGCCGACATGTGGATCCTCTGGCGAATGAGAATTCTACACGTGGAAAGTCCCCATTGGTCGGGGTTGTTAACAGGTTATCGGATCCAAACCGGAACCCGAATGCTTAACAGTGACCCATTACAATGGATGCCATGTGTTGGTTACCCTTGATGAAAATACTTCCATGACGCGCCATTTATCATCATGGAAGTGGACACTTCCGTGATGATAATTTTGGTATTGTCATGGAAGACTTCTACGACAGCACATGTATGACTATCTTGATTCTATCAAAAATCGTCATGGAGGTACATGCATGACAGAAAATGTGACCTAGTGTGACAAACATGTATCATCATACAAGTGGTTTTTCTTTGTAGTGTGGGAAGCAGAGCGCGATGCCGCACGACTCCTGTATGAGACAAAAGGAGCATCCTTGTGCTCTTGCCGCCTTGGACCAATCACGATGGCGGTCTGACACGGTTGGGGCTGAACTTGGTGGCCAACCTCCTGATCAGCCAGCGTGATCATGCTCGCTAGAAGTATGAGGGAGCTAGGTAGCCCCTGTGTCCCTAGCTCCTTCTCCAATACTCGTGGGGGCGATGGTCGCACTTCCCGTGGTGATCGTGCCGCTCATGGTGCCCACTCCACTCGCATGGCTGCGGTGCCTGTGGCGCCCGCAGCCGCAGGTGAAGGGGCCTTCAAAGCGAAAGGGTGCACCGCGCACCGCTCTTCTTCTTGGGATCCAACTATGATGTAGAAGACGATGAAGGTCGACGTGTTGGCTGTTGTCTCAGATTTGCACAAGCGAGACCCCCTACCTAGCACACTAAAGATGTCATCGAGGAGCATGATCACCTATGGGGTAGGTTTGCCCCTTTCTGGTTTGGTAGGTGACGATCACATTGCACAAAGAGTAGTGGCAGTAGGGCAGTGCAGCGAGGGACAACTCTCTTTTACCCAGGTGCAGGCCGCTTAGCAGCGTAAAACCCTACTCCTGCTTTTGTGGATTGTATTGGAGGAACAAAAGACACGGAGCGCTCAAGCCCGGCAAGGATGCCTCGGGGAAAGTAGCTACACGCGTACAACAGTTGAGGCATCAAAAAACCGAACCCGTTGCTAGGTTTCCTCAGGCCTCCTTTTATAGCCTAAGGAGCGACCAAAGTGGCAAAATAGTCATTATGGCATGATTAGATAGCTAACAGTGCTATCATACCTAACTTTGGCATTGAAGACAAAGTGCATTAAATGCAATGCTAGGTGTCCTATTGAGAGGTAACCCCAGCAAGGTTTCTCCACCATTTGCCTAACTACCTCTTATCTGCACAACACGCCTCTGGGATGGGTGTCATTAAAGGCAACTGTTTCTCCCGCAGGTTGCCATGTGCTCGACAGGATCCACCTAGATGCTCGAGAGCTCGACACCGCACTGATTAGTGACTCGTGTGTGATAAGGTGGAGAGGTGGTGTATACGCGGAGGTCTACCGGCATGGAGCCTGCCGGGATCTTGTCTTGTGTTCTTGTCTTGGTCCTGGCGGCCCCGGGTACCGTGTCGGGGTGGCTTGGACTAGTCCCCGGGTGCAGTCTCGACCCCGCCGGCACTGTTAGCTTGGCAAGGGAGGCTTTTCTGGGAACCTTCTGGTCAGTTTGATCTTCTTAATGTGCTCCTTTACCTCACGAAAAGCGGTTTCTCTGGCTTATCCTGTGTCAAGCTTTGATACTTGATGTATGATTTGTCGCACGCCGGTGCACAAGTCCAGGCGGCAAACACAAATGTTTGTTGCACCGACAGGAGCCCCCGGGCCTGGTCCATACATGTAGCCAGACATCGTTCGGGTAGGCCCATCAAATGCATAGGCATAGATATTAGCCTTGCCGGGGCTGGTGCTGTGTTTTTGAGATCTTCTTTGATTCTTCATTAATCTAGTCTTGAGTCAGCCCCCAAGCTTCTCATGGTATCTTCAACAGTTAGATAGCGTACATCATTCATGTTGTAAACCAGGGGCGCCCACGCCTACGGGAACCCATCAAGGCGCCGCGTGTGAAGTTGGGTTACTGCCATTTTATCTTTAGCTCACCCACCACACCTGTCGTTTCCGCCACGCGCATCGCATGCATTGCGCAGTGTTTTTGGTGGATGCGGAGGGCGCAGGAACGTGGGCCTTGTCAGAATACACAATGCTTGGGATTAGTGTAGTGGGGCGGCTGATGAATCTGGATGCCGTCAGGGGACTCAGAGGGCTGGATTTGGGGAGCGGGGCAGTTGCTCCAGAATAGTGGAGAGCCAGCTCCCCCTCGCTCCCGCTATAAAAGGAGGCATGGGGAGTGGTGATGCTCATCCACCATTCCTCCCTTCTCCAACTTTATGGCTACTTCCACCATGGAGATAGGAAGAGGTCGTAATCGTGCTTTGACCGTAGCGATGAGAGCTTCTCTTCGACACCCTGCTCCTGTATCCACTGCTGCTGCAGAGGCTGGATCCAGCGCACGAGGTGGAGTTGCGGCGCGCGTTTGGGGCTGAGGCAGTGCATGCGGTCGAGGTGGATAGAGCGGCACACTCGTTGCATCTCCTCCAACTTCTCCAGCAGCGCCAAAAGGCCACATGGGGGACACGATGTTGGACTTCATCATCAAGCCGTGTGATCCTCCGTGCAGCTTCCTGTGGCTCCCTTGCCCCTTCGCCAGGGTGATGGAGGTCGACCAGCTGCTCAGGATGCGGCTGCACATGAGCGGCTACTGTAATGTCGTTATGTGGGTCAACGTCGAGTTCCCCGCTCCTCTCATCATACTTCTCAAGCGGGGTTAGAAGACCTTCGCTCGCGCCCACTACCTTGCGGAAGGACACATCCTCCGCTTTAGGTTGGTGGAGTCTGATATGCTCTCCATCAAGGTCTTTGGGCACTCAGGTGCTCACCTTGGGTGCTGCATGGAAAGATCGAGTGACAACAAAAGCTCCTCCATGAGCGACAGCTATGAGGAGGACACTGGCGGCAAAGATGGCAACGGCGAGTCCCTGGTCGTCAAGCATGGAGACGACGACTCGGACCCGGCAGAACGTCGGCCGCACCATCATCGTTAGCTAGGCGTCGGCGGCACCATCATCTGCAGCTGGACCCCGATAGAGCAATTTGCCGGGGGTGCTTGACCTCGACGTCACGCTTCCTCCAGCTGGACCCCGGCAGGCTCGTGGACTCTGGCTTCATCTTCCCTGACGGTGTCCCTGCTGAGCTGCGTCCCTCAGGTACCGGCGGCGGTGACTAGGGCATTGCCTAGCCGCTCTCTCTGTCTCTGGCCTCTTTTTCTTTGCTGGGGAGGCGCCCTCCCGATCTTGTCAGACTGCATCCCGCTGGTCCTGACGGGGTCAGGATGGGCTTCTGCCCAGGCGCTCCTTTTGCCCTCTTTCCTTCTCAGTGTAACTCCTAGGAGGAGAGGGACAATAAAGGCATTACAGAGAACTTACCTTTTTAAATCAAAAAATGTAGGCACTCGCCAAATTTGAAATAAATTTAAGTAATCCTTCATCCATGTGGATACTCGTATGATTTGTACTTGTTTGTCCCATGCTATTTTGAAAAAGAAATTGTCGGATACTTCTACATGTATTTAGACATACCAAAGGACAAGCCCTCAATACCCTTTCATGAGCAAAGTTTCTGGCAAAGCCTCTTGCCAGCCTTTAACGCAGCTGCTATCAAACCTCATTTAGTGAGCTAAAAAATGGGTTAGGAGCATAGATAAAGGCTGGTCCCTTACCAATCTCTCCAAACGAGCTACAACTAACATTGTCGAGTGGACTCAAATCAAGGACAGGAGCGCGAATGGTAGATGCAGCAAGGTTTCCTCGCATGCAAGTTTCTCATACATAAGTATTACATGGAGTGATGGGGAGTTACAGAAAAGTAAACTTATCGCTCTTTGTTGTTCTTCTTATCATTTTACATAAGAAAGGGTTGCCAGGGACTGAATGCACGGGCTGGCTTGCTTCTATCCTCCTCCCGGGGAAATTGCTCGTGAGGAACCTTTCTATATTTACCGAGGAGAGAGAGAGAGAGAGAGAGAGAGAGAGAGATTTCAGTCATCATATCTGAAAACTAGTGTAATCACATTAAGATCGTACTTAAGCAAACAAGAAATTATGCATGCAAGTTTTGTGAAAACATTTTATTTTATTGAACCATGCACAGGGCCTGCGCCGGGCTTCGTACGAAGGGTTACAAGTCTCGGAGACTATGCTTATACAAAACAGGCTGCCGGGACAAGGCCCGGCAACCGCGCCTTACGGGTAGAACTTGCATTGGAATGCCATCCTTGGTCTCCAAACAGACTGCGCCAGGTCTGGTGACACGTACTACCTCGTAAGGGCCTTCCCACTTTGGCGTCAACTTTGTTTGACCCTTGGTAGACTGAACATGCCTAAGGACAAGGTCGCCTTCCTCAAGGCTCCGGCATGAACCCTGCGGCTGTGAGAGCGGCGCAGGGCTTGCTGGTAACGTGCAGCACGGACAGCTGCCTGGAGACGATTCTCCTCGAGGAGCATGGCATCGTCCTGCCCCAGCTGCTCTTGCGCTACTTCATCATAGGCAAGTACTCGACGTGACCCGTACGTGAGTTTCGTGCGGAGCACTTCTTCTGCACCATATATTAGGGAGAAGGGGTCTGGCCAGTACCTCAATTTGGTGTTGTTCTAACTAACCAAAGAACCACCGGCAGCTCATCAAGCCATCGCCTGCCGCCTTTTTGTAACTTGTCAAAGGTTTTTGTCTTGAGGTCATGCAACACTTCATCGTTCATCCTTTCAGCCCGTCCGTTGCTCCTTGGATGGGCGAAGGAGGCAAAAGATACCTTACTCCCAAGGCTCTGGATGTACTGCATGAAGGTGCGGCTCATGAATTGAGTGCCATATCGGTGATCACCCTGTTGGGTACTCCAAAACGACGCACCAATCCTTTAAAGAACTTGACAGGTAATCGCGCTGTCACCTTCCTCACTGGCTCTACCTCGGGCCACATTGTAAACTTGTCAATTGCTACATACAAGAATTCAAAGCCCCCAGAAGCGCGGGGAAAGGGGCCCAAGATGTCGAACACCCAGACCGCGACAGGCCAGGATAAAGGGATTGTTTGAAGGGCCTAGCAGGTTGATGAATGTTTTTGGAATCGAACTGACACGCTTCACACTTAATGATGAGCTCAGTTGCATCCTGGAGGGCGGTGGGCCAATAGAAACCTTGTCGGAAAGCTTTCTCAACCAGTGCTCTTGATCCTAGGTGCGAGACACACACCCTCCGTTTACCTCTGCCAATAGCGCTAGTCCATCTTCCCAGCTCATTTTAACATCACACCATTCGGCCTCTTTCTGTACGGAGTGTCATCCACAAACTGATATATACTAGATTGGTGGGACACCTTTTCAGATTCCTCTGAGTCATCGGGAACTTCTCTTGTTTGCAGGAATTAGACTATGTGTTGCACCCATGTCGGAGCCTGTGGCTCGACAACAAGTACTAAAGGTGGTTCCTCTGTCATAGGAGTGCTAACCTCGACAGCGAGAAATTAGGGTTCTGCTAGAGGATTCAGCTCACCAGCCAACATAAGGTTACCCCCGATAGCCTTCTCACCAGTGACTCCAGGGACCTCTGTGAGGAAATGTCTATCAGTGCTTAGTTTCCTTCTCTTTCTGGCCAATGTTGATGGAGAGACTAATGGTTGAGTCAGGTGGAGCAAAAAGTTCCTGGTTCCACAGGGAGCTTCTGGGCGGCACACATGGATAGGTGATCTGCAACGCTGTTCTCCGCACGGGGTACGTGTTCTGTTTGCAACCCGTCAAAGTACCCTTCCAACTTTCTCACTTCTTCCACATATCCCTCCATCAGCAGGCTTTGGTAATCCTTATTCACTTGTTTCACAACAAGCTAAGAATCACGACGAATGATTAGCTTCTTTATCCCCAATTCTATTGCAATCCTTAGGCCGGCAAGGAGCCCCTCGTACTCTGCCGTGTTATTTGTAGCGTCCTCCCTAGGGAAGTGCATCTAGATGACACACTTGAGGTGCTCTCCGGTGGGGGCGACAAGCAGCACCCGAGCCCCGATGCCTTGCAGCGAGAAAGCACCATCAAAGTACATGATCCTCTTCGTTGGGCGTTCGCGTCCATTCTGGAACGAATTCTGCCAGTGCTTTCAAACTTCAAAACGAAACTTGACAGTTCCAGTGCTCTTTCTGCCTTGGACCAATCATGATGGCGGTCTGACGTGGTTGGGGCTAAACTAGGTGGCCAAGCTCCTGATCAGTTTGGCCCTTTCCATGTGGACATGATCGTTGTGGTTCGACGGTGCCACTCGGGGTCTTGTCATGATTGCCCTACATGGAACGGAGGGTGTGTCTTGACGTCGCCCCCCTGGTCGGCGCGACCAATGGATCCAGGCTTGAGCTAGAGTGGGCGTCGCCACTATGCTAATTGCGCTCACTGGTGCGACGGGGAGGCGGAAGTTGGTCGTCCCCTTGACCTGCATCGGCGTGAGCATCCTCGCTAGAAGGATGAGGGAGCTAAGAAGCCTGAGTGCCCCCAGTTCCTGCTCCAATTGTGGTGGGGCAACGGTCGCACCGCCCGCGATGATCGTGCCACTCACGGTGCCCACTCCACCCGTTGTGGTTGTGGTGCCCGTGGCACCCGCAGCCGTGGGTGAAGGGGCCTTCGAAGAAGAAGGGTGCACCGCTGCACCACTCTTCTTCTTGGGAGCCATTGACGATGTAGAATATGATGAAGGTCGACGCTCTAGCTATTGTCTCAGATTCGCACAAGCGAGACCCCCTACCTAGCGTGCCAAAGATGTCGTGGAGGAGCACGATCACCTATGGGGTAGGCTTGCCCCTTTGTGGTTTGGTGGGGGACGATCACATTGCATAAAGAGCAGAGGCAGCAGTGCAGTGCAGCGAGGGACAACTCTCTTTTACCTAGGATCGGGCCCCTTAGCAGCGTAAAACCCTACTCCTACTATGGTGGATTGATTTGGAGGAACACGAAGACACGAAGCGCTCAAGCCCGACAAGGATGCCTCTAGGAGAGCAGCTACACGCGTACAATGTTGAGGGATCAAAAATTTGAACCCCTTGCTAGGTTGCCTCGGGCCTTCTTTTATAGCTTAAGGGGCGACCACAGTGGCAAAACAGCCATTATAGCATGATTAGATAGTCAACAGTGTTATCATACCTAACTCTGGTAGTTAAGACAAAGTGCATTAAATGCACTGCTAGTTGTCATATGGAGAGGTAGCCCCGGCAAGGTTTCTCCAGCGCTTGCCTAACTACCTCTTATCTGCATAACATGCCTCTTGGACGGTGTCATTAAAGGTAATTTCTTCTCCCGTAGGTTGCCACATAGTCGACAGGATCCACCTAGCCACTCGAGAGATCAACATCGCACTAATTAGTGACTGGTGTGTGATGAAGTAGAGAGGTGACGTCTTGGCGGAGGTCAGTCAGCACGGAGCCTGCCGGGCTCTTGTCTTGTGGTATTGTTTTGGTCCTGGCGGACCCGGGTACCTTGTCGGGGCGGCTTGGACTCATCCCCAGGCGCAGTCTCGACCCCGCCGGCCCTGTTAGCCCGTCAAGGGAGGCTTTTCTCGAAACCTTCTTGTCTGTTTGATCTTCTTAATGCGCTCATTTCCCTCACGAAGAGCAGGTTCTCTGGCTTATCCTGTGTCAAGCAAAGATACTTGATGTATGATTCACCGCACGCCTGTGCACAAGTCCGGGCGGCAACACAAATGTTTGTTGCACCGACACTAGGTATATTCTCATTGTCAGACTATGCTCAGCATGAGAAATAGAAACACCATCAGGATTCTCAGAATGTTTTTCTATAACGGGTTCACTAGAAGCATGCAAAGACCTATCTTTATTCTTTTTCTTTTCCTTCTTCCAAGGTGAACTAGGTGCGTCATCATTAATTCTCTGAGAATCTTATTCAATTCTTTTAGGATGACCTTCAGCGTATGGAGGATCCTGAGTCATTTTACCACCTCTAGTCATTACTCTAACAACATGATCATTAATTTTAATGTTCATTTCATTAAGCAAATCAGTTTGTGATTTGGAAACTTGTTCTAGCTGAGTTTGACCATAGATGAGTGTTTACATAAACCTTTAACATCGTTAGCAATTGTAAACTATACGAAATATGCCCTAGAGACAATAATAAAGTTGTTATTTTATATTTCCTTATTTCATGATAAATGTTCATTATTCATGCTAGAATTGTATTAACCGGAAACTTGATACATGTGTGGATACATAGACAAAATATTGTGTCCCTAGTAAGCCTCTACTAGACTAGCTCGTTGATTAAAGATGGTTAAGTTTCCTAACTATAGACATGTTTTGTCATTTGATAAATTGGATCACATCATTAGGAGAATGATGTGATGGACAATACCCATTCGTTTGCTTAGCATTATGATTGTTCAGTTGTATTGCTATTGTTTTCTTCATGTCAAATACATATTCCTCCGACTAAGAGATTATGCAACTCCTGGACATCGGAGGAATGCCTTATGTGCTATCAAAAGTCACAACTTAACTGGGTGATTATAAAGATGCTCTAGAGGTATCTCTGAAGGTGTTCGTTTGGTTGGCATAGATCGATATTAGGATTTGTCACTCCGAGCATCGGAGAGGTATCTCTGGGCCCTCTCAATAATGCACATCATAAGAAGCATTGCAAGCAAAGTGACTAATGAGTTAGTTGCCAGATGATGTATTACAGAATGAGTAAAGAGACTTGCCGGTAACGAGATTGAACTAGGTATGAAGATACCAAAGATTGAATCTCGGCCAAGTAACATACCGATGACAAAGGGAATAATGTATGTTGTCATAACGACTCGACCTATAAAGATCTTCATAGAATATGTGGGAGCCAATATGAGCATCCAGGTTCCGCTATTGGTTATTGGACGGAGAGGTGTCTCGGTCATGTCTACATAGTTCTCAAGCCCGTAGGGTCCGTACGCTTAACGTTCGATGACGATATTGTATTATATGAGTTATGTGATTTTGTGACTGAATGTTGTTCGGAGTCCCGGATGAGATCAAAGACATGAGGATGAGTCTTGAAATGGTCGAGAGGTAAAGATTGATATATAGGACGATGGTATTCGGACACCGGAAGTGTTTCAGGAAGCACCGGGTACTTATCGGGTCAACGGAACGGGTTCCGTGCACCCCAGGCAAAAGATATGGGCTTATGGGCCAAGAGGGGAAACACACCAGCCACAAAGGGAATGGTGCGCCCCCCATATGGGCTGGCCAAATTGGAGAAGGAAAGGGGAAGGAGGAAAGGAAAAAGGGAATAGGATTCCCCCTTCCCCCTCTTCCCTCCTACTCCGAATAGGAATAGGAGAGGGGGGTTTGGCTGAACTGGGAGAGGATCCCAAGTAGGATTCCTCCTACTTGGGGCGCCCCCTTGGCTACCTCTCCTCCCCTCCAACCTATATATATGTGGGTAGTGGGCGCCTACAACAGAGAACAACAACTATTAGCCGTGCGCGGCGCCCCCTCCACACTTTATACCCCAGGTCATATTGTCATGGTGCTTAGGTGAAGCCCTGCGCGGATCATTTCACCATCACCGTCACCACGCCGTCCTGCAGACAGAACTCATCTACTTCCTGACACCTTGCTAGATCAAGAGGGTGAGGAACGTCATCGAGCTGAACGTGTGCAGAACTCAGAGGTGTCGTACGTTTGGTACTTGATCGGTCGGAGCTAGAAGAAGTTCGACTACATCTACCGTGTTGTCTAACGCTTCCGCTTTCGGTCTATGAGGGTACGTGGACAAACTGTCCCCCTCTCGTTGCTATGCATCTCCTAGATAGATCTTGCATGAGCGTTGATTTTTTTTGAATTTGCATGCCACATTCCCCAACAGTGGCATCCGAGCCAGGTCTATGCGTAGATGATATGCATGAGTACAACACAAAGAATTGTGGGCGGTGATCATCATACTGCTTACCACCAATGTCTTATTTTGATTGGGCAGTATTGTTGGATGAAGCAGCCCAGACCAACCTTACATGACCACGTTCATGAGACCGGTTCCACCGACAAACATCCAACTCGTTTTTCATAAAGGTGGCTGGCGGGTTTCTGTTTCTCCTACTTTAGTTGAATCAAATTTGACTGTGGCCTGTTCTGGTTGAAGGATAAAATAGCAAACTTGATAAATCACCATTGTGGTTCTTGTGTCGTAGGTAAGAACGGTTCTTGCTAGAAGCCCATAGCAGCCACATAAAACATGCAACAACAAAGTAGAGGACGTCTAACTTGTTTTTGCAGCGCGTGCTTGTTATGTGATATGGTCAAGACATGATGTGATATACATTATTGTATGAGATGATCATGTTTTGTAGAAGTTATCGGCAATAGGTAGGATACTTATGGTTGTCTCTTCATTGTACGAAATGCAAACGCCATGTAATTGCTTTACTTTATCACTAAGTGGTAGCAATAGTTGTAGAAGCAATAGTTGGCGAGACGACCACGATGCAACAATGGAGATCAAGGTGTCAAGCCGGTGACAATGGAGATCACGACGATGCTTTTAGCCGGAACCGCGCTCTTGCCTTCTTCTTGTGCCCCTTGATTATTGATCTGAGATGGAGATCAAAAGCACAAGACGATGATGGCCATATCATGTCACATATTTTCATTGCATGTGATGTTTATCTTTATGCATCTTATATTGCTTAGTTCGGCGGTAGCATTATAAGATGATCCCTTAACTAAAACTAGTACATATGCCCGTGCGTTGCAACGAGCGAAATGTTTTCAGAAAACTTGCTTCATGTGCAAAATCTACTTCACATGCCAATACGCCCCAGTTATATCTGACTCGGACAAACACTGAAATAAGGTTACCCTCATTGTCTATAAGGTGCATATGCGCGTGTATTTTCACGGGTTGCATTATCTATTTTTGGATCATCAAGTTTCGATGTGAAGAGGCCACCTCAACGTCATTTGTGCACTTTCATCAGATGGAAGAATAGTGTTGCATGAAATGGAAGAGGATTTGTAACTCTCGGATGCCACACACACCCCTATATGAATATAGCATTAAAACATATTAGAAAATTTTAATTTGTTTTGAAATTTTGGGATATGAAACCTGGATGTCCATTGTACACACGTGTTCAATTTCGTAGGGAATGGGTGCCCATAGTAATGGCAGTAAAAAAATAAAAAAAATTGTGTGTGTATAAAACAAACTGGATGTAACATATGTGCACCGTAATTCCTATGTCGTGGATACCACAGGCGCCCATTCCCCACGAAAATGAACACGGTGTACAATAGGCGCCTAGGTTTCATATCCCAAAAGTTTAGAAATTTTTGAAATTTTCTTGATATTTTTTAACACTATTTTCATATAAAGATGTGTCTGTGTGTGGCATCCAGGTGCTCCAATGCATTTCCATCCATGGAATAGTCTTTTAGTGAGAGAAATATAGAGTGTGATTCTTGATATGTTAATACTAATTCATTGTAGCGACCATGATCCCAATGGACTGATGTCCCTGTGCTTAAGTGACATCCCTGGATTGGTAATGCTGACACACACAGTACTCAAGGAATTATAACAGAGTTCAATCACACACTTATTACATTGAGTCCTCATAAAGGGTATGATTACACAAATAATATGGCTGAAGGCCATCTAAACTAAATAACTGCGGAAGCTTCGAAGGTAAATGAGTCCATCAACTCCAGCGGCATAGCTGAGTGCAAGCACTACTAGAGAAAAGCTTACTAGTGGCGCTGGTTTTCTACATACCAGTAGCGCGTGCACCCGCGCTACTGCTAAGGCGCTACAACTATTATTTAACACTAGCGCGTTTCTGAACAAGCGCTGCAGCTAAAATACTTATTAGTAGCGGTGCTTCCTCCACCAGCGCTACTACTATCATCACGCTACAACTACAACTAGCCCTGTTTCTGAACAAGCCCTGTTTTCTCCCCACGCTACAACTAGGAAAATAGAAATAAAAAAATAAAAAAAAGCAGTCAGGTGCAATATTCATGGAAATCAAGAAAAGTCCAGTGCAAATAAACTAAGTTCACGGAACCATCTCGCAAACATTAACGATAGTACCACATTTAATAAAACCACACAATCTCACAAACTCATATAATAGTCAACAATGCATGGATAGATCATAGTTGATAAGTCCACTAGGTAGTCATACTAGCATATATATGGTTCAACGGCCACACGCATGCATATGAAGTTCTAGATGATGTCGATGACGACCATCATCCTCAAGCCTGGGCGGTGGGTGTTCCTGATAGTAATTAGGATTGCCTGTCTAACATGAAGATTCTTGCCAACGAGGAAGCTCTTCCACCCAACCGAGTTGAAGTGTGTGCGACCGTCCGTGTCCACGCCATACGCACAAGTGGTGATGGAGCCCCTTGCGCTAAGGCGTACTCCAGCAGAGCCTTCTTCATCAGGCTTGATACCACAACTCTCAGATAGGCTCTTTGGCAATTTCTGAATAAGAAAAACATATCAATTAATAAGTAGCCTCACACATTCTACACGAAGCATATATATGATACTAATTAACAGAGAGGGCATTCCCGCAAAAAACAGAGAGGGCGGAGCGCCGCGTAGGGGCAGCAAGGGGAGTGGCGAGACGCCGCGGCAAATCGATTGGTGCCGTGCATCGAAGCGCGGAGCCACCGAGCAATCCCTAAATCCCAAAATATGGCGAGCCGCCACGACAAATTGATTGGAGCCTAGCTAGTATGGCGCGCGCAGGGAGGAGGAGATCGAGAGGGGGACTTACGGGGCTGGAGCTTCGGAGGAGGCGAGAGGCGACCGCTCGTGGTGGCGGCTAACGGCACCGTCGACGGGGGTGAGGCGGCCGGGGATGAACCCTAACCGCGGCGGTGTCGTCAGGCGGAGGTCTGGGAGAATCAGCACTGGGGCTGTAACCAAACGTTTCTTCAACTCTCGAAAACTGGCCTCACAGTCCTCAGTCCATTTAAACTTGGTGTCCTTCTTCAATAACTCCGTCATGGGCTTTGCAATCTTGGAGATATTCTCAATTAATCTCCGGCAATAACCCGCGAGTCCAAGAAAACTCATGATCTCTCCCACTGAGGCGGGTGCCAACCATTTAGTGAAGCAACCTTGGTAGGGTCTACTGCTATTCCTTCTTCGGATATAACATGTCCGAGAAATCCAACTTCCTTTAACCAAAACTCAAATTTGCTGAACTTGGCATACAACTAATGATCCCTGAGCTTCTCAAGAACCAAACGCAAATGCTCCTTATGCTCTTCTTCATTCTTCGATTAGACCAATATGTCATCAATGAACACCATGACGAACTTATCCAAAAACTCCATGAACACCTTGTTCATCATACTCATGAAATAGGCAGGGGTGTTAGTCAAGCCAAATGACATAACTGTATACTCATAAAGCCCATACCTCGTAGTAAAAGCTGTCTTGGATATATCCTGCTCTCGGATTTTCAACTAGTGATAACCTGGTCGAAGATCGATCTTGGAGAAAACTTTAGCTCCCTTTAGCTAGTCAAACAAATAATTGATCATCGGTAGAGGGTATTTGTTCTTGATCGTCACCACATCAGCGCACGATAATCAACAACCATCCTCAAAGATCCATCCTTTTCCACTAGAAGCACTGGGGCTCCCCAAGGTGATGAACTTGGTCGGATGTAAACCTTCTCCAGTAACTCCTTAATCTACGTCTTAATTTCCTATCCTTTGCTGGCATTTCATACGCTCTCTTGGATATTGGTCCGGTGCCTGGCAATAACTCAATCAAATACTCAATGTCTCGGTCCGGTGGCATGCCTGGTAACTCCTCCGAAAATACGCCGGGATAATCCTTCACCACTCGTACTTCCTCCTGAGCAACTCTTGATAAGGAATTTACCTGAGTCCTCCTCGGCGCATGCCTAGATACATACTTGATCCTCTTTCCTTCCGGGGTGGTGAGTAGAATTGATTTACTGGCGCAATCGATGTCTCCCTCAAACTTGGATAGCTAATCCATGCCTAGTATCACATCCAATCGTTGTGACTCCAGGACAATCAGGTCGGTGGGGAAAACATGTCTACCTATGGTTACTGGCAACTGATAGCATCCGCTACTATACATATACTCCTCTCCTGGGGAACTTACTAACATGGCTGACTTAAGGGCTACTGTTGGTAACTTATAGTTGTCCACAAATCCCCTTGATATGGATGAATGAGATGCACCAGTATCGAAAAGAACAAGTGATATAAATGCATTAATGAAAAACTTACCGACAACTATGTCGCGTTGATCCTCAATCTCCTCCACACTGACGTGGTTCACCTGACCTTTGGTGAATGGATTGGGCTTCTTTGCAGAACCTCCATTGCCATTTCCATTATTGGCTTCAAGACAATCATTGGAATAATGTCCGGTCTTCTGGCACTTGAAACAAGTAATGTGGCTCAGATCCCTCTTGGCTAGTGTTGAGGTGTTGGAATGGTTCTTACTGCTGCTTCCTCCATTCCCATGGCCATTCTTGGGGCCACTGTGGTTGTGCGAACATCCTCCATTGTGCGTATGTCCTCCATGGTTATGGCCTCCATGGTTATGAGTATGTCCTCCCGAGTACGGGAAATAGTGGGGCTTCTGCTGAGCTACAGAAGTATGCCTCCCCTGTCCATACTTCCTCTTGCGATTGTCAATATGTTGTTGCTTGCCTTTTATCATGAGGGCCCTATCTACCAACTCCTGGTAGTTGTTGAATGTTGCCACCATCAACTCCATACTCAGCTCATTATTGAGTCCCTCAAGAAACTTCTCCTGCTTTGTGGCATATGTGTCCACATCATCTGGGGCATAGCGTACTAACTTTCTAAACTCATCCACATACTGTCCCACTGTACGGCCTCCTTGGTGCAAGTTGCGAAACTCGTGGTTCTTCAAGCTCATAGATCCTGCTGAAACATGGCGATGCGGAAAGCCTGCTGAAACAGATCCCATGTAACTGTATCAATGGGGTAAGTGGTGGTGAAATTATCCAACCAAGATGCTGCGGGTCCATCAAGCTGATGTGCGGCAAAGCGCACTCTCTCCGCATCTATGCATCTTCCAGTGGTCAGCTCTCCTCCAGTCTTGCGGAGCCAGTCATCTACAACAATCGGCTCGGCGCTACTAGAGAACACTGATACGTCTTCAACATATCTATAATTTTTGATTGTGCCATGCTATTATATTACCTATTTTGGATGTTTATGGGCTTTACTTTATACTTTTATATCATTTTTGGGAATAACCTACTAACCGGAGGCCCAGCCCAAATTGTTGTTTTCTTGCCTATTTTCAGTGTTTCGAAGAAAAGGGATATCAAACGGAGTCCAAATGGAATGAAACCTTCGGGAGAGTTATTTTTGGAACAGAAGCAATCTAGGAGACTTGGAGTATACGTCAGGGAAGCTACGAGGAAGTCACGAGGCAGGAAGGCGCGCCCTACCCCCTGGGCATGCCCCTCACCCTCGCGGGCCCCTCGTGGCTCCCCTGACCAACTTCTTTCGCCTATATATGTCCATATACCCTAAAAACATCAGGGTGCACAATAGAACGGGAGTTCCGCCACCGCAAGCCTCTGTAGCCACCAAAACCCAATTGGGACCCTGTTCCGGCACCCTCTCGGAGAGGGGATCCCTCACTAGTGGCCATCTTCATCATCCCGGCGCTCTCTGATAACCCACAAGTGTAGGGGATAATTGTAGCCTCTTTCAATAAGACTGTCGAACCCAACGAGGAGCTAAAGGTAGAACAAACATTCTCTCAAGTCCTATCTGTCACTGATACGACTCTACGCATGCTTAGTGTTTGCTTTACCTAGAACAAGTATGAAACTTGAAGTACTTTGTAGGTGTTGTTGGATAGGTTTGCAAGAAAATAAAGAGAACGTAAATAAAAAGTAGGGGTTGT
This sequence comes from Aegilops speltoides, assembly GCA_021437245.1. Taxonomy (NCBI): domain Eukaryota; kingdom Viridiplantae; phylum Streptophyta; class Magnoliopsida; order Poales; family Poaceae; genus Aegilops; species Aegilops speltoides. The sequence continues at coordinate 235,422,762 of CM038144.1, forward strand.
TTAAATAAATAAGCAATAAAGTAAATATAGCGAGTGTGGAAAAGTGGTGGTAGGAGCTGTGAAATTGTCCCTAAGCAATTGACTACTTTACTAGACCGATAGCAAGTTTCATGTGGGAGAGGCATAAGCTAACATACTTTCTCTCCTTGGATCATATGCACTTATGATTGGAACTCTAGCAAGCATCCGCAACTACTAAAGATCATTAAGGTAAAACCCAACCATGGCATTAAAGTATCAAGTCCCCTTTATCCCATACGCCACAACTCCCTTACTCGGGTTTATGCTTCTGTCACTCAAGCAACCGACTATAAGCGAATCATGAACATACTGCAACACCCTACAGCAGGAATCCCTCATGCTTGAGTGACACGGAGGGCACAATAGGACAGGAACATAACCACAAGCAAATTAAATCAATCATAGCAAATCATCAAACACCGAATGGACTACGAAAATCTACTCAAGCATCATAGCATGGCAACACATCATTGGATAATAATATGAAGCATAAAGCACCATGTTCAAGTAGAGGGTACAGAGGGTTGCGGGAGAGTGGACCGCTGCATATAGATGGGGGAAGGTGATGGAGATGTTGGTGAAGATGATGGAGGTGTTGGTGTAGATCGCGGTGATGATGATGGCCCCCGGCGTTGTTCCGGCGCCACCGGAAGCAAGGGGAAGAGAGCCCCCCTTCTTCTTCTTCTTCTTCTTCCTTGACCTCCTCCCTAGATGGAAGAAGGGTTTTCCCTCTGGTCCTTGGCTCCCATGGCGTGGGAGGGGCGAGAGCCCCTCCGAGATTGGATCTATCTCTCTGTCTCTCTCTATTTCTGGGTTCCCAGATTCTGCCCTGGCACCGTTTCTTTTATATCTAGAGATCCGTAACTCCGATTGGATTGAAACCTTCGCCCAGATATTTTTTCCAAAAATTAGCTTTCTTGTGGCCAAAGAAGGGCGTCAACCGTCTTACGAGGGGCCCATGAGGGTCAGGGCACGCCCAGTAGGAGTAGGAGCGCCCCCTACCTCGTGGCCACCTCAGGCACCATCTCGCGTTGATTTTACTTCCCAAAAAACATAAATATTCCAAAAATAAGCTCCGTCCATTTGTATCCCGTTTGGACTCTGTTTGATATGGGGTTTCTGCGATACATAAAACATGCAACAGACAGGAACTGGCACTGGGCATTGGATCAATATGTTAGTCCCAAAAATAATATAAAAAGTTGCCAAAAGTATATGAAAGTTGTAGAATATTGGCATGGAACAATCAAAAATTATAGATACGACGGAGACGTATCATCATCCCCAAGCTTAATTTCTGCTCGTCCTCGAGTAGGTAAATGATAAAAAGATAATTTTTGATGTGGAATGCTACCTAGCATAATCTTGATCATATGTCTAATCATGGCATGGATATTAAGACACGAGTGATTCAAAGTATTAGTCTATCATTTGACATAAAAACAATAATACTTAGGGCATCCCAACAAACAATCATGTCTTTCAAATATCAATGCTTCAGAACGTTATCCCTACAAAATCATATAGTCTTGTATGCTCCCTTTTTTAACACAAGGTAGCCCTCATGCCTATCCCGGTGTCATCCAAGCAATTGTTTCATACTTTAGTCTTCTCAAACTTTTTCAACTTTCACGCAATACATGAGCGTGAGCCATGGATATAGCACTATAGGTGGAATAGAATATGATGGTTGAGGTTATGTGGAGAAGTCAAAACGGGAGAAAGTCTCACATCAACGTGACTAATCAACGGGCTATGGAGATGCCCATCATTTGATGTCAATGCAAGGAGTAGGGATTTCCATGCAACGGATGCACTAGAGCTATAAGTGTATGAAAGCTCAAACTGAAAACTAAGCGGGTGTGCATCCAACTTGCTTGCTCATGAAGACCTAGGGCATTTGAGGAAGCCCGTCGTTGGAATATACAAGCCAAGTTCTATAATGAAAAATTCCCACTAGTATATGAAAGTGACAACATAAGAGACTCTCCGTATGACACTACTAGGAAAAGGGCTATAGATAGGATGGCTACTAATGGCGCACTGTACATGTGGTGCGCCATTACTAAATACTAATGGCGCACCATGTGTTGGTGCGCCATTAGTGTGCAAATACTAATGGCGCACCACATCCCACGGTGCGCCATTAGTAAATTTTTTTTTAATTTTTTCAAAACTACTAATGGTGCACCGTGGGGGTGGTGCGCCATTACTAGTTGACATAGTAATGGCGCACCACACCCACGGTGCGCCATTGGTAGTTTTGAAACAAAAAGTAAAAAAATAAATAAAAAAATATGTTAGTAATGGCGCACCTGTGGACTGTGCGCCATTACTAGTTAAAACTAGTAATGGCGCACTGTCCACAGGTGCGCCATTACTAAGTTTTTTTCAAAAAAAATTCAAAAAAAATTTCAAATTTTTTATTTTTTTCAAAACTAGTAATGGCGAACCGTGGTGTGGTGCGCCATTACTAGTTAAACTAGTAATGGCGCACCACCCCACGGTGCGCCATTACTAACTTGGCCCAACATCGAATGCACCGCCCCTGTGGACCGCCTTTTCAGTTTTAAAAAAAATAAAAGAAAATGATGGAAATGTCAAAAAAATAAAAGAAAATAAGTTTCCCATGTAATATGTGGTCTAGTTGTTGGGAAAATTTAAAATATGAATTTCGACTTTATTTGCAAAATCTCTCTGAAATTTGTAAAATGGGCATAACTTTTGCATACGAACTCGGATTAAAAAGTTTTTTATATGAAAAAACATCTACTCGAAAAGTTACATCCGAATTTAATCGGGGGAACCCCGTTAAACATTTTCAAAATCCCCAAAAACCTAACAGAAAAAAGTTACGGGGCTTTCAAGATCTAGAGGCAAAAAAATTCAAAAAATTTCAAAAAAAATTGGTTTTGAATTTTTTCTGAATTGTTTTTCAAAAAATGATACGTAATATGACCGGGAAGTATTTTTCAAAATTTCATCATAGTCATGAACATGAACAAAGTCCTAGACATTAACAAGGTATAATAGGATTGATATGCTAGATATATCAACAAGTGCCTGTGAAGTGAGCTGTTGCTGGGGTTGGTTAGAACTCTGAAGTTAAGCGTGCTTGGGCTGGAGTAGTGTGAGGATGGGTGACCTTTCGGGAAGTTTGACCACGGAGTGTGATTTGACCTGAGATTAAGAAAAAAAATTGATTTTCTTTTTAAAAAAAATTCTGAATTTTTTTTTAAAAAAATGTTACTAATGGCGCACTTCTATGTGGTGCGCCATTAGTATACCAGATACTAATGGCGCATCGTGGGCTATACTAATGGCGCACCGCGTGGTGCGCCATTAGTATACCAGATACTAATGGCGCACCAGTGGTGTGTCATTAGTAAAAAATACTAGTGGCGTGCTACTAATGGCGCACCGGTAGTGCGCCATTAGTAGGCAAAACCGGTGCGCCATTAGTAGGCCTTTTCCTAGTAGTGTGAAGAACATGGTGCTACTTTGAAGCACAAGTGTGGTAAAAGGATAGTAACATTGCCCATTTTCTTTTTTTCCTTGTTTTTTGGGCGGGCTTCTTTGGCCCCCTTTTTTATTTAGACTTCTTTCGCCCCTCTTTTTTATGGGGCAATGCTCTATAATGATGATCATCACACTTTATTTACTTACAACTCAATATTACAACTCGATACTGGAACAAAGATATGACTCTATATGAATGCCTCTGGTGGTGTACCGGGATGTGCAACAATCTAGCATAGCAATGACATCAAAAAAGGACAAGCCATGAAAACATCATGCTAGCTATCTTACGATCATGCATGGCAATATGACAATGAATGCTCAAGCCATGTATATGATGATGATGGAAGTTACATGGCAATATATCTCGGAATCGCTATGGAAATGCCATAATAGGTAGGTATGGTGGCTACTTTGAGGAAGATATAAGAAGGCTTATGTGTGATAGAGCATATCGTATCACGGGGTTTGGATGCACCGGCGAAGTTTGCACCAACTCTCGAGGTGAGAAAGGGCAATGCACGGTACCGAAGAGGCTAGCCATGATGGAAGGGCTAGAGTGCGTATAATCCGTGGACTCAACATTAGTCATAAAGAACACACATACTTATTGCAAAACTTTATTAGCCCTTGAAACAAAGTACTACACGCATACTCCTAGGGGGGAGGTTGGTAGGAGTTAACCATTGCGCGCCCCCGACCTTCACGCAAAGATAAACAATCAATATACAATGCGCGCCAATTTGGTTACATAGTTAGTAGACCATACGTGCATGCTTAGGGAATCGCAAACCTTAACACCAACATCCTTACTAAACAAAACCATCAACTATTGCAAGGAATCAAACATATCATATTCAGTGATCCACAAGTTTTATGTAGGATTTTTTGACTAACCATGTGAATGACCAATTCCTGTCATCTCTCTAAATAGATATAAGTGAAGCAAGAGAGTTTAATTCTTTCTACAAAAGATATGCCCATGCTCTAACAAATATAAGTGAAGCAAAAGAGCATTCTACAAATGGCGGTTTTCTATGTGAAGAGAAACAGGCATTCCAAACTTCAAATGATATAAGTGAAGCACATGAAGCATTCTATAAATCCATACTCAAAAGATTTAAGTGAAGTGAAATGAGAATTCTATAAATCAACCAAGGACTATATCATACCAGCATGGTGCATAAAAGAAAAATGAAAACTAAATGCAAAAGACGCTCCAAGACTTGCACATATCGCATGAACGAAACGAATCCGAAAACATACCGATACTTGTTGAAGAAAGAGGGGATGCCTTTCGGGGCATCCCCAAGCTTAGACGCTTGAGTCTACCTGAATATTTACTTGGTGTGCCTTGGGCATCCCCAAGCTTGAGCTCTTGCCTCTCCTCCTTTTCCTCATATCGAGACCTTCTCGATCAAACACTTCATCCACACAAAACTACAATAGAAAACTCGGTAAGATCCGTTAGTATAATAAAGAAAATCACTACTCTTAGTACTGTTGCAAAGCCATTCATATTTTGTTTTTGCATTGTTTCTACTGTAATATAACTTTTTCATGGCTTATTCCACTGATAGAAATTGATAGTTTCATCAAAACAAGCAAACTATGCATGAAAAACAGAATCTGTCAAAAACAGAACAGTCTGTAGCAATCTGAACATTCACCATACTTCTAGTACCCCAACAATTCTACCAAAATTAGGAAAAATAAAAATTTGTACAGCAAGACAGTCCAAAAGGAATCAGAACCATTTGACGTTCCAGTAGAAAATGTAAAATCGCGCACTACAGCCAAAGTTTTTGTCCTGTACCATACAAACCAACAAGCATTGTAAACATCCTAAAGGCAAACCTTGGCACATTATTTTTATAACACAATGGAATTGTACAAGGGGATAATTATTTTTGATGAAAAGTTTCTATAATTAAGATTCACAAAGTTTCCATGAGCATGAACAATGTTCAAGGAGCTCTCCCACTTCAACGATGCTTGTCTTTCTCACTTTCACTTTCCTTTTTGAAAAGCTTTGGGTTCCCCTCTTTATTTTTTTTGTTTTTAAACTATATAAAAGCACTCAATAGAAATAAATAACTCTCTAAAACTTCTGGGTTGTCTCCCTGTCAGCGCTTTCTTTAAAGCCATTAAGCTAGGCATATAGTGCTCAAGTAATGAATCCACCCAGATCCCAAGGTATATCAAAGCCAATTTTAATTAACAATGATTTGGAATTTAGTAATGAGCACAAAGTAACATATATCAAGAAATGACGAAGTCTAACTCTCTTCCTATGCATCGGCATGTCATAAAAGAACAATTCATGCACACCAAGTAAAGGCCAATTGTCACGCCCAATATGCGACCCTATCCAAGAGGAACTCGAAGGTACCACCAAGGATAGACCCGCATATTGAAACGCTTTTGCAAGGTGGATATCATTACATCAACATTACATAAATAGATGGGGACACATACAAAAGGCATACAATGCCACACGAATACAACAATACATCATACGTAAGATCAACATCCGACTACGGATGAAACACAAACAGAAGCTCAAATGACATCCACCCTGCTAGCCCAGGCTGCCGACCAGGAACCTATCCCCTGATCGAAGAAGAAGCAGAAGAAGAACTCCAAAACAAGCAAACATCGCTCTCGCGTCATGATCATCGCATAACCTGTACCTGCAACTGTTGTTGTAGCAATCTGTGAGCCACGAGGACTCAGCAATCCCATTACCATGGGTATCAAAACTAGCAAAGCTTAATGGGTAAGGAAGGGGTAAAGTGGTGAGGTTGCAGCAGCGACTAAGCAAGTATGGTGGCTAACATACGCAAATAAGAGCGGAAGAGAGCAAACGGAATGGTCGTGAAGCTAGCAATGATCAAGAGGTGATCCTGAACTCCTACTTACGTCAATCATAACACAGAAACCGTGTTCACTTCCCGGACTCCGCCGAGAAGAGACCATCACGGCTACACACGCGGTTGATGCGTTTTAATTCGGATCTGGTGTCAAGTTATCTACAACCAACATTAACAAATTCCCATCTTCCACATAACCGTGGGCACGGCTTTCGAAAGATAATACCCTGCAGGGGTGTCCCAACTTAGCCCATGATAAGCTCTCACGATCAACGAAGGATATTCCTTCTCCCAGGAAGACCCGATCAGTCTCGGAATCCCGGTTTACAAGACATTTCGATAATGGTAAAACAAGTCTAGCAACACCGCCCGATGTGCCGACAATCCCGATAGGAGTTGCACATATCTCGTTCTCAGGGCAACACCGGATGAGCAATCCATACAACTAAAACTAGACCTCAAGTTTCTCTGAGGGGGCGCTGCAAAGGGCTCTGGTTCGAAAAAGCACTTAGAGAAGCACTGGCCCGGGGGGGCGGGGCTAAAATAAAGATGACCCTCGAGAGAGTGACTCCCAAGGGAAAATTAGGTGGTGGTGAGGAAAATGGTAAAACCAAGGTTGGGCCTTGTTGGAGGAGTTTTATTCAAAGCGAACTGTCGAGGGGGTCCCATAAATCACCCGACCGTGTAAGGAACGCAAAATCCGGGAACATAATACCGGTATGACGGAAACTAGGGCGGCAAGAGTGGAACAAAACACCAGGCATAAGGCCGAGCCTTCCACCCTTTACCAAATATATAGATGCATTAATTAAATAAGAGATATTGTGATATCCCAACATAACCCTGTCCACCATGGAGAAATCTTCAACTTCACCTGCAACTAACAACGCTATAAGAGGGGTTGAGCAGAGCGGTAACATAGCCAAGCAACGGTTTGCTAGGAAGGGTGTCAAAGGTTAGAGGTTCATGGCAATTTGGGGAGGCTTGAAGAACAAGTGATAGGAAGCGCAGCATAGCGATAGAACGAAGCAACTAGCATAGCAATGATAGTAGTGAGATCCAAGGTGACGGTCATCTTCCCTGAAATCCCGCAAGGAAGAAGAATGAGTCCATGAAGAAGATGAACCCACGAAGACGAACCAAGCGTAGACGAACGAATGCTCACGATCGCAATGAAAGAGGAACTATCGAGAAGAAGCACACAACATGGTAAACACACCACACATGAACAAGACATGATGCACAACAAGCATGATGCATGACCAAGCTACATGAGGCTACTCATGGAAATAGATGATGCAAACAAGAGCAACACATCAAAGCAAGGTTAAATGAGGCTGGAAACAACATATAACAATTCCGGTAAGTCCTCATATGCAAGTTTCAAAATTGGTCCAGAACTGAACAAACCTTATGTTCAAGTTGTTAAACAGCAAGTTAATATGCACCAAGATGATCTACACAAGATTCTAGTCAAGTTACATATAAAGTTCATTTAATTCGGAGCTACGGCCTAGAAGATATGAGCAAAACAAGGTAAACATGGCATTGATGCAAAATGCATACAAACATCAAGAAAACACCTCAAAACAAGGATGCAACATGATAATATGTAACTACATGCAAAATCAAGCAAGTTTCATATAGAGCACACTCAAAACGGAGCAACGGTTCAACACATACACTCTATACAAGTTTAAAGGACAAGCTGTCCAAAACAGCAACTAGGCATATAGCAAGCATCAAAACAACAAGCTACAGCACCCCAACATAAGAACAAAAGGCATGGGCATGAAGTACAGGTAAAGCGTGACAAAACATGAGCACTGAGCTATCTCCAGAAATCGCTAGAACATGCTCCAAAACACATGGCAAGATTGCAAATAATAACAGTTTCATACTTAACAGGAATAACATCAGGTTGCAATGTTTAGAGCTATTAAACAACATGCTACAGGAACTTATCATGGTAAACAAAGGCATGGCATGAATCTAGTAAACACATATAACAAAAGTCCCTTACGGACCATGAGCCAAAAGGGCACAGAAAATATGATGGCACCCATGTAAACATGGCAAGTTATATGACAGATTCGTACATGGCAGGAAGAACAATAAGTAGGCATGTTGGTAAGCTTGAACCACTCACCAAAGAGCAATACATGGCATGGCAAGGCAACCAACAGCAAGAAGACATGTTTATGAAGCTAATCATGGCAAGAACAAGTTCATAGAGTGCATGGATCACTAGCAACAACCATGGCAACATTGAACTTAATGTTAATAAGCTGACAGCAACATTATTTAGCAAGTTTGGAGCAAGATTACAACAAGTTACAGCAGGCTATAGATGCAACCAGGGGCATGAATGGATAGAGCATGACATGTACAACAAAACATCCTTAGTGAACATCTCTAGATTATGCATAGAATGACTTGTAGCAGCAGGTTTACATAGCATCATATTATAACCGAATCAGTCAGGAAAACAGCAACAGCAAGTACCCTACTTAACAAGCTTGATGCACTCACCACACAACTCACAAAAATACATGAATGGCACCACTGTGAAGATGGCATGACATAGCACAAAACACATGTAGACATCAAGCTCATAGGATGTACACATCAATCATGGCAAAAATGACAAATGAGCATGTTCTGTTAACAGACAGCAGATAACATTATATAGCACTCTTGCAACGATGATTCAGGCATCAAGATGGACTCAAATGAACATGATGCAATGGAATGAAATGAAGTACTCGTCGACGAACAATTTGACATATTACACGCACGAAACGGAGCAGTATGCAGCAAGTTATGATGCGATGAACATGGCATGATAATGTAAATAATATCGGGACTTAAGTGGAAAAATCACCTCCGGATCTGGGGGTTGACCCGGGCGCGGATTTCGAGGCTCGCCGAAGCTCGTCCCCAGAGACGAGGAGGAAAATGCCGGGGAGGCTCGGGAAGGCGCGGGGAGGAGGGATCCCGGCCGGATCCGGTGGGGGCTGACCGGATCTGGCCCGAGGAGGCGCCGACGAGGAGGAGGAGGACGGGGGCGGCGCCGGTGGCCGGATGGGCGGAGCCGGCTGCGAGGAGCGGCGGCGGTCGCCGGGCGAGGCGACGGCGGGGGTCGGCGCCGGAGCTCACCGCGGCGGGATCGGCGCTAGGAGGTGCGGCGGGCTCGGCGGCGGCGCTGGGACGGCGCCGGGCGGTGGCACGGGCGCCGGTGGCGGGCGGCTGCGGCGGGCGGGCGCGGGCTTCATGGACGGCGGGAGGCTGCGGCCTCGGGCGCAGAGGCGGCGATGGGCGGGCGGGCCCATTGCAGGCTCGTCGGGCCGCGGCGACGGTGGCGCGGAGGGGCCACGTGGCGGTCCCGGATTCATCGGGGGCGGCGGCAAGACGCGTCCGGCCGCCGGGCGTGTCCGGCATGAGAGGAAGATGGGGCTAGGGTTTGCACCAGGATTTTCGGGGGGAGAGGCATATTTATAGGTATAGGGAGCTAGGAGAGTCCAAATGGGGTGTGGTTTTCGCCCACACGATCATGATCAAACGACCGAGAGCATGGAGGGGGTTAGGATGGGTTTTTGGGCCACTTTGGAGGGGGTGTTGGGCTGCACACAAAAGAGGCTTTTGCGGCTACCCTGTTAACCGTTGGAGTACCAAACAACCTCCAAATGGCACGAAACATGACAGGCGGTCTACCGGTGCTATACCAAGGCCGCTTGGCAAATCACGGGCCATTCCGAGAAAGTTTAACATCCACACACGAAAATAGGCAAAAGGGGGCGCCGGGGAACATAGGAGTGTCGGATTGCAAAACGGACAACGGGAAAAATGCTCGAATGCATGAGACGAACACGTATGCAAAATGAGATGCACATGATGACATGATAAAATGCAACACGCAAGCAAATGACATGGCAAGGACGGCGAATAACTGGCAGACACCTGGCGCATCAAATCCGGGGCGTTACAACTCTCCTCCACTAACAAGAGATCTCGTCCCGAGATCTTAGGACCGAGATGGAAGGGAAAAAGGATGGGGTGAAGCAAGAATTCAAGATAAGAAGCAAAGAATCGAGAGCACACGAGAAGAAGAGAGGAAACGACGAGAATGACGAGAATCGAAAGCTCACGGAATCAGATAGACTATGAACCAATCCGGTTAGAACAAGATAAGAAACGAATAAGACTGAAAGGATTTAGGCAGCACTCCGGCTGAAAATGGAAGGAATAGAACAAGAACAAGAGAGGATGGAATGATACTTGATGAAGACATGACACAAAACCTCTAGAAAGAATTGAAATAGAATGAAAAGAACATAGAAGGAAGGATTGAATGGAGTTGTTGAGAAGATCAACAACGAAAGGAATTGCTTGTTGTGGACTTATGGATAACATATTAAAATTATGAGGTGATCTCTGACCACAAGCGGAAATGATTGGATAGCTGAGAAGAATGAAGAAATGCAAAACTCCACTTCAAAAGAATATGGAGAATTAATTGCACTTCGATACGTGAGAAGAAAAGATACTTGAATTTCTCCAACAAGTCTTGATGAACTCTTGAAGAATGAATTAAATCATGAGGAACCACCATGAAGAACTCTGGTGGCAAAACGATGATGAGATAGACTGAAGGATGAAAGAATAAGATGAGCCTTGCGATGATTTAGATGGGGTTTCCGACGAGATGGCCGAGGAAAATTTGAACTCCGGAAAAGAAAAGATGAAACACTTGGAACTAGAATTTATTCATCAAGAACAAACTCCGAAGAAAGGTATTAATCACTAGGATGAAATAAGAATAAGATTTATTGTATGCTTATCCTTCATCAAATTAAATTGATGACATGCAATGGATTTTTCATACAACTTATTCTTCTTGAAAAGGATTGAGAACTGACATATCGCAAACTTGAGAAGGTGTTCATGAACCACCGGTGGGATTGGAAAGAACGAATGAATTAAAATTATAATCAAGGAAAAAGAATCTTGAACGAACCAACGTAAGAATTCGAAAATGACTGATGAAAGAGAATGAATCACCAGTATGTGACGCCCGGATAATTAGGCTACAGTAATCCCACGTTAATGATGCCACGTCACCACGGTTACTGTTGTTAATCTCGGGTTAGTTCAAAACCGATTCAAATTCAAAATTTAATTAAAGGCAAACAACAAAAGTTTTCAATCATTAAACCTAAAATGTTCGAGTTGTGCCTAATAATGCAAAGGTAATTGTGGTGAAGAAACCCCACTTTTATAAAATGTTCAAAGGCTCTAAAATCATTAAACAGTAGTTAAAACAGTTATAAAAATGCCTTTTGAATTTTCTAAAATATTAAACTATTTTATTTTGGGATAAGAATTAATGTGGAGTAGTATATTTATAAATACTAATTTAGATGCTAGTGATGACTTTTATAAAACTAAAATAAAAGGGATCTAGAAATAAAACATAAAAGAGATAAATAAAAAAAAAGAAGAAGAAAAACTTGCACCGAGCCCTTGGGCCGGGTGCCTGAGACAACCGTCCAGCCATCCCAGCCCACCAGGAGGTCTCCTCCTACCTCCTGTTCATCAGGAGCACGGTGGACGCCCGTGGTTCGTCCGTGGTCGCAGATGGCCACGGGGCGGCCATCCATCGCACCCCAACGCCCTATAGAGCGCCCCCGTCGACCACCCTGCTAACCCTAGCCGCCTTTCACACCTCCCCTCATTACCCCTCGTCTCGATATGGACACGCCCGACGCAGTCGTCGCCATGGCCGAGCTCTTTGCCATGGCCATCGCCGAGAAGACGACCGCCTCCTTCCTTCGACTACAACCACGAGATCGAGCTGAGTGTTCTCCCGCCGCCAACGACCGCCTTCCTCCGCCATGGCCACACCATCGCCGCCGATCCGCCGCTTCTAGGGCTTCCCGAGCTCTCGACCTCCTTACCGATCCATCGTGAGCTCTTCTCCCCGCTTATTCTCGAGCTCGATTCGAGCTCGAGCGCACTCATCGCCACGCCAGAGCTCCGCCAGAGCCGAACGCCCGCATCTCACCGCCCGTGGGCCGCCTCACCTCGCTAACCAGTCCGCGTCCGCCGGGCGTGGTTTCGCCGCAGCCGCCGCGCGCCCTACCGTGCTGATTGCCGCCGTTGCCATGGTCGTTTGTCCCCACAGCAGTTGCCCGTTCTTGGCTGTCAGAATCGAGCTCGCTCCCCACGCACACGCACTCCCGCTCCCGTCGCGCCGCCATGCCGCACTCCATGCCGGGCCAAGCTCGCGCCGAACCGTGCGTCTGCTGCTCCCTAGCCGTCATCGCTGCCCTCCCTTTGCTGCTGCTTGTTTCGCTCATGATTGCTATCGCTGCTCCTACGTTATCGGGGCTCTGCGCTGCTGCCCCAGCGCCGCTTCGCTGCTACTCGCTTGTCGCCGCTATGTGTCTTTGCTAGCTAATGCTTCGCCGCTGCGATTGCTACTACCTACTGCTGCTGCAGATTGTTGTTGCTGCCATTCTTGGCCATGGCCGCCACCCCTCATACATGGCCGTGTGTGGCCGACCGGGCTCTGTCCACTAATGGCCGCCCCTCACGAGATTAGTACTACTAGGTTTGGTTAGTATTAATTAGTGCAAAATTAGTCCGTAGTAGATGACATATCGGTCCTTTCAATTAGATTAGTTGTACTTATTTGTTTAGGTACAACCTATGACATGTGGGCCACACCCTGCCCTTGTGACAAGTCAAAGTTGACTTGGTCAACTCGGATTAAAACAATTAAAATAAATCCAGAAATTTTAGAAAATGTTTAAACCTTTGAAAATTAATAGAAAATAATCCTTGTGTGAGATGAAAAAGTATTATACATGAAAGTTGCTCGAAACACGAGATTTAATCCGTTCACGCAGCCCGCTCATCCGCCACACACCCCTAGCATACCGAACACGCAACTTTCCTCCGGTTCACCAAAGTCCGAACGCGGAACACCGAATACTTTCCGGATGTTTCCCCTTCGTCGGTATCACCTACTACCGCGATTGGGCACACCTAGCATCGTTATTTGTCTTGTCATGCATCGATATGCATCTGCTTGCATTGTATTCATTGTTTCTTCCCCTCTTCTCCTGGTAGACTACGAGACCGACGCCGCTGCTGCCCGGTTCGACCACGGTGTTGATGACCCTCTCTTCTTGTGAGCAACCAGGCAAGCCCCCTTGATCACCAGATATCGCCTATTCTCCTCTATAACGCTTGCATTAGAGTAGTGTAGCATGTTACCGCTTCCGTTAATCCTATTTCGATGCATAGCCCGACATTGTTGCTACAAATCATTGATACCTTACCCGCAATCCTAAATGCTTAGTATAGGATGCTAGTTTATCATCATTGGCCCTACATTCTTGTCACCGCCTTTGCTATACTATCGGGCCGTGATCACTTGGGAGGTGATCACGGTATATACTATACATACATACATACTATCTGAGATGGTGACTAAAGTCGGGTCCGCTCGAAGAGTACCCATGAAAGTGATTCACGGATTGGGGATGAAAGGACCTTTGTCCCGACGGCCCTCTGTGTGGATCTTTGTGGCGGAGCGACAGGCAGGTTGAGACCACCTAGGCGAGAGGTGGGCCTGGCCTGGTCGGCGTCATGCGTTGCTTCATAATAACATGCTTAACGAGATCTTGGTATTTGATCCGAGTCCGCCATTTGGTCTATACGCACTAACCATCTACGGGAGTAGTTATGGGTATCCCGACGTCGTGGTATCACCGAAGCCTTCTAGACGCCAAGAATCGAAGCGGCGCGGCGCCGGATTGGAACGTAAGCCTCGCTCTTGTATTAGGGGCTAGTTCGCTTCCGCCGCCACGCAACGTCAAGTGTGTGCATTGGGCGATGGGCCTGCACCTCTGGCGCTTAGGTTTAGACCGGCGGTTGACCTCTCTGTTGTGCCTAGGTGGGGCTGCGACGTGTTGATCTTCCGAGGCCGGGCATGACCCAGAAAGTGTGTCCGCCAAATGGGATCGAGCGTGTTGGGTTATGTGGTGCACCCGCAGGAAGTTAATCTATTCAATAGCCGTGTCCCTCGGTAAAAGGACGACCCGAGTTGTACCTTGACCTTATGACAACTAGAACCGGATACTTAATAAAACACACCCTTCCAAGTGCCGATACAACCCGTGATTGCTCTCTAACAGTATGACGAGGAGAGGATTGCCGGGTAGGATTATGCTATGCGATGCTACTGGAGATGCTACTTGGAGATGCTACTTGGAGATGCTACTTGGAGGACTTCAGTCTACTCTCTTCTACATGCTGCAAGACGGAGGCTGCCAGAAGCGTAGTCTTCGACAGGATTAGCTATCCCCTCTTATTCTGGCATTCTGCAGTTCAGTCCACCGATATGGCCCTTTACACATATACCCATGCATATGTAGTGTAGCTCCTTGCTTGCGAGTACTTTGGATGAGTACTCACGGTTGCTTTCTCCCCTTTTTCCCCTTTCCTTTCTTTCTGGTTGTCGCAACCAGATGTTGGAGCCCAGGAGCAGACGCCACCATCGATTTATTTTACTACTGACCGGAGGTGCCTACTACTACGTGCGTGCTCTCCGGCAGCGACTGTGAGTAGTTTAGGAGGATCCTGTAGGAGGCCTGCGGCTCTTCGATCAGATCCCGCTTTGTGCTAGCCTTCTTAAGGCAAACTTGTTTAACTTATGTCCGTACTTAGATATTGTTGCTTCCGCTGACTCGCCTATGATCGAGCACTTGTATTCGAGCCCTCGAGACCCCTAGCTTGTATTATGATGCTTGTATGACTTATTTTACTTTTAGAGTTGTGTTGTGATATCTTCCGTGAGTCCTCGATCTTGATCGCACACGCTATGCGTGCATGATTAGTGTACGATTAAATCGGGCGCCAAGTTGGTATCGAGCCAACGCCGTGAGGAATCCCCTTCCACACTCCTTGGCGAAGTCGAGTCTAGACATTGCAAAACTATTACTAACATGGCTGTGTGCCTTACGGCCCACGCCGCCATTGGGTGGTACTAGGATCTTTACTCCTCGACCTTTACTCGACTCGATCTCTCCTCTATTCGGGTTAAATGAATTTTACTAAATCTAACATTAGGATCTCGTTATCACTTTCACCCGAGAGCCCTTATTATTGATGATCGTCACGCACTGTAAGACGTTGAAGATACTCTCCGCTGTTAACCCGAGAACTTGTGTTCATCGCGCTTGCAATTCCTTCCACCGCATATCCCTATGGATAACTACTTACACTTGCCATTCATACGATCATTCCCCATTGATCTTGTTATTACAAGATACCCCAAAGTTTTCTCTATTGTTCCGAGAATACTTTGTGCCTACTGCCTAGCAGTTCTTTGCCACATGAATACCCCTTCAAATAAATCCTCGCACTTGTCGAGTATCCGCTCATCCCCAGTTGTTCATGTGTTTCACAAAAGGGTTTGAAATACTATTCAATCCTCCGAAAATCCTTAGCAGCTTTATTGCTCTGCAAATACTTGTCTACTTGCATTATGGATGCTTCCCATATATTTGGCAATATTCACTAGTATCTTTTGACACCGCTATTTTGATCCTATTGATTCAACATGTGTGCGAATGCACACAATCATCTATCAACCCTTCTAAATTATCTTTCCGCTCGGACATCATTTTGGACATGAGCTGGTTCTCACCAAACTATCGTCGCCGATTGTGCCTCGGTATATTCAATTGATCCATCCATGACCGTAACGCCCGCTTCGATCCTTTGTTTTGGAAATCATAATTCCTTTGCATTTATGCTTGGAATTATTCAGATGATTCCATAACCTGTTGCATTTGCATTCTTTCCTCTTCGGTTGAGTACCGATACTCACATCAGCTCCGCCAGGATCAACCGATCCATTGTTGGATTGTTATCCGACGTTGTCCTTCATAGTCAATCACCTTGTGAGTTCCTTACTTGATACATATTGCCCTTGGTACAATGTATCATCGCTGGCCAACCATGCTCGCTTTCGAGCTGGTCGATTTACTATTGAAGCTTGTGGTATATGTTTCACGATACTCGACGGGTTGAACCTATTCCTTCTCTAAAACCGTAGAACCCGAAAGTTTTCACGAGTCATATTCTCCGGGTGATTTACCAGATAAAATTTCAACACTACAACTCCATCGAAAATGAGGAGTGAATGATAGGCTATGCATTGAAGAAGTGGGAGTCGACCTTGAGCTTGTGTTCATGCCCATGGACACAATGTAGATCCTATCATGGAAGCTTCTTGTAATAATAACTATTGCCTTGATATAATATCATCTGGCATCTGTGAATTGATCCTTTGCAATCATGGTTCCGACCATATTTTCTACTTGATCCCATTTCTCAAGCAAGTGAAAACACTTGTCTTCTGCGGATCAATACCTCTCCGCAACCCCTATGTCAATCTTCCTTCGAGCAATACCTCCCAAGATCTCGAGAATATCAA
This sequence comes from Aegilops speltoides, assembly GCA_021437245.1. NCBI lineage: Eukaryota > Viridiplantae > Streptophyta > Magnoliopsida > Poales > Poaceae > Aegilops > Aegilops speltoides. The sequence goes on from CM038144.1 coordinate 235,439,685, forward strand.
CGAACTGTGTTGCTTCCTATGAGTCTTCATCTATTATTGCTTCTCACCGATTTCAGATTTCCGGTTACGAAAGTTATTTCACTCGAGAACACCGGTAAGTGAATCGATTCCGCACTTCGATTCAATAACTCTAAGTAATTTTCATTGCTTACGAGTTTAATAATCCTTCAAGTCATTCCTAGCCTAATTGGCTATATCATTGTGCTAATTTTTAACTGTGCTACCGGGTCCTTCTTCTCGGAGCACAAATTTCGACGGTGAGCTAATCTTACAATCGATCTTCCTTGTCATATCGTTTGTCCTTGAACAGCAAGCTTGATTTCGAGTTTGTGTCGTACCCATGGTCCCAATGACTTTTGGCTTCATCATTTCTGTTGACTTGATGTCATCACCGATCAGTTACATCTTCTCGAAACCTCTCGACAAATGTGTCGTGATAATCATCAACATTCTGAGGTCTTCCAAGATATCTATCGAATTCTTGATGAGAAATAGCATCCTTTGCCCTCGATGGTTTGGGTTATCATCCACAACATTATTGCATTCCCTCCAACACAAAATTTGTTCCTGTTTTGTGTTGTACCTTGAGTTTCTTGTTATCCAACTTATGTTATGATTCTACCGTGGAGTATTACCATCTTTGATGTCAAGAATGTTGTGAGGATTGCTCCACCTCTTAAGAATTCTTGCTATAGTGATACTTCTCATAATCACCATTCTTTCTTGGTCCTCGCGTTGATCCCAACCGGGGTACCAACAAGTAAACGGTGCTGTTTGGATTCTTCCTATTTAGCAACCCTATTGCTTTGAAGTTAATGATCGATACTTCATTCTTAGCCTATCGGTTGCTGAGCCACCATTCTAACATTGATCATGCTACTAACCCCATAATTTGGGTGCACCTTTCAATCAATGTTTAATTGTGTTATACCATTTGATCTGACTAATGTTATCTCCTTGTTCACTTAATTGGGGAAACCATCTTTTGGAAGTCTCGATGAATTGTCGCTGAGTTCATCAGCTACCTCCTTATCCCTTCATTGGTTTGATGATGTGCTTTTGTTTCGGTACTCCCTTCCGTAGTAAATTTCCCGAGAATCTTGCAATGTCATTTCCTCGATATGTGTCGCACCTTTTCTTCTCGGACATCCTGAGTCTGAGGTATCATGACACCAATCGGATCTGAATCTCGGTCAGGTATGATGATTGGGACGACTTTCCAGTAGTTATGATGTTGGTCCTTTGATGACCCGGTAATATGATGTCATGCCTAGCACCCCCCTGGCTGGAGGACCTATCATTATAATTTCTTTTGCAAGGATAACCATTCTTCCTGGAGGAAATTGTAAGACTTATTTTATAAGTTGCTCCTGATGGATCATTTGTGTATCCAAAACCAGGCCCTTGATTGAAACACCATATCATTGCTACCTTGAAGCATGACTATGATATTTCGCTCTTCAACAAGAACATTAGAGGCGCGATGCTAAATGTTTCTTGTTGAAACTACCCAAACACCGCTAGTATGGGTAATGTCATGAAATTTCTCTTCCCTTACCTAAAGAGTTTTCGACATTATATCCTGTCATGGATATCATGCTCGCTTGTCCTTGGGAAGGGTATATCCTCAAAGGTGTGTTTAAACACATTTTCCTTTCCATTGTTACATCTAATCTCATGATCACGTTATCCTTTCCATAGTTTGGTTTAACCTTTCTGGTGATCATTACGGTCTAAGCAATATTAATTCCCTGCTTATGTAAACCCCTCGGTGTACAATTCTATCAGTAAGACCCTGTTACTTTTGTTGATGACATTCTAGTAACCACCGATGGACAAGAACTTTGCCTATTGGTCCACCTCGTTACAACGAGCAGGAAAATGGTTCTCTTCATCCTCGCCCTTGGTTCCTACGTTGATGCCGACATAAGCGACAAAGCTAATCCTCGACATGCCTTGCTTACATGATCACGCAAGATGTCTCCGCCCTTCATACTTTTAACCCACATGGTGGGCCCATAACTCACAGTTCCACAGATCGAAACCAGACTCTCCTCAGATACCTTGTTAACACAGCTTATCCCTTGCTCTTGGTTTCAGAGGTAATTCATGAGCCAGCTTCCTAGTGATCTATTCTGGTATCAGACGCAATACTTATTCTCATTGCTCTGAACCCCTTTTCACACTCCGTTTCAGGCATCGAAAACGATTGCCTACCCGTTTGAAACTTTGGTACCATCGTATATTGCACTCAGTGAATTCACTGAAATACAACTCGTGGGGTACCTTATGTATTTCCCATTGAGTTCACCGTCAGGTGCCCAGCTTTGTGGAGATGCGTCCTTCCGGAGTTTTTCCCCTTGGTCGCGTTCGTAGGACGATGGAGATCCCGAAGAAAGGATGACGACTTGATCATGATAAGCTAGAGCAGAGAAATAAAGACTTCAACGTAATGGATCGACCTCTTCGAGAAGAGCAACCAAGATCGAGAAGACCCGTTAGAAATCCGTAACCAGATCTTTCCCCTTGTTTCTCTTAAATCTCGGACGAGATTTCTTGTAGTAGAGGAGAATTGTGACGCCGGATAATTAGGCTACAAAGAATCCCATCGCATGATGCCACGTCACCACAGTTATCGTTGTTAATCTCGGGTTAGTTCAAAACCGATTCAAATTCAAAATTTAATTAAAGGCAAACAACAAAAGTTTTCAATCATTAAACCTAAAATGTTAGAGCAGCCTAATAATGCAAAGGTAATTGTGGTGAAGAAACCCCACTTTTATAAAATGTTCAAAGGCTCTAAAATCATTAAACAGAGTTAAAACAGTTATAAAAATGCCTTTTGAATTTTCTAAAATATTAAACTATTTTATTTTGGGATAAGAATTAATGTGGAGTAGTATATTTATAAATACTAATTTAGATGCTAGTGATGACTTTTATAAAACTAAAATAAAAGGGATCTAGAAATAAAACATAAAAGAGATAAATAAAAAAAAGAAGAAGAAAAACATGCACTGAGCCCTTGGGCCCAGGTGCACAGTACAACCGGTCCAGCCCATCCCAGCCCACCAGGAGGTCTCCTCCTACCTCCTGTTCATCAGGAGCACGGTGGACGCCCGTGGTTCATCCGTGGCCGCAGATGGCCACGGGGCGGCCATCCGTCGCACCCCAACGCCCTATAGAGCGCCCCCGTCGACCACCCTGCTAACCCTAGCCGCCTTTCACCCCTCCCCTCATTACCCCTCGTCCCGATATGGACACGCCCAACGCAGTCGTCGCCATGGCCGAGCTCTTTGCCATGGCCATCGTCGTAGAAGACGCTCGCCTCCTTCCTTCGACTACAACCACGAGATCGAGCTGAGTGTTCTCCCGCCGCTAACGACCGCCTTCCTCCGCCATGGCCACACCATCGCCGTCGATCCGCCGCTTAGGGCTTCCCGAGCTCTCGACCTCCCTTACCGATCCACCGTGAGCTCTTCTCCCCCGCTTATTCTCGAGCTCGGATTCGAGCTCGAAGACTCACCGCCACGCCCGTAGCTCCGCCAGAGCGAACGCCCGATCTCACCGCCCGTGGCCGCTCCCTCACCCCGCTAACCAGTCCGCGTCCGGCCGGGCGGGTCGCGCCGCAGCACCCGCCGCGCGCCCTACCGTTGCTGATTGCCGCCGCTGCCATGGTCGTTTTCCCCACAGCAGTTGCCCGTTTTGGCCTCAGAATCGAGCTCGCTTCCCCACGCACACGCACTCCGCTCCCGTCGCGCTGGCCATGCCGCACTGCGTTCGGGCCAAGCTCACGCCGAACCGCGCGTCTTGCTGCTCCTAGCCGCATCGCTGCCTCCCTTTGCTGCTGCTTGTTTCGCTCATCATTGCTATCGCTGCTCCTATGTTACGGGCTCTGCGCTGCTGCCCTAGCGCCGCTTGTCGCTACTCGCTTGTCGCCGCTTATGTGTCATTGCTAGCTAATGCTTCTCGCCATTGCAGATTGCTACTACCATCGCTGCTGCGTATTGTTGCTCCTGCCATTCTTGGCCATGGCCGCCACCCTCAGACATGGCCGTGTGTGGCCGATCGGGCTCTGCCCACTAATGGCCGCCCCTACGAGATTAGTACTACTAGGTTTGGTTAGTATTAATTAGTGCTAAATTAGTCCGGTAGTAGATGACATATCGGTCCCTTTCAATTAGATTAGTTGTACTTATTTGTTTAGGTACAACCTATGATATGTGGGCCACACCTGCCCTTTTGACTAGTCAAAGTTGACTTGGTCAACTCGGATTAAAACAATTAAAATAAATCCAGAAATTTTAGAAAATGTTTAAACCTTTGAAAATTAATAGAAAATAATCCTTGTGTGAGATGAAAAGTATTATACATGAAAGTTGCTCGTAACAACGAGATTTAATCCGTTACGAGCCTGCTCGTCCGCCACACACCCCTAGCATACCGAACACGCAACTTTCCCTCCGGTTCACTACCCAAAACGCGAACACCGAATACTTTCCGGATGTTTCCTTCGCTTCGGTATCACCTACTACCGCGATTGGGCACACCTAGCATCGTTATTTGTCTTGTCATGCATCGATATGCATCTGCTTGCATTGTATTCATTGTTTCTTCCCCTCTTCTCCCGGTAGACTACGAGACCGACGCTGCTGCCAGTTCGACCACGGTGTTGACGACCCTCTCTCTTGCCGAGCAACCAGGCAAGCTCCCCCCTTGATCACCAGATATCGCCTATTCTCCTCTATACCGCTTGCATTAGAGTAGTGTAGCATGTTACCGCTTCCGCTAATCCTATTCTCGATGCATAGCCCGACATTGTTGCTACAAATATTGATACCTTACCCGCAATCCTAAATGCTTAGTATAGGATGCTAGTTTATCATCATTGGCCCTACATTCTTGTCACCGCCTTTGCTATATTATCGGGCCGTGATCACTTGGGAGGTGATCACGGGTATATACTATACATACATACACACTATACAGATGGTGACTAAAGTCGGGTCCGCTCAAGAGTACCCGCGAGTGATTCACGGATTGGGGGCTGAAAGGACCTTTGTCCCGACGGCCCTCTGTGTGGATCTTTGTGGCGGAGCGACAGGGCAGGTTGAGACCACCTAGGCGAGAGGTGGGCCTGGCCCTGGTCGGCGTCCGCGGTTGCTTCATAATAACACGCTTAACGAGATCTTGGTATTTGATCTGAGTCTGGCCATTTGGTCTATATTGGGTATCCCGACGTCGTGGTATCAGCTGAAGCCTTCTAGACGTCAGCAACTGAGCGGCGCGCGCCAGATTGGAACGTAAGGCTGCTCTTGTATTAGGGGGCTAGTTCGCTTCCGCCGCCACGCATAACGCTTGTGTGTGCATTGGGCGATGGGCCTGCACTGTGGCGCTTAGGTTTAGACCGCGGTGACTCTCTGTTGTGCCTAGGTGGGGCTGCGGACGTGTTGATCTTCCCAGGCGGGCATGACCCAGAAAGTGTGTCCGCCAAATGGGATCGAGCGTGTTGGGTTATGTGGTGCACCCTGCAGGAAGTTAATCTATTCAATAGCCGTGTCCCTCGGTAAAGGACGACCGGAGTTGTACCTTGACCTTATGACAACTAGAACCGGATACTTAATAAAACACACCCTTCCAAGTGCCGATACAACCCGGTGATTGCTCTCTAACAGGCGACGAGGAGAGGATTGCGGGTAGGATTATGCTATGCGATGCTCTTGGAGATGCTACTTGGAGATGCTACTTGGAGATGCTACTTGGAGATGCTACTTGGAGGACTTCAATCTACTCTCTTCTACATGTCTGAAGACGGAGGCTGCTGAAGCGTAGTCTTCGACAGATTAGCTATCCCCTCTTATTCGGCATTCTCAGTTCACCCACCGATATGGCCCTTTACACATATACACATGCATATGTAGTGTAGCTCCTTGCTTGCGGGTACTTTGGATGAGTACTCACGGTTGCTTTCTCCCCTTTTTCCCCTTTCCTTTCTTTTCGGTTGTCGCAACCAGATGTTGGAGCCCAGGAGCCGACGCCACCATCGATTTACTTACTACTATGATCGGAGGTGCCTACTACTACGCAAGTGCTGCCGATTTACCACTGTGAGTAGTTTAGGAGGATCCTGGCAGGAGGCATGCGCCTCTTCGATCTCAGATCCCAGCTTTGTGCTAGCCTTCTTAAGGCAAACTTGTTTAACTTATGTCGTAGATCAGATATTGTTGCTTCGCTGACTCGCCTATGATCGAGCACTTGTATTCGAGCCCTCGAGGCCCCTGGCTTGTATTATGATGCTTGTATGACTTATTTTACTTTTAGAGTTGTGTTGTGATATCTTCCCGTGAGTCCCTGATCTTGATCGTACACGTTTGCGTGCATGATTAGTGTACGATTAAATCGGGGGCGTCACACAGTAATAATTAGAAGAACCAATATGCTAGAGGGGATTTAGATGCAAAAGAACAAAGAGATCATGAGCTGATTAAAGAACACTTGAGCGAAGCACCGGAAGAATATTGAGACGAACGAAGGGGCACAGATATCGAATAATTGGAGAACGAATTTAAAAAACTTTGAACGGAGAGATATTCCGAAAAGATGGCCTCCTGATAATCGAGAGAGAAAGCAACTCCTGAATGCTCCGGTGGATGAAAAGAATTTGCATGACTTGAAACAATTTGATAGGATAACATCAAGCTAGCACCGCGAATCTCTGGGGGAACGGACAAGATTTAGAGGAAGAACTCTTCTTCGGTCTTCAAATGATGACGAGAAACACCACCAAAATTACTAAGATACTCCGGAAGAATGAAAAACCAAAAAGGTTGAGTCAACTATGAAAATGATTTGAAATCGATCTTGGGAAAGCATCTGACTGATGAAATTCATACTTACGTCAAACTTTGAAAAGAATTGAGAATAACTCCGGGGGAATTAGAAGAGTCAGGTAAGATCCTAAGAAAAGACCTGTGGGTTAGGGCCCACTAAAGAGATAACACCGCTGGAAAGGATTGTTGAACAGATAGATGATGCACCGGAACAATTAAAATATTTGAATGAGGTGACAACCTCGAATTAATTCGAACACAGACGAATCTCCTGAGATGTCTTGAGCACTCCGGAAGGATAAACTCGTGAGAGGCGAACGAATAGGGCAAACACTTGATCCAAGGAAAGGAATATAATCACTACCGAAAAACTTGAATTGAAACCATCGGAAAGAAAAAGAAATGAAGAATGTCAAACAAAAGAGAAATCACCGGTTGAAACAATTGACAAAAGACTGAAGAGGCTCCGCACGAATGAAATTGATGCTCGAAATAGCCTCAGGCTCCGAGAAGATGTCAGGATCCCGACTCAATGCCACATCGATCTAGCATGTAACACCTCATATCACTTTGCGGCCTCACGCACGGTATTCCCACGGGTGTCGCCTTACCTTTGCGGGACCGCTGGCGCCTTTTGGCACACGATATGATAGTGTCGCTAGCATCCATATGATAAGGAGCCCGGCTGACATGGCTAGTCGAAACCCAAAGTGGCACAAACTTACAGGACAGCATCCATGACCAAAGATCGAACGTGTCGGTCATCGCGAGTGAATCCAGTCTGTAGCACTTGGCTAGCAGACTCGTGAACGGGCTGTAGCGGCTAACAGACTCCGTATTCATCGCGTGACATTTCCCCAAAGGGATGCATACAGAACGAAGAAGGACACATGCCGGCCAGCCTAAGTGTTCCGGAGCAGTAGCAAGCTACCATGGCTCAGTGGAAGCACTAGGAGACATTTCCCGGTAAGAAAGGCTACCAAGGATAAACAACTAGATAGTCAGATCCCACAAACACCAAGCATTTCAATAACATACACACAATATGCTCGATATATGCAAATACAACATGGCATCACAACATGACTCTACAGCTCAAGTATGTATTCATTAGGCTCCGAGGAGCGAGATATTACAAATAGGGGTCTCATGACCCAACATTCAGAGCATACAAATCAAAGCACAAGCGGAAGCTTAACATGTCTGAGTACAGACATCTACAAATGAAAAGGGCTTAGAAGCCTGACTATCTACTAGATCCTGCCGAGGGCACAAAATCATAGCTGAGGTAACAAGCTAAACATCGAAGTCCACGCGGAACTACTAACGAGACTGACATCTCTCTGCAAAAACATAAAATAGGCAAACGTGAGTACAAATGTACCCAGCAAGACTTACATCAGAACTAACTACATATGCATCATTATCAACAAAGGGGTGGTGGGGTTTAACTCGCGAAAGCTAGCTTTGACTCGTGGCTATCCCGAACTACATCGCAAGTAACTCTTTTGAGGTGGCGCACGAGTCCACATATTCACCATATCAATACACCACTATGGATCCGCTCCCGCCTCCCTATGAGAACGCCATCCATAGCACTCACGCTTATCTTGCGCATTTTAGAGTATCCTCTTTCACTTGTCTATGAACTGCTATAGGCAACCTGTAAGTCCTTTACCATGACACGGCTATTCAATAGATGATGTTAACCCTGCAGGGTGTACTTCTTCATACATGTTTCCACCACTTAGCGCCCAAGACACGACATGTGCTCGGCAGACTTCAAGCTTAAAGCCGACGGGTGTAGACCATGACCTACCTAAACACTCATGTCTCTAGTCCAGTTTATCGCCTATTCAGTTCCATCCGCAGGAGTCCGCCAAGGTTTCCACATACGCCCCGAACGATGTGAACAGGTTCCGAGACACCTAACGGTGCCCGTGTACCCGCCACGCACTCTACCGTGATCACAGCCCACCCCACGGTCAGCGTTGTCCACGGCCTCTAGTAGGCTACAAACACCAGAAACTACTCGCAACTCCTGGACAGAGGACTAGGGTGAATAAGAAGTCGAGTCGGGTCATATTTCAGGGCCCAATGTATGGTAGTAGCTGAATCATGGATCACAAACACAGAACTCAGTTCCTGAGGACGGCTTCAATGAGACAACCCACCATGTACTCCAACATGGCCTCTCACCGATACCTTTACCAAATCGTGTTCACACACTTAGCTCACACACAGAAGGACATGTTCACACACCTCTAATTCATCCTCGATGAATCAGACCTGACTCAACTCTAAGCAGTAGCAAGCATGACAAACAAGCATGAATGAGTAGGCACAATAGGGCTCAAACAACTCCTACTCATACTAGTGGGTTTTATCTATTTACTGTGGCAATGACAGGTCATGCAGAGGATAAAAGGGTTCAGCTACCGCAGCAAGTAATAGATGAATCGTTGTTGTCCTAATGCAGTAAAAGAGAGCAGGAGCGAGAGAGTAGGATTTTATCGGAATGAACAAGGGGGTTTTTCTTGCCTGGCACTTCTTAAGATAGTATAGTTCTTCATCGGTGTCATCGATCTCATCGTCGGAGTCACGTCTATCGAGAGGGGACAAACACCGACAAATAAGGAAGAACACAATCGATGCAATGCACAATATGATGCATGATCATGACATGGCAATATGATGTGTTTTGGCTAATGCAAGCTAGAACAGATTGAGATGAGTCCATTTGAACCAAAGATTCAAATGCAAACCCGTTTTAAGGGATCATAATAGTGCATTAACTTGTTTCACCTAAACAGCAAGGTTAATGTGTTCTAACATGCATGAAACCAGTGCAGATGGTTAGATTGGATTTTTCTGATCATTTTTCATGTATAATTTATTTGATTTGGAGCTACGGTTGATTTTATATGATTTTTAGAAGTTTTGGATATTTTCTGAAATAAATAAATCAATTCTGATTTATTTTAAATCCCAGAGAATATTTACTGCATCAGCATGATGTCATCATGACATCAGCAGGTCAGCGGGGTCGTCCAGGTCAAACCTGACCAGTGGGGTCCACTGGTCAGTGGCTGGGGCTGGTTAGTGTCGCTGACTTGTGGAGCCAGTCAACGGCCATGTCAGCTTAGTCAAAGTTGACGCATGGGCCCACTGAGGTTAATTAAATCTAAACAGCAACTAAGCTACGTTTAATTAGACGGTGGGGCCCAGCTGTCAGTGTCACTAAGCTTAATTAGTGGGACTGTTAGTGGCTAATGATGCCGCCACGTCAACTCGCCGGAGTTGCCGCGGCGACGACCACAGGCGACGGCGGAGGTGCACCGTGCACTCGCTACGGAGCACCATTCGATGCACGGTTTGCTCCTATGGGTTCCTGGGTGTGAGCCGCATCCAAAGCAACAAACGGCAGCAGCTGGAGTGCACTATCGCGACAGCAGGAACGACAAGTGCAGCGGCCGGAGCTACGGGCATCTTCGGTTGGGCGCTAGGGGGCACAGGAGGTCGAATGGGTGGGTGCGCCTGGCTCCTGGGAGCGTGCTAAGCACGGGGAAATGCTCAGGCGCAAGCTTCACTGGCTGCAGCGGCAGCAGCGACATGGCCGACGTCGAGAAGCTCTCGGGGACGACGGCTAGAGGACGCGAGGGACGACGGGGCAAGGGGGAATCGGGTCAACGGCTCACCGCGGAGCTGCAGGGATGGTTAGCGGGCTCGGGGACGCGCCGGAGTGGCCGGATCGACAAAGAAGAGCGCCGGAGCCGAAGCTTGAAGACGAAGATGATGGCGGCTGCTCGGGGCCTCCGTGCTTCCTTCCTTCGGTGTAGAGGTGAATCGAGAGGTGGCGGAGGCTCTGGATAGCTCGGGGAGGCAAGGCGACGGTGGTGGGCGCGGCGGCTCACGGCGGCGTGCTCAGGCACGTGAGGGGGAGAGCGAGGGAGAGAGACAGAGGAAAAGGGAGGGCACGGGGGGAGAGTGCGAGAGGGTTGGGGTAGTACGTGGCTGCTCCAAGACAACTCTAGAAGCGGCGGAAGCAGGAGGTGGCTCGGGCGCGTGCCGGCGCGCGGTGGCCACATGCCCTCGCCTACTGGCGCGAGGAGGAAGGCGACAGGGAGCCCAGATGGGATGGGCTAGCCAGATGGGCTGCGAGGTGAGCGCCAGGTAAGTGCTTTCTCCCTCTCTCTATACTGTTTTTGTTTTTCTATTTTTATGTAACTTCAGGGCTTTATTAAAAATGTCAGGGCATTTCCAAAAATCACCTAACTGCACATTCCCACTGTTTAGATCATATCCAACAAGGAACATATCAGTTAGGATTATTTGGACATTATTTCTTATATAACAGAAATAATTCCAACCCGAATATATTATTGATTTAAATCAAAGGCCCAGGTAAATTATTTCTGTGGCTCCAAAAATATTGGTTTGAATTTCACCTCGTGCCAATATTTTCACAGAATAACAGGAACATTTTCTTGGACTCATTCGAGAAGATTTAAATGTTGGTTATTTTTAGAGGTTTTCTGAGGCTTTTGAAAATTCCTCAATTCAAGTTTCATTTGAATTTAAACATGATGCATGAGTGCAGTTGCAACTATTTCACTCAGGTATTCTAGGGCTGTGACAACTCACCCCCACTAAACAAGAATCTTGTCCCGAGATTCAAGACGTGAGGTAAGAAGATAGAGGGGGCACAAACTATCACGGTCTTCACGATCCAGATATCTTTCTAGAGGGTATTGACTCATTGCATCACCTTGATCTCGACGTCTTGCTTTGAGAACTACAACCAACATGACAACGAGAAGAAAGAGAGGATTTTTAGAAGAATCAGTCTTCTTGGGGTCCGAGCAATTTAGGATCATCTTAATGATCACAAGATCAACTCACGGAATGAGACACAGAAACATCTCTGGAGCTGAGAGGCAACATATACATCAGGAGCGACAGAAGAAACAATTTGACGAGGGTTTCAAAGTAGCGAGGGAAATTGCCATGATTCCAAAAACGGAGCACCTCAGGTAAGGTGACTCAAAGAGCAATTCCCTTAAGTGGCAAAAAGGATTACTTTTGATATAGAGATCATTGAGACTCTTTATACCAGCCTAAGGCAATCACAATCGATCATTGAAGGAGTTCGAAAGAATTACATACTCAGACTAGAATGGGTGATGTGGACTACCTTGTTGAAGACAACGCAATGGATGATTTTTGCTTATCATCGGGAATGGATGGGACCCATGGTAGGACCACTTTTGAAGATGATCCTAAACAACAGTTACTGAGAGGGCAGCCCATGGGAATTGGCACAATGGCGGTGCAAGCTGGGAACAAAATGCAAATGTTGGAATGTTCCAACCATCATATCTGCCTGAGATTCAGATCTGGTTAGTAACAGGATACTTCAGACAACATGTCCGAAAAGGAAAGGTTGCAACACAAATCGACGAGATGATATTGCGAGATTCTCGGGAAATGGACTACAATAGTAAGCTCCAAAACATGAGCTGGTTCTGCTACAAACATGTGAACACGTTGTCCCAGACAAGCATGGCCACGTAGTAGTCTTATAATGAAACACGGCCGAGTTCCGGAGGGGAACCATCATTAATGATATCGAAGTCTCCGCGCGGTAATCTAAAGTATTCACTTTAAAACAGACTCCTTTATCTGGAACAAATCAATCAGTGGCTTGGTGTGCTACGAAATTATATGGAACTAAGATGATCAAGATAATGCACCATAGAATACTTCGCACGGGCATGACCGACTCGGGATGATTCCATAGGAAGTAAAAACATGCTTTCTCGAATTCACGGCGGCATCTTGCATCCAATGCACATGAACTGGAGGAAGTCACTTCTTTCATCCAAGCATATTCTTCATGAACGAAACACGAAGATAATGCATATATAAGTTTCCAATACTAGCTGAATGTTCAACACGAATCATGGAGGAGATGAAAATGTTGCTGATGGGCTCAGCAAAAATTCATCTAGGTTTCCATATAAGTGGAATTCCACAATTATGTGAACAAGGCGATAGCATCGGTCAGACCAAATGATATAACGGTGTATGCCCGAGGAAACAATCACGGGTAAGACAACATTATAATATCATTGGTTCTGACTAGACTTGACGATAGCCCATACTCAAGTCAAAATTTTGACAAGGCAATAGATCCAACAACTGATCACAGGGACCAACCGATGAAGATATCGTCTTTCTTCAACAACCACACAAACAGAAGGATATCCATTTGAAAATGAACTAAGTTGGACAAACTTTCATCTTCCAACTCTCCAAGCTGTTGTTCAGCTTACCAACTAGCTTAGAGTATCCAACACAGATTTTTGGAGAAGGGGTGGTTTATGGAAAACCCACTTGATCACGAACCCTACATAGCGGTCAGGTGACAACCTGGTAATACTTCTGAGAAGATATTCGGAAAATTACGAACCACCAACATGTTATTAAGCTCGAGAACAATCTTGCTTCCGAGGCAAGATGATGTGATCAATTAAGCAAGGGATTGAAATCCTAACTCATTGATCGAACAGTGCACCAGAAATAAGGACTAGGTAGCACGATCTATCTTAAAATGATGATTTAATAACCAACATGCTGAGTATGATAATATTTTCCATTTACTAACAAGCAACGAGGTTGCTAGGAGTATTGATTTCACACATCACATTCCATTTGTCGGTATTCCGGTTGCAACAACACAGGGTCCGAGGAATGAAAAATGATGGCGAGAGTATCACTGTATCAAGAATTCATAAGAGGTTGTACAATTCCCATGACATTCTTGACATAAGATGGCAATACCTGTGGTGGAACAGATTAGAAGCTAGATTGGCATTTGATCTGCGGAATACAACTGCTTTGACCAATCCTAGAAATGGACAAGGTACTGGAGTTTGTTTCTCCTAGTCATTCCAGAATAGAATGGCACGACGTACCACAAGAATAATAAGCATCGATAACACGAATGCACAATTACTCCTGACTATCAATTGATAGATGGAGGTCAGAAAACAACTAAAGAGGGACAACTCAAAGAAACATATGATTTCCTGGGTTGTGGATGCAGGGATTAGGATGTCAAACGAGTTCAACATATTTCTTCCAGACAATTCATGCAGAGAGGTAGGACTGGCAGGGTCACAACATAGAATTGAGAACTCGTCGAGAGCACTCTTGTTGTGATCTTTTGATCCAACAAACTTCTGCCATAAGTGGTTCATAGTATTTGGAAGAAGGAAATACCACGAACCTCGAGGACTAATGCAAAGGTTACTAATATCCTAAAGGAACTAGCAAACACTATCAAGACGAGGTAAGTAGGGTGAATCTCGGGTTCAAGAACCCAGGAATAGAATACCTACTACTAAGTGGCATCACGGGATGCTTTTCGAGGATAATGGCCAGAATCATCACACGGGGGCACAAATCATGGCTAGATTACTAGATGATCCCCTAGGACACCTAGGGTCATAATAATAATTCCAACATATATGTCGAGGCAATAGAATACCTCAACTCAGCAATTAGTGTGATTAACCTGGCCCAAAGGAACATAAACACCAGAGGGAAAGGATTTGCAAGTGCATCAGATTGTTTAGAAACCTGGGATGACTCGGACAGCATAACGGCTGTAAATGCTCAAAATGATTTGAGACATCCTGCAAAATAGTGGCATGACCACTCAACATCACAAAATCAAGGTTCCGAGACCAACTATGGACACACGGAAGTAATATAAACTAAACTGGGGCGTGAAACCAACAATCTCATAAGTCTATGGATTAGTAACACGTCATCCTGATAGATAGATAAGAAGGCCTAATTCTTAATCCCCGTAGAAGAGAAGAGGTTGACTCAGATCAGAAGGCCATGAGGTATAAGGAGTAAAAAGAGCCTTACGTTCCATTCCACAATCAATTCCCCTATATAACTAAAGCATTTCTAGACTCAACTTCGACCAGTTTGGCTTGGTAATCCTACAGCAACAAAGCTCGATACCAAAGCTGTCAGGACCCCGACTCAATGCCACATCGATCTAGCATGTAACACCTCATATCACTTTGCGGCCTCACGCACGGTATTCCCACCGGTGTCGCCTTACCTTTGCCCTAGACCGTTTGCCCCTTTTGGCACACACATATGATAGTGTCGCTAGCATCCATATGATAAGGAGCCCGGGCCGACATGGCTAGTCGTGAAACCCAAAGTGGCACAAACTTACAGGACAGCATCCATGACCCAAAGATCGAACGTGTTGGTCATCGAAAGTGAATCCAGGCTGTAGCACTCGGGCTAGCAGGACTCCGTGAACCGGCTCTAGTGGGCTAACAGACTCCAGATTCATCGCGTGACATTTCTCAAGGGATGACACAGAACAAAGAAGGACACATGCCGGCCAGCCTAAGTGTTCTGGAGTAGTAGCAAGCTACCATGGTTCAGTGGAAGCACTAGGAGACATTTCCCAGTAAGAAAGGCTACCAAGGATAAACAACTAGATAGTCAGATCCCACACACACCAAGCATTTCAATAAAATACACACAATATGCTCGATATGTGCAAATACAACATGGCATCACAACATGACTCTACAACTCAAGTATGTATTCATTAGGCTCCGAGGAGCGAGATATTACAAACAGGGGTCTCATGACCTAACATTCAGGGCATACAAATCAAAGCACAAGCGGAAGCTTAACATGTCTGAGTACAAACATCTACAAATGAAAAGGGCTTAGAAGCCTGACTATCTACTAGATCCTGCCGAGGGCACAAGATCGTAGCTTAGGTAACAAGCTAAACGTCGAAGTCCACGCAGAACTACTAACGAGACTGACGTCTCTCTGCAAAAACATAAAATAGGCAAACGTGAGTACAAATGTACCCAGCAAGACTTACATCAGAACTAACTACATATGCATCATTATCAACAAAGGGATGGTGGGGTTTAATCGCAGCAAGCCAGCTTTGAATCGGTGGCTATCCCGAACTACGATCGCAAGTAACTCTTTTGAGGTATGCACACGAGTCCACATGTTCACCATATCAATACACCACTATGGATCCACTCCGCCTCCCTATGAGAATACCATCCATAGCACTCACGCTTATCTTGGCGATTTTAGAGTATCCACTTTCACTTGTCTATGAACTGTTATAGGCAACCCGAAGTCCTTTACCATGACACGGCTATTCAATAGATGATGTTAACCCCACAGGTGTACTTCTTCATACATGTTTCCACCACTTAGCGTGTGCACACGACATGTGTCAAGGGCACTTCAAGCGAAAGCCGTGGGTGTAGACCACGACCTACCTACACACTCAAGTCTCTAGTCCGGTTTATCGCCTATTCAGTTCCATCCGCAGGAGTCCAGCCGAGGTTTCACATACGGCCCTCGAACGATGTGAACAGGTTCCGAGACACCTAACGGGTGCCCGTGTACCCGCCACGCACTCTACCAAGATCACAGCCCACCCCACTCGGCCGCTTTCATGCCTCCAAGAGGGTACAAACACGTAAACTACTTGCAACTCCCGGACAGAGGACTAGGGTGAATAAGAAGTCGAAGGGTCATATTTCAGGCCCAATGTATGGTAGTAGCTGAATCATGGATCACAAACACGTAACTCAGTTCGAGGACGGCTTCAATGAGACAACCCACCATGTACTCCTACATGGCCTCTCACCGATACCTTTACCAAATCATGTTCACACACTTAGCTCACACACGTATGACATGTTCACACACCTCTAATTCATCCCCAATGAATCGACTGACTCAACTCTAAGCAAGGCAGTGCATGACAAACAAGCATGAATGAGTAGGCACAACAGGCTCAAACAACTCCTACTCATACTAGTGGGTTTCATCTATTTACTGTGGCAATGACAGGTCATGCAGAGGATAAAGGGGTTCAGCTACCGCAGCAAGTAACAGATGAATCGTTGTTGTCCTAATGCAGTAAAAGAGAGCAGGAGCGAGAGAGTAGGATTTTATCGGAATGAACAAGGGGGTTTTTCTTGCCTGGCACTTCTGAAGATAGTATAGTTCTTCATCGGTGTCATCAATCTCATCGTCGGAGTCACGTCTATCGAGACGGGACAAACAGCGACAAATAAGGAAGAACACAATTAATGCAATGCACAATATGATGCATGATCATGACATGGCAATATGATGTGTTTTGGCTAATGCAAGCTAGAACAGATTGAGATGAGTCCATTTGAACCAAAGATTCAAATGCAAACCCATTTTAAGGGATCATAATAGTGCATTAACTTGTTTCACCTAAACAGCAAGGTTAATGTGTTCTAACATGCATGAAACAAGTGCAGATGGATATATTGGATTTTTCTGATCATTTTTCATATATAATTTATTTGATTTGGAGCTACGGTTGATTTTATATGATTTTTAGAAGTTTTGGATATTTTCTGAAATAAATAAATCATTTCTGATTTATTTTAAATCCGAAAGAATATTTACTGCGTCAGCATGATGTCATCATGACGTCAGCAGGTCAGCGGGGTCGTCCATGTCAAACCTGACCAGTGGGGTCCACTGGTCAGTGGCTGGGGCTGGTTAGTGTCGCTAACTTGTGGAGGCAGTCAACGGCCATGTCAGCTTAGTCAAAGTTGACGCGTGGGCCCACTGAGGTTAATTAAAGCTAAACAGCAACTAAGCTACATTTAATTATACGATGGGGCCCAGCTGTCAGTGTCACTTAGCTTAATTAGTGGGACTGTTAGTGGCTAATGACGCCACCACGCCACCGCCGGAGTTGATACCGGCGACGCATTTACCACAAAGCGATGGCGGAGGTGCACCGTGCACTCGCTACGGAGCACCATTCGATGCACGGTTTGCTCCTATGAGTTCGTGGGTGTGAGCCGCATCCAAAGCAACAAACAGCAGCAGCTAGAGTGCACTACGGCGACGGCTGCGACGACAAGTGCAGCGGCTGGAGCTACGGGCATGTTCGGTTGGGCGCTAGGGGGCACAAGAGGTCGAACGGGTGGGTGCGCCTGGCTCCTGGGACCGTGCTAAGCACGGGGAAATGCTCAGGCGCAAGCTTCACTGGCTGCAGCGGCAGTGGCGACATGGCCGACGTCGAGAAGCTCTCGGGTACGACGGCTAGAGGACGTGAGGGACGACGGGGCACGGGAGAATCGGGTCAACGGCTCACCGCGGAGCTGCAGGGATGGTTAGCGGGCTCGGGGACGCGCCGGAGTGGCCGGATCGACAAAGAAGAGCGCCGGAGCCGAAGCTTGAAGACAAAGATGATGGCGGCTGCTCGGGGCCTCCGTGCTTCCTTCCTTCGGTGCAGAGGTGAATCGAGAGGTGGCGGAGGCTCTGGATAGCTCGGGGAGGCAAGGCGACGGTGGTGGGCGCGGCGGCTCACGGCGGCGTGCTCAGGCGCGTGAGGGGGAGAGCGAGGGAGAGAGATAGAGGAAAAGGGAGGGCACGGGGGGAGAGTGCGAGAGGGTCAGGGTAGTACGTGGCGGCTCCAGACAACCTCGAAGCGGCGAGCAGGAGGTGGTTTCGGGCTGCGTCTTGGGCTGGTGGCCACACACCCCCGCCATCGGGCGCGAGGAGGAAGGCGACAGGGAGCCCAGATGATCTGTGCCAGCCAGATGGGCTGCCAGGTGAGCGCCAGGTAAGTGCTTTTCCCTCTCTCTATACTGTTTTTGTTTTTCTATTTTTTTTTGTAACTTCAGGGCTTTATTAAAAATGTCATGGCATTTCCAAAAATCACCTAACTGCACATTCCCACTATTTAGATCATATCCAACAAGGAACATATCAGTTAGGATTATTTGGACATTATTTCTTATATAACAGAAATAATTCCAACCCAAATATATTATTGATTTAAATCAAAGGCCAAGGTAAATTATTTCTGTGACTCCAAAAATATTGGTTTGAATTTCACCTGATGCCAATATTTTCACAGAATAACAGGAACATTTTCTTGGACTCATTTGAGAAGATTTAAATGTTGGTTATTTTTAGAAGTTTTCTAAGGCTTTTGAAAATTCCTCAATTCAAGTTTCATTTGAATTTAAACATGATGCATGAGTGCAGTTGCAACTATTTCACTTAGGTATTCTAGGGCTGTGACAGAAGAAGAGGGTGGGAGGGCGGGAAAAACAAAGGCAACTGGGATGGGGAATCGACGAATCTCTTGAAGAGAAAACACCGGTTGAAATCATTGAGGAAAAAAACAAAGACTTCGCACGAGTAGGATGGATACTCGATTACGGACTCCGGCTCCAAGAAGAAAAGGGGGTGGGTGGGTGGGAAAAGAAGGCAATTGAGGATTGAACTTGCAAAAACGGAGAGGGTCGAATCACCTTGACGAGAAATGCGCCAGATGCAAAGAGCAGAGGAACAACAATCGGAAAACCAACTACGTGATCCTAAAGAAAAATTTGAAGGGGAAGAGGAGTAATATAAAACACCTACGTCAAGATTCCTCACCAGAGCGAGGAAGAGGCTGTGGAGTAAAAAGAATTCCTACTCTCCGATATAACTAGACTCAGAAATCAGTTTTCTTCTAGACTTGACAACGGCCAAACTACACGATCAATCAAGGGGGGCTCCTAAGGTCGGTCGAGGCTCGATATTAACTTATTACGCTTAATATGCGACCCTATCCAAGAGGAACTCAAGGTACCACCAAGGATAGACCAGCATATTGGAACGCTTTTGCAAGGTGGATATCATTACATCAACATTACATAAATAGATGGGGATACATACAAAAGGCATACAATGCCACACGAATACAACAATACATCATACATAAGATCAACATCCGACTACGGATGAAACACAACAGAAGCTCAAACGACATCCACCCGCTAGCCAGGCTGCCGACCGAACCTATCCCCGATCAAGAAGAAGCGTAAGAAGAACTACAAAACAAGCAAACATCGCCTCGCGTCATGATCATCGCATAACCTGTACCTCAACTGTTGTTGTAGTAATGTGTGAGCCACGAGGACTCAGCAATCCCATTACCATGGGTATCAAGACTAGCAAAGCTTAATGGGTAAGGAATGGGTAAAGTGGTGAGGTTGCAGCAGCGACTAAGCAAGTATGGTGGCTAACATACGCAAATAAGAGCGAGAAGAGAGCAAACGGAACGGTCGTGAAGCTAGCAATGATCAAGAGGTGATCCTGAACTCCTACTTACGTCAATCATAACACAGAAACCGTGTTCACTTCCCGGACTCCGCCGAGAAGAGACCCTCACGGCTACACACGCGGTTGATGCGTTTTGATTCGGATCTGGTGTCAAGTTATCTACAACCGGACATTAACAAATGCCCATATGCCACATAACCGCGGGCACGGCTTCCGAAAGATAATACCCTGCAGGGGTGTCCCAGCTTAGCCCACGATAAGCTCTCGCGATCAATGAAGGATATTCCTTCTCCCACGAAGACCCGATCAGTCTCGGAATCCCGGTTTACAAGACATTTCGACAATGGTAAAACAAGTCTAGCAAGACCGCCCGATGTGCCGACAATCCCGATAGGAGCTGCACATATCTCGTTCTCAGGGCAACACCGGATGAGGAATCCGACAACTAAAACCAGACCTCAAGTTTCCGAGGGGCGCCGCAAAGGGTTTCGTTCGCACCAGCACTTACAAGCAATCGCCCGGGGCTAAATAAAGATGACCTCGAGAGAGTGACTCCCAAGGAAAACTAGGTGGTGGTGAGGCAAATGGTAAAACCAAGGTTGGGCCTTCTTTGGAGGAGTTTTATTCAAAGCGAATTGTCGAGGGGTCCCATAAATCACCCGACCACAGAAGGAACGCAAAATCCGGGAACATAATACCGTATGATGGAAACTAGGGCGGCAAGAGTGGAACAAAACACCAGGCATAAGGCCGAGCCTTCCACCCTTTACCAAATATATAGATGCATTAATTAAATAAGAGATACTGTGATATCCCAACATAACCCTGTCCACCATGGAGAAATCTTCAACTTCACATGCAACTAACAACGCTATAAGAGGGGCTGAGCAGAGCGGTAACATAGCCAAGCAACGGTTTGCTAGGAAGGGTGTCAAAGGTTAGAGGTTCATGTCAATTTGGGGAGGCTTGAAGAACAAGTGATAGGAAGCGCAACATAGCGATAGAATGAAGCAACTTGCATAGCAATGATAGTAGTGAGATCCAAGGTGACGGTCATCTTGCATGAAATCCCGCAAGGAAGAAGAACGAGTCCATGAAGAAGATGAAGCCACAAAGACGAACCAAGTGTAGACGAACGAATCCTCACGATCGCAACGAAACAGGAACTATCGAGAAGAAGCACACAACATGGTAAACACACCACACATGAACAAGACATGATTCACAACAAGCATGATGCATGACCAAGCTACATGAGGCTACTCATGGCAAGAGATGATGCAAACAAGAGCAACACATCAAAGCAAGGTTAAATGAGGCCGGAAACAACATATAACAATTCCGGTAAGTCCTCATATGCAAGTTTCAAAATTGGTCGAGAACTGAATAAACCATATGTTCAAGTTCTTAAACAGCAAGTTAAGATGCACCAAGATGATCTACACGAGATTCTAGTCAAGTTACATATAAAGTTCATTTAATTTGGAGCTACGGCATAGAAGCTATGAGCAAAACAAGGTAAACATGGCATTGATGCAAAATGCATACAAAAATCAAGCAAACACCTCAAAACAAGGATGCAACATGATAATATGAAACTACATGCAAAATCTAGCAAGTTTCATATAGAGCACACTCAAAACGGAGCAACGGTTCAACACATACACTCTATACAAGTTTAAAGGACAAGCTGTCCAAAACAGCAACTAGGCATATAGCAAGCATCAAAACAACAAGCTACAGCACCCCAACATAAGAACAAAAAGGCATGGGCATTAAGTACAGGTAAAGCATGACAAAACATGAGCACTGAGCTATCTCCAGAAATCGCTAGAACATGCTCCAAAACACATGGCAAGATTGCAAATAATAACAGTTTCAGACTTAACAGGAATAACATCAGGTTGCAATGTTTAGAGCTATCAAACAACATGCTACAGGAACTTATCATGGTAAACAAAGGCATGGCATGAATCTAGTAAACGCATATAACAAAAGTCCCTTACTGACCATGAGCCAAAAGGGCACAGAAAATATGATGGCACCCATGTAAACATGGCAAGTTATATGACAGATTCGTACATGGCAGGAAGAACAATAAGTAGGCATGTTGGTGAGCTTGAACCACTCACCACAGAGCAATACATGGCATGGCAAGGCAACCAACAGCAAGAAGACATGTTTATGAAGCTAAGCATGGGAAGAACATGTTCATAGACTGCATGGATCACTAGCAACAACCATGGCAACATTGAACTTAATGTTAACAGGCTGACAGCAACATTATTTAGCAAGTTCGGAGCAAGATTACAACAAGTTACAGCAGGCTATAGATGCAACCAGGGGCATGAATGGATATAGCATGACATGTATAACAAAACATCCTTAGTGAACATCTCCATATTATGCATAGAATGACTTGTAGCAGCAGGTTTACATAGCATCATATTATAACCGAATCAGTCAGGAAAACAGCAACAGCAAGTACCCTACTTAATAAGCTTGATGCACTCACCACACAATTCACAAAAATACATGGATGGAACCACTGTGAAGATGGCATGACATAGCACAAAACCCATGTAGATATCAAGCTCATAGGATGCACAAATCAATCATGGCAAAAATGACAAATGAGCATGTTCTGTTAACAGACAGCAGATAACATTATATAACACTCTTGCAACGATGATTCAGGCATCAAGATGGACTCAAATGAACATGATCCAATGGAATGAAATGAAGTACTCGTCGAGGTGAACAATTTGACATTTTACACGCACGAAACGGAGCAGTATGCAGCAAGTTATGATGCGATGAACATGGCATGATAATGTAAATAATATCGGGACTTGGTGGAAAAATGACCTCCGGATCTGGGGGTTGACCCGGGCGCGGATTTCGAGGCTCGCCGGAGCTCGTCACCGGAGACGAGGAGGAAAATGCCGGGGAGGCTCGGGAAGGCGCGGGGAGGAGGGATCCCGGCCGGATCCGGTGGGGACTGACCGGATCTGGCCTGAGGAGGCGCCGGCGAGGAGGAGGAGGCCGGGGGCGGCGCCGGTGGCCGGATGGGCGGAGACGGCCGGGAGGAGCAGCGGCGGTCGCCGGGCGGAGGCGGACAGCGGTGGGGTCGGCGCCAGAGCTCACCGGTGGCGGGATCAGGCGCTGAGGAGGCGTGGCCGGGCGGCAGCGGGGACGGCGCAGCGGCCGGCGCTGGCGCCGGCGGGTGTGGCACGGCGTGGGCTCGGGCTCGTCTTGGGGACGGCGGAGGTCTGCGGCCTCGGGCGCTGGAGGCGGCGACGGTGGGCGGAGGTGCCACGTGGCGTCCCGGATTCGTCGGGCGGCGGCGGCGACGCGTCCGCGCCGGGCGGACGGGTCCGGTGCGCGGAGGAAGATGGGGGCTAGGGTTTGCACCGGGATTATCGGGGAGAGGCATATTTATAGGTAGAGGGAGCTAGGAGAGTCCAAATGGGGTGCGGTTTTCGCCCGCACGATTGCGATCGATTGACCAAGAGCATGGAGGGGGTTAGGATGTGTTTTTGGGCCACTTTGGAGGGGGTGTTGAGCTGCACACAAAAGAGGCTTTTGCGGCTACCCGGTTAACCGTTGGAGTACCAAACAACCTCCAAATGGCACGAAACTTGACAGGCGGTCTACGGGTGCTATACCAAGGCCGCTTGGAAAATCACGGGCCATTCCGACAAAGTTTAACACTCGCACACGAAAAGTGGCAAAAGGGGCGCCGGGGAACATAGGAGTGTCGGATTGCAAAACGGACAACGGGAAAATGCTCGGATGCATGAGACGAACACGTATGCAAAATGAGATGCACATGATGACATGATAAAATGCAACACGCAAGCAAATGACATGGCAAGGATGGCGAATAACTAGCAGACACCGGGCGCATCGAATCCGGGGCGTTACACCAATGCTTAGTATAAACAGTTTGTTGCAATTTTATCGTATTGGGAACATAGAGAGGTGGAGATATAGTTCCTCTCTCATAATAATTGTAAGTAGGAGAGGCAAGCACATGCATATTATATCTATCAAAATCATCATGTGCAACAGCAAAAGGCAACCCATCAATATAATCCTTAATAAGCACAAACTTCCCCAATATAGTGTAGTTGGGATAATTCAAAAAGATAATAGGACTATCATGTGTGGGCGCAATAGCAAAAATTTCATGTTTAACATAAGGAACTATAGAAAGTTCATCTCCATAAGCATAATTCATATTGGCATCTTGGCCACAAGCATAGCAAGCATCATTAAAAAGGGATATTTCAAGAGAATCAACGGGATCATAACAATCATCATAGCAATCATCCTTTAGTAAGCACGAAGGGAAATTAAACAATGTATGAGTTGAAGAGTTACTCTCATTAGAAGGTAGGCACGGATAGCTAATCCGCTCTTCCTCCTTTTGTTCTTCGCTCTCCTCATCATCTTTTTCATCCGACGAGCTCACAGTTTCATCAATTTCTTCTTCCATAGACTCCTGCAAAATATTAGTCTCTTCTTGGATAGCGGAGGAGTCCTCAATATATGGTTTAACATAGGCATTAGAAGCATAATTATCATAACAATATTCAAGTATGGCAAAATTTTCAGATTTGTAGAGAGTAGCATCATACTTTGCAATGAAAGAAACAATTTCATAAGCACCCTTAAAAGCAACAAATTCTTCAATTTGTTGAACATCATAGTAATTATAAACACCCTTAGCATATGAAGATACGATTCCATTATCACTAAACTCACATTGATAGGGAAGGTGTTTCTTAGGGTTTTCAGAACAACAAGTAAAATCTTATATTTCACATAAATTCCAAGCATAGCATTGCAAATGATGAATTTGATCCAGTAAAAGTTTCCCCTTTTTCAGATATACGGTGTCACAAATAACAAGCATGGTCATCTAAAGATTTGCCCTCAACTAAGCTAGTGGGGGTTTCAGCACGAGCACAATGGGATCAAAGATGATCCAAGTAAAAATCTTCAGGAGTGTGATAGATTTTGAGTGGTTCTTCAACAATTGGTGTAGTAGGTACAACTAATCTTTTTTTGCTATTTTGCGTTTTCTACCCATAACTAAAGATAGAAAACAACTAAGAACAGCAAAAAATTACTTAGTGATAAATCAAACAAGCACACACGAGAATATTCACCCCACGCTATGACTCCCCGGCAACGGCGCATGAAAAAGGTCTTGATAAAACACGAGAATATTAAACCATTCTTTAGCATGAACCTTTAATGAGAAAGGAAACAACTTAAGAATATAGCAGTAGCGAATATTTTCCTCTTGAGCAAATAGGGTGGCAATGTCATTCAATTTAGTAAGGTGTGCCATAGCTGTTTCAGATTCTTAACCATGAAAAGGGTCAGATTCTTCAAAACTAATAAGTTCAGGATCAACACAGAATTCATAATCCTTATCATTAACAAAAATAGGAGATGTTGCAAACTTGGGATCACATTTCATTCTTTCAATCATAGCCTTTTATTTCAGCTTACTCGATAATTTCTTAAGATCCTCTCTATCATTACAAGCAAGAAATTCTTTAGCAATCTTGTCGGCGTTCTGGGAATGGGGGTCCCCAGACTTGCCTGCCTGCGGCCTGCGGCGTGGCTCAAAGGGGGCCCGGCACGTCCCATCTTCATCAACACAAGCTCAAGACCCTCGCGAGGGGCCAAGCCTCGTGGGGCGGACGACAAGGAGCTTCCTCAGGCATGGCCTCGTCAGGCTGGCTCGCGAGGAGGCGGAGAGTTCAAGGCAGGGTACCTCGCCAGGTGCCCATGACGCAAGCCATGACAACCAAGGGCGCCAGTCGGGCGCCAGCCCGCGCAGTGTCCTCCTTTCCTCTTTGGTGCAATGGGAGCAAACGCAGGCGAGAGTATCAAGCAAAGGCATCCGTTTCGGTGCAACAAGACCAAGACCAGCACAACGACCGGAAAGAAGTCATTGTGGAGCCCAAGCAGGCGTCACTACCAAAGCCTTTGACAAGCGAGGACCAACTTTAGTCAGGATAAGTGTACCCACTGTTCCCCTTCAAAATGGCCAATTGTTAGCGCCCTTCCCGCTCAATATTTGGGAAGAGGCCCAGGGCCTTTGCCTATAAATAGGACTAGCCACCCCCGGGGTAGAGGCAGCTAGACTGGATCGAGAATCCAAGAGCCAGGACCAAGTAGCACCAGCCAAGAACAGACCCTCGGGAGGCTGTTCTTCCTTGTATTGTTCATCATCAGCCCAAGAGGCAATCCACCACACCACACACTGGAGTAGGGTATTACACCACAATGGTGCCTTGAACTAGTATAAATCTTGTGTCTCTTGTGTTGTTCTGTTTGGTAGTTTTTAGATCCTAGCGATTCGGCGAGGAGCAAGCCGGTACAGGGTTAAATCTCCGCGCGCACCCTAGTGTTCGAACCTCAAGGGTCTGCCGGAACCCGAAATCCAACATTTGGCGCGCCAGGTAGGTGCGCTGATCCGCTTCCGCCACTCCGCCCTGTCAGATCGTCATCACCCCCGTCCGGCGACCAAAGCGGGCACAACGACGCTGGGTAGCATGGCCCGCCAAGACAGAGCCGCCGCCCCGGGCGACCCCATGCCCCAGGCAGCTCGCGGTCCGCAGGGCGCTGCGGGCCGCGGGCGACATGGACAGGCCTCAAGAGCTCTAACGCTATGGCAGACACGGTCGGCAGCAAGGACCTCCCACCACGCCGCGGCCACGACGCCGTACACCCGCTGGGAGCAGGCGAACTCAAGGGCCGCGCTCACGGTGGCCCGAGATCTGCTGCAGCGCAGGCTGGTGGAGGGCGGCCGCGATGTGTTGCTAGAGCGGGTGGCCGAGCTCCTGGGCTTCGCCGCCTTGGGGGCTCACCCTTCGCACTCCAGCCCCGCCCCCAGATCAAAGCGGCCAGCTGGGGCCCGCACAAGACCAGGGCTCCACGGCTACTCCAACACCAGCGAAGTTGTCGGCACCGAACCAGCGGCAAGATCGACCGCCTCCCTGTGACAAGAAGGACTCGTCGTGACCCACGGCCCCAGCGGGCCGCCGCGCTACCACCCCCAAGTAGGCGCATCAAGCAGAGTTGCATGGCACGTGGAGCCCTATGGCGCGGCCTTCGGGATAATGGCCCCAGAAGAGTACATGCCCCACATGATGGATCAAGGGCACC
Source organism: Aegilops speltoides (assembly GCA_021437245.1). Lineage (NCBI taxonomy): Eukaryota > Viridiplantae > Streptophyta > Magnoliopsida > Poales > Poaceae > Aegilops > Aegilops speltoides. The sequence goes on from CM038144.1 coordinate 235,466,900, forward strand.
CGTGCGAAGGCGAACAGGGCTCACTCCTCAGCCCGAGCTGGGGGGACGAGGCGCCAGAAGCTGAGCTCTTCCAGGAACCCGGGGATGGCCCCACCGGCCACGCTGGAAGTGACGATTATCGGGTACCACTAATCCCTCAGGAGCTGGCATACACTAATCATGGGTCACAGGACGTGCAGGTCGCCAAAGCGAGCAGTTGCCCCGCTCCCGCGGCCTCTTACCCCTCAGGGGGAGGGCATTGGGGGCTGCAGGAGAGGGGCCGAGATCCGACATCACCATCGTGGCATTCGGAGCAAGGCGTTCCCAGGAGGTAGGCCCTCCGCCGGGGAGGTGCCTCAGGGCCTGCCCCTGGTGGAGGACCCGTGGTCGTCGGGGGAACCGCTGGCAACCGCTCTACCCCATCGGCGGCGTCCTGGTTTCCGGTCGTCGTTGATGGCACTAGAGTGTGGCGCAAGGCGTGACCCTCGTCGATATGAAGCAAGGCCGGTACCTATGAAGAAGGCCCAGTGCCTGTGAAGCTCGCCGCCCCGTGACACTCTCACGTAATAATGAGTGGGGTTGTACACGCCCCGGAATCTCAGGGGTGCCGGCCTCAGGCCCTGGGGCTCCCTCCCACGCCCAGTGGCAGCACTTAGCTCCACACTGGTGAGAAGACATCCAAGACTAGACTAGGTGCCGGACGCGGCCTTTTTCTGCTTTCATTGCTTTTCTCTAGGTTGTTGCTTTCCCCCGCTGGATTTAAGTTGGACTCGAATTTGAGATTTGTGTGTGTTTGGGGAAGGGGTGCTTAGTCTCGTTCGAGCAATTTCTCGCGTTTTGGTTACGACCTCACCTCAGCTGCCTCCCCTCGCGAGCCCGTCGCGAGCCGGGTCTGGCCTAGCTTGCGCGCAGCCCAGACTGCCGCCGACAAACCCTCTCAGGAGGTTTTTCACTGCAGATCCCGCGGATTCAACCAAGAGGCGTGCGAGGCGCCACGGCCTCCAACAAGTTAGCTCGAGGCCCGCTCAGGGCAAAGGTAAACTAGCCAGCCGGCTCGTCACATGGGCAACTGCTTGGCACGGGCATATGAGTGAAGTAGCATTCACTAGTACGCTGAACATAAGTTTTACATGAGGGGCATCCCCTCCCAAAATGCTCTTACAACCATCGGGACAAAAGCCTGAGTTCTATTCATGCAGGATAAGGAAACAGGAGCAATGCGCTGTCAGTCGGATAAATCCCCCAATGCATCCTCATGAACGCCGCCCGAACTGTCGCTCGCGTCGCTGGCCTCGTCGTCGCCATCCGCGTTGTCGTCAGCGGCACCAGGGCCGTTCACCACGCCGCCCTCGTCGGCGGCCACGATCACACCATCATCATCTGAAGCGAAGGCCCTGACAAGGGCGTCCACGTTCTCTTCCACCCAATACGCCAGGTCGTCTCGGACGGCCTGGGGGACTGGGGCGATGGCAGCGTCAAAGTCAAAGTGAGGATCCATATTCCGGAGATGGTGAAGACGCGAAAGGCGCGCCGAGCAGGGGCTCGGCTCCTCTCCTCCACCAACCTGTTGGCACGAACCGACCATGCCTCCAGCTGCGTCATGATGTCGGTGAAGAACTGAAGGTTGCCGGCGTAGTTAATGGCACGCGGCTCGCCGACAGCCGCCTCGCAGATGTTACCTAAGGCCGTGTTGGCCGTCTCCCTAGGCGTCGTGAGCATGGGGGCATGCTCATGTTCCAAGAGCCGCCGCTAACGCATCTCGTCTGCATTCTAGCGAGCGACGGCCTCAGCCTCGACCACCTGTTGGCGAAGAAGAAGCACCTCGGCATGGGAAGTAGCCGAATCCCCCTGCGCCGCCTCAAGTGCGGCCCGCAAGGCATCGACCCGCCACGTTGCTTCCTCCAGCTTGGCCTTGAGGGCGTTGGTCCTACCTTCGGCCTCGGTCCGGACCAACTCCAGCCTCTCCTTGAACTCGCGCTCGAGGTTCAGGCGCGTCGTCGCCACCCGACGTCCGACCTCCTCCGAGACACGGGTCTCCCACGTAGCGACATCGTCCTCCGCCCGTGTCACCAAGCACTCCCTTGTCTCCAGGTGCTCGTGCTCGCGCGCATGTTTGGCGGCTTCCAGCGTCAACGCCTCCTCACGCTTCTGGAGCTCCGCAGGGTCGCCGGAGACCACCTTCATCGACGCAAGGGCCGCCTCACGCAGCTCCACCTGCTCCTCCAGTGAGCGACACCGGGCCAGGAGTTCCCGTGCCCGCTCCTCCGTGGCCTCTCGTCGCCGATCAGCTTCCCGGGCTTCTTCGACGGCCTGGGAACGGGCCTCCCGAGAGGTCGCTAGCGACGCCTTGGCCTCCTCATCGTCAAGATCACGCCGACGGTGCATGAGGGCGGCAGCCGCCTCCAGCTCGCGCCTCTCCGCAACCAGCCGAAGGCCCTCGGCCTCAAGGCACGCGTCCTCATCAGCGAGTTCCTCACCAAGCAGGCTCACCGCGTCAGCCGCCCCCGAGGAACCCTTGGCGAAGAGCGCGACGCCCCGGCGCCAGCACGCCTTCCACACCATCATCCGCCCCAAGCGAGCGCCGTGGGGCCCGGATCAGCACTCCCCTCTCGGGCAGGGGGCTGGGGGCTGGTGCCCTTGAGATGACCGGGCGCGCCCTGCCGGAGGCCCGACCTAAAGCCAGTCCATCTCCAAGTGAAGAGCGCCGGGAGTACCCCAGCCAATCACGGTCCATGGCCAGACGAGAAGCCCACGGCAGGATAGCTATGCCACGAGGAGGCCCGCGAAGGAAGGCTGCGGGGAGCGCAGGGCCGCGCTGTGCCTCGGGAAGGTTCTCCTCACCAACCGGCCTCACCACAAGGGCTCTGCTGCTCGGAACGATCGAATACGGCGGAAAGGGCGGAGGTGAGGGGGATGGCTCCTCATCCACCTCCATGAGCTCGGAAGGAAGGGCCCTGCGAAGCAAGGATCAGGAAAGGCAACAGAAGAATCAGGGGCTAGGAAGGGAGAAGGCTTACTCATCGATGGCGAGGTACTTCCTACGCTTCAGCAGGCGGCAAGGGTAATCATCGCCCAGGGCCTCCCTTCTGTTCCGGAGGGCCTCAAAGTCCACACGGAAGCGACCCAAGAGTTGAGCGCAGGGGTTAGCTTGCGACGAAGAGGAAGCATCGAGGCGACTCGCGTCGGGGGCGTCCGCCCGATGCGCGCTACCGGTCGCCTCACCAAGAAGAGCGGCTGGGGCCTTGGGGGCCTCAGCCGCAGGCACTGCGAGCGGCCGCTCGCCACCCTCAGCTGCGGCAGCACGGGCCTTGGGGGCCGCTCCCTCATGAGCGCCGCCCAGTGCTGTCGCCTTGGCGGGGGCACCCTCGGCCTCTGGAGGATCATGCCTCCCTGCCCCGCCACTTGAGGAAGAGTCACCCCGGACGGCTGCGAGGGAGACCACAACCACTGGGTTCTCAGGAGGCCCCTGGAGGCCAGCAGGGCGCGGCCCCCATTCGTCGAAGATGGGCATCTGGCTCATGAAGTCACCTCTGTTCGAGCAGAGGTACAGCAAGGCCGCCCCTTGACGAATGCCGCCCGCGGAAGGATCCCTAGTCAAGACCAAGAGCACCTTCCTCAGCGCTTCAGGCGTCAGGTCCTCTTCCTGGAGCCGCATACGATCCCACGACTGCTGAAGGCCCACATTCAATGAGAATGGCGCTGGAGTGGGGCGACACGGCATAGCAAGAACTCCTTCACCACCTTGGGCGCCATCACGCCAAGCTCGCTCAGGAACTCGAAGCGACGCTAGACGAAGGCGAGCCGGGGGCTCGCGAGCGTCTCCTGGCCCCAGCCTGAGTTGGGGTCAGCAGGTGAAGATGGCTCTGTCGGCAAGGGGCTGGGCACCCCTATGTCCACATACAGCCACCACTCGTGAAACCCAGGCGCGGGCGGAGGAAGGCTGAAGTCAATTCCAGAAGCCGCTGTCTCAGGCACAGCGATGAAGCTCACGCACCCCGAACATTGTGTGGTGTCGACAAGGCGCAGAGAGAAGAAGTGGCGCAGCAAGGCAACTGAAGGAAGGATGCCCATCATTGCCTCGCAAACGAAGGAAAATACCACGAGAAGGGTGATGGATTCAGTACCCAGATGCATCATATGGATCTGATAATGGGAAAGCACGGCGTTGAAGAAATCAGAGAAGGGGGGAACCAGTCCCGCCCACAGGGCGTCAGCGAAGTACCGGACCTCAGTGGCAATCCTGTCGATGGCGAAGCAGGACGCGGGCCAGGTCGATGTCCTCCTGCACTCATTGAAGATGGTCGCCAGGGCTGAGCTGACCTTGCCCAGGCCTTCTTGATTGATTATGACCGGCCGATCGACGGCGGGGGCCGCCGTCGACGACGAGCGAGGCGGCGGCACGGGCTTCTTCCCTTTTCCCTTCCTCGGTGGAGCCATGACGCAGAAAGGGAAGGGGGGAGGTTCGAGATTGGATTGGATGTGGGAACTGGAGTTCGAGAGGAGAAAGGACAGAGAGCGCTCGAGCAGCGGGAAGGGGAGCAGCTGTGTGCTACTACGAGTCCGCCTAGCAAGGCATAAAATAAGGAGGCGTGGGGTAACAGTGTCGCTCACGTCCAATCAACCGCCACGTGGCGCCCAAGGCCGCAGGCTGTTAGGGCCCGCGACTCTTCGCACTTGCCCTTTCGCCTCTCTGCTCGGCCAAGTCTGGGCGCGCTGTGGGCCCGGGGGCTACTGTCAGCGTTTTGGGAACGGGGGTCCCCATACTTGCCTGCCTGCGGCCTGCGGCGTGGCTCAAAGGGGGCCCGGCGCGGCCCATCTTCATCAACACAAGCTCAAGACCCTCACAAGGGGCCAAGCCTCGCGGGGCGGATGACAAGGAGCTTCCTCGGGCACGGCCTCGTCAGGCTGGCTCACGAGGAGGCGGAGAGTTCAAGGCAGGGTACCTCGCGAGGTGCCCATGACGCAAGCCATGATGACCAAGGGCACCAGCCGGGCGCCAGCCCGCGTAGTGTACTCCTTTCCTCTTTGGTGCAAAGGGAGCAAGCAAAGGCGAGAGCATCAAGCAAAGGCATCCATTTCGGTGCAACAAGAACAAGACCAGCCCAACGGCCGGAAAGAAGTCATTGTGGAGCCCAAGCAGGCGTCCCCACCAGAGCCTTTGACAGGCAAGGACCAACTTTAGTCAGGATAAGTGTACCCGCTGTTCCCCTTCAAAATTGCCAATTGTTGGCGCCCTTCCCGCTCAATATTTGGGAAGAGGCCCAGGGCCTTTGCCTATAAATAGGACTAGACACCCCCGGGGTAGAGGCAGCTAGACCGGATCGAGAATCCAAGAGCCAGAACCAAGTAGCACCAGCCAAGAACAGACCCTCGCGAGGCTGTCTTCCTTGTATTGTTCATCATCAGCCCAAGAGGCAATCCACCACACCACACACTGGAGTAGGGTATTACACGACAATGGTGGCCTGAACCAGTATAAATCTTGTGTCTCTTGTGTTGTTCTGTTTGGTAGTTTTTAGATCCTAGCGATTCGGCGAGGAGCAAGCCGGTAGAGGGTTAAATCTCCGTGCGCACCCTAGTGTTCGTACCTAAAGGGTCTGCCGGAACCCGAAATCCGACAAATCTCCCCATCCATGACATAACCCCTAGGTATATTAAGCATCTTACTTCTAGTAGGAATGCTAGGTATAATAGGTGAATCATAGTCTTCATTTATTTCATCATTTTCAAATTCTTTAGCTTTAGCAATTTGTTCATCAAGAAATTCACCTAGTGGCATAGTTTCATCAAGCAGAGTAGTAGCATCATCATAGGTGTCATCTATAGAAGAAGCAGTATCATCAATTACTTGTGACATATCAGATTGAATAGTAGGTGGTGGTGTCGCAAGTCAACTAAAATAGAAGGTGAATCAAGTGCAGAGCTAGATGACAGTTCCTTAGGTCCCCTCTTCTTAAAGGGTATTGTATTAGTCTTAGAGTCTTGCAGATTCTTCATAGTGATCAGTAGATATTTAACTCCCAAGTGAACTCAACAAATAGAGCTATTGTGATGCCCCCGTTTCAGTCGTACACTAATCATACATGCAAATGTGTACGATCAAGATTAGGGACTCACGGAAAGATATCACAACACAACTCTAAACACAAATTAAGTCATACAAGCTTTATATTACAAGCGAGGGGCCTCAAGGGCTCGAATACATAAACTCAAAAAAATGAGTCAGTGGAAGCAACATTATCTGAGTACAGACATGAGTTAAACAAGTTTGACTCAAGAAGGCTAGCACAGATGTATCAATGATCGAAAAGGCAAGGCCTCCTGCCTAGGAGCCTCCTAACTACTCCTGTTCGTCAGCGGTCTCCATGTATTAGTAGCCACCCTCGGGGAAGTAGTAGTCGTCAGTGGTGGCGTCTGCTCCTGGATCCATCATCTGATCATAACATCCGGAAAGAAGAAAGAAAGGGGAACAGGGGTAGCAAAGCAACCGTGAGTATTCATCCAAAGAACTCGCAAGCATCAGATCTATACTAAGTATGCATTGGTGTCAAAGGAAGGGATGTATATGTGGACTAAACTGCAGAATGCCAGAATAGAGGGGGAGGCCTAGCCTATCAAATACTGGCATGTTCAATCATCTTGTAGAATTTAGAATAGTACAGAATAGCATATTATATTTAACAAGTATGTTTTAACATTAGCGCCTAGAGATCCTTTCTCGACTCCCTGTAAGAAAGCGATCCTGGAGCCATCATATCCTTTTCATACCTCAACATCAAGTTCTAGTTGTATCGATCGGGATACAACTCTGAGCGTCCATTACGGTGGATATGGCTATTCGAATAGATCAATCTTCCGTACAGGGGTGCACAAACTTACCCAACACGCTCGATCAACTCCGGCCGAACACACCATCAGGTCGTGACCGGCCTCAGCCGATCAACACGCCGTAGTCCTACATAGGCTCAATAGAGAGGTCACATGCCGGTTTACATCGTAAATGTGAAGGGGTCGTGGCCCAATCGTCCTTTGCAATCCTGCGTGTTGTGAGGACGGTCGGGATCAGTCCTAGCTACCTCCTTATATAAGGCAAGTGCTTACATGGACCACCTGGGTGCGTGCCGCTCAACTGTGGTGTCTGAAGAGCTTTCGGGAGAAACGTATGACAAAGAGTGCCCATACTTATTCCCGCATGGTGGTTAGTGCGAAAAATGCCAGAGGCCTACTCGGATCACGTACCCAAACCGTTAGTGTCTTGGTAGCACGCGGTAACGAGCAAAGACTCGCGATCATGTGACCTCGTTACCCTATCTCACGGACTTACAGCAAGGGCTAGGAATGCCCGACCGTGTCACGTAATTATCTCGCGGGTACCCTCCAGGTCAACCTGACATCACATCACTCGCGGATACCCCTTGGGGCTGACCCAGTGTCATCATGGTTCTGTGGTAAGTCATAGTAACCGTGGGTCCAAAACAGCAAGGGGGAATCCCAAGGAATGTCCCTCGATGGACTCCCACTCGATGTAACCGTCAAGGTGGACTTGGTGGAACCACCCTTGATGGTCCACACTTGAGGGGTTGCATGACAGAGTTGTTACCAGGAGTGGTAAAGGAGGAATCGCCCTCGATGACCACGATTGAATAGCTACACTACAGGGTTAACATCAGAAGTGCTGACGAGGTATCACCCTCGGGAGATAGTAACTCTGCAGAGTCGTACAACTAGGGGGGGTGACGTGCGGTGTCGGGGACTGGACATCAATCACGTTGATTGAGTCATCGAACGTAAAGCGAGGCAACTGGAACAAGGTGAGGGGTCACACATGGATCACTAACCAACCTATACTAAGCAGTTTAGGATAAACAGGTAAGGTATGAAAGTAGGTAACGAAAACAGGCAATGCATCAGAATAGGATCATACAAAAGACAATAGCAGTTCTAATGCAAGCATGAGAGGAAAAGAAATGGGCGATATCAAAATGATCAAGAGGGGTTTGCTTGCCCGGAAGCTCTGCTGAAAAGGAAGAAAGGTCGTTGGTGACGTAGTCGATCACAGTGGCAGGATCGGTCTCGGGGTCTACCAAAGAGAAGAGGGGGAAGAAACAATAAATATGAAGCAAACAAAGCATCACAATGAATGACTTAGCAATACGTCGTGCTAGGGGTGACATATCACCATGCTACCCGTTACAGACGGAAAGGGAAAACATTCGAAGAGGTTTTCCCGACATTTGGTATTTTCCGGACAAACAAAAAAGAGGGGACGGTTCCATGTTCAGCATGCTAGGGGCATGTGACATATGAATGGACCACGTATTCAGATTCGTTGGATTTTTTTGAGCAATTTTCATATATAAATTACTGTCATCAGAGCTACGGTTGAATTTATGAATTCCCGATTTAAACAATATTCTGAAAATCCTGGAACTTAATTAAATCCAAAAATAGGGACTAAAATGCTAAGTACACCCGAAAGTGTACCCAGCCAGAAGCACAATGAGGCTAACAGATGGGGCCCCGTTGGTTGCCTAGTCAGCAGTCAACAGTGGACAGTTGACTGGTCAACTGACTAGGGGGACCCACCTATCATTGAATCAACTATTAACAGTGTCTTTAATTGTTTTAATTAACTTAGTTAGCATGTGGGGCCCATCTTTAAGTGTCACCTTTTAGTAAAACTAACCTAACCTTTTAATTACTGAAGGGGGGCATTAGTTAGTGGGGGTTAGCGCCTAACCTAAAGGCCAGAGGCCTGGTAGCCACCAGGGGGATGCACGCACGCGTGCAGATCGAGCCATGGGTGCGGTTGGTCGGTCGGTCAGGGGCAACGGGGAGCAGGGCGGGGAGCAGCGGCAGCAGAAGTGAGCATCTATGGCAAGTAGCCGTAGCAACTAGGCACAGCGTGGCGCTAGCAGCAGAAGCAATGCTGGCAGCAGCCGCATGAGGAGCAGCCAGTAACGGCCAATGTTGCAAGAAGCAGCAGTAGGAAGCAGGAAACAACAGCAAAGCTTCAGTGATAGTAGTAGCAAAGCAGCAGGCAGTGGCCGCGAGCAGCAGCATTTACAGGCACGTATGGCTAAAGGCGGCTGGGGGCACAACGCACGACGACGAGAGTGGCTGGGTGTAGCCAGGGGACGACCGAACACGATAGGGCGCGCACGTGGCACTGTGGTGCGAAGCGCGGGTGTCGGTGTCAAAACCGGCGGATCTCGGGTAAGGTGTCCTGATCTGTGCGTCTTAGGCTGATGGTAACAGGAAGCGAGGGACACAATGTTTACCCAGGTTCGGGCCCTCTCGATGGAGGTAAAACCCTACTTCCTGCTTGATTAATATTGAAGATATGAGTAGTACAAGAGTAGATCTACCATGAGATCCTAGAGGCTAAACCCTAGGAGCTAGCCTATGATGATTATGATTGTAATTGTGATCAGCCTTCTAAGGACCAACCTCTCCGGTTTATATAGACATCGAAGAGGGCTAGGGTTTACATGGAGTCGGTTATAAGGAAGGAAACACAATATCCGGATCGCCAAGCTTGTCTTCCACGCAAAGGAGAGTCCCATCTGGACACGGGACCGAGTCTTGAGTCTTATATCTTCAAGCTTCAATAGTCCAGACGATGTATATAGTCCGGCTGTTTAGATACCCCCTAATCCAGGACTCCCTCAGTAGCCCCTGAAACAGGCTTCAATGACGATGAGTCCGGCGCGTAGTCTTGTCTTCGGCATTGCAAGGTGGGTTCCTTCTCCGAATACTCCAATGTAATTATCGAACACTCCAAACCGTGTCTGGATCCGCAAAATGATCTTCACATACCACCGTAGAGAGAATGATATTTCACAAATGCAGTCTGCTGACAACTTTTTAGACAACATGACATGTCATTTCGATCGGGTCATTATTCGAACCGTTTTCCCACAACCAGCCACAGCGCACATTGCGAGGCGGTTTCCTTGACACGTCTTGTCAAAGCTGAGATCGTGTCCCCTTATCATGGGATTCTCATCAATACGGGTATGGGTAATCCCACCATGCCATCAATCGTGGCGCTTGGGAAGTAACCGATTCTCAACGGGCGAGTGGGGAGGCGTACCGCTTTTGTCGCCCCTATAAAGGGATAAGAGTTCCCCATTTTTACCCACGCCTTCTTCCTCCTTTGCCCACTCTTACCCCCTCGAGCTCCAGCGCCCTAGCCCAAGTCTTCTCCGCACAGCTAAATATGTCCGGAGCAGGAGGCAAATGGGTGGCTTCCACCGTGAAGGAGAAGCATATCGCAAATCTTCGGGCGGCCGGATACTTGGCCGCAGACCTAGCGCACCGGCTTCAGACGACGGGCAGGTCATTCCGACCCCGGGACCCCACGAGAGGGTTGTGTTTCTCACCCACTTCGTCCGTGGACTGGGGTTTCCACATCATCCCTTCATTCACGGGCTCATGTTCAACTATGGGCTAGATTTCCATCATCTAGCCCTGAATTTCATCCTCAACATCTCGGCGTTCATCGTCGTATGCGAGGCCTTCCTCTGCATCAGGCCTCACTTCGGCCTGTGGCTACAAATCTTCTGCGTGAAGCCGAAGATCGTGAGAGGTCAGCAAGCGGAGTGCGGAGGGGCCATGGTGGGCAAGATGCCCAATGTCAACTGGCTTGACGGCTCCTTTGCAGAAACCATGAAGGGGTGGCAGTCGGGATGGTTCTACATCACCGAGCCGCGCGGCGCCAACTAGGCGGCGGCCCCCAAGTTCCGATCCGGAACCCCCATGCGGCTCACCTCCTGGGAAAAGAAGGGCCTATCCTGGGGCGAATCTACAAAGCTGACCGGACTCCAGACCTGCATCAAGAGCATGAAGGACAAGAACATCAAGCTTGTCAACGTGATCTAGGTCATGCTCGTTCCCCGGATTCTCCGGTGCCAAAGGCGGGCATTTAATATTTGTGAGTTTGTCCCAGCCGAACACCAGACGCTTCGGAGGCTCTATGGCATGACGCACAAAGACGCATGGAAGGATGTTCAAGGCCTCCGAAGTTCCTCCTGCCACATCCGAGGACCGTGGGCTCCACGCCGCGTGGCCTCCTAGTCAGGTGAGTTTTCAGGCTACCACCAGATTCGGTTCTTCCCAACATATTCTTGGGGGAGCCTTAAGTAAATGTGCATATTTGTTCAGGATTATGTGAAGACAGTGGAGCAGATTGACTGTCCGGCTCCGCTGCTAGAAGGCCCAGCTGATGCTCTCCTCACGGAGATGCTAGTCCCGGCGCCCTACAAGGTGCCGGAAAAGAAGGACTAAAAGAAGGCCCCAGGGATACGAAATGCTCTCCGGCGTAAGGTTGTGCCGGAAGCCTCGTCTGAAGATGACGAGGCACACTCCTCCCCCTAAGGGGAGGAAGAAAAAGAATAAGAAGGGACCACCCCACCAGGAGAGGGTGAGGGGCCTCAGAAGGTGGACTAGGGGGCCGGGAAAGGCTCTCGGTGCAAGGCCCTCATACCCACGTCGTCTGACAATGACGAGACAGATTCCTCCCGCGGAGGCGGGGCGAAGCAAGAAGAAACTCTACGTCCCCGCACTGGGGAGGAGAAAAAGAGGAAAGCTGCCCCGGAGGGGGAGGCTGGGACGTCCAAGAAGGGAAAGGTGTCCCTTCCGTACTACTCTGCCACGGCTGCTCACAGCGAGGAGGGGTGGCTGCCCAGGGGGAAGCCCCTGGCGCGATCGTAAGTATCCGCACTCTATCATGACTTCACTTCATAGTTTTTGTTTTTATAATGCCAAACATATATGCAGTCCGGCCAGGGTTCATCCCGAGGTATCTTCCTCGGCCGGGTCCCTGAGCGATTCAGAGATGAACTCGCTCCCGCCGGCCACTACTCCTCAGCCCGCGGATGACACGGAGGTGTTGTCTCGAAGGCTCCAAGAGCGGGGGGTGACTCTGGAGACACCCCAAGGCGGGATTCTAGATGCCGGACACGCAGGGTTCAAGATCCCCGCAGATCATGCTGATGAGAGCCACAACAAGACGGACTCTCAGCCGGATACTGTGCCGGATGCGGGCAGGCGGCCCTCGCTAGGCAGGGCGAGCCGTCCATGCCGATGACTTCCGTCACGCCAGAGGTATCGGATAGGCTACTGGAAGCACTTCGCGGCGCTTCCATGGATGACGAGCACCGTACTCTTATGGGTGCGGTGATTCAGAAGGTTCTATCCGCCTAGAGCGGACTGACCAAAGCTTGTACTAGCCTCCTGACAGGCTTTGAGGTAAGTAATAAGAATGTGTGAAATTACCAACCGATAGGTAGTAGCCCCTGATACTCTGTTTGTTGTTCAGAAGGAAAAGCCAAACAGAGGGTCAATTATAATCCACAGGAGTGTAATAATAAATGTGCATGTGAATGAGCATTTGTCTTTGCTTTTGTCTTTGCCGCTCAAGACAACCGAGGTCGCCGAACTAAAGCGGGACCTGGAGCAGGCGCAGGGAGAGCACGACCTCACAAAGAGGCAGCTCGAAGAGAACAAAAGTGAGTGATTCCCCGCTCTTATGTATTTAAGGATAGATAAAATCGTTTGTCTAATGACGAAGCATCGTGACTGTGTAACAGGGGCCACCGCCGAAGTGGTGTCCCTGAAGCAAGCGATGTCCAAGGCCGAAGACAAGGCGGCCTTGGAATGCAAGGAGCGAGAAAAGCAAAGTGCTAGAGTGGGCGAGGTACAACAAGAGCTCTGGGACCTGGGCAAGAAGTTCGAGTCCGTGGAGTGTGATCTGAATATGAAAGAGGCCGAGCTTGCGAAGGCCCATGTGAGTATGAAGGATGCCAAGGCCGAAGCCGAGAAGGCACAGCAGGAAATCCAGGAGGCCAAAAAGATAGCAGTGGGTAAGAAATTCTTTATGCAAAGCAAACATGTGGAGGAGGCGTTTCTTTTACTTACCCGGGTCGGAGCTCTCGAGGCGTTCGCGAGATCTGCCATGCAGCAGACGACGCTGCGGAGTTCTACCATGCCCGGGAGGGGAGCTCAACGGAGAAGCTGTTCTGGTCCCAGTATGCTGGGGCCGAACACCCAATGCCTCTGGGTGACCAACTGAAGCAGTTGGTCGAACTCGACACGGCGGCCGAAGTGGCTATGAAAGATTTCATAGTCCGGATGTGGCCTGGTGAGCCCCTGCCCACTAGCTACTTTGGCCTGATCAAGCGGATGGTGAATGCCTGTCCGCAGCTTGAAGTGATCAAGCGATCCGTCTGCATTGAGGGTGCCCGCCGGGCCTTTGCCCGTGCGAAGGTGCATTGGGGCAAGCTGGATGCGGAGAAGCTGGTGAAGGACGGGCCGCCGGAGGGCAAGGCGTATCGTCATCCCGAGAAGTACTATGATGGCATTATGAAGGGCGCTCGCCCTCGTTGCCGATGAATGTACCAAGGACAAGATCTTTGACTAAATGTACCTCTCCCACTGTTGTAATTTAAAGACGAAGTTACTTGTGCTATGTAGCACTGTTGGCTTTAAAATATTACCTTCTGTCCGGCTGTTTATAAAATTACGAAAGTAGGCCAGTCGTCGGCTTCCGCCCCCACATAACTAGTACCGGGGTGTTCCTGGAAAAACTCGGATACTCTTTATCCAAATTTTTGGTCCCTTAAGGAGCTATCCGACGCAGCGAACAAGGCAATCGGACTATATGGCTTTATAACTTTCACTTAGCCATAGAAGTCTATAATTTTAAATTTCGGCGAAGCCCCTAGAATTCGGAGGGCCGAATTGGGGCGCTATATAGGCCTAAATCGGACAAGACCGATTAATCGCCTAAAACAGAAAAAATCTTTAAGGATTTTAAGACCTCTCGAATAGCGACCAGCTCTCGCCGCATCATGCCGGTCAGTTTTCGGCTTTCTCCACTGAGGTGCTTGTCCGGAAGAACCGGGACACAATCGCAGTAGTTCTCCCTGCGCTACCTTAGCTGATATAATGGAACGTAAGGTACCAAAACAAGGGAGCCGGGCTAACCCAACTGTGGACCCTAGACATGATTCGGAGCTGATGCATAGAGTGCTATAAGTTCGGGGTGCCGCACTGTTTAAAGTGTTCAGACTTTTTTTGTCGTAGTACGGGGCGCCATAAGAAGCCCCTGGCAAACGGACCGTACCAAGGTGTACGGATGCAATATCAAAGAAGCATTTGTAAGAAAAAATGCTCAAATAAGAATAATAAGCTGACGCTGTATGTGATCTCCCATTGATGAATAGTATGTTTAAGCGTATGTTTACAATGAATGCATTAAGCGGAGATAAATAGGACTATTTGACATGTCCTATCCAGGGGCAGGCCGCGTACAGATAGATAAAACAGGTATAACGATCGTAAGTAGATTCCACCTGGGTATTTCCTTCTATGTGCAAAGCATGTTGCCTCCTTGGTTTTATCCCCTGTATAAGTCCGACGACCCGGCTCTTCTAAAGGGGCTGCCCTAAAGCAATGTCCTAAAAACATAAAAAGGGAGATTTATAAAGGTGTGTTGCGATGATACCGCACTATTGACTCAGTCATTGCTGCGCCTCCGCCTGTGCCCATGGTATTTTGAGTGCGTAATTGTGTGCGTGTGGCATGAATGCTGCTTTTATGGGGCTTGAGCGGAGGCCGTACTGCTAGTCGCGCTCTTGGCATGCCTGATGATCCTGTTGCGGGGTGCTCCGGACTCGCTTGACGGTGCTCGAAGTTGTTGTCGCCGGATTGGTTTGTCGGAGGAGGCCGCGTTGTACTTACGCCGCGAGGGCTGCAGTATGCTCTTCTATTCGGAGAGACCGGTCCATGTTTCCGTTGACAGTTATGACCCTACGCAGTACTGGCATCTTGAGCTTGAGGTATGCGTAATGTGGTACCGCATTGAATCTAGCGAATGCGGTTCGTCCCAGCAGTGCGTGATAACCACTGCAGAAGGGGACGATATCGAAGATTAGCTCTTCGCTTTGGAAGTTATCCGGAGATCCGAAGACCACTTCCAATGTTATAGAGCCCGTACAACAGGCCTCTACCCCAGGAATTACACCTTTAAAGGTGGTTTTAGTGGGCTTGATCCTTGAAGGGTCAATGCCCATTTATGACCTCGTGTCACGATAGCAGTTCAGCTGCCGCCGCGTCCATGAGGACTCACATGAGGTGGAATCCGCCGATGATTGGGTCTAGGACCAATGCGGCTGAGCCGCCGTGTGATGCTAGTAGGGTGATCCCACGATCAAAGGTGATCGGACAAGCTGACCATGGGTTGAATTTGGCGGCGGCTCCATCGCATAGACGCCCCGTAGTGCCCGCTTCCATTCCCGCAGGGATTTGAGTGGCGAGATCATGTTGACTGTTTTCACCTAGGGGAAATTTCTTACATCCCCGTGCAGACAGACGGGGCTCCTCATCATCATTGTTGTGCAGCCCCTTGTCCTTGTTTTCGGCGTTTATTTTACCGGCCTGTTTGAACACCCAGCAGTCTCTGTTGGTTTGGTTGGCTAGCTTGTCTAGGGTGCCATGAATTTGCACAGCGTTCAAAGACGCGTCCAGCATGGGACGGTCCTGATTGCTTCTTTTGAACGGCTTCTTCCGCTGACCGGATTTGGATCCACTGAATCCGGCGTTGACTGCCGTGTCTTCGGTGTTGTCGCCGATGTTCCGTCACTTGTGTCTGTTGCGCCGTAGCTTGCCGTTATTGTCACAGACGTCCGAAGTGCTAGAGTGTGGCGTGGTGCTGCTGTGAGCCAACTAGTTGTCCTCGCCCGTGCAAAAGCATGTCATAAGTGTCGTGAGGGCTGCCATGGACTTGGATTTTTCCTGGCCGAGGTGTTGGGCAAGCCACGCGTCACGGATATTATGCTTAAAAGCCGCTAGGGCTTCGGCATCCAGACAATCGACTATTTGGTTCTTTTTAATTGGGAACCGAGTCCAGAATTTCCTGGCCGACTCTCCGGGCTGTTGACTAATGTGGCTCAAGTCATCGGCGTCTGGTGGTCGCACGTATGTGCCCTGGAAGTTGTCGAGGAATGTGTCTTCCAAGTTTTCCCAACGGCCAACGGAATTTGCTGGCAAGCTGTTTAGCCAGTGCCGGGCTGGTCCTTTGAGATTATGGGGAAGATACTTGATGGCGTGTAGATAGTCTCCGCGGGCCATGTGAATGTGGAGAAGGAAATCTTCGATCGATACTGCGGGGTCTATTGTGCCATCGTATGATTGGATGTTTACGGGTTTGAACCCTTCTGGGAATTCATGATCCATTACTCCGTCAGTAAAGCAGACGGGGTGCGCGGCGCCTCTGTGCCGGGCTATGTGGCTACGCAGTTCGAATTGGTCTGTGTTGTTGTGTTCGGGCCGGTCGGACTTGTTGATAATGGATCCGGCGTGACGGTCATCGTCACGCACTGGGGCGCGCCCCCGCGATCCGTAGGTCGATCTTGGTTGTCCTGCTTTGTTTTCCAGTATATCTTGTAGGTCTTGCCTGTTGCCCCGGGCCGTAGTGTATTGGTGTGGGGGTGCGGGCTGGTATTCGCGCTGATATTCCATTTTATCCCGGCCACGGGGTGGCCGGTCAGCCGTTTGGCGCTCGAGTCCGTATTCCTGAGCTGCCAGGACTTCAGTCCATCTATCTGTGAGCAGGTCTTGATCAGACTGTAGTTGCTGCTGCTTCTTCTTCAGGCTCCTCGTAGTGGCCATAAGCCGACGCTTGAAGCGCTCCTGCTCCACGGGATCCTCAGGCATGCCGAACTCGTCGTCGCCGAGGCTAATCTCGTCTTCGGAGGGGGCATGTAGTTGTCCTACTCCGGATATCCGTCGGTCGCCTGTTCGTCCGGGCTGACCTGCTCATCATCCTGCTCATCCTGCTCGAAGGCGGGCTGATCAGGGTTGTATTCCTCTTTGGCACCATCCGGATTGTTTTCGTCTCCTGGGCCGGTATTGCTATGGCGGGGCTTGGAGCGGCGCCTACGACGCCTATGTTTTGTTTGTCTCCCTGAGGGGTTATTCTCCGTTGCCTCGTCACCATTGGTTTCCTTCGGAGTGTCCACCATATATATATCGTAAGAGGAGGTGGCTGTCCACCGCCCTGTGAGCGGCGGTTTCTGTACTTCTCCCGCATCGTCGTCCATAACGTCGATTTCTTCGGAGTCGAAGTCAAGCACGTCGGTTAGATCATCGATCATGATAATGAAGTGGGTGGTGGGTGGGCAGCGAATTCCTTCGTCGCCTGCTTCCCACTCAAGCCGGACATAGTTCGGCCAAGAGCCTCCTGACAAAGAGACAGACTTTAATGAGTTCAGCATGTCGCCAAAGGGCGAGTGCTGGAAGATGTCCGCGGTGGTAAACTCCATCACCGGAGCCCAACCTGGCTCAGCTGGCTCAAGAGTTCACATACTGGAACCAACAACCGGATACGAGTCCGGGGGTCCGGAGTCACAGGCTTTCACAGAGGTGAGGCCTGTGTTCGTCTCCACCGCTAATGAGTGTGAGGCCTACGAGACGGGGTCCATCCCTCCATCCTTAGGCAACGCAGCCTGCACCAGATTTAGGTCCGCGGCTACTGCAGGGGTGATATCCCAAGCATTGTCCGATAGCACGTCTAAGCCGTGCTTGTCGTGACTGTCTTAGGCTCATGGTAACAGGAAGCGAGGGACACAATGTTTACCCAGGTTCGGGCCCTCTCGTTGGAGGTAAAACCCTACTTCCTGCTTGAATAATGAGGGAAGCGAGGGACACAATGAGTCGTACAAGAGTAGATCTACCACGAGATCGTAGAGGCTAAACCCTAGGAGCTATCCTATGATGATTATGATTGTAATTGTGATCGGCCTTCTAAGGACCAACCTCTCCGGTTTATATAGACACTAGAGAGGGCTAGGGTTTACATGGAGTCGGTTATAAGGAAGGAAACACAATATCCGGATCGCCAAGCTTGTCTTCCACGCAATGGAGAGTCCCATCCGGACACGGGACTGAGTCTTGAATCTTGTATCTTCATGCTTCAATAGTCTGGACGATGTATAGTCCGGCTCTCCGGATACCCCCTAATCCAGGACTCCCTCAGCGGGCGCGGATCAAGGCCAACGGTCGGATCTCGGGTGGGGCGAGGCGGGGCGGCGACAAATAGCGTTGGGCCATGGAGAAAACGGAAGAGGGGAAGCGAGGGGAGCTCACCGCGGAGGCACACGAAGGCCCAGCGGTGGGTTAGGTGTGAGGACCCTGACTCAATGGCACACCGATCTAGTATGTAACAGCTCATATCACTTTGCGGCCTCATGCATGGTATCCCCGTGGGTGACGCCTTACCAGGCCCGGGACCATTTGCGCCTTTTGGCACACATATATGATAGTGTCGCTAGCATCCACATGACAAGGAGACTGGGCTGACATGGCTAGTCGTGAACCAAAAGTGGCACTAACTTACAGGGACAGGCATACATGACCCAGCAACGAACATCTCGGTCATCAGCAAGTGAATCGGGCTGTAGCAGCTGGGCTAGCAGGACTCCGGTAAACCGGGCTGTAGCAGGCTAACACGACTCCGGTAGTCACTGCATGACATTTCCCCGAAGGGACAGACACATGAACGAAGAAGGACACACCGGCCAGCCTAAGTGTTCCCGAGCAGTAGCAAGCTACAAAGGCTCAGTGGAAGCACTAGGAGACATTTCCCGGTAAGAGAGGCTACCAAGGATAAACCACTAGATATCCAGATCCCACACATACCAAGCATTTCAATAACATACACACAATATGCTCGATATGTGCAGTACAACATGGCATCACACCATGACTCTACAACTCAAGTATTTTATTCAATAGGCTCCGAGGAGCGAGATATTAGAAACATGGGTCGCAAGACCCAACATTCAGAGCATACAGGTCAAAGCACATGCGGAAGCTTAACATGTTTGAGTACAGACAACTACAAATGGAAAAGGCTGAGAAGCCTGACAATCTGCCAGATCCTGCCAAGGGCACAAGATCGTAGCTGAGGTAACAAGCTAAATGTCGAAGTCCATGCGGAACTACTAGTGAGACTGAAGTCTCTTTGCAAAACATAAAATAGGCAAACGTGAGTACAAATGTACCCAGCAAGACTTACATCAGAACTAACTACATGTGCATCATTATCAACAAAAGGGGATGGTGGGGTTTAACTGCAGCAAGCCAGCTTTAACTCGGTGGCTATCCTGAACTACGACTGCAAGTAACTCTTTTGAGGTAGCGCACACGAGTCCACATATTCACCGTATCAATACATCACTATGGATCCGCTCCCATCTCCCTACGAGAACACCATCCATAGCACTCACGCTTATCTTGCGCATGTTAGAGTATCCACTTTTACTTGTCTATGAACTGTATAGCCAACCCAGAGGTCCTTTACCGTGGATGCGGCTATTCGAATAGATTATTTATAACCCTGCAGGGGTGTACTTCTTCACACATGTTTCCACCACTTAGCGTCTGCACACAACGTGTGCTCGGCAGACTTCAAGCGAAAGCCGATGTGGGTGTAGACCACGACCTACCTAAACACTCAAGTCTCTAGTCCAGGTTTATTGCCTATTCAGGTTCCATCCGCAGGGAGTCCGGCCGAGGTTTACACTTACGGCCCCGAACAATGTGTACAGGGTTCCGTGACACCAAATGGGCGCTCGGCATACCCGGCCACGTGCCTATCACATCACAGCCCACCCCTCCGGCCGATGCTGCGCATGGCCTCCAGCAACTACAAACACTAGAAACTACTTGCAACTCCTGGACAGAGGACAAGGGTGGTTAAGAAGTCGAGCAAGGTCATATTTCAGGGCCCAACGTGTGGTAGTAGTTGTTTCATGGATGACAAACACATAACTCAGTTCCTGAGGACGGCTTCAATGAGACAACCCACCATGTACTCCTACATGGCCTCTCACCGCTACCTTTACCAAATCATGTTCACACACTTAGCTCACACACAGCAGGACATGTTCATCACTGTTCCAATTCATTCCCGATGAATCAGACCCGACTCAACTCTAAGCAGTAGCAGGCATGACGAACAAGCATGAATGAGTAGGCACATCAGGGCTCAAACAACTCCTACTCATGCTAGTGGGTTTCATCTATTTACTGTGGCAATGACAGGTCATGCAGAGGATAAGGGGTTCAACTACCACAGCATGTAACAGTTGAATCGTAGTTGTCCTAATGCGGTAAAAGAGAGCAGAGCTGGAGAGTGGGTTTGTATTGGAATGAACAAGGGGGTTTTGCTTGCCTGGCACTTTTGAAGATAGTATAGCTCTTCATCGGTGTCACCGAACTCATCGTCGAAACCACATCTATCGAGAGGGAACAAATACCGGCAACAGAGAGGGAAACACAATCAATGCAATGCACAATATGATGCATGATCATGACATGGCAAAATGAGTGTGTTTGAGCTAATGCAACTACAAATAGGGTGGTTTGAGTCATTTTGAACCAAAGGTTCAATTTCAAACTCAAGCTATGAATTTATGAAGTGCATTATCATGTTTTGATATGAACAGCAGGTTTAAGTTGCTTTAACATGCATGAAACCAGTACGGATGGATAGATTGGATTTTTATGATCATTTTTCATATATAAATTATTTCATTTGGAGTTACAAATAATTTTCTATGAATTTTAGAAGTTTAGGGCATTTTCTTGAATTTCCCGAATTGTTTTAATCCAGCAAATGACTTATTGCATCAGCACTGTGTCACTTTGATTTCAGCTGGTCAACAGATCGGGTCCACATCAAACCTGACCAGTGGGGCCAACTAGTGAGTGACCCAGTGTCATTTGTGTCGCTGACAGGTGGGCCCAGTCAATAGACATGTCAGCATGGTCAACACTGATGTATGGGGTCGGTCAATGTGTGACGTGGCCAGGTCAGGTCAAACTGACCTGTGGGGCCTGTGGGGTTAGTTTAATTTAAATGGAAATAGACTCGGGTTAATTAGGGCATGGGGCCCATCTGTCATTGACCTAGGATTAGTCTAATCGCGTAATTAGTACTAAGCTAATCTGCCACGTCAACGTCGCCGGAGCCTGGCAGGCGGCGACCAATACGACGGCGGCGTGGCTCGGAAACGCGCCACACACGGTGGCTGGACGCGCGGAGACCACCGGGGCGTAGCCTGTGCTCTCCCACATCCAGAGGGGCAGGTGGTTGGCCGCGGGGGCGCCGGAGCTCGCTGGAACGGAGCTCGTGGCAGCGACCGGAGCTCGGGCACCAGCGGGTTTGCCGTTGCACTACACGAGAGGATGAACGGGTGTGTGCTACGTGCTCCTGGTGAGGTGGGGAGCACGGTTCCGTGCTTGGAAGTGAGTTGCGGTGGCCCTGGCCGCGACGAGGAACCACGGCGCGGTGAGCTCACGGCTCCGGTGACGCGGGCGGCTAGAGGTGCGTACAGGCATGGGGAGCAGGGGAGAAGAATGTGGAGCTCACAGTGGGGTCGGAGATGGTCTCAGCAAGCTCTGGGAGGCGGAGACGACGGCGGCGATCGTCGATGGACGAGGAGGGGAACAGTAGAGCTGGCAGCATCCAGGGGCTTCCGGCTCCTTCCGTCTTGGTGAGGATGGAGAGGGGGACAAGGCGGAGCTTCCTGGCGCGTCAGCGAGGCGGGGCAGTGGCTATGGCCACGGCGGCAACGAACGGTGGCGACGGGCTCCGCTCGAGTGTCGCGGAAGAGAGAAACAGAGGAGGGGGAGGAGCAGAGGGAGAGTGGGAGGGCGTCGAGGGGCCGCGTGGCGTCTCCAGGGGGTTGTCGAAGCGAGCAGGGAGGCGTGAGGAGGTGGAAGCAGGAGGTGGCCGTGAGTGCGCGCGCAGGCGAGACGCCGGCGTCCTTCTGGTGCAAGGAGGAGGGCGACTGGCAGTTGCCGTTGGGCTGGGCCGGCTGGAGGAGCTTGGCCAGGTAAGTGGCCCAGGTGGGCTTCCTCTCTTTTCTTGTTTTCCGTTTTGTTTTCTATTTTGCTTTTCTGTTATTGATTTAGTAAAATGCTAAACCACTTCTAAAACTTCTGAAAATATTTGTGGGCACAATTAGAATTATTTCCAACAGCCCTCAACTAGTTTCAGAATTATAAGAGCATTTAAAATATTTATAGAATTTAAATGCTCCAATTCAAATACAATATGAGTTAATTCAAAAATCCAAAAATGACCTAATATATATTCATCATTTTTGGCAAGGTTTTCACCTTAACCAGAAATCATGAACTTTTCTTAGGTACATTTTGGGTTTATTGAAAACAGATTTTATTTTATCCTATCTGAATTCTTTCTGATGCTAGGGTTTGATCAATCCCCATTTCAACTTAAATAATATTTAAACATGATGCAACAGACAAGTGCTAGTCTAGTGCAAGGTAAAGCTAGGGATGTGACAACTCACCCCCACTAAAGAAGAATCTCGTCCCCAGATTCAAGCGTAGGGCAAGATGGAAGGGGAGCACATACTAACACAAACTTCACGAACCAGGTTCCACTTCATAAGAACGTTGATTCGATCACCATCTTTATCTCGATGTCTTGCTCTGAAAACTGCAACCAACATGACAACGAGAGGAGAGGGAGAACTCCAGAAGGATCGACCTTCTCGTAGCTCGAACAACTCAGGATCAACTCGCGGAGTGAGACATTGAAACATCTCTCGAGCTGAGACACGAAGCGTACATCCAAAGGGATGGAGTGAAACAGATGACGAAGGTTCACTAGGTAGACAAAGATTCCACACTTAAAGAGGTGGTGAACGGTTGTCAACGTAGCAAGGAGTTGAGTTGCCATGATACCACAACGAGACAACTTAGAGGAGGGTGACTCATAGAATTATTACCTTAAGTGGCAAAAAGAATTACTTTTGATTCAGAGATCATTGAAACTTTTATATCAGCCTAAGGCAAATCACAACAAACGTTGGCGGAGTACGAAGGGATGGCATACCCAGACTAGAATGGACTATGTGGATTACCTTGCTGAAGACAACACAAGGGGTGATTTTGCTTATCACCGGAAATGGATGGTACACATGGTAAGTTAGCACAATGGTATTGCAAGCTGGGAACAAAATGCAAATGCCGGAAATGATTCTAGTAACTGGGGAGGAACTCAATAGTAGGGAATAATTCCACTGTTGGAATGGTTATAGCATAACTGAAGAAAATTGGAAGCAATCCCAGTTAGTGCCGGTGATAATACCTAGTGCTTGTGCGTGCTCTCAAGAACTTGAGCATTTCCCTATTCATCAAGGTTTTACCAATATCCATGTCAAGGATCCTGGCAACGCAACATGATACCATGATGAATAGTGATGGATGATGCAGATGCAAAGGAAGATAACACTTTCTCAGATTTCTCCTTAGCGGGGCCAAGGGGATAAAATCTGGATGATTGATCGAGAGATATTTAGCACTCCGCTTCTAATGTTCTCCTTGATGTGCTAGCATAACCCATTTATTGATATGGTTTGGTATCTAGAACATCAAGTAACACGTCGGACTTCGGGAACACAAAAATCCATAAGGGACAACTAGGGAGTAAATCCTACGAAATCCTTATGGGGAGGTGGTCAACTTGATTCAATCGAGATACTACAATAATGGGTCTTCCGGCTGGGTGTGTTGGCCACGACATCCACTTTACTGGGTTACAGAGAGACCGATACTATAGTTCTTGGGAAACGTTCCAACCATCATATTTGCCTGAGATTCAGATCTGGTTCGTATCAGAATATTCCAGACTCATCAAGTCTAGAAAGAAATTAAAGTTTACAACACAAATCGACGAGATGACGTTGCAAGATTCTCGAGAAATGGACTACGATAGTAGGCTCCAAAATATGAGCTGGTTCTGCTACAAACATGTGAACACGTTGTCCCAAACAAGCATGATCACATGGTAGTCTTACAACGAAACGCTACCGAGTTCTGGTTGGGAACCATCATCGAAGGATAACGGAATCTTGTACAAATCTGTGAGGTACCTTCAGGACTAGCACTTAGAACTTATTATCCTTGAAAAAATCAGTCAGTGGCCTGGTGTGCTAGGGATACATATAGAATGAAGATTATCAGTCTATCAGACCACAGAATACTTCGCACGTATGCATGACTGATTTGGAATGATTCCAAAGGAAGCAACATTGACTTTGTTGAATTTACGACGGCAACTAGCATTAGATGCACATGAACTGAAGAGAGTCACTTCTTACATCCAAACATATGCTTCATGAGCGAGCATGAAGAGATTCTTTCAAAAGTTTCCAACACTAGCTTAATGTTCAACACGAATCATGGAGGAGATAAGGATGTTTTCGATGGGCTCAACAATAATTCATCTAGGTTTCCATGGGGATGGAATTCCACAACTATGTGAACAATGTGATAGCATTGGCCGAACCAAAGGATATAATCGTGTATGCTCGGGGAATCAACCATGAGTAAGACAACATTACGATCATCGTTGGTTCTGATTTGATTTGACGATAACCCATACTCAGATTAACGATTGGATAAAACAATAGCGTTGACAATTGATCATGAGGATCAATTGATGAAGATATCATCTTTCTTCAACACACACGCAAAAGAATATTCCTTTGGGATGAACTAAGTCAAACAAGACTTCTATCTTCCAACTCTCCAAGTTGTTGTCAGCTTAACCAACTAGCTTAGGGGTACCCAACACGGATTCCTGGAGAAGTGGTGGTTACAAGAAACCAACTTCATCACGAACTCAACATAGCGGTCAGGTGATGATCTGGTGATACTTCCGTGAAGATATCCGGAAAATCACAAACCACCGACATGTTACTAAGCTCGAGAAGAATCTTGCTTTTCAGGGCAAGATGATATGATCAATAGAGCGAGGGATTGACACAATCCTAACTCATTGATCGGAGAGTGCACCGGAAATAAGGACTAGGTAGCACGATCAATCTTAGGGTGATGATTCAATAATCAACATGCTAAGAATGAGGTTATTGTCCATTTAACTACCAAGCAACGGAGTTGCTAGGAGTATAGATTTCACACATCAGGATTCACTTGTCGGCATTCCAGTTGCGACAACATGGAACCAAGGAATGAATAATGATAGCGAGAAGTATCACTACGCCAAGAATTCATGAGAGGGGGTGCAGTTCTCATGACATTCCTGACATAAAGTGGGTAATACTTCAGGGTAGAACAGAACAAAAGCTGGATTAATATTTGATCTGCGGAACACAACTGCTTTGACCCAATCCTGGATATGGATGAGGTACTTGAGTTTGTTTCTCCTAGTCATTCCGAAATAGAATGGCTTGACAAACCACAAGAGTAATAGGCATCGATGAACACGAGTGCATGACTACTCCAGACTATCAATTGATAGACGAGGGTCAGAATACAAATAAAGAGGGACAACTCAAAGGGAAATATAACTCTCTGAGTTTGGATGCATAGATTAGTATGTCGAGCAAAGCTCAACATATTTCTTCCAGATAACCCATGCGGAGAAGGTAGGACTGGCAGAGTCACGATATAGAATGGAGAACTCATCGATAGCACTCTTGTTGTGATCTCTTTGTTCAAGGAACTTCTGCCATAAGCGGTTCATAGTATTTGGAAGAAGGAAATACGACAGACCTCGAGGAATAATGCAAAAGTTACTAATAACCTAAAGGACCTAGCAAACACTATCAACATGAAGTAAGTAGGGTGGGTCTTGGTTCGAAAACCCAGGACTAGAGTGGGGGAGGAGTGGAGGCATTTAACTGCATTCTTCTTCTCCTCTTCCTTGCTTCGTCTTGGATATGCTGGAAGGGAGAGTGTGCAACAGCGCCCCGGGCTTGAGCTTTGGGTTGATGATGCCGGGTGATGGTGTTAGCGATCAGGGAGTGATCTTGGTCTATGTCCAATGTGAAAGGCTCGGGACCGTTGGAAACCCCAGTACGTCCCCTCTCCTTGGAACTGGGGTTGATGTCGACAAGAGGCGCGTCTTCCTGCCTGCCAAGGAGGGGAGTGGCGTGCCTCAAGCCCCTTGGCCGTCTTGGTCGCTCGCAGTCTCTTCGGGGAAGGAACCGGACTGGAGTCTTGGCGCTTCTCGGGAGCGGTGGTGATGGAGAGAAAATGAGGGAAAGCGGAGCTAGTGAGTAGCGGAGGGTCAGGTCAGGGTACGATGGTGTGGATGCCTTCGCCTCCAACCGACGACCTTCCGCCTCGTCTTCTATACTTCCCTTCCCTCCCCGGCACCATCATCACCAGCCTCTTTGGGCTATAGGTGGGGAGGGATTTCTTCTTGGTTCCTTTGCCTCTCCTCCAGTGATCTCCTGACCGAGCCTCTGTGGATGACCATGCCAGGGCTCGAGTCGGGTATTCTCGCTGGTGACGGCGGCCGGGAGTGCTCCGCTCTCCTCCGATGCTTCTCCTCCACACCTTCGCCACCCCTGGTCTCGTTCGGCCACCTTCGGGCGGGCCTGGACGGGGCTGGGACAGGTTCTCACCCGGGCACTTTTCTCGTCTTTTCGTCCTTCACAAGCCAAGCGGTGGTTCCTCCTCTCTCTCTTCCGCTTCTACCCCTCCCATCGATTCCCTGTTCCTTCCGCATCGCCGCCGCCAGAATGGGGAAGAAACCGACGGACAAGAAGAACCAGACAACCGCGGTGAAGGAGGCCGCCACAGAGGGAAACAGGAGAGGGCGGAGCTGAGCAATAGGTGGAGCGAAGATGTCGTCTTCACGCCGTCGAACTTGAGCGGCCCTGTCCTCCAAGCAAGGCATGGGTATCTATGGGGGAGGCCTATTGAAAAGGGGCTTGGAGCGCATGTGGTTTATGTGGCGGGGAAGGAGAATCCGCTAGATTCTTATCGATTCTTCTGCGCTTACGTCATCTGCGGCCTTTGTCCCCCCTTCTCCGAGTTCTTTGAAGCAATCATGAACATCTATGGGTTCCACCTCCTTGATTTCACGCCAAATGCAATGGCGACCATGGCCATCTTCGCGCATTTGTGCGAGAATTTCGTCGGAGTCATGCGCAATGTGGATCTGTTCCGGCATTACTTTGTCCCGCGAGTGGAGAGCAATTACCGCTTCGGAATCATTAGCTGGATGCCACGCATGGTGAGGAAGATCTGGGATTATCTCCCTGGGTACCTGCGCGAGAGGTGGGATGAATGGAGTGGAGATTCATGATGGATCCAGGATAAGGAACCCCCGAGTTTTGCGAAGCTGGGAAGGCATGAGCGCGACAAGGCCTGGAGTGCCAAAGGCCTTACTAAGGACAGGTTGTGCCCGGCAATCACCCGTTTGAGGACAGCCGTGTTAACCATCGAGCATGTGGGGGCAGACTTCCTTCTCCGCCGCATCTCGCCATTACAGGAAAGGGACAGATCAGTGTGGCTGTATGGCAATGCACAAACAAGATGAGGTTGCTTCCCGAATTTTCCAACAACTAGTCGGTTTATGGTGATGCCTGGTTGTGTGACCAACTGTTTGGTCGCCTCGAGTTGTTCAAGCTCTCGGCAACCATCATCCCTTTGAACATCAATTCTTCCCAAGACCAGATATTGAAATGGATGTCGTACTGCAATACTGAAGGGGTAGCAAGCACTTGGCAGCTACCCACCCTGGATGAGGAGCTCGAGTGGTCGAACACCCTCGTGGAGTGGACACTAGGACTGAAACCAGAATGTATAATCCCACCTCCTTTGTGGAGGTGGCACATATTTTGCGGAGGGTCGAGGAGGCCAAGGCGACTAGCCTCGCGGAGATGGCGAAGGCCGCGAAGGCCGGAAAGAGAAAGGGGAAGGCCGGGGACGGGAATTCTTCCAAAGGCGGCAGCGAGACTCAAGACACGAAAGGAGCTGGTGGGGAAGAGCTTGCCAGGGATAACTTTGTCGGGCTAGATGCCCTAGCCACGGCAGCAAAGGAGCTCCAGGAGCAGGGGGAGGTCGGCGAGGTGGCGGAGCTCGAGGAGTGCCTCACGGCTGGGCCGCAAGCCCCTGAGCAGCGCACCGGCAGGCATGCCGCCGCCGAGCGAGCTGCCAAGAAGGTGAAGAAGACTACCACCAAAGCCTCCAAGGCTGATGTGACAGCCTGGCTTTTGGCCCTTTTCTTTTTCTTTTGATTTATATGGTTTTTGCTCTATTTTCTTTTTGGAATGGTTCTGTGGCCTTGCCACCTGGGAAATCATCCTCATTCCCCCTCCCAAGTGACCAAACCCTAAAATCTTCTTTTCTAGGGAAATCTCCTTTCTCTATCAAAGGAATAACCCTATCTACCCTAGGTTGTGAAGCAACCTATATTTCTGTCCATCCAAAAATTCCCAAATAATTCTCATAATTCCTTTGGGTCATATATTTCTCAAATATGCCCAAACATTTCATTGTCAAGTTTGAAAATAATTCCCGAATATTCCTTTTTCTATTCTTCCCTAAATAGCACTTTGTGAAGGAAGTGTCATTTATATTTTCCTAGTTGCTCCCAAACTTTTTGGTCATGCTTATATGTCCCAATAATTGCCTCATGCACAAATTCAACTTTATTGGCCTAGCCAATCTTCCTTGGTGATTTTTCAAAGTTTCTGTCAGACAGAAGGCTTTGTGACGGAAGTACTAGCTAGCAGTATCCAAATGAGTTGAACTTTTGCACACTCCTTCATGTGCTCATATTAACCCGTTCCACCCAATTGCAGCCCCATCAAATCATCTATGTGAGCACAGGACCAAATCTTTGATTCTGGCAATATTTTATGGTTGTGAAACAAGTGTATTTTATATTGCTTCAAAAAATTTGATAAATTACCAGATCATGCTCCTACCCATAAAACATCTCTCCACCAAAGTTCGGATCATTTCATTAAGCCATTTGATCACCAAAATTAATCCAAGTTTCTATACAGAAATGATGTTTGTGAAGCAAGTACCATTTTGGCTTGTCCATTTGGTATGAGCTTCTTACAACATCTTTATATGTCCAAATCATCAAGCCTTGCCCAATTTCAGCCAAAGTTGCTTCTCCATGTGAATGCGTCATCAAAATCAAGTTTCTGGACCAAACATGCACTTACAAAGCAACCCTAGTCATTTGTGGTCCATTTCTTCTCTAAACCTCCATGACTATAGGCCTTCCATAGATAAACCTCCCAGAAAACTCCATTGACCCCAGTCAAGTTCCTGTTGATCACCAGTACACGGCCAAGTTTACTGTAGTAAACTTCAGGCGATGATTACCAGTTAACCACAGCCCCTCAGATCAAGCCAATGGCACATAAATGATCCAACCTGGAAGGACTAGCCCCCAGACATAGTTTGCCATCCTATACAGCACTCCCCATGCCATGTCGCGTGGTGACCGCACAGCTGGCATGCGCATCTACGGGCTCTGTGCATTGTGGCATGTCGAGGACACTGTTTATGTTTTGGCACTCTTCCCCTCGTCGTCTTCGCGCGCGTGAGCATGTCCCTTGGCTTCCTCTCGTCGTCATCATTCCTCTGGACCCCGCTCCCCCTTCGGCAGCTTCCTCACTGACGCAAGCCGTCGTGTGCCCACGGGAGAACAATGGCGATTTGGCTCTGTTCGTCGCCATCGTCATCCACCCCGTGCTCCCTTGACTGCCTCTTCCCCGTGAGCTCTCCCTCCTGTTCCCTCTCGTCGCCTCACCCGAGCTCATTCCCCTGCACACACGTCCACAGCGCCGGACACACATCCGCGGCGATGCACGCTCGGCCGCCTCCCCCTCCTCGTATTTAAGGCAACCCTGAGCTCCCTCGACCGCACCAGCAGTCCTCCCTCACTCCCAGAGCCCCGCCTAGCCATCCCCTCGAGCTCGAGGAGATCTCTGTGGTTGCCATTACCACCATGGCCATCGCCCCTGTCCACCCCGATTCCGGTGAACCAAACCCCTCTCCACCGTCTTCCACCTCTAGTAGGTCATCCCGCCACCATAGCCTCTCCCGTAGCCCTTAGTTAGTCGTTGGAGTCTCCATGGCCTCGTCGTCTCACTTTGGCCAAAGCCCCGTCCGCCGCGGCCATGTTCCCGCCCTGTCCAATGCTCCCTTGTGTTCTAATGGTGGACGAATGGGTGCGCCTCGCCGCCCTGAGCGCTCCGGTGGTCCGAGCTCCACCGGAGGCGGCCGGAGCTGGCCAGGCGAGCGCTGGTGCCAGCGGCTCATCTCTGCGCTGTGGGCGCGAGCCGGAGAAGAAGATGGGAGCGGGATGAGAGGGCAGAGATGCGGTGGCCCCCGCCTGTAAGCGACCTAGATGGCCGGCCCCGCCTCCCGCTGACGTGGATAAGTGGAGGCATATTCTCCCGAATATGTCTCCCCTACACGACAGTGTGTTCCTCCTCTCCCTTGGGCTAAAATGTGTTTTCCCTTCTAGAAACGTATTTCCAGAAAAGGCATTTTCAGTTCTTCCGGCTGAGGGCCTGTTTGTGAAGATTTTCTTACAGATAGGTCCCTCGCTGAAAAACTATCACAACTTTTTACATGTAACTCCAAATGAGGTGATTCCAAAGCCCACTTCGTCGTTTTGTCGAGCCTGTTCTGCTGGTCACACTTTCACCATGTTTTGACATTCGGAAAATGACCATTTTTCCCTTGCCCTTATTCAGCCCCCTTCGAGAGAGAACGTTTTCTGGTGATTCTTTCCGCAAGTTTCTTGCACTTTCTACGGGTGATTTCTTCTACCCCAGGCAAGCCACACCCTTCATATGCATCAATGTAATGCACTGACATGGTTTAATTTATTTGAACCTGTTTAAAATATTTCTTTAGCTACATGACTTTTTGCATGGCATTTTCCCGGAGTATTATATTTTAACTTGATGTTGCCATGCTATTGTTTGGATTACTAGGAGTTATGCTTGCAGTTGATGAGTGACATGTTGCCTATGGATTATTAGTGGCTTATGTCATGATTATTTTCATGTTGGTGTTATATTTTGGATTACTAGTGGTTATTATGATTTTCTTTATGATGATAGTTGATGTCCTGTTGCTTGGAGTATTATTATTCGAAGATGATGTTTACATGTGGATCTTAGCTGGATAGCTTGTTCTTGGTGTTTGAGTAGTAATAATATCGTTCTTGGATTCATCATGATAATAGTGTTATGCTATCTTGGAGTATTTTGCTATGATGATATTATGCTTGGACTATTTGTTGGATATTGCTATGACTTGGTAATAGGCTGATAGATGGTATCGAAGTATCAGTTATCTGTTTGGGGTTAAATTCCATCATTAAGTTGGTCAGGTGCCATCAAACCGGGCTTTTTCCAGTGCAACCACATTTGCCTTTGCATGGGGAGGCCCTGATGCGGTCTATTGCCATGCCTCTCGCCCGTGCCTCCGACGAGGGAAGGTTATGGGCGCGTGCTACCGTGATCAGGTAGGTGGACATAAGCCTTGTGTGCCCGTAGTTGCTAGGGGCCTTTTGTCCCCGCTTGGGAGCGTTTTTGTTTTGCCACGATGTGGACGTTTTTGCCACGATGGTGGCTGTTTGCCTTTGATAGGCATGGGGCCACCCAGGACTGAACCCAAAAAGGGATGTTGGTTGGAGTGGCCGAGAGAGTGTCATGGCAGTAGATCGGTTTTGTCGGAATGTCGTTGGTCCACCCGAATGGGAGTGCGAGGCCATGGGTTCTGTGTTGTGGGTACGTTGTGCTACCTCTGCAGAGTGTGTGTGTTGAATCTACCGATAGCTGCGTCCTCGGTCATGGGCAATAGTTCGTACTAGGTCACACCGTTCGATCAACACTGACATGACGGAATGACTTGTAGATGATTTATATGATATATGTGAGCAGTAACAGTTTGGCAGGATGTTGATGATGATGTCGAGAGGATCTTAAGGATGATCATTTAGTTCGTGATGTGGTCATGAGGTGGTCATGTGTATGTTCCGTTTTTGATCCATGATTGATCACAGTTTGGTTACGAGGTAACCCGTTGAACCAAGTGTGGTTCCATTTGTGATCCATGAATGATCATCGTTGTTTTTGATCACGAGGTGATCAAGATGGCACATTGCTTGGCCGGTTAGCCAAGAGTGGGACTGTTGTTGGGATGGAGATGTTGGTTTATCAGTATGGTAGTAGTTTCATATTATGCTTAGTAGTGCCTTTCGTATCATGATAGCTGTTAATTTAATTAACTTGCTTAATGCTATGTTGTTGTCTTGCCTTGATGTTTTTAGTTGTTGTGAGCTTGCAAGTACATTCAATGTACTTACCTAGAGTGTCATGGCAGATTGCAGGTGATGCCATGCTTGATTGATTGCTTATCGAGGTTTGCATGCGTGCGAGCTAGATCGTGTCCCAGCCAGAGTCACTGCGGAGTGGAGTTCACTACGTTGTCATTGTTCCGCTGCTAGAAGATTTCTGCTGCTAGCATAGACCAAGTGTAGTATCGCAGGCCTAGTGTCGCTGTGCTGATGTGAACCTTTGTAACATCAGACCTTTGTATTTATCCTTTGTAATAAGAGCTGATTTGTTCTATCTCAAGCAGTGCCATATTCCAGAAGACTTCATCTCGATCTCTGGGATGGAATACGGGGCATTCAGGTTTCTCTCAGCCGGGCTGCCACAGCTGAGGTGGTGTGCCGCCAATATCCTCGTCTCGGCAGGACCAAGACCTCTTACACAAGGCGAGTGGCGATCGTAGAGGATGATCCCGACTCCAGCTCGAGTTTGAGTTCTTCGCAAAACTCGTCTTCATCTGATCCTCGGGCTCCGTGCTAGGCACCTCAGCTGCTAGAGAGCTTTGCCCCTCCATCCCAGAAGAGGAGAAGGGAGACCTCACCTCCCATGGAGTTCAACTTGGACTCCATGCTCATTGCAGAAGAGTAAGGAGGTTTTCTTTTGTGGATAGCTTGTGCATATTGAATTACTTTTGCTAACTGGCCTCTTGCTTTTGTTGTCGCTAGCAGGGAGGTGGAGGACACGAAAACCCTCGTCCATCACTCCCAGAAGAAGCTCCAACGACTCGGGTCTTGGCGAGGGGTGATGCACAGGACCCTGTGCCAAGCCCCCAGCCCAGCCCTCGGCCCAGGAGCGGAGACTTGGTTTCGCCCGCCGGGGGCGATCGGGACGACCTTCTTGTTCCCTCAGGTGGACGGGGAGGTGAGATGACGCAGGGCGGGCCCCTCCCCAAGGGGCACGCTTCCCCCGCCGCCCGAGCTGGAGAGGCCCCCACGGACCCTTTCGTGGATGATACTGCATAGAAGGCTGCCGGGACTACTATGTTAGAGGGTGAAGTTCAGGGCCCGACAATGTTGTTGCCGGGGAAACAGAGGTCCCTACCCAGCAGACTTTTCTAGGTACTTCACTTGTTCCTTCTCTTCTTTCTTGCTCTGGTTGCTTCTCCTGGCTTCTCTATTTGCTTAAGACATTTGTTTCTTCGTGATTCACTAGTTTTCCCATATGCAGCACCTCACGCCGAGGAATCAGACCCGCTGGAGGTGGCGGCTGATATACGAAGGGCCGTCGCAGATCAAGCCATAGAGCTCGCTGCTGTTGAGGGACAGGATCTCACTGCGGGGGATGTGCAGGGTTCCCTGGCGGTGAAGGAGCATCTCGGTAGGGGGAGTGGCTGTCGAGGTGAAGATCCCTCTTCAGACCATGGGCCCACTTTCCGTCAACGGGGCCGTTGCTGAGATCCCGTCATCCTCCTCGAGCATGCTGGCCATGGTGCTGTCCTCACCCGTAGCTGGAGTCCCCGACCTGTCTGTGATGATGAATGCCAAGGTTGATGAGGAGCTTCAACGTATCCTGGCACCGCTTTATCAGCGAGCCGGAGACGCCGATGACTCAGCCGCCGTCGCCATGGATTTGTCCTCCATGGAATCTATGGTGGCGGGCATGAAGGAGATGCAGGCCCGGCACGATTAGATGTGGCTGGCGCTCCAGGAGTAGCACGAATCCGTCGACGGGATGAACAAAAACCTTAAGGGTAAAGGCCTGGAGCTACACGCATGTCACGACAAGCAATTTCAAGTGCTCTTGAGGCGGCAAGAGACACTCCAGATGACGCGGGAGGACGTCATGGCTCACGAGGCGAGCTTGGTGGACCGTAAGGCATCCCTGGACGCTAGAGTGCGAGAGATCTCCCTCCGGGAGGAGAAGCTCGAAGCCATTCTTCGCGCCAAAGATGACGATCTGGATGCTCTTTCCGCCAGCGCACCACGGATCTAGAGGACAAGCATGGTGCAGCCCTAGACACAGTTGCCACTCACTCTGCTGCCCGATTGAAGAAGCTCACTAATGACCTGGCTGCCGCATCCACCGCCAAGACTGATCTTGACCGGCAGGTGTCTAAGCTGGTGGAAGATCTTGCCGGGAGCGCTAAGAGCTGGAATCTCTTAAGGAAGAAGCACGGAAGGCGGAGACTCTCCTGGCTGACATGCAGTCACAGCTTTCTTCCAAGACATAGAGCCTTGAAACCGCCAACGGCAACATCTCGCACATTAAGGCAAAGATTGGCACATTGGAGCGCTTGGCGGAGTCACTAGAGTCCCGCCAACAGTTGATGTCCAAGGATTTGGACACCGCCAAGCATCTTCGGGAGGATGCTGAGGACAAGCTGAAGAATCAGGTCAATCTGAGAAACCTCTGGATCAAGAGCCTGGTTGACATGGCCGAGCGTCTCAGTGCTCAAGCTGTGGTGATGGGTATGGGCAGGCCAGTCTTCTCGGTTAGCAAGCAAGGGGCCCCAAGCGTTAAGCTGGGAATCTTCTTCAATGTGCTGATCGAGAAGCTAAGAGTGCACGAAGAAGGGAGGGTCGAGTGCTTTGCGACCGAGTCCTGGAAGCTTGCCTGTAACGCCCTCTTCATGGTCTTGAGCAATATCGCCTGCCGCCATCCAGACCTTGACCTTGATGACGGATTCAAGAAGCCGCCAGCGGGTATCGATGTTGTAGCTGCCAAGGAGAAAGTTGTGTCATGGGCTGACATGCTTCTCCAAGTTTGAATCGCTTCATCTGGCCACCGAACCAAGTATTGGGTCGCTATTGCTTTTGTGTTGCCATGTAATGAAACATGACGTACATTTTGTGTTTAGTCACTTTGTCTCTGACGTTTGTGCGAAACCGATATTCCTAGCTGAATTTTACACGCATGTTTATCCCTTTGAGCCCTGTACATTTGCGTTTGTATGATCGACCCCTATGTATGCTTTGGATGCCTGCCGGTATCATATTGTCGCGATTGTCGTAAGGGTCCGACCCTTATCAGTCATCTTGGCGTGGATGCGTCTCGTCAGGTTTTTCCCAGGTAGTTCTCGGTGCAGCCTCTCATCCTGGGAGCATTGCTCTCGATAGGATGATGGAGCAACCAAAGAAGCTAACAAAGGTTCCATCACACGAGGGTTTTCACAATACGAACGCTCACTAGAGTTAAGGGATAAACGACCGCAAAATTCTCTAATGCATCAATCAAGAAGTGATAATGTAAACTTAGATTTCGTTCTGAGCTTCTTTCCCCTCTGCTAGGCCGCGCGCGCCAGGTGCGCCCGTGAAACTTGGCGGAGCAGGAGTCAATCAGGTGGTTTCTTCGTTTCCAGCAGGGACTAATATGCATTTCATGCAGCTAGCAGGCATTGGGGCATAGTGCCGGACTTCTCTAGCCCCCTCCCTGTCTGTCCTCTCCTTTTGGGTCAGTCCAGTGGCCGCCGATGCATGGGTCATGCCAATGCAGGCAGCCTCGCCGAAATACACTCACCGGGGCATGGACTCATACCGGTGCTTCGCTCAGGATTACCCAAATAGGAGAAATACAGGACCGAGCGTCGCATGGTAATATTTGACATTGACGACACCGGGCCTAAAGCGATTTGACTGCTGACGAATGCAAGGGACATGGAGGAGGGAGCTTGCACCCGCACATTTCGTACCCTTCCTCTGAATGGTGCCCGAATGATGGGTACACCATGCGGGCCGCCGGGACGGGTCTCTTGCCACAAGTTGAGATCTTCCATGTAGTTGTGGCTACGGCGAGGCGCGGAGACCAACAATGTTGTGCAGGGCTAGCCCCGCTTTGCTTTTGCATCTTCGTGGGTGCCATGGTCTATGGCATCACCAAAGATGCAGATTGCGATGAAGACAACTCTCTACTCACACCTTCAGGTTCACACAAGCGATCCCCCTACCTGGCGCGCCAAAGATGTCACGGGAAACCACGGCCACCTATGGGACCAGGACGGCCCCTTGCTGGTTTGGTAGGGGGAGTCACGTTGCACAAAGAGCAGACGAACGTGAGGCAGCATAGTAGAGATCACACGGGCAGTTTTACCCGGGTTCGGGCGCCACGAGGTGTAAGGCCCTACTCCTGCTTTGGTGGATTGATGGTGGAAATGTGGTGGCGGACCATAGTACACTCGCCCGGTAAGGGTTGCCTCATGGAGATAGCGACTACGCACGTATGGGGGTGTGAGTTATCCAACCCTGTAACCTCACGAACCCCTTCTACCGTTGCCATGGGCCTCCTTTTATAGGTTAATGGGTCACCACAGTGGCAAGTCAGTCATTAGACACTGATAAGATAGAAAATAGTGCTATCATACCTAACTCTGCAGGCTGACAGGGGCACATTTAATGCTCCACTTAACATCACGTCATTGGCTGCCCGGTAAGGCTTGCTGGGCTATCTTGCCAGATCCACGCCTACTTGTCTGACACGTCATAGGACGGGTGTCATCTGTGGGTTTTCTTGGTAGAAAGGGGTTTCCATGTGGCGAATGGCTGCCACTTAATCACTCTACGGCTTGACACTGTATTGATCGATGACGTGAGTCGTGGTGGAGTGGTCGATGAGGTGGTTTGGCCTCCGCAAGTCCCGGCAGGCCCTGCCGGGACACCTTGGTCATCTTCTTCTGGGTGCAGCCTCGTCCCTTGCTGGGATCGCCTGCCTGGTAGAGGAGGCCTTTCTTGACGATATTTTGCTTCCCTGGCTTGGCCTTGGTCTCTCTGATCTGCTTGTTGGTCTTTCAAATCTCTTGGTTCCTTGAACCCTGTCTTGGGTTGATGCTTCAGTCTTGATCTTGTGCCTGTGCATAGTCAGGGCAACAGACCCAGGGTTTGTTGCACCGACAAGTTGCCCTCCGGCAAGCCTTGCCATTGGGATGCTACTGTCTATGCACAAGTTTGGGGTACTAAGGACCCAAATCATAGTACACAGACAGGAGCCCGGGGCCTGGGAGACACACGCATGCGAGGCGTCATTGGGCTAGGCCCAATCAATGCACAGGCACGCGTGGGAGAGTATAATTGTCATAATATTTTCTTTAATTGTGCCCCACGCGACACGCATTAAATGTAGAACATGGGGGTGGGATGAAACGGCTAAAGTGGTAGTGCGCCTGCAAAAGCGCATCCACGTCGAACAGTAAAGAGCTAGCCCATGCCTTCCCCATAAAAAGGAATTCGTGTGAGGCGCTTCTCATTTACCTCCTCTCCTTTCCAATCCAGCAGTCGCCATCATCTTCTTACTTGCACCCAAAAAGAGCACTCTACATCCATCCGTTGTTCCATGCTCCTACTCCTCCTCAGCCCTCGCTTCCATAGTCGCCATGGCAAGGAAGGCGAGCAAGGAAAAGTCAAAAAAGGTTGTCGACCCAAACATGGAGGCCAGGAAAGAAGTCCTGGCAGAGGCGCATAGACAAAATATCATCTTCCAGCCGATGCTCAACAAGAGCGATCTCGTGGAACGGTACGCATACATGTGGCGAAGTACCACGAAGTCTCACTGATAGAGGCTTAGGTATCCCGCCTTTCAATGAGATGGTAGCTATTGTTTTTGGTGGAGTCGACTTTGACGATCCGACTACGATCATGCTAGGACGTTGCGCCTTAGAAATTGCTAAACCAACTCTGAGAGGTTATTGACCATGCCAGAGCACGATCAACTTGACCACAAGGGTTTATTAATGAAGGTGGGGTTCTATGAAGTCTTGGTCTGGTCGTTGAAAAGAAACGAACGCAAAGTTGCAACTATGACAAACTTTAATCTAAACAAAACCCAAAGTCTAAACAATGCCGCAAGGGCTGTATATATGGAGGAGTAGGGGGGAATTTCGTGACCGCGTGGAGGAGGGGTCCGAAACCAACCCTAACTCTGTTTCCCCACATATACGGACTCTAAAATAGCCTATACTTAAGTATTTCGAAATTACATGGGATGGCCCAATAAATAAGCGGACGCAGCACCTATAATAGTCTCTAGACGAAATTTATGAAGTGGCATCTTGTATATTTCGTCCAAGCCTTCATGCATTCATTATGGTCGCTTCAAAGTCCTGAAATCATCACTTGAAACTCTGTGCTTGTTCTTGCGCATGCCATCATCTCCATGCTTGATCTTGCTCCAATGTTCATCCTTCTTGTCCAAGCTAGGCCCTTCATTTCTAAGAAAAATAATTGTATCCAATTTAAGCAGCATCCTATTCTCATGAACATTAGAATCATTGCCAAGAAATGAAATTACCTGGTAATTTAATAGGCGTGCGCGAGCTCTAGTAATTTTTCTAGTATGTATAGCAGCATGGGTTGTGGGTGTACCAATGGTATTGATGTCCTCATCACTCAAGCTATGTCGGATTTCAGGTTCCGCAAACCCTTGAGAGGTTCGAACTCTGGGGTGCGGACGGAGATCACAACCTACCTAGCCTGCCTACTCATGATCCTCACAGCCTAGCGCATCGAGCTCAAAGGGACAGAGAGACATATCAGCTTATCCTGGTTCGGGCCACCTTGCGGTGTAATACCCTACTCCACCTTTGTGGTGGATTGCCTCGATGGGATGAGAATGAACTAGTAAAGTGAATGAATCAGGTGAGCTGGTGAAGTGGTGAGAAAGGAATGGATCCTATCTCTTCGTCCCCTCATGGTGGTGGATAAGTCCTATTTATATTGGCCTTGGTCCTCTTCCCAAATGTTGGCGGGAAGGGAACCCACAACGACCAGATTTGAAGCGGGACAAGAACTACACCCTATCCTGACTAAAGTGGTCTTCGCCTGCAAAAGCCTCTGGTCATGACACTGCGGTGGGCTCGGCGATGACCTCCGTCCTGGCAGTCTTGGTCTTGTTGCACTAGAATGGAAACCTTTGGCTGATTCCTCGGGACTCCGCGCCTCACTACAAAAAAAAGACACATCCGTGACATTTTGGGCCGAACGGATTTTTTTCTGTCATACTTATGACACTTCTATGATGATAATTGTGACAAAATCTGATATCATCATAGATGTGGTGGGCTCCTGCTTCTACGACAAAAAATCATGACAGAAAATGGGCTTTTCGTCCTGGGCGGGCCGGAGACGCAACTGCATGACATTCTTTGGGCCGTCTATGACGGAAAATCCGTGGTAGAAGCGAGGGCGAGGAAAATTTCGAGGAGTTCCCAGTTACGGTGGGTGGTCGGGGGCCGAGCGATGCGCGTTTCCCTCGTACATGTACGCGCGTGTGTGCGAGGCGTTGGCTCTAACTGAAACCGAGCAAGGCGTTCGGCTCTAACTGAACCTGATCGATTGCACTACATGCTACGCGTTACTGAACACGAGCGATCGATCGATGGCTGTTAACTGAACCCGATCGAGCGATTCCTTCAATACTGCTGCTAACTGAAGCCGATCGATGCTGCCTCTGGATGAACAGTGAGCGTTGCGGGGGGGGGGGGTGGATGAACAGTGAGCTGTGGGGGTGGATGAACAGGACCCCGTGGCATTACCTTTGGATGAACAGGACCCCGATCGATTGAGCCGGTTGGGGCTGGATGAACAGGACCCCGTGGAGGGCTGGACGAACAAGACGACCCCGTGGAGGGCTGGATGAACAGCAGACGGTGGAGGGGTGCCCGTGGAGGGGTGGTTGAACAGTAGCCGTTGGAGTAGCGCGCGGTGGAGGCTAGATGAACAGGAGCTCGTGGAGGCTGGAGGAGGTCGACGGTAGCCCATGGAGGCTGGAGGAGGTCGACGGTGGAGATGAACAATATCCCGTGGAGTCCCGTCTTGCGGTACGCCACACCCCTCCCAATGAATGGGACCCCCGTTTCGACTGTAGTGCTCCAACACAAGTCCGTTTCGTCCGTTTTGCGGTTCGCCACACCCCTCCTGATCAACAGGACCCCTCGACCATAGGAGGTCCGTTTTCTCCGTTTTGCAGTACGCCAGACCGCTCTCGATGAACAGGATCCCGTTTCGAACGTGGTCGGTCGAACCCAAGGTTGTTTCCTCCGTTCTGCAGTACGCCAGGCCTCGTTTCCATCGCCTGTTCCATCCAAGCCGGTTGGCTCCCATGCGTTCTGTTGCCTCCCGATGAACACGACGCATTCCGTTGCCTCCCCATGAACACGACACATTTCGTTCCCTCCCCATGAACACGACGATGACGCGGTTTCTCCGTTCCGACCCAGTCATGTACACGAGCCCTGGTCATACGTATGCGCGAGTAGGCGTTCGAGACCCCGCCCGTATGTACGTACGTGGCCGTATTTTCTTTCTTGCACCCTGGCCGCTGTACG
This sequence comes from Aegilops speltoides, assembly GCA_021437245.1. Classification (NCBI taxonomy): domain Eukaryota; kingdom Viridiplantae; phylum Streptophyta; class Magnoliopsida; order Poales; family Poaceae; genus Aegilops; species Aegilops speltoides. The sequence continues at coordinate 235,507,361 of CM038144.1, forward strand.
AACGTGTACATGCTACGTGCACGCCTCTACTACAACACGTGCGTGCCTCTACATCGACCAGTATGTACGTACATGTTCGCGACCAGAATGACAACGCTACGTATGCTTCGACCAGGTGGGTCCCGACTGTCAGGCACTTCCTTGCATGCGAAGATGTAGCTAGTGGGTCCCAGCAGTCGGGGGGGGGGGCGAATCGTTTTTTGTTGCCCAGACGCACTTTCTTGCGTGCGAAGATGTAGCTGGTGGGTCCCAGCAGTCAGAGGAAACATTTTTTTGTGAAATACAGTTGCCCGTCTGGTGGGTCCCAGCTGTCAGGTGGAGGTATCATTATTTTCTGCGTAATAAGGAGGCACTTCCTTGCTGCGGCCGTGGACCCAGCTGTCAGCCTCTCCACGTACAGTCCACGTTAGATGGAAGTCGTTCCTTGACCATGTTGACCATGCCGCGCCGAGAGCACTAGGGCGGTGGACGATAGCGAGGCCTAGGAAGGGGACGACGCGGAGCCGGGGAAGACGCAGCAGTGGATGCCCACGCGTAGTGGAGTATGAGGGTTCACTCGTTCGGCTGCGGTGTGAGGCTGCCTTCGCTGCAGAGCCTGGCAAGCGGCAGGAATAGTAGGGGGCGGTGAGGCCTCCGCGGAAGCACAGCCTGCCACGGGAGGATGGAGCAGGCGGCACGACCATCGCTGCTTTGGGCGGCTAGAGCAAGAAGACCAGAGGTTGAAGAAGCGCTACGGCCATTGGATGGACATCGTACGGTGAGTCGAGCTAGAGTCGTGCATATTGACTAAGTTGACAAAGCCCTCCGTCCGCGTCAACTTAGTAGGCCCACTATACTGGGTCCCAGCTAGCGGGGGGGATATTCATTTTTTTGTGCGTAATAAGGAGGCACTTCCTTGCGTGCGAAGATATAGCTGGTGGGTCCGAGCTGTCAGCGGCGATAACGTTTTTTTCGCGAAATACAGAGGCCCTTTCGGTGGGTCCCAGATGTAAGGTGGAGGAATCATTATTTTGCGCGTAACAAGGAGGCATTTCCTTGCGTGCGGCTATGGACCCAGCTGTCAGCCTCTCCACATACAGTCCACTTCAGATGCATGTCGGTCGTTGACCATGTTGACCACACCACGCCAAGAGCACCAGGGCGGTGGACGACAGCGAGGCCTAGGAAGGGAACAACACGGAGGTAGGGAAGACTCAGTAGTTGTTTCCCACGCGGAGGGGAGTATGACTGTACGAGGTTTTACTAGTTCATTTGCCGTCGCCGGAGAATAACAGCAGGTGTGGGTGAGTAGAGGGATGGCTAGGCCAGCGATGGGAGTACGGTGGGGCAGTGAGTCCTGCGCGGTGGGGATATTCATTTTTTTGTGCGTAATAAGGAGGCACTACCTTGCGTGCGAAGATATAGCTGGTGGGTCCGAGCTGTCAGCGGCGATAACGTTTTTTCGCGAAATACAGAGGCCCTTTCGGTGGGTCCCAGATGTTAGGTGGAGCAATCATTATTTTGCGCGTAACAAGGAGGCATTTCCTTGCATGCAGCTATGGACCCAGCTGTCAGCCTCTCCACATACAGTCCACTTCAGATGCATGTCGGTCGTTGACCACGTTGACCACGCCACGCCGAGAGCACCAGGGTGGTGGACGACAATGAGGCCTAGGAAGGAACGACACGGAGGCAGGAAGACTCGAGAGTTGTTTCCCACGCGAGGGGAGTCTGTTGCACGAGGTTTTCTTGGTTCATTTGCCGCCCCGGAGAATAACAGCAGTGTGGGTGAGTAGAGGATGGCTAGGCCAGCGATGGGAGTCTGGTGGGGCAAGTGAGTCCTCTTGCGGTAGCACACCTGGCAGCTGGGTGGAGCAGCAGTACCGGGCGCTTGTTTGAGCGGCTGGAGCAGGAAGAGCAGGGATTGAAGAAGCACGACGGCCATTGGATGGACATCCAACAGTCACTACTTGTGCGTCAATCTTTTTTTAGGAAAGCCTCAAATCTGTGGAAAACAGCATACATGCCATCTGCCATTATTTCTAATAATTTACAGCCCATTTGCTAATTCTTACGGTTTTTTTGGAGCCCATATTCTTTTTGTTAGCACTACAGCCCATATTGTGCCCACGGTTAAAAAAATATATGAAATTTTGCATATGTCCATGCGGTCTGAACTATTTTTAATCCCGAAATTTCGAGTCACATTCAGACTAATTTTAAAAATAAATGTATATCAATATAAAATCCAATAAATTGTCAACGCACAAAAATCAATGCAATTTAAAATCTCGGAATGAAAAAAAAGATATTTGAAACTACTTGCCGGTTTGATGTGTTTTAAAAATGTACAGCCCATTTCTCATTACTAATAGGCCATTTTCTCGGCCAGCCGTCCTGAAAGATTTGCAGCCCGACAAGCCCGATAAAGCGACTTACTTGACAAATCACAAAAAAAGTGGGCTAGCCATTTATAGAAATAAAAAAAACTACTAGGCTGGTCTGTGGTAAACTTAAAAGAAAAGGCTGTCTAGACAGGCCAGAGTGTCCCGCACAGCCCAGTTGACACCCTGCTTCCGTCTCAAAAACAAATTAGATAAATGCCACTCCAATTATGGCGATTCATAAAAATGCCACTGCAATTTCCAAACATTGAAAAATGCCACTACAATTTTTGCAAACTTTGAAAAACGCCACTGCAGTTTGCAAACTTTGAAAAACGCCACTCAGACTTCGAAAAATGCCACTAGAAATGGCATGAAATGGCATTTTTCAAAGTTTGGAAATTGCAGTGGCATTTCTCGGAAACACCAGATTTGGAGTGGCATTTATCAAATTAACCCAAAACAAAAATAACTGGGCGAGTTGCTGGCTCCCTGGTGTCAGCCGCCCGTTGTGCAATTCTCTCGTTTATTGCCTACATTGACAATGGCATGGGACCCAGATATGAGAAATCCACTAGGAGGAGCCATTTTTTATTGGCTTGGAATAAGGAGTCACTTGCTTGCGTACTGCCATGACCTTGGCGGGTCCCTGCTGTCATCCTCTCCACGTACAATCATCTCCTGATTGTGTACGCGTCAACTTGGTAGGCCCACCAGTCAGCCTCTAAACCCATGGAGGACAAATACAACCCATTTAAAAAAATAACAGCCCATTCCATACGTTCAAACGGAAAGTTCAACATTCAGAGCAAAGTAACAGGTCCGATCCACATATAGAGTATTGAACTTCCACGTTGACAACCATCATAGCCAAGTTAACTATCTACTCCCACTAATACTCTAGTAGCGTACCAGTACTAACTTACTCTTAGCTAACTAGACGATGCCGGCCGCCATCTGCGATACACGCTAAACACCGGCACCGGCGTCCTGCGCCTCGCCTCGGACTTGCAAGAGGTTTGATACAACGCGTTACTTGCGCGCGTTGGCCCTTTCCGTGCCGGCATGGTCCACCAAAGCTTCGGCTTCCAAGCGGGAAACCCACTTGACGAGCTGGTAGTAAAAATCAGCGTCACGAATGCGTGCGTGCCCGACAGCCTCCAGGACTATTTGCCGGGCACCGGCCTCCACATAGTCAGCCCAGTTGTGGGTGCTCTGCTCGCGACTCAGAGCATCAGTGCGCTGCTGCTCCATGTCCCGCTAGCGGCGCAAATCAGCGTTACGCTGCTCCTCCGCCAAGCAGTCGCGTGATACGTCCATTTTGCATCATGCTTTTATATCAATATTTATTGCATTATGGGCTGTTATTACACATTATATCTCAATACTTATGGCTATTCTCTCTTATTTTACAAGGTTTACCATGAAGAGGGGGAATGCCGGCAGCAGGAATTCTGGCTGGAAAAGGAGCAAACGTTGGAAACCTATTCTCCACAACTCCAAAAGTCCTGAAACTCCATGAAACAACTTTTTGGATTTAATAAGAATTTATGAGCGAAAGAAATAGGCCAGGGGGGCCACACCCTGTCCAGGAGATAGGAGGGCGCACCCTCCAGAGGGCCTGGCCCCTATCTCCTCGGGCCTCGTGGCCTCCGCATCCATCTTCGCTATGTCATCACTTTTACCCCGAAAAATTGGGGCAAGCTTACGGATGAAACTCCGCCACGAGGCGAACCTTGGCGGAATCAATCTAGGGCTCTGGCGGAGCTGTTCTGCCGGGGACACTTCCCTCCGGGAGGTGGAAATCATCACCAACATCATCATCAACGATCCTCTCATCGGGAGGGGGTCAATCTCCATCAACATCTTCACTAGCACCATCTCCTCTGAAAACCCTAGTTCATCTCTTGTATCCAATCTTGTATCAAAACCACAAATTGGTACCTGTGGGTTGCTAGTAGTGTTGATTACTCCTTGTAGTTGATGCTAGTTGGTTTACTTGGTGGAAGATCATATGTTTAGATCCATTATGCATATTATTACTCCTCTGACTATGAACATGAATATGCTTTGTGAGTAGTTACGTTAGTTCCTGAGGACATGGGTGAAGTCTTGCTATTAGTAGTCATGTGAATTTGGTATTCGTTCGATATTTTGATGAGATGTATGTTGTCTTTCCTCTAGTGGTGTTATGCGAACGTCGACTACATGACACTTCACCATTATTTGGGCCTAGAGGAAGGCATAGGGAAGTAATAAGTAGATGATGCTTTGCTAGAATGACAGAAGCTTAAACCCTAGTTTACGCGTTGCTTCGTTAGGGGTTGATATGGACCCATATGTTTAATGTTGTGGTTAGGTTTACCTTAATACTCCTTTTTGTAGTTGCGGATGCTTGCAATAGGGGTTAATCATAAGTGGGGTGCTTGTCCATGTTAGGGCAGTACCCAAGTGCCGGTCCACCCACATATCAGATTATCAAAGTACCGAACGTGAATCTTACGAACGTGATGAAAACTAGCTTGACGATAATTCCCAATGTGTCCTCGGGAGCTCCTTCTTCATTATTAGAATTTGTCCAGGCTTATCCTTTGCTACATAAAGGATTGGGCCACCTTGCTTCAATTTATTTACTTTATTTACCTTTTGCTCGTTACTATTTATCTTATCACAAAACTATTTATCACCTACTATTTCAGTGCTTGTAGAGAAAACCTTACTGAAAACCGCTTATCATTTCCTTCTGCTCCTCGTTGGGTTTGACACTCTTTCTTATCGAAAGGACTATGATAGATCCCCTATACTTGTGGGTCATCATCGCGCTCCAACAACTCATGCTCCGCCGCCCGGCGGTCGCGCTCCAACAACTCCTCGATCTCTGCATTGCCATCTAAATACAGATAGAATGCCTCCTCCCTCCGTCAGCCTTCCAGTGAAAAACCGAACACTAGTTCCGGCGGTGACCGCCTCTGGCTTCGCCTACCGCGGATGGGCGGGGGCATGGCGGACGTGGAGAGCGACGTCGGGCCAGTGGGGGCTTATGAGGATATGGAGAGTTGGGTCGCGGTGCCACCGGAGAAGGCCGGGATATAGTACCTATAGGCGCAAGGTAGCGCGATAGTCATCGGAATTTAATGCATAAGCAGGCAAGGTTTAGCAGGCCAGCTTGCCGTGGAAAACTAGAGAAATTGAAATTATGACTGTGTCGTCCCGTCCCGACTGGGTCGCACGCCGGCATGGCGCTCAAACGAGTGCACTCGAATCATCTCCCTCCTTGTCAATAATGATTCCACGGATATAAAAAGCGCGCAACAATTAAAGCGCATCTTTTTTTGCATCAGTGTCTGCCTTAATTACGACCGGCTGCATGCAAGCACTCAGAATCGCTCGCAACCAGTACATGGAGCAGCATGCAACGAGTCGCAACCGAGGGCACGCATGCAACCAATTAAATCGCTGGAATTAATTAGGCTTAAACTTGTACATGCTGTTAATTATTGCCATGCCTTGGTCTTGCTGCTTTGCTTACGGGACTAATAAACCCGGACGGATGGAGTACCTTGGTTGGTGAGAGGTTTGAATTAAGCCCTGCAAATCGAAAAGGAGGTACTAGCACGTGCGTGATCCGCTATTTATTCGTGTAGGATCGAGTAGGTCATTTCTTGAATTGAGCCCTGCAAACCGGAAAGGAGGTAGTACGTGCGTGATCCGCTATTTATTCGTGTAGGATCGAGTAGGTAAGGTAGTGTAGCTTGTCAGTTTCTTCAGAGGTAGGCATTTTTATTCAAAAAACTGCCACTTCGGATCTTGGGTCGCAAATAAAACTGCCAGGAGCGCATTAGTAGGCTAGCTAGTGATCAATCAGCAACTTGTAAATACTGAGCGAACAGAAATAAGTAACTGTTAATGCATCTCAATAATTCACAGATCATATACAAATATGTAGCTCCAAAAGCAAAGATCGGCCACTTTGGATCTTGCGTCGCAACTAAAACAAACTAGTACGATTCCCATACATAAGATCAACATGTTAATGCATCTCAATGATTCACAGATCATATACAAATATGTAGCTCCAAAAGCAAATATCTAGAAAAAACATCTGTTCTTCCTACTAACATGGATGCTTCTCTTGGCCAACATTCAGTATAAACTGAAAGACAAATTTGTTTGTGAAGTCTACAATTCCTCTTGCAAATGTAAGTGGTTTCACCAACAGCTGGAACCATGAGAATGAACCACACATGATGGAGGAACATCCACTTCAATATGATTTGGTCTTCTCTCGATCGCACCGCGAGACTATTTCTGGAATACAAACTTTAACTTAGGCAAAATGATGCCCATTGTATAATCAGACCAAAGCAATGAAGCACCTAGTGTTGGCCAATAAATAATATAGTACTACTTTTCTGTAGTCCATGAAGTGACTATCCAATCTTTTTATGTCTATTTTCAAATGGCACTGCATGCAATGACTATACTATTCTCTTGTGAAGTTCAACCAAAATTGCGGACACTTTGTTTGTTTGCCAAATAGCAACAGGCAGACATCTCAGTCGGCACAAATATCAAGTAGCTATTAAACTTATATCACACCTTGTATTTTTGGTTTAAACATGTCTCTTCTGCTTAGCATCTGTCATGTTCTCAGACCGACAACTGACTGATTATGTTTTGCCCTGGACAATTCCATACTGAATTGATTTGCTAGTTCAAAGCAGAAATATAGCGCCTATTCTTCATCAGACCAAGGATATCCATGTCCGCAGTGATGGAAGAGGTGAAATCAATACAACCGAAATTGAGCATCCAATCATTGAATCCTGTCCTGCACCTCCAATGTAGGTCCACCCTGCCAATAAATTCACATGCAAACCACTAGTATTACTATCTAATGACAGTACAAAAAGAGTAGCAAGATAGTAGCAAACCATCTGCCTTCGTAATGAACAGCTCATAGTACCACCAATTGGATATAAAGGTTGGGAAAAACACATGCTCCTAATGTTGAACCAGTTGGACTTTTTGTGCAGTTCCACTAAAATCGAGCATCCCTGTTTGCATAGATATTGAAAGTCTGATTACTGTAAAAACGACACTAGTTCAAGCATAGACTCACAAATATAAGCATTCCAATTTCTTAATGGAAAAGGTAGAAACACTCTTTCTAACCACCTGTTTGAAGGAATAAATAAGGCAACAGCGGCTGATGTCAGAAAGGCATATATAGTTCTTTTTGAAAGAATGATCGACTCCCGACGTTTCCTCTTCTTTTAAGCATATTTTGTGGAGTTCAACTAAAATAAAATGCCATCACCGCCTTGAAAATTCAGTGACACTGTACAAAAGGAAATGACTTAACATTACATCATGATGCCAGGTATGTAGTCGACAGGCATTAGAGACAAACATACAGACCTCCTCCAATGAGATAATGAACATTAATTTTAACAAAGGTGTGACTAGCTTTACTGGGATAATTTGAGTGAACTCTACACCCTGTGGTCCTTAATATAAGACATTTTCGCGGTTCAATTAAAGTTACCCAAACGTCTAGTATTTAGAAAAACAGCTAGTAGTTTTCTTGAGCACATATCTAGGAAAGCTTGCCACACTTTGTTTATGTCCATACTCTAGTGCAACACCATTCGAATACTACAAATATACACTATTCCAGTGGCTAGTGCAACAGTAGAGTAGTTAGTTTATTACAGGGTATAGTACAATGGTTTTACTGAACAGATATCAATAAACCCTAGCACTGGAAGATTTCTATAAGAATTAACAATACAAAATGTATAGGTTACAAGTTTCAGCATTGGTATACTAGCTGTGCATGAGCATTAAACAAAATACAAAAGTCTGAAGGTAACTAGCATTATTAACTAATGACAGTATAAAAAAATTGCAAACCATGTACCTCCAAGGTAAATATCATTTCGAACTCGGGGGGACCATAAAAATTGCTATCCCAATCTTGATAATCGATCAAACATAAAAGCTTGATCGAACGAATCAAGAGAACAGCCGGAGGAGGAGGTGCCCACTCTTGACCTTTCCTCTTGTCTTTATAATTTTTTGTGCAGTTTAACCAAAATAAAATGACATCAGCGCCTTGGCATTTTGGTGACACTGTACAAAAAAATTTACTTATCTCATGAAAGTGAGGTATGTAATCTATAAGCATTAACAGTGCAAAAATTTGAAGGTAGTAACAAGTTTCATCGTTGGTATACTGGCTGTGCAACAGCATCAGAATGCCTTAGCTGAAAAATCTTGAATACATCTACAATCAACAGCTAACCGTGAAATAATCCAATGACATTAAATGGCATTGCTTAAATTTATTGGTGGCATTAGACTGAGAGCGGCATTAGTTAAATGTGGCATCACTTTAGCAGTAGAATTGCTTGACTAGATTGCTCGCGTTATACTAACAGCAAAAAAGTGGCAATAAGAGCATGGGCGGCCCATTCAAACAGTGGGCGCACCAGTACGATTTACCTCCATGGACGCAGAGTGGTGAGGGAGGTATGGTTGCCCAGAGCAACAATTATCCAGGAATCATATGTGGATTACGTCCCATTTTTGTTCTCTTTAGCCACCTTTTTCCTATGTGAGGACAACAAACCACCGACCTGGTCATTCTCTATTGCGTTGTCATGTCTTTCTTCCCTTCTTCAACCAAGAGACACGAGACCCGTTCCTTAGCTACTGATTTTCCCCTTTTCAACCTAGATGCGGGTTCGATGCCTACTCTCTTGGACAGTACAGTCTCCCTTCCTTTCCTTATTCAACCCAGACATGGATTAGTCTGCATGATGTACAGTTTCCTTTAATAGTGCAAATTATGGTTTTCGTCTGCGTGGCCAGCAGAGCAGAGGATTGCAAATTGGGAAGATGGTGGAGTGGAAAAAGATCCACATGCAACGATGTGGCAGATGGGGAAATATAACAAGGGTATGGTTCGAAAAGAGGTAGCATACCTGAGGGTCGGCAGGAAGTGGCTTCGCTCGTGGTCGTCGTCCTCCGCACACACTATGGCAGCGAGCTTGGGGACGAAGGCCATCACGCGCGGGCGCTAGGTCTGAGAGGATGGCCTTGTCGTCAGTGCGTGACCTCGCTCGCCGATGACGAGTGTGTCAACGCTGCACGTCCTTTTCTTTCCCAGCGGATCTGTGACCACCGATGAGGAGGGAGAGCGAGGCCGTCTTTTTAAGATCTAGAGAGAGGGTGATAGTGTGAGAAGCAAGTGAGCAGCCCTTAGCAAGAAAGTGCTGAAGCTCCAACCTATATATCTTTTTTATACTGCTAGTACTAGAGGTGGAGTAGTGGTAGAGTAGTTTATATTTTCTCTGCGTACAGTACTAGTTAGTTGTGCTTCAAAACTGAACGACACGCCATTAAAAAAATAAAGTTCGATAACTATTGCGGCACCTCGGGCCAACGCGGCCAGATCGCATTTTGCACGAGAAATTACACACCATGTTTCGTTGACATGTGGCCCCGTTCCAACATATCAGTGAGACGACGATGAGTCCTTTTCTACTAGTATTTCCGAACGGACGTGTCGGCTGGGGCGCCTCTTTGTGAACCGTGGCAAACTGGCAACCGTCCACCGACTGTTCGCCTTTCCCTCTTTATTTGGAACTGCTGTCGCACGCTCTTCCTCTCCCTCCTCCATTTTCCTTCAGCCCTTCACCCTTCCTTCTGCCATTGTTTGATCGTCTTCTCCATGGAGGGAGCAGGCCGGAAATGACCCCGTTATTCTTGCCCCGATCTGAAAGATGACGTGGTGGAGGAACTCATTGATCGGTGCGACGTCATCACTTCGGCTAGCATGGCAGGTTCATTCAAGACCATTCTCGACTCAACTAATAACATCATTACAAGGAACCCAAGAGTCAAGGAGCGGTTTGATCTCCCCTATCTTCTTCGCCGTGACCCTGATGACTGGCGCGGTGACGACGGAGACCTCGCCTTGTGCAAGTTGATGCCGCTTGATAATGATACGTATGATGTTAAGATGCCATCGCTTGAGGGTAAGGCTTGGGCAGGCGCAAATGGAGATTGGGTTGTTTACATTGGGTCCAACTGCGGGTGGGAACTTGTGAATGTGTACACTCATGACTGGGTTCCACTTCCAAAAATCTCAGCAGACTGCCCAGAGGTTCAGCACATCAGTATTGTACGCACGTTCAAATACGATCATGGTGACTGTCTTCTACGGAAGATAACAATTTGTCGAGTTCCCAACCGCTCTTGAAATTACAAGAACTATGAAGTTGTTGCTATCTTCGACAAGCTTGTTGTCGTCCTTCGTGGTTCGACTGGATGGATATTGATCGAAAATCAGTTTCTATACACAGAGGAGTACTGTGATGCAATACAATACGAGGGCCTTGTGTTTGCTGCCACCACTCGTGCCACTGTTTTTGCATGGAATCCTTATGCTTTCGGTACGTTTGTCTTCCACCGTAATTATAATTGTTTCATCCACATGCATGCGGGTTATCAAGTTTACCTTTACTAATTAACCTTCTTCTTGTGTTTCCAAGGTCCTGTGTACATTCCACCACTTATACTTGAAAATTTTTATAACCAAGGGGGAGATGACGATGGTGATGATCACGAGCATGAGGACGAGCAGCGCCCATATACCCTGTGGCGCCTGGCAACTAATTCCGATGGATCACCTCTTCTTGTGTGTATACAGCCCACTGATGATGTTACTACTAAGGAAGCAGGTGTAGTCTCCCATGGTCGCACTCTCCGGACCTATTCCAACACCCATTGCATGGTATTCGGGATGGATACTAGTGTGCTAGTGCCAACACCTTCTCCCTGGTACAGAATTGATAGTCTTGGAGAAAACTCGCTCTTCCTTGGAGAAAACTATCCAATGATGGTGAAAGGTGATCCAACTGCTGTTGACACAACGTTACTACCATTTATGAGAAGCAACTGTGTCTATACCTTGGACATTTGGGTGGTTCCCTGCCCTAGTACTGATATAGTAGGCCGCTTCAGCCTGGATGATCAGTCATGCGTTGGTCTCGAGATCGACAATGGATGGACCATCCCAGAGAATCACTTGTGGTTCAAAGCAAGCGTTTCCAATGCCGATGAATGGTTGAGTTGAAGTTCATTTCATTGCTTGTTATTTGTTGTGTGATGAAAACTTTAGTATTTATAATGTATCCTCGTTGTCGATGTGGGTTGATGACCTGTTGTATGTAATAAAATGATATGCCTGTGATAAACTTACTAAATTTATGAATGGCTTTCGAGTCGCTTCTCTGAGTGAGTGTGCGACGAGGCAAAAAAATATTTTCCAAATACATAATTGTACGTGCATTGCAACAGGTTATCGGATGAGGCCAATCAACAATAGTAGTACACTATTTGTACTAGCTTCACATGCTTCACGCGTCGGGCGGGTGTTTTACTGTAGCAATATGTTAATGTGTTCATTGTACCTGTACGTAACCAGCACATCGAATCCTCAATACTAGTACTATATAAGTAGTAGGAGTAGTAAGGTGGCATGGGCCAGAACAAGCATTCACATCCAGGAGTACGACACACGCCACCACCACGACATCCATCTGACACCATATTATTTCTTGGAGTCCGTGCTAGAGCAACCTCTTGAACCTCGTCGTTTCTCTAACTTCAGCCATCGCGCGGCGGGCGAGGTGGGGGTTTGACGATAGTCGGTTTCCTCAACTGTGGTCCCACTTGTAAGGCCAACTCCAACGCACGACCCCAAATGGACCTCCGTTTTGCACAAACTCCAACGATAATTTTGACTAGAAAAGCAAGACCAAAGAAAACAACTAGAAAAGCAATACTTGTCATTGAAATGGATGTATCTAGATGTATTTTACTTCTAGACACATCCATTTTGACGACAAGTAATTCCGGACGGAGGGAGTACATTTTACTAGAAGATATCCAACTTCCATAACTGCTCCTGTAAGTTGGATTAGTGCCTTCTCGATGCATTCATTGTTGATCTGCGGAGGCTCGATCTTGCATGCTTCTTTCTTCTTCGAGTGTAAAGAATTAGCCATTGCTTCCTCACATCTAGTCTCATGTCTAGCCTCTATTCTAGTAGGAGTAGCAACAAGTGCACTAGTCTCATTTCTAGCCTCTATGCTAGCTAAAAGTACTAGAACATCTACTAAATTGCGCTCTATCAATATATCAATGTACTCTTCTTCCCAATACCAAAACTTGCATCCATTCTACCCCCTCCGTTCCACAATACATGCCTTCTATTTGTCAAAATATAGATGTATCTAGACAAGTTTTAGTATATAGGTAGATCCATTTTTGGACAAATGGAAGTCAAGTATTTTGGAACGGAGGGAGTACACAATAAATTTTTTAAGTTAGCACAACTAGTCTAATCCGAGAGCACAACCGAAGATTCGGTGGGTTCTTCCTCCTTTGCCGACATCGGGACATCCAAGATCCAGTCGTCGGTCATGCAAGAAAATAGAGTGGTAGTTGAAGCCACGTGATGTTCATCTTGGGTTAAACTGTAAATAGAATCTTACTACTCTTGAGTAACTCCAAAAGCGGCCACCGAAGATCTTTATTGGATTTGTTTTTCATCACCAGCATGTTGAGGTGAAAGATGTGTAGGTTTAGTGGGTCCTCTTGCATTTTCACTGACATGTGGGACCGCATGTGAGCAAACAGATGATAGGCTCTGCGCGTCCGCTGGCTGGCTGAGAAGAGAGATAGAGGAGGGCTGAGCACGGACTCCAGGAAATTTGTTCTATGTACCTCGATATAGGCTCGATATAGTGGGGTGGCATGGGCCATAAATAGCATTCACGTCTAGCAGTACGGCACACGCCACCCACAGGAGTCCCATCCGACACCAATTTTCTTGGAGTCCGTGCTATAGCCATCTCTTCTCCCTCCTGTTTTCTCAGCCATCACGCGGTGGGCGGGGTGGGGGTTTGCTGGTAGTCGGTGTGCTTAACTCCGGTCCCACTTGTATGTGAAAATGCAACACCGCACGCATTCCCCCTTGAGCGGCGTGCCGGACCAACTGTGTGGGGGTGCGACGCGAACACAGCAGGCTTTTCCTTTTGAACTCGTAACTTGTAAAATTTGGTTCTGCTCCATGGCGTGAACGATAGATAGAAAATAACGATTTTGCCTAGAGTAATGAGAAATTTGGTTCTGGCGCCGTTCATGCATGGAGTACGTACGAAAATTATGAAGTTGATGCGGAAGGTAAGATAATTACTAGTAGTACCATATACTACTACATGGATTTGATGGAAAGATAAAAATACATACGGATCCATCAACGACATCCTCACGCCCTAGTGCGTCGGGTCACAAACCGACGTGTGAGGAGCAGCGGTGTTGGCGGCGAGCTCAACGTGCTTTTGAACAATGCCGTCCAAGGTTGCCCTGCGGTCCAAGAAGGCCAGCTTCATATCATCCTCCTCTTGCATGTAGTAGTCCTTGTAGACGATTTGCGCGTAGATGTGGGTGATTATGTCGATGGTTTCTTGCTGCACCAAGCGCTGAGCGGCAAGCGCGACCTCGAGGTGGACATTCTCCGGCACGATGGCGGGCAGTCGCAGGGCCACCAGTGTGTCGAAGAGGTTGTCACCATAGTGGCCGTTGAGGGTGGCGGGCATCGTAGAGCCTGGGGGCATCGGCTGGAGGCGCACGTCAAAGTCGTCCGTGAGCTTCTTGACGATGGTGAACTTGTCGAGGAAACTCACGAGGACCTCGTCGAACAAGGAGACGAAGCTGTCGTCCAAGCCGCCCCTCGCCCTGGCGGCCTCAAGCAATACCTGAAGATATTCCTCGGTGACGGGCCGCAGGCCGGCGTCATGGACCACCTTGCATTGTCGGATTTTGGGTTCCGGTAGACCCTTGAGGTTCGAACTCTGGGGTGCGCACGAAGATCTTTCCCCTACCAACTCACGTCTCGTAGCCTCGCAAGGAATCTAAGATAGAAGGAAGAACACACAAGGGACACGAGGTTTATACTGGATCAGGCCACCATTGTGGTGTAATACCCTACTCCAGTGTGTGGTGTGGTGGATTGCCTCAGGGGATGAGGATGAACAATACAGGGGAAGAACAGCCTCGTGAGGGGCTCTTCTTGACCTGGTGCGGTGAACTGCTTGGTGAGTTCAGTCGGCTCTCTCTCTCTAGTCTACCCAGAATTTGGATCTCCTTCCACTCTGTGGTGGCTAGCTCTATTTATAGAGGGAGGCCCTGGCACTCTTCCCAAATAATGAGCGGGAAGGGCGCCAACAATTGGCCATTTTGAAGGGGAACATCTAGTACACTTATCCTGACTAAAGTTGGTCTACGGCTGCCAAAGGCTCTGATTTTGACACCATCCTGGGCTCCACGATGACCTCCATCCTGTCGTACTGCTGGTCTTGGTGTTGTTGCACCAAAACGGTAACCTTTGCCTGATGCCTTGGCATGTGCTTTCCCCTTTTGCACCGAAGGGGAAACAAGGACACTACACAGGCTGGTGCCCGCCTGGCGCCCACGTGGCCTCGATCGTCATGTCTTGCGTCACGGGCACCTCGGGAGGTACCCTTCCTTGATCTCTCCGCCTCCTTGTGAGCCCGCCTGATGAGGCTGCTTCATGAGGAAGCTTCTGTCGTCCGCCCCGCGAGGCTTGGCCCCTCGCGAGGGTCTTGAGCTCCAGCTGATGAAGCTGGGCTGTACTGGCCCCCCACTTAAGCCACGCCGTAGGCCGCAGGTAGGCAAGTCTGGGGACCCCCGTTCCCAGAACGCCGACAGTAGCCCCCGGGCCCAAGGCACACCCGGACTTGGCTTAGCAGAGAAGCGAAGGGGAAGTGCGATGCGCCGCGGGGCCCAATAGCCTGCGGCCTTGGGCGCCGCGTGGCGGTTGATTGGACGTGGGCGACTCTGCTTCCCATGATGCCTCATTACACGCCCGGCTAGGCGGACCCGTGGTTGCACACAGCCATTCCCCTTTCGCCGTCCATGCGCTTCCTTCCCTTCCTTCTTCCTCGAGCTCCAACCTCCGCCTCCAATCCAACTCGAATTCTCCCCCCTTCCCATTGCCATGGCACCAACGAAGAAGGAAAGGGGGAAGAAGCCTGCGCCTTCGTCCCGCTCGCCTCCGGCGGCGGCCTCCACCGTTGATCGGTCTATCATACTCAACCCCGGGGACTTCGGCAAGGTTCGTTCTGCTCTTGCCACCATCTTCAACGAGTGCGGCAGGACCACGGTCTAGCCTGCATCCCATGCCTCCTTTGATAGGGTCGTCACGAAGGTCCGGTTCTTCACCAATGCCCTGTGGGCGGGTCTGGTTCCCCCCTTTTCCGCTTTCTTCAATGCGGTGCTCTCCCATTATCAGATCCACATGATGCACCTCAGGCCTGAGTCCATTACCCGCCTGGCTGTCTTTGCTTTTGTTTGCGAGGCAATGGTGGGCATTCCTCCTTCCGTTGCCCTGCTGCACCACTTCTTCTCTTTGCACCTGAGTGACCCCACTCAATGCTCGGGGTGTGTGAGCTTCCTCACCGTGCCAGAGACGGCTGCTTTGGGGATCGATTTCGGCCTTCCTCCCCCTGAGGCCAGGTTCAGAGAGCAGTGGCTATACGTGGATGTCGGGGTGCCCAGCCCTCTGCTCTCGCACCCGACCTCGCCCGCTGTTCCCAACTCAGGCTGGGATCATGAGACGCTCGCAAGCCCCTGCTCGCCTTTGTCTGGCGCCGCTTCTAGAGTTTGAGGGCGCTCGACGTGACAGCGCCCAAGGTGGTGAAGGAGTTCCTCCAACATCGCATTGCTCCTCTCCAACGCCACTCCCGTCGGATGTGGGACTTTGCGGGGCACAAAGACCACATGCGGCTCCAGGAGGAGGATCTGGCGCCTGAAGTGCTGAAGATGGTGCTCAGGGTCCCGACTGGCGAGCCTTCCCCAGGCAGCCTTCGACACGATGCTGCCCTCTTGTATCTTTGCTCGGGCAGGGCCGATTTTGTGAGGCAGATGCCCAGCTTTGACGGGTGGGGGCTGTGTCCGGTTGGCCTCACGAGACCCCGCGAGAACCCAGTTGCTGTGCTTGCCTTTCCGGTCGCCCACGGTGGCCCTGCCTCAGGCGATGGAGTGGGGAGACGAGAATCGCCGGAAGCTGATGGGGCCGATGTAGAGATGCTGACGCCGTGCGGAGCCCCAAAGGCAGCATCTCCCGAAGCCCGTCCTGGAGCAATGACAGGCGTGGAGTTGCAGCCTACAGCTCCTGTGGCCGGGGCTCCCAAGGCCCCAGCCATCCCTCGTGAGGCGGCGCCCCACGGCGTCTCCCGGGCCGGTTCCCTCGGCGCTGATCGCCTTGACGCCACCTCCGTGCCAAAGGCCGACCCGTGTGCCGAGCGCTTAGGCCGGTTCCGCGTAGACTTCAAGGCCTTCCGCAAGAGGAAGCAGGTCTTGGGTAGCGACGATCACCCTTGCCGCCTGTTGAAGCGCAAGAAGTACTTTCCCATGGACGAGTAAGTCCTCTTCTCTCTCTGCTCCCTTACCTCACCGTTCTTGCAGCTGATCGCGGCCTTTCAGGGCCCTTCCTGCCGAATTCGCGGAGACGGCCAAGGAGCCATCCCCCCAAGCTTTGTCCTCCTAGCTGACCCTGGGCACGCTGAGCTCGAGCAGCACCGCCGCCGATGGGCCGGTCGGAGAAGTGGTCCATCCCGCTGGGCACCTCGAGCCTGCGCACCTGCTGTCCTCCCTTCACAAGCTATCCAAGGGCACAACTAGCGTGCCCCATGCTCCATCCCTGTTCGTGGATGGTGACTGGCTGAAGTCGGTCTTGAGCTCCTCTTCTGGGGACGGACCGGTGCCAGGCCAGATTCCTGGCGAGTTCCGTCCGGCGATTGCTGGGGCACCAGCCCCCAGCTCCGTGCCGGGAGGGGGCATGCCTCTTCGAGGCCCTCCTCACACGCCAGTGGCAGAGCGTTACGCGGAAGACGTGCTTAGGCACGCTCGGTAGCGTCGGGCCCTTCGTCAAGAGTTCCTCCAGGGGGCGGCGGATGCAGTGAGCCGGATCGGGACAAAGCTTGCTGGCGAGGATGCACGCCTTGAAGCCGAAGGCCTGCGCCTCACTGAGGAGAGGCGCAAGCTTAGGGTAGCCATCGCCCTTGCGCGTCACCAGCGTGACCTTGACAACGCGAAGGCTGAAGCGTCGCTGGTGGCCTCGCGGGAGGCCTGCTCCCAAATCGTCGACGTGGCCTGGGAAGCAGACCGACGGCGCAAGGATGAGGAGGAGCGCGCGTGGGAGCTCCAAGCCTGGAGCAGCTCTCTGGAGCGGCAAGTGGAGCTGTGCCAGGCGGTCCTTGTGTCACTAAAGGGGGCTTCCGTCGACCAGGCGGAGCTCTTGAAGCGCGAGGAGGCGCTGACGCTGGAGGCTGCCGAGCGCAACCTTGACCTCGAGCAGTTGGAGACGAGGGAACGCCTGGTGACTCAGGCGGAGGATGACGTCGCCACGCGGGAAGCCCGAGTCCAAGAAGAGGTCGACTGCCGTGTGGCGGAAGCTCACTCGGATCTTGAGCCCGAATGCGAAGTGAGGATGGAGTTGATCAGGGCCGAAGCTGAGTGTAGGACCGCGGCCCTCAGGGCCAAACTGGATGAGGTGACGTGGGGTGCGGACTCCTCTGCAGCCGCCCTTGGCGCAGCACAGGCGGAGCTGGCCTCCTGCCGCGCCGAGCTGCTTCTTCTCCAATAGAGGGTTGACGGCGCCGAGGCCGTCGCACCGTGGAATGAGGACGAGATCCATCAGCGGCAGGTTCTGGAGCATGAGCATGCCCCCATGCTCTGAACGCTTAGGGAAAGGGCTAACACGGCCTTGGGCAACATATGCGAGGCTGCCGCCGAGGAGCCGCATGCGACCAACTATGCCGGCAACCTCCAGTTCTTCACTGACGTGGTGACGCATCTGGAGAACCGCTCTGAGAGGTCTCGTTGGCTTGTCGAGGAGAGGAGCCAAGCCTTGTTTGGGAATGCCTTATCCTGTGTCTTCAGCTATCTACAGGACAGGGATCCCCACTTCGATTTCGATGTCGCCATCGCACCGGTGCCCATAGCCATTCGGGGCGACTTGGCGAAATGGGTGGAAGACACCGTGGACGCCCTCGTCAGGGCCTTCGCATCTGATGAAGATGGCGTGATCGTGGCCGCTGATGAAGGTGGCTTTGTGGACGAGCGTGGCATGGACGGAGGTGGTGGCGGTGGCGGTGATGATGTTAGTGATGCCAGCGACGCCTCCGGAGGTGCCCCGGAAGACGTGGTGAGTGATATGTCCGACTGACCGCATGTCGCCGCTGTTTACCCTGCATGAAGAAGGTTCGGGCTCGGCCCTGAAGATTGTAAGAGCATTTTGGGAGGGGGAGCCCCTCATGTAAAGGTTTGCGGTCGGTATGCTTGTAAGCATAATGCCGCGTGTGAGCTTATGCCGGGCTACTGGCCCGACGATGGGTCAGCTGACTAGTTTACCTTTTGACCCCGACGAGCCCAGAGCGGGCCTATGGGAGCCGCAGCGCCTCAAGTGTCTTCCGGGTGAACCCGTCGATCCTACGGTGAGAACCTCAGGAGAGGATGCGGCGACAGCGGTCCAGATTGTAGTTGTGTTTGGCCCGGCCCAGCTCGCGAGGGGCTTGTGAGGGGAGGCAGCTGACGCTAGCTTTGGACGCAAAGCCGAAACCAGAACACGAGAGATTGCTCAAATGAGACTAAACACCACTTCCCCGAACACACGCAAAGCCGAAACCAGAACACGAGAGATTGCTCAAATCCAACTTAAATTCGAATCGAAGAACCGTGACAACAGAAGAAAAGGCAAAAGGCAAAAACCTGCGTCCGGCACCTAGTCTAGTCTTCGACGTCTTCTCACCAGCGCGGAGCTAAGTTCTGCCACTCGGCATGTGCTGGAGCCCCCGAGGCCCGAGGGCGGCTCTCCGGAGACTCCGGGGCGTGTACAGCCCCACTCATTATTACGTGAGAGTATCACGGGCGGCGAGCTTCATAGGCACTGGGCCTTCTTCACAGGTACCGGCCTTGCTTCATATCGCCAGACGAGGGCCCCGCCTTGCGCCACACTCTACCACCATTGACAGCGACCGGAGACTAAGGACGACGTCCATGGGGTGGAGCGGTCGCCAGCGGTTCACCCGACGACCACGGGTCCTCTACCGGGGGCAGGCCCTGAGGCACCTCCCCGGCAGAGGCCCTACCTCCTGAGAACGCCTTGCTCCAAGCGCCGTGGGGGCGAACCCGGGTCTTGGCCCCTCTCCTGCAGCCCCCGGTGCCCTCCTCCTGAGGGGTAGGGTCTACAGCATTGGGCAGCCATCTGCTGCAGCGACCCGTACCTCCCGCGACCCATGGTTAGCATAAGCTTGCTCCTGAGGAATTAGCGGTACCCGATAGTTGCTGCCACCAGCGCGGTTGTCGAGGCTCTCTTGGGGTTCCTGAAAGAGCTCAGCTTCTGGCGCCTACTTGCCCCAACCTGGCCCGAGGAACGAGCCATGGTCTTCTTCTAGTGCGCACTCTTGATCCACCATGTGGGGCACATAAGCTTCTGGGGCCACCGCCCCTTGGGTTTCGCCATAGTGCCCCATAAGCCACGCGGTCCAGCCTAGAGTGATGTCTTGGGGGTGGTGGCGTGGTGGCCCGCCGAGGCCAAAAGTCGCGGCGTGCACTCCATCACCGGCCGGAGATGGGGCTGGCGCGACTTGTCACCCGGTGCTGCCAGCCAGGTTGGCGCTGAGTAGGCCCTGTAGTCCGCTCGGAGTTGCGTGGGCGTGTATGGGGCTGCCATACGGCCCGCCCTGGATCTGGGGCGGCAGCTGGACGCGGAAAGGAGGTGCTCCCGAGGCGGCGGCGTCCAGGAGCTCGTCCACTCGCTCTAACAACACTTTGCGGCCGCCCTCCAGCAGTCGGCACCTTTGCAGCTCTCGGGCCACCGTGAGCGCGGCCCTTGAGTTCGCCTGCTCTCGTCGGGTGTCGGGCGCGGCGTGTTGCGGCATGGCTTGAGCTCTTCTTGCTGACGACCACACTCGCCGCGGTGTGAGGGCAGGCGGCGTTTGGCCACGTCCCCGCGCCCCGCTGCGCCTTGTGGAGTGCGGGCTGCCTGAGGCGCAAGGTTGAGGTCGCCCTGGGCGGGCGGCACGGTGCGGGCGGGCCACGCCGCCTAGCGGTCAGCGTTGGCAGTTGGGTCGCTTGACATCAGAACGGCGAGGCGACGGAACGCGACACGGTGGAAGAAGGATTCCAGCGCACCCCTACCTGGCGTGCCAAATGTCGGATTTCGGGTTCCGACAGACCCTTGAGGTTCGAACTCTGGGGTGCGCACGAAGATCTTTCCCCTACCAACTCACATCTTGAAGCCTTTCGAGGAATCTAAGCTAGAAGGAAGAACACACAAGGACTCGAGGTTTATACTGGTTGAGGCCACCATTGTGGTGTAATATCCTACTCCAGTGTGTGGTGTGGTGGATTGCCTCAGGGGCTGATGATGAACAATACAGGGTAAGAACAGCCTCGCGAGGGGCTGTTCTTGAGCTGGTGCGGTGAACTGCTTGGTGAGTTCAGTCGCCTCTCTCTCTCTAGTCTACCCGGAATCTGGATCTCCTTCCACTGTGGTGGCTAGCTCTATTATAGAGGGAGGCCCTGGGCCTCTTCCCAAATAATGAGCGGGAAGGGCGCCAACAATTGGCCATTTTGAAGGGGAACATCTAGTATACTTATCCTGACTAAAGATGGTCTACGACGGCCAAAGGCTCTGATGGTGACGCCGTCCTGGGCTCCACGATGACCTCCATCCTGCCGTTCTGCTGGTCTTGGTATTGTTGCACCAAAACGGTAACCTATGTCTGATGCCTTGGCCTGTGCTTGCCCCTTTTGCACCGAAGGGGAAACAAGGACACTGCGCAGGTCGGCGCCCGCCTGGCCTCGATCATCATGGCTTGCGTCACGGGCACCTCGCGAGGTACCCTGCCTTGATCTCTCCACCTCCTCGCGAGCCCGCCTGGTGAGGCTGCTTCCTGAGGAAGCTTCTGTCGTCCGCCCCGTGAGGCTTGGCCCCTCGCAAGGGTCTTAAGCTTGAGCTGATGAAGCTGGGCTGTACTGGGCCCCCACTTGAGCTACGCCGCAGGCCGCAGGCAGGCAAGTCTCGGGACTCCCATTCCCAGAACACCGACAGGTACAGTCGGCTAATGCTCGCGCTCATCGCCTCCATGGGTCTAGCTTAGCTTCTAGTCAACTGATCTTGCGATTCAAGTGATCACTCTTGCCCTTGGTTATCGTGCATAGGTGCGTAGAATTTTGTACTACTCCTCGGCCCTCTACTGCACCTACCTTTGGTTGTATTATAGGTGGGCCAGCCACCCCTTGTTCCCACGTGTCATTCACCCAAATGCAGTTGTAGTAAGTGTAGGATCAAAAGTATGTCTAGAGGGGGGGTGATTAGACTACTTGACAATTTAAAAGTTTAGCCTTTTGATTAGGACAAGTTTTTGGCAAGTTCACAATGATGACCAAGTCAAGTATCACCCTACACATGCAATTCTAGAGTAATGGCAGCGGAAAGTAAATTGCACATGTAGTAAATAGAGGTGGAGAAGAGCAAACGCAATTTGGAGACACGGAGATTTTTCTCGTGGTTCCGATAGGTGGTGCTATCGTCAATCCACGTTGATGGAGACTTCAACCCACGGAGGGTAACGGCCGCGAGAGTCCACGGAGGGCTCCACCCACGAAGGGTCCACGAAGAAGCAACCTTGTCTATGCCATCATGGCATAAGCCCATGGAGGACTAGCCTTACTCGGGGTAGATCTTCATGAAGTAGGCGATCTCCTTGCCCTTACAAACTTCTTGGTTCAACTCCACATCTTGACGGAGGCTCCCAAGCGACACCTAACCAATCTAGGAGGCACCACCCTCCAAAAGGTAATAGATGGTGTTGGTGATGATGAACTCCTTGCTCTTGTGCTTCAAATGATAATCTCCCCAACACTCAACTCTCCTCACTGATTTGGCTGTGGTGGAAGAAAGGATTGAGTGGAAAGCAACTTGGGAAGGCTAGAAATCAAGTATCATATGGTGGGAGTGGAGCAACTTGATCTCAACACAAGGGTAGGTAGTTTTCTTCTCGAAATGTAAGGTAGGAATGGTAGTTCTTTCGATGGCTCTCTCCACGAATGAAGAGGAGGTGGAGGGTATTTATAGCCTCCACACAAAATCCAACCGTTACACACATTTGACCAATCTCGGTCGGACCGAAGTTGACAACTCGGTGAGACCGAAAGTTCAAATCTTGTGAGCGTTGGGATTTTCGAGTGGGACCGAAAATACAATCTCGGTGAGTCCGATTCTTCCAAAGACTAGGGTTTGCCATTCTCGGTGGGACCGACTTTATCATCTCGGTGACACCGATTTGATTACAGAAGGTTACAGAAGGTTGGCAACACTAGTTTCGGTGAGACCGAGTTTGGAATCGGAAAAACCGAAATTACTAGGGTTTGGCTTTGTGGCTGAGGTGGTTCATCTCGGTGTGACTGAGTTTATGGAATCGGTGGGACCGAGATTACTTATGAGTATATGTTGGAATGAAAGAGTGCTGATGGTTTGGGAGATAGATCACTAAGCACTTTGAGCAACCAGATCATTATCATAACCTCATCCCCTTTTAATAGTACTGGCTTTCCTATAGACTCAATGTGATCTTGGATCACTAAACCAAAACTGGAGTCTTGAGCTTTTGCCAATGCTTTCCTTAGCATTTTGAGGGGTCCACATCTTCAGTCATTGCCATACCCATATCACTGAACTTTCTAAAATGTTCTCAAGAAACTATTAGTTCAATGATATATATGTTGTTATTAATTACCAAAACCACCTAGGGATTAGTTGCACTTTCAATCTCCCCCTTTTTGGTAATTGATGACAACATATAGATCAAAGCTTCGACAAATGATATAATCAATGAATGATATCGTCGCTTTGAGAAGTATGTGATAAGCAAGAGCTCCCCCTAAATTTGTGCATTATTTAAGATTTGCGTTTGAATGCAAATCACCAATCGATTAGGATCATGGGTCACTCTTCCATGTCACATACATCTTGGTGGAGCGCACAAAATGATAAGAATGAATAGCATGCACCCAATCACCAAGACATGAGTAAATGATCATACAAGATATGAATGACATATGATAAGCATTAAGCACACATTAAGGCATAGTATGATCAAGCACTCATGAAAGTAGAGCAAACGTAGTATCAAACACACGGAATGTCTCGGAAAACTCAAAAGTATCTCAAAGAAACCGCAAACGAAAGAGCAAAAGCGAGCACTCTCTCTCTCGAAGTCCTATGATCTATACAATTTCTCCCCCTTTGGCAACAAGTTACCAAAAAGTTCGAAAGGTATAGAGCTAAACGTCACTAGGGACTCTGCTGGCGGCTCCTGTCTGGGTTGATGGAGTTGAGATAGCTGCTTCTGCAAAGGCTTCGGCTGAAGTCTGTGGAGCTGGAGGAGTGGACACTGGAGCTGGAGCTGGAACTGATGGAGCTGTGGGAGGTGCTGATGCAGTAGCCCTGGGGTCTGTCACTGGAATAGCAGCTGATCTGGGTCTTGTGGGAACCGGAGCAGGCTGCTCATAGTCATCCTGGACAAGGTCATCCTGCATCTCCTTCATGAGCTCTTCCTTCTCCCTCTTGGCTTCCTCGATATCTGCCTCAAGCTTGTTGACGGTGACTTGCACTTCAGTCAGCTTGACATCCAGAGCATGGAACTTGTCTTCAACTATCCTCTCAAGACTCTCCTGAGACTGCACTATGCTGGCCAAGCGTAGTTCAATTCTCTGGGTAGCTTCAAGGAGCTGTTCTCCAACACTCTTGGGTTTTGCTGCTGCTGCTGCTGCTTCCTTCTCAGCTTTAGCTTGTTTGGCAGCTTCAGACTTAGCTTGACCTTCAACAGACGTGGGATCATCCTCAGTCATCACAACTTCATTATCCTCATGCTCAGGCTGCAGTGGCAAGTGGGGTCTATCCAACAAGTAGGTGCCCGTGCCAAACTTGGCATTGATAAGCATCTGAATGTGCGGGGCAAAACCACATGACCTCTTCTGGTCTGCTGCTGTCCTCTTGATAGTCTCAACTATCAGGTCCATCACCTTGAAAGGTGCCTTCTGATCTAGAATATGCAGCATGTTGATGGAATAGCCTCTTATCATGCGATGATCTCCAGACTTGGGCATCAAGGTATGCCTCAGAATTGTGTTAGTGGTTGGGAGACCTGCCTGGAGGTGATACACTGAGCCGAGCTTCCAGAACTCTACATCCTTAGCTGGTACCTCATTGTACATATTTTTCATAGACTCATGGTTTTTCTTGGGAATTCCATAGACATCAACATCATCTTCTCTTTGCACTGGAGCATTCAGCAGTGCAGCCCACTCTTCAACAGTTGAAGAGAATCTCTGGCCTTCAGTCATCCATACAATTCTGCCATCTGGATAGAAATGAGCTGTGGCATAGAATTGCATGATCATCTCATCATTCCAAGCTGTCAGTTTCTGACCAACGAAATCTGCAACACCACATGCAGTGAAGCTCTCATGCACATGTGGAAAGTAGTCTCTGTGCTCTTCACTGTCAATATATGCCCAATCAACATATCTAGTGTCAGCAACAATGGGCTTCTTGTCCATGAGCACAGTCTCATAGAAATCTTGCTGCTCTCTGGTATGAAACCTTGAATCAACAGCAGTCCTTCTCCTTATGGCATATGGATCAGCTTGCCTCCATAGCCTGAGACCTTTGTCTTTCCTTTCCTTCATGTTTTCAGCTCGAGGATGAGCATCATTGTGGACAGGCAATCTCTGACGGAGTTTCAGCAATACATGTGCCTCTTCATCTGACTCAGCTGGTGGCACATTGTCTTTCTTCTTCTCTGAAGCAGGAATGTTTCTCACTGTTTTCTTGGGCTTGGCAGCAGGCTTGGCTTGAGCTGCCTTTGCTGGAGCTGATGGCTTAGATTTAGTAGGTGCTCCTGCCCTGATGGCATCACCCATCAACTTAGGCTTCTGAGGAGGCTGGGGTGCTTCCTCATCAGAATCATCATCAGCTTCATCATGCACAATCCTCTTCCTCTTGGAAGTTTTCTTCACCTTGCTCGAGGTTTCTTCTTCCATGCTCAATTTCTTGGCAACAGTGGACTTCTTCACTTTGCTGGTGCCTTTCTTGGTTTGTTGCCCTTGATGCTCTTTGGCAACCACTTTCCTCTTAGGCTTAGATGTGATCTCTTCCTCAGCAATAAAGTCAGAATCTTCTTCATCAGAATTTCTCTTCTTCCTGGCCCTGGTGGCAGCAGGAGGCAAACCACTTGGTGTGCTCCTCTCACCATCATCAGAAAAGCTGCTGGCCTCAGGACTAGTGCCTGCCTCTGGAATCTCAATTGGTGATTCAGACTGTTACGCTATCACGGCATCGACATGGCCGACAACTTTGTGAATAGATTAGGTATAGGCAGAATAGAAGAGTTATCACAAACTGCAGAAGATTTTGCAAAAAAAAATGAGTTCAAATTTCAGTTTTAGGTTTTCACAGAATGCATTTCGGTCAGACCAAGTCTAAAACTCGGTGAATCCGAAGTGTTCTAACAGAACCATTCACCACTTTCGGTTGGACCGAAATGGGTTTCGGTCTAGCCGAGAACACTAGGGTTTCACTAAATCCTCATTTCGGTCGCACCGATTTGCACAACTCGGTTGGATCGAAAAGTGCGGTCAATGGCGGAGGCCAAATCGGTCATCCGAGAATGTAGAATCGGTCACACCGAGATGTGTTCGGCGGAAACCTAACCCTAAAACTTTTACTCGAATTTCGTTCTAAGAACTAATCTGCTGGATAGGAAGATCTCAAACGTGGCAAGAAGCTAGGCAAACCAATCGTGTATTGAATCGGAGGTTGAAACACGAGAGGGATCGAAACTCACCCTAACTTGGTGGAGTTTCTCTATGGCGGCAACGGCGCGGAGAGATTGACCGTTGACGGTGACGGAGACCCGCGGCGAGGGCGCACAGGCGACGACGGAGACGATCCGAAGACCACGGCGACGGTAGCAAAGGGTTTGGGGGCGAGGCGTTTTGAAGAAAGAATCAACGCGCGCTGCCCTTAGGTATATATACCCTTCGGCTGTCGGTGGGACCGAGTTGTAAAACTCGGTGGCACCGAGATGGTTAACTGCAAGCAGTTACTCACTTCGGTCACGCCGAAATTTGCAACTCGGTTTCACCGAGGTGAAAACCTAGATCAATCCAAGTGCCTTCGGTCTGTCCGATTTGAGTGGGTTGGTCCGACCGAAAATACTTAGAAGGTTTTGGAATTTAAGCTTTTGACGGATCGGTGGCTCCGAGTGCTCCTCACTCGGTCTGTCCGAAAAAGACTTGTTCAAAGTTTGTGATATAAGCATGAATAGAATTTGAGACAAGAAAGCATAAATAGCTAGGGGAGGAACTTAGGCATTCTTGTCCATCCATTTGGTCAAAAAGAAAATCCAAAAGACCATAGCAACAAATGGATGTCCTCGAATGGATAAAATTATGCATCCAACATGCTCACACAATAAGATAGCAAATGAAATATGTGTCAAACATGCACAAACAACACACTAGCAACTAGCACACAATTTGTCGATGACTAGGTCATCTATATATGAGTATATTGACTTAGGAGTCAAATGAGAACATTTGATCATAGGTCATACTCATCGTTTAAGCACAAGTGGGGTTACCACTTTTACATAAAGCATTAATGTGTTCACATCATTTGAAGATGCTTTAGCTCAAATCTTTAGAGCAAAGCTCCCCCTTGATGTGAGAACCCCTTTTAAAGGGTCAAACTAACCTTGGGTTGTCGTAGAAGACTTCATGTAGATGTTGAAGATGTGGATGCTCAATGTTGATGAAGATCATCAAGAGTTGGGAGCAATCCTTTGGATTCGGGCACTTTCAATACCTACATGGGTTAGTCCCACAAGGAACAAACAAAGATATCCATGGACATAGATTGAAGTACACAATAGATGATGTCCACGAATGCAATGATTACCTTGTCCCTTGACTTACCAACAAGAGGGTTTGTGACTCCATGAACTAGTGCAAGATGTGGAAGTTGATTGCACAAGTTCTTGCCAAAATGAATGTGAGTGAAGTATGTTGGCGGAGTCACCCTCAAGAACTCTCTAGTTCTTCTTCTTCGGGATCCACATCATCTTGATGGGAATCCTTGGGGTAGTAGTTGAGCTTGACGAAGTAGAACTTGAAGTTTCCTTGGGAACCCACTTGACCATGGCCTTGGGTGCTTCAAAAATGCATCAATCTCCTCTTGAAGCTTGTCCTTGCCTTTTAGCTTGTGGTCTTGTGGTAGAAGATCATCTTGAGCTTGTTCCACATTGGAAGAAGTAGGATCATACTTCTCCTTTTGAGAAACAAACTTTGGAGTGGGATATTGACCTTCTTCCCATTCAACACCCTCGGCGTTGAACTTTCGCTCAAAACCAATTCCTTGATTCTTCCGGTGCCTTCCTTGCTTGCGAACAATTTCCTCAAAGTTCTTGCTTCCGGCAAGGCTCTTGTAGACACTTTTCTCTTTAATCCCTTTCAATAAACTATTTTCTTGCTCAAGTGTAACTTGGCTTGAAACATTGTTAGTGGAATCAAGAGAACTACTAGAAGTAACAACATTGGATTTAGCATGGTTATTGTTACTACTAGATGAAGAATTTTTCTTATGCTTGTCATGCTTAGTTTTAATAGGTGGCAAGAAATTAGACAAGAGAAGTCGTTTGGCAAGATATGAAGAACTCTTCTTTCGAAGATCGTCATTGATAGCTTTTAGGAACTCATGTTCTTGCTCTAGATTGAGCTTCTCGAAGCGTAGCTTCTCATGAGATCTTAGGAGCTCTCTATGATCTTCTTGAGTTGTTTCATGAGCTAACTTAAGAGTGTTTAGTTCTTTAGTTAGACGCTCAATCTCCTTCATAGCATTGTCATTCGACTCTTCTCGACTATAAAGACTACTAGCATGTTCATCATTACTAGGCTCACTAGATTTGTCATGTAAAAGCTCATCTTCACCAAGCAAGTCATCCTCATCACTATCAAAGTCAATAAATTCAGGGTGTGATACCTTGGGGCCTTTAGCCATGAAGCATCTTCCAATTCCCTCATTTTGTGAATCAAATAAGTCATAGGAGTTGGAGTTGGAGGATACGAGAGCAAGACCGGCAACACCTTCATCTTGACTGTATTCGGAGTTGGAGTGATAGCTTCTTTCGGAATGATTGTCGGAGTCGGAGCCGGAGACCCATTCACCTACGTGAGCTTGATGTTTTCTTCTTGTGTAGCTCCTTGATGACTTGTCTTTCCTCTCTAAATCCTTGCTTCTCCGAGAGGATCTTCGTTCATAACGATCATCTCTACTCCTTCTCTCTTTCCGAGGTGACTCTTCTCTTGAGCTTCTTCTTCTTGGAGATTCTTCTCTTCTCTTGTGGGGAGTCGAACACTCATTTGAGTAGTGTCCGGGTCTTCCACAATTGTAGCAGTTTCGATCACGACTAGAAGATCTCTTTTCATCATATGATCTAGACTTTGAGCTTCTTTCCTTGCTTCTACTCTTGTAGAATTTGTTGAAGTTCTTCACCATTAGGCTTATCTCTTCATTGGAAACTAGCTTGTCACTTGAGGTTGTGGGAGCTTCAACTATAGCTTTGTAAGCACCACTTGACTTGTTGTGAAGCTCTTCCTTATCTTTAAGTGTCATCTCATGAGCAACAATCCTTCCAATGACTTCGGTAGGCTTGAGATTCTTGTAGTTTGGCATCATTTGGATCAAAGTGCACACGGTGTCATACTTTCCATCCAAAGCTCTGAGAATCTTCTTGATGATGAATCGGTCGGTCATTTCTTCGCTTCCTAAGCCGGCAATCTCATTTGTGATGAGAGCAAGCCTAGAGTACATTTCAGCGACTCCTTCACCTTCCTTCATCTTGAACTTGTCAAGTTGACCTTGAAGAACATCTAGCTTTGATTCCTTCACGGACTCGGTACCTTCGTGCATTTCGACCAAAGTGTCCCAAATCTCTTTTGCATTCTCAAGACGGCTGATTTTGTTGAACTCCTCGGGACACAAAGCATTGAAGAGAATGTCACAAGCTTGAGCATTGTTTTGCAACATCCATAATTCATCCGCTGTAGCTTCACGATCCGAACTTTTCCTTCCTCAAAGAACTCACCTTGCAAGCCAACACAAATAATGCCCCATGCGGCAGGGTTATGTCCAAGAATATGCATTTTCATTTTATGCTTCCAACTAGCAAAGTTTGAACCATCAAAGTAAGGACCTCTACGAAAATTACCCTCACTAGACGCCATACTCTCCTAGGTTGTGAAACCAAGCTTATGGAGTCCAATGCAATGCAAACCAATCCAATGGAGACCAAAGCTCTGATACCACTTGTAGGATCGAAAGTATGTCTAGAGGGGGGTGATTAGACTACTTGACAATTTAAAAGTTTAGCCTTTTGATTAGGACAAGTTTTTGGCAAGTTCACAATGATGACCAAGTCAAGTATCACCCTACACATGCAATTCTAGAGTAATGGCAGCGGAAAGTAAATTGCACATGTAGTAAATAGAGGTGGAGAAGAGCAAACGCAATTTGGAGACACGGAGATTTTTCTCGTGGTTCCGATAGGTGGTGCTATCGTCAATCCACGTTGATGGAGACTTCAACCCACGGAGGGTAACGGCCGCGAGAGTCCACGGAGGGCTCCACTCACGAAGGGTCCACAAAGAAGCAACCTTGTCTATGCCATCATGGCATACGCCCACGGAGGACTAGCCTTACTCGGGGTAGATCTTCACGAAGTAGGCGATCTCCTTGCCCTTACAAACTTCTTGGTTCAACTCCACATCTTGACGGAGGCTCCCAAGCGACACCTAACCAATCTAGGAGGCACCACCCTCCAAAAGGTAATAGATGGTGTTGGTGATGATGAACTCCTTGCTCTTGTGCTTCAAATGATAATCTCCCCAACACTCAACTCTCCTCACTGATTTGGCTGTGGTGGAAGAAAGGATTGAGTGGAAAGCAACTTGGGAAGGCTAGAAATCAAGTATCATATGGTGGGAGTGGAGCAACTTGATCTCAACACAAGGGTAGGTAGTTTTCTTCACGAAATGTAAGGTAGGAGTGGTAGTTCTTTCGATGGCTCTCTCCACGAATGAAGAGGAGGTGGAGGGTATTTATAGCCTCCACACAAAATCCAACCGTTACACACATTTGACCAATCTCGGTCGGACCGAAGTTGACAACTCGGTGAGACCGAAAGTTCAAATCTTGTGAGCGTTGGGATTTTCGGTGGACCGAAAATACAATCTCGGTGAGTCCGATTCTTCCAAAGACTAGGGTTTGCCATTCTCGGTGGGATCGACTTTATCATCTCGGTGACACCGATTTGATTCTGAAGGTTCTGAAGGTTGGCAACACTAGTTTCGTGAGACCGAGTTTGGAATTGGAAAAACCGAAATTACTAGGGTTTGGCTTTGTGGCTGAGGTGGTTCATCTCGGTGTGGTGAGTTTATGGAATCGGTGGGACCGAGATTACTTATGAGTATATGTTGGAATGAAAGATTGCGATGGTTTGGGAGATAGATCACTAAGCACTATGAGCAACGGATCATTATCATAACCTCATCCCTTTTAATAGTATTGGCTTTCCTATAGACTCAATGTGATCTTGGATCACTAAACCAAAAATGGAGTCTTGAGCTTTTGCCAATGCTTTCCTTAGCATTTTGAGGGTCCACATCTTCAATCATTGCCATACCCATATCAATGAACTTTCTGAAATGTTCTCAAGAAACTATTAGTTCAATGATATATATGTTGTTATTAATTACCAAAACCACCTGGGGATTAGTTGCACTTTCAGTAAGTCAATGAAGCTGCATGTAATCCTATTAGTTAGCAAAAAGACATTAAGTGCTCTCGCCGATAGGAATAAAACAATACACCATGTATTTATTTATAGAGGGAGCAGTACACTTTTTGTGGCATGCATTACTAGATGGTGGTGCTAGTCAAATACTAAAATCCAGATGGACGTGGTAGTACTCCTAAATTCAGACAGTGGTGCTACTAGTACTAGTAGTAATACTACCAATGTAGTAGGAGTACCAGCACTGTACTACCCATTGGTCAAATTATTACGTGCTGCTCCTCACAGTGAAGTGACAAGACCCTGCGCCGGAGATGACACCTGAGTATAGGCGCCATGTTCGGCATACCATAGTTAACCTCACCATCTGCAGTCACAATCATCATGGTTGTAGAGCTAGCCTGCTTACAACTAGCCCTATTCGACATAATTTCCCATGCATAGATGCCCGTGCATTGTACGGAACACCAAGATTGGGGGTGGACGGCGCCGGCAGCGGCCATGGCGCCAGATTTTTCCATGACCTTCTAGATGTGGTGGGGAGGAGATAAGGCTGATTGTGAGACACAATGAGTTGTTTGCAAATAGGGAACAAGTGCGGGCATCTTTTTGCAAAAATGGAGAAGTTTGGTTTGTATGCGTCAGATCTAGATCCGACGGCTATTGGTGAAAGACGGGAGGCACAACATCATCACCAACTCAGGACATGTTTGATTCGCAGGATTTTGAAAATGCAGGAATAGGACACGACAATATTACACGTTTCAAACTGATATTACAAATGTTAGGAGTAAAGCTGCACCTACGAAGAGGGAATTACTATGAAGTTTACGTTAGAACTTTTGTTACTTTAGCTGGATGCAGCATTATCGTACAAACTAAAATCCACCGCCCTGACATGTCACTAATGGGCAAATAAGTTTTCGAGTCTCTGGCCACTTGATGTTTCAAAAACAAATTCAGCTTCTACGGAGACTTTGTCATTTAGGCTTAGACGCTTGCGGTGATCAGCACGCCATTCATTGTTGCGCCAGAGAATGCCAAACCTCATTACCTTGAGCACACTTGCCTCCAGAACAAAGAACCTGGCCAATTTAATATCAGATGTGCTGCCTCAGTAGTCGATCAAATCAATTTCGGTAAGATGGAGATCAAGGCATTCGATGAGATTGTTATAGTGCAGCACATTTTTCACTTTCGGGTCTTTTTTTATCTGCAAAAGAAGAGAACATATTAGAGCAGCTAGCTATATAAGATTATCGTGTCATCAAGAGGTACCAATATCATTCTCTCATACGATAGGGTTGGCTGGCTAGTGATAATTTCTCTCTCTCTCTCTCTCTCTCTCTCTCTCTCTCTCTCTCTCTTTCAGTTTCCTATCATTTAACTAGGAGCACGTGAAGAGCTTGAGAATTTTTTGCCTTCCACTATGTGGCTGATGCCATATTTCGCAAAAGTATGCCACATGATATGCATCGATGTCACATCAAAGGATTTTGGCACCGCTCTCACGATGTGAGAGAGTCGGCACTGCTGTGCACACGGACTCACACGTATAAACAAATCAATCAAACCAACTACACCAGCCTCTCGCTCTCCCAAACAAGTTTTTTTATTGCCTCGGTCCTCTCTCTCTCCCATGCAGTGTTTTTCATTGCGTGAGTTAATTTGGCACCGGAGCAAAGTAGGTGATCCAGATTGGGGCACCATGTGAGCAATGGAGGGGCATCGATGCCAAATGTATCACAAGTGAATTTGGCACATGTTTTGGTCTACATAGCCCAC
Organism: Aegilops speltoides; assembly: GCA_021437245.1. Lineage (NCBI taxonomy): Eukaryota > Viridiplantae > Streptophyta > Magnoliopsida > Poales > Poaceae > Aegilops > Aegilops speltoides. The sequence continues at coordinate 235,540,530 of CM038144.1, forward strand.
TTTTGTACTCCCTCCGTCCCAAAATTCTTGTCTTAAATTGGTCTAAATATGGATGTATCTAGGTACATTTTAGTGTTAGATACATCCGTATCTAAACAAATGTAAGACAAGAATTTTGGGATGGAGGGAATACTACCTCGTATTTAGTATATAATTTTGACCATAGATTTACCTAAGAAAATGCCAATGCATGTCACTAAAAATTACACCATTTGAAATTATTTCCAAATACGAATCCAATGATATAGTTCTTAGTGACATGCATTAACATTTTGTCAGTTAAATCTATGGTCAAATTTTGATACTACAAAATTGGAAGAGTAAACCAGGACGGAGGTAGTACTTGCTCTTAGGGTAACCATAGAGTTACTGGAGTAGTCTAAGTTACTTTCCACTATGACTAGCCTAGGCTACTAGAGTAGTACAGCATAAAAACGATGCAGGTGATCACGTGAGAAAAAATATTAAAAACATTTCTTTCAGTGCAGTGCGTAGATGCAGTTTCGAACACTACACTTCTCATCGTAATTTGGGAAAATTACGAAAAAATTGAGCGACATTGTGATTACCGTTTACTAATAGGAAAGAAGTTTCACCTCAATGAGTAGCTTCTCCGTGCACGGAAAGCATGTAAGGAATCCAACAACTTGATCCAGATTGGGCCGATAGATTTTAGTGCCAAGATCTTCACTGTGCGCATGGATTGGGTCAAGCTTGTGGGAATCATTTTCCGGAAGACGGTCGTAAATACATCAAGAAGAAATTTTAAAATGTGAATCTAAAGACGACGAAGAAGAAGATGAGTGCTGTACCTGAACGATTACGGATCGATAAAGAGTTCGGAGAATTTGGCAGACGAGTACACCAACACTGTCAATTTTGGCGCGTCAATGCCCCTGATTTTTGTTGGACCTTCTAGATCCGATACAAGCAATCTCTCAAGGAAAGGCACATTCTCAATGACCATAACATGCAACAGCTGGAGTGATCTCCTCCCAATTGATGTCTTGTTGTGGGTCCAACAAGACACATAAATCCATCAGAGATTCGTTGAGGCGATGTGGAGGTTAATGAACCCGTGGATCTACTCAAGACGAAGGTACTCGAGCGCAGTACAGCTGCGGAGCAGGTGCTCCATCGCTTTCTTTGAGATCACAATGCCAAAGAGGTCGAGCTGCTTGAGTTAAGGGAGAAGAAGGGCGGGCGCGACATTAATCTGGGGAAGATAGAAAGAGCTGAAGCTTGCGTGGCGCAGCGTTGGCGTGAGGCGGAGCGCGGACGGTGGCAGAGAGTGACGTCGTCCAGCTTCGCTGAGCTCCTCGAGCTGATCTATGGCGGGGGATAAGAACCAATCATCAAACTTGGGTTGGACCTTGCAGTTGGTACTGAACATGCGGATGTCAAGGCGTCTGGCTGGCCCAGGGTGCGATGAAAGGATCTTGGAGACTGCTGCCATGCGTTTGCAATCCCTGTCATAGAAGCAGCTGTCGACGGCGAGGTTGAGGGGGACGCGGCGCCAGAGGGGGCGCCACCGCGGGGAGAGTAGGGCGGTCCACACGGCAGATCTGGTGGGGAGGAGGCCGATGATGACGAGCAGCATGTCGTCGGGGAGGCTGCTGATGAAGTACAGGCTCGCCGGATGCGGTTTTGGCTCGAGCCACCTCCGCTTGTTGGCTGCCTCGCCGTCCATATCAACCGGCGGTGACGTCAGTGTACACATGGGCTAGTGTGTGTATGTTCTGGGTGTGCGCGAGTGCATCCTTCTGTGCATGCCACCGCGCAGTGGTGAATTGTGCACGAGTGTGTCCTTCACGTGGAAGAAGTGTGTCCTCAATGCGCCCTCAATTTACTAGCGTGCGGGGTGCTACCCCGAGTGGTTTTAACTTTGTTTACTAAACCGCGTGTCAGATGGGCCTCTAATTTACTTATTTTCACCCACTGCCACATGGGCCAGCACACGAAGATATAGAACACGAGCTGACAAGGCAGCATGTGGACTGGTTGACCAGTCAACTAAACAATATACCGAGCTATACACTGACATAGTGAGCGTATAACCCGTCAGTATAGAGAGTTCAAGTGAGAGGGGAGGCCCGTGAGAGATAGCAGAGAGAGAGAGAAAGAGCTAGTCCCTCCGTTTGATAATGTAGTTCCAACATTTTTTTAAAGTCAAACTTTTGAAACTTTGACCAAGTTTATAAAGAAATTACTTATATCTACAATACCAAAGATAAAGGATAGTATGAAGTAAGTACATGTTGTGATGAATCTAATGATTGTTCCAGATGTAATTGTTTTTCTCCACATATACTTGGTCAAACTTTTCTGAGGTTTGACTTTTCGAAACATCCATATGCTTATGGACGTGACAGAGTCCCTAACTAGACAGAGAGAGAGAGAGAGAGAGATAGAAAGAGTGTGTGAAAAAAGTGCGTGTGCGTGTGTGAAACAGACATGGACAACACACGACAAAAGTAGAGAAAAAGCATGCATGTCTTATGCAAACATATCACACATGCATCTTTGACAACGGAGGCAAGGTGAGGAGATAGTGTGTGGTTGTTTGGAACCGAGAGAGCAAGACCCCTAGCACGTGGCCAAGAGGGGTCTGATAAACAAGGGAGAGAGGTTGAGAGAGAAGTACGAAGAAAATGCAGACATGGGGAGGAGAGAGTGTATTTTTGTCATAGAGAGATCCCCTGGAGATCGTGATGGGACTACATGCATGGGAGATCGAGTGACAAGGTGTGTGCGTGATAGAGGATGCCCCGAGAGATATCGAGATAGACGTATGGATGGAAGGAGACAATATGTGTGTTCCTGATGGCTAGTAAGAGATAATCATATTTAGGAGTGGGGGGGGAGTGCTTGCGCCTATGATGGAGTGAGGGATTATGGTACTTAGGGGGGGGTGCGCGTCACATGGAGAGATAACAAGGGCGGAGAGTGTTGGATGGGTCTATATGTATAGCGCGAGTGAGACATGTGTATGTGTGAACCAGGGAGATATAAGGTCAGTTTGGCTTGCATCCTGAACATCTTTTGCTTGGCCTGGGATTGTGGCTGGATTTCATGCACGCTTGTTTGATTGCTACCCTGTGAAAAAGAAAGCTCGCCTGGCCTAGATTGCCTTGCACTTTAATTAGCCTGGCTGGACTCTACACACTGCAAGTAGCCTGGCCCAGGCAACTGATTTCGAACGCCTGGCCATGCCTGGTCGTGCGGCCAGGAGGCTAACAGCAACCTAGATGGATATTAGCATTAAATAATTGCTGCATGGATTGATTGATGGGACGTTGATGCTTTGCTTGGCCCAGGCACGAACCAAACGCTTCAGCACCACACAAGCCTGGCCAGGCAGAAATATTGTACATCTCACGTCCACACCAGGCAGTACTGGCCATCAAGGCATGAGGGTCAGGTCACAAACCAAACTGACCAATAAAGTTTAAGAAAGATTGAGGAGCTCCGATAAGGCTGAGTGCTGCGTTAGATAGCTGAGAGGGGGAAAGAGATATTCCATCCGCTCGATAATGCAGTGCATGTAAATTTTTTAGAAGTTAAACTTTGGAAACTTTGATCAGGTTTATGCAAATGTTATTTATATCTACAATACCAAAGATACATCATACAAAACTACATCTCATGGTGAATCTAATGGTATATGTTTGCCGTTCTAGATTAATTTTTTTTTCTCCACGTACATGGTCAAACTTTGTGATGTTTGACTTTTCAATAAATCTATATGCTATGGACCGAGGAGAGTGCCTAAGTAGAGACAGATCAAGTGCGTGTGAAGGAGAATGAGTAAGTGTGAAAAAAGTGTATGTGTGTGAAAGAGAAAGTGACAACAAACGATAAATTAGAGAGAGTGTGTGTTTTTTCATTTCTTATGCGAACATATCACGCATGCATCTCCGAGATAGAAAAGCGAGGCGAAGAGATACATGAAGATAGCTAGTATGTGATTGTTTGCAATGGAGAGAGACACCCCTGTAGCACATGTCCAATAGAGGTCTGGCCAACAAGGAACAAAGGTCGAGAGGGACACATGGAGGACATGGACGCATGGGGAGGGAGAGAGGGTGTGTTTGTGATAGAGAGATCCTCTCAAGATCGTGAGGGGACTATATGGGTGGAAGATCGAGGGAGGTGCGTGTGCGATAGAAAGATGCCCCAAGAGAAATTGAGATAGACCATGCACATGTTTGTGATGGAGACTAAGATAACTAGTCATATACCTATAGGGGGGACTGTGCGTGCCTACAATTGAGTGAGAGACCATCATACTTGGCTAGCTAGGCATGAGATTGTGTCTGTGTGCGTGTGAGATGGAGAGGGAACGAGGGAGAGAGATAGAGTTTTAGATGGGCCTATCGAGTGCGAGTGAGATATGCATGTGTATGTGTGACCCAGGTGGATGGAGAGTTTGAGAGAGGGGGGAAGAGCTCTGGGACGACAGAGTGGTGCGTGAGAGAGTTAAGGGCAACGAGCAAAGGAATTTGTGTGCGTACGATGAGTGCACCCAAGATATCTAGCTTGAACTAGCTAGAGTATCATACATAGTGTGCGAGAGAGACCTATAGATGGTGTATATATGCATGCGAACTAGAAAGACCACCCCCCCACATACACACACACACAAAGAGAGAGAGAGAGAGAGAGATGGAGAGAAAGGGAGAGGGACCAACAAGGTTTTCATGTCGGATGCATGCGACAGAATTGAAGATTGTCGGAGAGAGAGAGAGAGAGAGAGAGAGAGAGAGAGAGAGAGAGAGAGAGAGAGAGAGAGGAGGAGGAGGAGTCCAGGAGAGGGGGAGGTCGCGTTTTATGCATCAAAGACTGATATAAACCATGTTTGGATATAAACTTGCATTCAAATATTTAAATTGGAGAACATCTTGTCTGCAATCCATACATGAACGGATATATGCATATATCAAACAAGTTCATTAATTTGACTTTCAACATGTTCATGGAGTACTATAATACTGTACAACATGCTACTCGATTGAGGTGTTCAATTTTGGATTTAGTTCACTATTTTGACCTAGTGAATGAGCTATTTCATTGAATCGAGATATTTCATTTTGGGTTTGATTCGCGTTTTTTAGTGGGTCAACTATTTGTCATATAGAAAATCGCTAGCAACGAGCATGTAAAACACATTACTCCCGAGCATCATCTCTCCATCTAAAAAGAAGTGGCAAGCTAATATTTCAAAATTTGATTCGAATCGACTTGGTAAGGCAGACATGGATGCTCGTTCTCCCAAAATTTGAACGAACCGTTAAACATCCTCTTCTCGGTGGAATTCGCCCGAGCAAATAAATGGGAGACACGAAATTGCCGTCCTATGTGGGACGCGCATCAATTGGCCCGTTGTACATCGAGGGTAGGTTCATAACTTCATCCAAGCGCGCCTTCTCCTCGACCGAAATGACATGTGTCGAATAATTCATAAACCATTGTTGGCAAAACATGCTCTCCTCGCCCGAAATAGCTCGCGCCCACTATTTCAAAATACGCTCTCCTCGCCCGAAATCGCTCGCGCCCACTATAGTTCAAAACGTGCCCTCCTCGCCCGAAATCGCTCTCGCCCACTATTTGGGGAGAAGCAAAGTTACTCTACTATCCCCGACCCTCAGTACACAGACCAAAACCGAGAAGCCTAAAGGCAGGGGTAGAACTGTAACCCCCCCCCTCACATTTCAGACAAATGCATTCGTAAGACATGGTTCCACTCTCCTCCCAATTCCCCCCCCCCCTCCTGCGCCCCCCATTCATACCTAGTGGGCGCCAAATCACCTTCTCCCCGGGAAGCTCCCATCTCCCGAGCCGAGAAACCTCAGCCCCTCCTCCATGGCGCCCCCCAGTGCACCAATTTCACAGCCGTCCTCCCCCTAATGCCGGAGACGCTGTCCCTTTGCCATCGTGCACTAGGCCATGTGACTCTTACTCCGTGCTGCTGGAGTTTCCTCGACGACGGCCGCGTGAACTGTACCGGAGCCGATTCACCCCCGCCGTTGTTCATGGCGCTGGAGCGGCTCCAACTTCGGATCTGTCCAGAGTCCTGGCGCTGCTTCCCCGTAGCCGTCGACCGTCGCTACATCGCTATTTCCCTGCCGCCGGTCGCCACCGCAACCGTGCCGGCCTCACCGACTCGGCAGCTGGACCTACCTATTTCACAATGCCTTCAGATAGGTCGCACCCTCATCTCAAATCACTTTATTTAGTCATCAGTTGTCTGAATTTTTATTCTGCGCCAATCGATTCCTAAAGGGAAGCAACACCCCTCGAGGCGGCGGAGCTCGTAGGCTGCTGGTTGGCTGGTGTCTAACTTAAGGGTGCAGGGCTGCAAGTTCGCCGCGGAAGCATCACTTAGATGGCTATATTTTAGAGTTGCGTTGGTTGAAGGTACTGGCGCCGCCGGATCTGGATGACGGGGAGTCTTTGTGGATTGGCCAGGGGACGGTGCAACCACGGCAGTACGATGGGTCGGGGAGCGAGGTTTTGGCCGGGGCCACGGACAGCGGAGGCAGGCTGCTTTGCCGTTGGTCGCTGGCTCTTTGGGGAAGATTCCGAACAGTGTCAGCCGGGAGGCACAAGACGGCCATCAATCCATCCGGCGTAGAATGGACAGTACCAAAATAAAATAAAATCGTGTGACCCCAATTTAGTCTTCAGTCAACAGACATGTGACCACTCTCGTACCTTGCTGTTGATCTCTTAGTGTATTTCTTCAGATCAAAGAGATATGTCGTTCTTGACATTATGCGTTATCTGCATCTTCAGACACACCGTCGTCCGACTCACCGCAGCTGCTCCAACAAGGGAAGCATACACTAGAAGGGAGCTATAGTCCCCACTCAATAGTTCCCTGCATCGAATGCACGTGCCCGACATGGACAGCCACAACAACTGCAGGGCCATCGACAAGTCAGCACATGATGCTCACTCCTATGGATGGCAGCCAGATAGGTTGTACACTCATCTTACTTGTGTGCAACATTTATGGCTTTGTTATTCATCTAAGCATGGAAAATAGATCATCACATTTCACTGTATATTCATGCTGATCTCTTACGGGTCTTGTTCAGGAGTTAAATTTGTTCCATAATTTAGCTAAGATACTTGTTCTTTAGGTAATGCTGTTCCATAGTTATCATCCATCATCCAATGCTATCCCACAGGCTGGTGATTATAGTATTATACCACTTCTAGTATTACCTATGTTGTTCTTTAATACTTTTGTGTGCCATCTAGTTAATCTCAAGTAGAAATGATACATATTCTGTAGCTTTCATCTGTGTTCTCCCTTTAGTTTATGAGACATGTTGCTGCTAGTTAACCCCAGTCCTACTATTTATGTCATCTCCTATAGGCACTCATTACATAAATCTAACTACTAGTTGTCTTCCATGCATGTCAGATATAATTGCACACACTGATATATCCACAAGAACCTCACGGAGAAATGTAAAGGCCAATAAACTTGATGTCAATGATACCCAATATGATGGAACATGTAAAGGCAGTTCTTCAGAACACTTGCAGAAAGATGATGAATCCTCTTCACCCCACAAGGTCCATGCTCTAACTTGGCCTGTGATATGGGTACAACATGCATATAATGTCCTGGAGTGTGTCTACTCTGTTGCAATGCCATGTGCTTAGCATGCTGATCATGCATGTAAATATGTCATGCCTTCCTGTTTTCAGTACCTATTCCATTCATGATAACATGTTTTCAAATTCAAGTACTGTCATTCTACTCTATTGCAATGCCATCTGCTTAATTTGGACATCATGCTTCTGAATATCTTATACATTGTTATTCATCAGTATGTTCTTCATCTGTCTACCATACCTTGTATTTTTACATTGAAGTGCTATTCTAGTGCTCTGTTGCAATGCCATCTTAGTTTCCCAATCATACACGTGTATGTTGCCTTAGTTATTTCTGTACGTATTCCGCTAGCATACAATTTTACATTCAACTAGTGTTTTTTTGCTGTGTTGTCCTGTCGTATCCCCACCTCTTACACCATACTCCCACTGTCCGGATTACATGTTGCCGAAATGGATAAAAAAGGATGTATCTAGAACTGAAATACGCTTAGACCCCTCCATTTTTTTCCGGATGGAGGGAATACATGTCAATATGTCATGCCTTTCTATTCTTCAGTACCTATTCCATCTCTCTGTTGTAGCATGTTTTATAATTAAAGCACCATTCTTCTATACAAGGCATGCAAGGGGAAGACGTCTATGTTAGAATCTGAAGGGTTACAAACAAGGCCTTTACAAAAGATCCAAACGCCATGAGATAATAAACCAACTCTAGTTTTTATAGATACTGCTCCAGCATAGAGAAACCCAACTCCTACTGATAATAAGCAGATTCCAGTGGCCAAAGAACTAGTCCGCTCCAGTCTAGCAAAAATATGTCAACTCCATTCTAAGAAGCGTGTGCGTATCCTTGCATCATGAAATTTTATAGCATGCTGATCATATTTTCTACATGTTTCTTACTCATCTCTCTTTTAGAAAATAAGCTTAACAGATAGAAGAGTTTCTGCACTGGTATCGTATGTGAGGAAGGATTCTTGCAGGAATTCTCTGTGCTCCAATGCAGATGTAAGTACTTGTTGTATATCACTATATTTTTACATCAGCATGTATTTTGTTAATCCGCATGAATCCAACCTTTATCTGATCTAAATTTAGTTGTAGCAAAATGTATGATTAAAGGGCACAATGTTGATGTTTGTAAGGAAAAATGCTTGGTAGTTTTGCATCCTGAGCTGCATGAGTGTACTATCTCATATCAGTGGGTTCGAATATTTGGTTCTGCAGTGGGTTTTCAATGTTTTTTTACTGTGTTGTCCTGTCGTATACCTAGCTCTTACATCATACTCCCTTCGTCCGGATTACATGTCGCAGAAATGGATAAAACTGGATGTATCCAGAACTGAAATACGCCTAGACCCATCCATTTATTTCCGGATGGATGGAATACATGTCAATATGTCATGTCTTTCTATTCTTCAGTACCTATTCCATCTCTGTTGTAGCATGTTTTCTAAATAAATCATGATTCTTCTATATAAGGCATGCAAGGGGAAGACGGCTATCTTAGAATCTGAAGGGTTACAAACCAAGTCTTTGCAAAAGATCCAAACGCCAAGAGATAATAAACCAACTCCATTTTTCATAGATACTGCTCCAGCATAGAGAAACCCAACTCCCACTGATAATAAGCAGATTCCAGTGGCCAAAGAACTATTTTGCTCCAGTGCAGCAAAATAATGTCAACTCCATTCTAAGAAGCATGTGCGTATCCTTCTCTCTTTTAGAAAATAAGCTTAAACGATAGAAGACTTCCTCCATTGGGATCGTATTCGAGGAAAATATCTTGCGGGAATTCTCTGTGCTCCAATGCTGATGTAAGTACCTGTTGTATATCACTATATTTTTACATCAGCATGTATTTTCTTAATTGGCGTGAATCTAACCTTTATCTGATCTAAAATTAGTTGTAGAAAAATGTTAAAGGCGCCAATGTTGATTTTTGTAAGGAAAACTGCCTGGTAGTTTTGCATACTGAGCTGCATGAGTGTACTATCTCATATCACGCACATCACTGAATGGTAGTGCTTCTCTGGTTGCCCATTCATTATGTGTAAATGTTGCTTGCGTATTACTTTACCTGGCTGATGATAGTTGTGCCATATTGTGTTAATTTGGTGTAGGATAGTTGCCCAAACATTCGTTGTGTCATTGCTTTCCTATTATCTGACTTGGCCAATGATAGCAATGCTAGTGTGTTAATTTTGTGCAGGCTGCTGAAGATAAGAAGACAAACTCTGAAAACAGCAAGGCAACCCCATTGTTTCTTTCCAGTAAATCTAGGCCACGTAATATGGCAATAACTCATGATTAATCTGTTTGGTTCCCGTCCTAATTTATGTTATTATGCAGTGGTCGAGACATCTCCACTATCAATAATATAAGCCTGCCAAAATCGCCATCTGAATCTGTTCAGTATCCTCTGTCTTGAATGCAACGGAATAAATGTATGTTTGTGAACCAATTAATGGCTAAAGCAATGATGGAAACGAATCAGAGGTGCAGAATCGTGCGTCACAACAACTGGTCAATGTTTTCAGAGACAGTGTAGCAAAGCAGCAAGAACTTTCCCACATGCTTATGGGCATCATCTCGTCTTTGAGGTTGCGCATCGTGACGTTGTAGATGGTTAGGTTACGCTCATTTATTTGCACCGCATCAATCTTTGATTGCCCAGTGGATGTGATTTCTGTAATATATCTTTGGATGTGCAACGTTATTCCCTGTATGTCGTACCTTTGCTTGATCGGTTTTGGTCCTATGCATAATTGCTCGTCGTAATGGGATCAAATTATCTAATTTGGCCTAAAGACATGTACGAACTTTAGTGGGCCCATTAAGTTAATGGGCCGTTACTAGGCCGAAAGTTAATGGTCGGCGTGCCTTTTACCTCCCGGGTCGTTAACAGGCCGACATCGAAGCGGGCAATAGGTGGGCCCATTTTATTTCACGGGCCGTTAACAGGCCGTTACTAAGTTTGGGCTACATATGGCCCAACTATACTATAGGCCTTTAGCAGGCCGAAAGAGACATCGGGCTTGTACTGGACCATGAAGAGCATGGGCCGCTAAGAGGCCGAAAGTCAGGTCGTATTGTAAATGGCCCAACTGTGTTGTGGGCCTTTAGCAGGCCGAAAGAGAAACCAGGCTGGTATTGGACCATGAAGGGCATGGGCCGTTAAAAGGCCAAAACTAAGGTCCGACTACAAATGGCCCAACTCATTTATGGTCCGTTAATAGGCCGAAAAGCACACATGGATGGAAATTGGCCCAACACTTAAATGGGTCGCTAAAAGGCCAAAACTCATGTGCGACTACAAATGGCCCAACTGATTTATGGGCCGTGAACAGGATGAAAGTGACACCGGGCCAGAAATTGGCCCAACACTTAAATGGGCCTTTAAAAGGCTGAAACTCAGGTCCGAGTACAAATGGCCCATCAGATTTATGGGCCGTCAACAGGCTGAAATACACACCAGGCGGGAAATTAGCCCAACATTTAAATGGGTCGCTCAAAGGCCGGAAGATGTACATCCTGAAAATTGGCCCATCCATTGAATGGGCCGTTAACAGGCCGAAATCTCATCAGGCCAATATTGAGCCCAAATATATAGCGGGCTGTTAACATGCTCAAACTGACGATGGGCTGCAATGGTGTCAAATCTTTAACCGGCTGTTGACACTACAAAAAAAATTCTGTCATACATATGACACTTCTATATCGATAATTGTGACAAAACCCGGTATCATCATAGATGTGGTGGGCTCCTACTTCTATGACAAAAAATCATGACAGAAAATGGGCTTTTCGTGCTGGGCGGGCCGAAGACGTAGCTGCATGACATTCTTTGGGCCATCCATGACGGAAAAAACCGTGGTAGAAGTGAGGGCGAGGAAAATTTCGGGGAGTTCCGGGTTACGGTTGGAGGTCGGGGGCCGAGCGATGCACATTTGTCTCGTACACGTACGCGCGTGTGTGCGAGGCATTGGCTCTAACTGAACCCGAGCGAGGCGTTGGGCTCTAACTGAACCCGAGCGATTGCACTGCAGGATACACGTTACTGAACCCAAGAAATCGATCGATGGCTGTTAACTAAACCCGATCGAGCGATTCCTTCGCTACTGCTGCTAACTGAAGCCGATCGATGCTGCCTTTGGGATAAACAGTGAGCGTTGCCGGGGGGGGGGGTTGGATGAACAGTGAGTGGTGGCGTTGCCTCTGGATGAACAGGACCCCGTGGTGATGAACAGTAGACGATGGAGGGGTGCCCATGGAGGGGTGGTTGAACAGTAGCCGGTGGAGTAGCGCTGTCACGCCCAATATGCGACCCTATCTTAAAGGAACTCGAAGGTCCCACCAAGGATAGAAGCGCATATTGGAGACGCTTTTGCAAGGTGGATATCATTACATCGTACCATTACATAATAGTTGGGGATACATACAAAAGGCATACAATGCCACATGAATACAACAACATCATACATAAGAGCAACATTTGATTATGGATGAAACACAAATAGAAACTCGAACGACATCCACCCTACTAGCCCAGGCTGCCGACCTGATCGAAGAAGAAGCAGAAGAAGAACTCCAAAACAAGCAACATCGCTCTCGCGTCAAGATCGTCGCATGACCTGTACTTGCAACTATTGTTGTAGTAATCTGTGAGCCACGAGGAATCAGCAATCCCATTACCATGGGTATCATGACTAGCAAAGCTTAACTCGGTATGGAAAGGATCAGTGGTGAGGTTGCAGCAGCGACTAAGCAAGTATGGTGGCTAACTTAGGCAAATAAGAGCGACAAGAGAAGCAACGGAACGGTCATGAAGCTAGCAATGATCTAGATGTGATCCTGAAACTACTTACGTTCAAACATAACCCAAACCATGTTCACTTCCTGGACTCCGCCGAAAAGAGACCATCACGGCTATACACGCGGTTGATGCATTTTAATTCGAATCTGATATCAAGTTCTCTACAACCGGACATTAACAAATTCCCATCTGCCACATAACTGCGGGCACGGCTCTCAAAAGTTTGTACCCTGCAGGGGTGTCCCAACTTAGCCCACCACAAGCTCTCACGGTCAACAAAAGATATTCCTTCTCCCAGGAAGACCCAATCAGTCTCGGAATCCTGGTTTACTAGACATTTCGACAATGGTAAAACAAGACCAGCAAGACCACCCGACTGTGTCGACAAATCCCGATAGGATCTGCACATATCTCATTCTCAGGGCACAACAGATGAGCAATCCGTACAACTAAAACCAAGCCTCAAGTTTCCCTGAGGGGGCGCTGCAAAGGGCTCTAGTTTGGGCCAGCACTCAGAGGAGCACTGGCCCGGGGGGGTAAATAAAGATGACCCTCGGGCTCCGGAAACCCAAGGGAAAAAGGCTTAGGTAGGGTAAAACAAAGGTTGGGCCTTGCTTGAGGAGTTTTATTCAAAGCGAACTATCAAGGGGGTCCCATAGATCACCCAACCGCGTATGGAATGCAAAATCAAGGACATAGCACCGGTATGACGGAAACTAGGGCGGCAAGAGTGTAACAAAACACCAGGCATAAGGCCAAGCCTTCCACCCTTTACCAAGTATATAGATGCATTAATTAAATAAGAGATATTGTGATATCCCAACATAATCTTGTCCATCATGGAGCAATCTTTGACTTCAGCTGCAACTAACAACGCTATAACAGGGGATGAGCAAAGCGGTAACATAGCCTAGCAACGGTTTGCTAGGAAGGGTGAAAAAGGTTAGAGGCTGACATGGCAATTTGGGAGGCTTGATGAACAAGTGATAGGTAGCGCAGCATAGCGATAGACTGAAGCAACTAGCATAGCAATGATAGTAGTGAGATCCAAGGTAGCGGTCATCTTGCCTAAAATCCCGCAAGGAAGAAGCACGAGTCCATGATGAAGATGAACGGATGAAGCCGAACCAAGCGTAGTTGAACGAATCCTCACGATCGCAACGAAACAGGACTATCGAGAGGAAGCACAACCGGAAAGAGGCAAACACACGATAAACACACAACACATAAACATGACATGATGCACAACCAAGCATGATGCATGACAAAGGCTATATGATGCTACTCATGGCAAGAGATGATGCATACAAGAGCAACACATCAAAGCAAGTTTAAATGAGGCCGGAAACAACAAGTAACAATTCCGGTAAGTCCTCATATGAAAATTTCGAAATTGGTCCAGAACTGAATAAACCTTATGTTCAAGTTGTTAAAAGACAAGTTAAAATGCACCAAGATGATCTACATGAAATTCTAGTCGAGTTACATATAAAGTTCATTTAATTCGGAGCTACGACCTAGAAGATATGAGTAAAATAAGTTAACCATGGCATTGATGCAAAATGCATTCAAACATCAAGCAACACTCTCAAAACATGTATGTAACATGATAATATGAAACTACATGCAATTCTAAGCAAGTTTCATATAGAGCACATTCAAAACGGAGCAACGGTTCAACACATACACATGCAACAAGTTTAAAGGATAAGCTGTCCAAAACAGTAACTAGGCATCTTACAAACATCAAAACAACATGCTACAGCACCTCAACATGAAAACAAAAGGCATGAACATGATGTACAAGTAAAGCATGACAAAACATGAACACTGAGATATCTGCAGAAATCACTAGAACATACTCAAAAGGACATGGCAAGATTGGAAATAATAACAGTTTCACAGACTTGGCAGAAATCACTGGACATGTCAGAAATAACATCAGGTTGCAATGTTTAGAGCTATCAAACAACATGCTATAGGAACTTATCATGCCAACAAAAGGCATGACATGCTAATACTAAAGACAAAGAACAAAACTCCATTAGTTAACTAATTCCAAAAATCAACAGACAAGATGGTAGGATCCATGGAAATATGGCAAGTGATATGACAGATTTAGAATAACAGTGCATGGCAGGAACAACGATAAGTAGGCATGTTGGTGAGCTTGTAACACTATCCACAGAGCATTTCATGGCATGTGAAGTCAACCGATATTAATATTACATAATTATTAAGCTACACATGACAACGGCAAGTTCATAGGGCACATGGATCACTAGAAAAAGTTATGGCAAAACTGAACTTAATGTTAACAGGCTGACAGCAACATTATTTAGCAAATTTGCAGCATAATTACAACAAGCTACAGCAGGCTATAAATGCAACCAAGGGCACGGATTGATAGATCATGACATGTATAACAAAACATCCTTAGTGAACATCTCCAGATTATGCACAGAATGACTTATAGCAGCCGGTTTACATAGCATCATGATATATCAGATTCAGCCTAGCAAAACAGTAACATCAAGTAGCCCACTTCACAAGCTTGATGCACTCACCAAAAGGCACACAAAAATACAGGGATTGCACCAATGTAACAATGGCATGAATATGCTCCTAAAACATGTAGACATCATGCTCATAGGGTGCACACACAAAATGCAATGAAAAAGACAAAACGGCAAGTTACAAGTCTCAGCAGGTTAACATCATATAGCACTCTTGCAATAATGATTAGGGCACCAAGATGAACTCAAACAAGCATATCACGGTGTAACGAAATGAAGAGCATATCATAGTGCATGTTTTGATATATCATACGCATGAATAGGAGCACAGAGCATGAAGTTATGGCATGATGAACACGGGCACATAATGCAAAAAACTGGGGACTTGGTGAGATTTTACCCCGCAAAAAGCTGGACGAGGATGAACCGGGACGGAGGGATCTGGGCACGGGGAAGCCGTTTGGTTGGAGGGACTGGTGGATTTGGTCCCGGTTGGCCAGATCCGGGAGAGGATGGCGGCAGGGTTCTCCGGCAAGCGGCGCGGTGGCCGGAGACGGCAGGGACGACGACGGGACAACCGGAGGGATGAGGGCGCGTTGCTGCGGCGAGCGGAGGTGGAGTTGCTAGGGTTAGGGTAGGATTGATCCAAAATTTCGGGGAAGTAGGTCTTTATATAGGTAGAGGGAGCTAGGAGGGTCCAAATGAGGTGCGGTTTTCACCCACATGATCGTGATCGAATGGCGGAGAGCATGGAGGGGAGTTAGATGGGCTAGGTGGGCTGAGGGAAGCGGTGTTGGGCTGCAAAGAGAAGGGGGTTTTGGTTAGCGCGGTTAACCGTTGGGGCATCAAACGACCTCCAAATGGAACGAAATTTGACGGGCGGTCTACCGGTGATATACTAAGGCCACTCGGCAAATCTCGGGCTATTCCGAGAACGTTTTTCTCCCTCTCACGAAACAAGGTCTGAGAGGGGGCAACGGGGCACGTGTGAGTGTGGTTGGGCTCAGAACCGACGACGGAGAGAACTGGGGGAACCCAAATGGATGCATGTTTTGAAAAACATGCAGATGAAATGCATATGATGACATGGCAAAATGCAACACGCAAGCAAGTGACATGGCAATGACGGCGAATAACTGGAAGACACCTGGCGCATCTGATTCGGGGCGTTACAAGCACGCGGTGGAGGCTGGATGAACAAGATCCCATGGAGGCTGGAGGAGGTCGACAGTAGCTCGTGGAGGCCGGAGGAGGTCGACGGTGGAGATGAACAGTATCCCGTAGAGTCCCATTTTGCGGTACGCCACACCCCTCCCGACGAACAGGACCCCCGTTTCGACCGTAGCGCTCCAACAGAAGTCCGTTTTGTCTGTTTTGCGGTACGCCACACCCCTCCCGATCAACAGGACCCCGTTTCGATCGTAGCGCTCCAACACAAGTCCGTTTCGTTCGTTTTGCGGTACGCCACACCCCTCCCGATCAACAGGACCCCCGTTTTGACCGTAGGAGGTCCGTTTCCTCCGTTTTGCGATATGCCAGACCCCTCCTGATCAACAGGACCCCAGTTTCGAACGTGGCCGGTCGAACACAAGGTCGTATCCTCCGTTCTGTGGTACGACAGGCCTCGTTTCCATCACCTGTTCCGTCCAAGCCCTCCCGATGAACACGACGACGCATTCCGTTCCGACCCAGCCGGTTGGCTCCCACGCGTTCCGTTGCCTCCCGATGAACACGACGCATTCCGTTGCCTCCCGATGAACACGACACATTCCATTGCCTCCCCATGAACATGACGACGACGTTGTTTCTCCGTGCCGACCCAGCCATGTACACGAGCCCTGGCCATACGTATGCGCGAGTAGGCGTTCGAGACCCTCCCCGTATGTACACATACGTGGCCGTATTTTCTTTCTTGCACACTGGCCGCTGTACGTACATGCTATGTGCGCGCCTCTACTACGACACGTGCGCGCCTCTACATCGACTAGTATATATGTATGTACACTTTCGCGACCAGAATGACAACGCTACGTACGCTTCGACCAGGTGGGTCCTGACTGTCAGGAACTTCCTTGCGTGCGAAGATATAGCTGGTGGGTCCCAGCAGTCAGGGGGGTGAATCTTTTTTTTTTGGATGCACTTCCTTGCGTGCGAAGATGTAGCTGGTGGCTCCCAGCAGTCAGGGGGAAATGTTTTTTTTGCGAAATACGATGGCCCGTCCGGTGGGTCCCCGCTGTCAGGTGGAGGAATAATTATTTTGCGCGTAATCAGGAGGCACTTCCTTGCCGCAGCTGTGGAGCAGCTGTGAGCCTCTCCATGTACAGTCCATGTCCGATGGAAGCCGTTCCTTGACCACGTTGACCACACCGTGCCGAGAGCACCAGGGCGGTGGACGACGGCGAGGCCTAGGAAGGGGACGACGCGGAGCTGGGGAAGACGCGACAGTGGATTCCCACGCATAGAGAAGTACGAGGGTTCACTCATTCGCTGCAGTGTGAGGCTGCCGTCACCGCAAAATAACAGGGGGTGTGGGTGAGTAGAGGGATGGCCTGGCCAGCGGTGGAAGTAGTAGGGGGCAGTGAGGCCTCCGCCGCATCGCAGCCGGCCACGGGAGGCAGGAGCACGAGGCACGACCGGCGCTGGTTTGGGCGGCTAGAGCAAGAAGACCAGAGGTTGAAGAAGCACTACAGCCGTTGGTTGGACATCGTACGGTCACCGGAGCTAGAATCATGCATATTGACTAAGTTGACAAAGCCCTCCGTCCCTATCAACATAGTAGGCCCACAAGTCAGCCTGCCACTATACTGAGTCCCAGCTAACAGGGGGAGTATTCATTTTTTTTGTGCGTAATAAGGAGGCACTTCCTTGCGTGCGAAGATATAGATGGTGGGTCTGAGCTTTCAGCGGTGGTAACGTTTTTTCGCAAAATACAGAGGCCCTTTCGGTGGGTCCCTGATGTCAGGTGGAGGAATCATTATTTTGTGCGTAATAAGGAGGGATTTCCTTCCGTGCGGCCGTGAACCCAATTGTCGGCCCTCCACGACTGATCACTTCAGATGCATGTCGATCGTTGACCATGTTGACCAGCCGTGCGAGAAACAGTGGCGGTGGATGACGGCGAGGCCTAGGAAGGAACGACACGGAGGCGGGAAGACTCGCAGTGATTTCCCACGCGGGGAATCTGTTGTCTGAGGGTCTTGGTTCGTCTGCGGTCGCCGGAGAATAACAGCAGGTGTGGTGAGTAGAGGGATGGCTAGGCCAGCAATGGGAGTACGGTGGTGTCGGTGTACTAAAGTAGGGGTACCTTCGTATCCCGAACTTGTGCACGGGCAGTCGCAGTGCCCCGCAGCAAGGCTTGCCGAGTGACCGCCAAGGTCCTCCGTGGTTCCTCTGGAGCCATTCAAGAACAAAGTGTTCAAGCCAAGAAGACAAGGCCCCGGCAAGAGGAGCTTGCCGGGAAGGTCAAGGCCCCGACAAGAGGAGCTTGTCGGGAAGACCAACCAAGGCATTTCAAGGAACTTGTCGCGACGCGCCGCGCGTCCCGGCAAGACCCGGCGAGCGACAAGCTTCCGGGCGCAACAAGACAACGCTCGGCAAAGGCGCTTGCAGCGCAGCTACCACTTTGCACCGGCGCCCAGCGATTCATCAACGATGTCGCCTACAGGGCCTTTCCAGGCGCACATGGCGAGAAGCTGTGCAGCTAGTGGTGCGAGGTGGCAAGCGAAGATGACAAGATGGCCATCGTGGCGAGCAGTGGCGCCCCTAACGGTCGCCTTTCTGCACTGTTTGGGCAACGCAGACGGGCATTAAATGCTTTTGTCCCCTGCCGTCAGAGTTAGGTACGATGAACTGTAGAGGTAGCTGTACCAACCGCAATTCCTTTCCAGTTTTGCCCTCGCCTGCGTTGCCACCTGTCGGTGACCCCTTGAGCATATAAAAGGAGGCCCATGCGCAACGTAGAGGGGGTTCGACTCATTCGAAACCAGAAGACACTCACGCTCTCAAGCAAGAATGCAATACAATCACAAAGCAGCAGTAGGAGTATTATCTCTCTGGAGAGCTCCGAAGCTGGGTAAAACCGCTCGCGTGCTCCGCCTCGATCTGCTCTTCGTGTGATCTCCTCCCCCTGCCGGACCGAAAAGGGTCCCTGCCCCATAGGTGTTCGTTCCCACGACATCTTTGGCGCGCCAGGTAGGGGATGTCGAGGTTGTGTGAACCCGATCCGGCATTCACGCGAGCCAGATCTTCATCATCTTCATCGACATGCCACCGAAGCAGAAGGCTTCAGAGGTGGCTGCTCCGTCCGCGTCGAACCCACCACCACCGGAGCAAGCAGGTGGTGGGGTAGACGCCGGCGGAGGAACGGGCGCCGACGAGGGAGCTCATGCTGCTGCCAGGTCCAAGGACAAGGCGGCGCAGACCTCGGCGTTCGTACACGCACAGCGCCCATCTCAGGAGGCGCGGGACCGACAGCGTCATGGTACACGCGGTACCATACGTTCGTTGGGCCAAGGCCAAGCTGGTGGATCCCGGGATGCTAAAGACCAGCATGCACGCCAACATGCTGGCACGAGCGCGGCACGGTCGCCTGGACGAGATGCTGCTCCTTCTAACACAGTTAGAAGTTCGAGCATATCCCGTTCCTCGCACCGTTCGCCACCGCCACCCAAGACTCCAGAAGAAGCGTTGGCCCGAGCTCAACTGCTCCTGGATTACCCTCCAACGGCGGACAAGATCGACGATTGGAGGGCCACCATTCAGAGTCTCATTGGCTTCGCCAACGGCGACACTCCCCGGCAACCGAGCACATCAAAGCCGCGACAAGACGCCCAGGCGCGAGCCAATGGCGACAAGACCGGTGGGGGTGCAACTACCGTGCACTCTCCACCCCGAAGGCCAAGATCGCCAACTCGCTGGTTCAACCTCGACAGTGACTCCACCGCATCGTCGGATCCGCGAGCTCGTCGCGATCAGCGCCAAGTTCTTCAGGAACGGCAGCAAGAGGACGCTCGTACTCGCATCGAGCGCCAAAGAGAAGCGCGGCGTCAAACAGACCAGCGCGCTGGGCCCGCTGTCGACATGCATGCGCCAGGGGAACCAAGCGACTTGCCGTACGCGGTAGGTTGCCCTGCGTTCACTCGTGAGCTGCGGCAAGTCCAGTGGCCCAGTACAAAGAATTTCAAACCAGATGTACCAGAGAAGTACGATGGCAGGTTGCATCCGTCGGAGTTCCTCAGCATCTACACCATTGCGGTGCAAGCTGCTGGAGGGCGCGAGGACAAGATCCTTGCCAATTACTTCCCGCTGGTGCTCAAGCCCAATGTCAGATCCTGGCTCATGCACTTGCCGGACAACTCCATATCCTCATGGGCGGATCTGTGCCATCAGTTTGTCGGCGCCTTTACAGGCAGCCACAAGCCTCATGGCCAAGAGAGCAATCTTCATCTGCTCGCCCATAAGGAAGGAGAGCCCCTGCGCAAGTATATTCAGAGATTCAGCCAAGTGCAGCGCAACATCCCAGATGTCCACCCCGCCGCGGTCATCAGCGCGTTCCATCAGAACGTGCGTAACCGCAGGATGCGGGAGGAGATGGCGATGTGCAAGATCGGGGACGTTAGTGAGCTATATGCCCTGGCCGACAAGTGTGCACCTGCTGAGGAAGGGAGGAGACTCCCCGGAGAGAATGCAGGCGCAGGAGGATCTGACAGCGAGGATGCCGCCCCGGCAAGAAAAACCGGCGGCGGGACAATAGAAGGAGGAAAGGCAAAGACGTGCTAGTTGTTGAGCAGTCCGGCAACGGAGGTGGCGCCGAGAAAGCCAAGGCTGGTGGCTCCGGCGAGGCTGTGGCGGCCGCCGACAAGCAGGACGTCTCTGGCAAGCAGTATTGCAAGATCCACCGCACCAAGGGTCATGATCTCCAGAGCTGCAAGAAGGTCGAGCAGCTTGTCGAGCAGCAAAAAGCTGAGTACGAGCGACGCGACAAGGAGAAGGCCCAAGAGGGTACTGGGGGATCCGGCAAGAAACGTCCCGGCCGGGAAGGGCGCCGCGGCAAGGCCAAGCAGCGGCAAGGAGACAGGCCCCCCCGCGGCCACGACAAGGATGAAGATGAAGACGATGATGAAGAGTTAGATGATGACGAGGCCGATGAGCAGGAGTTTCAGAAAGCCACAGAGGTCCTTTGCGTTGATGGCGGTGCTTCTCTGCATACTTCACACAGCCAACTCAAACAGTGGGTGCAGCAAGTTAATGCGGCAGAACCACCCGTCGAGTCACGCAAACCTCTGAAGTGGTCCAGCACGCCTATCATCTTTGATATTGAGGACCACCCTGATCGCATAACTGCGGTCGGGTGCTTGCCGATGTTGGTCTCACCAACTATCCGCAACCTCAAGGTCACAAAGATGCTAGTTGACGGCGGGGCCGGCTTGAACCTGATCTCCTCCGCGGTACTCCAGAAACTCCAGATCCCTGACAGCGAGCTTGAAGAGACCGGCACATTCCAAGGAATCAACCCGGGAAGGAGCAAGCCGAAAGGGAAAGATCACGTTGCCGGTAACGTTTGGCAGTGAGCTGAACTTCAGGACTGAGAGGGTCACTTTTGACGTTGCTGATTTTCCATTGCCTTACAATGGAATACTCGGCCGTCCAGCGCTCGCCAAGTTTATGGCAGCCTCTCACTATGCCTACAACATACTGAAGATGCCAGGCCCGATAAGCGTCATCTCTGTCCCTGGCGACAAGAAAGATTCTCTTATCTGCACCGACAAGATCTACCGGGAAGCAGCAGCCGCAGTAGATCGCAAGACACTTGCCGCTGAAGCTCCCGGGGGGGGGGGAAGAAGAAGACCAAGTCCGGCAAGAGTTCTGATGCCCACTCCGGCAAGCGCACCTCTTCGGAGTGTTGTGCTACCGTCGAGGACGCACCATCGAGCTCCACCGGCAAGTGTAAGAAGACAAAGACAGCTTCACCAGAGACCAAGAAAGTGGCCGCCAAGGAGGACGGCACTGGTGGTACCTTCACCATCAGTGCCACGCTTGACCCTAAATAGCAAAGCGCGCTCGTTGCTTTCCTGCGGGCGAATGTTGACATGTTTGCGTGGCAACCGTCTGACATCCCCGGTGTTCCCAGGAAAGTAATTCAGCACCACCTTGCCGTCTGTCCTCATGCGCGGCCCGTCAAACAGAAAGTCAGGAAACAAGCAGTGGAGCGCCAAGAATTCATAGCAGAAGAAATCAAGAAGTTGGAAGCAGCAGGCCTGGTCAGAGGAGTGCTCCATCCTACATGGTTGGCCAATCTTGTAGTTGTGTGCAAGGCAAACGGGAAATGGAGGCTTTGTATCGACTTTACCGATGTTAATAAAGCTTGTCCCAAAGGCCCATGTCCTTTGCCGCGCATTGACCAGATTGTTGACTCCACGGCCGGATGTGATTTGCTTTAATTTCTTGACGCATATTCAGGATATCATCAGATCTTCATGGCAGAAGAGGATGAGGAGAAAACCGCATTCATCACTCCATGTGGCACATACTGTTTTGTACGGGTGCCTTTCGGACTAAAGAATGCTGGTTCAACATTTGCAAGGGTAGTTCACGAAGCTTTTGAGCCACAGTTGCACAGAAATGTGGAAGCCTACATGGATGACATAGTGGTCAAGAGCAAGGACAAAGCAACTCTGATTCAGGATTTGGACGAGACCTTTGCAAATCTGCGCAAGATCAACCTCAAGCTTAACCCTGAGAAGTGCATGTTTGGAGTCCCCTCCGGCAAGCTTCTCGGGTTCTTCGTGTCTCAGCGGGGAATTGAAGCCAACCCCGACAAGATCAAGGCCATTGAGCAGATTGAAGCACCGAAGCGCGTCAAGGATGTACGAAGGCTTGCCGGCTGCGTGGCTGCTCTCAGCAGGTTTATCTCTAAGTCTGCTGAGCACGCCCTGCCATTTTTCAAAATATTGAAAAAAGCAGGTCCAATGAAATGGACTCCAGAAGCGGAGGCTACGCTGCAGGACTTGAAGAGATACCTGTCCTCCACTCCAATACTTGTCGCACCTAAGCCACAAGAGAAGTTGTTGCTGTACTTAGCGGCAACCAATCAAGTGGTTAGTGCTGCGTTAGTAGCGGGGAGGGAGGCGGATGATGAGACGGCAGCCATGGCAAGTGCATCCAGCGACAAGCAGGGGGCTTCACCGGCAAGCTCTGGTCCCGACATGGATGGATCTGCGCAGGCACAGGAGGAGAAATAGAAGAAAATGGTGCAGCGCCTAGTTTACTTTGTCAGTTCCCTTCTACAAGGGGCTAGGTCAAGGTACTCTGGTGTGCAGAAATTGCTTTTCGGCCTTCTCATGGCCTCGAGAAAGCTGCACCATTACTTCCAAGCACATGAGATCACAGTTGTCACTCGCTTTCTGCTGAAGAGGAAACTGCAGAATCCAGAAGCAACAGGCAGGATTGTCGAGTGGGCACTAGAACTGTCAAGCTTTGGCCTCAAGTTTGAAAGCACTTCAACTATCCAGAGCCGAGCATTGGCAGAATTCATAGCAGAGTGGACGCCAAGACCTGATGAAGAAATTCCAGAAACGAGCATCCCCGCCAAGGAAGCAAGCAAAGAGTGGATTATGTACTTTGATGGTGCCTTCTCGCTGCGAGGCGCCGGTGCGGGCATGCTACTTGTCGCACCCACTGGAGAGCACCTCAAGTACGTGATCCAGATGCACTTTCCCAAGGAGCAAGCGACAAACAATACTACAGAGTATGAAGGTTTGCTTGCCGGTCTCAGGATCGCGACAGACCTTGGGATCAAGAAGCTCATTGTCAGGGGTGACTCGCAACTTGTCGTCCGCCAAGTGAACAGGAATTATCAGAGTCCGTTGATGGAAGCCTATGTTGAGGAAGTGATAAAGTTAGAAGAGCACTTTGACGGCCTGCAGATGGAGCATGTTCCGAGAACTCAGAACGACATTGCCGATGGCTTTGTCAAAGTCGCCAGACTTAAGTTACAATGGAACCGTGGATCTTTGTGCTCAAGCTAACTCAACCGTCTGTAACACCATCAACTGGACAGAGCAAGAAGAGGAAGTTGATTTCTAGTGACAACTTTCCGGCAGAACTCCCCGAATGTAACGCCCCGGATGTAGCTTTCCATATCCGTAACTCCAACTCTTGCCTTTTCCAGAGATGCGATATGTTTTTTCCTCTGTGGTTGGGTTTTTGTCTTTCGTTTTGCATTTTGTTCATGTCATGCATTTCATCATCGCATCATTCGCATTGCATCGGCATCGTTTTTCATAAAACTCGCACCCGTTCGTAGTTGCCGCGTCCCCCCCTTTATTTTGTTGACCGCCCCGAGACCAACTATGTTTTCGTTTCCCTTTTGTCCGACCACCTAACCTCTCTTGCCAGCTCGCAGCCCCCCTCGCGCGCGTCGGAAACTAGCCCCGAACCCGACCCGAGCAGTCGTCACCGTTGGATCCGGATCATCCCCTAACATCTACAAAACATCTCCGTTTTCTTTTTTGGACTCCCTAGCTATTTTTTTCGCGACCGTCTGATTTAATTGGAGGGACCAAATACCCCTACCCAAAAATCTACTTGCTATATAAATAGTCCTAACCCTAAAATTTAGGGACTTGTTCCATCCTTCCATTCCCTCCGCCGCCACCCAACCAAAACCCTCTCGGGATCCCCTCCCGATCCTTCTCCACCCAATCAGCGCCACCGGGCATCTGCCTCCCCTGCCTCCTGGACAAGTCCGGCCTCCCGCAGCCCCTTCGTCCCTGGCCGCGGCCGCGCCGCCGGTCGGCGCCAGCAACCCAGCAGATGGCCGCCGGCCACCCAATGAGCAGCAGCAGGCCCGAGGGCCTCCTCCCGCTCGTCTCTGACACCAGCAGGCCGTGCCCCTCGCTTTGCCCTTCTCCTTCCTTCCTCCTCTGCTCTTCTCTCTCCCTCACATCACGACCCCTCTCTCTCTCAGGTGAACTTGGCCGCCATGGAGCCCCCTCGTCGGCAAGCTGCTCAGGTCCCGCTGCCCCGCGCAGGCGAGTTCCCGGCCGATCCCCTCACCCGTCGTCGCCGGGTCCGCCGGGAACCAGCCGGGAACCGCCCCTCCGCCGTCTGCGCCCTTCCCCGCCCCAGATCCGGCTGGATCCGTCTCCTCTTCCAGCCACGGCCGCCTCGCCGGATCTCCTGCCGTGTCGAGCCAAGCCCCATCGCCACCTCGTCACGTGGCTCCGTCGTCCTGCCAAGTTCCGCGCCGCCATGCCCGACCTCGCCCCTGCTTTCGTCCGGTTCGAGCAAACGAGCGACTGCTGCTGCCCCGTTGGCGTTGACCCGTTCCCGCACGTGCCTGGGCCGCATCCCGGACAAGGCCCAGCGCAAGCCTCCTCCATCGACCAGCCCAACTCCAGATTCGGCCCGCTGGGTGAGCCTCCAGCGCCCGCGCCCTGGGCCAGATCTCAGATTCGGCCCGCTTCTGTTTTTTTTCCTGCGAATGAATTTGCCTAATATTCCAGTGAATTACAGTTTTACAGTTTGGACCCTATGAATCATGCATATAAAAAACTCATTAACCGTGCATCGGATTAAAATAATTTATACATGTAAAATGCTTAGTTTTTCATCTAGTTTCATAATATGCCACTTTCATCCATGTTTAAAATGTTTAAAATGATGTTTGTTTAAATTTGCTTAAATGCCATGCTAAAATGTTTTATTTCATAACTAAATAACCGTAGCTCCAATTTTAATAAACTTTATATGTAAATGGGGTGGAAAATGCCTAGACTAACATGGTCCATTTTATTTTCCTGTTTAACAACAATAAAATATGGTTTAGGGCATAACAGTACTGAATCTAAAATATGCACATGGGGATTTTTCGGAATTGTTATTTGTTGTTCCGGCCTCATTTAAAATTGCCTAAATAGTTAGTTTACTTTTGCTTCACCCCTTTCCATGTTTAATAACATTTAATATTGTTGAGTAGCTTATAACGAGAGGGAACTAAATAATTGCATGTGGTGTTTTGTCAATATGCAACTCGTTGCATATTGAGCTCCACTTAACTTGTAGTATTGTTTGTTGCACTTTGCCATGCCATGCCTCATTAAACCGGACATGCATCATACTTGTTTGTGCATCATGACATGCTTATGCTTGTGTGTTTACCATGTTGTTTGTTTCTTGCCAGTTTGCTTCTCTCGTTGGCTTCGGTTTCGTTCCGGAGTTGTGAGGATTCGTTCGTCTACGACCGTTTGTCTTCTTCATGGACTCGTTCTTCTTCCTAGCGGGATTTCAGGCAAGATGACCGCTACCCTGGATCTCATTACTATCATTGCTATGCTAGTTGCTTCGTTCTATCGCTTTGCTGCGCTACCTACCATTTGTTCTTCAAGCCTCCCAAATTGCCATGAACCTCTAACCTTTGACACCATTCCTAGCAAACCATTGATTGGCTATGTTACCGCTTTGCTCAGCCCCTCTTATAGCGTTGCTAGTTGCAGGTGAAGTTGAAGATTTCTCCATGGTGGACAGGGTTATGTTGGGATATCACAATATCTCTTATATTATTAATGCATCTATATATTTGGTAAAGGGTGGAAGGCTTGGCCTTATGCCTGTTGTTTTGTTCCACTCTTGCCGCCCTAGTTTCCGTCATACCGGTGTTATGTTCCCGGATTTTGCGTTCCTTACGCGGTCGGGTGATTTATGGGACCCCCCTGACAGTTCGCTTTGAATAAAACTTGTTCAGCAAGGCCCAACCTTGGTTTTACCATTTGCCTCACCACCACCTATACCCTTCCCTTGGGTCGGCCAACCCAAGGGTCATCTTCATTTTAGCCCCCCCGGGCCAGTGCTTGTCTAAGTGTTGGTCCGAACCGGAGCACTTCTTGAGGCCACCTCGGGGAAACTCGAAGTCTGGTTTTACTCGTAGCCTGTCTCATCCGGTGTTGCCCTGAGAACGAGATATGTGCAGCTCCTATCGGGATTGTCGGCGCATCGGGCGGATTTGCTGGTTTGTTTTACCATTGTCGAAATGTCTTGTAAACCGGGATTCCGAGACTGATCGGGTCTTCCTGGGAGAAGGTCTATTCCTTCGTTGATCGCGAGAGCTTGTCATGGGCTAAGTTGGGACACCCCTGCAGGGTATAAACTTTCGAGAGCCGTGCCCGCGGTTATGTGGCAGATGGGAATTTGTTATTGTCCGGTTGTAGATAACTTGACACCAAATCCGAATTAAAACACATCAACCGTGTGTGTAGCCGTGATGGTCTCTTCTCGGCGGAGTCCGGGAAGTGAACACGGTTTCTGTGTTATGTTTGACGTAAGTAGGAGCTCAGGATCACCTCTTGATCATTGCTAGCTTCATGAACGTTCCGCTTGTTCTCTTCTCGCTCTTATTTGCATTGGTTAGCCACCATACTTGCTTAGCCGCTGCTGCTGCCTCACCACTTTGCCCCTTCCTTACCTATTAAGCTTTGCTAGTCTTGATACCCATGGTATTGGGATTGCTGAGTCCTCGTGGCTCACAGATTACTACAACACCAGTTTGCAGGTGCCTATGCTACCAAGCAGGTGACGCATCCGAGCTCAACGAGGAGCTCGATGAAGATCTTGTTCTTTGTGTTGTTTCGTTTCAGTTGGTCAGTAGTGGAGCCCAGTTGGGGTCGATCGGGGACCATTGTCGCATTTGGGGTTCTTCTTTTATTTTGGTTCCGTAGTCAGACCTTGATTGTATCTGGATGATGTAATGCTTTATTCATGTAATTGTGTGAAGTGGCGATTGTAAGCCAACTATGTATCTCTTTCCCTTATGTATTACATGGGTTGTGTGAAGATTACCTCACTTAGGACATTGCTTTCAATGCGGTTATGCCTCTAAGTCGTGCTTCGACACGTGGGAGATATAGCCGCATCGAGGGCGTTACAAGTTGGTAATCAGAGCCTTCCCCGACCTTAGGAGCCCCACTGCTTGATCGTTTTTAGCGGCCGAGTTGCGTCTAGAAAAATGTTTTGAGTCATTTAGGATTATATATATCGGAGAGTTAGGAATTCGTTTTACTCCTCAGTCCCTTCGTCGCTCTGGTGAGGCATCCTGACGTAGAGTTTTGACTCTTCTCTTCTCAAATTTCACTAAATTTTTTTAGGATCACGCGGGTATTTTGGAATCCTTCCGATGGTTTTATGATGAGAACATTGTCTTGGTGCCTCCTGTCAGGGGTTTAGTGGAAGTGTCCCGGGGACTTGAGCTCCGAGGTGTTGTCGTCATAATTTTATCGTTGCAGTTCTGGAATACCTGAGTTTAGTACGCCGACATCAAAAATCTCTTTTATGCAGTTGTTTGTGAGATAACCCCGATAACCCAGTACTGAGGTGAGTACGGGAGTATCGCCATAACTTGTATAACGGATGCTTTTCGAAGGTTGAGGTAGACGATTTCCGAAGGTTTCTTGGTTATGTGTTGAAGGATGGATACATCTGGATGTAGGATTTGCTAGTTTTGGGTGAGATATTATGCTTCCCCTGTATCCCCAACACCTGATTGCATAACCGGAAAATTTCGGGAGTTTCATAGGTGGAATTCAAGTAGCTCTTAGGATATCTTTCCGACGGATGTATGATATGAAATTGGGGTTCGACGTCTAGTGGTCCGCCTATTCACGGTTGGTTTTGTAGTGGTCTCGTTGTGTCTTAAAGAGTCCTTGGCTATGCCGACTCGGGGACACTTCGTATGTCATGTGCACTGCCTTGTACATGATGGTCTTTGTCTGATCGAGCCCGTGTAGGCCCCACCACGAAAACTTCGGATGAAATCTCTATCATATGTTTGTTCCGGCTTATTCTGCAAGCCAGTCCTTTGTTTTTGTTTTGAGTTGTGGTATTCGAGTTGCTTCAATGTCAAGTGTTGATTCCATACCTTTCCGATATGGTGTTCTCATACTCCGATGTGAATACCAATCCTTCTCGACAATCGAGATTGTCATGTCTATCCTTTTCAACCGGCGTGTTTCTCTTCAAGTGGATCCAATCACTTCAACATCAGCAAGACCAATTATCCAAGTTGCCTTTGTTTTTTCCCGCCCACCCACCCTTTTTCCTCAAGAACTAAGATTTCTTTACCAAGTATCCTTTTATTTTTGTGAAGTTTCTCCATTCTTTTCCGTCAATGTTCTTACCCGGTGGTTCTCAAGAAGATGTTCTACTAGTTCGTCATTCCTCATTCCTTTCTCTTCTCCGGTGGATTCAAGTCAAGTTTTGTTGATCATACCTTTTTCCTCATTTCAATGTCTTCTCATACCGGTGCACCTCATTATCATTCTACTTCTCGCTATTTGTTATTCTGGAGTGCTCAAGATATCTCGAAGATCCGTGTTTCCACTCTGCATTCATTCAAGCTCTTTCGAGATTGGTATCTCATTCAAGTCATTTAATTCAACCGGTGCAACTTCTTTTTTAAATCTTTTCAACGGTGTTCTTTTGAGCGGGCCCTAACCCACAGGTCTTTTCCCAGGATCTTACCTGACTCTTCTATTTTCCCAGAGCTATCCTAAATTCTTCTCCAAGTTTGACGTAAGAATGAGTTATCATAAGTCAAATGCTTTTCTCCAAGATATTTCAAATTCTTTTCATAGTTGGCTCAACCTCTTCGCTTTTGATTCTTCCGGTGTGCCTCAATAATTCTTGGTGGTGTTTCTCGTTGTCATTCTCATCATTTTAAGACCGAAGAAGTGTTTCTCTTTAATCTTGCTCTATTCTCTTCAAGATTCATGGTGCTAGGTTGTTACCATCCTCTCATAATTGTTTTCGATTGTGAGAATCTTTTTCACCCTTCAGGAGATATTCAAGAGTCTTCTCAGTTTGTCATCCGGAGTCCATCAATTCAGGTTTATTCATTCTCAGCTGTCAGTTATCATTCTCCTATCTTGCCGGTGCATCAATCGAATATCCTCTAATCAGTTCTTGATCTCTTTGTTCTCATGTATCTAGTTTGTCTCAAGCACCTTCGTTCATTTGCTAATTCTTACCGGTGATGCACCCCTACTCCGATCATTTTCAATTCTTACGGTGGTTCGTTCAAGATTTCACCTCTTTTGTTATCATTTAATTCATTCGTTCTTTCCAATCCTACCGGTGGTTCGTTGAAGACCTTCCCAAGCTTGCGCCGTATCTATCTTAATCCTTTCTACGAGAATAAGTGGCATGCCAAATCCATTGTGGGTCATCAATTTAATTGATGAGGGATAAGCATAATGTAATTCTTATTCTTGTTTCATCGAGTAAATTCAATTCTGTCGGTGTACTAAGGTAGGGGTACCTCAGTACCCCAACTTGTGCACGGGCAGTTGCAGCTCCCCGCGGCTAGACCTACCACATGCTTGCCGGAGACCATCCCTGCTCCGTATCAAGCCATTCAAGAACAAAGTGTACAAGACAGAAGATCAAGACCCCGGCAAGAGGAGCTTGCCGGGAAGGCCGTCCCAGGCTCAAGAATTACATCACTCACGCAAGGCCCTGCCGAGAGGAGCTCGCCGGGGAGACTAGAAGATTACATCGTGGAAGACACGCCTCGGCGCTATACGCGGCGTCGGCGAGGGCCCGGGAAGCGGCAAGTTACAGAGCCCGACAAGCTCCCGGGCCCGGCAAGATCAAGACCCCGGCAAGGTACTTGCGGGAGAGCTGCGCTATGTGCCCGCACTCCAGCTCATCTGCCCACGCGTCGCCTTGAGCCCTCTCCAGAGACGCGTGGCGGGTGGCTGTGCAGCATGGGGGGTGCGGTGGCACTCCACGGTGGTGGATCCATCGCCGTGGCAGACGGAGACGCAAGGGCGGGAGCTTTTTGGGTCGACGGCGACGGGCATTAAATGCCCTTGTCCCTCATCACAAAGTAGGTAGAAACCACTGTTCAAGCAATTGTAGCTCCTTTGTTCCCGACTGTTCCAACTACCACCTCTTTTACATTTTACCCCCTCTCTCCTCGTTGACACTGTTGGTGACCCTTTGCACTATAAAAGGAGGCCCATGCGCAGCGTGGGGGTTTCGAATCTGGGCAACTCCCACGCTCGGTGTAGCTACTCATCGTAGCTCTTCAAGCCCGAGCCAAATACAACCAAAGCAGCAGAGGGTTTTACGCGTCCATTGCGGCCAAGCTGGGTAAAATCCGCCGCGTGCATCGCCTCGATCTGCTCTCTGTGCCTCCTCCGCCTCGTATCCGCACTTCACGAAGGGCCCCGGCCCCATAGGTGCTCGCGGCGGCGTGTCCCCTCACGCCCGCCCGACATCTTTAGGCGCCGGTAGGGGCGCCGAGGTTGTGCGGACCTGATCCGCATTCGCGCGGGCGCGTTCTTCATCAACCTCTCCGGTTTATCGGCGACTTCGCCGACAATCGCGCCATGGCCTCAAGACGAGGGCTTCAAGGGTTGCAGACCCGTCTGCGTCTCACCGCCGCCACCGGAGCCAGCGGTGGGCGGAGGAGACGCCAGCGAAGGGTGGACACCGGCGAGGGTACTCGCGCGCCACCAGATCGAGGGACAGGGCGGATGACCGCGCCTCGGTCTCCGTGGATCCACGTCCATCTCAGCGCACGACGACCCAGAAGCGCCATATCACGGGAGGTGGTATCCGCCTGTTGGGGCAAGAACATGCCGGAGGCTCGCGGGGTGCTCCGGACCGCTGTCCATGCATGAGCAAAGCGAAAGTGCCGGGGCGGGATCCTGCTCCTCCTATCGCTATTAGGAGTCCGAGCATATCCCGTTCCTCGCGCCGCTCGCCCCCGCTCCCCTCTATTCCGGCAAGCGCATCTCCCTTGAGCGCTACGCCGCCGCCGAGGACACGCCATCGAGCTCCGAGCCCAGCGAGACAGCTCACGGTGCTCACTCCGCGAAGCGCAGCTCTCGGGCGCTCTAAGCCCGGCGAGGGCAGCTCGTGCTCGTTCCGCAAACGCATCTCCCGGAGCTGCGCCGCCGAGGACGCACCATCGAGCTCCACCGACAAGTGCAAGGAACGAAAAAGAAAAGCTAAGTCGCTCGAGCTTTTGTGCAGAGCACTCCTTAATTCCATGCTTTTATATGTTATATCCCTCATCGTTAGTCCCCAGCGCAAAACCTGTTGCGGAGGAGCTCGCTGTGAATAGCCGCACCCTTATCTTGCTTGAGCACACTCAACGAGTTAAAGTGAGCAGCGACAAGCTTCGCGCCCTTGTTTCGTTTCCAGTCTGCTCGGCAGGTTAAGCGCGTCGCTTGTTGGACACGGCAAGGCTGCTTGTCGGAAGCGACACCAGCCAGCCGGCTGCTGATGTTCCGCACTCAGCAAGTGTGTTAAGCACCGGCAAGTTCCCTAGAAGCGTAGGGTGAAAGCGCACAAAAGATGTAAAGTAGAGGGTGTAACGTGGCAAGCCTTGCCGTGAGATGTCCTTCGTATGAGAGACTTGTGCGCGAGAGGAGCCAAGTCGTGGTCGATTCGCCCTTGCCTTGTTTCCGAGTCCGCTCGGCAAACACAAGCGCCTTCTCGTGCTGGCCCGGCAAGGTTGCTTGCCGGAAGCAACACCAGCCAGCGGGCTGCTGATGTTCTGCACTCAGCAAGCGTGTTCGCGACCGGCAAGCTCCTCGAAAACGTAGAGTGCAAACATACGAAGGGCAAGGCACGGCATCGTATTGCAAAGTCAAGATTTATATACATACACATGTACATGATGAAGGTGTTGCAGATCTATCTCAGCTGTTTTCATGGCCGAAATTGCAGCAACAAGAAGAAACCAAAAAGCGCGCGCGGTACCGGGCCCCAACAAGCCAGGGTTCTTTGGGGCTGCCAGCCAAGATTCGTCTCCGGCGAGCCAGCGTCGCTGGGGGCTGCGAGTACCAAGATTCGTCTCCGGCAAGCCAGAGTTGCTGGGGGCTGCTGTATCAGATAAGTTTTTCATCCCTCGTCATGCATCCTCCTATGGACCGGGGAAGGCGGGGCTGCGTCTTTGAACGAGCGTGTCTTGTAAAACCCGTACGCGGAGGAGCCAAGTCGTGGCCCAGTTGCGTACTTGTTTTGTTTCCGAGTCCGCTCAACAAACACAAGTGTGCTGCTGCACCCTTACCTTGCTTTCGAGCCTGCTCAGCAAGTTAAGCGTCGCAACTGGCCCGGCAAGGTTGTTTGCCGGAAGCAACACCGCCAGCGGGCTGTCCCGCACTCGGCAAGCATGTTCGCCCCGGCAAGCTCCCCGATAGCGTAAGAACATACAAGGCACGAAGTCAAGTAAAAGACTCAGTCCGGCAAGTTTTTCCCTCTTTTCATTAAAAACATCCTAGTTTAATACAAGTCCATAGAGGATGAAAAACATGATAGAGAGGATTACAAGTTTCTAAATATAGCTAAGGCCCGAGGGCTTACAAGTTAAAAAGATAAGGTGCCCGTGATCCCTCTCCTGTTTCTCTGTTCAGGAGTTCAGGAGGTAGGTCAAGGAGCCCCCGGCAAGAGAAGCTTGCCGGGGAGGGCGAAAGGAGCGCCTAGGAGAGCGCGGCGGTGAGCGCCCACTGCGGCCCGCGGGTGGCGTGCCCTCAGGAGCTGCGCAAGGTGACGGGCATGGAGGCGCGCCCGGAGGCTACAGGCGCCAGAAAACACCAAGAGAACTTCGGGGCCGGCCGGGAGCTTGGCGGAGGCAGGCGGCGCCGGAGGCGAGCTTGAAGACGGGGTAGTGGGACGTCGATCTGCTGTCAAGGGCTCCTTGCCCTCGTACTCGACGAACGGCCTTTGCGCGCCCCCTCTTCCTCTTCTGCTGCCTCACTTGGCCGCCCAAGGAGGCGGCCGGGGAGTTGAAGGCGGCGACCGGATTGTGGGGTCGCCGGTGGCGCTTGAGGCAGCGGTGTCCGGCGCCTAGTCGGACCCGCCATCCCTCGTCGTCGCTGTCGCTCCCCTCCTCGTCACTCTCGCCGAGGAGGCCTTCGCTATCCGAGGAGCTGTCCACACAGCATCTCACCCGGGTCCCGTAGTCCCGAAGACCTTGAGGCGAGAAGGTCGCCCTCCATTAACTTGAAATGGAGGGTAAACCCCGCCGTCAAGCTATGGATCCGGGCGAATGTCTTCCACCCTCGGTCGAAGAACATCACGCCGGGGCTGGGGACACGACACTCACCCGAAAGTGCCGCTGATCCCACAGCCCCTCATCGCGCAACTCCATCACGTCGGGTGGATCCGGTCCCATCGCGTCCGCAAACGGGGCCGGCAGCCGGAGGCGGCGACGAGGCGCTCGGCGAATCTTGATGAAGAACTCCCAGGGGTCATCTCCAGTGTGGACCGCATCGTGGACAGGAGACGTCGGGGGAGACGGGGGAGGCGCATCACCGCGACCGCCTCTCCCCCGACCGCCTCGGCCACGCCCTCGGCCTCGTCCGCGGCCACGCCCCCTCCCTCTCCCTCTCGGGGCGGCTCCGCCCGCCACGAGGCGGGGTAGGGAGAGGTGCTGCCGGGAGGCGACCCTCGCTGCCACCGTCGAAGAACAGGATTTCCTCCCTCCATGGCAGAGAGAAGAGCGGAAGATGAAGGCGAAGGAGAAGAGGATGAGTGTGGCCATTGTGCTCCCCTTCCGCCCCTTTTCAAGGGGCGAGGTGAGACTCAACCGCCCTTTCGACCAATCGGGAAGCGAGGAGGCCGGAGGAGCGGGCCGACTCGCCTTCTCCGCCCGTGACGGCTCGGTCTCCCACCTTCACCGCCCGACCCTCGTGCATGAGGGGCGTGTATAAAAAGCGGAGCCGAGCAACGGGTGAAACGACCTCGCTCTGCACCACGATCACGGGTGGATGCCTTAAAGATCTGCATCGCCCCCGTCTCCCACGACGCCGCAATCGGCGCGTGCCGTTCACGGGGAGAGCGGCGGATCTGAGCGGATTCGGCGTGCCATGGGCGCGTGTGCCGATGCCTTGTTTTGGGCCTGGCCCAACAGCGCTCGGCACCGTGTGTGGCCCAGGCCCGGGGGCTCCTGTCGGTGTACTAAGGTAGGGGTACCTCAGTACCCCAACTTGTGCACGGGCAGTTGCAGCTCCCCGCGGCTAGACCTACCACATGCTTGCCGGAGACCATCCCTGCTCCGTATCAAGCCATTCAAGAACAAAGTGTACAAGACAGAAGATCAAGACCCCGGCAAGAGGAGCTTGCCGGGAAGGCCGTCCCAGGCTCAAGAATTACATCACTCACGCAAGGCCCTGGCGAGAGGAGCTCGCCGGGGAGACTAGAAGATTACATCGTGGAAGACACGCCTCGGCGCTATACGCGTCCCGGCGAGGGCCCGGGAAGCGGCAAGTTCTGAGCCGACAAGCTCCGGGCCCGCAAGATCAAGACCCGGCAAGGTACTTGCCGGGAGAGCTGCGCTATGTGCCCGCACTCAGCTCATCCGCCCACGCGCCGCCTTGAGCCCTCTCCAGACGCTGGCGGGCGGGTGTGCAGGCAGCCTGGGGTGCGGTGGCACTCCACGGTGGTGGATCCATCGCCGTGGCGACGGAGACGCAAGGGCGGGAGCTTTTGGGGTCGACGGCGACGGGCATTAAATGCCCTTGTCCCTCATCACAAAGTAGGTAGAAACCACTGTTCAAGCAATTGTAGCTCCACTGTTCCCAAGACTGCTCCAACTACCACCTCTTTTACATTTTACCCCCTCTCTCCTACGTTGACACCTGTTGGTGACCCTTTGCACTATAAAAGGAGGCCCATGCATAGCGTGGGGGTTTCAATCTGGGCAACTCCCACGCTCGGTGTAGCTACATCTGTAGCTCTTCAAGCTCCCGAGCCAAATACAACACAAAGCAGCAGTGGGTTTCTGCGTCCGCCAGCGGCGGCTGGGTAAAATCCGCCCGCGTGCATCGCCTCGATCTGCTCTCTGTGCCTCCTCCTCCCTCGTACCGCACTCACGAAGGGGCCCCGGCCCCATAGGTGCTCGCGGCGGGCGTGTCCCCTCACGCCCCGCCCCGACAAATTCCTTATTCCGGAGGTCCATCAAAAAATTCTTGGTTTCAATTGCTCATCCTTCTTTTTCGGAGTTCCAAGTTCTCTCGGTTATATAATCGCGAAGCTCCATCCAAATCATTGCAAGGCTTCACCTTGTGTTTTCAACTTCTCTTTCTTTTCATCATCCTTCTATTACCGGAGTTCTTCATGGAGGCTCTAAATGGTGGGTCGTCAAGGATTCTTTTCATTTTCAATTGTTCTTCAAGATTTCGCTCGAAGTTAAGATCAGCCAAGCTATACTCTAAAATAAACATGGTGCTCAACACATGTTTTGTTTTGAGGAGTTCAAGTATTCTTTATCTTGCATTTTAAAGTGCAATTTTTTTCAACCGTATCATTCGAGGTGGTATTATGTCATTCTTGATAATTTGAGTTCATGTCTCATGATTCACATGTTGTTAAGAATGAGATATTTAAATCCATCATTTTCTCTTCGTTCAAGAGATCTTTTCAACCAATCAATCTCTTCTTTGGAGTTATCTTGGTATAGATTTCACCTAAAGCCTTCCCTAA
This sequence comes from Aegilops speltoides, assembly GCA_021437245.1. Classification (NCBI taxonomy): domain Eukaryota; kingdom Viridiplantae; phylum Streptophyta; class Magnoliopsida; order Poales; family Poaceae; genus Aegilops; species Aegilops speltoides. The sequence goes on from CM038144.1 coordinate 235,576,980, forward strand.
GGAATGTTGCTTTTTGTGGTGCTTATCAATGATCCAAGTTTTCTCCTATCCTCTCGGCGAAAGCAATTTTCATCTCTTCGTTGATCTCAAGCAAGCAATTGTTTCCGTTAGTGGCCGGTTGTCACCTCATAATTTTGAGATGTTTCTCATAAGCCCACTACAAGCTTATTCGTTTTGTTGTTGGTTTTGCAACAACTCTGTTATAACCTTCTTGGAAGGGTGCTTTCCGAGCCCATTTGTGGCAGAAGTTTGCATTTTCTCCTACATTCTGTTATTCCAGTGATCTATCTTCTATTCTTTTGTTCCAGAGGCATTGTGATGTTACTCTCTTCGACCCATCATCTCATTTTGTAAATATCATGTAATTTTCCTTGCTTATCCATTTAACCGGCGTGTCGTGTCCTCCATTCAAGTTCTTTTCATCTTATCAAGTTTTCCTTCTTCTTTCAGACGGAGTGCTGCCCAAATTATTTCAATCTTCTTCCTCTCCCATCTTGTTTTAACCAGAGTGGTTTCGAATTCTATCTTGTCCATTTAAACTCTTGATTCGTGTCTTTGCAACCGTCAAGTTCTCGTAATGTTCCTTGCTCCTCTTTTCTACCGGATTGTTTGCAATCTCGTTCATCTCTGTTGTACTATTTCTTTTAAATTGTTCCACCTCTCAAGGTTCGTGGTTTCACTCGTTCGTCAAAGAAGCAAGTTAGTTTTACCTTTCTTTTTCTCTTCCGTTTTCCCTCCGGTGCCATCCTAGATCTCGGGACGAGATCCTCTCGTAGTGGTGGAGTGTTGTAACGCCCCGGATGTAGCTTTCCATATCCGTAACTCCAACTCTTGCCTTTTCCGGAGATGCGATATGTTTTTTTCCTCCGTGGTTGGCTTTTTGTCTTTCGTTTTGCATTTTGTTCATGTCATGCATTTCATCATCGCATCATTCGCATTGCATCGGCATCGTATTTCATAAAACTCGCACCCGTTCGTAGTTGCCGCGTCCCCCCCTTTATTTTGTTAACCGCCCCGAGACCAACTGTGTTTTCGTTTCCCTTTTGTCCGACCACCTAACCTCTCTTGCCATTTCGCAGAGCCCTCTGTAGCGTCCGAAACTTGCCCCGAACCCGACCCGAGCAGTCGTCACCGTTGGATCCGGATCATCCCCTAACATCTACAAAACATCTCCATTTTCTTTTTTGGACTCCCTAGCTATTTTTTTTGCGACCGTCCGATTTAATCGGAGGGACCAAATACCCCTACCCAAAAATCTACTTGCTATATAAATAGTCCTAACCCTAAAATTTAGGGACCTGTCCCATCCTTCCATTCCCTCCGCCGCCACCCGACCAAAACCCTCTCGGGATCCCCTCCCGATCCTTCTCCACCCAATCAGCGCCACCGGGCATCTGCCTCCCCTGCCTCCTGGACAAGTCCGGCCTCCCGCAGCCCCTTCGTCCCTGGCCACGGCCGCGCCGCCGGTCGGCGCCAGCAACCCAGCAGATGGCCGCCGGCCACCCAATGAGCAGCAGCAGGCCCGAGGCCCTCCTCCCGCTCGTCTCCGACACCAGCAGGCCGTGCCCCTCGCTCTGCCCTTCTCCTTCCTTCCTCCTCTTCTCTTCTCTCTCCCTCACATCACGACCCCTCTCTCTCTCAGGTGAACCTGGCCGCCATGGAGCCCCCTCGTCGGCAAGCTGCTCAGGTCCCGCTGCCCCGCGCCGTTCCCGGCCGATCCACTCACCCGTCGTCGCCGGGTCCGCCGGGAACCAGCCGGGAACCGCCCCTCCGCCGTCTGCGCCCTTCCCAGCCCCAGATCCGGCTGGATCCGTCTCCTCTTCTAGCCACGGCCGCCTCGCCGGATCTCCTGCCGCGTCGCGCCAAGCCCCATCGCCACCTCGTCGCGCGGCTCCATCTTCCTGCCAAGTTCCGCGCCGCCATGCCCGACCTCGCCCCTGCTTTCGTCCGGTTCGAGCAAACGAGCGACCGCTGCTGCCCCGTTGGCGTTGACCCGTTCCCGCACGCACCTGGGCCGCATCCCGGCCAATGCCCAGCGCAAGCCTCCTCCACCGACCAGCCCAACTCCAGATTCGGCCTGCTGGGTGAGCCTCCAGCGCCCACGCCCTGGGCCAGATCTCAGATTCGACCCGCTTCTGTTTTTTTTCCTGCGAACGAATTTGCCTACTATTCCAGTGAATTACAGTTTTACAGTTTGGACCCTAAGAATCATGCATATAAAAAACTCATTAACCGTGCATCGGATTAAAATAATTTATACATGTAAAATGCTTAGTTTTTCATCTAGTTTCATAATATGCCACTTTCATCCATGTTTAAAATGTTTAAAATGATGTTTGTTTAAATTTGCTTAAATGCCATGCTAAAATGTTTTATTTCATAACTAAATAACCGTAGCTCCAATTTTAATAAACTTTATATGTAAATGGGGTGGAAAAATGCCTAGATTAACATGGTCCATTTTATTTTCCTGTTTAACAACAATAAAATATGGTTTAGGGCAGAACAGTACTGAATCTAAAATATGCAAATGGGGATTTTCCGGAATTGTTATTTGTTGTTCCGGCCTCATTTAAACTTGCCTAAATAGTTAGTTTACTTTTGCTTCACCCCTTGCCATGTTTAATAACATTTAATATTGTTGAGTAGCTTATAACGAGAGGGAACTAAATAATTGCATGTGGTGTTTTGTCAATATGCAACTCGTTGCATATTGAGCTCCACTTAACTTGTAGTATTGTTTGTTGCACTTTGCCATGCCATGCCTCTTTAAACCGGACATGCATCATACTTGTTTGTGCATCATGACATGCTTATGCTTGTGTGTTTACCATGTTGTTTGTTTCTTGCCGGTTTGCTTCTCTCGTTGGCTTCGGTTTCGTTCCGGAGTTGTGAGGATTCGTTCGTCTACGACCGTTTGTCTTCTTCATGGACTCGTTCTTCTTCCTAGCAGGATTTCAGGCAAGATGACCGCTACCCTGGATCTCATTACTATCATTGCTATGCTAGTTGCTTCGTTCAATCGCTTTGATGCGCTACCTACCATTTGTTCTTCAAGCCTCCCAAATTGCCATGAACCTCTAACCTTTGACACCATTCCTAGCAAACCATTGATTGGCTATGTTACCGCTTTGCTCAGCCCCTCTTATAGCGTTGCTAGTTGCAGGTGAAGTTGAAGACTTCACCATGGTGGACAGGGTTATGTTGGGATATCACAATATCTCTTATATTATTAATGCATCTATATATTTGGTAAAGGGTGGATGGCTCGGCCTTATGCCTGGTGTTTTGTTCCACTCTTGCCGCCCTAGTTTCCGTCATACCGGTGTTATGTTCCCGGATTTTGCGTTCCTTACGCGGTCGGGTGATTTATGGGACCCCTCGACGGTTCGCTTTGAATAAAACTTGTCCAAAGAAGGCCCAACCTTGGTTTTACCATTTGCCTCAAAGACCACCTATACCCTTCCTTGGGTCGGCCAACCCAAGGGTCATCTTTATTTTAGCCCCCTGGGCGGTGCTTGTCTAAGTGTTGGTCCGAACCGAGCCACTTCTTGGGCCACCTCGGGAAACTCAAGTCTGGTTTTACTCAGAGCTTTGTCTCATCCGGTGTTGCCACGAGAACGAGATATGTGCAGCTCCTATCGGGATTGTCGGCGATCGGGCGGCTTTTGCTGGTCTTGTTTTACCATTGTCGAAATGTCTTGTAAACCGGGATTCCGAGACTGATCGGGTCTTCTTGGGAGAAGGTCTATTCTTCGTTGATCGCGAGAGCTTGTCATGGGCTGTTGGGACACCCTGCTGTGGTATAAACTTTCGAGAGCCGTGCCCGCGGTTATGTGGCAGATGTGAATTTGTTAATGTCCGGTTGTAGATAACTTGACACCAGATCCGAATTAAAACACATCAACTGTGTGTGTAGCCGTGATGGTCTCTTCTCGGCGGAGTCCGGAAATTGAACACGGTTTCTGTGTTATGTTTGACGTAAGTAGGAGCTCAGGATCACCTCTTGATCATTGCTAGCTTCACGACCGTTCCGCTTGTTCTCTTCTCGCTCTTATTTGCGTTGGTTAGCCACCATAATTGCTTAGCCGCTGCTGCAGCCTCACCACTTTGCCCCTTCCTTACCTATTAAGCTTTGCTAGTCTTGATACCGTATTGGAATTGCTGAGTCCTCGTGGCTCACAGATTACTACAACACCAGTTTGCAGGTGCCTATGTTACCGAGCTGGTGACGCATCCGAGCTCAAGGAGGAGCTCGATGAAGATCTTGTTCTTTGTGTTGTTTCGTTTCAGTTGGTCAGTAGTGGAGCCCAGTTGGGGTCGATCGGGGACCTTTGTCGCATTTGGGGTTCTTCTTTTATTTTGGTTCCGTAGTCGGACCTTGATTGTATCTGGATGATGTAATGCTTTATTCGTGTAATTGTGTGAAGTGGCGATTGTAAGCCAACTATGTATCTCTTTCCCTTATGTATTACATGGGTTGTGTGAAGATTACCTCACTTGCGACATTGCTTTCAATGCGGTTATGCCTCTAAGTCGTGCTTCGACACGTGGGAGATATAGCCGCATCGAGGGCGTTACACCGAAGCCGCCGCCAAGAAGGTCCCCAAGATCAACGCCATGGGTGCTGAGGAGCAGTCTGCTCCGGCAAACCTTAGGGTTTGTTCCGTTGAAGTAGACGCTCCTGACAAGTTTTGCTCCGGCAAGCTTGCCGGGGAACATCAAGCTCCGGCCGAGCCACAAGTTCTTGCCGTAGAAGCGGATGTTCCCGCAGTAGCATATGTGCCTTTGGTCCTTGTGGTCGAGCCGCAAGCTCCAGCATGGGCGCAACAGATTGTCCATTTCCTTCAGACAAGAGAACTTCCCGAAGAGCAAGAAGAAGCGGAAAGAGTAGCCCGGCAGTCAAGTATGTACCAGTTTGTCGACAACACACTGTATAGAAGAAGACTCAACGGTGTGAAATTGAAGTGTGTTTCCCGGGAAGACGGACAAGAGCTATTGGCGGAGATACATGGAGGCATATGCGGTCATCACATTGGCGCAAGAGCACTTGCCGGCAAGGCATTCCGGCAAGGTTTATTTTGGCCGACAGCCCTCCAGGATGCAACTGCACAAGTAACCAAGTGTGAAGCGTGCCAGTTCCATTCCAAGCAGATACATCAGCCAGCTCAAGCTCTCCAGACGATCCCTTTATCCTGGCCATTTTCGGTCTGGGGGCTCGACATCCTCGGCCCCTTTCCCGAAGTCGGGGGCCTTGAGTACTTATGCGTTGTAATCGACAAGTTCACAAAGTGGCTGGAAGTGGAAGCGAGAAGGAAGGTGACAAAGACAACAAGAATCAAGTTCTTCAGGTCGATTGTTTGCCGTTTCGGGGTCCCTAACAAGATCATCACTGACAACAGCATGCAATTCACGAGCCGCACCTTCATGCAGTACGTCCAAGATCTTGGCGCTAAGGTCTGCTTCGCTTCTGTTGCTCACCCGAGAAGCAACGGTCAAGCGGAGAGGGCAAATGCTGAAGTGCTGCGCGGGATCAAGACCAGGACTTTCGACAGGTTGCACAGGTGTGGAAAGAACTGGATCGAGGAGCTGCAGGTGGTTCTTTGGTCGATTAGGACGACGCCAAATCGAGCCACTGGCCAGACACCTTTCGCTCTAGTCTATGGAGCAGAGGCAGTTCTCCCCACGGAACTCGTTTATGGGTCGCCTCGAGTGCTCGCTTATGATGAGCTTGAGGAAGAGCAGCTGCGACAAGATGACGCGCTGCTCCTTGAGGAAGACCGTCTTCAGGCTGCTGTACGAGCTGCTCGCTACCAGCAAGCTTTTGCGCCGCTACCATAGCCGCAGTTAATGCCGAAGTCTCGAGGAAGGCGACCTTGTTCTTCTGCGCGTTCAGTCCACCAAGAATTCCAACAAGTTGACGCCGAAGTGGGAAGGCCCTTACCAGGTGAAACGAGTCACTAGGCCTGGCGCTGTCCGCCTTGAGACCGAAGATGGCTTTCCGGTGAGCAACTCCTGGAACATTGAACATCTTCGTAAGTTTTACCCGTAAGGCGCGGTTGCCGGAACCTGTTCCGGCAACCACCTTTTGTACAAGTCTTGCCGCTGTTGCACGTAATCCTTTGTACAAAGTCGGGCGCAGATCCCGTGCATAAATAAAGCTCATGTGCTTCGCGCATCTTGTCAATTTCATGCTTTCTATTTTTTGCAAGTGTTATCTGACACTTTGTGCAGCACCTACCCCCGGTAAGCAATAACGAGCCTTAAGGCTCCATATCATTATTTTCTCTTCTTTCTTTTTTCTCAAAACAAAGGAAGGTCCTCTCGCCCACAAGTTTGCCGGGGGGAAGGAGAAGATAATGGTGTGGACTAGGCGTCGTCCAAGAAAGTCTCGCCTTACCGGGAAGCAAACGACATAAAAGCTAAGTTGCCAAAGTTTGAGCAATCAATTTTAAAAAAAAATTAGAGTTATCTTCCTTGAACGACCGTGCGTCGTATGGAAAACCTGTGCGCAGAGGAACCAACTCGTAGCTAGTTGCGCCCTTACTTTGTTTCGAGTCTGCTCAACAACTTAAGTGTGCTGCGACTAGTTGCGACAAGGTTTCTTGTCGGTAGTGGCACCGCCAGCAGGCTGCTGACATTCCGCACTCAGCGCTCGCGGCAAGGGTGCCTGCTCCAGCAAGTTCCCTAAAAGCGTAGGGCAAAAACATACAAAGGAGGGAATCAAGTAAAGGAAATAACATAGCAATCGATACCCAAAATAAAAGTTATATTACAAAAATAACTTGTCGCAGCTCTAATAAATTGTTCTCGCAACATGATTAGCAGCGGCAAGAAAAGGAGGAAACACGCAGCCTAGTCTACGCGATCGCCGTCAACCCTCCTGACTTCATTCACCTTGTCCACAATGGGTGCGACAAGGGCCCTGAGCGCTTCCAGATCAGCATCAGCCGGCAGCTTCTTGAGGACGTTGGTGAAGTTGATGCCTGGGTTGCGGAAGGCCACCTTCACCAACACCTTCTGCAGAACCCTCACGCAGATCATGCGCAACTCGTCGGCCAGCTGCTTTGGGATCCTTTCCCGGAGTCGCTGGAGAGCCGTCGCCACGCCCTTGAAGAACAAAGTAAGCTTGGCGCTGGGCTGGAGGTTCTCATCGGTGGAATACCCGAAATCCTCCATCCCCAGCTCCTCCAGCTCCTTGTCGATGACTACGGCGATGTTCACAAGACCCTCCGTCCAGAGCTCCACAGTCTCCCTGAGGCTGTTCTGGGTGACAGCAACACTCGCCAGCAGCTCCTTGTTGGCCTTGATCTCCTCCTTCAAGGCCACCTCCCGCTCCTTGGCGCCGTCCAGCGTCTTGGTCAGAGTAGCCAGCTTCAGCTCAAGATCTGCGTTGGAGTCCTTGGCGGCGCTGAGCTCCCTGCCCTTCTCGGCGAGACGACCCTGTAGCTGACCATGAGCGAGGGCGTCCTTCTCGCGCTCACGCTGGAGCGCGGCAAGCTCTTCATTCCTTGCCTTGAGATCGGCCTCTAGCTGCGCCACCTTCGTCTCCAGCTCCTTCTTGGCGGCCTCGGCAGCTGCGGCAGCATCCTTTGCTTCCTTGAGAGCCCCGCCAAGTGTTTGCTCGCGCGCGGCAAGCTCTTCCTCGTAGCTATCGAGGTTGACCTTCCGCTGCGTTAGCTCACCTTCTCGCGCAGACAGCTCCTCAGCGGCAAGCCGCTGTTGCTCTTCAGCTTCAGCCTTTTCGAGAAGGAAGGCTTTTCGCGCCTCGACGAGCTGCGCCCTCTCCTCTGCAATGGACCGGAGAGCTTCCTGATTGCGTTCCCGGAGCTCCTCCGCGCGCTTCTCAATGTCTGCTCCCGCCTGCGCGACAAGCGCTTCCCAGGATTCCACCTTGGCTTGTCTGGCGCGGTAGAGCGACACCAGCTTCTGGAGCATTGCTCCTCCTCGACTTCGCCATCTGCTGCTGCTCGGTAGCGTCGACGATGTCGACCAATGAGGCGAGCACTTCTCCATCAAAGGTCTCTCCTTCAACCGGCGCCCTGGAGCTTGAAGCCCAGGGGAGCTTGATGAAGACACCGTCGCCGGCCTTCAAGTAGGCGCCGGGCTGGGGCTCTTCGGAGCCTGGCGCTGCATCAGCAGCGGAGGGATCGGTGGTCGGTGTAGCGCCTTGCGCTCCTGCGGCCCCAGGATCGTCAGTGCGATCGCCGGACCCCTCGCCAGCTCCTACGCCAGCAGCTTTGGCGGCCTCTTCCCGGCAGGATCATCAGCGCCGGCCTCTTCTTCGGTGGCGGCAGCGTCGTCAGTGTTGCCGCGCACGTTCTCCTTATTGGTGGCTTCGGTCTCCATCGTCTCCGTGGAAGGAGGATCTGAAGGCCGGAAGAGGGAGAAAAATCAAGCAAATATCCAAAAAGAAAAATAGAAAAAGAAGAACCAAAGGGAAGTTGTCAAGCAGGAGGATTACTTGTGCTGGGCTCTTCAGTCATGGGCTCCACCACTGGGGGGTCGCTGGTGTTGCCCCTTGCCTGAGACTCCTCCCTTGCCGGAGAACCGTCCCTTGCCGGAGACCTCTCCCTTGCCGGGGAGCGCTCCCTTGCCGGGGAATCTTCCCTTGGCGGCGTAGTCGAAGCAGATAGCATCTCTGGGACAGCTTCCGGACACTCCTGGTGAAGCTGTTCTGCTCCTACACAAACAAGAAGACAGATGTCAGCAAATAAAGGGCACCCATGTGCGCATAATAGCAAAAAGTAAACCATATACTTACGCTGGGGGCTGCGCTGGGGGCTGCTTTGGGGAAGGGTTGCCGGGTCCAGCAAGGTGGTCTCGGGCACGCCTCCTGCCGTCACGGAGGGCTCGTCCTCGATGACAATCACCGGAGCCTTGGCCCTCTTCGCCGCTCTCTCAGCCAGAGTCCTGAAAAAGAATAAGGTTCAGAGTCAAGCAAGTCAGATATAAGATAAAAACAACAAGGATTGAAGAACTACAAGTACAGCAAAGAGTCTTACTCTTCTTCCTCCTCGCTGGAGCTGAGCGCGGAGAGGTCGAAGTCCGGCCCTCTTTCGGCACGACGAGGCGGAGGAGTAGGCTCCCTCGACCGCTTGGCAGGGGTAGCGGCAGGACCAGAAGCGGCGGTCCGAGAGGACCCCGCTCCAGTTGCCGCAGAAGCGTGAGGCGCTCCCGCAGCAGTAGTGCTTGTCGCGGTGGAGCGTGTCCCGTGACGCGGCGGCTGTTGACCCGTCTGCCGTCCTGCTACGTCCCCGGTCCTACGGAGACGCCTTCTTGGTGGAGCTGGGGGCTGCACTTGGGGATCTGCCTGCGGCAAGCCACTTGAAGATGGCCGGCCGCTCGCATCCTCGGCGGGCTCGCTCGATTCGGCTTCAGGATCAGCAAGCTCCCCCTCGCCGGCAAGCTCTCTGGCAAGCTCATCTCGGTCGGCAAGGCTTGCCGCCTTTGGCGCCTCTGCCTCCTCCACGGTGAATCCAAACTCACCCGCGGCAGCAGCTACCGCCGCCTCTTCCGCCCTAGTGGCGATGCGTCGCATCTCATCATCGGTGGTGTCGCGGGTGAGGAGCTTCTGTTCGTCGGCGTTAACCGCCACCTCCACCAGGCCGTTGAAGAACTGCTGCACAATGTCGTCCGTAGGCTCTTGCCAAGTGGGGACAAGACCATGCGAGTCGCACAACGGCATCATTGCACGGATGCGGTCGAGCGAACAGTTGATGCACAATGGAACGACACCCACCGGCAACCTGAACCATTCGGGATGCTGAGTGTCGTGCATGAACAACTCCTTGAGCATCGCATCCAGCTCTAGCACGGTGAAATTGAAGTTGAGGCCTGGGCGCAGTCTCATGATATCCGCCGGACCCCCGAATTCCCAGGCGGGTCTCCTCCTCTCTTGCAGGGGGGCGATGCGGCGGCGGAGAAAATCTGCGCCTCTGGCGCCTCTGATGAGCCAGCAAGCCTAAGACGCAAGATCCGGGTGGAGGCGATCTTCAGCTTGTCGTCGTCCGTGGCCAGAGCGCTCCAATCGCCGCCGCGCACTACTGGGGCTTGGCACAGGGTGGTGAATGGCTGCGGATTCTCCTCTACGATCCAGCACCATTCTGCTCTCCACTCCTCCCATTTTCTGCAGAGCTCCCCCTCCAGATACGTCTCCTTCTTGCCGGCTCTCGAGATCCAGACGATCCCGTCGGCTAAGGGCTCTCCTCTCTCGACCCGGGGCATGAAGTAGTGGCGGAAAAGGGCTACATTTGAGTGGACTCCGACAAAGTTTTCGCAGAGATGTGCGAAAACCGCCATGGTCATGACAGCATTGGGGGTGAAATCAAGGAGATGGAACCCGTAGGTGTTCATGATATCACAGAAGAATTCGGAGAAAGGCGGGCAGAGCCCGCAGTAGAAGAACAGCGCGAAGAAGGGATACCCATTTGGGGCCCGTTCCAAAGCGGCGGCAGAGAGTACCTTCGTGCGCGGATGCGCTTGCATCTCTGTCGACCAGAAGAGGTAGAACCACTCCCGCAGCTCCTTCGCGGCGAGCTCAGGGGGAAAAGTTGCCCGCTCCTTTCGCAACGCCTCGAGCCGCAGCGCCTCGGCCGACTTCACGCCCTTCCCGGCTTTCGGAGCCGTGGCGGAGGTGGTGGGGGAGATCGACGGCGTTGGTGGCGACAGATGCGATGGGGGGCAGAGCGCTGCTCTCTTTTGGCTTTGGAAGTGGAGGGGAGCGGCGGAGATTTCTGAGATTGGAACCGCAAATGGCGAAGGTGGGGGAACTGCCCCTGTTTCCCCTGCTTATAAAGAGGAGGAGGTGAACGTTACGCTTTTTCCGAATAAAGAATCACCCACGATCTCTCCCACGACGCCGCGTTCGACGCGTGCCGTTAAGAGAGGGCGCGGTGGATACGGAGTGAGATTCGGCGTACCCGGGCCGCGTGTGCCCGTGCCCTGTTTTGGGCCTGGCCCAACAGCGCTCGGCACCGTGTGTGGCCCAGGCCCGGGGGCTCCTGTCGGTGTACTAAAGTAGGGGTACCTTAGTTTCCCGAACTTGTGCACGGGCAGTTGCAGCGCCCCGCGGCAAGGCTTGCCGGGTGACCGCCAATTTCCTCCGTGGTTCCTCTGGAGCCATTCAAGAACAAAGTGTTCAAGCCGAGAAGACAAGGCCCCGGCAAGAGGAGCTTGCCGGGAAGGTCAAGGCCCCGGCAAGAGGAGCTTGCCGGGAAGACCAACCAAGGCATTTCAAGGAACTTGTCGCGACGCGCCGCGCGTCCCGGCAAGACCCGGCGAGCGACAAGCTTCCGGGCGCGACAAGACAACGACCGCGGCAAGGCGCTTGCCACGGCAGGCTACCACTCTGCACCGGCGCTCCAGCGCATCCACCAACGTGTCGCCCTGGGGCCTTTCCAGGCGCACGTGGCGAGAAGCTGTGCAGCTAGCGGTGCGAAGTGGCAAGCGAAGATGACAAGATGGCCATCGTGGTGAGCGGTGGCGCCCCTAACGGTCGCTTTTCTGCACTGTTTGGGCGACGCGGACAGGCATTAAATGCTTTTGTCCCCTGCCGTCAGAGTTAGGTACGATGCACTATAGAGGTAGCTGTACCAACCGCAATTCCTTTCCAGTTTTGCCCTCGCCTGCGTTGCCACCTGTCGGTGACCCCTTGAGCATATAAAAGGAGGCCCATGCGCAACGTAGAGGGGGTTCGACTCATTCGAAACCAGAAGACACTCACGCTCTCAAGCAAGAACGCAATACAATCACAAAGCAGCAGTAGGAGTATTATCTCTCCGGAGAGCTCCGAAGCTGGGTAAAACCGCTCGCGTGCTCCGCCTCGATCCGCTCTTCGTGCGATCTCCGCCCCCCGCCGGACCGAAAAGGGGCCTTGCCCCATAGGTGTTCGTTCCCACGACAGGTGGGGCGATGAGGCCTGCGCGGCAGCATAGCCGGCCGCGGGGAGGAGGGAGCAGGCAGTCCCGCGGGTGCTTGTTTGAGCGCCTGGAGCAGGAAGAGCAGATATTGAAGAAGCACGACGGCCGTTGGATGGACATCCAACAGTCACTGCTTGTGCGTCAACCTTTTTTTAGGAAAGCCTCAAATCTGTGGAAAACAGCATACAACCCATTTGCCATTATTTCTAATAATTTACAACCTATTTGCTAATTCTTAAGGTTTTTTTGGAGCCCATATTTTTTGTTAGCATTACAGCCCATATTGTGGCCACGGTTAAAAAAGTATAGGGAATTTTGCATATTTCGGTGCGGTTCGAACAGTTTTTAATCCCGAAATTTTGAATCACATTCAAACTGATTTTAAAAATAAATGTATATCAATATAAAATCCAACAAATTCTCCACGCATAAAAATTAATGTAATTTAAAATCTTGAAATGAAAAAAGAAGATATTTGAAACTAATTGCCGGTTTGATGTGTTTTCAAAATGTACAACCCATTTCACATTACTGATGGGCCATTTTCTTGGCCAGCCGAATGAAAGCTCTCCTCGTATTGAAAGATTTGCAGCCCAACACGCCTGACAAAGCGACTTACTTGGCAAATCACAAAAAAACTGGGCTGTGGCCATGGACCCAGCTGTCAGGCTCTCCACGTACATTGCTCTTCCGATGGAAGTCGTTCCTTGAACATGTTGACCACGCCGCGCGGAGAGCACCACGGCGGTGGACAACGACAAGGCCTAGGAAGGGGACGACGCGGAGCTGGGGAAGACGCGGCAGTGGAAGCCCACTCGGAGAGGAGTATGAAGGTTCAGTGGTTTGGCTGCGGTGTGAGGCTGCCGTCGCTTCAGGGCCTGGCCAGCGGTGGGAATAGTTGGGGGCGGTGCGGCCTCCGCGGCAGCACAGCCGGCCACGGGAGGCAGGAGCATGCGACACGACCGGCGCTGCTTTGGGCGGCTGGAGCAAGAAGACCAGAGGTTGAAGAAGCACTATGGCCGTTGGATGGACATCGTACGGTCACTGGAGCTAGAATCATTCATATTGGCTAAGTTGACAAAGCCCTTCGTCCCTGTAAATTTAGGAGGCCCACAAGTCAGCCTCCCACCAAGGTGGGTCCTAGCTAGCCGGGGGAGTATTCATTTTTTTGTGTGTAATAAGGAGGCACTTCCGGTGGGTCCGAGCTGACAGCGGGGGGAACGTTTTTTCGCGAAATACGGTGGCCCGTCCGGTGGGTCCCAGCAGTCAGGGGGAAATGTTTTTTTCGCAAAATACTGGTGGTCCGTCTAGTGGGTCCCCGCTGTCAGGTGGAGGAATTATTATTTTTCGCGTAATAAGGAGGCACTTCCTTGTGGCTGCGGTGGACCCAGCTGTCAGCCTCTCCACGTACAGTACTCTTTCGATGGAAGTCGGTCGTTGAACACATGGCGAGTCCTAGGAATGGGACAACGCAGAGCCGGGCAAGATGCGGCAGTGGATGCCCACGCGGAGAGGAGTACGAGCGTTCACTGGTTCGGCGGCGGTGTGAGGCCGCCGTCGCTGTAGAGTAACAGGGGGTCTGGGTGAGTGGAGGAATGGTCTGGCCAGTGGTGGGAGTAGTATGTGGGCGGTGAGGCCTCCGCGGTAGCACAGGTGGCCACGGGAGGCATGAGCAGGCGGCAGGACCGGCGCTGCTTTGGGCGGCTGGAGCAAGAAGACCAGAGGTTGAAGAAGCACAATGGCCGTTGGATGGACATTATATGGTCACTGGAGTATTGACTAAGTTGACAAAGCCCTCCATCCCCGTCAACTTAGTAGGCCCACAAGTCAGCCCAACAATATGGTGGGTCCCAGCTAGCAGGGGGTATTCATTTTTTTGGGCGTAATAAGGAGCCACTTCCTTGCGTGCAAAGATATAGCAGGTGGGTCTGACCTGTCAGCGGGGGGAATGTTTTTTTCGTGAAATATAGAGGCCCTTCCTGTGGGTCCTAGCTATCAGGTGGACGAATCATTATTTTGCGCGTAATAAGGAGGCATTTCCTTGCGTGCAGACGTGGACCCGGCTGTCAATTCTCCACGTACAGTCCACTTCCGATTGATGTCGATCATTGACCACGTTGACCAGGCCGCGCCGAGAGCACCAGGGCGGTGGACGACGGCGAGGCCTAGGAATGGAACGACACGGAGCCAGGGAATACTCGGCAGTTGTTTCCCACGCGGAGGAGTACGAGGGTTTACTGGTTCGTCTGCCGTCGCCGGAGAATAACAGCATGTGTGGGTGAGTAGAGGGATGGCTAGGCTAGCGATGGGAGTATGGTGGGGCCGTGAGGCCTGCGCGGCAGCACTGCCGGCCGTGGGAGGAGGGAGCATGCAGTCCCGCCGGCGCTTTTTGAGCGGCTGGAGCATGAAGAGCAGAGATTGAAGAATCACGAAAGTCGTTGGATGGACATCCAACAGTCACTGCTCTCATGTGTTGACTATAAGTTGACAGGGCGTTGCTTGTGCGTCAACCTTTTTTTTATGAAAGCATACGCGTCGACCTGTAGTAGGCGCACAAGTCAGCCTAAATCTGTGGAAAACAGCATACATCCCATCTTCCATTATTTCTAATAATGTACAACCCATTTGCTAATTATTAGGAATTTTTTTGGAGCCCATCTTCTTTTTGTTAGCATTACACCCCATATTGTGGCCACGGTTAAAAAGTATACGAAATTTTGCATATTTCGGTGCGGTCAACTATTTTTAATCCAGAAATATAAATTCACATTCAAACTATTTTGAAAAATAATTTATATAAATATAAAATCCAAATAATTGTCCACGCATAAAAATCAATGGAATTTAAGAACTTGTGATGAAAAAATTGAAAATAATTCCCGGTTTGATGTGTTTTAAAAATGTACAGCCCATTTCTGGGCAAACCGAATGAAAATCTCCTCGTCTTGAAAGATTTGCAACCCAGCAGGACCGATAAAGCAAGTAGGCCTTGTTTGGGTATTTCTTTTAAAAAATAAAACTGGGCTAGCCATTTTCAGCAAGAAAAAAACACAACTGGGCTCATGATGTGGTAAACATAAGTAAAACCCTGGCTAGACGGGCCACCGCCCCCGCACAGCCCCGTTGTTACCCTGATCCGTCGCTAAAACTAGTATAAATAACAACTGATTGTTCCTCCGAAAAAAACTGCACGACTTGCTGGGTCCCTGGTGTCAGCCGGTCGTAGTGTAATTCTCTCATTTATTGACTTCGTTGACAATGGCGTGAGCCCCGGATGTCCAACCATTAGGAGGAACCATATTTTTGGGCTTGTAATATAGAGGCACTTGCTTGCGTATTGCCATGATGCTGGTGGGTCCCTACTGTCATCCTCTCCACGTACAGTCATCTCCTTGTTCCTCTCGGTTGTTGACGACGTTGACAATGCAAGAGGGCGACGCACCGCACACGGCGAGCAAACCAAGGCCGCAATGCGAAGGACGATGGCGAGGCCTCGAACGGAATGAACAAGAGCTGTGGAAGATGCACCGGTCCAGTCGCAGGCGGAGGGGAGTATGAGGGTTGACTGGTTTGGGCGCGGGTGCGTGTTGGGGCTGACGTTGCCCGAGAATAACAGGACGTGTGGGGGAATAGAGGGAGGGACTGGCCAACATTGGAGGATACGTACGGTAGGGCGGCGGAGGCGCAGCCAGCCATGGGAGGCAGGAGCAGGTGGAACCGACGGGGTGGTTTGGTTTGGGCGGCTGGAGGAAGAAGTAGACAAGAGATAGAAGATACATGACAGATGTTGGATGTCAATCCAACGGCTGGTAGGCAGAATAGTTTGTTGACTTGCTAGTAAGTCGACACCACCTTGGATAGGCTATTTCCTCGCGGGTCCCAAATGTCAGAATCCAAATCTGTCACGGTCATGCAGCCTTTCCTTTGAAAATTTACAGCCCATTTGATGTGCTAGTTCGAAATAAGTTTGTGGGTGCTGGTGGGGGCTAATCACTTGGCTTCTGCAATGCATAGTGAGCTCAAGCAGCCGGCGAGAGTGATGTTATTTCCTTGGTTGGGATTTGTTACAATATTTCACTCTAAATTAAACAAATGGCAAGCCATCTGCCTTGTTTCAAAGAAAATATGACAGTCACAGCCGAGTTGAAAAGGGCATGAACATCTAACTCCAGCTTACAAACTGTACAAAAGCACGAGGGTTAATTGTTCATCAGGTTTACAAAAAAAACCAGACTGAAAAGGAAAAGGGTAACAACATCTAACTCCAGCACTGTTTTCGGCAGTCACAGCCAAATGGATCGGTCAGGTCCATAGAATGAACATCCTGGGTCGTAAAATTTACTGGATTGTGACCACAATTTGTTGTAAATACAAGCCCGGCACGTTCAGAAGCTATTTTGCCCACCTGAAACTCCTTTTTTGCTCTTCGACATACCCATTCGTCAAAACCATGCTGCTGATAAACTTAAGCTTGATGGACAATAGTAACCTCGTATTCAGCAGGAAGAATGTGACAAATCTTGTGTTTGCACGGTTGGCTACATATCATTCTAGCGTTATTGTCTTCAATCGAATCTCATGAGAAGTGAGAAAATCCCAATGCTTACGAATCCACCGATTGGTTATAACTTTCTTACCCCGTCATGTTACCTAAATAGAGATGAAGATTGAAAATAGTTAAGGTCTAAAAGAAGAGTGTCGAAAGAGCAACAGCTGAACGGTTAATTCTAGTACACTATATGCGGGCTTCCAATGTGCGTGAAATTATCGCCTTTATATACAACTTCTCCAGACATGGAAAGCATTGCAGCAAGCCAATAATCTTGTTCAGATCAAAACTATTCATTTGGATATATAAGATCTTGACAGAATCCAGCACCATTGATAGGCTATCCATGGAGAAAATCTTCATTGAGCATAGAACATAATATTAGTACAAAATGTGTACTCCAAGATGATATATAAATTATGCGCAGAAATTTAAAATGCACCTTATGGTTACAAGTGTAGATGATAATATAAAGTACCTGAAGAACTATGGAGCCAAACACCATATTGAAATGAGCACAAAGATCATGTATTACACCCAAGGTCTCCAGTTTAGGCGCAGAGAGGACAGTTATTTGCAACGGTGAATAACTAGAATCAAGGATCAACCTTTGAAGTGAAGGGGCATCTTGGATGATGAGCTACCTTCTGTCAAAAGAAATTCCAATTCTTACAAGGTTAGGCGATTTTATTTGCAGACAACCGATTCTAGCTATGAAAACAAGCACCAAGCACTCCAGCGCAGGGCAACTAGAGTGGTTGATGTTGTGCAATGAGGCCTCCGATATACGAACCCGCACAAGTGAAAGTTTCTTGAGAAATGGGAGTCGAAGTTTTAGTACCAGATTGTTTGGTAGGTAGCACAGCGCAAAGGTGGCGGTGTGGAGAGAGGAGGAAAACCGCGAGATGGACATCGGTGCTGAGGGCACAAGTTCATGGCGTTTGGTATGTGGTATGTGATTTCCAGGGGAATAGTATAACTCAAACAGCTGCAGTTCTGTGAATTTAGGGGATTTCAGCCAGGCGTCCACCATGCAAGGCATGGTATGCTTGCTCAGGTAGCATGACGGGATGCAGAGGCTTTGAACGGAGCCCTGGTGGGAGGAGATGATGGCTCTGGGGATTTCAAAATCATTGAAGAGAGATAGCTGACGACAGTCGAGATTAAGGGGCACGGCGCGCCATAGAGGGCACCACCAAATTGAGAGGACTTGGTTGCGGCAGCAATCCTTGGTGGGGAGAAGCGAGATGATCTCCCCAAGGACGGCGTCAGGGAGATCGCTGATGCGGTCCACCCGAGATTCTACGGGTTCCTGGGATTCGGTGGGGGCGGAGTCGCCACTTCTCCCTGCGCTGCCGGGTGCGGGATCTACAATAGGCGTCGCCGCTGGCGGGAGCCTCATCTTCTTGGCGCTGGGGTCAGCCGACTCCATTTTCCTCGAGGGAGTCATGTCACGCTCACGGATTTGAGCAGAGTAACGAATGACGAGCCTAGTTGTAGTGTGAGCGAAGAAGAATGGGAGCTGGGGATTTTTTGTAGGAGTGAGGAAGAAGGGGAGCTGGGGTTTTCTGTAGGAGTGAGGTGAGGAATTTGGGGGTACGAGTGGAGCGAGCTGACGTGAGGTGGGTGGGAGCGAGGAGGAAGAAGAGCACCCAGGTTTTTTGGGGGGGGGTGTGCTGGGTATGGGTAGCGCCTCTCATTTAGTAAATATATGGGCTTTTGAATTGATTTTACTTTTTACTAGTGTGGATGGGATGTTTTGTCTTGGGCCCAGAGAAACAATTACTACTAGTATAGTGGAGACACTCTACAACGACCCAGAAAAACAATTACTACTAGTACAGTGGAGACACTCTACCGCTTCTGGCTCCTTGTACTGAAATGTCTCCTTCTACTGAGTGTCGTTATACTTTTGTTCACCGACATGCGGGCCATGCAGTGCGCGGGCCCAAATGCCATCCACCAAATTAGAAGGTAGTATGCAGGGGAAGAGTCACCCCGTTCGTAGCGTGGCAGCAACGAGCCGTCGTATCAGAAAACCCCACCTCCCCGCAGTCTAAGTTTGACGGATGAAGAAACCATCAGTTCACTATTCTCTGAATCCCCTTCTCCCTCACCGTCTTCAAGAAAGGCAACACTCGCATCTGCCACTTTTCTTCTCTCCCAACGAAGGGAAGGTAAGCGGATCCGTGATATTGGTATACTTTCGTTCAGAGAAAAAAAAGAACTTTTGCAAAGCAGTAACCGATCCTCACTCTCTTTGTTGTTTCATTGTCATTGCGATTGTGTTTTCCTTTCAGTGATCTCCTAGTATTCGTCAGTTTCATGATGGACCAAGGAGAACCAGGCAAAGATCTGCCGATATTGGAGCAGACGTGGGAGGCTAATCCCCACGAGACAGGTAGCTCCAAGAAGATGGAGGCAGCCACCGAGCCGACCCCAGATACGCTCACGGCCACTACTGAGATGGTCAATGTCCCGTTTGAGGTTACAGCCCCCGTGGCACTGCAGGAGTAGTTTTCCCCCTTCGAGGATATGTCCCCCGCCGAGCTTCCCAAGGTGATTTCATTTTTGCCGATCTCGATTGTGGTTTTTCATCTAAGTATGTGGTGATTAATAATGCAAAATTTTATTAGCTTCGATGCCATGCTATACATAGTGTTTTAAATAACTTGTGTTTCTTATACTGAAAAGTAATTCAGAAATTGTTTCTATTTCAATTAGAGCCCTGATGTAGACAAGGATTGTGTGGTTGTACATGTCACTCGCTATGAGGCGGATGACCTGAATATACGAACTGGGAAATCAGAGTTCTTAGGCTATTGGATCCTGGAAGCCATTTGCTGTTATACCAATGAAGAGTTGTATTCCGGCCTCACTGTTGTCACGCATGTTGTCCAGGGTGTACTGAAGCACAAGAAGTTCAAAGCTACTCCTTCGTTTCTGAGGCATACTATTCTTGTTAAGCTTACGCAGGAAGATGACGTGGCATGCCTCCACAAACAAATTTATTAGTGGCAAGGCCACAAGGTTGTCTTCATGAAGGTTCACAGGATTGAGCTGCTGCGGGACGTCCTCGATGATGTTCATGGCAAGGTCCATCTTTGGTCCAGGCCAAATTAGATCGAGGCATGAAATAGTTGCCCCAGCTAGTGTTTAATAGTAGTTTGTATTCTGTCTAATTATCCGAACCTTGCCTGTTATCGACCCCTCTGGGGCTAGTACTCTGTTTGAATCCGTCTATGGGAACTGCTGCTACTTTTGTGTGCCCGTGAATCATGTGAGAACCATCGTAATTGTTGCCGAAACAGATGCATCCTCACTAGTTTTTTCATGAATATGGCATGGTAAGACATAAGTTGTCACGGTTTATCATACGAGCTGTGTGTGTTTTGATGAAATAGAGCACTCGTTCGAGAAATGTGCGTCGACGTATACATAAGTACTTGTAAACACTGTTGATGCTACCCCACTTGTAAGCGGTTGTGCAAAACACGGCACATTGGCTCATCTCGCTTCAACACTAGGCTATCGACCAGCTAACAATCAACGATCTGTTGTCTGACATATAAGCAACTATGTATCTTGTTACAGTGGTTCATGTAGTTAATTGAGGCCACAATGTAATAAATTCCAAACGTTCACACGCTAGTCCAGCGCTCATGTGGAACACTCACATTAAACTCGTCTTCATAAAAAACTTGAAAAGCATAAGTTAAGCAATTGTATACATCTCAATGATTCATAGAACATATTAAACATATACTAGTTCATAGAAAAGACAAAGTTGTGAGAAGGTTTACAAATCAGGAAAAAACAAGCAAGGCTTCTCTGAGCAAAGGGCCTCCCGGCAGGCTTAAATTTCCTGGAGTTCACTCTGGATTTTTCTTGTTGCCACCATCCAGAGTTAGGTTCTCTCATTCCAGAATAACCAATTATAATTGTGGTCTCAGCTGGAATGCTGAAGTGAACCATGCAGTGTACTGACCAGGTGAAATGCTTGTGCATTCCACTAAATTTAAGCACCATTATTTGCAGAAATAAGAAGACCACAATGCTCTTGTCCGCGCACCTGTCCAAAAAACCACCGTGCAGCCGTGCCAGCTAGTCCTCGGTCCATTGTTGAACTGGTATAAAGTGCATTCCGGACTAGGATGCAGTTGTTTTCGCTCGTCCCTGCACTGCAATCAGGAAGTAAAACATATGAATCAGCTTCTTTTAGATTGTGTTGGTCATTCTACCTTAGTTACTACCAATTTAGGGATACCTTGAAGACGGGAGGTTAGACGATGGCAACAAGGGATAGCCATCTCATTTTGCACAGTTGTACTAAAACTGAGGTGTGTGCTTTTGATTGTGCGGATAGAAATGATACGGAGATAAACATCCCAAAACGATATGGAGACAGACATCCCTGTTTGCGCAAATACGAAATACGGTTATTTAAACAGTGACAGATATTTGCAGTGGCGTATGATTAACAGTAGCATCTATTGTGTTATAATTGGCACTAGATTGACAGTATGAAGAGTCCTTAAGTAAGTAGCATCACATCACATCAACAATGCCTCTAGATTAACATGCAGAACAATAGCATTAGTATTACTGTTATGAGAGTAGCACATGGTCAGTAAATGTGCAATCAAATTTGTGCATTTCCACTGGGATGAAGCAATGTTAGCAGTGTGAGATTTAAGTTTAACAACAAAAACACAATTCATGGGAAATAAAGGAAGATGGAAGCACTTCATAAAATGGTGGTGGCATTGCTTCAATTTATCGACGGCACTAGACCATTACTTATAGTGACATTAGGTGGCATTGCTTAATTCTTCATGTGATTTTACATTAACAATAGCGATATGGGCATAGGGACAGCTTGTATCTACTACTTTCCCCCGTTTCCTCTTAGAACCAATTCCTAGATTCATTCTACAACTTTCCCACTTTCTTCCCTGTTTGAACCAACGCTTAGAGTCGACTGTATGAACTAGCTTTACCTCTAATAATAGTAGAAGTCTAGGTGGCTTTCGAACAACGGACGGAAGTACAAAAGGATCCACACGAAGGGAGATGGGGTAGTAGAGCAAGGCAGGTTTCGAAGGAATATATACCCGAGGGTCGTCGGCATGTGGTAAAGATGGCGTCGGGAGGCCGCATCTTGGCCACAATACCGCAGGGAGGAAGAAGGGGTCCGAGGCCCTCCCGAGCCGGCGCTCTCTCGGAGAGAACGGCACGGCCGCTGATTGGGACGTGCGGGCAGTCGTTGGTCTCCTCCCTCGCCGCCGACGATAGTGTGAACAATGCACCTACACCCCTGCCCCCGTCGAGGTTGTCCGGCCGGATTTGTGACCAGCCGTGAGCTGAGAGAGAGTGTGGCCACCTATGTCTTGCTTAGATCTGGAAAGCATGAGAGAGTGAACGAGAGGAACCCTAGTAAAGCAAGCGCTAAGGCTCCTGCTTTTATATATAGTGGAGTGATTTTGTTGTACCAGCTTTAAAAAAATTCGCTCCTACGTGTACCCGCGAGTGGGTGTGAGAGAACTAGTGCGTGCGTGCACCGCTTCTCTTCGTGAGAGTACAATATACTATGCCCAAAGAACGTTCGCCGCAAGAGTAATAGTATAAGTGTGTGACGTGTGAGCTAAAATAAAATGTGTGCACCGTCTTTTGTTTTTTAGAAATTCTGAGGGTAGGGTGTGAAGAGCACATATGTGCGTGACGTCTACCTGCAGATAGGCGGTGGGTGCGACGTGCGAGTCTGCGAGAGAACTCGGGATAGTCGTGACTCGTGAGGGTGCGTGTGCGTGAGAGAGACAGGGGCATGTATCAATGCAATGCATGTGTCCGTAAATCATTATCCGACAAACTTCCACCACAAGCCTTTTCCTGATGAACGTTGTAAGAACCGTTAGATCGGCATCCGACAGTGTCAGTTTTGCCATGTCATTTAACAGAACAGCCACTCCTCCTACACACAAATCTTCCACGTGAGCGTTAGCAACTGCCGTATGCTCCCTCCATTCTGAAATGCTGTGCATATAGCTTTATTGAAAATTCGAACCTCGCAAACTTTTACGGAGTTTTCGTGTACCAAATTGCACATGTAGAATACCCTGTATATATCATTTCATTCATCTTCGAGAGGTAACTATAAAGATGGGTGAGGAGTCTACAAATAAAGACCATCATACCACCCGTAACAATTTCAACCATCCTTTGGTGTCGAGGAATATCATAGGAACTCTATATGATATGATTTTTATAGGATTTTTTCCTTTAGAGCCAATTGGTTCATAGGAATAGATTCATATACTCCACATTTCAAAGGAAATAAACATGATATCATTTCTATAGCTTTAGATCCACTTGGTTCATATGAATGGATTCCTATACTCCCTTAATTTCAAAGGAAAATAAACATTAGCGTATATTCAATAGAAAAGTACCTATGATATGAACCAAATTACATCTCTTTTCTAATCCCTCCTCATAGGAATTGAGATACATGTCATCTCTAGACTCAATAGAAAAGTTCCTATGATGTTGACATCTCTTTTCCAATCCCTACTCATAGGAATTGAGATGCTCCATGTCATCTCTTTCCCTACAACTTCCATGTATACATCTTCTATTCCTAAATAGATAGTACAACCCACTAGTAGGTTTTTTTTCCAAAACATGCAACTATGGCACAAGAACTATATAGTGTGCCAATAACTTTGAAAGATGGTCGCTGGATGAAGCTAATCCGACAGTGTAGAGATAGGCAAATCCGAGCACTACTGGACGTTGGATATCATCAACATTCCACCAGATCTGCCACATGTACAATTTAGAAGACTCCATGGTTGGACTTAAGCATAATGCACAAACGTCAAAACACAAGCACTTGGATCATAATTCATTATTTTTTTCTAAATGAATTTCCATTATTTGTTTTTTACTTTATGATTTACAATGCACAACCCCATGAATCTTAAATTTTTTATAAAACTAATTGATTTTGAATGAAATGAACTATAAGAACTAAACGAACATCTACATCATGCATATATGACTCAAAGCTTCACATGCTATAGCGTGTATTTATTAATAATTTGGTTTCGAAATCTCATGCGTTCAATACATGTGTACCTTACTAGTTTTGAGTAGAGTAGCAAATTTCATGCGGCCCCGGGTATATCAAAATGCAGGGCCCATGCATCGTTGCCTTTCGGTCGAACCTACGTCCACAATTTTTTGTATGTACTATTGATACGTCTCCAACGTATCTATAATTTTTGATTGTTCCATGTTATTATATTACCCCTTTTGGATGTTTATGGGCTTTATTTTACACATTTATATCATTTTTGGGACTAACCTACTAACCGGAGGCCCAGCCCATATTGCTGTTTTTTTTGCCTATTTCAGTATTTCGAAGAAAAGGAATGTCAAACGGAGTCCAAACGGAATGAAACCTTTGGGAGCGTGATTTTAGGAACGAACGTGATCCACAGGACTTGGAGTGCAAGTCAAGAAGTAGCGGAGGCTCCCACGAGATAGGAGGGCGCCCCCCCCCCCTATAGGGCGTGCCCCCTGTCTCGTGGGCCCCTCAGGCGGCCACCAACGTACTTCTTCCTCCTATATATACCTACGTACCCCGAAAACATCCAGGGGCAGACGAAACACAATTTCCACCATCGTAACCTTCTGTATCCGCGAGATCTCATCTTGGAGCTTTCGCCGACACTCTGTCGGAGGGGGAATCGTCCACGGAGGGCTTCTACATCAGCATCCTTGCCCCTCCGATGTGTTGTGAGTAGTTTACCACAGACCTACGGGTCCATAGTTATTAGCTAGATGGCTTCTTCTCTCTTTTTGGATCTCAATACAATGATCTCCCCCTCTCTTGTGGAGACCTATTTGATGTAAACTGTTTTTGTGGTGTGTTTGTCGAGATTCGATGAATTGTGGGTTTATGATCAAGTTTATCTATGAATAATATTTGAATCTTCTCATAATTCTTTTATGTATAATTGAGTTATCTTTGCAAGTCTCTTCGAATTATCATTTTGGTTTGGCCTACTAGATTGATCTTTCTTGCCATGGGAGAAGTGCTTAGCTTTGGGTTCAATCTTGCGGTGTCCTTACCTAGTGATAGAAAGGGTAGGAAGGCACGTATTGTATTGTTGCCATCGAGGATAACAAGATGGGGTTAATATCATATTGCTTGAGTTTATCCCTCTACATCATGTCATCTTGATTAATGCGTTACTCTGTTCTTATGAACTTAATACTCTAGATGCAGGCAGGAGTCGGTCGATGTGTGGAGTAATATAGTAGATGCAGGCAGGAGTCGGTCTACTTGTTGCGGACGTGATGCCTATATACGTGATCATGCCTAGATAATCTCATAATTATTCGCTTTTCTATCAATTGCTCGAGAGTAATTTGTTCACCCACCATAATACTTATGCTATCTTGAGAGAAGCCACTAGTGAAACCTGTGGCCCCCAGGTCTATCTCTTATCATATTTGCTTTCGATCTACTTTTATTTGCATCTTTACTTTTTGCATCTATATTATAAAATACCAAAAATATATTTATCTTATCTTACTATCTTTATTAGATCTCACTTTCGCAAGTGGCCGTGAAGGGATTGACAGCCCCTTTATTGCGTCGGTTGCGAGTTCTTTGTTTGTTTGTGTAGGTGCCTGGGACTTTTGAGGAGCCTCCTACTGGATTGATACCTTGGTTCTCAAAAACTGAGGGAAATACTTACGCTACTATTGCTGCATCACCCTCTCCTCTTCGAGGAAAACCAACGCAAGCTCAAGACGTAGCAAGAAGGATTTCTGGCGCCGTTGCCGGGGAGGTCTTTGCTCAAGTCAAGACATACCAACTACCCATCACAAACTCATCTCCCTCGCATTTACTTTATTTGCCATTTGCCTCTCGTTTTCCTCTCCCCACTTCACCCTTGCCATTTTATTCGCCCTCTCTTTTCCAATCTCCTCCTCTCTTTTCGCTTGCCTTTTTCTGTTTGCTTGTGTGTTGGATTACTTGTTGCCATGGCGCAAGATAATACCAAATTGTGTGATTTCTTGAATACCAAAAATAATGATTTCCTTAGTACTCCGATTGCTCCTCTTAATGATGTTGAGTCTTGTGAAATCAATACTGCTTTGCTGAATCTTGTTATGAAAGATCAATTCGCCGGCCTTCCTAGTGAAGATGCCGCTACTCATCTAAACAACTTTGTTGATTTGTGTGATATGCAAAAGAAGAAAGATACAGATAAAAATATTGTCAAACTGAAGTTATTTCTGTTTTCTCTTAGAGATCGTGCTAAAGTTTGGTTTTCGTCTTTGCCTAAAAATAGTATTGATTCTTGGAAGAAGTGCAAAGATGCTTTTGATTCTTGGTTTTCTTTTACGAATGATATTATGTATTTTAAACAACTTGATCATGAGCATGATGCCCAATCTTGGGAAAAAAATGAAATTGATGCTTCACAATTGCCCTACTCATGGGTTGAATTTATGGATGATCATACAAAATTTTTATGCCGGTTTGAACTTTGCTTCTAGAAATCTCTTAGATTCGGCTGCGGGAGGCATGTTTATGGAAATCACGCTAGGAGATGCTACAAAACTTCTAGATAATATTATGGCTAACTATTCTCAATGGCACACCGAAAGATCTTCTAGTAAAAAAGTGCATGCTATAGAAGAAATCAATGTTTTGAGTGGAAAGATGGATGAACTTCTGAAGATGTTTGCTACTAAAAATACTCCTCTTGATCCCAATGATATTCCTTTGTCTTCTTTGATTGAGAATAATAATGAATCTACGGATGTGAATTTTGTTGGTAGGAATAGTTTTGGAAACAATGCTTATAGAGGAAACTTCAATGCTAGACCGTTCCCTAGTAATTCCACTAATAATTATGGAAATTCCTACAATAATTCTTATTTTAATTTAAATAAGATGCCCTCTGATTTTGAGAATATTGTGAAAGAATTTATGATTTCTCAAAAGAATTTATGATTTCTCAAAAGAATTTTAATGCTTTGCTTGAAGGAAAATTGCTCAAAGTTGATGATTTGGCTAGGAACGTCGATAGACTTTCGCTTGATGTTGATTCTCTTGAACTTAGATCTTCTCCTCCTAAGCATGATATCAATGAGTCTCTCAAAGTAATGAGAATTTCCATTGACAAGTGTAAGGAAAGAACCACTAGATTGCGTGCTAAAAAAGATAGCTTTATAAAAGCGTGTTCTTCTAGTTTCCATGAAAATAATGATGAGGATCTTAAAGTTATTAATGTGTCTCCTATTAGATCTATGTTTTGCAATATGAATCTTGATAATTATGGGACTGATGATGAATCAACTTTGCCTAGAAGGCGTCCCAAGAATTCGGAGTTTTTAGATCTTGATGCTAAATTTGGTACAAGTGGGATTGGAGAAGCCACACCTTCAAATAACATTGAACCTACTATCCCATATTTCAAGGGATTTGATTATGATAATTGTTCTTTAAAAGGTTGTATTTCCTTGTTGCAATCCGTTGTTAATTCTCCTCATGCTTATAGTCAAAACAAAGCTTTTACCAAACATATCGTTGATGCCTTGATGCAATCTTATGATGAAAAACTTAACTTGGAAGTTTCTATACCTAGAAAACTTAATGATGAGTGGGAACCTACTATAAAGATTAGAATTAAAGATCATGAGTGTTTTGCTTTGTGTGATTTGGGTGCTAGTGTTTCCACGATTCCGAAAACTTCATGTGATATTCTAGGTTTCCATGATCTTGATGATTGCTCTTTAAATTTGCAACTTGCGGATTCCACCATTAAAAAGCCTATGGAAAGGATCAATTGTGTTCTCATTGTTGCAAATAGAAATTTGGTGCCCATGGATTTTAGCGTTCTTGATATAGATTGCAATCTTTCTTGCCCTATTATTCTTGGTAGACCTTTCCTTAGAATGATTGGCGCGATTATTGATATGAAGGAAAGGAATATTAGATTCCAATTTCCATTAAAGAAAGGCATGGAGCACTTTCCAAGAAAGGAAGTCAAATTACCTTATGAATCTATCATGCGGGCTACTTATGAATTTAGTGCCGAAGATGGCACTTGTTAGATCTATCTTCGTTTTTATGCCTAGCTAGGGGCGTTAAACGATAGCGCTAGTTGGGAGGCAACCCCATTTTTTTGTGTTTTTTTGTGTTTGCTCCTGTTTCGTAATAAATTTTGCATCTACCTCCTGTTTAGATGTGTTTTTATCTTTTAATTAGTGTTTGTGCCATGTAGAACCTATAGGATAACCTATGATGATAGTTGATTTGATTCTGCTCAAAAACAGAAACTTTGCACGCACAAATTTAGTTTTGTTAAAGCACAAGAACATGCTTTTGCTTTGATTCTTTTTGATGCTTTTCAATAAACAAATTTTCCAGGACTTCCTATTTGGGCAGGATTTTTATAGTTGAAGAAGTTTTCGTTAGTTACAGATTGCTACAGACTGTTCTGTTTTTGACAGATTCTGTTTTTCATGTGTTGTTTGCTTATTTTGATGCATCTATGGCCAGTAAAATAATTTATAAACCATAGAGAAGTTGGAATAAAGTAGGTTTAACACCAAAATAAATAAAGAATGAGTTGATTACAGTACCTTATGTGGTGGTTTTGTTTTCTTTCACTAACGGAGCTTATAAGATTTCCTGTTGAGTTTTGTGTTGTGAAGTTTTCAAGTTTTGGGTAAAGCTTTTATGGACTATGGAATAAAGGGTGGCAAGAGCCTAAGCTTGGGGATTCCCATGGCACCACAAGATATTCAAGGATAGCCAAAATCCTAAGCTTGGGGATGCCACGGGAAGGCATCCCCTCTTTCGTCTTCGTTCATTGGTAACTTTATTTGGAGCTATATTTTTATTCGCCACATGATATGTGTTTTGCTTGGAGTGTCGTGTATTATATTAGTCTTTGCTTTTTAGTTTACCACAATCATCTTTGCTGTACACACCTTTTGGGAGAAGCCTATTTGATTAGAATTTGCTAGAATACTCTATGTGCTTCACTTATATCTTTTGAGCTTGATAGTTTTTGCTCTAGTGCTTCACTTATATCTTTTAGAGCACGGTGGTGTCTTAATTTTGAAGAAATTTCTAGTCTCTCATGCTTCACTTATATTATTTTGAGAGTATTTTATAACAGCATGGTATTTTATATGGTTATAAAATTGGTCCTAGAATGGTAGGCATCCAAGTTGGGTATAATAAAAACTATCATAGGAAGTGAATTGGATGCTATGATTAATTTGATACTTAATAATTGTTTTGAGATATGGAGGTAGTGATATTAAAGTCATGCTAGTTGGGTGATTATGAATTTAAAGAATGCTTGTGATGAAGTTAGCAAGTCCCGTAGCATGCAAGTATGGTTAAAGTTGTGTAACAAATTTCAAACATGAAGTGTACCTGGCTAGTGCATCCTTATGAGTGGCGGTCGGGGACGAGCGATGGTCTTTCCCTACCAATCTATCCCCCTAGGAGCATGTGTGTACTACTTGATTTTTGATGACTTCTAAATTTTTGCAATAAGAATATGAGTTCTTTTGACTAATGTTGAGTCCATGGATTATACGCACTTTTACCTTTCCGCCTTTGCTAGCCTCTTCGGTACCGTGCATTGCCCTTTCTCACCTTGAGAGTTGGTGCAAACTTCGCCAGTGCATCCAAACCCCGTGATACGATACGCTCTATCACACATAAACCTCCTTATATCTTCCTCAAAACAGCCACCATACCTACCTATGGCATTTCCATAGCCATTCCGAGATATATTGCCATGCAACTTTCCACCGTTCCGTTCATCATGACATACTTTACTTTTGTCATATTGCCATTGCATGATCATGTAGTAGACATCGTATTTATGGCAAAGCCACCATGCATTATTTTTCATACATGTCACTCTTGATTTATTGCACCATCCAGGTACACCGCCGGAGGCATTCATATAGAGTCATATCTTGTTCTAGTTTTGAGTTGTAATTCATTTGTTGTAATCAATAGAAGTGTGATGATCATCATTATTAGAGCATTGCCCAAAGAAAAAAAAGAAAAAAAGAATAAAGGCCGAAAGAAAAAAAGAAAGGCCCAAAAAAAGAAAAAGAAAAAGAAAAAAAAGAAGGAAAATAAATAGAAAATAAATAAAAAGGGCAATGTTACTATCTCTTTTTCCACACTTTGGCTTCAAAGTAGCACCTTGTTCTTCATGTAATGAGTCTCATATATTGTGCTTCAAAGTAGCACCATGTTTTTCATATAGTGAGTCTCACAAGTTGTCTTTTTTCATACTAGTGGGAATTTTTCATTATAGAACTTGGCTTGTATATTCCTACGATGGGCTTCCTCAAATGCCCTAGGTCTTCGTGAGCAAACAAGTTGGATGCACACCCACTAGTTTTCTTTTGTTGAGCATTCATTTATAGCTCTAGTGCATCCTTGCATGGCAATCCCTACTCCTCATGTTGACATCAATTGATGGGCATCTCCATAGCCCGTTGATTATCCTCGTCAATGTGAGACTTTCTCCTTTTTTGTATTCTCCACACAATCCCCATCATCATATTCTATTCCACCCATAGTGCTATATCCATGGCTCACGCTCATGTATTGCGTGAAGGTTGAAAAAGTTTGAGATTATTTAAATATGAAACAATTGCTTGGCTTGTCATCGGGGGTATAGAAGTTGGGAACATCTTTGTGTGATGAAAATGAAGCATAGCCTAACTATATGATTTTGTAGGGATGAACTTTCTTTTGCCATGTTATTTAGAGAAGACATGATTACTTTGATTAGTATGCTTGAAGTGTTACTATTTATTTAATCAATATGAACTTTTATTTTGAATCATTTGGATCTGAACATTCATGCCACAATAAAGAAAATTACATTGAGAATTATGCTAGGTAGCATTCCACATCAAAATTCTCATTTTATCATTTACCCACTCAAGGACGAGCAGGAATTAAGCTCGGGTGCTCATGCTGTCATGCATCCTCCAGCGCGTAGGTTGAGGACGAGCTCGCACGAGCTGTGTTTTTTGTCCCACAACGCCACCCAAGCCGCCCGGAGACTGACCGGTGCCGGTGGCGAACTCTGTGCGGCCACGAGCACCTATGGGGCACGGGGCCCCTTCTAGTCCGGCAAGGGAGGCGGAGGGCATCTGTGAGCAGGTCGAGGTCGGGCGCAGGGGAGGCAGGCGATTTCTACCCAGCCGGGGCTCTCGGAGAGATAAAACCCTACTACTGCTTTTGTGCTTGTATTTGATCTTGCTCGAGAGCGCGGCGTATGGTGGTGTCGTGGGTGTCGAATGGACCGAACCCCTTCTCGTGCGCATGGGCCTCCCTTTATAGTTGAAGGGGCGCCAACAGTGGTGGCGTGGGAAGAGGGGTAGAAAGGTAAAACGCAGGTTGGTACAACAGTGACCAGCAAGTGTCCCCTACCTAACTCGACGGCGGGGACAAGGGCATTTAATGCCCGTCCGGTCGCTAACAAATGCAAAGAAAGCGACCGTTAGGTGAGCCACGGTTGCCACGATGGCGTCTCTGTCAGCTCCGCTTGCCACCTCGCTCCGCATGGCTGCGCGAACGCCCGCCACGTGCCTCGGGAGGCCACAGGGTGACACGTCGCTGGGTGCGCTGGACTTTGGGTGGCAGCCTTGCCGCGGCAAGTGCCTTGCCGCGACCCTTCTCTTGTTGTGCCGGCAAGCTTGCGCCGCCGGCCTGCCGGGGCCTTGGGCGTCGCGGCAAGTCTTCTGGGAGCGCCTCGGTTGGCCTTCCCGGCAAGCTTGCCGGGGCCTTTGTTTTCTCAGTTGATACTTTGTTCTTGAATGGCAGTAGTAGGAAATGATGGAGGGTCTTGGCGGGCGCCCGCAAGCCTTGCTTGAGTGCTGCGGCTGCCGCAGACAAGTTCGGGGTACTAAGGTACCCCCTACTTTAGTACACCGACAGGAGCCCCCGGGCCTGGGCCATACACGGTGCCGAGCGTTGTTGGGCCAGGCCCAAAACAGTGCTCGGGCACGCGCGGCCTGGGTCCACACAAAATCGGACTCCGCCCACCGGCCTCTCCCCACGCAAGACGCAGCGTCGATTGCGGCGTCGTGGGGGTGGGTGGTGTCTTGCGATTTTCAAGCGTCCATCCCCATGATCATGGGGCAGGCGAGGTCACTTCATCTGTCGCCCCGGCTTCGCCTCCCCGCCACGCGGCTCCCATGCGCGTGGGGTCGTGGGCGGCGAAGGTGGGAAACCGAGCCGTCACGGGCGGAGATGGTGGGTCGGCTCCGATCCTCTGCCCTCCCCGTGCTCCGATTGGCTGAGCGGGGCGGCCGAGCCCCCACCTCACTCCTTTAAAAAGGGCGGAAGGGGAGTGCAAAAATCCCGCACTTCCCCCTCTTCCTCTTTCTTCAACTTTTGCTACTCTTCCTCCCATCTGCCATGGAGGGAGGGAACCCTGGTCCTTCGTCGGTGGCGGCGAGGGTTGCCACCAGGCAGCGCGCCTCTCCCTATCCCGCGCCTGTGGTGGCGGAGCCGGCCACGAGGGGAAGAGGGAGGGGGCGAGGCCGTGGGCGAGGTCGAGGACGTGGTCGGAGTGCTCGGGGAAGAGGCGGCCGGGGCGGTGCGCCACCCCCGTCTCCGCCGGCAGCTCCTCTCCTCGAGGCGGTCCACACAGGAGACGACCCCTGGGAGTTCTTCGTCAAGTTGCGCCGGGCATCTTGTTGCCGCCTCCGGCTTCCGGCCCAGTTTTCGAGCGCGATGGAACCGGACCCGCCCGAGATGTTGGAGTTCCACATGAGGGGCTGCAGGATCAGCGGCACTCGAGTTAGTGTCGTATCCCCAGCCCCCGGCGTGATGTACTTCGATCGAGGGTGGAAGACATTCGCCCGCATCCACAGCTTGACGGCGGGGTTTACCCTCCATTTTAAGTTAATGGAGGGCGACCTTCTCGCCGTCAAGGTCTTCGGGGACTCCGGCACCCGGGCGAGATGCTGCATGGACAGCTCCTCCGATAGCGAAGACTCCCCCTTGAGCGAGAGTGACGAGGAGGAGAGCGACAGCGACGACGACGGCGGCGGTGAGTCCGACTAGGCGTCGGCCGTCGCCTCGCGCGCCACCGGCGACCCCATCATCCGGGTCGCCAACCTTCTGAACTCCCCGGGGCCGTCTCCTTGGGCGGCTGGCGTAGGGAGGCTGCGGAAGAGGAAGAGGGGTGGCGGCAAGGCCGTCAAGTCGAATCGAGGCGAGGTGCCCTCGGCAGCGCGGCCGACGTCCGCCACCTCGTCTTCGAGCTCTGCTTCCGGCGCCTCCGTCTCCGCCAAGCTCCTGGCCGGCTCCTGGGGTGTTCTCTTGGTGTCTTCTGGCACCCGTAGCTCACCTAGGCGCCCCTTTTTCCCTTCCCGGCAAACTTCTCTTGCCGGGGCCTCCTTGAACTACCTCCTAAAGAGAGAAACAGGAGAGGGATTACGGGCATCTTATCTCTTTTTTTATTTGTAAGCCTTCGGGCCTTAGCTGTATTTAAAACTTGTAATCCTCTCTTTCATGTTTTTCATCCTCTATGGACTTGTATTAAATTGGGATATTTTTTAATGAAAAGAGGGAATGCTTGCGGATTATGTCCTTTACTTGATTACATGCCTTGTATGTTTCCACCCCTCGCTTTTAGGAAACTTTGCGTAAAGCACACTTCTTTGAGTGCGAACGTCGAGCTTCTTCTTGGCGGTGCTGCTTTCGGCAAGAAACCTTGTCGGGCCAGTTGTAGGGCACTTGTATTGTTGAGCGGACTCGAAAACAAATCAAGGGCGCAACTTGGCCGCGACTCGGCTCCTTCGCGCACAGGGTTTTTTTTCATACAAGGCACACTCGTTCAAGGGCGCGGCCTCGCCTTCCCCAGTCCATAAGAGGATGCATGATGAGGGATGAAAAACTTCTCTGATATCGCAGCCCCCGGCGAATATGGCTTGCCGGGGATGAATCTTGGCGTTTGCAGCCCCTGGCAACTCTGGCTCCACCGAGACCCGGGTGCCGGTGCGCCTTTCCTTGCCCTTGTCGCGACTGCGGCCCCGGGATCTGGCTTGCGAAGGAATTCGGTACTCGCAGCCCCAATGAAACCGGTTTGCGGGGCCCATGTGCGCGCGCTTACATTTTCTTCTTCTTTTTTGTCGCTGTTATTATAGTCACGAAAATAACTTAGACAGTGCTGCGATAAGTCACTTTTTGTGGCGTACTTTTTACGTTGGGCAACACAATGTCATGCTTCGCCCTTTGTATGTTTGTACTCTACGCTTTTTAGGGGACTTGCCGGTGCATACACGCTTGCTGAGTGCGGAACATCAGCAGCCCGCTGGCGGTGTTACCTCCGGCAAGAAGCCTTGTCGGGCTAGTTGCAGCGCGCTCTCATTGTTGAGCAGACTCAGAAACAAATCAAGGGTGCAACTCAGCCACGAGCCAGCTCCTCTGCGCACAAGTTTCTCATACAAAGGACGCCCCACGGCAAGGCTTGCTATGTTACTTCCTCTA
This sequence comes from Aegilops speltoides, assembly GCA_021437245.1. Taxonomy (NCBI): domain Eukaryota; kingdom Viridiplantae; phylum Streptophyta; class Magnoliopsida; order Poales; family Poaceae; genus Aegilops; species Aegilops speltoides. Next base: position 235,611,028 of record CM038144.1, read on the forward strand.
CTCCATTACATCCCTTGTACGTTTTTACCCTACGCTTCTAGGGAACTTGCCGGCGCTAACACACTTGCTGAGTGTTGAACATCAGCAGCCCGCTTGGCGGTGTTGTTTCCGGCAAGAAACCTTCTCGGGCCAGTTGCAGCGCACTTGCATTGTTGAGCGGACTCGGAAACAAAGCAAGGACGCAACTTAACCACGAGTTGGTTCCACCGCGCACAGGTTTTTCGTACAAGGCACGAACGTTCAAGGGATATAACATAAAAGCTTAGAACTAAAAGTGCTCTGTATTCAAGCTTGGGCGACTTAGCTTTTCCGTCTTCTGCGATCCGGCGAGGCCGCACTTCTCCCTTGATTTCCTCCCTTGTACGTCTCCACCCTCACGCTTTCAGGGGAACCGCCGGCGCAAACACACTTGCTGAGTGCGGAACATCAGCAGCCCGCTGGCGGTGTTGCCCCCGGCAAGGAGAACTCGTCGGGCTAGTTGCAGCACGCTTTCATCGTTGAGCGGACTGGAAACAGATCAAGGGCGCAACTTAGCCACGATTCGACCCCTCTGCGCTGTGTTCTTCATACAAGGTACGGATTTCCAGGGAATACAACTCAAAAGTTCGAAACTGGCTGTTTTCTTTGCCCTACTGGCCGGTGGAGCTCGATGGCACGTCCTCGATGGCAGCGCGGCACTCCGGAAAGGCGTGCTTGCCGGAGCAGGCACCAGAGCTGTTCTTGCCGGGCTTAGTCTTTGGTAGATCTGCCTTTGCCTTCTTGTACTTGCCGGTGGAGCTCGATGGTGCGTCCTCGACGGCAGCGCAGCACTCCGGGGAGGTGCGCTTGCCGGAGTGGGCATCAGAGCTACTCTTGCCGGACTTGGCTTTCTTCTTCCCCCGGGGAGCTTCAGTGGCAAGCGGCTTGCACTCTGTCGCGGCCGCTGCTTCCCGGTAGATCTTGTCGGTGCAGATAAGTGCATCCTTTTTGTCACCTTGGACAGAAATGACACTTATCGGACCAGGCATCTTGAGCACATTGTATGCGTAGTGAGAGGCTGCCATGAACTTGGCAAGCGCTGGTCGGCCAAGTATCCCATTGTAGGGTAATGGGATATCAGCAACATCGAATGTGACCCTCTCTGTCCTGAAATTTAGCTCGCTGCCAAAGCGTCATCTTGGCGGTGTGATCTTCCCTTAGGCTTGCTCCTTCCGGATTTATCCTTGAAAGGTACCAGTTTCTTGAGCTGTTGTCGGGGATCTGGAGCTTCTTGAGTACTACGGGGGAAATCAGGTTTAGGCCGGCCCCGCCGTCAACCAACATCTTCGTGACCTTGAGGTTGCGGATTGTTGGTGAAACCAACATCGGCAAGCACCCGACCGCAGTGATGCGATGAGGGTGGTCCTCAACGTCGAAGATGATGGGCGTGCTGGACCACTTCAGAGGCTTGCGCGACTCAACGGACGGCTCTGCTGCGTTCACTTCTCGCACCCACTGTTTGAGTTGGCGGTGCGAGGTGTGCAGAGAGGCGCCACCATAGATACACAACGCCTCTGTTGCCTTCTAAACTCTTGGTCATCAGTCTCATCTTCCTCCATCTCATCATCCTCATCTTCATCTTCGTCCTTGTCGCGGCCACGATGAGGCCTGTCTCCTTGCCGCGGCTTGGCCTTGCTGCGGTGCCCTCCCCGGGCGGGAAGCTTCTTGCCGGATCCTCCGCCACCTCCCTGGGCTCTCTCCTTATCGTGGCGCTCGTACTCAGCTTTCTGTAGCTCCGCCATCTGCTCCACTTTCTTGCAGGTTTGGAGGTCATGGCCCTTGGTGCGGTGAATCTTGCAATATCGCTTGCCGGAGCCATCCTGCTTGTCGGCGGCTACCACAGCCTCGCCGAGTCATCGGCTTTGGCCTTGTCGAGCCGCCTCCGTTCCGGAATGCTCAACAGCTAGCACATCCTTAGCCTTTCTCTTCCCGTTGTTCCGCCTCCGGTTCTTCCTTGCCGGGCGGCATCCTCCTGTCGAGATCATACGCTCCCGCAATCTCTCGGGATTTTCCTCCCTCCTCGGCCCGTGCACACTTGTCGGCGAGTATAGAGCTCGTGACATCTCGATCTTGCACATCGCCATCTCCTCCCTCATCCTGCGATTACGCGCGTTCGATGAAACGCTGATAAGCTGCGGCGGGGTGGGCGTCCGGGATGTTGCGCTGCACTGGCTGAATCTCTGTATGTACTTGCGCAGGGCTCTCCTCATACGGACAAGCATATGCAGATCGCTCTCACAGCCATGGGGTTTGTGGCGCTGTGAAAGCGCCGACAAACTGATGACCAGTCCGCCCATGAAGAGATGGAGCCGTCCGGCAAGTGCATGAGCCAAGATCGGCGTTGGGTTTGAGCACCGGCGGAAGTAGTTGGCGAGATCTTCTCGTCGCGCCCTCGGCAGCTGCACCGCGATGGTGTAGATCTTTGAGGAACTCCGACGGATGTATCCTGCCATTGTACTTCTCGAACGCGTCGGCTTGAAATTCTTGGTTTTGGGGCCTTTGGACTTGCCGCAGCTCGTGGGTGAGCGCATGGCAACTGCGCGTCTGACCGTCGCTGGTTCCCCGGTGCGTGCCGCGTCAGCGATGGGCCCGGCGCGCTGGTCGATTGACGTCGCGCTTCTCTCCGGCGCTTCGATCACGAGTCTGGCGTCTTCGTGTTGTCATTCTGGAGAAGCGTGGCGTTGGTCACGGCGAGTTCATGGTCCGACAGCGCGGTGGAGTCGGCGTCGGGGTTGGTCCGGCGGTGGCGATCTTAGCCTTCGGGACCGGGAGTGCCGGAGGTGGCACCCAGCGGTCTTGTCGGCGTCGGCTCGCGCTGGCGCTGCCGGGCTTCGATGCGCTCGGCTGCGGGGTTTATCGCCGTTAAGCGGCCGATGAGGCTGTATATGGTCATCCTCGATCGTCAATCTTGTGTGGCGCGGAGGGTAATCTAAAGCGGTGGGCTCGGGCCGGCGCTTCTCTGCTATCTTGGGTGGCGGTGGCGGCGAGCAGCGCGAGGAGCGGATATCTTGGACTCCCAAGCTGGATTGGGAGGTGCCACACCCGTCCGGCGGCCGTACCTCACTCGCGCCCGACATCTTTGGCGTGCATCTTGACCTCGAGCGTCCGCGACCCACCAGCTTGGCCTTGCTCCAATGCGAGCACGGTGCTAGAGCACCGGGCGTTGTCGACCTTGCACCTCCTGGGAAGGGTGTGGTGTCTGCATGGTCGCCGACGCTTGCGGGGCCTTGTTTTTGGACCTGGTGACGACGTGAGTCCCATCGTGGGCGCCCGCTCCTTCGTCAGCGTCCACTCCACCGCCCGTTTGCTCCGGCGGTGGTGGCAGAATTGATGTAGACGGAGCGGCCACCTCCGAAGGCTTCATCTTCGGTGGCATGTTGATGAAGACGTTGATGTAGCACGCGCGGAGGCTGGATTAGATGCTCACGACCTCGACGCATCCCCTACCTGGCGCGCCAAAGATGCCGGTGGCGAACTCTGTGCGGCCACGAGCACCTATGGGGCACGGGGGCCTCTTCTAGTCCGGCAAGGGGCGGGGCGTGCCTGAGCGGATCGAGGTCGGGCGGGGGAGGCAGGCGATTTTACCCAGCCGGGGCTCTCCGGAGATAAAACCCCTCTTGCTACTTTTGTGCTTGTATTTGATCTTGCTTGAGAGCGCGGCGTATGGTGGTGTTGTGGGTGTCGAATGGACCGAACCCCTTCTCGTGCGCATGGGCCTCCTTTTATAGTCGAAGGGCGCAGCGGTGGCAGCGTGGGAAGAGGGGTAGAAAGGTAAAAAGGCAGGTTGGTACAACAATGACCAATAGTGTCCCCTACCTAACTCGACGGCGGGGGACAAGGGCATTCTTGCCCGTCCGGTCGCTAACGATTGCAAAGAAGCGACCGTTAGGTGAGCCACGGTTGCCACGATGGCGTCTCTGTCAGCTCCGCTTGCCACCTCGCTCCGCATGGCTGCATAGCGCCTCGCCACGTGCCTTGGGTGGCCACAGGGGTGACACGTCGCTGGGTGCGCTGGACTTTGGGTGGCAGCCTTGCGCGGCAAGTGCCTTGCATGACCCTTCTCTTGTTGTGCGGCAAGCTTGCCGCCGCCGGCCTTGCCGGACGCCTTGGGCATCGCGGCAAGTCTTCGGGCGCCTCGGTTGGCCTTCCGGCAAGCTCCTCTTACCGGGGCCTTTGTTTTCTCAGTTGATACTTTGTTCTTGAATGGCAGTAGTAGGAAATGATCGAGGGTCTTGGCGGGCGCCCGGCAAGCCTTGCCGTGGGGTGCTGCGGCTGCCCGTGCACAAGTTCGGGGTACTAAGGTAGCCCCTACTTTAGTACACCGACAACCGGTGACCTGCAAATTACGCCATCCAACTGTAGCCGCACACATTATGACAGCAACTCAACCAACCGGACGAAATTCACGCAAACACGTAGACAAACTGATATTTAATATAAACAACGATGGAAATCATATAAAATACCGGATTTTAATACAAACATGACGGATTTCATTACATTCAAATGAACTACGCGGTGCTAGTTCTGGACAGCACATGTATATAATACCTGGCCTAAATGGTCGCCCACCGATCGATTTGTGTTCCTCATGTCCGGCAGCACGATCACCGGAGTGCCGGGAGCCCCGGAGGTATATGCTTCAGTGCAAAGGACAGCTCGCTTCCCAACTGCCCAGCTGATATCATTGGCTGGTGCCGAAGATTATGGTGGCCGGCACAGGTTCGAGTTCATCCCGACCACTACTTCGCCATGGCCGGCACCGGCTCAAGTTCATCCTAACATTCCCCTCTTCCATGGAGCCCATGCGGGGTCGACGAAGGTCCTCGCAACAAAAGGATCCGGCAAGACACCTGTTGTGTACACCGGCGTCGCCTCCACGGTGGCCTTCATGGGACCAAAGCGGCGGCGGCCTCCCGTGTTCTACTTCTCCTCGATGATGGCGGCGGACGCGGAGGCGCTGGCCACCGACTCGTTGCTCTCCGCGCACCCGGCTTCTGTCGTTGCTTGCATGGCGCGGCCGCCAGCATGGGAGTCTCGAAAACAGAAACGGGAGAAGCGGTACGAGGCGGCGGCGTGGACGGCAGCAATGACGCCCGTGCGCCACTCCTCATCGAGTTGCTGAACCGCGCGCCGGCTTGGGGCGGCAACTGGCTCCGTCGGGCGAGGGGATGGAGGTGGATCAGCGAGCTGCATAGCTCGTATCTGGCGGGCTACCCAGTCGGCTTGGATGCGGAATAACTACTCTTCGTAAGCCAATGTAAGAGTGGAAAAAATGGTGGAGGATATAGGAGAGCGGCGGAGGTGTCCGATTCTTGGCCGGCGTTTGGCCTCGTTTAAATAGGAGATTAAATAGATGGTGGACGGGAGGAGCTCGGCCTGCGTTGCATTTAACGTCGGCCCGGTCATGAACGGACGTGTGTCCAGAGTGGGTTTCTCAGCTTTCACACGGGCGGGTTTCATGGAGGCGTTTGAATGCGGCACGGAGGCGTGTTCAGCCGGGCATGCCGTGAGTGGCGCCCTTGACTCTGACCTAGGACACCGCGCCATTCTTCCACTGACGCGTGGGCTCTTTGGGTGCATGGCCTGCATATCAGTGACCCAACGCAGGCGGCACACAGCAGAGGAACCTTTGGTGGGCCAGGGTGGTCAGAAGTGGGCATTTCATAAATCGATGATTGTTCATTGAGTGTGACGTCATCTTTTCCATGTAGATAAGCCTACTATGTTGATAGCCCGTTCGATACGTTGTGATTCATAAAGACCGTTGCAAACACCAATGTTCTGCTTATCATAGATAAGATTGATTAATACTCGTAACAATCCATGTCCTTAACAAAGGGTGCATGCACGTATAGGTTGAGCGTGTGTCTTGCGTCGTGTGCTGTGTGCATGCAAGCGTGCGAGTGTTGCCGCGTGCAAGGGTACGTTTCAATGTTGCATGCATGGGTGCGTACGTGCGTGTGTTCGTGAGTGCATGTGTATGTGTTAGTGTTGCACGCCAGCATGCGTGCGTGTGTACGTTATGTGTACGTGTCAGTGTTGCACGCCTGCATGCGTGCGTGCATGTGTACGTGCGGTGTGAGGCTTTTTCATCTCTAGTCATTAGATTTTCCAGCCGTTGGATACGAAATCAAGGGCCTCCAGTTTATCATCAAACTCCACCCCCCCCTGGGCCGCCAGCCACCACCGGCCGAACCGCCAGCCCACGCCCCCGCGGCCGACCCGCCCTCCCCGAAACCACTCCCCACCGCCGTTCTGCGCGCGACCGCCATCCCTCTAGCCCCCCGCCGAGCTTTTTCTTGGCGATCCCCACCCCACCGCCCAATGAACGCCCCCAACCGCCAGTGACTGCCAACCAGAGGTCTCATGACTTCGAATACCCACCGACCACTAATTTGTTAGCATTTCTGTCCTTCATATACACGCTGACGGGTGGGCCCTATGGTAATGTGCGCTGCTGAATGTGGACCGTTTGACTAGTCAATTGATCGTGTTATCAACAAAGCACGGAGCTGTATGGTGAGCCAGTGACCATATGATCACCCTAAAATGTACTCCTATTTTCTTAACACAATACAGACTCAAATTAACATTTCTTTCTTTCATATGCGGGCTGGCAGGTGGGCCCCACAGTTACGCGCCCCGATGGTGCAACAATAGTTGCGCCGCGTGGAACGTTTGACTGGTCAATTGATTGTGTCATCAACAAAATACGGACTTGTACGGGTGAGCCAGTGACCGTATAATCATATATGTATTTTTTTAACACAGTACAGACGCAAGGGCTCATATATACGCGCAAGCACTCACCGCTATAAGTGAACACATGCGAACCCTACCCCTATGAGCACCTTCGAGAGAGTGGGCCAGCATATATGATCTTGAGATTTTACGAAGGCATCGAGTGGAACGTCTCCTCCCACTAAACGTACATCGCCGGAAAATACTGAAATTAACACAAGATAAATGCGAGCACCGAGACTTTAACCTTGGTGGGCTCGAGAAACCACTATCCTCCTAACCATCCAACCACATGTTGGTTAGCACGACAAAAAATATGTGGTGACCGTGATGAGCTTATTCTGAAGTCCAGTGACCATACCGTGCTTTCGCTTCAAATACAATGACCGTAAGTGTCGTCAACAAAATAAGGAGCACACATCAAATGCAAAGTCCGTCAGTGTCATCAACAAAATATGGAGACGTATCGTGAGCTAGATACCGTTGTACTATTGTATATGCTTATTTTCTTAGTGGCCGATTGCGTGTGTGGTGTGGTGGGCACATCATTTCTAGTTGTGGTGGGTCAACATGAAGACTCATGGGTCGGTTCCATCCTGCACCACATATAGGTTGGACCGAGGCATGTTATACGAAGACCAATGTGGAGGACTCAGCGTACAACACGAAGCTACCAGAGTCACGGAGGTCTTTATCCCCACTGGTGATAAGCCGACTATATATGATTTGTAACCCTAGGCCCTTAGTATGTTATACAAGCTTGGGGGCTAGTTCATCGATGGTATACACACATGCACAATGCCTAGTATTCACGTGTACTTTTTACACACCCCTATCACTAATATACACTACCAGGAGTAGGCTCTTTGTTCAACTGCAAGGGTCCGATCCGAACTAGGGTAAAACTTTGCCTCGTATTACCATCCAGCCTAACAGCCAGGGATATCCTACCGAATGATATGATGAAATCATATCTTCCAACTACTAAGAGAGAGGTGTGTTGAGGGGGGCAATGTGTGCGAGAGAGGCCTAAAGACAAGGTGCGTGCGGGAGACACGTAGGAACATATATGTGCGTATAGAGGGCTAGTAGAGATCGTGCATGTGTATATATGCATGTGAGAGAAATAGTGTTTTCCAACTGAGATTAGTGAAAAGAGTGGTACATAGTAGTCAGAAAGAGAGAGAGAGAGAGAGAGAGAGAGAGAGAGAGAGAGAGAGAGAGAGAGAAACAGAGAGAGCCTGTGCATGAGACACCCCGACACCCTGAGAGAGATTGTGAGCATGTGTGAAAGACAAATGTCGATGCATATAAAGTGTGTGCACTAATGCGTTAGATAGAGAGATATATAACGCGTTTGTGAGAACGGGGTGAGGCATAGTGCATCTACATGTAAAAGGCGGTTCTACGCATTAAATTAAAATATAAATGGCATTATTATTTTTGGATGAGATCATGAATTTTGCAAACTACGTATGGACGAAAATCGATCTATCAGACACCCATACTCTATTCAATTCTAGCATGTGCATGTGTTTATTTCATATTATCGATCCATAGAGCGAGAGCGGTTTGAAATACATGCAATGGATGCTTTTGCAATTCATATATAAACATTACTTAGTGCACTCCATGTTGTTAGTGTGAAGCACTTTATACATTTGTCACTTGCATGGATACATTCCAAATTGCTAGCTACGAAATAGAATACATGTCGAATTCAATATAAAGGGGGTTCCGAACATTCGAATTCATAGGAAGTGCATTCATCTATTTGAACGCGAGATAATGGAATTTGTAAATCAGATGTAAAAGGGGGCATCAATCTTTGTTGTGAGTTTGAACATGCTATATATATTCATACGCATATCTAACTTTTTTGCAACCAAGGAGATTATATCGGAACCATGCATGAAGCGAGGTAAGTTGCATATTTTTAATATATACTACGTGTACAATGTATATTCAAATGTATCCCCTCCATTCCAAAATAATCGTAGCTTTAGGATTTTCAAGAGTAAAGATTTGTGAAGTTTGACAAATCCTGAAAGTTCAATTCAAGAGAACCAAAAACGTTAATGCTTCTGCTCCCAAATAGGCCTCTGGTCACCCGAAACCGCGTGAGACTAATGTTTGGTGGTAGGACATTACTGTCCTGACTCCGGCCCGTGTAGCCTAACAGCCCGATGTCCAAAGGTCTAAACCGGGGTAGGTTTGTAACTTCACCAAGACTCCTGTCTCAACCGCCTCCGAGAAGCATTCATACGCCGTGGGCGCCTAAACACCCATGCGCTCGGCCGAAATCTATCCCGCCCACATTTGGGACACCTAACATGACTGTCCTACCCCCAACCCGCAATATGTCCGAAATTTTAGATGGGGGTAAAGTTTGTAACTTTCCCCAAATTTCAAACAAGCGCGTCTCAAACCGAAACATTGTTCCCCCTTAGTTCCCCGCCTCCCTCCGTTTCCCCATTCATACTCCACAGGCATGAAAACACCCTCTCCACCAGCAGCAAAACCCCAGCCTCCTCTGTCGTCCACCCCATAACGGCCACTCCACCACCGCCCTCATCCATCACGCCGGAGCCAGTACCCCGACGTCGTCGTCCAACGCAACCGCAACCACAATGCCCTCAAGGACTTAGCAGCTGAAGCTGAGGCAGAGCTGCCTCCACGACACCGATGCCGACGTGCGCCATACTAGAACCACTTCGACCACGCCGTCATGCGCCTCACTGTTGCGCATCCACTGTCGCAACCGTCCACCGCACCGGAGCTGTTCTCGCTACGCCGTCGTTCGCCGCCTCGGATCTGCTTCCCCGCCGCCGACAGACGGCCACCGCACCACACTCAACAACTTGGCCATGGGTTCGTCCAAGGCTGCACCGTCCTCCACAACTTCTGGTTTCCGGCGAACAACAAGAAGATTGTCGGAAAAACAGAAGGAGGACACAACACTGCCAGCAGAAAGAGGTACTCCTCTTCCCTTATTCGTGCAAATCTTACGTCTCCGCTCACACCATATTCATCCCACGAAAGAAACTAGTTGAGCGCTTCTTGTTGCATCTTCTTCGTGATACTAAATGCACAAGGTTTCCTCCCTTTTACTATTTCACCTTCGCTATAGGTCAGTAGCCCGCCTGGATTTCAATTCAGGGTCAGTCGAACCAGAATTAAAAGAAGCAGCACCCGCTTAGGCGCTTGGAGCACCTAGTCCGCCTGTACCCCGGGGAAGCGGCGCATCGGTGTCTATCGTAGGGGTGTGGGGCGCAGGAGCTGCTTGCACCCGATCTGGAGGTCGGCGGGGCTTGAATGGAAGGCCGGGGGTGGTGCCAAGCACGGCGGTGCGGTGAGGTCAAGGGGAGGGCGCAGGCAGGGGAGGAATACTAGGCCGGTGGTCGCTGGCATTTCGAGGAAGATCGTCAACACTGACTGGCTGGAGATAGATGAAGGCGATCTGCCCGTTCTTTGTACATCGGATGGTGCAGAAAAAATGGACGGACCGATTTGCATTCAGTTGACTGTTATTTTCATAGAATCTTGTAGTAATTCAGTGTGCCATGCATGTTGTAGAGCTATCATATGTCTCCCGTCATTTATTTCTCACCGACCTGCTATCTACTACCTTTACACTATATTAGTTGTGCACACACTTCACCCATACTCACACTATTGTTTTTTTATGCATGGGTATTTCAGACTCTGACGCAGTGTTGGTGAATGCAGAAAAGAAAAGACAGAAGTCGCTCCAGTTGTGGGGACCCCGACACATAAGTCATGATCACCGAATGCACGTGTACAGTGATCCCAGAGATCAATGCACACTGAACACACAGAAGCTGAGTAACCAGAGTCTTATATCGATACATACCATCTTACACAAGTAGGACCATTATGGTCAAGTCCTGAGTATATCATCGCAACGGAAATCTTCGTTGACAACTTGGACCCATGCCATCTGCCTTAACCCCACAGGCATTCTGACTGGGAAAGCGTCCTAGCTCGCACGACCGTCACCAAAGAACTCTTCAATATATCTTGTCTTTCATACCTGGCCAATAAAATAACCAGTGGCAAGCCAATGAGTACTTTGAGTGTACTCGTAAGCAACCCAAGAGTGATAACAAAATAATTATGCAAAGCTCTACTGCTTATTTGGCATTTTTGTGGAAAGCTAGTTTTTCTCATGCAAGCATGGTCAACATTTATCAATGACATGAATGCGTCTGCAACAAGTATCAGGAGGTTACAAACATTAACATCAAAAAAGAGTTTTGAACAACTCATGCTCAAGCTCATCCTAACTTCCTCACGAATCACATCAACAATATACTCAACCCGTGTTGTTTGTCAGAAACATATAGACATAGTCTAAGCAGAACCACCAAACCGTCCTTGACCGTGTACACGCCTATTTGAATAGTTTGACACTCTGCAGAGGTTGCACACTTTACCCACAAGATCCGGGGAACTTTTGTGTCATCCATGATCCGTTGTACCTGAAGTACCCGGGGTAAGCACCCGATCACTACCTTTCCCTAGGCGACACTCGTTGGTACACGGGCTTTGTGTATAAACATCAAGACCTTGGGACTCTGCCCTTTTCATTATCACACATACACGCAAGGACCAACGGTGTGTCCGGTGCCCTGTGAAAACAGTCATGGCCGCCTATCCAAGCACGACCCCATCCCGAGAGTGACCTCATGTCACCCTCGTCACTAGTAATGTGGGCACCATGCTAGTATCATCCTAGGTAATCAATAATGCCCTTTCCCATATAAGGGTAGAGTGGCTGCGCATGTGAGGTTGGGACAGTCGACAAATCTTAAATCTAATCCGTCTCTGTAAACAACACTTTTATCAAGCCTCGGTACACTACCTCTCCACCAAGTAGTGACCTAGATCATCATCATCTCCCAGGGGCATTAGTGGCACCCACTGGGGCTATTTGCAAGTATGACAAACCACACTTGTTCCTTACCATGCATAAATCCGACACATTTTGCTCAGCCGAAAACTAGAACATATTTCTACAACCCACCAACACAATTCTAAACAAGGATAGAGTCATGAACAATGCAAGTATCAACGGGTCATGCAGCGAAGGCAAACCTAGCAAGGTTGCCATTCAAGGTATCATGCATTCAACAAACACTGAAAGAAATGCTACTATGATAAAAAGGGTTCATCATGGTCAAAGGGCTACTTGCCTGGTTCATCAGAGTCATCAAGTCTTCAGGTCCTTCTCCAAGTACTCCGTCTACTTCGTCAACTAACGTCGGAAACAATCACAATGAGCAACACAACAAGGCAAAAATAAAAAGTGCTCTAAAAATGCCAGTTGGACTTTTCTAGGATACCTTTGGTCATATGAGGTAAGTGGTTTTATTGGGATTTGATTAATGGATATCTCTGAACATTTCAATATGATCGAACCAAGGGATTTTTGGATTTGCAAGAAGTGTACAGAAATATTATTTTGGAAAATGAGCAAAGGCACCCATTTATCAAAGAATGATTTTAGAAGCATCTAGGAGTTGGTTTCACTGGATTTGGAGTTCAAAGGAATTTCCTATGAATTTGCAAAGCTGAAAAATATGAAGATATGGCTCATTTTATTGTGTTGCACAGAAAGTATTAATAAAAATGTTCATAACCTAAGTTATGAACTTAGCAGCATCTAGAAATTTGAGTCATGGCATTTGGATCAAAGATGATCTCTCTGAGATTTTCCAAAGTCCATCACAAAAATAGGGAAATGGGTTTTTGTGAAATATGTGTGAAAGTAAGTATTCTGGGAAAATGTGTAAGGTACTCCTTGAGGTAGGTAATGATTTATCGGGTCTCTAGGAATTTGAATCAACAAATTTGGAGTTAAAATGAATTGATTATGGATTTTAGAAGTTCAGAATAAAAGAAAGTGGAAAAGACAAAGAATTTACTGAGATGGGCCGGATCTGGGCGGCGACAGCGTGCACTGGGCGAGGTTTAGCAGCAGGGCGCCAGTGGGCCGGCCCAGCGGCTTGGCCGCGTGGGCGATAGGGGCGACGTCGATGGCGGATTCGGCGAATCCGTTTCCACTTAAACGGCGGGCCCGCCCGCCGTGTCGCTGACGAGCGAGGCCCGGTGCTCAGGCCGTCTCCTACCTCCCGCTCAAACAGAGCAGAGGCAGGGGAGGCTAAGCCGAGCAGGCACCAGCATTCTCCCTGGCGGTACCGGCCACCTCCGGTGATGCCCGGCGTACAGGTGGGCTCAGGAGAGCGTGCCACATCCTCCGAGGTGCGCCACGACCGCAGGGGTGGCTAGACGCGAGCGCATCATCAGCCGCAGTGGACGGCGGTGCCGGCGAATCCAGGGAACACGACACAGCCACGGGGTGGAGAAGGAGAAGCACGGGAGGGTCCTGCAGTGATGGTGGAGGTGCTCTGGTGCGGTCTCGAGGGGAGGAGGAGGAGTGGTAGGCACGAGTTTAGGCGGAGTTCGGCGGCTCGGCTCTGGCCACGAGGAGCGACGAAGGGCTCGGCGAGAGGGCTGGCTAGGTCGAGGATGCTTCTAGGAGGGAGAGGGGACAAATGGAGTGGAGAGGAGGGCTCGTAACGGCCTCATATGGGCGCGGCTAGGAGCATCGTGGGAGGAGCTCATGGCCACGGTCCAGGGCGTCGCCAGGGGCCAAACGAGCGCTTTGGGTTGTGTCTTGGGTGCTCGTGGGCGTAGTCTTTGTCAAGGGAGAGAAGAGAGGGAGCAGGGACGGGTCAGAGGCACCGCGCATGTGAGGCTGCCCATTGGAGCTCTTGGTCGGCCGGTGCGCGTGCGAGAGGAGGCAGCAGGAGGAAGAGAGAGGAGGAGGATAGGCTGGTGGCGTGTTGCGGACGTTGAGGCACCTCGACTGGCGCGAGGGGAAGGCTCGAGGTGGTCGGGGACGCGGTGTCAACGGTTGGGAGCACACTGACGTGCTCCAGAGCGTGCAAATGGCCGGCACCCGTGGCTTTTTCCCGCGTCCTCATGCGCCCACTTGTGTCTTGTGGCTGCATAGGGGAGTAAACAAAGTGGAAATGACATTGGATTCCCTGGGGAGCTACTGGAGTGAGGAGGGAGGTTGAGAGAGAGAAAAATGGTGCTGTCCATAGAGGGGAAAAAGAGCTTTTCACCCCCATCATCATGGCTCCTCGGGCAGGGAAAGATGCAGGGGTTAGAGGAGGACCAGATGGGACTGTGGGAAAAAGTTGAGCTCATGGAGATCAGTGGAAATGCATGAAACATGCATTTTAAGTTTCTACCAAAAGGTGTTTGATGGTGGTTTGGGCAAGCAAATGGATTCCAAATGATGTGAAGATTAACAGGATCAAGTGTCATATAGAAATGAGGTTGATCACCAAGTTAGAGCCCATTTGAAGAAAGTTGACAATGCAACTTTGGTAAACCCTAGAAATCAACAGAAATGGACTTTCCAAGATTTAGACATGAAAATCTATTCTCCTTGATGCACCACTTGGTGTAGTTTCATTATTTGAGGTTCTGAACATGTCCACAAAAGTTGAGATCAAAAGGGGAAAGTTTCCAATGTAGAGTTGTTCAAATTTGGTTCTGGACAGGAAGGGTTTTGGGGCACTTTGATCAAGATAACATTTTCTCCATCTTGTCTCATTCTGTCTAGATGAATTATTAGACCATTTGAGCATGTTCACAAAGTTTGAGAACATTTGGGCATGTTTGGCAATGTAAAGTTTCTCAAACTTAAAAATGGACAGAAATGGTTTTGAGGGGATTTGATGATGTTATATTGTTCTCCAAGACATGAGACTTGGCAAGCTCACCAAATAGGGCATTTGTGACATGATGGAATTTTCTTCGATTTTTATGAAAATATTTCCTGTAGAAATATTCCAAATCCTTGAAATGGGCAGAAATGGTTTTGGGAGGTTTTGTCCAATATTTTGAACATGACCATGTGCTGAAACTCTTATATATGGAAAATATATGTCCACTGAGTTTCCCTGACGTTTCTCAAATATTTTTGAAGCTCTTCAATAATTTTAACCTATTAAAGACCATTTCTAGCCTAAAGAAAAAGCCTTAAAATAAAATAGGAAAATTACTTTTAAAATTATATTTTTGTGGTTTCTTGGTGTCCTATATCTAATAGGAGTCAAATATATTTTTGGAAAGGTTTTTACTGCCCTTAATTAATTACTTGCAGTGCAAATCTCAATTCAGGGGTTTTTGGAAAACTAATTTTTGAAAATACTATTTGGCCAAATTATTTTTGTAAGAAATTATTTTTATGTCCTATAATCATGGCATGATCATTGGGCAAGGTTTTTGGATCAAGGAGAAGGATTATAAGAGTTGGAGATTTTATTTGATTTTTAGAGCACTTGCAAACAACAGACAAAAATCAAATCAAGCAAGGACCAAAACACTGAAAAGTTTTTGTCAAACCACGTTTTATCATGGTTTTATTAGCTTAAGTGTTGTGGCATGAAAATCAGGGTGTGACAGACCTACCCCCCTTACAAGAATCTCGTCCCCGAGATTCCCAAACTAGGCGTGGAAAGGAATACGAAACTTAAATGCGGGGCAGTCTTCACGTCCTCATAATGCTTCTGCTTCCGTGTGGTGCTCCATTGAACCTCGAAGTACTTGATGGTGTGGCTTCGTGTATGACGTTCGGCTTGATCCAGGTTGCTAAGGGGGTTCTCACGTAGGTCAGTTGGGCTAGGGGTCGATGGCTCGATGATCAATGTCCTTGTTAGTGATCGGCTAGCTAGGAAGTCGAAAACACTTCCGGAGTTGTGTCATGTGGAAACATTACACACAGTGGGTAACTCAGGTGGTGACTCCAGCTGGTAGTTGTCTACTTTTCGTCTTGCAGTGATCTTGAAGGGGGACGACAAATCTTGGTGTGAGCTTCCTTTTGACATGGAAATGCTCGGCTTCTTCAATAGGAGTGGTTTGCAGATATGCGCGGTCTTCGACGAGGAAGTTCTCTTCTTGATGATGGTGGTTTGTATAGTTCTTCCTCCTTGACATGGCGGTCTTCAGATGTTCCCTAACCAGCTGAACAACTCTTCTTCCGTCTTCATGTGGACATGCATGTCCTCAAATAAGGATGATAACTAACTTGCCCAAGTACTCTATGAAGTATATGGGGTACGAAGAGTGGGCTGAGGCATTGGTGGTGGTCACGGTTGAGTATCGCCAAGGTCTTATCGATCTAGAACCAAAGCCCAAGGTCAGGATCTGACCATGTTGTGGCTTGGTAGGGCGTAAGGGTTTCACGGATTCTAGTGTGTGAGTGAATGTTTATCATCCCATCGTTGAGCACAGTTTCCGAGATGCCAATTGTTCCATATCCTCATGCTTCCGCAAGGAGGTCTAACAGAATCATACATGTCAACCATCCCCAAACTCATATCTATGCAAAACTCCATGGGCAGAATATACACGCTCCCAAGCTTGAATTAATCATGACAATCCAAGTGCTCAGCCTATCCTTCCAAGGTCCAAGATAGTGCATCTCTATCCTAATGAAACACGTTGTATGCCATTCTAAGATCTTGTTTCCTTCCTATGAGTCAACCCCAATAGCCCATTAAGTTCCGTCAATCACTACATGATCCATTAATTCTACCAATCAAAAGTTTATGGTGTTCCACATGATCTCCTAAAGTCCATATAATCCCCAAATACTTGAAAGGCTATCCTTACTATAGTCAGTCCACCAATCCCCATTATCGTGATCAAGTAAACTCCAAGATCAATCTCATACATGTTCCTAAATAAACTTCGACATTTAACCCAATCTCCTAGTTTATCGTCCACCGAGAAACATGGTATCATGATCGAGATCATCAGCCTAAATCCAATTTACACTGAACCATGTAGACTTACTCAGCATCTATACCCTACTAGGATCACCTTTTTAAATCCAAATTTACTCTGGGGTGATGAAAGCAATGCTACTCTATCCACATGATCCCACCAAGTTCATCTACCGATATGGAAACCTCATACTCCACCAAACAGTGTCGGATACTTCCTCAAGGTTACTAGTATAGCTCCATCAAGTCATTTGTCCTCTATTTCTATATCCTCAAACTGGTCTTTCCTGTGGCATCGGCAATTCTTGTGCTATATTAGGATGACAATGTGCTTGCTCATTACGTCCACTAGTTCCATAATGAAACCTGTGCCGAGCATGGTTACGATGGCTTAACTGGTTGTCTTGCAATTCTGTGGGTTAAGCACATGGTTATGGATTCGAGCTGGGGTATCTCGTGGAGTCTCGAAGGGTCTAAGGATGGGTTTCCAGTCTGGAGGACTAAACATAGCTCTACGGGGTTGCACTTGGTCGAGGAGGCTGTAGCAAAAGTCCTCGGTGCTAGTTGGTTCCAAAGTAGAACCCTTGGTGTATCTTGTCTTGCCGGTCTTCAGCTAAGGAAAGAGAGATGAGAGGGGAAAGTAGCATAGAGGAGGAGGATGCCTAAAGGGGGTTCTATAATGCAAGTGCAAACAACAAGTGCCGAAAGGGCCAAACACAAGCATTAAGATAAGGAAGGTGATATAGTCACTTACTTGTTCCCTAGGGCAAAAAGGGCGACTGATATCAAAACACAAACAAATAAAACAAGCAACACACAATCACGGTTCTATTCGAACCATCATACGGACTCGACTGCGCATAGGGGGTACACGACTCATCCTACCCTAGGGGTTCTTCGATTCAGTAATCGTGCTTTGCTCCATGCCTCGTGCAGTCTTCTGGGTTTTCCTCGGGTGTCGCTATATCTCATGTAGTTGTTCGATGAAACGATCAAGATTGAGCCTGGAGAGTCTTCAATAACTTCTCGCCCGTTGAAGTGATGGGGTGAAGGTGGCTCCTCGTAGCAGGCATTGACTCGGCCTTCTGTTGTCTTCTTAATCAAGACGATCCCTTTTTGTCTTCTAAGGCGTCGATGGTACCAAGTAGGTAATCCTTTATGCAATGACATTAACATGGCATAGAGGTCCAACATGTGGGTTACATTGATGACAACATCGACACGAAGAGCGGGGGATGAAGAGAACGGTTTTCCTGCTCACTATAGTGAGGCGGACCAAATGGCGAGGTTATCATCCACCGGTGGTTGCCGATACAACAACGGTGAGGACAGGATTGCTCTATTAGCAATGTATATTAGGGTCTTGCATATCTTACACCCTGATCGTCATAGGACAAGGTTGCATCATCCTGGGGTAAATTCAAAGGTGTCACCACCCTCTGAGTCTTCATGTCCTCATTCTTCAAAGGCGTATGTTCTGTTGGCATCGTCTTACTGTGGTGTCGCCAATCTTGCGTTTAGAAGAGGTGGGTGAGTGTTTGGCAAGGTGTAATCCTTCTAGGCTATCCACGAGGATTACAAGGAATCCTGTGGTCAGGGGCTTGATGGTGCTAGCGACCGTTTGCAATAATTTTGAAGGGAAGAGATCGATGGGGAAAGCATACCTTAGTTTTCGAAAAACTGACAAGGGAAGAGAAGTATAGATAGTTTTGAAAACTAGTAAGAGTTTTGGAAATAGTTTAGCCCTAACTAACGACCATGCTAACTAAAGCTTCCTACAGTCAGGATGGCTCTGATACCAGCTTTGTGGGGACCCCGACTCATAAGTCGTGATCGCCGAAAGCACGTGTATAGTGAACCCAGAGATCAATGCTCACTGAACACACAGAAGCTGAGTAACAAGAGTCTTATATCCATACATACCGTCTTACACAAGAAGGACCATTATGGTCAAGTCTTGAGTATATCATCGCAGCAGAAATCTTCGTTGACAACTTGGACCCATGCCATCTGCCTTAACCCTACAGGCATTCTGACTGGGAAAGCGTCCTAGCTCGCACGATCGTCACCAAAGAACTCTTCAATATATCTTGTCTTTCATACCTGGCCAATAAAATAACCAGTGGCAAGCCAATGAGTACTTTGAATGTACTCGCAAGCAACCCAAGAGTGATAACGAAATAATTATGCAAAGCTCTACTGCTTATTTGGCATTTTTGCAGAAAGCTAGTATTTCTCATGCAGGCATGGTCAACATTTATCAATGACATGAATGCGTCTGCAACAAGTATCAGGAGGTTACAAACATTAACATCGAAAAAGAGTTGTGAACAACTCATGCTCAAGCTCATCGTAACTTCCTCACGAATCACATCAACAATATACTCAAGCCATGTTATCTGTCAGAAACATATGGACATAGTCTAAGCAACACCAGCCAACCGTCCTTGACCGTGGACACGGCTATTCGAATAGTTTGACACTCTGCAGAGGTTGCACACTTTACCCACAAGATCCGGGGAACTTTCATTTCATCCACGACCTGCGGTACATCAAGTACCCGGGGTACGCACCCGATCACTACCTTTCCCTAGGCGACACTAACATAGGGTCCACTCGTTGGTACACGGCCTTTGTGTATGAACATCAAGACCTTGGGACTCTGCCCTTTTCATTATCACACATACACGCAGGGACCAACGGTGTGTCCGGTGCCCTGTGAAAACAGTCATGGCCGCCTATCCAAGCACGACCCCGTCTCGAGAGTGACCTCATGTCACCCCCGTCACTAGTAATGTGGTTACCATGCTACTATTGTCCTAGGTAATCAATAATGCCCTTTCGAATATAAGGGTAGAGTGGCTGCGCATGTGAGGTTGGAACGGTCGACAAATCTTAAATCTAATCCGTCTCTGTAAACAACACTTTCATCAAGGCTCGGTACACTACCTCTCCACCAAGTAGTGACGTCGATCATCATCATCTCCCAGGAGCATTAGTGGCACCCACTGGGGCTATTTGCAAGTATGACAAACCACACTTGTTCCTTACCATGCATAACTCCGACACATTTTGCTCAGTCGACAACTATAATATATTTGTAAGCCCACCAACACAACTCTAAATAAGGATAGAGTCATGAACAATGCAAGTATCAACAGGTCATGCAGCGAAGGCAAACCTAGCAAGGTTGCCATTCAAGGTATCATGCATTCAACAAACACGGAAAGAAATGCTACTATGATAAAAAGGGTTCATCATGGTCAAAGGGCTGCTTGCCTGGTTCATCAGAGTCATCAAGTCTTCGGCTTCTTCTCCAAGTACTCTGTCTACTTCGTGAACTAACGTCGGAAATAATCACAATAAGCAACACAACAAGGCAAAAATAAAATTGCTCTAAAAATGCACGTTGGACTTTTCTAGGATACCTTTGGTCATATGAGGTATGACCAAAGTGGTTTTATTGGGTTATGATCAATGGATATCTTTGAACATTTCAATATGATCGAACCAAGGGATTTGTGGATTTGCAAGAAGTGTACAGAAATATTATTTTGGAAAATGAGCGAAGGCACCCATTTATCAAAGAATGATTTTAGAAGCATCTAGGAGTTGGTTTCACTGGATTTGGAGTTCAAAGGAATTTCCTATGAATTTGCAAAGTTGACAAATATGAAGAAATGGCTCATTATATTGTGTTGCACAGAAAGTATTAATAAAAATATTCATAACCTCAGTTATGAACTTAGAAGCATCTAGAAATTTGAATCATGGCATTTGGATCAAATATTATCTCTCTGTGATTTTCCAAATTTCCATCACAAAAATAGGGAGATGGGTTTTTGTGAAATATGTGTGAACGAAAGTATTCTGGAAAAATGTGTAAGGTACTCCTTGAGGTAGGTAATGATTTATGGGGTCACAAGGAATTTGAATCAACAAATTTGTAGTTAAAATGAATTGATTATGGATTTTAGAAGTTCAGAATAAAACAAAAAGGAAAAGACAATGGATTTACCGAGATGGGCCGGATCTGGGCGGCGGCAGCGCGCACTGGGCGAGGTTTAGCACCAGGGCGCCACTGGGCCGGCCTAGCGGCTCGGCCGCACGGGCGACAAGGGCGACGTCGATGGCGGATTCGGCGAAGCCGTTTCCACTTAAATGGTGGGGCCCACCCACCGTGTCGCTGACGAGCGGGAACCGGTGCTCTGGCCTTCTCCTACCTCACGCTCGAACAGAGAAGAGGCAGGGGAGGCGAGGCCGAGCAGGCGCCGGCATTCTCCACGGCGGTACCGGCCACCTCCGGCGACGCCCGGCGTATAGGCGGGCTCAGCAGAGCATGCCGCATCCTCCGAGGTGCGCCACGACCGCAGGGGTGGCTAGACGCGATCGCATCATCGGCCGCAGTGGACGGCGTTGCCGGCGAGTCCAGGGAACACGGCACGGCCACAGGGTGGAGAAGGAGAAGTGCGGGAGGGTCCCGTAGTGATGGTGGAGGTGCTCTGGTGCGGTCTAGAGGGGAGGAGGAGGAGTGGTGGGCGCGAATTTAGGCGGAGTCCGGCGGATCGGCTCCGGCCATGGGGAGCGACGGAGGGCTCGGTGAGAGGTCTGGCTGGGTCGAGGATGCTTCTAGGAGGGAGAGGGGACAAATGGAGTGGAGAGGAGGGCTCGTAACGGCCTCATATGGGCGCGGCTAGGAGCACCGTGGGCGAAGATCACGACCACGGTCCAGGGCGTTGCCAGGGGCCAAACGAGCGCTTTGGGGCATGTCTTGGGTGCTCGTGGGCGTGGTCTTGGTCAAGGGAGAGAAGAGAGGGAGCGGGGATGGGTCAGAGGCATCGCGCATGTGAGGCTACCCATTGGAGCTCTTGGGCGGCCGGTGCGCGTGTGAGAGGAGGCAGCAGGAGGAAGAGAGAGGAGGAGGACAAGGTGGTGGCGTGTTGCGGACGTCAAGGCACCTCGACTGGCGCGAGGGGAAGGCTCGAGGTGGTCGGGGACGCGGCATCAACGGTCGGGAGCACGCTGGACGTGCTCCAGAGCATGCAAATGGCCGGCACCCGCGACTTTTTCCTGCGTCCTCACGCGCCCACTTGTGTCTAGTGGCTGCATAGGGGAGTAAACAAAGTGGAAATGACATTGGATGCCCTGGGGAGCTACCGGAGTGAGGAGGGATGTTGAGAGAGAGAGAAATGGTGCTATCCAGAGAGGGGAAAATGAGCTTTTCACCCCCCATCATCATGGTTCCTCGGCCAGGGAAAGATGCAGGGGTTAGAGGAGGACCAGATGGGGCTGTGGGAAAAAGTTGAGCTCATGGAGATTAGTGGAAATGGACGAAACATGCATTTTAAGTTTCTGCCAGAAGGTGTTTGATGGTGGTTTGGGCAAGCAAATGGACTCCAAATGAGGTTGATCACCAAGTTAGAGCCCATTTGAAGAAAGTTGACAATGCAACTTTGGTAAACCCTAGAAATCAACAGAACTGGACTTTCCAAGATTTAGCCTTGATGCACCACTTGGTGTAGTGTCTTTATTTGAGGTTCTGAACATGTCCACAAAAGTTGGATCAAAAGGGGAAAGTTTCCAATGTAGAGTTGTTCAAATTTGGTTCTGGACAGGAAGGGTTTTGGGGCACTTTGATCAAGATAACATTTTCTCCATCTTGCCCCATTCTGTCTATATGAATTATTAGACCATTTGAGCATGTTCACAAGGTTTGAGAACATTTGGGCATGTTTGGCAATGTAAAGTTGCTCAAACTTTAAAATGGACAAAAATGGTTTTGAGGGGATTTGATGATGTTATATTGTTCTCCAAGACATGAGACTTGGCAAGACCACCAAATAGGGCATTTGTGACATGATGGAATTTTCTTGGATTTTTATGAAAATATTTCCTGTAGAAATATTCCAAATCCTTGAAATGGGCAGAAATGGTTTTGGGAGGTTTTGTCCAATATTTTGAACATGACCATGTGCTGAAACTCTTATATATGGAAAATATATGTCCACTGAGTTTCCCTGATGTTTATCAAATATTTTTGAAGCTCTTAAATAATTTTAACCTATTAAAGACCATTTCTGGCCTAAAGAAAAAGCCTTAAAATAAAATAGGAAAATTACTTTTAAAATTTTATTTTTGTGGTATCTTGGTGTCCTATATCTAATAGGGGTCAAATATATTTTTGGAAAGATTTTACTGCCCTTAATTAAGTACTTGCAGTGCAAATCTCAATTCATTGTTTTTTGGAAAACTAATTTTTGAAAATACTATTTGGCCAAATTATTTTTGTAAGAAATTATTTTTATGTCCTATAAACATGGCTTGATCATTGGGCAAGGTTTTTGGATCAAGGATAAGGAGTATAAGAGTAGGAGGTTTTATTTGATTTTTAGAGCACTTGCAAACAGCAGACAAAAATCAAATCAAGCAAGGACGAAAACACTCAAAAGTTTTTGTCAAACCACGTTTTATCATGATTTTATTAGCTTAAGTGTTGTGGCATGAAAATTAGGTTGTGACACCAGTGTAATTTGAAGATAAGCACTAAGCGTTTCAGCGCTCTAATGGGTGCGAGGTGTCGTGATTGGAGACGATGGCGTAGCTCTGCGATTGATGATCTCAATTGCCACACACAACCATCCTGTGTGCTTGCTTTAACTTCACAATGTCAAACGTGGTTGCATGTTGCATATGGTGTCTAGCTTGTATTGCTTCCAATTTGGTTAAATTGCATCACTTACTTTACACATTATACCTTTGATAATGACATGCCTTCTTGTTTTTGATACATACTACATATGTCTATTAACCATGTTAGTACATCAAACTAGTGCTCTTTTGTATCCTCGTCAATCACTTATGATGAGATAGTCACCCAGTGGAGTTCTTGTGAGGCGCCCTACTCGTTTAAAGTGTTCGGTGTCATCCTCCCCACATGATTCTCAAGAAACAGCAAGGCGAAATGAAGATAGTCAACATAGCTCTCTAGTTGATCACCGCAATTCCCCCACACCACCATCGCAGGTGATTGCTCTTACTTGGCAGTGTGATATGTGGTTGCATGTTGCATATTGTGTCTATCTTGTAATGCTTCTAATTAGGGTAAATTGCATCTGCTTAGTTAACACATTATACCTGTGAATATGACATGCCTTCCTGTTTTTGGTACATGCTACGTCTTTCTATTAACCATGTTCTTACATCAAACTACTTTTCTTGTGTATCCCTCATCAATGCTCCTAATTTGTTAAATTGCATCTCCTTGGCTCACACATTATACATGTGAATATGACACGCCTTCCTGTTTTTGGTACATACTACATCTGCCTATCACACCATGTCCTTACATCAAACTACTGTTCTTGTGTATCCTGCATCTACCGCTTATGATGAGAGAGTCACGCGCGTGGGTTAATATGAGACGCAATACTCTTATAAAGAATGCAATTTCATCCTCTCCACATGATTCTCAAGAAACAGCTAGCCTAAATGAAGATATTGAACGTAGCTCTGTACCTGAAGATCGCACTTCCCCTACACCACCATCACAAGTGCTTGCTCTAACTTTGCAGTGTGATATGTGGTTGCATGTTGCATACGGTGTCTAGCTTGTAATGCCTCTAATTAGGGTAAATTGCATCTGCTTAGTTTACACACTATACCTGTGAATATGACATGCCTTCCTATTTTTGGTACACACTACATCTATGTGTTAACCTTGTTCTTACATGAAACTACCTCTCTTCTATATCCTGCATCAATCACTTACGATGAGTCACCTTTATTCGTTGCATATTGCATATTATTTCTAGCCTGTTGCCATGTATTGCTTCTATTTTGGTCAAATACATTTGTTAGGGCACCCTTTTAATTTGGCAGAGTGGTATTGGTTTCATCTTTCATATGGTTTCTAGCTTGTACCGATTCTAACAAGTTCAAGCACCTTGTGCTTAGTTTACACTTTATACATCATACATGTCAATATGTCACATTGTCCTATTTTTCATACATATTCCATCCTCCTATCATGCGGCTGCCTTACATGAAAGTAGTGTTCATCAGTACCATGCATCAATGAGTTCTGAAGAGCAAATTTTATTCCTTTTTCTTGTGGGTTTGACTTGACAAGGCAAAAATCAAGAAAGAGGAAGGAAAAGAGTAAGGAAGGCGATGATGGTGGTCCTCTGCAGCAACGTAAACGGAGCATCTGTACTGATTCTTCTTGTACTGATAGTGCAATACAAGGTCCAAGTCTCCGCTCCCCTACTCCACCATCCAAGGTGCTTGCTCTAACTTGGCAGTGTGATATCTGGTTGCATGTTGCATATGGTGTCTAGCTCGTATTGCTCCTAATTAGTGTAAACTGCATCTGCTTAGCTTACACATGATACATGTGAATATGACACGCTTTCTGTTTTTGGTACATACTGTATCTATCTATCACACCATGTTCTTACATGAAACTACTCTTCTTGTGTATCCTGCATCAGTCACTTATGATGGGACACCTTTAAGTTGGCAGTGTGATATTGGTTTGCGTCTTGAATATGATTTCTAGCATGTATTGCTTCTAGTTTAATGAACGCCACCTATGACGAGACAGTTTTAACTTGGCAGAGTGATACTGATTGCACCTTCCGTTTGGTGTCTTGCAGTGTTTCTAATTTGTTGAAGTGCCTTCTGCTTAGTTACCACATCATAGGTGTGAATATGTCAAGCCGTCCATTTTTTGTACATATTCCATCCTCGTATCATGACTTTGCCTTTCATCAAAGTAGTGTTCGTCAGTGTCATGCATGAATGAGGTCTGAAGAGCGAATGATATTCCTTTTTCTTTTCGGTATGACCTCACAATGCAAAATCAATAAAGATAAAGTAAATTGGCAAGGCATTGGACGATGGTGGTTCTTTCGAGCAACTGAAATGGAGGTTCTCTACAGATTCTACTCCGCCATCCTCCCAACAAGATTCACAAGACAAAGCAAGGCTAGACAGTCAACGTAGCTATGTAGACGATGAGCACATCTCCCCTACTCCACCATCACATGTGCTTGCTCTAACTTGGCACTATTATATGTGGTTGCATGTTGCGTATGATTTCTAGCTTGTATTGCTTCTAACTTTGTTGAATTGCATCTGCTTACTTTACACATAATGCCTGTGAATATGACATGTGTTCTGTTTCTACATCGACTACTATTCTTGCATATCCCATCAGTCACTTATGATAAGGCACCTTTAAGTCGACACTTTGTGATATTGGTTGTGTCTTGCATATGATTTCTAGCATGTCTTGCTTCTAATTTGTTGAAAGCCATACGATTTGAACTTGGCGAGTGATATTGGTTGCATCTTTCATATGGTGTCTAGCTTGCGATTGCTTCTAATTTGTTGAAATGCCTTCTGCTTAGTTACCACATCATAGGTTTGAATATGTCAAACCATCCTGTTTTTATACATATTCCATCCTCACATCATGTGTTTGACTTTCATCCGAGTAGTGTTCGTCAGTATCATGCATCAATGAGTTCTGAAGAGTAAATTTTATTCCTTTTTCTTATCGGTTTGACTTCACAATGCAAACTCAAACAGGGGGTCTTTATAGATTGTACTCCACCATCCTCCCAACAAGATTCGCAAGACAACACAAGGCTTGACAGTCAACGTAGCTGTGTAGATGATGAGCACATCTCCCCTACCCCACCATCACAGGTTCTTGCTCTAACTTGACACTATTATATGTGGTTGCATGTTGCGTATGATGTCTAGCTTGTATTGCTTCTAACTTGAATTGCATCACTACAAAAAAAATACACTTCCGTGATGATACGTGTTTGTCATAGTAGGTCGCTTTTTTTGTCATGCATGTACATCCATGACAAATTTATGACAGAATCAAGATTGTCATACCTGTGCTATCGTAGAAGTGTTCGATGACATTACCAAAATTATCATCACGGAAGTGTCCACTTCCATGACGATAAATCGCGCGTCATAGAAGTGCTTTCATCAAGGGTGACCGACACGTGGCATCCACCGTAACGGAACGCCGTTAAGCTATCGGGTCGGGTTTTGGATCCGATAACCCGTTAACAGCCCCGACCAATGGGGATTTTCCACGTGTAAAATCATCATTGGTGGAGGAAACTGCGTGTCGGCTCATCGTTGGGGCAGATGTGATCCACTCATTGGATGAAGCGCCTATGATACATCGACACGTGGCACGACCAATCAAGTCTAAATGGGCGGCCCAACTAAAGGCCCACAAGATTTTATGACCCATAATGGGCGGCCCGGTTAAAACCCATGAGATTTTGCGGACTATAATGGGCTGGCCCGGCTAAAGGCCCACAAGATTTCGCGGGCCATAATAGGCCGGCCCAGGTAAAGGCCCACAAGATTTTTGTGTGCCATAGTGGGCCGGCCCAGATAAAGGCCCACAAAATTCTTGCGGATCATAATGGGCCGGCCCAGCTAAAGGTCCACAAGATTTCGCCGACATTAATGGGCCGGCCCAGCTGTAGGCCCATAAGATTTTGAGGACCCTAGTAGGCCGGCCCATTAACTGGCTGCCATGTTTTGGGCCAAATGCCGGCCCATAATTGATCCGGTCCATTAATGGCCTGCCACGTTCCGGGGCTAATAATGGCCCATATAAGATCCGGCCCGTTAAAAGCCTCCCACTTTCTGGGCCAAATCATGGCCTAGATCAGGTCCGGCCCTTTAAGAGGCTTTGGGCTCAATTATGGCCCATATCAGATTCGACCCGTTGACTGGACGCTATGCTTTTGGGCCCACCTGCTAAAGGCCCATTTAGTAATTTGGCCTGATATTAGTTTCGGCCTGTTAAGGGCCCATTTAACATTTCGGCCCTATATTAATTTCGGCCTGTTAAAAGCCCGTCGTATAGTTGGGCCTAACTACTGACCGGTTTGCATCCGCACGCTTTCATGACCGATATCGATTGGGCCAAACAAGGACCGAGACAACTTTGGCTGTTAAAGGCCCGTGAATTGATTCGCACAATCATGGGTCGGGTCCATTTCAGCTGCCGCCGCCCGGAGCTATTCGACACGCGTTTGTGCCCGACCTACTTCTCGACCTCCTAAAGCCCATTGAGTTTTCTTGCGAAAAGAGGGTCGGGGGTTACTCGGCCTATTAAAGGCCCGAATTTACTAGTGGGCCAGTTTGACGGGGCCCATGATGCGGATCATACATCGTGATTGCATGACGGCCCGATTATGTACCGTAATTTTACGGTTTGGCCGGTTTACTGCGAAGACAGGATATATATACAGTAAAATAACTGCAGTATCATGAATAAGAAAAAACCTAGACTATACAATAAAGAAATTACGTCATATTACATCCACTGGGCATCAAAGTTCACCACTATGATAATAAAGCACAAGCAGACAGCAGATTACTTACACAGGGCATCAAAGATCGCCACCAGTGCAAATAAACACACCGACAAAATAATATATAAAACCGAGCACTTCAATAGAGTTCAGGAAAGGTTAGCCCTGCTGGGGAGCTGCAGCGCAAGCAGCTGAGCAAGATGATGAGACAGCGCTTGTTTAACACTTATATCTTCCTCACTCTGAAAGATAAACAAGCAGATAGATGACAGGTTTTGCACATAAAAGTATCAGTGCTGACAATTCATCACATTTCTTAATCATGAATAAAGTGACACAGTTTAAAATTGCATTAACACAATATGATATTGTTCAGGTCAAGACATGGCAGCAATTGACATTGTGAAGGAGTTGGTAGCTTCAGGACACCACTGGATTACAGAGCAAGAACTTGTAAGTATCAATGGTTAGTGTGCTGTCAATTTATCCCATTTCAGATTGGCAAATAAAGAGGCGGTTTAAATAATAGTAGAATGATATGACATTGTTCATAGTTAAGACATTGCAGAATATGACATTGTGCTGTAGTGGTAGGTTCACCACACCACTGGATTACGGATGAAGAACAGAAGCATACATGCAGTGCAAAAGAAGATCACTTGCTCTGTATAGTTTAATTTACATGGTATGAAGAAGGAACTTGGTTGTACAACTGAAAACTTAAATTGAGAAGGACAAACTTTTGTTTATGAACTACATAATAAACTATAAACATGCAATTTGATGCAAACACCAAACATAGACAGCTGTTGCAGTCATGCCTAACCAAATATACACAACAAAATTTGAAGGCTTGAGAAGGACAAACTTACATTACTGGTGAAGACAGGCTATATAAAGCCCTTGTCCATGCTGATGGAGGGGCAATTCAAGAAGTTTAGCACAGAATGTTCTTCATAAGCATTGCCTTTATTCTACATTTTGTTAAGAGTAAATATAGATGTGATAATATACGAAAAAATGGAGAATATTTAAGATAATATGAAGAGTGATGCTACATAACCAAGTAGCTATAAATGTATGTGCATGCGTCTGACAGCAACAGCACAGCCAAGAGCAATGCACAGCTAAACTTCTTGATACCAACCTTATGGTAAGAGTAAATATAGATCTGATTTGTAGAAAATGGAGGGCAAAGGAAAATAAGCTGCAGAGTGATGGTACATGAATAACTACTGTCAATATAAGTACATCGATAAAGCACATCATGTACTTACAAGAACAATCTGAGCTAAAAATTCATTGGCATTGGATATATTCTACACTAATGTAACCATTCATACAGATCGAGATAATTTGGGCGAACAATTGATAAGCAAGCTATCATGCATCTGTTGTCACATAATGAACCGGTATGTATGCAAGTACTGATGATCTGAGACAACGGTACTAACAAGAGCAAAGCAGCGGGCAGCATATTTGCGATATCCTTTCGTTCTTTTCAAACCAGAATTCTTCTTCGAGCTGATTTCCTGCAAAAAAGATCCGTAAGGCACATGCGGAAAAGTAGAAGTTCAAATTGTCATGTGATTTCATAGACAGTACCTCATCCTGGGAATGAGACCAGTGCATAACAAGGTTTTCCCATTCGATGTCTTCTAAATTTAGCACACGAGACTTCACCGGAAATTCGTTTATAGACTTGCCATCAAAGTGTAATTTCCTCAGGTAACACCGATACTGCTGCAATGCTTCTTTGAAAATCACAAGCAAGCTTTGCTCGTCATGACTATCCACATTGACCCTCACCTAGTTACAACAATGTAATGTAAATCATTGATGTGTTCGATCAGTAGAAAACAGGAAAATAATAACCATGAATAATAGCACTTACACGTAAGTTCGACAGGAAGATGTGAAAATGGTGTTTGTCTTCACTATAATCTTCCCATGATGGGAATATATGCACGTAGTGCCTAACAACATTGAAAGCATTGTCTTTTAAACTGGGAATAAATGGAATGGGGTTCCAATCTGCAGGAATAGGCCGTCTCTACAGTTGGGATAGGTCTTCGCCGGTGGACTTCTTGTACTTTTCTTTGGAGTGGGATTTTTTCGTAGTGCGGGTGGTGCTATGGCAAATGAAATCGGTATACCTTTTCTTTGGAGTGCAGGTCCTATGTGGTGGGGCTAGTGGTGTGGCCATGAAGTATGGGTGCACAATCTGCTGAGTCGGTCCTATGTTTTGTGTCTTGGTTGTACAACCAATATAAGTGGGCGTTATCGATTTCTCCGGCACCACCACGTTTTTCAAGGACTTTGCTAGTGCTCCTTCAGGTTCGGCAATCACCCTCTTCCTTTTTGATGTCTGATGCAAAAGAACAACATTTGAGTGGAAAAACATGGTATGACAGCAGATGGAATATGTATTGATAATGGATGGGCATAGCATCTCGAGTCATATGATGAGTAAACTAAGCAGATGGTGGTGCAACAAAGTAGAATAAATGCAAGACAACATATGCAAGATACACGCAATCAATAAAACCTTGCAAAATTAGAACAGGCACCTTGATGGGTGAACAGGACATGTCATCTGCCTTTGACTCCTCGAGGTTAGAATAGTCATTAGAATGATATTCTGAACAAGAATCAACAGGTGGGGAGCGTACGAGTTTCATTACTTCCAGAATGGCACTCAATGCCTTGGTGCCAATTTTGTAAGTCATTGCAGTGTTCCACAATATTCTTCTGATGCGCGGGTTCTGATATTCATTATAATTGCATATAATATCTGAGAACCATGAAAACATAAATAGTCGTGAGATTATCTTTGTAATGCAGATGATATTCTAATATAGGGGCGCCCCTGTAAACACTTATGTGCTATCACTTTGGATTACGATGAGAGAGCTCATGTGTCTGTAATATCGTGCGTGCATTTATATAATTTGGCACAAGTACACAAAAAAATAGGCTCCAGAAGTAAGGATAGCTGGCAGATGATAGGTTCATAATATACTGTATAGATAGTTTATTGCCAAACCATGATAACAAGAGCACACAGCAACTAGGCAAATCATAGTGTACATAACAGGGGTACACCATAATCACAATATATAAATCGGGAAAGTGGAACTGGCTTGAAAATACGGTGTTGTACTGCCGCTAGTAATTGAAAGCCTATCGATCACGTACAGGCCAGCACTATCGAACATGGTAAAGAAGAACAAGCAGATTTTGGATAATAAAATGTTGGTTGCGCAGTGCCCACACATGATGAACCAGAGCGCATTAAGAATGCAACCCCAACTGTCTCTCGACCATTTCAGGCGGTTGGATGAAGATCGTATGTCTCCTAACCCTTCTTCTTCCTCGTCTCTGATTCTTCCCATACAGAACACCTCACGGGCCGCCGGCCGGACCACAGGCCCCCACCGCCTGTGTTCCTCTTCTACCCCCACCCCCCACCCGCGTCAAGTTTTCTTCGTTCAGCGAGGCCCCACAACCACCCGAGCCCCTTGGATCGCACCGGCGAACTCAGGCGAGCTCTGAAAAATCGACTGACCCAATTTTGAAATTTAGTCTACTGTGATTTAACTACTGTGGAATATAAAACGGATCTGAAGGTGCAAACTGGACAAAGGCAACTTCGCAACCAAGACAAGAAATCAGAGTAAAGCAGTGGCGATCTATTTTCTTGCTGCGATAAATAAGTTGAGCAGATACGAAAGAGTACTGCCTATGGTGCGGCGCCGTGTACGCATCTGGTGAGAATTTGAAGGTGCTGCGATAGCGATGGCTGTCGGCGGCGTGGAAGCAGATCTAGGAGGGTAGACGGTGGCGGCGGGGCGCGATGGACGAGACGGTCGTAGGAGCGGCGCCGGCAAGCTGGACGACAGCGGGGATGAAGCGAGAGGACGGGATGCAAGGATCTCGGTCCAAAGGCGTGGATGAGGGAGATCAATCTCTTGTAATGGACGGCGGTTTCGGGGTATCAGCTCCCGCATGGTGGAGGAGGACGGCGGTGGATGGGTTGGCGGACGGTGGCGGACGGAGGAGGGTGGGGTGGAGAGGGTGTTTTGGCGCCCACGGAGTACGAATGGGGAAAAGGGAGGTAGAAAAGAAGGGGAAACCATGTATTTAGGGCGCGCTTGTCTCAAATGCGAGCAAATTTACAAACTTACCCCCGTTTCAAAAGTCTACTACATCACAGCAACATTAGTCGGTTGGGGATAGGACGGTAATCTCGCATACACCGAATATTTGCAGACGAGAGTTTGTTTTTGGCGCCCACCGTGTATGAATATGAATCGGGGAGGGAGTCGATTTCGGCCAAGGGCACACTGTGTTTTGGCGCCCACCGTGTATGAATCTGGGTGAGAGGCGGTTACATCATGTTTGGGTGAAATTACAAACCTACCCCTATCAAAACCTATAGAAATCCAGCGAGATAGGCTTTGTGCGGCGAGGATAGGCGATAGTGATTTCCATCTCATGATTTTGGTTTCGGCGATTCTGCGACTTTCCCGCTTCGTTCAAATTTTGCACAAAGTGCATCGTTTACCGTGCCAACTCAATTAGAATCCCGTTTGTATTCTACTATTTTTTTCGGGCGGGATCCATTTTCAATTGGAATTACATTCTATATACATCATTTTTTACATATATACTTTCAAAAGCACAACACCATTTATACATAAATATGGTTTACAAATGGCATGATATCAGATTCATAAGGTTGTATCCATCAATTTGGATTTTCAAATATTTGAAACCACTTTATGTTGAAATCCAATGTATGCATTCCTCGCTAACTTTCTCCAATTAATGTTTGTTTCATGCGGGTTTTTTTAACTTCTCAAACATGTATAATGTGTTTCACACACGCAACATATAGTGTAATCCCATTTAGACATTAATTGCATATAAACCATGCATTGTTTCTAATTGAAGAATCTATGGATCACCAATATTGATAAACAATATAACATTACACGTGTGCCCAAATTCAAATGAATATGCATGTTTGATACACCAATTTGCGTTATGATATTATCGATGTCGTGATCTCCAGTTTAAATATTTGAATCCGCTTTAATCCAGATATTCGTCTCATATAGCTATCACTCATGCTTATATAGGACTATCTCTCTGGACCTATACACGTTCATCGTCTCTCAGGCATCTCTCGTGCTACCTGTATGTCGACAATGATCTTTTATCTTCGTAACACACTAACGGTACTCTCTCCATCGACCTTCATCACTCTATCTCTCTCTAAGTATTTCTCGCTCCCTGCTATGTGTCTCTAGCTATGATTCTCCATGTGGAATCTCTTTCTCTCACACAAACACAAAACTTTGTCTCCCGGGGTCTCATTTCTCTCAACTATTCCCATGTGTGCCACTCGCACACCCCTCATACAGAGATGTCTTCACTCCTTAGATATGAGAACCTACGACTCTTCCTCTTCAATATCTCCTTCTCACACACAAACACAAACTCTGTCTCCCAGGGTCTCATATTTCTCCATTGTTCTCTTGTATGTCGCTCAAACACACCCTCTCTCCCTAGAGATATCTTGCGTTCCCTCATATGTCTCTCTAGCTATCACTCTCGTTGTGAAATATCTTTCTCTCTCGCAGACACAAAACTCCGTCTCTCTGGATCTCATTTCTCTCTGATATTTGTTTGTATGTGACTCACATGCACCCTCTCACTATCTTTCTCACACCCACACACATAACCCAGCCTTCTGATCCACTCGACTCCTATCTCTAGCGCACACTAGCTAGCATCTTTATCTTTCTATTTATCTGTTTCTCCATCAACCTTCTTTCTCGCCCTCACTCTTGATTCCTATCACGCACACTACATATGTTTCTCTCTACATGCATGCAGTCAAGTGCCCTCTTACACACATATATAACTTCACCCTTTGAACCACCCGACGGTCATCTCCGACACCCAAACTAACAGATGTCTCTCTAGCTAGCATCCCCATCTCTGTATCTATCTGTAGTTTCTCCGTCAACATTTCTTTCTCGCACGGAGTCTTGCTTCCTATCACCCACACTATATATGTCTATCCATACATATGCATTTATAGGTTGATCTCTTTTGCACAATCGTTGCGCCTCACCCCCTCTGCTCGCCATAGATGCATGCTCTAGCCCACACCAGTATCTCTTAAAGACAAAAACACATGCTCAATTGTCGGGCCTTCTTCCCTGCATTCTCACATGCATGCATATTGTCATACCGATCCGTCTCTCCCATGTCGTTGATCTTAGGACTTATGTCTTCTTTCTTTTATCTCGATCATGCGTGCGCGCACATACACACATCCCATGTATACATGTATACCTCTCACACATGCACGTTCAAGGTCTCTATGTCTCTATACGTAGTTAATTACCCTCAATCCTAACATCACATCGAATTGTTCTCCTCTTTTGTGCACATAACTTCCGGTTGGATGGGCAAAACACACACTCACGCTTAACAATCTCCTTCTAGCTACCCCCCCCCCCCCCGCCCCGCGCGCCTCTCACTTTTCCCCTATATCCCCGAAACCAATAAGACCATCCCTTTGTTTAATTCCCGTCTACATGCACCATCAATATATAGTAGTCTTCCGTGGTGTCTCTCGAACAAACACGTTCTCTCGATGTCGACTCCTCTCACGCGCACGCACATTCTCTTCCCTCCTACGGGCATTTTCTCTCTCGCACCCCATCATTGGTGGCCTCTGCCATACACATCACGTCTCTATGATGAAGCCATGCACACTTAAATTACATCCGCCACAGAGGACCCCGGGACACACACACACATACACACACACACGCGCGCGCGCGCGCACGCATGCACGCACCCCCCACACACACACACACACACACTAAGACTCCGTCTCTCTCTCTCTCACACACACACAAACACACACGCGCACACATGCACCCCCACACACACACTTAGACTCCATCTCTCTCTTCCTCTCTCTCTCTCTCACACACACACACGAACTAAGACTCCATCTCTCTCTCTCTCTCTCTCTCTCTCTCTCTCTCTAACACACACACACACACACATCACACACACACACACTAAGACTCCATCTCACACACACATGCTCTACGCGGAGCATTTGTTCCTACCACCCTTCATCCAACCTTACCCGTATGAAGCAATCACCTTTATTTACTTGCATAACATGGACAGATTCCACTTTACTTTAGGAGTCAGCAAACTTATCATCTGTATACCCTTATAAAAAATGAGTTGGCGATGATGGTGTGCCTGCCATCTTGTAATACAGACCATATGATCTATATCTGACGGATAGGAAGCAAACTATGATAATTTTACAAAAGATACCTGCACCTCTCTCCACATCACTATCTCTCGCAACCTCATTGCTCAGCAATTAAAAAAGGAATAAGTCTCTCGAAGAATCTAGCATTCATGGTGGCCGCTGCCGCCTGCCGGCGCTGTCCATCCCCATGCTTCCGCCCATTCCGACCACCAGTCACCACCACGCTCCACTCCTCCTCGCCTTATCTCTCATCTTTCATTTTTTTGATGACATTCTCGAGATACTAGTTTTTCGATAAAATTCTCGAGATATCATTAGTTTTTACACATGGGATTACTCCTGCATGGGTCAATCACAACAGGTGTTTTGTAAAAAATGCATATTGATGTTCCGTGCAATGCACGGGAATCTTGCTTGTAATTATATAACGCAAATCACGAGCAGGAAGTGACATTTTTTTGACACAACCACGTTAACATGGCCACGTAAATCACGAGCAGGAAGGAGAAGGGAAGAGGGCTGTGGAGTAACGCTTTTTACCACAATTTCTTAGGAAACTGAGTGCAATAATTGAGTAGTTTTGCAAACTACCAATACTACTACACCTGAAACGGTTCAAAACCTATACTCCCTTGCCAGTGCGTGCTTCCCACGTGAAACGGTCAGCGTCGCCCTGGAGCGTCAGTGCCACATTAATGCCCGGCCAGAGCGGAGGTCACCTCTCACTGGCGCCGGCTTTTAAGTGGTGCGACGGCCGAGAGAGCACCGCTTCTCAGTGCACGTGACTGCTCCACGTCGAGACTGGCCATAGGACCTGTTTGGATCCATGGGTTAGAGTTAGTTTGAGCTAGTTGGGGCTCAAATAGCCCTAAAGTATCCAAGCATGAGGGTTTAAACTAGAGCAAGTTGCACCGAGCCACCAAAAAAACTATCCCACCCAAGAGGTGCTAAGTGGAGATAGTTCTCATTGGGATCACTGAAAAATCACTTTTCTCTCTCCATGAAGTGCATTTATTGTCAATCTAACCCTGTCACCCAAACACCTCTTTGGCTACAGTTAGTTCAGGGTTAGTCATGAGTTAGTCTAACCTCTAGCTAAGGTAGAGTATCAAACAGGAGCAGTATAGGACATACAAGTTGCTCAGAGCATACAGGCAAATTCATACGTGAAAGGATTTTTTTTCTTTCTGAAAACGGAACGTGAAAGGAATTTTTTTAGAATGCTCTTGGCATGTCGCTAACATGTGATAGTTAACCAACCTTAATAGGCGGCGACGCAGCCCGCCACACTTTGATAGAGACGAGGAGGAGAAGCGTACAAAGCTCTTGGATTACTAGAGATAGGTGTCATACGGAAGCCAAGAAATATGGTGATAGCGTGGGTTAGCCA
Source organism: Aegilops speltoides (assembly GCA_021437245.1). Classification (NCBI taxonomy): domain Eukaryota; kingdom Viridiplantae; phylum Streptophyta; class Magnoliopsida; order Poales; family Poaceae; genus Aegilops; species Aegilops speltoides. The sequence goes on from CM038144.1 coordinate 235,647,685, forward strand.
TGTACTAGTATGATGTAACTACACCGGGCTACTGTGGTTCGTACTCTTCCAGTCCACTGTGGAGATGATTGGTTAATTTTATATCGCTGAATAATATTAAATATTATGAGTGCAGACGCTCCACCACTAGGTTCTTCCACTCTATTTTTTACGTGAGCTTTGTTCATCCTTTTGCCAACACGCGAGACATCTAGCATCAAGGCGCACGTGTTATGCAACGATCGTTCCATCTATATGAAGAACACGTGGCACTGGAACTATGAGACGGACATGTACCCAGGAGTGGATGTACGAACCTGAGTAATGTAGCGCAGTAAGTGAAGTAGAAAGGCACAAATGGTATGAACATGCGTGGCATACAGCGTGTGTTTGGTTGCGTTCTCGTCTCAGCATAGTTGTTCCCTCTTCATGCATGCTCAACTCAACACCACTCTTCATGCATGCTCTCTTCATGCATGCTTCTAGTGTATTTGTGCTAAACTAGTGTGGACTCATGCACCCTCCATACACTCTACCAAACACCCAAAAGAAGGGAACTATTGGGCGGCATTTATCTCTTACTACGTACTACCACTAAATGTTATACGTGCAATGCACGGTGATGTTATGGAGTACGTGTCTAAGTACTCTACTACTACTATATTAGTTGGAGGCACATATTAACTTTTATATTTGTTTACATGTATGCCCCGAGACCTTCCAACTAGACGTGTCTTTCTCTCCAGGTCGCACTTTGTATCGTTCATACAGCTAAGTACTACTACGTGTGGTCTCCGACCCAGAAGTGGAAGAAGTGGAGACGCTCTACCACGATGTTTTTTATGCTGGGCTCTACCACGCTGTTCATGTCCCACTCCTTTCGCTGACGTGTGGGACATCCACACGTGCCGTGTTTGGCACCCTTCATCGTAAGAGTTGAAACGCTAGCATTCATCAGAAATAAAAAATAATTATAAATCGGAAGTGATACTATTTTTTTGCGAACCAATCAACAGTGATACTATACCACGTGGTTTCCTTGCTCCTCGATATCGGAAAGAATACTTCCGTTCGCCAACATGTGGGACGTCGACCATCCTGGTCCACTTGCCATGCACGCAGAACTCCAATGGAGAGTCACCCAGGTCGTCGCGCCGCAGTAACAATGACTAATGATCGCCTTCAAATCACAGGCCCACTTCCCACTTTGAAGTTGCTCGGACGAAGGAACCATCATGACTTTGTTGAATTCCGCTTCTTGAAGAAAACTACTGTACCAGCAGTACTGCTAGCTACAGTATTTACTGCAACAGAGGCCTCCTTTCGTTCATAGGATAGGAATATGAAAATCATAGGAAGTGAGATGACATGCATCTCAAATCCTATAGAGAAAGAGATGCCATTTGATGCATAGGATAGGAATTTATCCACTTAGTCTAGGCTAATGTACTGGTAATTTGCTCTAAAAACTACAATAGTAACTAGTAGTCTTGGTACATGCTCGTACTCGCATACGCACACACACACTAACTACTAGTACTACTACTTCTCACATGCTGGCCAGATGCCGTCGTTCTCCTTCCCGGCTTCGTCAGCGACACCCCACCGTACTTGGATCTCCGCGGACCTCTCCACAGCAGCGCGTGCGTCCTTTTCTTTCTTGCGGCGGCGGGCCTCTCTTTTCTTTAGTGCTTTCTGACTTTTCCGCTCCCTCTGTGCGGCTTTGGCCGCCTCTTGCTCTACCGCCCATTCGGACTTGGCATCTTCAAATTCCTCCCACATAGTTGTGAGGTTGCGAGCGGCGATGAACTCGGCACGGCGGGATGCCATCGCTTCCCTACCATTTTGTGTGCATTCGTTGGCGGCAAGGAACTCAGCGCGGCGGGATGCCATCGCTGCCTTACCGGTTAGTGTGCGGTGCGGTGGCATGAACAACGCTTGGTGAGAGCTCTGGGGTGGAGTGGCCGGACAACCGTATAGTGCATTGGTTTGTCAAGAGCTTAAGGACAGAAGAGAAGCAAATTAGGATTCCCCTTCAATCCTGGTCATTTATTACCGAGTAAAATACATTGGCAGTCATCGAACTTCTCTTGATAGCTCACTTTGATCATTGTATACGAGATATGGTGATTATACGGTCGCTGGCTCAGCGTATAGCTCCGTATTTGTATGGTTGACCAGTCAAACAGTCCGCATGCGCCTGAAACGGTCACTGTCTCTCCAGAATGTCAATGCCGCATTCACTGGACTTAATTGCAGGTGCAATTGGTGTGTCACTCACATGCGGGCCAGACGCCCGTTGGGCCCACATGTCAAACACCCAAACGCATCTGCAGTTAAGTCACTGAAGCAGCGCCAGTTGCCCATCCGTCTGCCGTGGCTCATTGCCATTCGCCCGCTATATTAACTTGAGCCCCAGCTCCCAGCCATAGCCAAAGACCCACAATTATTCTCCTCCGGTCCCTTCCTTCTGTCGGCACCACTTCAACCATGGCCTCGTGGCGCTCCGAAGCTCTCTTGGACGTACTGTCGGAGGAGCGAGCGAGGACATCGGCGGCTCCGCTCTGGCGCGCTCAAAGCTCTCTTGACGTACTATCGCAGGAGCAAACGAAGGAGATCGCCGGCACCCCCCGGGCCGCCCTCCACCGCCACGACCACGAAGCCGGCACGCGTGCGCGGGCGTAGCCGGCAACGAGGAAGGGTAGTACATAGTAGGTCGCCGCCGCTCTGGTCCCGGGAAGGCCACCGCTACTCCACTCAGTCGACGCCAAGCTTGGTGGGGTAAACATCGGCGACCGATTAGCCGCTGAGCGGCGACATGAGGCGGAAATCTTGAACCTTGTGCTCGCGGAGGAGGAGGTTATCGGCGGATGAGGAGGAGGCAAAGGCAATGGCCGGCTTTCTCGGGTTCATCGCTGGACATGGTGGTCGGTGCCGCGATCGTTTAGATTAGGTTCTGATGGGTTTAATACGGTTTGTGCGAAATATGTAATGAATTTCGTCTAGTTTGTAGGAAAAGTTTTCGAAATGTAATGAATTTCATCAGGTTAATTTCATCCGATTAATTTGAAATTTGCTTTGTTTGCATGAATTTCGTCTGGTTAGTTCATATAGTTGTCGAAAGGTATGCGGGCAGCATCGGATGGCATCCATCAGTGTCCTCGGACAGATGCCAGTGTAAATTTGTGGGCCAGCGCTGGAGATGCCCTAACTATCATGCTATAATCGCTAACAATCCTCCATTATTTGGCAGGGAACAGTTATCCCTCGATCAAAATCAGATCAACGGTGTTTCGCACTCCTCCCGCGTATGAGTGTAAACTCTTGCTTACATAAAAATGGAGCAAGTGGACGGCACTTTAGCACGTCATATCACTCGAACTAGCTCGCCTAACGAGCGGGAAAGCACCGCCCTCGTCATTTTGTTCTGGATTTCGATCGATCAATTGCGCGAAAATGTTACGCTTCGCAAGTTCTAAAGGAAAAGGCGGCACACTTACGACTCGTATGCGTCGCCACCCTGACAGTCCGGCTTGCACGCCGCTCACCAGAGGGGACACGCGTTGTCTTGCAATTTCACTGACATGTGGGACCGTACTTGAATAAACCGTCGATATCCGTTATCTAATCGCTCGGCGGGCGTCGGCTGAGAAGAGAGAAACGGGGGAGGGAGAAGAGATCGCCCGCCCGTCGCGCATGGACTCCAAGAAATATATGGTGATAATGTGAGGTAGGCCATGCTAGAGTCCGGACCGCTTCCGGAGCCCGCTCTCACCACCCTGGCCCCTCAAGGCGCCAGCTGCCCGCTGCATGCATAGCAAGTAGTCCCCGCTTATGTGGAGGAGAGAGAGGCATTGACAAAGTCAAGGAGTAACAGTGGAGACAATAGCTTTCATCAAAAAGAAACAATGAATACTCGTTGCTCGTCCTCTATATCGGAAAGAATACTTTGATTCGCGGACAGGTGGGACGTCGACCATCCTGGTCCACCTGCCATGCATAAAATCATCCTGGTCTACCCCGGTCGTATCGCAGACCCAACCTTTCCCACCGTAAGTTGTTCGGACGAAGGAACCATCATCCCTTCGTTGAATTCCGCTTCTTCAAGGAAACTTACTGTACCCACAATACTGCTACCACATGCGAAGACTGGACGACACTGTACCACGTCATATCACTGAAACCCACTAGGCCAAACTAGCCCGCCTAGGTCATCTATTTTGGAACGGAGGGAGTACGTCTCTGCACTGCTATGATTTTGTGTTGCACGTTCTCTGTACTTTTGCTACGATTTTCCTACCCTATGAACCAAATGAGGCCTGAATGTATGTTGACTATTGTCTGATCGATCGCTAAGCCTACAATTTTAGGAGCTAGGGCTATTGGTCGATCGTCGAGGGATAAGTATAAGCGTACCACGAGCTCATCAGCCCCAACGTTTCTCCTCGGTGAGTGTTTTGCAAGTACTATAGCCCGCACAGTAGCTAGCCTACTAACACCAAGAATCATCAAACAAGCCCTACTGATATGATAAATAGTTCAAACTTACATCTAAGCATGCCATATATTACATCAAAAGTTGGTGAGGATACATCTGTTTCCATAACTCGGAGAGGGTTCGCATGATTCATCGCATGATTCACTATCAAACAAAAGTAGCAAGATCCGCCCACACAAGACAGTGCACTAGCCCTAAGATGATTTGATAACACACATCGTTCTGGAAATTAAACACAGGGCAATGCAAACTACCCTGAAGGATTAGCGCGACCAACTATTTCTTGTCATCGATCTCTCAGGCAATGACCACAACACGGACAACGGCATGGGAATCGATTTCTAGGGCGATGTCCACAGGACTGACCGCGACATCGGAATCGATCTCTGGGGCGATGTCCACAGGATGGACAGTGGCATCGGAATCGATCTCCGGGGCGATGCCAACAGGACGGGCCAAGACATCGGAAATCAAGGACAACCACCGGCACCTGCACAACACTAACATATTAGCAAGCACATTGCAAATAATAAAAAAGCAAGCACATTGCAAATAATCAAAAAGCAAGCACATTGCAAATAATCAAAAACCACAACTATGGTAATAAGCCATTATTTTTTACCTTGCGCAGCTCATCGCGGGATCTCATCCCTCCGAGGGCCACCTCCTCGTCCTCAATGGGGGCAATCACCTTGCCAGGGGAATACTGCTTCTCAACGGCGACTATCTCCTCAAACTCGGTCTTGAGCCTCACATAGGTGGCAATCATAGCTCCTGGGGTAGGCATGGTGAGGCCCTTGCTGTTCTTCCAACTTTCTTTGAGGAGTTCGTCCGCCAACGTCCTCAACTCTTTGGCCAGTGCTTGTTTCTTGGAGTTCTTCGTCTCCATGGGTTGGCCCGCCAACATGGTCAACTCGTTGGTCAGTGCTCGCTTCCTGGAGATTTCTGTCTCCAGCGGGTTGTCCGCCGGCAACTCTTTGCCTAGTGCTCCAGGATCCATCAATGAACTGACAAAAAAAGCAATCGAAAGGAAACCACAATCGCAATGAAAACGGGAAAAGAATAGGATGTGAGAATCGGTCGGTGCTTCGCAAAAAGAAGATTATTGGAATGAAAATATAGCAGCATAACTGATTCGCCCACCTTTCCTTCATCGGTAGATAAGAAAAATGGCGAAGTGAGTAGCACCGGAGTGAGGTTTTCTTCAAGAAAGGGAAGAAAGGGATTGAGCAGCGCTCCAATGAAATGATGGTTGCCGCCCGGTCCAACTTGGAGGCCACCTTACCACTTCTGGTAAAGGTGTGGGTTTTGTGATATGACGGGTCATGACGGCCACACCAGGGTGACAAGTGAATCTCGACTGTAGCACCTCGCTGTGATTTGGTGGATGGCACGTGGGCCAGGATGCTTTGAAATGTCATTAACTTGATTTTAGTCTCTTTAGTATTTGGATCCAAGCATGGATGAGGCTAACAAGTTTTAGTCCCACTACTTTTAGTCATGAGACTAAAACGTATCCAAGCACTCTCTCAATATTGTGCACCGTGACCAAGGCGGAGAGGAAAACGAAAGAACTACGTAATTAATGCATGAGTTTAATTAGGGTAATTTTGTAAAGTACGAGATACATTCCTCCAATCGCAAAATGCCTTGGTTCATGAGATTTGAGATTTGAGCGCTATAAACCGGAAGGGAGGGGGTACTGCACATGGTGTAGTCTAGTCACTTGTTTTTTTCAGCCGAAGTCTAGTCACTTGTTGAAATCTCTAGAAAGGCAAATACTCCTTTCCGGTTTACAGGTCTATACTACTCCCTCTGTCTAGGTGTGTAAGTTATCTTACGAAAACCAAATAGTCACAAAACACTTAGGCGCGGTGCATTAACTTCTACCTTGTTTCTTGGTTCTTGACATACGTATCAACCTATAAGAGATGAGAGGTGTGCATGCTTTTAATGACTTGCAATGGCTAGTTCATTGCATGAAATGCTATTAATTAGCAAATAAACATTGATGACCCCAGGAGGAAACGGTGCTAAGCGCGTGGACCTATGCAGAATGAGTATCAACCAATGGATTATGGAGTTTAATTGTTAAACAATAGCAATTTTGTCTCATGCAAGAGCCTGGCTAGTACTCCAAGGAACCGCACCACGCGAGCATTCACAACTGCCACGTTCGGTTTGCACTTGGCTCTTCGCCTCTTCGAGAAGATGAACAATGATGTTACTCCTACTTCTACAGTATCGAATCCACTACTGCATGTCCGTCCACCTCGTGCGGGAGGGATAGCGTGTAGCGAAAGCTTCTACTTACTTCTCCTACCTTTGCGTCCATGACAGGTGGGCCCAACAGGTGGTTGGCCCACCTGTCATGCAGCCAAAGGCATGTGTAGTTAAGGCACCGGAGCTCAGTCCGCGAGGGAGAGGGCGTCGTAATAATCAAATTTCTTGGGCTTGTACGAGTTGACTCGACACATCAAAGCACTGCTTTCGATAAAAGTCTTTTTACACATTTCAAATGGGCTACTTCGTATGTAGGAGTAGACATATTCTGCTTCTTATGTACTCCCTCCGTTCCAAAATATAAGTCTTTTTAGAGATTTCACTATGAACTACATACTAAACAAAATGAGTGAATCCACACTCTAAAATATGTCTATATACATCCATATGTAGTTTTTAGTGGAGTCCCTAAAAGGACTTACATTTAGGAACGGAGGGAGTAGTCACTTTTTGCAATCTCTAAAAAGACTTATATTTGGAAACGGAGGGAGTACAACGCATGCATGCATGCCGTGACGTTCCTTTTGATACTTGCATGTGTTGATTTGATGCACCTGGCCAAATTTTGACTATAAATTTAACTAACCAAATTTTCATGCATGTCACAAAAAATCATGGGGCTGTTTGGATTGTGACTATGTTTGTCTTATTTGCCACATTATTTTTCCCACACTTGCCTAACCTGAGTTGCTCAAATTGTTAGACACACTTTGGCTTGCCTAAGGGAATCATGCCACAATTTTTGTGTCTATGACATGTGGGGTACACTGCTAATAAAAAAAATCTTGTCTTACGTGTGGCTAATAAAAAAGACTTATATTTAGGAACGGAGGGAGTAGAAAATATAAATAATAATGCATGTTGAGGAAACCCACGTTTCCACTAATTTTAGCCGTGGGCTTGTTCACAATTTTTACGAGGGGGTGGTTGTTCATTTAATGGTGGGACTTGTAGTACTACCAGACTTGAAGAATACAAAGTGCGACCTGGCACACCATAACACCACTTGGAACAAGCGGGTAGCTATCTCAAAAAACAATCGACAACTAAAAAACCGTGACCTCGCATGTAGTAGTACACAATTTTAAACGATTGTTTTGATGGAGTGAAAAAGGAAAACTACCCTACTACTTATATATAGGCCGGAGCCTCTGCGCTTGCTTGGTAGGGCTGCTCTATTCACACACTCTCATCCTCTCCAGATCTAAACAAGATAGGGGTCGTAACCCTGTATTTCTCCCTTCAAAACACACTGGCTTTCTATCCTCACCGCTGGTTACAGATCCGGACGTATCCCCCTCCGCCGGTGAAGGGGAGGAGGGGCAGCGTTTAGGCCGTCGTCGACAGCAAGGGAGGAGACCCACTGCCGGCCGCATCGTTATCTCTGGCCGAGCGCCGGCGCGGGAGGTCCTCCGATCCCTTCGTCATTGCCTGTTGGCGGATCCGGCCTCCCGCCACCCACCTATCCACATCCCGACGACCTTCAGGTATATCTTTGTTCGAAACCGCCTTAGCTCTACTTCCCCAACTTGCTACGTCGCTGCATGTGCATCATTTTCTACCTCTCAGCACCTCTCGATCGGATGGTCCAACGTCACCTATTTTTTTTCTATTGTTAGAGGTAAAGCTACTTCATGGAGTCGAATCTTGTACTCCCTCCGTCCGAAAATACTTGTCATTGAAATAAAGTGGGGGTGGGGGAATTTAGTATTTACATCAGACTTGGTACAAATAGGAAGGAAAGGGGATGAAAGTAGTACAGACTGGTCATCCAACTGGTCTCTTGGTCGAAAAGGGAAATATAGGGGTAACACTGTACACAGTGGTATGACCAGGACTAGATTTGCTATCCACACATAGGAGTAGGTGGCTAGAGTGAACAAAAATGGGACCAACCCAGATAAGTTTCTTGGATGTTTGTTTCTCGGGGCAACAAACTATGAATCAGCACTTTATGCCCCTGTTTACGTACATGGTGATGTACTGCTGGTGCACCCACTGTCCCATGCTCTTATACCAAATATTTAGGCTCCGTTCGAAATAAAGGGGTAGAAAACATAGGTCTTGATGAAAATAGAGGAATAGGAAAGGAATGTACGTATAAAACTATGGAACAGCGAACCGGAGGAAACTCTCAAGAGAATGTGTTCGGATGGACTATGAAATGTACAGGTTTGTTTTTTTAGAGTAGCATGCTTGGCAGTATGAGATGCTATTTGTTTATTCAGCTGCACAGTGACTACTCTTTGATAGAGGCAAAGGTGTCCCGTCTTTCGATGAGATGGTGGATTTCGCTTTGGTGGAAGTCGACTTTGACGATCCGACTACGAGCGTGCGAGGACGTCGCGCCTTAGCAATCGCTAAACCAACTCCGAGAGGTTATTGACCACGCCGAGCACGATCAACGACCACGAGGGTCTATTTCTGCGAGCAAACGAAGAACAAGCAAGAAACTGAGATTGCAATCTGGATATTGCGAATTTAAGATGAAAGCTTTATTGATCAAGGTGGGGTTCTGTGGCGCCTTTGTCCGGTCGTTGAACACAAACGGCTGCGAAGTTGCAGCTATGGCGAACTTTTGATCTAAACAAAACCCAAGTCTAAAGCGGTGCCTCGAGGGCTGTATATATGGAGGAAGAGGGGTGAATTTCGTGGCCCTTGGTGGAGGGTCCGAAACTAACCCTATCTCTTGTTTCCCCACACATACGGACTCTAAAAATAGCCTATACTAATGTATTTCGAAATTACATGGGCCTGGCCCAATAATAAGGTGACGAACACCTAGAATAGCCTATGGACGAATATTATGAAGTGGCATCTTGTATATTTCGTCCAAGGCTTCATGCACTCCTTATGGTGGCTTCAAAGTCCTGAAATCATGACTTGTAACTCCGTTCTTGATCCCCTTGCGCATGCCATCAACTCCATGTGTGTTCTTGCTCCAATGTTCATCCTTCTCCAAGCTAGGCCCTTCATTTGTAAGCAAAACAAATGTATCCATTTTAGGCAGCATCATATTCTCATGAACATTAGAATCATTACCAAGAAACGAAAGTACCTGGTAATTTAGTTGGCGTGCGCGAGCTCTAGTAATTGGTCCAGTATGTATAGCAGCAGGGGCTGTGGGTGTAACAATGGTATTGATGTCCTCATCACTCTTGTCCTCACCTCCAGTACCACACATAGGTTGATTTCTTTATTCCAGCAAACACAACACAACAACCTGTCTAACGCATGGCAGCGAGCGCCTGCCTCGGGCTTCCGCCCAAAAAATGAGCAGCGCGTGGATGTTTCTAATCCGATGGAATTAGTACTACCAGACCAGCTTTCCTATGAAACACTATTCACCTTTCCCATGTTTCGAACAGTTGGAAGGGAAAGAATACGACAGGAATTGTGTTCCTACGAAAATCCTGCACCAAACCTGTGAACCGAACGCAGCCTTAGTTGTTCTTAATATAATGTCCCTGGTAAAAATGAAGCCATGCCACTATTTTTTCCTGTAATTGTTTGAGGCTCTGACAAGTTTAGCCAAATGTTTTTGCCTGTAATTGTTTGAGACACTTACTGTTTCCTCTGTTCCTTTTTGTGCAAACAGGGATTTCCAATTCACCTGGTTGCTGTTGTGACCTTTTGGTGCACTGCACAAAACTCTTCTTAAAAGAAGTGACTTTTGTGCTGTTTAACTGGAATGTCACATGGAACAGTTGGTTCATTTTGGTGGAACTGCACAAAGGTAGATCTGTGTTCCAATCCTCATCATCCATATTGGCGCCATAACCTTCCTTTAGGTAAGGATGATATTTAATGCATGTGTTCATCTCTATTTTCCGACTGCCATTAGAAAATAATGCTGTTTTTTACTAGTACACTTGTACTCCCTCACTGACAAAACCAATTCTGAATTAGAAGGCCAATCATGTACTTGGTTTCACCAACTAGTGAGGAGAAAGAGAAACAGAGCATGAAGAGGAAGAAGAAGAAGAATAAACAGTGCCAAGGCGATCTTGCTGAAGCGAGAGGCCTCAGTCGATGCTATTCGAGGGCTCCTGCAACGACTACCTTACATGTGAGACGATCCTCTAGGGAGCCCTTCCACTTCTACTGTCTCACTTAATTAATTAGGAGCACTTAAGTACGAATAATTTATTACTTCCTAATTTTCCTGTTGGAGTTAAACAAATCTTTAGTAGGACCCTATGCTGAATCATGTACATGTGAATGTTTGTTTATGGAGGTGAATCATGTGGTGGAGCAGGGAGGGACTATTATTAGTGTCATGACATAATAGTGCTATTGTTGCATGTCAATTTATAGCCATTGGTTCAATGAGGCAATGTTTTGCGTATTGTCCATCATGAATTTGATGCTACTGTTTGAGTAATATGCTAATGTCTTCCTATCCTTTCTCACTAAGCTAATGAAGGTTTCACCTTGTTCCTACTTGTGCAAACAGGGATCATATTGTGCCAATCATACATTTTAGTGGAACTACACAAGACAATACAATGAACTGTATCCCAGCTAGTGCTTTAACTCTGCTGGAAGTTCTTGATAATCTTTTGATATAATCTCAGCAGTGGTAAACAAGAGTGATTTCGACCATACATTTGAAGTGCACAAAAATATATACTATTGTGTGATTCCAGTGAGTGCTTTATCATCTCTTATGGGACTACATGAATAAGCTTTTTTTTCTCAGGTTGGTACGGGCCTAAGGCCTTCATCCATATTAATTTGCTGTCATCTCTATTTGTATCGTGCTACTGTCATGAGAAACTCCTTTATCTTTTCACTTTTAAGTTTTGCAACCTATGATAAATGGCAATGCTTTGAGTGTTGAGTTGAGCTAATTGGCACTGATTAAATAAACTAATACCTCTCTTTAAGCAAGACTACTATGTTGCTAACTTTACCCATTAATATAATGAGGGTGCTTCTATTTGTTAGTGTATGTTTCATCAACTAGTCCCACTATTACAGTAATCTCACTTTCTCAATATATGTGCCAACAGGGATGCTCGATTTTGGTGGAACTGCACAAAAACTTTGGGTGCTTCATTGCCTCGACAGCTTCCGTCCTTTCCTGTCAGTCGCTAATCTCCGCTTGCTTTCTTCCTTTGTTGTCACCGCTATTTATCTCGGCTTCAAATAAAGGAAATAGTAATTGATATGCTACCTCACACAGGTTGGTACTGGTCTTTATCCTGATTATTGTGCCTGTCATATGTATTGGTAATTTGGTATTGTGCTACTGTTTGCCGATTTCATAAAGGAGTAATTTGGAGCCTGAATTCGCAGGCAAATCATTACATCGGGTGATTTCAGTAGAACTGCACAAAATGGACAGATGGACGGGTACTTATGTTGCTGCTATGTACTACAAAGTTCACTCATACAATTATCGATGTTGACAAGAAGTGCCTATATTCATTCAAGTATCAACCGGCGTCAACCAATTGTCAAACTCCAAGTATTAGGAGAGTGAATGCAAAAAATATTGCTTGGTGCATAGCCCGAAAAACATGATCCATCTTTGGTCCCAACTTGTGCCTTTTGGTTATCGGCACATATGGTAGTGAACTACATGGCATGGAGTCTAAAGATTCGAGACAAGTTGGTTGACGCAGTATATTCATCTCGGGACTTAATCACCACGCACACCAAGGATGCTCCATTTCAGTTGAACTGCACAAAAATTTGGGTGGTTCATTTTCTCAACAAATCTCCTTTCTAAATGCGCAATGTAGAATTTTGGCGAGATACGGGACCAAGATGAGCCAGTAAACTAGTTGGATGAAAGTAGTGGCCAAGTTGCTCAAACCTCCGTCGGCACGAGGCCACTATTTGAGGATAAACCTACAAGCAAAGTTCAGATTGTCTGTGCTGCCTCTTATGTACTCGAAAGTTTACTCGTACAAGAACTAATTTTAGCAAGAAGTACCTCTGATTGAACACCATTTACCAGTCTGTACCCTAGGTAATTAAGGTTCGTCCATGGATCATATTGGCTGTGATCTCAATCATTTGGATGCATAAACATACTAAAAATGTGTATATCTGAATCTTTTTGTGAATTATGTATGAATATTGTCGTGTGATCTATCAATCATTTGGATGCATAGATATGCTGAGCTTGTGTATATATGAATCTTTTGAGTTGTTGATAGTGAATGTTGGCTATGAATATGAACACGTCATGTGAACCTGAGTTTGATATGAATTGCAACAAAACCAGTTATAACCCTTCTCCTCTCAATCTGCGACTCCACTATCGTGTTTTCCCATCTCCGAGTCATTCCCGTTCGGGGCCTCACCGTCGTCCACCGCCTCGTTGTGTTCGGTGCGGCATGGTCAACAAATGAGAGTCATCGGAAGAGGACTGTACATGGAGAGCCTGACGGCTGGGACCCACGAGGTCCATGGTCGCACGCAAGGAAAGTTCCTCCTTATTAAGCTGAAAAAAAATTTCCTCCACCTGACAGCTGGGACCCACCGGCTATATCTTTGCACGGAAGGAAGTGCCTCCTTGTTTTGTGAAAAAAATTATTCATCCCGTTGACAGCTGGGACCCGTCAGATTTGGTGACTGACTTGTGGGCCTGCTAAGTGGACGTGTACGCACGGCTTTGTCAACTTAATCAACAAATGATTCTAGCAGCTCGACCGTTGGATGTTAATCCAACAGCCGTACTTCTTCTTCAACCTCTGTTCTTGCTCCTGCCTCCCGTGGGCGGCATATGCCTTGCCGCCAAGCACCAACCGATGAAGTTTCCTACCTCTCCATCGTGACTCCACCGCCCGTCTTCCCCATCTCCGGTCGTTCCGATGCAGGCGCGCTCAAAGACGGTGGTAAACGTGGTCGACAACCGAGAGTCATCGGAAGATGATTGACGTGAGAGGTCGACGGTGGGGGCGACCACGCCCATTGACGCATGCATGCAACGGAACGCGGCGAGGTCGGCGTGGTGGTCGAGCGACTTCCATCGAAGTATCTTTGACGTGGAGAGTATCAGCTAGGTCCACGGCCGTAGCAAGTAAGTGCCTCCTTATTACGCGGAAAATAATGATTCCTCCACCTGACAGCAGGGACCCACTGGACGGGCCACCGTATTTTGTGAAAAAAAAAACATTTGCCCCCTGGCTGCTAGGACCCACCTGACGGGCCACCGTATTTCGCGAAAAAATGCCCCCCGCTGTCAGCTCGGACCCACTGGAAGTGCCTCCTTATTACGCACAAAAAAATGAATACTCCCCTGCTAGCTGGGACCCACCTTGGTGGGAGGCTGACTTGTGGGCCTACTAAGTTGACGGGGACGAAGGGCTTTGTCAACTTAGTCAATATGAACGATTCTAGCTCTAGTGACCGTACGATGTCCATCCAACGGCCGTAGTGCTTCTACAACCTCTGGTCTTCTTGCTCCAGCCGCCCAAACCAGCGCCGGTCGTGCCTCATGCTCTTGCCTCCCGTTGCCGGTTGTGCTGCCGCGGAGGACTCACCGCCCCCTACAATTCCCACCGCTGGCCAGGCCCTACAGCGACGGCAGCCTCACACCGCAGCCGAACTAGTGAACCCTCGTACTCCTATCCGCACGGGCTTCCACTGCCGCGTCTTCCCCGGCTCCGTGTTGTCCCCTTCCTAGGCCTCGCTGTCCTCCACTGACGTGGTGCTCTCCGCGCGGCGTGGTCAACGTGGTCAAGGAACGACTTCCATCGGAAGAGTACTTTACATGGAGAGGCTGACAACTGGGTCCACGACCACAGCCCAGTTTTTTTTGTGATTTGCCAAGTATGTCGCTTTGTTAGGCATGTTGGGCTGCAAATCTTTCAAGATGAGGGGAGCTTTCATTCGGCTGGCCGAGAAAATGGCCCATTAGTAATGAGAAATGGACTGTACATTTTTTAAACACATCAAAGCGGCAATTAGTTTCAAATATCTTTTTTTCATTTTGAGATTTTAAATTACATTAATTTTTATGCATGGAGAATTGGTTGGATTTTATATTTTTTTTGACTTGGATTTTATATTGATATACATTTAGTTTTAAAATCAGTTTGAATGTGAGTCGAAATTTCGGGATTAAAAATAGTTCGAACCGCACCGAAATATGCAAAATTTCGTATAACTTTTTAACCGTGGCCACAATATGGGCTGTAATGCTAACAAAAAGAATATGGGATCCAAAAAAACCTTAAGAATTAGCAAATGGGCTGTAAATTATTAGAAATAATGGCAGATAGGCTGTATGCTATTTTCCATAGATTTGAGGCTTTCCTAAAAAAAGGTTGACGCACAAGCAGTGACTATTGGATGGCCATCCAACGGCCGTCGTGCTTCTTCAATCCTGCTCCAGCCGCTCAAACAAGCACCGGCGGGACTGCCTGCTCCCTCCTCCCCGCGGTCGGCTATGCTGCCGCGCAGGCATCACCGCCCCACCGTACTCCCATCGCTGGCCTAGCAATCCCTCTACTCACCCACACCTGCTGTTATTCTCCGACGACGGCAGACGAACCAGTAAACCCTCGTTCAGTCGTACTCCCCTCCGTGTGGGAAACAACTGCTGAGTCTTCCCTGCCTCCATGTCGCTCACTTCCTAGGCCTCGCCATCGTCCACCGCCCTGGTGCTCTCGGCGCGGCCTGGTCAACATGGTCAACGACCGACATGCATCTAAAGTGGACTGTACATGGAGAGGCCGACAGCTGGGTCCACGGCCGCACGCAAGGAAATGTGTCCTTATTACGCGCAAAATAATGATTCGTCCACCTGACATCAGGGACCCACCGAAAGGGCCTCAATATTTCGCGAAAAAAACGTTACCGCCGCTGACAGCTCAGACCCACCAGCTATATCTTCACACGCAAGGAAGTGCCTCCTTATTACGCACGAAAAAATGAATACTCCCCCTGTTAGCTGGGACCCAGTATAGTGGTAGGCTGACTTATGGGCCTACTAAGTTGACGGGGACGGAGGGCTTTGTCAACTTAGTCAATATGCACGATTCTAGCTCCAGTGACCATACGATGTCCATCCAACGGCCGTAGTGCTTCTTCAACCTCTGGTCTTCTTGCTCCAGCCGCCCAAACCAGCGCCGGTCGTGCCTCATGCTCCTGCCTCCCGTGGCCGACTGCGATGCGGCGGAGGCCTCACCACCCCCTACTACTCCCACCGCTGGCCAGGCCATCCCTCTACTCACCCACACCCCTGTTATTCTTCGGCGACGGCAGCCTCACACCGCAGCGAACCAGTGAACCCTTGTACTCCTCTACGCATGGGCATCCACTGCCGCATCTTCCCCGCCTTCGCGTCGTCCCCTTCCTAGGCCTCGCTGTCGTCCACCGCCCTGGTGCTCTCAGCGCGGCGTGGTCAATGTGGTCATGGAATGGCTTCCATCGGACGTGGACTGTATGTGGAGCGGCTGACAGCTGGGTCCACGTCCGCAGCAAGGAATTGCCTCCTTATTACACGCAAAATAATTATTCCTCCACCTGACAGCAGGGACCCACTGGACGGGCCATCATATTTAGCGAAAAAACGTTTCCCCCTGTCTGCTGGGACCCACCAATTACATCTTCACACGCAAGGAAGTGCATCCGAAAAAAATGATTCGCCCCCCTGACTGCTGGGACCCACCAGCTACATCTTCGCACGCAAGGAAGTGCCTGACAGTCGGGACCCACCTGGTCGAAGCGTATCGCAGAACGGAGGAAACGGCCTTGTGTTCGACCGGCCACGTTCGAAGCGGGGTCCTGTTGATCGGGAGGGGCCTGGCGTACCGCAAAACTGAGGAAATGGACCTCCTACGGTCGAAACGGGGGTCCTGTTGATCGGGAGGGGTGTGGCGTACTGCAAAACGGACTAAACGGACTTGTTGGAGCGCTACGGTCGAAGCGAGGGTCCTGTTCATCGGGAGGGTGTGGCGACCGCAAAAGCGGACTAAACGGACTTGTGTTGGAGTGCTACAGTCGAAACGGGGGAGGGTGTGGCGCATCGCAAAATGGGACTCCATGGGATACTGTTCATCTACACCGTCGACCTCCTCCAGCCTCCACGGGCTACCGTCGACCACCTCCAGCCTCCACGGGCTCCTGTTCATCCAGCCTCCACCGCGCGCTACTCCACCGGCTACTGTTCAACCACCCCTCCACGGCCACCCCTCCACTGTCTACTGTTCATCTAGCCTCCACACCACGGGGTCCTGTTCAACCACCCCTCCACGGCCACCCCTCCACTGTCTACTGTTCATCCAGCCCTCCAACGTCTACTATTCATCCAGCCCTCCACACCACGGGGTCCTGTTCGACCACCCCTCCACGGCCACCCCTCCACCGTCTACTGTTCATCCAGCCCTCCACACCACGGGTCTGTTCATCCAGAGGCAACACCACCGCCATTGTTCATCCAACCCCTCCCCGCAACGCCATTGTTCATCAATCCATCGGCTTGATTAGCGGCGAGAGCGAAGAATCGCTCCATCGGGTTCATTAACAGCCATCGATCAATCACTCGGGTTCGAAGAACGTAAGCTGCGCAAAGTCTGTCGCCGGGTTTAGTTAGAGCCCAACGCCTCGTCGGGTTGATTAGAGCCAACGCCAAGACGCACACGCAGCGCATACATGACGGAGAAAGCGCGATCGCTCTCCCACCGTGAATCGTAACTCCCGATATTTTCCTCCCCTTGCTTCTACCACGGTTTTTTTTCGTCATGGACGGCCCAAAGAATGTCATGCGATTCGTCTCCGCCCGCCCAGGACGAAAAGCCCATTTTCTGTCATGATTTTTTGTCATAGAAGTAGGATCCCACCACATCTATGATGATACCGGGTTTTGTCACAATTATCGTCATAGAAGTGTCATATGTATGACAGAAAAAAAATTCGTTCGGCCAAAAATGTAACGGATGTGTGTTTTTTTTGTAGTGCATCTGCTTACTTTACACATAATGCAAGTGAATATGACACGTGTTCCTGTTTCTAGAACATACGTGTACATGATGAGCACATCTCCCCTACTCCACCATCACAGGTGCTTGCTCTTACTTGGAACTGTTATATGTGGTTGCGTTTTTCGTATGATGTCTAGTTTGTATTGCTTCTGATTATGTTGAATTGCATCTGCGTAGCTTACAACTTATACCTGCAACGATCACTTACCCATAAGACACATTTAACTTGGGACTATGATGTAGGTTGCATCTTGCATTGTCTTCTAGCTTTTACTGCTTCAAATTTCTTGAAATGGCACTTACGACGAGACACTTTTTACCAGATAGAGTGATATTGGTTGCATGTTCATATGGTGCCTAGCTTTCATTTCTTTTAATTTTGTTGAAATGCCTTCCTCTTACTGTTTTTTCATACATATTCCATCCTCCTATCGTACGTGCGAATATGAAACGCTTTCTTTTTTTGTATATATTCCATCCTCCTATCCTGCGCTTTCCTTACATCAAAGTAGTGTTCGTGTGTATCATGCATCAACCAGTTATGCAGAGCTAATTTTATTCATCTTCTTGTGGTTTTGACTTCATAAGGCAATATTAGAAAATAGGAAGGAAAATAATAAGTTAGGGGATGTTGGTGGTCCTCCGCACCGACGCAAACAGAGACTCTCTAGATTTGCCACAGCTACTGCTAATGAAGTTGAAGTCCCAAGTCTACATGATGAGTTCATCTCCCGTACTCCACCATCGAAGGTGCTTGATCTAAGTTGACAGTGTGATAATTGGTTTCATGTTGCATATGTTTTCTAGCCTGTATTTCTTCTATTTTGATTAAATTGCACCGCTTTGAGTTTATCGTTATACATGTGCATATGACATGGCTTTCGTGTCTAGAATACACTACATCTATCTATCATACCATGTTCTTACATCAAAGTATCTTTGTTGTGTATCCGCATCATCACTCATGATTGGGCGCTTTTAACATGGCAGTTTGATAGTGGTTGCATCTTGCATTGATTTACGTGTTGTCTTGCTTCTAATTTTTGAATTGCCACTTATGACAAGACACTTTTAACTTGGCGAGTAATATTGGTTGCATCTTTTATATGGTGTCTAGCTTGCATTACTTCTATTTTCTTGAAAATCCTTCTGCTTAGTTTGCACATCGTAGCTGTGAATATGTCATGCCGTCCTGTTTTTCTTACATATTCCATCCTCATACGGTTGTCTTACATGAAAGTATTGCTTGTCTGTATCATGCATCAATGAGTTCTGAAGAGAGATTTAATTCTTTTGTGTTGTGGGTACAACTTGACATGGCAAAGTCAAAAAAGAGCAAGGAAAATAATATAGTAGGGAGTGTTGTCACTCGTCAGGTGAAACGGAAAAGGATCTGCCGTCCAAATTCTGCTGGTGCTTATAGTGCAGTAGAAGGTCCAAGTCCACCGGCTAAATCTACAAACACAGTATCACCTGCTCCACCAGCTGCAGCATCTGCTTCAACTGTACCAGCATCTCAACCAGTTACTCGTTCGTTTGCTCGGGCGGCGGTTCCCAAGCTGCCTTCACACGTAACACTACTTCAAGCATCTGCGACACAACAAGACTTGGCAAGATCAGATGAACCTCATGAGCATCAACACCAAGATGGTACCTGACTGAGTCAAGTTGCAGTTGCATGCTCCTTTATATGTACTCTCACAGTTTGATGTACACTAACACTTTCCATATTCGTTGTTGAACTAGCACCACGGCGCAAGAGGAAACATACATCAGGGATAATGGTTGACAGATTAAAAAAATCTAAAGGAGGAAGAATGGAGATACATTTTGAGGCAGGTTTAAACAGGCCACGTGATGCTACGGAGTCAGCCAAGTTAGTATCAGAGGCAGCCGTTGTCGTTAGGTGTCATGCACGTATTCTCCCAATGTGGATCCAGTACAGGAATGAGAAAGACAATACCCAGTTTAACACCTTCCTTAACCATTTATCCGTAAGTAATGTTATTCATCGGAATTAGTAATATTGTCTTGCTCTGTCCCATACTTTCTAGATTCCTCCTAATAAGACTCACATTCTTTTTTCAACAGATGAGGTTCAAGTTGGATCCGAAAGATGATGCAACTAAACTAGCATGCACTCATGTTTTTCACCGCTCTCATGACGATGTCGGTACCACCTTAGAAAATCACACTTTGAAGGCAAGGCTAACAATGAAATCGCCCAAACATCTGCAGTGGAATATATTACAGATGAAGACTGGACAACCCTCATTAAACATTGGTCTGATCCAAAGTATCAGGTAGGCTATATGTATTTGATCAGACCACATATTGAACTTGTATTTATGTATGTGCCTTACAAGTGTATCTTCTTCTAGGCTAACTGTTTGAAGAACAAAACCAACCGTTCTAAAGTGAAATTCCAACAGATAACAGGATCTTGTAGCTATATTGCACACTACGAGGCTCTTGTAAATAGCTGCTACTTCCTTCCTTTTTTTGTGCCATATTATCGTATCTATATTGACTTGTTCCAAATACAGAGGAAAGCCCGGGCGAACCAAAAAGAACCTGAACCAAATGCAGTGCAAATCTTCAAGGATTGCCACACCAGCAAGATGAAGGGCATGAGCACACCAGTTCAAGCCACTGTTGTAAGTCCTTACTCCTCCTGCCTTGAACTGATTGGTACTATGATGTGCTCATTTAACTACTTGGTTTGCAGAGAATGTCAGTTACTCTGTTCACTTTCGCACACAGTTGTCTTAACGTATCATTTCACCTTACATGGTTTAAAAGAGATGAAGGATATTCTTTTGGTCTTGATCTGTAATCTAGTTGTTATGTTCACGTGCGCACACAATGATAAAATAGCCTGTTTGTTTTATATCTGTTTGCCCATGATATGAATGATGTCATACTATGTTCATCCTACTTTAAACCATGTCTCTTTATCCTTAGATGTCAACGAATGTGAGGAAATAGATAATACAGTAGGCATGCTACATGGACATATGTTCCGAAAGTGATTTTATTATGTAGTTGGCACTACAATACATTCTGATGTATTACAGTCGTTCACCAAAATAAGTTATGTATAAACGTTTAACCTACTTTGTTTGTTTTTATCTCATTAGTAACTTATCTGGTACACTAATCTACAAGTTCAAACTTTCAGGAAGCTATGGAACAAATGATTGAACAGCCACAACCACCTGAAGGTGACGAGGCTACTACAGGCACAATGATACCTCTTGCTGCAGTGCATCAGTATCTCTCCACTAACAGTGCAAAAAGCACCTTCCTACGTAATTCTTGGTTGGTTGTCAAGGTAACCTCGTCCAAATCGCCTACTGAACAAAATCTTCCTGCTAGACAGAGTGATATATCAGTGCTCCAAACACAAGTCCAATCCCTAATGGACGTTGTTTCGGAAACAAGAATAGTGGTTGAGAAATGTCATCAAGATATGAATGGTTTTGAAACCAGACTATCAGACATTCGCTTCGTTGTTCAAGAGCAACGGTGGAAAAAGGTGGAGATCGTGTTGTTCCATCTGATTCTACAGCCTCAAACATTAGCACTTAGATCAAATGATCTGTGCTTCTATACATTTGATGGTGCTTTTATCTAGAAGGACTGTAAACTTTATGCCAACAGGCCTTTTGTTGTATGGTTGGAATTCATTTTGTTGTGAGACAACATTTATGATGCTGCCACAGGCTGTAGTAATTACGATGATATTTTTTTATAGTGTAGGTTTATCTTAGTAATGTATTCGGCCGAAAGCTTCGTAGGAGCCCAACATGCCAACATTCGTCGGGCCCATTCCAATTGGGCTAAAAACAATTATGGGCCGAAATTGGCATGTAGCCCACTAAAAATATCTGGGCCTACATCAGCAATAAGCTTTCATATTTTTCTGGTAGGCGTCTGCCCATAGTGGGCCTTTAACAGGCCTAAACATAATTTGGGCCCTCAGTAAAAATAGGCCGTTTACAGGTGTAAATATCTCGAGCCCATAAAAAACATGGGCCTTTAGTAGACCGAAAGTGAGATTGGGCCCTGATTGTGCCAAATAACCCACTGGACTTAGCAGGCCGAAATGGTGGCCCATTTACGATGCGGATCTTTGACAAGCTGAAATTCAGACGGGCTGTAAATGCGCCGACCTAATACACGGCGTTTAACAGGCCGGAACTTCGGTCGGGCTAGATTATCGTCATTTTTTTATGGGCCGTCAATGGGCCCGATATGACGTTGGGCCACATATGGCCCATGGTTTATGACCGGCGTTAACAGGCCAAAAATGACAATAGGCCGAAAGTGGCCCAAATCTATAGTGGGCCTCTAACAGGACGAAAGTCAAACATGGCCGAATATGACCCAAATCCTTCACAGTCGTTTATGGGCTGAAAGTTTTGATGGCCTGTAAATGGGTCCAAATGAAGCCGGACCTTTAACAGGCCAGAAATACACGGGGCCGTAATTCAGCCCAATTACTTAGCGGACTGTTAACGGGCCAGAAGTGACCATGGGCCGCGTTGATGACAAGTTTAGGACAGGCCGTTGACGGGCTGATTTGATAGAGAATGTTGGGCCTTTAGATGGGTCGACCCATTATGGTCTGCAGAATCTTGTGGGCCTTTAGCTGGACCGGCCCATTGTGGTCGGCAAAATCTTGTGGGCCTTTAGCTGGGCCGGCCCATTATGGTCTGCAAAATCGTGTGGGCCTTTAGCTGGGCCGGCCCATTATGGTCCGCTAAATTTTGTGGGTCTTTAGCTGGGCCGGCCCATTATGGTCCGCTAAATCTTATGGGCCTTCGGTTAGGCCGGCCCATTTAAACTTTGTGGGCCACTTTTGGGCTGGTCCACATGTCAACATATCATATGCCCATCTCAATTGTTGGATGAGTGACAACTCTGCCAACGCGGAGCTGACGCGTGGATCCATCAGCCAATGAGAATTTTACACATGGAAAATCGGCATTGGTCGTTGCTGTTAACGGGTTATCGGATCCAAAATCCGACCCGATAGCTTAATGGCGTTCCGTTACGGTGGATGCCACGTGTCGGTCACCCTTGACGAAAGCACTTCTGTGACGCGCGATTTATCGTCATGGAAGTGGACACTTTCGTGATGATAATTTTGGTAATGTCATGGAACACTTCTATGACAGCACAAGTATGACTATCTTGATTTTGTCATAAAATCGTCATGGATGTACATGCATGACAGAAAACGCGACCTACTGTGACAAACACGTATCATCACGGAAGTGTATTTTTTTTGTAGTGTGACAGGCCAAATTGGCACATCTCCTATGGGTCGTGGGCTTAAATGGACCTGACACAAGTAGGCCTTATATGGGTCGGCCTGCTAATTTTTACTGGGCTGACCTTTTTCACTGGGCCACTATTGGACCGCGCCATGTGTCGACCTATCATAGGCGCCTCCTATCCAATGAGTGGATGACATCTGTCCCAACAGTGAGCCGACACATGTTTCCTCCAGCCAATGATGATTTTACATGTGGAAAATCCCCATTGGTCAGGGCTGTTAACGGGTTATCAGATCCAAAACCGGACCCGATATCGTTACGGTGGATGCCACATGTTGGTCACCCTTGACGAAAGCACTTTTGTGACGCGCGATTTATCGTCATGGAAGTGGACACTTCCATGATGATAATTTTGGTAATGTCATGGAACACTTCTAGGACAGCACAGGTATGACTATCTTGATTCTGTCATTAAATCGTAATGGACGTACATGCATGAAAGAAAATGCGACCTACTTTGACAAACACGTATCATCACGAAAGTGTATTTTTTTAGTAGTGTCTGCTGCTTGCCTCCTTTGCACCAAAGAGGAAACTTGTACGCTGTGCCCACTGGCGCCCGCCTGGCCTTGGTCATCGTGCCTCATGTCAGCTGAGCCTCATGAGGTGCACCTTGCATAGAAGTCTCCGCTCCTCGGGAGCCAGCCTTAGGAGGCTGATCCCCTTGGAGGTCTTGGCGTTGCCTTCCTCGCGAGGCTTTGCCCCTCATGAGGGTCTTGTGTTGTTGATGCTGAAGCTGGGCCGTACCAAGCCGTCGATAGAGCCACGCAGTGGGCCGCAGGCACGCAAGTCTGGGTACCCCCGTATCAAGAATGCCGACAGTAGCCCCCGGGCCCAAGGCACGCTCGGACTTGGATTATAGGCGAACCAAAGGGCAAGTGCGGAGCGCCACGGGCTCTAACTGCCTGCGGCCTTGAACGACATGTGGCAATTGATGGGACGTGGGCGTCTCCACTTCCCCATGCTACCTCAGCAACCATCCGCGGCTGACAAAAGGGGGCTGACACTTGCCGCTGAGCCTACATTGCCTTCCTCCCATCTTGCTTCAGATCCCCTTCTCTCCGCGCCGTAAAAATCCTCAAGATCTGCCGATACTCCCCACCAAGCTCTCGCCCGATGGCCGCCGAGAGAACCAAAGCTCCATCCCTGGCTACTGGCCCCGCCTGGTTTAAGCGGGCGCTGATCACACCCTCCGTCGCCAAGGACAAGCTCCAAGCTACCCTTCTCCTGACGGCGAGCGATGATAGCGAATGGGGGAAGACGGCGCTCCGGGTTGCCTTGGTCGTGCCAGAGCCCGCGAACACTACCTTTTATCCCTTCTTCCCGCACAACGTCTGCTCCAGGCTGATTCCTCCCTTCTCCCGCTTCTTCTACGCCGTTCTCCACCATTACGGCCTCCACGCACTCCACATTCATCCCAACTTTGTCCTCCTTTTGTCCATCTTCTCCTTCTACTATGAGGCGTCCGTGGGAGTGATGCCCTCCGTCGCAATGCTCCGCCACTTCTTCTACTTCCGCGTGAACAGGCACCAGCCCGCTTGGTGTGCTGGCTTCGTTGCGGCCCATGGCAGCAACACAATTTCCCGCGCTGGGAAGGAGGAGGAGGAAGTCCGGAACAAATGGGTCCTCATGGACGCCAAGTTCTCCCACGACCTGCTAGAGCTGCCGACCGAGCTCCCAACCTCTAAGAAAGGGTGGTCTTCCGACAAGATCATCGACCCCTAGTTGAGGCCGCTGATGAAGAAGATGGAGGCCGACGTGGAGGCCGAGAAGCTGACGGGGGCCATGATTATGAAGGAGTTCCTAACGCAGCGCCTGGCGCTGCTCCAGGAGTTCTGCCGCCCCTTGTGGAAGCTTGGACGTGCCGAAGACAAGATCCGGCTGCACCGGGACAGCCTGACTGACAAAGAGTTGAGCATGGTCCTGATTTCCTTGACCGGGAAGGACCCGAGTGGCCCTCCAGATGATTGCCTCCCGCTATAACGCCAAGAAGATGGGGAGAAGATCGCCACCACCATGCCTGCCTTCAACGAGCGCGGGCCCGTGTCGACGGGGCCTCCCCCGCCGGCCGCCTCTTTGGTGGACCTGTCCTCCGGCGACCCTTCCTCCGAAACCACCGAGGAGGAGGACGGGGAGGGGGAATCCTCTGCATCGAGGCAGAGAGACCTCAGCTTCTCCGACGACGACGACGACGAGGGCGCCCATCCAGTCATGGAGTTGGCTCGCCTTGCCGGGGTCACCATGAGATCAGGGGTGGTCTCCTCAAAGAAGCTGAAGCGAGCGACCGTGAGGAGAGGCAGGTTGGTGCTGGTTCCCCCAGTCAGCACTCCTTCTTCGCCGTCACCATCCCGTGCGGCGCCGAACGCGTGCTCTCCTACTCCCAAGAGTGCAACACCAGTCGCGCCTGCGAAGCCCGCTCTGATGAGCCTGAAGAGGAGCTACGTCGCCTCAGACCAATAAGTGTTCTTTCTTGGCCTCGCTCCTGAATCTCATTGCGATGCTTAGTATATTCGTTTGATGTCAGGCCGCAGTCATCGGTGAAGAAGAAGAAGGAGGGCGCTGAGGCTGCCATGGTCGGGCATGTCACGGCGGCTGTCGTGGCTTCAGCACAAAGGGGCGCAGCGGCTGCTGCGCCTCCAGCAGTGGCACTGTATTCTTAGAGCTCGGAGGCCCAGCCTCGGGAGGAGTCGGCAGGGCTGACCCTGGCGGCACCCACCCCCGACGCGACTGCTGAGGTCGCCAGGCCTCCAGAGCCCCTTGTTCTCCCTGCTACTGCAGCTCTACCAGTCTTGGCACCAGGAGCGCCTCCTCTTCCACCTACCACGCCATTGGGCCATGGTGCTTCTGCCGCCTCCGGGGCCCTGGAGGAGGCCCGATCCGCACTGGACCAGCCCCGGGGTGATCTTTGAGGTCCAAATCGATGAGCGGCATCGGGGCGCCTAGAGCTGTTCTAGGGGTGGCTCCTGGCTGATGCGTCTGTCCGGGCGGCCTGGAGTCAAGCCGCGGTATCCGTGGAGGGGGCCTGGAAGGTGGCCAGCATAGCCGCTGCCGAGCGTGACCTGGCACTGAAGGAGATTAAGGACGCATAGGAGCGGTGCTATGCAGCGGAGGCTGAACTGAAGGCACTCCAGGATTAGCAGGCCGCCTAGGCCAGTCAGCTCTAGGAGCAAGAGGAGAAGCTGAAGGCCCAGGAGGCTCCGGTTGTTGATGGCGATGCCGAGCTGAAGCAGGCAGCCAGGAACAGGCCACGGAACACAACTGCCTGAAGAAGTTGAAGGAGGAGGCGGAAGCAGCCCAGGCGTCCCTTGCCGAGGCCAACAGGACGGCCACCATGGAGCGCAGCACCTTCGTCCTCCTCGAGGCGAGGTTCCAGAAAGCTCGGCATGAACTCTTTGGGAGCGATCCCAAGGGGATAGTGGTGACTCCAAAGGGGAGCCCTGCCGCTCTGCTCCCTAAGCTCGTCGAGGCGCTCGAGGACGTTTTTGCCGGGTTTGGCTCCATGGTGGAAGGTGAAGCTCGCATACACTCGGCCCTAACGTGCGCCTTCAGCCATCTCTATTTCTGGGATGTTAGCTTTGACTTCATCGCCTTGCTCGAGCCCATGGACCCCGACTCCTGCGACACTGTTGCTGACGTCATGAAGGGTCTGGTGGAGGCCCTGCTTGTCAAGTTCATCGCCGTTGGCCCCGCGGCTAGATCCGAGGGCAAGGGCAACAGCGACATCGTCGATGACGAGACTCCAGCGACGGGCGATGGCGGCGGCCAAAGCTGAAGAGGTGACGCGGTGGTGGTGCTCCTTACAATTTTTAGTCTGTAATATGTAGCATGCCTTGTGGAGGTGTTAAAACTAATCCTTGGAACAATGTGTTTTGTAATAATTAGCTTATGGTTCTGCGACTTCTTTTTCCGTTTGCTTTATTGTTCTGCGTCAGCAGGACCGACCCCGCGCATACCTCAGCCACGGCTGGGTCGTCTCAATTGCCAGGACGAGGCTAGCAGGTGAGGGGCTACGTGGCCAGTTAGGCTCCTGAGACACGATGCTCAGGAGTCCCCCTTGACGTGTGAACAACTTTGGAAAGGAGGTGCGAGGGCAAGCCTTGCATTCTTTGTCAGCAGGGCCCGGCCCTGCGCATACCTCAGCCACCGTTGGGTCGTCCGGATCGCCATGAAGAGACCAAGGGGTGAGGGGCTACGCAGCCAGTTAGGCTCCTGAGACGTGATGCTCAGGAGTCCCCCTTGACGTACGAACGACTTGGGAAGGGAGGGACAAGAGTTAGGCCTTGGTGTTCTGCTTCGGTAGGGCCCGGCCCCATGCATACCTCAGCCGCCGTTGGGTCATCTGGATCACTAGGATGAGACCAAGGGGTGAGGGGCTACGCAGCCAGTTAGGCTCCTGAGACGCGATGCTCAGGCGTCCCCCTTGACGTACGAACAGACCATCATACCTTTCCTCACTAGGCTCTCACTCGGGAGGGGCACGTGAAGACCCGGTCCGTGGGACCTGGCAGGGTGGCGTACGCCAGGCGTGACCTGAGCATAGCCCTTGTACCTAGCCCACTCGCGCTACCCTCCCAAGGGAGAGCAGCGCGGTGAGGCTAAGCACTGAGCCCAGAGGCTCCATGAGGTTGCTGCAGCTGCGAGGCTACCCTCAGTTGTTTATCACTAGCGCGGAGCATGGCTCTTCAGCCCTTGCACGGGCATAGCCGCTCCTCGGTAGTGCCGACTGCCAGCACGGAGCATGGTGCTTCCACTGGTGCATGGGAGGGGGCTCCCTCTGAGGAGAGCCCCCGAGGCGTGTGCAGCCCCGCCCTAACACGTGGCTTGCCTGGCAGGGCTGGAGGAGGTGCGTATGGGAACTAGTGAGGCAGCGCGGGACTCACGAGGCCCTACCTCAAGGCAGGTGGCACCTGAATTTGTTCGGGAACACTTGTGTCAGTCTTGCAAGATGGTTAGGCAACCTGCGCCGAATGAGTCTCCTGAGGTTATTGCATGAGAAGGCCAGACACCAACGACCCCAAGAGGTGACGTGAACGGGGCCGGCCTGCCAGACAGAGCTTAGTGGTTGGGTTTATCGACGCTGCAGGGACTGACCTGAGCACAGACGCCGTGCCTAGTCTTCTCATGCAAAGGTCCTGAACAAAAACAATCGGCACGCGGCACTAGTGGAGGCGAGGCACCAGGTCGCGCCCTCACTCATCCGCCCGCGATTAGCTCATGCGAGAATAAGGCACCAAGGGCCATGGGAGGTGACATACACGATAGATGGCCCGTGAGCCAGAGCTCAGCCTCTTGGGTTTAGCGACGCTGCAGGGACGGACCAGAGCACTGACGTCGTGCCAATCCTTAATTATGAGGCAGTCGTGGGTGGGCTTGCAAGGGCGCGAGATGTTCTTGGCAAAGAAGTGTCGGTCATGCAGTTGATAATTTCAAGGCAACTCATAAAGGAAGGTAAACTAGCTCTGGTAGACGCAAAAGGAATACATGTCGCAGGGATGGACCCACGTGACTTGGGGACAATGCAGCCCGAGGGGCGCCCCCAACCGAATGAACTAAAAGATGTCACCTGGCACCGTTGCTGACGGGATGTCCGGGTAGCAGAATATGCACCCTTTTGAAGTCGCTCCTCATGAGCCGCCTTGGCTCTGAGCCTCAGGAGGCTCCGGGGGCCTAGAGGGCTCCTGAGGATCTAGCTCCATCTCCACCAGGATCGCCTGGTGCCTAGCCTCCCGAGACGCTAGGACGTCCCGCATGCGGTGCTGAAATGCAACAGCCATGCTCGGCATGCCGAAGGGCATGCGAACATAGCTGTGCGGGGGACCCTCGCATCGGCCGCCATAGGACGGCCAAAAAAGCTACAGAGACTCGGCTCTGTTGAGCCTTGAGATGTCGATGCAGACGCGGAACTCTTTACCCTCTCCAGGGCAAGGAACCGCGCCTAGCGGTGGGCGGCGATCGCCCTGCAGAACCCTTGCTTCCCGAATCTCCTCAACTGCCTTGCTGATGAATTCCTGAGCACCTGGCGCCCCACGCCCTGTGCCTTCTCCAGGGAAGCGTGCATCGAAGCATGCCTCCACATGGTGCCCGAGCGCCTCCCTCATGACGTTGGCTTGGTCTGAGGCCCTCTAGAGGAGAGCCCTCGAGCCCAGCCTGAGAGGGGCACCGGGTGCACCTTCCTATGTGAAAGCTGAGGGTGCCCCATCCAGGGACGCGAGGCTCAACATGGCACTGTCAGGCAACGCCGCCTCATGAGATCCCTAGCCCAGCTGCAGCTTCTTCGTCTTCGGGGCGACCTCAGGAGGGAGGACATCGCCCTCGTCTTTAGGGTTCTCGACTACTGCAGCTTGGTAGGCACGCTCAAGAGAGCACACTGCGTTCTTTTCCTCGCAGGCGACCGTGATGATGCCGCTGCTCCCTGGCATCTTGAGGACGTTGTAGCTGTGGTGTGTCGCCGCTACGAATTTGGCTAGTGATGTGTACCCGAGGATGGCATTGTATGGCAGACGAATATCGGCGATGTCGAAGTCGATGAGCTCGATGTGGTAGTTGTTGCGCTTGCCGAAGGTGACAGGGGCGAACTTGCCCTAACGGATGAGTGGAGCCGTCGGTCACTCCTCACAAGGGCTTGGTAGGCTGAAGCTGGTGGTATGGCACTTGGAGCCTGTTGAACATCTGGACATAGAGAACATTGAGCCTTGCTCCGCCATCAATGAGGGTCCTGGTGATGACCACGTTGCTGATGACGGGTGAGTAGAGCATTAGGAGTACGCCGGCAGTGGTCGTGCACTTGAGCAGGTCGGAGGAGTTGAAGGTGATGGTGTATTTGTACCACCTGAGCGGGCGTTATCGGTGTCAAATCCGGCATATCTCGTAGTAGGGGTCCTAAGCTAGGCGTCTTGAAGTGGTGGTAACATGGACACGGATTTTACCTAGGTTCGGGCCCTCTTGATGGAGGTAAAATCCTACGTCTTGCTTTTGATTGTATTCATATGGGGATAGTACAGAGTATATGTATCTACCACGAGATTGTAGTGATGAATATGAGATTGTCTATTGACTAGCCTGGCCCCGGTTTATATAAGACACCGGAGACCTAGGGTTTAGGAGAGTCCTTGTCTTGAGCGCCAAGTATTGTGGAGTCTTCCCTGTATGCGGCAGGGATTGTCTGAACTGGCCCAAGAGTATATGGCCATGGGGGTCCACGGCGCAATCCAACTGATCAGGAGACGACGTGGTGAGCACCCCCTAGTCCAGGACACCGTTAGTAGCCCCCTGAACCGGTCTTCAAGTTGGGGACGCTCCTCGATTATTCTGAACTGTTCTTCACCTTCGATCGTTGGTCTTGAAAATTGGTTCAACAAATCTTCTCGTCTTTGATCTTGAGGATCGCCGAGGTGCATCCGAAGAGTTTACACGTCGGGTATCCGAGGAGCCCCGTTAAGTTTTTGGCCTTTATCAATGCCTTGTCATTTTTATGCCAGACCTCGGGTTTGGAGTTGTTCCCGAGCGGCATTGTCCTCTTGCATCCGAGCTCCAACACCGGGCTACATTCAAGGTATTTTTAGCAGCCGAGCACCAACGCCGGACCGCTTCCGAGCTCCAACGCCGGAATGTATCCGAGCTCCAACGTCGGACTATGTCCGAGGTCCAATGTCGGACTATGTCCAAGCTCCAACGCCGGACTGTATCCGAGCTCCAACGCCGGACTATGTCCAAGCTCCAACGCCGGACTATGTCCAAGCTCCAACGCGGGACTATATTCGAGGTGTCATAGATCACCTTGGTTCAAAAAAGTTGAAGGAGTTTAGCCGATCTTAATGCCAGAAATGCCCTCAAGGTGCGTGTTGGCCAAATATCCGAGATGCACCTGAAGGAAAAAATCAAACCGCTGACCCTAGTAGCCCCTGAAACTCAGGTCGATTCATAAAATCAGCCGGAGGATCAATTCCCAGGTTGGCAGCATACTTAGGGATAGAAACGCGGTGTGCAAAGTCCTCGAGACTCAGGTTGGGTGCGGCCGACCAACCTGAGGATAATAATCTCCTCGAAAACTATATTGCACTTTAAACTTTCTGCATTGGATTGTCAATGCAGTAGCCCCCGAGACACTGGTCGGGTGGCAACACCAAATCAGGGGATCGATGTACCCCTTTAATATTTGTAAATGATAAGCATGAAGCCCAGTAGCCCCTTAGCCTTAATATGGGCACGGGTGGCCGAATTAAGGATCGATGTCCGAAGTAAAATCACAAATTATGTGTAATGATTCTATGTATCCAAGTACTTTACATCATTATTTTGACTCGATTGCGACCGTTTATCAGTTGAAAGTGGCCCATCGTCAGCTTCTACCCCTTGGCAGATACTACGCAGGGTATTTCCACACTAACAAAACAACCCTTATCCGACGTCTCGGTGCCCGGAGGCGGTTGTGTTGGCGGAAACAAGGCAATCATATATGCGGGCTTTATAACTTTCACTTAGTCATAGGAGCTTAAAGTTGGGAGGCTAGCAAGTAGCCCCCCGGTTAGTGTTCGGCGACAGCCGAGGTCAAGCCGTAAACACTTCGGCCAATGTTATGAACAGCCCGTCATTTAATATAGTCGTCGGACCGCTGGCCATTTTACGCTTATTGTGACAGTCAGTTTTCGACTTTCTCCACTTAGGTGCTTAACCATGCGAGCTGGAAGCACAATCGCAGTGGTTCTCCCTTTTCACACATAGCCGAACAAAGCGGAACATAAGAGGCAAGCACAGGAGCCGGGCAACCCAACTATTGACCGAAGACACAACTCGAAACTGATGCATATATAGCAATATTCGAGAATTTTTGCCGAATCTCTAAAGGTGTCCGGTGTTGCACTGTGGGACTTACGCGGAAACACACAAATAGTTGAAAAGTGCCATAGGATTGGAAAACCAAAAACGTCAGTAAAAACTCGACGTCCGAACTAGATCAATTGTTCGGTGCCAATCAGAAAATTGGTCTTAGAAAAAAAAGAATTGTGCTTCTGTCGTGCTTTAACATGACACCTCCTATCTCAAGACTTTCAAGCGGGTCAGCCGACGGCTTCAACCTCCTATCCGAAGGCAGAGTACTTCTCACTAGGCCAGTTTAGCAAACTTTAGCGGCCTCGAGAGAGAAATTAGGCTCCTCGGCTATTGACCACACACTTGCGTTGAAAAAAAGGAGTGATAGAAAAAAGACTTTGCAACGACTAAGAAGAAGAACACTTACTATAAAACAGCTCACATAAATTTAAGAGCCCCCGAATGACTTGGGTAAAAGAATTTTATGTATAATGATTGTATGTACCGAAGTACTTATATCATATATGTGTTCACCCAAACTTTAAACGCGTCTTAACTGACCGTCGGCTTCTCCCTCTTCGGCCAAGGGCCGAAAAGTGTTATGTACTCCCCCTGTCGAGAATATCGACAGTGTTTCCGATAACCAGGCAATCAGGCCATAAGGCTGTAACAGACAAAGCGCGCTCAGCGAACTTATGCTATATTACGAACGAAGTGTAAGAAGCAACTTCGAAGAAAATAGTACCCCCACCGATGCCTTTCTTCGGTTGCTCATTATTACTATGAGACTTGTGCAATAGATTTTTTGTACTCATGAGTTCCGTTGTGTGCCGACCATAATTGAAAACAATAAGAGCGCTAGCTTTTGGCTTCACCTAGTCTAAGGTCAGAGCTCGGAAGACCTGGTCGTGACAATCGCAGAGGTGCTCCCTTTACTCCCTAGCCGAACAATCGGGAACGTAGGGGTAAACATAGGAGCAAGGCAACCCAGCTTGCTGAACACTTAAGTCAATATGGTGCATATTGTGGCGTAATACACGAACAAGGAATGAAGCCGTACAAGTATAATCATATGCAAGAGGAAAGGCTTCATAAAGGAAGCCCCCCAAGTAAACGGGGTATTTGAATTTGTGTGTCACAAACAAAGTTTTGACAAGTTTC
Organism: Aegilops speltoides; assembly: GCA_021437245.1. Classification (NCBI taxonomy): domain Eukaryota; kingdom Viridiplantae; phylum Streptophyta; class Magnoliopsida; order Poales; family Poaceae; genus Aegilops; species Aegilops speltoides. Next base: position 235,680,702 of record CM038144.1, read on the forward strand.
TCACAAACAACTTTGTGCCAAAAAAGAATAATGGTTGGTCGAACCGAACAAGATTTAAAACTGAAAGTTTTTTAGTATGAAAGCGACTTAGCTGGTTAATGTGCTCGGTGTTGATGACGCATGCCGAGATTGTGGCGGGACGAGGTCCCAGCCCCCGAGCCGGTTCCGAGATGATCAAGCGAGGAGTTTGGCATTCCAAAGTGGTGACATAGCACGGTCGATGTGGCGAGGTGAAGCCCCCAGTCTGGCCGAGGCGTGATGATGACGTCGGCACACTAAGGTGAACACGTGTCGCAGCCGAAGTCGTTAACACAGGGACGCGCACTGAGGCGACGCCACAACTTGATCGATGCAGGCCGGACGGCGACGTCGGCCCACAATGTTGACCGCGTGACGCAGTCGAAGTTGATTACCTGCACACATAAAATGGTGCAAGCAAGAAATAATCAACAATAATAATAGTTGAAAGAAAAAATGATTATTTGCACAATTAAGTTTATGCAAGTAGATAAAATAAAAATAGTCCGGCGCCACGGTCAATGTCAATGCAGGGCGTCGGCGTGATGCGGTGGAGGCGTGCCAAAGCCTGAATTCGCAGGGCGGTCCAAGTTCCGGATGCGGTGTTCGCCGAAATCTATTGTAGTAATCCGAAGAAAGGTTATTCCCGAGATTGGGACCCGATCCGCACACCCACTGCCTGGTGGGCGATGAAGCGATGACATGCGATGCTGACAAAGGTTGGCTCGCCGAGGTGACGACGCGGATGGAATGATGACGTTGGCTCACCATGATATTGTCTACATGCATGAAGTAGCACAAGACAAATAATAATAATAATTAGAGAGAAATTTTCAATAGAATTATTCACGCGAATAAATTATTGGATGAGATGTGGCCTGGCGGAAGGACGATGTTGGCACGCCTTGATGACGGCACGCTGAACCCGAGCGACCGCGAATCCATAACGGGGCACAGTGTGTTATCATCGGATACAATAGTGCACGGATGCTGCAGTCCAGATCCCGATTGAAATCTGTGAACACAATTAAAAAAACTGGCAGAAGAAAAAATCTTGATGAACTCGACTGACGATCGATATGTCTAATTGAAAAGATAGCACATGATTTCAAAAGTAGCTATAGGAGTAAAAGAAATCTGCACCGAAGTGTTGTAGAGAGCTTCACGTGAGAGATAGTAGCTTGATGGATTAGTACGATGCATCAATCAAACCTCGATTGATATGCCCCAACTAGCAATACTAGTTGATCGCTTCATGGGAAAGAGCATGAAAAAGGATCAGTGGCCAGAAGCATAAACAACCTCAGCTAGATTAAATAATAAAGAAAAAGGCCAAATCTCCCTGCGGCCGCCGCCTAGACGAACTTGTGTGCTATTGAACCCAAGCAATTCATATAGGGCCCCGGTTGATATAAGACACCGGAGGCCTAGGGTTTAGGAGAGTCCTTGTCTTGAGCGCCAAGTCTTGTGGAGTCTTCCTTGTATGCGGCAGGGGTTCTCCGAACTGGCCCAAGAGTATACGACCATGGGAGTCCTCAGCCCAATCCAACTGATCGGGAGACGACGTGATGAGTACCCCCTAGTCTAGGACACCGTCAGGCGTGTCGCCTCGAGCTTGGGGAGTGCTGCATGCACCCCGCGCGCGAACTGCTTGAAGACGCGGTGAGAGGCTGGGGCCTGGGAACCGCCCAAGATGCAGTCGATGGCACGACGCTCCTGGAAGCTGATGTCTACTACACAACCTTCTTCTTGTAGACGTTGTTGCGCCTGCAAGTGCATAGGTTTGTAGGACAGTAGCAAATTTCCCTCAAGTGGATGACCTAAGGTTTATCAAACCATGGGAGGCGTAAGATGAAGATGGTCTCTCTCAAACAACCTTGCAACCAAATAACAAAGAGTCTCTTGTGTCCCCAACACACCCAATACAATGGTAGATTGTATAGGTGCACTAGTTCGGCAAAGAGATGGTGATACAAGTGCAATATGGATAGTAGATATAGGTTTTTGTAATATGAAATAATAAAAACAGCAAGGTAACTAATGATAAAAGTTAGCACAAACGGTATTGCAATGATAGGAAACAAGGCCTAGGGTTCATACTTTCACTAGTGCAAGTTCTCTCAACAATAATAACATAGATAGATCATATAACAAGCCCTCAACATGCAACAAAGAGTCACTCCAAAGACACTAATGGCGGAGAACAAACATAGAGATTATGGTAGGGTACGAAACCACCTCAAAGTTATTCTTTCGAATCAATCTATAAAAGAGTTCGTACTAGAATAACACCTTAAGACACAAATCAACCAAAACCCTAATGTCTCGTAGATACTCCTTTGTCACTTCAAGTATCCGTGGGCATGATTATAGGATATGCATCACACAATCTCAGATTCATCCAACCAACACAAAGTACTTCAAAGAGTGCCCCAAAGTTTCTACCGGAGAGTCAAGAACATGTGCCAACCCCTATGCATAGGTTCATGGGCAGAACCCGCAAGTTGGTCACCAAAACATACATCAAGAGGCACATGATATCCCATTGTCACCACAGATAAACACAGCAAGACATACATCAAGTGTTCTCATAAAGGAATCAATCCGATAAGATAACTTCAAAGGGGAAACTCAATTCATCACAAGAGAGTAGAGGGGCAAAAACATCATAAGATCCAACTACAATAGGAAAGCTCGGGATACATCAAGATCATGCCGTAGAGACACAAGAGAGAACACGAGAGAGAGAGAGAGAGAGAGATCAAACACATAGCTACTGGTACATACCCTCAGCCCCGAGCGTGAACTACTCCCTCCTCGTCATGGAGAGCGCCGGGATGATGAAGATGGCCACCGGTGATGGATTCCCCCTCTGGCGCGGTGCCGGAACGGGCTCCCGAGAGGTTTTTGTTGGCTGCAGAGGCTTGCAGCGGCGGAACTCCCGATTTATCTTGATTTCTGATGGTTTTAGGGTACATAGGGTTATATAGGCGAAAGAAGTCGGTCGGGAGGTGCTCGAGGGGCCCATAAGACAGGGGGCCGCGCCCTGTCACTACAGGAAACTGCTACTTTGCCGTCTGGGCATAACAGACGGCAAATACGTTAATCCAGACGGCAAAGAGTTTGCCATCAGGAAGTAGACGGCAAAGTCAGACGGCAAAGATTAATCGGCAAAGAGTACTTTGCCGTCTGCTTTTTTTTCACCTGACGGCAAAGACTTTGCCGTCAGTCTATATTTTTGCCGACAGTCTGCGGAAAGTTGACGGCAAAATATTGCACCAGAGGGAACGGACGGTCTAACGGCCGGCGTCAAGTGTTTTGCCGTCTACCGGCCGTCCAACTAGACGGCAAAGTCTATTATCTTTGCGTCAACTGTCAGTTTTGGCAGACGGGAAAGAAGCATACGGGAAAGAAGCATACTAAAAAATTTAGGCAGAACAACCTTATACATACATCCATCTATGCATTCATCCTTACATACATCTATAAATCCATCCACATACTGCAATCCATACATCTATCCATCTAAAAGAATACAAACAGAGATGGGGAGCGGTTCTCACCGTGGGGTGGGGCAGAGGGGGGCTTGGGGCAGAGGGGAGGTGGTGCCCCGCTTCGGTGGTGATCAGCGGCGGCAGATGCGCAGGAGGGAACCGGCGGCGGTGCTGCCCACAACAGCCGTGTAGGGGAGGACGACACGGTGGAGGACGGGTGGGGGCGCAGGGGAGGACGGGTGGGGCGCAGGAGGGAACCGGCGTCGGTGCTGCCCACGGCAGCCGTGCAGGGGAGGATGGCCCGGTGGGAGACGGCTAGGGCAGGGGAGGACGGCCCGTTGGCGGTCACGCCATTGGAGGAGGACGGGTGGGGGGCGCAGTGGACAATGGTCCCGACGACGGCGCGGTGGAGGTGGGGACCAGCTACGGCGGCGCGGTGGAGGTGGAGACGGGCGGCAGCGGCGCGGTGGAGCCGGGGACGGGCGGTGGCGGTGGCGCGGTGCTGCTGGGGACGGGCGGGGATACCCTAGCGCGCGCGGTAGAGACAGAGGAATCGGGGATGATGCGGTCGGGTGGGGGTTTTTCTTTCTTAATTTCCATTAGTTTGCCGTTAGTGGGACCAAAAGGAGACGGCAAAGAAAGGCTCGGTGCCATGTTTTTTTTTCTATTAGTTCGCCGTCAGTAGGATAGAAGGCAGACAGCAAAGAAACTGACTTTGCCGTCAGTGGATGACAAACACAGACGGCAAAACTGGGGCACCGTTACCTACCGTCAATCTAGACACGTGTCCACCCTTTGCCGTCAGTCAGTGAAACAACAGACGGCGAAGAGCCAGTTTGCCGTCTTGGTTTCTTTGCCGTCATCCTTTCGCTAGGTTTGCCGTCAGCCAGCGCGCTCACAGACGGCAAAGCGCAGATTTGCCGTTGGTCATACTTTGCCGTCAGCTCCTGACGGCAAAACTTTCTTTGCCGTCTACCCCGACGAAATGCTGACGGCAAAGCCGCTCACTGACGGCAAACTAGCAGTTTCCTGTACTGTGTAGGGGAGCGCCCCTATCTCCTGGGCACCTCGAGGATCTTCTGACTTGATCTCCAATCCTCCTGGATGATAACCTTCCAAAAATGACGATGCCGAAGGTTTCATTCCGTTTGGACTCCGTTTGATATTCCTTTTCTTCGAAATACTGAAACAGGCAATAAAACAGCAATATGGGCTGGGCCTCCGGTTAATAGGTTAGTCCCAAAAGTAATATAAAAGTGTATAATAAAGCCCATAATCATTCAAAACACATAGTAATATAGCATGAATGCTTCATAAATTATAGAAACGTTGGAGACGTATCAAGCATCCCTAAGCTTAGTTCCTATCGTCCTCGAGTAGGTAAATGATAAAGAAAGAATTTATGAAGTGTGAATGCTAGAAGGTGCACAAGTTTGATCAGTGATAATTTCAATCACCTTTTCTAGCATGATAATATGTCATAACAGTAGTTCATCTCATAAAACTTCTCACAATAAAGTAACAAGCAATTCACATGTCAAAGCATAGACCATAAACTTTCTTGAAAACTAGCAAACTTCATTCTCAGTCATTCATAAAATTGCAATCCATCTTATTTTCAGGAATATCAAACTTCACATACTCAACTATCATATAGTCTTCTACAATTGCTAACACTCACGCAATACTAATGGTTATGAAGTTTTAAACAGACACAGAGAAAGATTGGGGCTTATAATGTTGCCTCCAAACGTATTCACCTTTGGGTGATGTCAAAAATAATAGTTCATGCTAACTTACATCCAATTGGATATATATATCAGGATCACCCCAACACAAAAGTGCTTGCCAAAGGATAAAATGAAAAAGGGAAAGGTGAAGATCACCTTGACTCTTGCATAAAGTAAAAGACATAAAGTAAAAGATAGGCCCTTCGCAGAGGGAAGCAGATGTTGTCATGCGCTTTTAGGGTTGGATACAGAAAATCTTAATGCGAAAGAACGTCACTTTATATTGCCCCTTGTATATGGACCTTTATTATGCAGTCCGTCGCTTTTATTGCTTCCATAACAAGTTTGTATAAAGCTTATTTTCTCCGCACTAATAAATCATGCATATTTAGAGAGCAATTTTTATTGCTTGCACCGATGACAACTTACTTGAAGGATCTTACTCAATCCATAGGTAGGTATGGTGGACTCTCATGGAAAAACTGGGTTTAAGGATATTTGGAAGCACTAGTAGTATCTCTACTTGGTGCAAGGAATTTTGGCTGGCATGAGGGGGAAAGGCAAGCACAACATGTTTGAATGATCCATGACAATATACTTTAACTGAGATGTCAGAAAACATAAACCATTACGTTGTCTTCCTTGTCCAACATCAACTCTTTAGCATGTCATACTTAATGAGTGCTCCCAACTATAAAAGATGTCTACAATAGTATATTTATATATGAAATCTCTCTTCCTTCAATATTCTTTCATGAAATTGTTCAAATGACCAATACAATGCTTGCTAACCTCCAATAAAATTACAACCTCTACTTCTTAGACGTGAAGTCATTACTCCCCATGGGATAAGCAAATGAGGCAAATATAATTTCAGATTCATGACAATCAACTCATTCAACAATTTACTCATAAGATATAAGTGAAGCACACGAGTAAATGACAAACTACTCCAAAAAGATATAAGTGAAGATCAATGAGTAGCTAAATAATTATGTAGCTAATGTGAAGACTCTCTCTCATTAAAGAATTTCAGATCTTGGTATTGTATTCAAACAGCAAGCAAAACAAAATAAAATGACATTGCAAGGATAGTACAACTCATGTGAAGAAGCAAAAACTTAGGCTCAACCGATACTAACCGATAGTGATTGAAGAAGAAAGGTGGGATGCCTACCGGGGCATCCCCAAGCTTAGATGCTTGAGACTTCTTGAAATATTATCTTGGGGTTCCTTGGGCATCCCCAAGCTTGAGCTTGTGTGTCTCCTTAATTCCTCTCATATCATGGTTTCTCTTCTTTTTATCAAAAGCTTCATTCACAACAAACTCAACAAGAACTCGTGAGATAGGTTAGTATAAACCAATGCAAAACCTTATCATTTTCTACAGTAACAAATCACTAAAATTATTATTCCACAATGAATACTAAATGCCTCTGCATATTTAATACTCCTATCCTCAAATAGAATCATTAAATAAGCTAGCATATGCAAACAATGCAAACATAACAGCAATCCGCCAAAACAGTACAGTCTGTAAAGAATGCAAGAGTATCAATACTTCCCTGACTCCAAAAATTATGAACTAAAATTACCACTGTAATAAATTTATCAGAACTCATTATGCAAAAGGTTTGAACATTATATCATGCCCTGAATTTTCTAGGGAATTTTTGCAATAGCGGTAAACTTTCTGTTTTCAAACAGCAACATGTATAGTAGCAAAATAAGCATGGCAAAGGCTATCCTTCACTTTTTTATTGAAACTAAAGATGCAAAACTTTATTCTACATAGGAGCAAGCAAATACTAACAAAATAAAATGACGCTCCAAGCAAAACACATATCATGTGGCGAATAAAAATATAGCCCGAAGTAATGTTACCGATGAACGGAGACGAAGGAGGGGATGCCATCCGGGGCATCCCAAAGCTTAGGCTCTTGGTTGTCCTTTAATATTACCTTGGGGAGCCTTGGGCATCCCCAAGCTTAGGCTCTTGCACTCCTTATTCCATAGTCCATCGAATCTTTACCCAAAACTTGAAAACTTCACAACAGAAAACTCGTAAGCTCCATTAGTATAATAAAACCACCACTTAGGTACTGTAATGAACTCATTCTAAATTCATATTGGTGTAATATCTACTGTACTCCAACTTATCTATGGTTCATATCCTCCGATACTACTCATAGATTCATCAAAATAAGCAAACAACACATAGGAAACAGAATCTGTCAAAAGCAGAACAGTCTGTAGTAATTTGTATCAAATGTATACTTATGGAACTCGAAAAATCCTACCAAATTAGGAAGTCCTAATAAATTCGTGTACCAATCCAGAGGAAAAACAATCAGATCCGATGCACGTTCCTGTGAATTAACGAAACTAATTTACTGGGTGCAAAAGTTTCTGCTTTTCAGCAGGATCAACACAACTATCACCGTAAGCTATCCTAAAGGTCTTACTTGGCACTTTATTGAAACAAAAGATGTAAAACATGATTAATAAAGTAGCATAATCATGTGGACACACAAAAACAGTAGGGATAAATATTGGGTTGTCTCCCAACAATTGCTTTTCTTTAATGCCTTTCTAGCTAGGCATGATGATGACAATGATGCTCACATAAAAGATAAGAATTGAAACATAACGGGAGCCTCATGAAGCACATGACTAGCACATTTAAGTCTAACCCACTTCCTATGCATAGGGATTTTGTGAGCAAACAACTTATGGGAACAATAATCCACAAGCATAGGAAGGTAAAACAAGCATAGGTTCAAAACTTGAAGCACATAGAGAGGAAACTTGACATTATTGCAATTCCTACAAGCATATATTCCTCCCTCATAATAATTTTCAGTAGCATCATGAATGAATTCAACAACATAAACAGCACCTAAAGCATTCTTTTCATGATCTACAAGCATAGAAAATTTACTACTCTCCACATAAGCAAAATTCTTCTCATTCGGAATAGTGGGAGTATCATAAGAGACTTGAACACTAAAAATTGTTTCCATATTAAAAGAGTAATGTTCAGAAAAAGGGTAATCATAATCATGACAAGATTTGTAAACATAATCATCACTAATTTTTATAGCATAAGTTTCATCACAATAATCATCATAAGTAGCAACTTTGTTCTCATAATAATGGATTGAACCTCTCCCAAGATAGTGGAATCACTAAATAAAGTTGACACTCTTCCAAATCCACTTTCGTATTCATCACAATAAAATTCAACATCCTCCAAAATAGTGGGATCACTACTTCCTAAAGTTGACATTCTTCCAAACCCACTTTAATCAATATAATCATCATAGGTAGGAGGCATGCTATCATCATAACAACTTTGCATATCAAAACTTGGGACGCTAAAAATATCACCTTCATTAAACATAGAATCCCCAAGCTTGGGACAAACATTAATTCCAGTAAATATATTCTCAAATAAGTCATCCCCATCAAACATAGCTTCCCCAAGCTTGGGCCCTTTCATATCATAAGCATAATCACTCTCATCATTAAAAATATTGATAGCACCAATAGTATAGCAATTATCATCATCACAATAAGTAGTAGGAGCAACATCATTTGGGAGGGATACCTTTATACCTTTGTTGCTCCTTCTTTTCTTTTTCTTCTTGATATTATGTGTGGGTTCAACCTTCCTCTTTGAGCTTCTTATTGATGAGATTGGTTGAATAGAAAGCTCCTCCTCGTTACCTGATTCACCATGAGAAATAATAGGAGGATATTGGGAAGTCTCTTCCCTTTCATTAGTATTTTCATCATCTTCTATTTGCTTTCTTTTCTTTAGGTAATTGGAAATATAAGGATTTTCAATGCAATTCTCCACACAAAACAAATAAATCTTTTCTAGATCAATATCAAGGAATTTCTTATGGGCAAATTCTGGAAGGTCCTTAAGTAAACGTTTCAATTCTTCATAACCCAAAAGAAAACTAAGCTCATTGTAATGAGCAATGGAGGTCAAATCATCACAATTTTTGGACACGATTCGATCATGAAACAATTTTCATAGGAGATGTACATGACCACGTTCATTGCAAAGTTCACAAGTACGGCAAAGTAATTTTAAATTTTCAGCACACACACCTAGCCTTTCATGCAACCATTTAGTTTCTAAATGCTTATGCCTCTTGCAATAAATATCTTCTCTATTCGGTGTGTTCATGCAAACATGCACTCCACAAAAGTTGACATGCTCATAAGAGATATTTTCATCATGACTAGAGCAACCATCATTAATACTATGGATACTCAAGGAGTTTATACTAGCAACATTGCAATCATGCTCATCATTCAAAGATTTAGTACCAAGCATTTTAAAGCATTCTTCTTCTAGCACTTGAGCACAATTTTCCTTTCCATCATACTCACGAAAGATATTAAAAAGACGAAGCGTATGAGACAAACTTAACTCCATTTTTTTGTAGTTTTCTTTTATAAACTAAACTAGTGATAAAAGAAAACAAAAAGACTCGATTGCAAGATCTAAAGATATACCTTCAAGCACTCACCTCCCCGGCAACGGCGCCAGAAAAGAGCTTAGTTGATGGGGTGTGAGTGAGTGCCCTTTACCTAGCCTCCCCGGCAACGGCGCCAGAAAAGAGCTTGATGTCTACTACACAACCTTCTTCTTGTAGACGTTGTGGGGCCTGCAAGTGCACAGGTTTGTAGGACAGTAGCAAATTTCCTTCAAGTTGATGACCTAAGGTTTATCAATCCGTGGGAGGCGTAGGATGAAGATGGTCTCTCTCAAAGAACCCTGCAACCAAATAACAAACAGTCTCTTGTGTCCCCAACACACCCAATACAATGGTAGATTGTACAGGTGCGCTAGTTCGGTGAAGAGATGGTGATACAAGTGCAATATGGATAGTAGATATAGGTTTTTGTAATCTGAAATAATAAAAACAGCAAGGTAACTAATGATAAAAGTGAGCACAAACGGTATTGCAATGATAGGAAACAAGGCCTAGGGTTCATACTTTCACTAGTGCAAGTTCTCTCAACAATAATAACATAGATAGATCATATAACAAGCCCTCAACATGCAACAAAGAGTCACTCCAAAGACACTAATAGCGGAGAACAAACATAGAGATTATGGTAGGGTACGAAACCACCTCAAAGTTAATCTTTGGGATCAATCTATAAAAGAGTTCGTACTAGAATAACACCTTAAGACACAAATCAACAAAAACCCTAATGTCACCTAGATACTCCATTGTCACTTCAAGTATCCGTGGGCATGATTATACGATATGCATCACACAATCTCAGATTCATCCAACCAACACAAAGTACTTCAAAGAGTGCCCCAAAGTTTCTACCGGAGAGTCAAGAACGTGTGCCAACCCCTATGCATAGGTTCATGGGCGGAACCCGCAAGTTGGTCACCAAAACATACATCAAGAGGCACATGATATCCCATTGTCACCATACATAAACACAGAAAGACATACATCAAGTGTTCTCATAAAGGACTCAATCCGATAAGATAACTTCAAAGGGGAAACTCAATTCATCACCAGAGAGTAGAGGGGGAAAAACATCATAAGATCCAACTACAATAGCAAAGCTCGGGATACATCAAGATCGTGCCGTAGAGGGAACACAAGAGAGAACACAAGAGAGAGAGAGATCAAACACATAGCTACTGGTACATACCCTCAGCCCCGAGGGTGAACTACTCCCTCCTCATCATGGAGAGCGCCGGTATGATGAAGATGGCCACCAGTGATGGATTCCCCCTCCGGCAGGGTGCCGGAACAGGCTCCCAAGAGGTTTTTGGTGGCTACAGAGGCTTCCGGTGGCGGAACTCCCGATCTATCTTGATTTCTGATGGTTTTATGGTACGTAGGGTAATATAGGCAAAAGAAGTCGGTCGAGAGGTGCTCGAGGGGCCCACGAGACAGGGGGCCGCACCCTGTAGGGGGGGCACGCCCCCCTATCTCTTGGGCACCTCGAGGATCTTCTGACTTGATCTCCAAGCCTCCTGGATGATAATCTTCCAAAAATGACAATGCGGAAGGTTTCATTCCCTTTGGACTCAGTTTGATATTACTTTTCTTCGAAATACTGAAACAGGCTATAAAACAGCAATATGGGCTGGGCCTCCGGTTAATAGATTAGTCCCAAAAGTAATATATAAGTATATAATAAAGCCCATAATCATTCAAAACACATAGTAATATAGCATGAATGCTTCATAAATTATAGATACGTTGGAGACATATCAGAAGCCCACAGCCCCCTCGTCCTGATGGTGATGTTCGTTCCTTCTTGGCAGTGGAGGCAGCGGAGGAAGACCAGCATTGCCTTCAGGCCGATCCTTGCGAGGCTGGTCCCTCCAGGCGCCCTCGCGAGGCTGACCCTGCTAGCGGTCCTCCCGAGGCTGGTCGCGCCACTCCTGGCAATGGTCGCGGCCGTCCCAGCATCGCCCACCTCGGCCACCTCCATGACCATAGCCTCGATCATTGCGCTCAGGGCATCGACCGAGGCGCCCGTCGTGGGGGGCTCTAAGCTCTGCCAGTCGTTGGTGTTGTGGCTATGCATGTTGTGGAAGACGCAGAACGGTCGGCTGCTCTTGGATGACTCAGGGTGATCTCTGTCGCGCTTCATCTCCATCTTGGCTGCAAGGACAACCGGCCCCTTGTGCTTCACGTCCTTGACCTTGGCCTTCTTGTCTTCTGGGTTGGCGTCGGGGAGCTCGAGGAGGGAGAGGCATCCCTCCTCAGCCCTCGCACACTTGTTCGCCATGTTGAACATCTCTAGGGCCATGCAGAGGTCCTCCTTTATGGCGAGCTCCTCCTTCATCTTGACGTCATGGATGCCATTAGTGAACGTTGAGATGATGGTCTCGTCCGACACCTTGGGGATCTTGAGGCGGACGTTGTTGAAGCGCTGGATGTACTTCTGCAGGGTCTCTCATGGCTGCTGCTTGATGCATCATAGGTTACCCGTGGCCGGCGGGCAGTCGCGAGTGCCCTAGAAGTTGGCGATGAAGCAGTCGCGCATCTCATCCTAGGAGGAGACGGGCCCCACGGGGAGATTCAAGAGCCAGGAGCGTGTGCCATCCTTGAGGGCCATGGGGAACCAGTTCGCCATGATCCTCTTGTCGCCGCTGGCCGCCTCGATGCTCAGTTCGTAGAGCTGTAGGAACTCAGCGGGGTCGACAGTGTCGTCGTAGCGTGAGGGCAAGTCAGGCTTGAACTTGCCAGGCCAAACGACGTTGCGGACCTCCAGGGTGAACACGCGGCACCCTGTTGTTGTCACCGGAGCCCGTCGAGGCGGTGGAGCCTAGTCTTGGCGCTCGCGTGCCGCCATAATCACAGGCGGCGCGCGGTCTTGACGTGGAGGTGCTGGAAGCGCACGTGCATCTTCTTGGGGCCGCTGCACCACTTGGCAGCTCGCTTCTTAGCGTGCAGGTGCTTGGCACGGCGGGTCGCGCCGTGGTGCCACCCGCCCTGGTTCGTTGATGGCGCCATGGGCTAGACGTGGTGGAGGTGCCATGTGAGCCACGTCGCCCGCGGCAGGCGGCTGCTGAGGCAGGCCGGCACAGCAGAGTCTCCGGCGGTGCTGACGAGCTCGGCGATGTGCTCGAGCCATTCCTCGTAGAAGTTGTTGACTGGATGGTATCAAAGCAGCTCCCGCACCATGAGCAGAGCAGCCTGTGCAATCGCCGAGCCACGATGCGCGTGGGAGGACAAAGCGGCCGCGGTCAGTGATGGAGTGGCCGTGCGCCCGTCACGGTGCACCGAGGGGTGCGGCGATGAAGCTTGCTGCTCGTGGCCAGCAGGGCCCGTGGCAACGTTGGCCGCTGGTCATAAAGGACGATGAAGATAGCCGTCGCCTGCCCGTGCCATCTGAGCGACGCGGGTGGCAACCACGGCCTGGCGCTCTGTACGAGCCCGACGTGCGTCACCATGGAAGCGTCGGAGTAGCGGTGGATCGATCGACAGAAGAGAAGATCTGACGCACCCCTACCTGGCGCGCCAAATGTCGGATTTCGGGTTCCGTAAACCCTTGAGAGGTTCGAACTATGGGGTGCATGCGGAGATCTCAACCTACCCAGCCTGCCTACTCGCGATCCTCACAGCCTAGCGCGTCGAGCTCAAAGGGACAGAGAGACACAATAGTTTATCCTGGTCCGGGCCACCTTCTGGTGTAATATCCTACTCCTGCTTTGTGGTGGATTGCCTCGATGGGTTGAGGATGAACTAGTACAGTGAATGAACAGCCTCAGTGGTGAGTGTTCTTGAGCTCGGGTGAGCTGGTGAAGTGGTGAGAAAGGAATGGATCTGATCACTTCGTCCCCATCTATGGTGGTGGCTAAGTCCTATTTATAATATCCTTGGTCCTCTTCCGAAATGTTGGCGGGAAGGGATCCCACAACGACCAGAATTGAAGGGGGACAAGAAGTACACACTATCCTAACTAAAGTGGTCTTCACCTGCAAAAGCCTCTGGTCGTGACGCTGCGGTGGGCTCGGCGATGACCTCTGTCCTGTCGTCCTCGCGGTCTTGGTCTTGTTGCACCAGAATGGAAACCTTTGGTTGATTCCTCGGGACTCCGTGCCTGCTGCTTGCCTCCTTTGCACCAAAGAGTAAACTGGTACTCTGCGCCCACTGGCGCCCGCCTGGCCTTGGTCGTCATGGCTCAGCTTCAGCTGAGCCTCGTGAGGTGCACCTTGCATAGAAGTCTCCACTCCTCGGGAGCCAGCCTGAGGAGGCCGATCCCCTTGGAGGTCTTGGCGTCGCCCGCCTCGCGAGGCTTGGCCCCTCGCAGGGTCTTGAGTTGTTGATGCTGAAGATGGGCCGTACCAGGCCATCGATGGAGCCATGCAGTGGGCTGCAGTCAGGCAAGTCTAGGTACCCCTGTATCGATAACGCCAACAAGCTGCTGGTCATGTACTTTCCAATTCCGTCAAGAGCAACACAGATAAATTTTCGGGACCCCGATCTAAGTCACACCAATCTAGCGTGTAACACATCATATCACTTTGCGGCATCACACATGGTATCCCTGCTGCTGCAACCTTACCTTAGACAGGACTGTTTGCGTCTTTGTCTCACGTATATGATTATGTCACTACATCCATATGACACAGAATCCAGGTCGACATGGCTAGTCATGAACCAAGGATGCAGAAGTAGGGACATGCATACATAACCCAGCAATGCACGTGTCGGTCACTAACGCATGGACCCAAGTCATAGCATGTTACAAGGACTTAAAGGAAAACTGCGTGACATTTCCCCATAAGGACAGACACAGGACCAAAGAACGATACATGCTGGTTAATCCATCTGTTTCGGAGTAGTATTGCACTACCACGACTCACTGGAAGCACTAGGAGGCATTTCCCTGTATGGAAGGCTACCAAAGCAGATAACTAGGTGTCGAATCCCACACATACCAAAGCATTTCAAAACATGCACACAATATGCCCGATATTCGTAGATACAACATGGCATCACAGCATAACTCTATGACTCAAAGTATTTATTGAAGAGGCTCCGAAGAGCCATACATAACATAATATTACAAACATGGGTCTCTTGACCCAGTATACAAGTCACACAAGCAGCAGAAGCATATACATGTCTGATTACAGAAAACTACAAAAGGAAATAGGCTAAGAAGTCAGACTATCTACACGACCCTCCCGGGGGTACAAGGTCAGAGTTGGGATACAAGCTACTCGGTCAACGTCAAACTTCACATGGAACTATTAGTGAATCCAAAGTCTCCTCTACAAAACATAAATTTAGCAATGGTGAGTATGAATGTACTCACCAAGAGTTAAATCAGAACTAACTACATATGCATCAGTATCAAGAAAGGTGTTCTAGGGTTAACTCCAGCAAGCTAGCTTTGACTCAGTGGCTATCTTGTACTACGACTAACATTAATTTCTTTGAGGTGAGAAAGCACACACGAGTCCACAATCACCACAACAGTACACCACTACGGATCCGCTCCCGTCTCTCTACGAGAAGGCCATCCATAGCACTCACGCTTATCTTACGCATTTTAGAGTATCCATTTCAATTATCTATGATCCATATAGGTCTCCAAGTAGTCCATATCCGAGGGCGCGACTATCTGAATAGATCAGTAACCATGACTCAAAGGAACCCGTCCTCATCCCATCTGCAACGTTCCCTCTTGGAATACGTATCTGCGTCCAGTCCGGACATTGTGCCATCTCGTGTGCCACCCGAGAACACGTACCATGCGCAACCTTTCCACACACTAGACCCGCAAATGTCCATGTAACCGCATGGTAGGCTCTGATAGACACGAAACTCAATTCCTGTGAGCCATATCACAAGACAATTCACCATGTTCTCCAACACGGCCTCTCATCACCAGCTTGACCACAACAGGTCAAGACACTTAAGTCTCATCATTAGGACATGATCATTCCCATCCATCGATACGTCTCCAAGTATCTATAATTTTTGATTGTTCCATGCTATTATATTATCTGTTTTGGATGTTTTTTATGCATTAATATGCTATTTTATATTATTTTCGGGACTAGCCTATTAACCTAGATCCTAGTGTCAGTTACTGTATTTTCCTTGTTTTTGAGTTTCGCAGAAAAGGAATACCAAACGGAGTCCAAACGGAATGAAACCTTTGCGATGATTTTTCTTGGACCAGAAGACAACCAGGAGACATGGAGATGAAGTCAGAGGAGCCACGAGGCGGCCACAAGGACGGAGGGCGTGCTCAGGGGGGTAGGGCACGCCCCCACCCTTGTGGGCCCCCATGACCCATCTGACCTAATTATTTTGCATATATACTCCCATATATCCCAAAACCACCAGAGGCATCCACGAAAACACTTTTCTGCCGCCGCAACATTCTGTACCCGTGAAATCCCATCTAGGGACCTTTTTCGGTGTCCTGCCGGAGGGGGATTCGATTACGGAGGGCTTCTACATCAACTCTATTGCCCTTTCCGATGAAGCATGAGTAGTTTATCTCAGACCTACGGGTCCATAGCTAATAGTTAGATGGTTGCTTCTGTCTCTTTGATTCTCAATACCATGTTCTCCTCGATGTTCTTGGAGATGTATTCAATGTAATACTTTTTTGCGGTGTGTTTGCCGAGATCCGATGAATTGTGGATTTATGATCGGTTTATCTATGAATATTATTTGAATCTTCTCTTAATTCTTATATGCGTAATTTGATATCTTTATAATTCTCTTCGAACTATCAGTTTGGTTTAGCCAACTAGATTGGTTTTTCTTGCAATGGGAGAAGTGCTTAGCTTTAGGTTCAATCTTGCGTTGTCCTTTCCTAGTGACAGTAGGGGCAGCAAGGCACGTATTGTATTGTTACCATCGAGGATAAAAAGATGGGTTTTCATCATATTGCTTGAGTTAATTCCTCTACATCATGTCATCTTACTTATGTGTTACTCCGTTCTTTATGAACTTAATACACTAGATGCATGCTGGATACACAACAAAAAATACACTTCCATGATGATACGTGTTTGTCATAGTAGGTCGCGTTTTTTGTCATGCATGTACATCCATGACGATTTTATGACAGAATCAAGATAGTCATTCCTGTGTTGTCGTAGAAGTGTTCCATGACATTACCAAAATTATCATCACGGAAGTGTCCACTTCCATGACAATAAATCGCGCGTCACAGAAGTGCTTTCGTCAAGGGTGACCGACATGTGGCATCCACCGTAACGGAACGTCGTTAAGCTATCGGGTCCGGTTTTAGATCCGATAACCCGTTAATAGCCCGGACCAATGGGGATTTTCCACGTGTAAAATCATCATTGGCCGCAGGAAACACATGTTGTCTCACCGTTGGGACAGATGTCATCCACTCATTGGACAGGAGGCGCCTATGATAGGTCGACACGTGGCACGGCCCAACAGTGGCCCATTCCGGTAAAAAAGGTCGGCCCAGTAAAAATTAGCAGGCTGTCCCATATAAGGCCTACTTGTGTCAGGTCCATTTAAGCCCACGACCCATACGAGATGTGCCAATTCGGCCCTTCAACGGCCCGTTAAATATTTGACACCATTGCAGCCCATCGTTAGTTCGAGCCGTTAATGACCGCTATATATTTGGGCTCAATATCGCCCGATGAGATTTCGCTCGTTAACGGCCCATTTAATGGATGGGCCAATTTTCGGATGTACATCTTTCGCCTTTTAGCGACCCATTTAAATGTTGGGCTAATTTCGCCCGGTGTGTCTTCGACTGTTGACGCCCATAAATCTGATGGGCCATTTGTAGTCGGACCTGAGTTTCGGCCTTTTAGCGGCCCATTTAAGTGTTGGGCCAATTTCTGGCCCGGTGTCACATTCAGCCTGTTGACGGGCCATAAATAAGTTGGGCCATTTGTAGTCGGACCTGAGTTTTGGCCTTTTAGCGACCCATTTAATTGTTGGGCCAATTCCCAGCCCTGTGTGCCTTTCGTCCTGTTAACGGACCATAAATAAGTTGGGCCATTTGTAGTTGGACCTTAGTTTGGCATTTTAATGGCCCATGCCCTTCATGGTCCAATACCAGCCCGGTTTCTCTTTTGGCCTGCTAAAGGCCCACAACACAGTTTCGCCATTTACAATACGACCTGACATTCGGCCTCTTAGCGGCCCATGCTCTTCATGGTCCAGTACAAGCCCGCTGTCTCTTTTGGCATGCTAAAGGCCTAAAGTATAGTTGGGCCATATGTAGCCCAAATTTAGTAACGGCTTGTTAATGGCCCGTGAAATAAATTGGGGCCACCTGTTGCCCGCTTCAATGTCGGCCTATTAACGACCCGGGAGGTAAGAGGGCCGACCATTAACTTCGTTTAGTAACGCCCATTAACTTAATGGGCCCACTAAAGTTCAGACATGTCTTTAGGCCAAATTAGATAATTTGAGCCCATTACGACGAGCAATTATGCACAGGACCAAAACCGATCAAGCAAAGGTGCGGCATACGGGGAATAACGTTGCACATCCAAAGATATATTACAGAAATTACATCCTTTGGGCAATCAAAGATTGATGCGGTGCAAATAAATGAGTAGAACCTAACCATCTACAACGTCACAACTGCAACCTCAAAGACAGATGACACCCATAATCATGTGGGCAAGTTCTTGCTGCTTTGCTACTTCGCTCTGAAAACATTGATCGGTTGTTGTGTCGCACGACTCGCACCTCCGATTCATCCACCATTTCCATCATTGCTTCATCCATTAATTGGTTCACAAACATACATTTATTTCGTTGCATTCGAGATGAGGATCTTGAATGATTCAGATGGCGATTTTGGCGAGCTTGTATTATTGATAGTGGAGAGTGTCTCGACCACTCGCATCCTAACATAAATTAGGACGGGAACCAAACAGATTAATCATGAGTTATTGCCATATTACCTAGCCTAGATTTACTGTAAAGAAACAATGGGGTTGCCTTGCTGTTTTCAGAGTTTGTCTTCTTATCTTTAGGAGCCTACACAAAATTAACACACTAGCATTGCTATCATTGGCAAAGTCAGATAATAGGAAAGCAACATTGACACAACGAACGTTTGGGAAACTAGCCTACACCAAATTAACACAATATGGCATAGCTATCATCAACCAGGTAAGGTAGTACGAAAGGAAAATTAACGCAATGAATGAATGGGCAACCAGAGAAGCACTACAATTCAGTAATGTGCGTGATATGAGATAGTACATTCATGCAGCTCAGTATGCAAAACTACCAGGCAGTTTTCCTTACAAAAATCAACATTGGCGCCTTTAACATTTTGCTACAACTAATTTTAGATCATATAAAGGTTAGATTCACGCTGATTAACAAAATACATGTTGATGTAAAAATATAGTGATATACAACAGGTACTTACATCAGCATTGGAGCACAGAGAATTCCTGCAAGATATTTCCTCGAATACGATCCCAATTGAGGAAGTCTTCTATCGTTTAACCTTATTTTCTAAAAGAGAGATGGGTAAGAAACATGTAGAAAATATGATCAGAATGCTATAAAAATTCATGATGCAAGGATACGCACACGCTTCTTAGAATGGAGTTGACATTCTTTTGCTAGACTGGAGGGGACTAGTTCTTTGGCCACTGGAATCTTCTTATTATCAGTGGGAGTTGGGTTTCTTTGTGCTGGAGCAGTATCTATGAAAAATGGAGTTGGTTTATTATCTCCTGGCATCTGGATCTTTTGCAAAGACCTGGTTTGTAACCCTTTAGATTCTAACATAGCCGTCTTCCCCTTGCATGCCTTATATAGAAGAATGGTGATTCGGTTATAAAACATGCTATAGCAGAGATGGAATAGGTACTGAAGAATAGAAAGGCATGGCATATTGACATGTATTCCCTCCATCCGGAAATAAATGGATGGGTCTAGGAGTATTTCAGTTCTAGATACATCCAGTTTTATCCATTTCTGCGACATTTAATCCGGACGGAGGGAGTATGATGTAAGAGCTAGGGATACGACAGACAACACAAGAAAAAACACTGAAAAACCCATCGCAGAACAAAAGTATTCAAACCCATCGATATGAGATAGTACACTCATGTAAATTTTAGGATGCAAAACTACCGTGCAGTTTTCCTTACAAAAATCAACATTGTGGCCTTTAATCATACATTTTGCTACAACTAAATTTAGATCAGATAAAGGTTGGATTCACGCCAATTAACAAAATACATGCTGATGTAAAAATATAGTGATATACAACAGGTACTTACATCTACGTTGGAGCACAGAGAATTCCTGCAAGAATCTTTCCTCATAAACGATACCATTGCAGAAATTCTTATATTTGTTAAGCTTATTTCTAAAAGAGAGATGGGTAAGAAACATGTGGAAAATATGATCAGCATGCTATAAAATTTCATGATGCAAGGATATGCACACGCTTCTTAGAATTGAGTTGACATGTTTTTGCTGGACTGGAGCGGACTAGTTCTTTGGCCTTTGGAATCGCTTATTATCGTGAGGACTTGGGTTTCTCTGTCGAGCAAGATCTATAAAACTGGAGTTGGTTTATTATCTCCTGGCGTTTGGATCTTTTGCAAAGGCCTTGTTTGTAGCCCTTCAGATTCTAACATAGTCGTCTTCCCCTTGCATGCCTTGTATGGAAGAATGGTGCTTTAATTATAAAACATGCGACAGCAGAGAGATGGAATAGGTACTGAAGAATAGAAAGGCATGACATATTGACATGTATTCCCTCCATCCGGAAAAAAATTGATGGGTCTAGGCGTATTTCAGTTCTAGATACATCCTTTTATCCATTTCGGCAACATGTAATCTGGACGGAGGGAGTATTGTGTAAGAGCTAGGGATACGACAGGACAACACAGCAAAAAATACACTAGTTGAATGTAAAACTATATGCTAGCAGAATACGTACATAAATAACTAAGGCAACATACACATGTATGATTGGGAAAATAAGATGGCATTGCAACAGAGCACTAGAACAACACTTCAATGTAAAAAAACATGGTATGGCGAGATGATGAAGTACATCTTGATGAATAACAATGCATAAGATATTCGAAGCATGATGTCCAAATTAAGCGGATGGGATTGCGATAGAGTAGAATGACAAGATTTGAATTTGAAAACATGTTATCATGAATGGAATAGGTACTAAAAACAGGAAGGCATGACATATTTACATGCATGATCAGCATGCTAAGCACATGGCATTGCAACAGAGTAGATACACTCAAGGACATTATATGCATGTTGTACCCATATCACGAGCCAAGTTAGAGCAAGGACCTTGTGGGGTGAAGAGGATTCATCATCTTTACGCAAGTCTTCAAGAACGCCTTTACATGTTCCATCATATTGGGTATCATTGACATCTGGTTTATTGGCCTTTACATTGCTCCGTGAGGTTCTTGTGGATATATCAGTGTGTGCAATTATATCTGACATGCATGGAAGACAACTAGTAGTTAGATTTATGTAATGAGTGCTTGTAGGAGACGACATAAATAGTAGGACTGGGGTTAACTAGCAGCACCAAGTCTCATAAACTAAACGGAGAACACAGATGAAAGCTACAGAATATGTATCGTTTGTACTCGAGAATAACTAGATGGCACACAAAAGTATTAAAGAACAACATAGGTAATACTAGAAGTGGTATAATACTATAATAACCAGCCTGTGGGATAGCATTGGCTGATGGATGATAACTATGGAACAACATTACCTAAAGAACAAGTATCTTAGTTGAACTATGGAACAGCGTGAACTCCTGAACAAGACCCGTAAGAGATCAGCATGAATATACAGTGAAATGTGATGATCTATTTTCCATGCTTAGATGAATAACAAAGGCATAAATGTTACACACAAGTAAGATGAGGGTACAACCTATTTGGCTGCCATCCATAGGAGTGAGCATCATGTGCTGACTTGTTGATGGCCCTGCAGTTGTTGTGGCTGTCCATGTCGGGCACGCACATTCGATGTAGGGAACTGTTGAGTGGGGACTATAGCTCCCTTCTGGTGTATGCTTCCCTTGTTGGAGCAGCTGCGGTGAGTCGGAAGACGGTGTGTCTGAAGATGCAGATAACGCACAATGTTAAGAACGACACATCTCTTTGATCCAAGAAATACACTAAGAGATCAACAAAGAAGGTACGAGAGTGGTCACACATCTGCTGATCAAGACTAAATTGGGGTCACACGATTTTATTTTATTTTGGTATCGTCCGATCTACGCCGGATGGCTTGATGGCCGCCTTGTGCCTCCCCGTCGACATCGCTCGAATCTCCCTAAGAGCCAGCGACCAACGGTAGAGCAGCCTGCCTCCGCCGTCCGTGGCCCGGCCAAAACCCCGCCTCCCGCCCCACCAAGATCGCCGTGGTTGCGCAGCCGCCGGGCCAATCCACAAAGACTCCCCGTCATCCAGATCCGGCGGCGGCAGTACCTTTAACCCACACAACTCTAAAAGATAGCCATCTAAGTGCTGCTTCCACGGCGAACTTGCAGCCCTGCACCCTTACGTTAGACACCAGCCAACCGGCAGCCTAGGAGCTCTGCCGCCTCGAGGGGTGCTGCTTCCCATTGGGAATCGATTGGCCCAGAATAAAAATTCAGACAACTGACGCCTAAATAAAGTGATCTGAGATGAGGGTGCGACCTATCTGGCAGCATCGTGATTTAGGAAAGTCCAGCTGCCGAGTCGGTGAGGCCGGCGCGGTTGCGGTGGCGACTGGCGGAAGGGAAAGAGTGATGTCGCGACGGTCGACGGCTACATGGAAGCAGCACCAGGACTCTGGACGGATCCGAAGTTGGAGCCGCTCCGGCGCCGTGAACAATGGCGGGGGTGAATCGGCTGCGGTATGGTTCACGAGGCCGTCGTCGAGGAAACACCAGCAGCACGGAGTAAGAGGCACACGGCCTAGTGCATGACGGCAAATGGACAACGTCTGTGGCATTAGGGAGGAGGGCGGCTGTGAAATTGGTGCCGTGGGGGCGCCATGGAGCTGGCTGAGGTTTCGCGGCTCGGGAGAAGGCAGCTTCCCGGGGAGAATGTGATTTGGCGCCCACGAGGTATGAATGGGGGCCGGCGGGAGGGGGGGCGGGGGGAATTGGGATGGGAGTGGAACCATGTCTTACGGACGCATTTGTCTGAAATGTGAGGGGGAGTTACAGTTCTACCCTTGCCTATAGGCTTCTCAGCTTGGGTCTGTGTACTGAGGGTCGGGGATAGTAGAGTAACTTTGCTTCTCCCCAAATAGTGGGCGGGAGCGATTTCGGGCGAGGAGGGCGTGTTTCGAACTATAGTGGGCGCGAGCGATTTTGGGCGAGGAGAGCGTGTTTTGAAATAGTGGGCGCGAGCTATTTCGGGCGAGGAGAGCGTGTTTTGCCGACCATGGTTTATGAATTATTCGGCACATGTCATTTCGGCCGAGGAGAAGGCGTGCTTGGATGAAGTTACGAACCTACCCTCGATGTACAACGGGCCAACTGATACGTGTCCCACATAGGACGGTAATTTCGTGTCTCCCATTTATTTGCTCGGGCGAATTCCACCAAGCAGAGAGGATGTTTAACGGCTTGTTAAAATTTTGGGAGAACGAGCATCCACGTCTACCTTACCAAGTCGATTCGAATCAAATTTTTAAATATTAGCTTGCCACTTATTTTTTAGATGGAGAGATGATGCTCGGGAGTAATGTGTTTTTACTTGCTCGTTGCTAGCGATTTACTATATAACAAATAGTTGACCCACTCAAAAACGCGAATCAAACCCAAAATGAAATATCTCGATTCAATGAAATAGCTCGTTCAGTAGGTCAAAATAGTGAACTAAATCCAAAATTGAACACCCCAATCGAGTAGCATGTTGTACGGTACTATAGTACTCCATGAACATGTTGAAAGTCAAATTAATGAACTTGTTTGATATACGCATATATCCGTTCATGTGTGGATTGCAGACAACATGTTCTCCAATTTAAATACTTGAAACATGGTTTATATCAGTCTTTGATGCATAAAACGCGACCTCCCCCTCTCCTGGACTCCAGTTCTCTGTCTATCTCTCTCTCTCGCCCACAGTCTTCAATTCTGTCGCACACATCCGACACAAAAACCTTGTTGGTCCCTATCCCTTTCTCTCCATCTCTCTCTCTCTCTCTCTCTCTCTCTCTCTCTCTCTCTCTCTCTCTCTCTCTCTCTCTCTCTCTCTCTCTCTCTCTTTGTGTGTGGGGGGGGGGGTCTCTCTAGTTTGCATGCATATATACACCATCTACAGGTCTCTCTCGCACACTATGTATGATACTCTAGCTAGTCCAAGCTAGTATCTTGGGTGCACTCATAGTACGCACACAAATTCCTTGGCTCCTTGCCTGTAACCCTCTCACGCACCACTATGTCATCTCGGAGCTCTTCCCCCCCTCTCTCAAACTCTCCATCCACCTGGGTCACACATACACATGCATATCTCACTCGCACTCGATAGCCCATCTAAAACTCTATCTCTCTCCCTCGTTCTCTCTCCATCTCACACGCACACACACACAATCTCATGCCTAGCTAGCCAAGAATGATGGTCTCTCACTCAATTGTAGGCACACGCAGTCCCCCCTATATGTATATGACTAGCTAATCTTAGTCTCCATCACAAACATGTGCATGGTCTATCTCGATTTCTCTCGGGGCATCTTTCTATCGCGCACGCACTCCCTCGATCTCCCACCCATATAGTTCCCTCACGATCTCGAGGGGATCTCTCTATCACAAACACACCCTCCCTCCCTGTCGGGGCGGACGGAGGATGGGAGGCCCGCCCGCCGCGAGCACCTATGGGGCCGGGGGCCCCTTCGTGAGTGCGGTACGAGGGCGGAGGAGGCACAGAGAGCAGATCGAGACGATGCACGCGGGCGGATTTTTACCCAGCTTCGGGCCGCGATGGACGCGTAAAACCCTACTGCTGCTTTGTGTTGTATTGTGCTCGGGAGCTTGAAGAGCTACAGTAGCAGCTACACCGAGCGTGGGAGTTGCAAAGGATTCCAACCCCCTCTACGTTGTGCATGGGCCTCCTTTTATAGAGCAAAGGGGTCACCAACAGGTGTCAACGTAGGAGAAAGGGGTAAAAATGTAAAAGAGATGGTAGTTGGAGCAGTCAAGGAACAAAGGCAGCTACTGATTAGCTTGAACAGTGGTTTCTACCTACTTTGACAAGGGGGACAAGAGCATTTAATGCCCGTCGCCGTCGACCCAAAAGCTCCGCGCCTTGCGTCTCCGTCGCCACGCGGCGATGGATCCACCACCGTGAGTGCCACCGCACCCCTAGGCTGCACAGCCATCCGCCACGCGTCTCTGGAGAGGGCTCAAGGCGACGCGTGGGCAAGATGAGCTGGAGGCGGCACACAAGCAGCTCTCCCGGCAAGTACCTTGCCGGGTCTTGATCTCGCCGGACCGGAAGCTTGTCGGGCTTTGTAACTTGTCGCCCCGGGCCCTCGCCGACGCGATAGCGCCGAGGCGTGTCTTCTCCGATGTAGTCTTCTAGTCTCCCGGCGAGCTCCTCTCGCCAGGCCTTGCGTGAGTGATGTAACTCTTGAGCACAGGGGCGGCCTTCCAAAGAAGCTCCTCTTGCCGGGTCTCGATGTTCTGTCTTGTACACTTTGTTCTTGAATGGCTTGATATGGAGCAGAATGGTCTCCGCAAGCATGTGGTAAATCCAGCCTGGGAGCTGCGATCGCCGTGCACAAGTTGGGGTACCGAGGTACCCTACCTTAGTAAACCGACAGAGCCCGGGCTGGGCCACACACGGTGCCGAGCGCTATTGGGCCAGGCCCAAGACAAGCAGCACGGCACACGCGCCCACGGCGCGTCGAATCCGCTCTGCATCCGCCACCTTCCCAGAACGGCACGCGCCGATTGCGGCGTCGTGGGAGACGGGCGGCGATGCAGTCTTTAAGGCATCCACCCCGTGATCGTGGTGCGAGCGAGGTCGCTTCACCCGCCGCCGGCTCGCTTTTTCGCCACGCTGCCCTCATGCACAGGGGTCGGGCGGTGAAGGTGGGAGACCGAGCCGCCACGGGCGGAGAAGGCGAGTCGGCCCGCGCCTCCGCCTCCTCGCTCCCGATTGGTCGAAGGGCGTTGAGTCCCCACCTCGCCCCTTTAAAAGGGCGGAAGGGGAGCAGAATGGCCACACTCATCCTCTTCTCCCTTCGCCTTCATCTTCCGTTCTTCTTTTCGCCATGGAGGGAGGAAATCCTGTTCTTCGACGGTGGCAGCGAGGGTCGCCTCCCGGCAGCGCACCTCTCCCTATCCTGCCCCGTGGCGCCGGAGCCGCCCCGAGAGGGAGAGGAGGGGCGGGCATGACGAGGCCGAGGGCGTGGCCGAGGCGGTCGGGAGAGGCGGTCGGGCGATGTGCCTCCCGCCTCCCCGACGCCTCCGCCCACGGCGCGGTCCACACCGAGATGACCCCCGGAGTTCTTCATCAAGCTTCGCCGAAGCGCCTCGTCGCCGCCTCCCGCTGCCGCCCCGCTTATGGACGCGCGATGGGACCGGATCCACCCGACGTGATGGAGTTGCGATGAGGGGCTGCGGGATCAGCGGCACTCGAGTGAGTGTCGTGTCCCCAGCCCCGGCGTGATGTTCTTTGACCGAGGGTGGAAGACGTCGCCGGATCCATAGCTTGACGGCGGGGTTTACCCTCCATTTCGTTAATGGAGGGCGACCTTCGCCGCCAAGGTCTTCGGGACTACGGGATCCGGGTGAGATGCTGTGTGGACAGCTCCTCGGATAGCGAAGGTCCCTCCTCGAGCGAGAGGACGAGGAGGGGAGCAGCGACGACGAGGGGATGGCGGGTCCGACTAGGCGCCGGACACCGCTGTTCTCAAGGCCACCGGCGACCCGTAATCCTGGTCGCCGCCTTCGAACTCCCCGGGCCGTCTCCTTGGTAATGGCGTGAGAGAGGCAGCAGAAGAGGAAGAGGGGATGGCGGTAAGGCCGTCAAATCGAGTACGAGGGCGAGGTGCCTCGACAACAGGCCGACGCCCCGCCACCCCGTCTTCAAGCTCTACCTCTGACGCCTTCGCCTCCGCCAAGCTCCTGGCCGGCCCCCGGGGTGTTCTCTTGGTGTCTTCTGGCGCCCGTAGCTCTCCGGGGCGCGCCTCCATGCCCGCCACCCATGCGCAGCTCCTGAGGGTACGCCACCCGCAGGCCGCAGTGGGCGCTCACCGCCATGCTCTCCTAGGCGCTCCTTTCGCCCTCCCCGGCAAGCTTCTCTTGCCGGGGGCTCCTTGACCTACCTCCTGAACTCCTGAACAGAGAAACAGGAGAGGGATCACGGGCACCTTATCTTTTTAATTTGTAAGCCCTCGGGCCTTAGCTGTATTTAAAAACTTGTAACCCTCTCTATCATGTTTTTCATCCTCTATGGACTTGTATTAAACTAGGATGTTTTTAATGAAAAAGAGAGGAAAGCTTGCCGGACTGAGTCTTTTACTTGATTTCGTGTCTTGTATGTTCTTACGCTATCGGGGAGTTTGCCGGGGCGAACACGCTTGTCGAGTGCGGGACAGCCCGTTGGCGGTGTTGCTCCCGGCAAACAACCTTGCGGGCCATTATGACGCTTAACTTGTCGAAAGGTGCTCGAAGCAAGGTAAGGGTGCAGCAGCACACTTGTGTTTGTTGAGCGGACTCGGAAACAAAACAAGTACACAACTGGGCCACGACTTGGCTCCTCCGCGTACGGGTTTTACAAGACACGCTCGTTCAAAGACGCAGCCCCGCTTTCCCGGTCCATAGGAGGATGCATGACGAGGGATGAAAAACTTATCTGATACCGCAGCCCCAAAGAACTCGCTTGCCGGAGACGAATCTTGGTATTTGCAGCCCCAATGAGGCTGGCTCGCCGGAGATTAAACTTGGCGCTCGCAGCCCCAAAGAACCCCGGCTTGTCGGGGCCTGTGTCGGGCGCCGCTTTTGGTTTCTCCTTGTTGCTGCAATTTCGCCATGAAAATCAGTGAGATTGATCTCGCAATCGCTTCATTATCCACATGTATATGCATATAAATCTTGATTGTGCAATATGATGCCGTGCCTTGCCCCTCGTATGTTTGTACTCTACGCCCCGGGAGCTTGCCGGGCGAACACGTTTGCCGAAAAGGGACAGCCCGTGGCGGTGTTGCTTCGCAAACAACCTTGCCGGGCGATTATGACGCTTAACTTGTCGAGCAAGCTCGAAGCAAGGTAAGGTGCAGCAAGCACACTTGTGTTTGTTGAGCGGACTCGAAACAAAACAAGCACGAATCGGGCCACGACTTGGCTCCTCTCAAGACAAGTCTCTCATATGAAGGACATCTCACGGCAAAGCTTGCCACGTTACACCCTCTACTTTACACCCTTTGTGCGTTTTTACCCCACGCTTCTAGGGAACTTGCGGTGCTTAACACACTTGCTGAGTACGAACATCAGCAGCCCGCCGGCTGGTGTCGCCGCAAGCAACCTTGCCGCGTCTAGTCGCGACGCACTTAACTTGCTGAACAGACTAAACGAAACAAGGGCGCGAAGCTGGTCGCGCTCACTTTAACTCGCTGAGTGTGCTCAAGCAAAGTAAGGGTGCGGCTATCCATGGCAGGCTCCTCCGCACAGGTTTTATGCACAAAGGACTTAACGACGAGGATATAACAAATAAAAACATGGAATTAAGGAGTGCTCGCACAAAAGCTCGAGTGGCTTAGCTTTTCTTTTTCTTGTTTCCTCAAGACTTGTCGGTGGAGCTCGATGGCGCGTCCTCGACGGCAGCGCAGTGTTCGGGAGATGCGCTGTTTTAACGAGCACTGAGCTGCCCTCGCCGGGCTTAGAGCGCCCGAGGAGCTGCGCTTGTCGGAGTGAGCACCGTGAGCTGTCCTAGCCGGACTTGGAGCTCGATGGCGGGTCCTCGACGACAGCAGAAGCGCCCAGGAGATGCGCTGCCGGAGCGGAGGGGAGCGGGCGCAAGCGGCGCGAGAACAGATATACCGGACTCCTAGTAGCGATAGGAGGAGCAGGATTCCGCCGCACTTTCGCTTTGCTCATGCATGGACAGCGTCCGGAGCATCCCGCGAGCCTCCGCATGTTCTGCTTCAGCAGCGGATACCACATCTTGCGCGCACGGTGCTGCTGGGGGTCGCCGTGGCGCCGAGATGGACGTGGATCCACGGAGACCGAGGCGCGGTCATCCGTCTTGTCCTCGATCGTGGCGCCGCGAGTACCCTCGCCGGTGTCCACCATTCACGGGCGTCTCCTCCGCCCACCGCTGGCTCCGGTGGCGGCGGGTGAGACGCAGACGGGTCTGCAACCCTTGAAGCCCTCGCTTCGGGCCATGGCGCAGATTGTCGGCGAAGTCGCCGGCGAAACCGGAGAGGTTGATGAAGAACGCGCCCGCGCGAATGCCGGATCAGGTCCGCACAACCTCGACGCCCCCTACCTGGCGCGCCAAAGATGTCGGGGCGGACGGAGGATGGGAGGCCCGCCCGCCGCGAGCACCTATGGGGCCGGGGGCCCCTTCGTGAGTGCGGTACGAGGGCGGAGGAGGCACAGAGAGCAGATCGAGACGATGCACGCGGGCGGATTTTTACCCAGCTTCGGGCCGCGATGGACGCGTAAAACCCTACTGCTGCTTTGTGTTGTATTGTGCTCGGGAGCTTGAAGAGCTACAGTAGCAGCTACACCGAGTGTGGGAGTTGCAAAGGATTCCAACCCCCACGCTGTGCATGGGCCTCCTTTATAGAGCAAAGGGTCACCAACAGGTGTCAACGAGGAGAAAGGGTAAAATGTAAAAGAGATGGTAGTTGGAGCAGTCAAGGGAACAAAGGCAGCTACAATGCTTGAACAAATGGTTTCTACCTACTTTGACAAAGGGGGGACAAGAGCATTTAATGCCCGTCGCCGTCGACCCCAAAAGCTCCCGCCTTATGTCTCCGTCGCCACGGCGATGGATCCACCACCGTGGAGTGCCACCGCACCCCTAGGCTGCACAGCCATCCGCCACGCGCCTCTGGAGAGGGCTCAAGGCGCACGCTGGGCAGATGAGCTGGAGGCGGGCACAGTGCAGCTCTCCCGGCAAGTACCTTGCCGGGTCTTGATCTCGCCGGACCGGAAGCTTGTCGGGCTTTGTAACTTGTCGCCCCGGGCCCTCGCCGACGCGCGATAAGCGCCGAGGCGTGTCTTCTCTGATGTAGTCTTCTAGTCTCCCCGGCGAGCTCCTCTCGCCAGGGCCTTGCGTGAGTGATGTAACTCTTGAGCCTGGGACGGCCTTCCCGGCAAGCTCCTCTTGCCGGGGTCTCGATCTTCTGTCTTGTACACTTTGTTCTTGAATGGCTTGATATGGAGCAGGAATGGTCTCCGGCAAGCATGTGGTAAATCCAGCCGCGGGGAGCTGCGACTGCCCGTGCACAAGTTGGGGTACTGAGGTACCCCTACCTTAGTACACCGACACTCCCTCCCCATGCGTCCATGCCATCCATGTGTCCCTCTCGACCTTTTTTCCTTGTTGGCCAGACCTCTATTGGACATGTGCTACAGGGGTGTCTCTCTTCGTTGCAAACAATCACACACTAGCTATCTTCGTGTATCTCCTAGCCTCGCTTTTCCATCTCGGAGATGCATGCGTGATATGTTTGCATAAGAAACGAAAAAACACACTCTCTCTAATTTATCATTTGTTGTCACTTTCTCTTTCACACACATACTCTTTTTGCACACTTACTCATTCTACGTAACACGCACTTGATCTATCTCGACTGAGGCACTCTCCTCGGTCCATAGCATATAGATTTATTGAAAAGTCAAACATCACAAAGTTTGACCATGTACGTGGAGAAAAAGAATTACATCTAGTACGGCAAACATCGCAGGGTCCTCGCTACCTCCGTCTCACGCCCTAGGGCTCTCAGCCTCCCTTGTCATCCAACCTGTAGGTTCACCTAGCAATGGGCCAAAGGTCGGCCCGGACAACCACCGTCTGGCCTCGCGAGTCGCTTGCACGTTAAAGGGGGGGCCTCCCGAGCATCGCGTCTTGGGAGCTCCTACTGGCTCTCCAGCCCTCACCCCCTGGCCTTGACGACGGCATGACGACCTGGCATACCAGCGGTGGCTGAGCTTGCTCGAGGGCCGGTACCCGAGGATGTAGAGCATTTTGGCGAGCGAGGCAGGAGGAGTGGCTAATGTAGGCCGCACCTAACGGTTCCACAGGCGCGACAGCAAGCATCACCTCCCCAATGGACTCAGACAGCAAAAAGATAAGTCTCGGCTCGCTACAGCACTAGTTTCGCTCCACACGCCCTGCCTCGCAGTTCCACTTGGGAGGTTCAACTCCCCGTTTTGATTTTCTATACAGCTGCTTGCACGCCAAAGGGGACCTCATGAGAATCACATCCCATGAGCTCTTACCGGACCTTGGGCCGCTCACCTCCTAGCCTTGACCACGGCATCGCGACCTGGCATACTACCGACGGCTGAAGCCTGCCTGGGGACTGGGTCTTGTCGACGTAGAGCGCCACGCTGTCTAGGGAAGAGAAAAGGGAGGGACTCAACCGAAATGGAATACGCGCATCCATTACAAAATCAAAAGAAACATCGATACTATTAAATGCATTCTGATCCTTACAAACCCCACGGGGGCTGATCTTCATCTCGCGTAGGAGAAACAACTACAGGGCCCTACGGTATCACTGGCGATGTCGGGCGGAAGCCGCTGCTGTGTTGCGGCCTCGGCGGGAGCTTGGCGGCACGTAGCTGTCGTCGCTCGACTCCGGAGAATCACTGGGCTCAGGAGATTTGCTAGATTCCTAGGAATAGCCGCTTCTGCTGGACGAAGCGCTGAAGGTGGCAGCGGCATGTCCAGCGTCCACCACGGCGTCCCTCGTGCTGTCTCATCCGGGGCAGCATTCTAGCCGCTCGCCCTCCTAGTTGAAGACCTTGAAGAACAAGGTGGCCACGCCGTCGTACTCGAAGTGGATCGCCAGGGCTCCCTCCGCCCATCAAGCCCGGGCGATCTTGCCCCATCCTCGCGTCATGGAGACGTCTCCAGGCGGCACCACCTCAACTTCAGCCCCGGTAGCCAAGCTGCGACACCCTGCGTGCTGCAGCCATAGCTCAACCGGCCCCCTCGGAGGCAATTCCCAGGCGTAGAACCGTGGGAGTCGGATCCAGGTGTCGGGAGGCATGGCCGCCCACACCACAAACTCGCGCGAGCTACCCTCGGCGTGGGTCCGTGGTGCGATCGGCAGGCAATGGCGTTCCTACCATCCTCATCAGGCGCTGCGCGACGGTGCACTCCATCATCTTGACCGCGGGCGTATAGAGGGAGGGGAAGCCAGCCGGAGGTCTCGATTTTCATGGCTAGCCACCTCTCGCCCCACGCCGGCATTGTCAGGAAGGCGGATCCGTTTCTTCGGCGGGAGGGTGAAAGTGCAACTAATCCCCGGGTGGTTTTGGTAATTAATAACAACATATATATCATTGAACTAATCATTTCTTGAGAATATTTCAGAAAGTTCAGATGATATGGGTATGGCAATGATTGATGATGTGGACCCTCAAAATGCTAAGGAAAACATTGGCAAAAGCTCAAGACTCCATTTTTGGTTTAGTGATCCAAGATCACATTGAGTCCATAGGAAAGCCAATACTATTAAAAGGGGTGAGGTTATGATGATGATCTGGTTGCTCTAAGTGCTTAGTGATTTATCTCTCAAACTATCAGCAATCTTTCATTCCAACATAAACTCATAAGTAATCTCGGTCCCACCGATTCCAAACTCACCACACCGAGATGAACCACCTCACCATATACCCAAACCCTAAGAATCTCGGATTTTCCGATTCCAAACTCGGTCATTCGAAATTGGTGTTGCCAAGCTTCAGAACATTCAGTACTCAAATCGGTGTCACCGAGATGAGAAAGTCGGTCCCACCGAGATTGGCAAACCCTAGACTTTGGAAGAATCGGACTAACCGAGATTGTATTTTCGGTCCCACCGAAAATCCCAACGCTCACAAGATTTGAACTTTCGGTCTCACCGAGTTGTCAACTTCGGTCCGACCGAGATTGGTCAAATGTGTGTAACGGTTGGATTTTGTGTGGAGGCTATAAATACCCTCCACCTCCTCTTCATTCGTGGAGAGAGCCATCGAAAGAACTACCACTCCTACCTTACATTTCGAGAAGAAAACTACCTACCCTTGTGTTGAGATCAAGTTGCTCCACTCCCACCATATGAAACTTGATTTCTAGCCTTCCCAAGTTGCTTTCCACTCAATCCTTTCTTCCACCACAGCCAAATCAGTGAGGAGAGTTGAGTGTTGGGGAGATTATCATTTGAAGCACAAGAGCAAGGAGTTCATCATCACCAACCCCATCTATTACCTTTTGGAGGGTGGTGCCTCCTAGATTGGTTAGGTGTCGCTTGGGAGCCTCCGTCATGATGTGGAGTTGAACCAAGGAGTTTGTAAGGGCAAGGAGATCGCCTACTTGTGAAGATCTACCCCAGTAAGGCTAGTCCTCCGTGGGCGTAAGCCATGATGGCATAGACAAGGTTGCTTCTTCGTGGACCCTTCGTGGGTGGAGCCCTCCGTGGACTCAAGGCCGTTACCCTCCGTGGGTTGAAGTCTCCATCAACGTGGATTGACGATAGCACCACCTATCGGAACCACGAGAAAAAATCTCCGTGTCTCCAACTTGCGTTTGCTCTTCTCCACCTCTCATTTACTATACGTGCAATTTACTTTCCGCTGCCACAACTCTAGAATTGCATGTGTAGGGTGATACTTGACTTGGTTATCATTGTGAACTTGCTAAGAATCTACTCCAATCAAAAGGCAAAACTTTTAAGTTGTCAAGTAGTCTAATCACCCCCCCTCTAGACATACTTCCGATCCTACAAGTGGTATCAGAGCTTTGGTCTCCATTGGATTGGTTTCCATTGCATTGGACTCCATAAGCTTGGTTTCACAACCTAGGAGAGTATGGCGTCTAGTGAGGTAATTTTCGAGAGGTCCTTACTTTGATGGTTCAAACTTTGCTAGTTGGAAGCATAAAATGAAAATGCATATTCTTGGACATAACCCCGCCGCATGGGGCATTATTTGTGTTGGCTTGCAAGGTGAGTTCTTGAAGAAGGAAAAGTTCCGGATCGCGGGCTCTGCGGATGAGTTGCGGATGTTCTGAACAATGCTCAAGCTTGTGACATTCTCTTCAATGCTTTGTGTCCCGAGGAGTTCAACAAGATCAGCCGTCTTGAGAATGCAAAAGAGATTTGGGATACTTTGGTCGAAATGCACGAATGTACCGAGTCCGTGAAGGAATCAAAGCTAGATGTTCTTCAAGGTCAGCTTGACAAGTTCAAGATGAAGGAAGGTGAAGGAGTCGCTGAAATGTATTCTAGGCTTGCTCTCATCACAAATGAGATGGCAGGCTTAGGAAGTGAAGAAATGACCGACCGATTCATCATCAAGAAGATTCTCAGAGCTTTGGATGGAAAGTATGACACCGTGTGCACTTTGATCCAAATGATGCCAAACTACAAAGATCTCAAGCCTACGAAGTCATTGGAAGGATTGTTGCTCATGAGATGACACTTAAAGATAAGGAAGAGCTTCACAACAAGTCAAGTGGTGCTTACAAAGCTGCAGTTGAAGCTCCCACATCCTCAAGTGACAAGCTAGTTTCCAATGAAGAGATAAGCCTAATGGTGAAGAACTTCAACAAATTCTACAAGAGTAGAAGCAAGGAAAGAAGCTCAAAGTCTAGATCATATGATGAAAAGAGATCTTCTAGTCGTGATCGAAACTGCTACAATTGTGGAAGACCGGACACTACTCAAATGAGTGTTCGACTCCCCACAAGAGAAGAGAAGAATCTCCAAGAAGAAGAAGCTCAAGAGAAGAGTCGCCTCGAAAGAGAGAAGGAGTAGAGATGATCGTTATGAACGAAGATCCTCTCGGAGAAGCAAGGATTCGGAAAGGAAAGACAAGTCATCAAGGAGCTACACAAGAAGAAAACATCAAGCTCATGTTGGTGAATGGGTTTCGGCTCCGACTCGGACAATCACTCCGAAAGAAGCTATCACTCCAACTCGAATCTGATCAAGATGAAGGTGTTGCGGTCTTGCTCTCGTGTCCTCCAACTCCAACTCCTATGACATATTTGATTCACCAAATGAGGGAATTGGAAGATGCTTCATGGCAAAAGGCCCCAAGGTATCACATCCTGAGTTTATTGACTTTGATAGTGATGAGGATGACTTGCTTGGTGAAGATGAGCTATTACATGATAAATCTAGTGAGCTTAGTAATGATGAACATGCTAGTAGTCTTTATAGTCGAGAAGAGTCGAATGACAATGCTATGAAGGAGATTGAGCGTCTAACTAAAGAACTAAACACTCTTAAGTTAGCTCATGAAACAACTCAAGAAGATCATAGAGAGCTCCTAAGATCTCATGAGAAGCTACGCTTCGAGAAGCTCAATCTAGAGCAAGAACATGAGTTTCTAAAAGCTATCAATGATGATCTTCGAAAGAAGAGTTCTTCATATCTTGCCAAACGACTTCTCTTGTCTAATTTCTTGCCACCTATCAAAACTAAGCATGACAAGCATAAGAAAAATTCTTCATCTAGTAGTAACAATAATCATGCTAAATCAAATGTTGTTACTTCTAGTAATTCTCTTGATTCCACTAACAATGTTTCAAGCCAAGTTTCACTTGAGCAAGAAAATAGTCTATTGAAAGGAATTATAGAGAAAGGTGTCTACAAGAGTCTTGCGGAAGCAAGAGCTTTGAGGAAATTGTTCGCAAACAAGGAAGACACCGGAAGAATCAAGGAATTGGTTTTGAGCGAAAGTTCAACGCCGAGGGTGTTGAATGGGAAGAAGGTCAATATCCCACTCCAAAGTTTGTTTCTCAAAAGGAGAAGTATGATCCTACTTCTTCCAATGAGGAACAAGCTCAAGATGACCTTCCACCACAAGACCACAAGCTAAAAGGCAAGGACAAGCTTCAAGAGGAGATTGATGCATTCATTGAAGCACCCAAGGCCATGGTCAAGTGGGTTCCCAAGGCAACTTCAAGTTCTACTTGACAAGCTCAACTACTACACCAAGGATTCCCATCAAGATGATGTGGATCCGAAGAAGAAGAACTAGAGAGTTCTTGAGGGTGACTCCGCCAATATACTTCACTCACATTCATTTTGGCAAGGACTTGTGCAATCAACTTCCACATCTTGCACTAGTTCATGGAGTCACAAACCCTCATGTTGGTAAGTCAAGGGACAAGGTAATCATTGCTTTCATGGACATCATCTATTGTGTACTTCAATCTATGTCCATGGATATTCTTGTTTGTTCCTTGTGGGACTAACCCATGTAGGTATTGAAAGTGCCCTAATCCAAAGGATTGCTCCCAACTCTTGATGATCTTCATCAACATTGAGCATCCACATCTTCAACATCTACATGAAGTCTTCAACGACAACCCAAGGTTAGTTTGACCCTTTAAAGGGTTCTCACATCAAGGGGAGCTTTGCTCTAAAGAAATGAGCTAAAGCATCTTCAAATGATGTGAACACATTAATGCTTTATGGAAAAGTGGTAACCCCACTTGTGCTTAAACGATGAGTATGACCTATGATCAAATGTTCTCATTTGACTCCTAAGTCAATATACTCATATATAGATGACCTAGTCATCGCCAAATTGTGTGCTAGCTGTTAGTGTTTTGTTTGTGCATGTTTGACACATATTTCATTTGCTATCTTATTGTGTGAGCATGTTGGATGCATGATTTTATCCATTCGAGGACATCCATTTGTTGCTTTGGTCTTTTGGATTTTTCTTTTGACCAAATGGATGGACAAGAATGCCTAAGTTCCTCCCCTAGCTATCTATGCTTTCTTGTCTCAAACTCTATTCATGCTTATATCACAAACTTTGAACAAGACTTTTTGGACGAGACCGAGTGAGGAGCACTCGGAGCCACCGATCCGTCAAAAGCCTAACTTCCAAAACCTTCTAAGTACTTTCGGTCAAACCGATATACTCAAATCGGACGGATCGAAATCACTTGGATTGATCTAGGTTTTCACCTCGGTGAAACCGAGTTTCAAATATCGGCGTGACGAAGTGTAATCGCACGCGATTAACCATCTCGGTCCCACCGAGTTTTCAAACTCGGTCCCACCGACAGCCGAAGGGTATATATACTCGAGGACAGAGCGCGTTGATTACTTCTTCAAACGCTTCGCCCTCAAACCCTTCGCTGCCATCGCCTTGTTCTCCGGATCGTCTCCGCCATCGCCTGTGCGCCCTCGCCGCGGGTCTCCATCGCCGTCAACGGTCTTTCTCATCGCGCCGTTGCCGCCGTAGTGAAGCTCCA
Organism: Aegilops speltoides; assembly: GCA_021437245.1. NCBI lineage: Eukaryota > Viridiplantae > Streptophyta > Magnoliopsida > Poales > Poaceae > Aegilops > Aegilops speltoides. The sequence goes on from CM038144.1 coordinate 235,717,892, forward strand.
CCGCATTGGGTGAGTTTCATCCCTCTCGTGCTCCAAACGCTGATTCAATGCACGATAGGTGTTGTCAAGTTTCTTGCCAAGATTGAGATCTCCCTATCCAGCCGTTTAGATCATAGAACAAAATTCGAGTGAAAATTTTAGGGTTAGGTTTCCGCCGAACACATCTCGGTGTGACCGATTCGACATTTTCGGACTGACCGATTTGGCCTCTGGTCATTGCACTGCACTTTTCGGTTAAACCGAGTTGTGCAAATCGGTAAGACCGAAGTGTGGATTTAGTGAAACCCTAGTATTCTCGGCTAGACCGAAACCCATTTCGGTCCAACCGAAAGTGGTGTATGTGGTCTGTTTAGACACTTCGGTTTCACCGAATTTATAGACTCGGTCAGACCGACATGTATTCTGTGAAAACCTAAAACTAAAGTTTGAACTCATTCTCTTTGCAAAATCCTCTGCAGTTTGTGATAACTCTTCTATTCTGCCTATACCTATTCTATTCACAGGTTGTCAGTCATGTCTGATGGAAGTGACAATGAACAGGTGCGAGATGCGATTGAGATTCCCGAGGCAGCAACAAGTCCGAAGAAAGCAGTTTTTCAGATGATGAGAGAGAAGCACTCCAAGTGGACTGCTGCACTGCTACCAGGCTGTGAAGAAGAGAAATTCGATGAGGAGGATTCAGATTTTGTTGCAGATGAGGAGATAACATCTAAGCCAAAAGGCAAGTGGTTGCCAAGAGCTATCAAGGGCAACAACAAAGAAAGGCACAAGCAAAGTGAAGAAATCTCTCTGTTGCAAAGAAGCTCAGCATGGAAGTAGAAACCTCCGGCAAGATCAAGAAAACTTCCAAGAGGAAGAGGAAAGTTCATGAAGAAGTCGATGATGATGATTCGATGAGGAAGCACCTCAGCCTCCTCGAAGCGAAGTTGATGGGAGATGCCATCGCAGGAGCACCCACAAAAGCTAAGCAATCAGCTCCAAAGAAAGGCAGCCCAAGCCAAACCTGCTGCCAAGCCAAAGAAGACTGTGAGGAACATACCTGCTTCAGAGAAGAAGAAGGACGATGTGCCACCTGCAGTATCAGATGATGAGGCTCATGTTTTGCTCAAGCTCAGACAGAAATTGCCAGTTCATAATGAAGCTCATCCTCGAGCTGAAAATATGAAAGAAAGGAAGGATAAAGGTCTCAGGCTATGGAGGCAAGTTGATCCATATGCCACCAGGAGAAGAACAGCAGTTGACTCAAGATTCCACACAAGAGAGCAACAAGACTTTTATGAGACAGTGCTCATGGATAAGAAGCCAATTGTTGCTGACACCAGATATGTAGATTGGGAATACATCGACAGTGAAGAGCACAGAGACTATTTCCCACATGTGCATGAAAGCTTCACTGCTTGTGGGATTGCAGAGTTCGTTGGTCAGAAATTGACTGCTTGGAATGATGAGATGATCATGCAGTTCTATGCCACCGCACACTTCTATCCAGATGGCAGAATTGTATGGATGACAGAAGGGCAGAGATTCCATTCAACTGTTGAAGAATGGAGAGCGTTGCTGAATGCACCAGTATCAAGGGAAGATGATGTTGATGTCTATGGCATTCCGAAGAAAAATCACGAGTCAATGAGGAACATGTACAATGAGGTAAATGAGAAGGATGTTGAGATATGGAAGCTTGGTTCAGTCTACTATCTTCAGGCAGGTCTCCCAACCACCAACACCATTCTGAGGCATACCTTGATGCCTAAGTCAGGAGACCACCGCATGATAAGAGGGTATTCTATCAACATGCTGCACATTCTAGATCAGAAGACACCTTTTAAGGTGATGGACCTGATAGTTGAGACTATCAAGAGGACAGCAGCTGACCAGAAGAGGTCGTGTGGGTTTGCTCTGCATATTCAGATGCTCATTAATGCCAAGTTTGGCACGGACACCTACTGTTGGATAGACCCCACTTGCCACCGCAGCCTGAACATGAGGATAACGAAGTTGTGATGACCGAGGATGCTCCCACATCGTAGAAGGACATGCTAAGTCTGAAGCTGCCAAACAAGCTAAAATGAGAAGGAAGAAGCAAAGCCCAAGAGCGTTGAGAACAACTTCTTGAAGCCACTCAGAGAATTGAGCTACGCCTGCCAGCATAGTGCGATCTCGGAGAGCCTTGAGAGGATAGTTGAAGATAAGTTCCATGCTACGGACGTCAAGTCGATGAAGTGCAGTCACCGTCAACAAGCTTGAGGCGACATCGAGGAAGCTAAGAGGAAAAGGCAGAGCTCATGAGAGAGATGGAAGGTGATATGGTCCAGATGACTATGAGCAGCTGCTCCAAAGTGCCCACAAAGCCCAGATCATTTGCTATTCGATGTCGAGACCCTGTGGCTACTACATCAGCACCTCCTACAGCTCCATCGGTTCGGCACCAGCTCCAATATCCAATCCTCCAGCTCCACAGACTTGAGAGAAGCTTTGCAGATGCAGCTATCTCCACTCCATCGACGCAGACAGGAGCCGCCAGCAGAGTCCCGAGTGACGATTAGCTCTATACCTTTCGAACTTTTTGGTAACTTGTTGCCAAAGGGGGAGAAACTGTATAGATCATAGGGCTTCGAGAGAGAGAGTGCTCGTTTTTGCTCTTTCGTTTGCGGTTTTCCTTGAGATACTTTTGAGTTCTTTGAGACATTTCGTGTGTTTGATACTACGTTTGCTCTATCTTGATGAGTGCTTGATCATACTGTGCTTAATGTGTGCTTGATGCTTATCATATTCAATTCATATCTTGTATGATCATTTACTCATGTCTTGGTGATTGGGTGCATGTTATTCATTCTTATCATTTTTGTGCGCTCCACCAAGATGTATGTGACATGGAAGAGTGACCCATGATCCTAATCGATTGTGCATTTGCATTCAAACGCAAATCTTAAATAATGCACAAATTTAGGGGGAGCTCTTGCTTATCACATACTTCTCAAAGCGACGATGTTATTCATTGATTATATCATTTGTCGAAGCTTTGATCTATATGTTGTCATCAATTACCAAAAAGGGGGAGATTGAAAGTGCAACTAATCCCCGGGTGGTTTTGGTAATTAATAACAACATATATATCATTGAACTAATCATTTCTTGAGAATATTTCAGAAAGTTCAGTGATATGGGTATGGCAATGACTGATGATGTGGACCCCTCAAAATGCTAAGGAAAACATTGGCAAAAGCTCAAGACTCCATTTTTGGTTTAGTGATCCAAGATCACATTGAGTCCATAGGAAAGCCAATACTATTAAAAGGGGTGAGGTTATGATGATGATCTGGTTGCTCTAAGTGCTTAGTGATTTATCTCTCAAACTATCAGCAATCTTTCATTCCAACATAAACTCATAAGTAATCTCGGTCCCACCGATTCCAAACTCACCACACCGAGATGAACCACCTCAACCATATACCCAAACCCTAAGAATCTCGGATTTTCCGATTCCAAACTCGGCCATTCGAAATTGGTGTTGCCAAGCTTCAGAACCTACGTACTCAAATCGGTGTCACCGAGATGAGAAAGTCGGTCCCACCGAGATTGGCAAACCCTAGACTTTGGAAGAATCGGACTAACCGAGATTGTATTTTCGGTCCCACGAAAATCCCAACGTTCACAAGATTTGAACTTTCGGTCTCACCGAGTTGTCAACTTCGTCCCGACCGAGATTGGTCAAATGTGTGTAACAGTTGGATTTTGTGTGGAGGCTATAAATACCCTCCACCTCCTCTTCATTCGTGGAGAGAGCCATCGAAAGAACTACCACTCCTACCTTACATTTTCGAGAAGAAAACTACCTACCCTTGTGTTGAGATCAAGTTGCTCCACTCCCACCATATGAAACTTGATTTCTAGCCTTCCCAAGTTGCTTTCCACTCAATCCTTTCTTCCACCACAGCCAAATCAGTGAGGAGAGTTGAGTGTTGGGGAGATTATCATTTGAAGCACAAGAGCAAGGAGTTCATCATCACCAACCCCATCTATTACCTTTTGGAGGGTGGTGCCTCCTAGATTGGTTAGGTGTCGCTTGGGAGCCTCCGTCATGATGTGGAGTTGAACCAAGGAGTTTGTAAGGGCAAGGAGATCGCCTACTTCGTGAAGATCTACCCCGAGTAAGGCTAGTCCTCCGTGGGCGTAAGCCATGATGGCATAGACAAGGTTGCTTCTTCGTGGACCCTTCGTGGGTGGAGCCCTCCGTGGACTCGCGCAGCCGTTACCCTCCGTGGGTTGAAGTCTCCATCAACGTGGATTGACGATAGCACCACCTATCGGAACCACGAGAAAAAATCTCCGTGTCTCCAACTTGCGTTTGCTCTTCTCCACCTCTCATTTACTATACGTGCAATTTACTTTCCGCTGCCACAACTCTAGAATTGCATGTGTAGGGTGATACTTGACTTGGTTATCATTGTGAACTTGCTAAGAATCTACTCCAATCAAAAGGCAAAACTTTTAAGTTGTCAAGTAGTCTAATCACCCCCCCTCTAGACATACTTCCGATCCTACAGAGGGGGGTCAAGCCCCTCCCTAGGAGCCTTCCCCTTCTTTGCCGCAGAGAACCTCCTGATCGGCGCCATGAGAGCAAAATGGAGAGGAGAAAAAGCAGGCGGGTGCAAAACGAAGGAGAGATGGGCAGGGGCTCCACCCGCTCGCACATTTATAGCCGGGAGAAGGTAAATCGTCGGCCTCCCATGATTTCCAGTAATGATGATCATCTCTGCCTGCAGCATGCAGTTGTCAAGTCGAGCAGTTGCCGAGGCAGCGTGGGGAATTGGAGTCTCCCACGTCCAATCAGTCGCCACACGTCATCAAGGCTGGAGGAGGTTAGGGCCTGCGGCACTCCGCACTTGCCCTTTGGCTTCGCCTAGAAGCCAAGTCCGAGCGTGCCTTTGGCTCGGGGGCTACTGTCGGCATCCTTGATTCGAGGGTATCCAACCCTTCCTGCCTGCAGCCCACCACGTGGCTTCATCGACGGCCTGGTACGACCCAACTTCAACACCAACATCGCAAGACCCTCATGAGGGGCCAAGCCTCGCAAGGCGGACGACGACAAGACCCCCGAAGGAAGTGGCCTCCTCAGGAGGGCTCCTGAGGGGAGGAGAGTTCTATGCAAGTATCTCATGAGGCTCGGCTGATGTGAGCCATGATGATCAAGGACAGGCGGGCGCCAGGTGGGTGCAGAGCGCAGGTTTCCTATTCGGTGCAAGGGAGGCAAGCCATAGGCGCGAAGTCCCGAGGAATCAGCCAAAGGTTTCCATTCTGGTGCGATAAGACCAAGACCGCCAGGACGGTAGGACAAAGGTCATCACCAAGCCCACCGCAGCATCACGACCAGAGGCTTTTCGCAGACGAAGAATACTTTTGTCAGGATAGACTGTACTACTTGTCCCCTTTCAAATCCTGCCGTTGTGGAATCCCTTCCCACTCATATTTTTGAAGAGGACCAAGTCCACTATATATAGGACTTAGCCACCACCATAGAAGGGGACCTAGATCAAAGCAAGTAGAGCACCGCACCAGCTGAAGAACACCTCATCTGCTGAGGATTGTTCATCCACTGTACTAGTTCATCCATAGCCCCTCGAGGCAATCCACCACACCACACGGGATTAGGGTATTACACCCTGGCGGTGGCCTAACCAAAGATAAATCTCGTGTCTTTGTGTCTCTTTGAGCTCGACGCGCTAGGCCTAGGAGGATTGCGAGTAGGCAGACTGGGCAGGTTGAGATCTCCGCACGCACCCCAGAGTTCGAACCTCTCAAGGGTTGTCGGATCCCTAAATCCTACAGGTTGACATTGTTGCAACACGAGATTATTACAATAGGACTTATGAATTAATGCATCAGCCATGACATTGGCCTTCCCTGGGGTGTAGTAATTTCCAATTCATAATCCTTAATCAACTCTAACCAACGTCTTTGCCTGAGAATCAGAACCGGTTGGGTGAAGATATACTTGAGACTCTTGTGATCAGTGTAAATCTCGCAAGGATTACCAAGAACATAATGTCGCCAAGTATCAAGTGCATACACTACGACGGCAAGCTCCAGTTCATGTCTAGGATAATCATCCTCTTGTGGATGCAACTATCGAGATGCATAGGCAATCACATGATGATCTTGCATAAGAATGCAACCTAGTCCCTATCACGATGTGTTGCAATATATAACAAAGTCCTTGGAGAAATCCGGTGTGTCGGTGCAACAAACATGTGCGTTTATTGCCCTGACTCATGCACAAACACATCACAGTTCCCCTGACAAGCATCAAGTCCCACACAACAACCAAGCCAGAGAAGCCGCTCTTTGTGAGATAATGGAGCACATTAAGAAGACCAAGTCAACAACCAATCTAAATATTCTCAGAGAAGTCTCCCTTGATGACCAGGTGAGGCCGACAGGGTCGAAACTACGGCTAGCATCGAGATCAAGCCACGCCGACAAGGTCTCCAAGGCCACCAAGGCGAGGGCAAAGCCTCAAGACAAAGGCCCGGCAAGCCACCGCCAGTTGCCAACGCTCCACCTCACTTAGTCGTCAGTCGCTAATTGGTGCGGTGTCGAGCCCTCATGCAGCTAGGTCGATCATGTTGGCCAGGTGGCAGCACGCCGGGGGGAAGATTACCTTTATTGACACCCGTCCCAGAGGCGTGTCAAGAGAATAAGAGATGGTTAAGCAAGCGGTGCAAGGACATTGTCGGGGCTGCCTCTCCACGCGACACCTAAAATAGCATTTGTGGCATTTTGTCCTAAACTGCCAGGGTTAGATATGATAGAGTTGTTTACAATCTAATCATCGTATAATGACTGTTTTGCCACTGTGTTAGCCCCTTAAGCTATAAAAGGAGGCCCGAGGTAACCTAGCAAAGGATTCAAACTTTTGATCCTCTAGCACTTGTACGCGCGTAGCTGCACTCCCCGAGCACCCTTGTTGGGCTAGAGCACTCCACGTCTTCGTGCTCCCACTGATCAATACACCAAAGCAAGTGTAGGGTGTTACGCTGCAAAGCGGCCCAAACCTGGGTTAAAAAGAGCCTCCTCGCCGCACTGCTCCTATTGCATCTACTCTTTGTGCAATGTGATGACCCCCCGGTGAGCCACGAAGGGGCCCATGGCCCCATAGGTGACCGTGATCATTTACCACAACATCTCTAGCGTGCCAGGTAGGGGGCATTTGCTTGTGTGAATCTAAAGTGACAGCCAGCGCGTCGATCTTCATTGTCTTCTACGTCGCCGGGGGCTCCCAAGAAGAAGGGCAGTGCGACAGTGCAACCATCCCCATCGAAGGCCCCTCTGTAGGATCGGAAGTATGTCTAGAGGGGGGGTGATTAGACTACTTGACAACTTAAAAGTTTAGCCTTTTGATTAGGACAAGTTTTTAGCAAGTTCACAATGATGACCAAGTCAAGTATCACCCTACACATGCAATTCTAGAGTAATGGCAGCGGAAAGTAAATTGCACATGTAGTAAATAAGAGGTGGAGAAGAGCAAACGCAATTTGGAGACACGGAGATTTTTCTCGTGGTTCCGATAGGTGGTGCTATCGTCAATCCACGTTGATGGAGACTTCAACCCACGGAGGGTAACGGCTGCGAGAGTCCACGGAGGGCTCCACCCACGAAGGGTCCACGAAGAAGCAACCTTGTCTATGCCATCATGGCCTCGTCCACGGAGGACTAGCCTTACTCGGGGTAGATCTTCACGAAGTAGGCGATCTCCTTGCCCTTACAAACTTCTTGGTTCAACTCCACATCTTGACGGAGGCTCCCAAGCGACACCTAACCAATCTAGGAGGCACCACCCTCCAAAAGGTAATAGATGGTGTTGGTGATGATGAACTCCTTGCTCTTGTGCTTCAAATGATAATCTCCCCAACACTCAACTCTCCTCACCGATTTGGCTGTGGTGGAAGAAGGATTGAGTGGAAAGCAACTTGGGAAGACTAGAAATCAAGTTTCATATGGTGGGAGTGGAGCAACTTGATCTCAACACAAGGGTAGGTAGTTTTCTTCTCGAAATGTAAGGTAGGAGTGGTAGTTCTTTCGATGGCTCTCTCCACGAATGAAGAGGAGGTGGAGGGTATTTATAGCCTCCACACAAAATCCAACCGTTACACACATTTGACCAATCTCGGTCGGACCGAAGTTGACAACTCGGTGAGACCGAAAGTTCAAATCTTGTGAGCGTTGGGATTTTCGTGGGACCGAAAATACAATCTCGGTTAGTCCGATTCTTCCAAAGACTAGGGTTTGCCATTCTCGGTGGGACCGACTTTCTCATCTCGGTGACACCGATTTGAGTCTGAAGGTTCTGAAGGTTGGCAACACTAGTTTCGTAAGACCGAGTTTGGAATCGGAAAATCCAAATTTCTAGGGTTTGGGTATATGGTGAGGTGGTTCATCTCGGTGTGGTGAGTTTATGGAATCGGTGGGACCGAGATTACTTATGAGTATATGTTGGAATGAAAGATTGCTGATAGTTTGAGAGATAAATCACTAAGCACTTTGAGCAACCGGATCATCATCATAACCTCATCCCTTTTAATAGTATTGGCTTTCCTATGGACTCAATGTGATCTTGGATCACTAAACCAAAAATGGAGTCTTGAGCTTTTGCCAATGTTTTCCTTAGCATTTTGAGGGGTCCACATCATTAGTCATTGCCATACCCATATCTTTGAACTTTCGAAATATTCTCAAGAAACAATTAGTTCAATGATATATATGTTGTTATTAATTACCAAAACCACCCGGGGATTAGTTGCACTTTCAATCTCCCCCTTTTTGGTAATTGATGACAACATATAGATCAAAGCTTCGACAAATGATATAATCAATGAATAACATCGTCGCTTTGAGAAGTATGTGATAAGCAAGAGCTCCCCCTAAATTTGTGCATTATTTAAGATTTGCGTTTGAATGCAAATGCACAATCGATTAGGATCATGGGTCACTCTTCCATGTCACATACATCTTGGTGGAGCGCACAAAATGATAAGAATGAATAGCATGCACCCAATCACCAAGACATGAGTAAATGATCATACAAGATATGAATAGAATATGATAAGCATTAAGCACACATTAAGCATAGTATGATCAAGCACTCATCAAGATAGAGCAAACGTAGTATCAAACACACGAAATGTCTCGAAGAACTCAAAAGTATCTCAAGGAAAACCGCAAACGAAAAGAGCAAAAACGAGCACTCTCTCTCGAAGTCCTATGATGTATACAATTTCTCCCCTTTGGCAACAAGTTACCAAAAGTTCGAAGGTATAGAGCTAATCGTCACTAGGGACTCTGCTGGCGGCTCTGTCTGCGTCGATGGAGTGGAGATAGCTGCATCTGCAAAGGCTTGGCTGAAGTCTGTGGAGCCTGGAGGAGTGGATCTTTGGAGCTGGAGCCGATGGAGCTGTGGGAGGTCTTGATCTTTGTAGCACAGGGTCATCCTTTGGAATAGCAGTGATCTGGGCTTTGTGGGGACTGGAGCAGGCTGCTCATAGTCATCCTCAACAAGGTCATCCTCATCTCCTTCATGAGCTCTGCCTTCTCCCTCTTAGCTTCCTCAATGTCTGCCTCAAGCTTGTTGACGGTGACCTACACTTCAGTCAGCTTGACATCCAAAGCATGGAACTTGTCTTCAACTATCCTCTCAAGACTCTCCACGATCTGCACTATCTTGGCCAAAGCGTAGTTCAATCCTCTGGGTAGCTTCAAGAAGTTGTTCTCCAACGCTCTTGGGCTTTCTTCTTCTGCTTTGCTTCCTTCTCAGCTTTGGCTTGTTTGGCAGCTTCAGACTTAGCTTGTCCTTCAACAGATGTGGGATTATCCTCGGTCATCACAACTTCATTATCTTCATGTTAGGGCTGCGGTGGCAAGTGGGGTCTATCCAACAAGTAGGTGCCCGTGCCAAACTTGGCATTGATGAGCATCTGAATGTGCGGGCAAACCCACATGACCTCTTACAGTCTGTCTGTCCTCTTGATAGTCTCAACTATCAGGTCCATCACCTTAAAAGGTGTCTTCTGATCTAGAATGTGCAGCATGTTGATAGAATAGCCTCTTATCATGCGATGGTCTCCTGACTTGGGCATCAAGGTATGCCTCAGAATAGTGTTGGTGGTTGGGAGACCTGCCTGAAGATGATACACTGATCCAAGCTTCCATATCTCAACATCCTTGGCTGGTACCTCATTGTACATGTTCCTCATAGACTCGTGATTCTTCTTGGGGATTCCATAAACATCAACATCATCATCTCTTGATGCTGGAGCGTTCAGAAGTGCTGCCCACTCTTCAACTGTTGAAGAGAATCTCTGGCCTTCAGTCATCCATACAATTCTGCCATCTGGATAGAAGTGTGCTGTGGCATAGAACTGCATGATCATCTCATCATTCCAAGCGATCGACTCGACCAACGAACTCTGCAACTCCACATGCAGTGAAGCTCTCATGCACGTGTGGGAAGTAGTCTCTGTGCTCTTCACTGTCGATGTATTTCCAGTCAACGTATCTGGTGTCAGCAACAATTGGCTTCTTGTCCATAAGCACTGTCTCATAGAAATCTTGTTGCTCTCTGGTGTGGAACCTTGAGTCAACAGCTGTCCTTCTCCTGGTGGCATATGGATCAACTTGCCTCCATAGCCTGAGACCTTTGTCCTTCCTTTCCTTCATATTTTCTGCTCGAGGATGAGCATCATTATGGACTGGCAGTTTCTGTCTAAGTTTCAGCAACACATGTGCCTCTTCATCAGATTCAGCAGGTGGCACATTGTCCTTCTTCTTCTCTGAAGCAGGAATGTTTCTCACTGTTTTCTTGGGCTTGGCAGCAGGTTTGGCTTGGGCTGCCTTTGCTGGAGCTGATGGCTTAGATTTGGTAGGTGCTCCTGCCCTGATGGCATCTCCCATCAACTTAGGCTTCTGAGGAGGCTGGGGTGCATCCTCATCAGAATCATCATCAGCTTCATCATGAACTAGCCTCTTCCTCTTGGAAGTTTTCTTTATCTTGCTGGAGGTTTCTTCTTCCATGCTCAGCTTCTTTGCAACTGTGGACTTCTTTACCTTCTTGGTGCCTTTCTTGGTATGTTGCCCTTGATAGTCTTTGGCAACCACTTTCCTCTTTGGCTTTGAAGTAATCTCCTCCTCAAGAACAAAGTCGAATCCTCCTCATCGAATTTCTCTTCTTCACGCCCCGTGGCAGCAGGAGGCAATCCACTTGGGGTGCTCCTCTCTCCATCATCAAAAAACTGCTGGCTTCGGGACTAGTGCGCCTCTGGAATCTCAAGCGGTGATTCAGACTGTTCGCTGTCACTTGCATCGGACATGTGACAACTTTGTGAATAGAATAGGTATAGGCGAATAGAAGAGTTATCACAAACCGCAGAGGATTTTGCAAAAGAATGAGTTCAAACTTCAGTTTTAGGTTTTCACGAGAATGCATTTGGTCGGCCGAGTCTAAAATTCGTGAATCAAGTGTCTAAACAGAACCATTCACACCACTTTCGGTTGGACGAAATGGGTTTCGGTCTAGCCGAGAACACTAGGGTTTCACTAAATCCTCATTTCGGTCTTACCGATTTGCACAACTTCGGTTGGACCGAAAAGTAAAGGCAAAGGCAGAGGCCAAATCGGTCGATCCGAGAATGTAGAATCGGTCACACCGAGATGTGTTCGCGGAAACCTAACCCTAAAATTTTCACTCGAATTTCGTTCTAAGAACTAATCTGCTGGATAGGAAGATTTCAAACTTGGCAAGAAGCTAGGCAAAACCTATCGTGCATTGAATCGAAGTTGAAGCACGAGAGGATGAAACTCACCCAACTAGGTGGAGTTTCACCACTGGCAACGGCGCGATGAGATATACCGTTGACGGCGATGGAGACAGCGGCGAGGGCGCCTGAGCGATGGCGGAGACGATCCGGAGACCACGGCGACGGCAAATAAGGGTTTGGGGCGAGGCGTTTTGAAGGAATAATCAACGCTGCCCTCGGTATATATACCCTTCGACTATCGGTGGGACCGAGTTGGAAAACTTCGGTGGGACCGAGATGGTTAAGCGCAGCGATTACTCACTTGATCACGCCGAATTGCAACTCGGTTTCACCGAGGTGAAAACCTAGATCAATCCAAGTGATTTGGTCCGTCCGATTTGAGTATATTGGTTTGACCGAAAGTACTTAGAAGGTTTTGGAATTTAAGCTTTTGACGGATCGGTGGCTCGAAAGTGCTCCTCACTCGATCTGTCCAAAAAGACTTGTTCAAAGTTTGTGATATAAGCATGAATAGAATTTGAGACAAGAAAGCATAGATAGCTAGGGAGGAACTTAGGCATTCTTGTCCATCCATTTGGTCAAAAGAAAAATCCAAAAGACCAAAGCAACAAATGGATGTCCTCGAATGGATAAAATCATGCATCCAACATGCTCACACAATAAGATAGCAAATGAAACATGTGTCAAACATGCACAAACAAAACTCTAGCAACTAGCACACAATTTGGCGATGACTAGGTCATCTATATATGAGTATATTGACTTAGGAGTCAAATGAGAACATTTGATCATAGGTCATACTAATCGTTTAAGCACAAGTGGGGTTACCACTTTTACATAAAGCATTAATGTGTTCACATCATTTCAAGATGCTTTAGCTCAATTATTAAGAGCAAAGCTCCCCCTTGATGTGAGAACCCCTTTTAAAGGGTCAAACTAACCTTGGGTTGTCGTTGAAGACTTCATGTAGATGTTGAAGATGTGGATGCTCAATGTTGATGAAGATCATCAAGAGTTGGGAGCAATCCTTTGGATTCGGGCACTTTCAATACCTACATGGGTTAGTCCCACAAGGAACAAACAAGGATATCCATGGACATAGATTGAAGTACACAATAGATGATGTCCATGAAAGCAATGATTTCCTTGTCCCTTGACTTACCAACATGAGGGTTTGTGACTCCATGAACTAGTGCAAGATGTGGAAGTTGATTGCACAAGTTCTTGCCAAAATGAATGTGAGTGAAGATTGTTATGAGTCACCCTCAAGAACTCTCTAGTTCTTCTTCTTGGGATCCACATCATCTTGATGGGAATCCTTGGGGTAGTAGTTGAGCTTGACGAAGTAGAACTTGAAGTTGCCTTGGGAACCCACTTGACCATGGCCTTGGGTGCTTCAATGAATGCATCAATCTCCTCTTGAAGCTTGTCCTTGCCTTTTAGCTTGTGGTCTTGTGGTGGAAGGTCATCTTGAGCTTGTTCCACATTGGAAGAAGTAGGATCATACTTCTCCTTTTGAGAAACAAACTTTGGAGTGGGATATTGACCTTCTTCCCATTCAACACCCTCGGCGTTGAACTTTCGCTCAAAACCAATTCCTTGATTCTTCCGGTGTCTTCCTTGTTTGCGAACAATTTCCTCAAAGTTCTTGCTTCTGGCAAGGCTCTTGTAGACACCTTTCTCTATAATCCCTTTCAATAGACTATTTTCTTGCTCAAGTGAAACTTGGCTTGAAACATTGTTAGTGGAATCAAGAGAACTACTAGAAGCAACAACATTGGATTTTGCATGATTATTGTTACTACTAGATGAAGAATTTTTCTTATGCTTGTCATGCTTAGTTTTAATAGGTGGCAAGAAATTAGACAAGAGAAGTCGTTTGGCAAGATATGAAGAACTCTTCTTTCGAAGATCGTCATTGATAGCTTTTAGAAACTCATGTTCTTGCTCTAGATTGAGCTTCTCGAAGCGTAGCTTCTCATGAGATCTTAGGAGCTCTCTATGATCTTCTTGAGTTGTTTCATGAGCTAACTTAAGAGTGTTTAGTTCTTTAGTTAGGCGCTCAATCACCTTCATAGCATTGTCATTCGACTCTTCTCGACTATAAAGACTACTAGCATGTTCATCATTACTAAGCTCACTAGATTTGTCATGTAAAAGCTCATCTTCACCAAGCAAGTCATCTTCATCACTATCAAAGTCAATGAATTCAGGGTGTGATACCTTGGGGCCTTTAGTCATGAAGCATCTTCCAATTCCCTCATTTGGAGAATCAAACAAGTCATAGGAGTTGGAGTTGGAGGACACGAGAGCAAGACCGGCAACACCTTCATCTTGACTGTATTCGGAGTTGGAGTGATAGCTTCTTTCGGAGTGATTGCTTGAGTCGGGCGGAGACCCATTCACCAACATGAGCTTGATGTTTTCTTCTTGTGTAGCTCCTTGATGACTTGTCTTTCCTTTCCGAATCCTTGCTTCTCCGAGAGGATCTTCGTTCATAACGATCATCTCTACTCCTTCTCTCTTTCCGAGGTGACTCTTCTCTTGAGCTTCTTCTTCTTGGAGATTCTTCTCTTCTCTTGTGGGGAGTCGAACACTCATTTGAGTAGTGTCCGGTCTTCCACAATTGTAGTGATTCGATCACGACTAGAAGATCTCTTTTCATCATATGATCTAGACTTTGAGCTTCTTTCTTTACTTCTACTCTTGTAGAATTTGTTGAAGTTCTTCACCATTAGGCTTATCTCTTCATTGGAAACCAGCTTGTCACTTGAGGTTGTGGGAGCTTCAAGCTGTAGCTTTGTAAGCACCACTTGACTTGTTGTGAAGCTCTTCCTTATCTTTAAGTGTCATCTCATGAGCAACAATTCTTCCAATGACTTGGTAGGCTTGAGATTCTTGTAGTTTGGCATCATTTGGATCAAAGTGCACACGGTGTCATACTTTCCATCCAAAGCTCTGAGAATCTTCTTGATGATGAATCGGTTGGTCATTTCTTCGCTTCCTAAGCCGGCAATCTCATTGGTGATGAGAGCAAGCCTAGAGTACATTTCAGCGACTCCTTCACCTTCCTTCATCTTGAACTTGTCAAGTTGACCTTGAAGAACATCTAGCTTTGATTCCTTCACGGACTCGGTACCTTCGTGCATTTCGACCAAAGTATCCCAAATCTCTTTTGCATTCTCAAGGCGGCTGATCTTGTTGAACTCCTCGGGACACAAAGCATTGAAGAGAATGTCACAAGCTTGAGCATTGTTACGTAACATCCGCAACTCATCCGCAGTAGCCGTGATCCGAACTTTTCCTTCCTCGAAGAACTCACCTTGCAAGCCAACACAAATAATGCCCCATGCGGCGGGTTATGTCCAAGAATATGCATTTTCATTTTATGCTTCCAACTAGCAAAATTTGAACCATCAAAGTAAGGACCTCTCGAAAATTACCCTCACTAGACGCCATACTCTCCTAGGTTGTGAAACCAAGCTTATGGAGTCAATGCAATGGAAACCAATCCAATGGAAACCAAAGCTCGATACCACTTGTAGGATCGGAAGTATGTCTAGAGGGGGGTGATTAGACTACTTGACAACTTAAAAGTTTAGCCTTTTGATTAGGACAAGTTTTAGCAAGTTCACAATGATGAGCAAGTCAAGTATCACCCTACACATGCAATTCTAGAGTAATGGCAGCGGAAAGTAAATTGCACATGTAGTAAATAAGAGGTGGAGAAGAGCAAAGGCAATTTGGAGACACGGAGATTTTTCTCGTGGTTCCGATAGGTGGTGCTATCGTCAATCCACGTTGATGGAGACTTCAACCCACGGAGGGTAACGGCTGCGAGAGTCCACGGAGGGCTCCACCCACGAAGGGTCCACGAAGAAGCAACCTTGTCTATGCCATCATGGCTACGTCCACGGAGGACTAGCCTTACTCGGGGTAGATCTTCACGAAGTAGGCGATCTCCTTGCCCTTACAAACTTCTTGGTTCAACTCCACATCTTGACGGAGGCTCCCAAGCGACACCTAACCAATCTAGGAGGCACCACCCTCCAAAAGGTAATAGATGGTGTTAGTGATGATGAACTCCTTGCTCTTGTGCTTCAAATGATAATCTCCCCAACACTCAACTCTCCTCACTGATTTGGCTGTGGTGGAAGAAGGGATTGAGTGGAAAGCAACTTGGGAAGACTAGAAATCAAGTTTCATATGGTGGGAGTGGAGCAACTTGATCTCAACACAAGGGTAGGTAGTTTTCTTCTCGAAATGTAAGGTAGGAGTGGTAGTTCTTTCGATGGCTCTCTCCACGAATGAAGAGGAGGTGGAGGGTATTTATAGCCTCCACACAAAATCCAACCGTTACACACATTTGACCAATCTCGGTGGGACCGAAGTTGACAACTCGGTGAGACCGAAAGTTCAAATCTTGTGAGCGTTGGGATTTTCAGTGGGACCGAAAATACAATCTCGGTTAGTCCGATTCTTCCAAAGACTAGGGTTTGCCATTGTCGGTGGGACCGACTTTCTCATCTCGGTGACACCGATTTGAGTCTGAAGGTTCTGAAGGTTGGCAACACTAGTTTCGTAAGACCGAGTTTGGAATCGGAAAATCCGAAATTTCTAGGGTTTGGGTATATGGTGAGGTGGTTCATCTCGGTGTGGTGAGTTTATGGAATCGGTGGGACCGAGATTACTTATGAGTATATGTTGGAATGAAAGATTGCTGATAGTTTGAGAGATAAATCACTAAGCACTTTGAGCAACCAGATCATCATCATAACCTCATCCCCTTTTAATAGTATTGGCTTTCCTATGGACTCAATGTGATCTTGGATCACTAAACCAAAAATGGAGTCTTGAGCTTTTGCCAATGTTTTCCTTAGCATTTTGAGGGGTCCACATCATTAGTCATTGCCATACCCATATCACTGAACTTTCTGAAATATTCTCAAGAAACAATTAGTTCAATGATATATATGTTGTTATTAATTACCAAAACCACCCGGGGATTAGTTGCACTTTCAATCTCCCCCTTTTTGGTAATTGATGACAACATATAGATCAAAGCTTCGACAAATGATATAATCAATGAATAACATCGTCGCTTTGAGAAGTATGTGATAAGCAAGAGCTCCCCCTAAATTTGTGCATTATTTAAGATTTGCGTTTGAATGCAAATGCACAATCGATTAGGATCATGGGTCACTCTTCCATGTCACATACATCTTGGTGGAGCGCACAAAATGATAAGAATGAATAGCATGCACCCAATCACCAAGACATGAGTAAGTGATCATACAAGATGTGAATAGAATATGATAAGCATTAAGCACACATTAAGCATAGTATGATCAAGCACTCATCAAGATAGAGCAAACGTAGTATCAAACACACGAAATGTCTCGAAGAACTCAAAAGTATCTCAAGGAAAAACTGCAAGCGAAAAGAGCAAAAAAACGAGCACTCTCTCTCAAGTCCTATGATGTATACAATTTCTCCCCTTTGGCAACAAGTTACCAAAAGTTCGAAGGTATAGAGCTAATCGTCACTAGGGACTCTGCTGGCGGCTCCTGTCTGCGTCGATGGAGTGGAGATAGCTGCATCTGCAAAGGCTTCGGCTGAAGTCTGTGGAGCTGGAGGAGTGGATACTGGAGCTGGAGCTGATGGAGCTGTGGGAGGTGCTGATGCTGTAGCTCCGGTGTGAGTCGAGACCCTCCGACCGCTGCTGCCGGGGCGCAATGTGAAGGCACACGCCTCACCCCACACAAGGAGAGCACGAGAAGATCCCGAGCGGCGTCATCGACCCTCAACGACAACACCCACATGACAAGTCTCCAGCTGATTAGGAGCAAATCCCTCAAGCATAGCCTTAGCCATGTCAGACCATGCTTGTGATCGGTTCGAGGCAGCAATGCCGCTCCTTCTGGCTCTGCCAGGAGTCGAGCGATGTCTGCTGACTGTAGCTCCCTTGCGACCTGAGTGGAGGTCGCGGTTGTCGCTCCGGGCAAGGTCTACATGACCCGGGGCTGGGGCGAGATCGCCCGGGTCTATCGGACAGGGGGTGCCCTCATAATTCATCTTGAATACGATGGCGCCTCCTTGATGTTCTTCAAGGTCTTCGACGCAGAAGGACGCCGGCTGGAGTGCTGCCCCAAGGAAAGCGGCCGAGGCATCGAAGTGGCGAGGACCAGGCCTGCCAACCGATTCCCCAGCAGCTCCTCAGGCAGCAGCAGAGGAGCCGGAGAATCCAGCGACTCCCCGAGCTTCACATGACTCTGGAGACGAGCGACGACAGCTACGAGCCCCCGAGCTCGCGTCGCACACGGAGCAGGGCAGCTGCATCAGGCCGCCGATGCCACTGATCTGGATGGGGCTGGCACCGGCGCCAGGTGTCCCACTGTTGATGATGGCATCTCCTGCGGAGGTGCGCGTAGTTAGTGTTCCTTAGGATTAGCACCTTTGTTCCCTGCGAGGAATCGAAGTAACACCCGGCGGGGGTATGTAAGGCGCCTGCCATGTCTTTTGTGAATATTATATCCTTATTATGAATCGAGGCGAGATGCTTGTCATGTCCTGGCTCGGCTCTCCCTTTCTATCCTCACGAGGGCTTGGTGCTCTACGCTGACAGGTCCCAGTCCCCAGGCAGGCTTCAGCCGTCGCTGGTACACTAGGTCGCGATGCCGTGGTCAAGGCCAGGAGGTGAGTGGCCCAAGGTCCAGTAAGAGCCCCTGAGTCGCGATGCTCAGGGGGTCCCCTTTAGCGCTCAAGCAGCCTCCGCTGGGCAAGAAAGGAAGGCAATGTCGTCGTGACAAAGCCGCACTAGGCGAGGGTTTGGCGTTGTATTGATCCAGCTCCTGTAGAGGCGTGACTTATCTCATGAGTTTGGAGTAGTTCTTCGGCTAGGTGCCTGGCCCGCGTGCCGGCAGCTGGGGTGTCGCTGGGTTGGGTCCTCGTGAGCTTCTCCCCTCTTCCCCGCACTTTCCTTTATGCTCTGCGTTCTCAGGTCCCGGCCCTTGAGCGAGCTTAGCCGGCGCTGGTATTATAGGTCGCGATGTCGTGGGGGTGAGGGCTGGAGAGCTAGTAATAGCCCATGAGTCGCGATGCTCAGGCGCCCCCCTTTTAACGCGCGAGCGGATCGCACGGGAGATAAAGAGAGAGAGCTCACGACGCCCCCCACGCTACTCCTTATGTGGATCCTGTATACCAACACAAGGAAGACAAGGACTGCCATTACGGTTGCCAGCCAGCCATTGGTTGGTCCAAGGGAGTGATTGAGGCACTGAGGGCCTGGTGAGGTAGCGCATTTGTGGGGCTGCTGTAACACCACGGATGTAACTTTCCATCTTTGTAACTTCAACTCTTGCCATTTTCGGCTATGTGTTATGATATTCCCTCCGTGGTTGGGTTTTGTCTTTCGTTTTGCATTTTGTTCATGTCATGCATCTCATATCATGTCATCATGTGCATCTCATTTGCATACGAGTTCGTCTCATGCATCTGAGCATTTTCCCCGTTGTCCGTTTTGCAATCCGGCACTCCCACATGCACCGGCACACCCCTCTTGTCTCTTTTCGTGTGCAGGTGTTAAATGTTCTCGGAATGGACCGAGCCTTGCCAAGTGGCCTTGGTACACCACTGGTAGACCACCTGTCAAGTTTCGTGCCCTTTGGAGGTCGTTTGATACTCCAACGGTTAACCGCATAACCGCAAAGGCCTCTTTTGGGTTGCAGCCCAACACCCCTCCAAAACAGACCGATAACCCATCTAAGTCACTTCCATGCTCTCCGTCGTCGGATCACGATCGTGTGGGCGAAAACTACACCCCATTTCGAGTCTCCTAGCTCCCTCTACCTACAAATATGTGCCCACCCCCGAAATTTTTCGGGCAAACCCTAGTCTTCCCCTTCCTCCGCGCACCGGACACGTCCGGACTGCGCCGGACGCGTCCGCCCGCCGCCGCTGATGAACCACGCGCCACCACGTGGCCTGCTCCGCCGCCTCCATGCAGCCGGCCCGCTGGCCCGCTCCGGCCCCATGCCCGTCTTGCCGCCACCGCGGCTTAAGCGCGCCGCCAGCGCTCCTCTGCCGCCTCGGCCGCCCGTCACCACCGGACAGAGCTCGCCGCCGCCCGATCCTTCCGCTCCGGCCGCGCCGCCCGCCGTCGCCACCGCCGCCGCCCGAGGCGCTCCTCCGCCCCAACGCCTCGTCCTCGTCGGATCCGGCAAGGAGCCGGCCGGATCCGATGCCCCGGCCCCTCGCCGGCCATCTCCGGCCATCTCCCTGCTCCGGCGAGCTGCTCCGAGCTGCTCCGACGAACCTCGACCCTTGTGCCAGATCGGATCTGAGGTAACCTAGGTTGACCTTGTTTTTTTGCTAAGTCTGCATTATTTTTAGCCATGTTCATCGCATCATAACTCCGTCATTGTAGCTCCGTTTCACGCGCACGATATATCAAAATGTTCATCAGGATGTGCTCTTCATTTTGTTCCATTGGGCCATGTTCATTTGAGGTTATCTAGATGCCCGAATCTCTGATACAAGAGTGTTATATGATGTTAGTTTCTGATTCTTAACAGAATGTGTGCATTTCTCATTTTTGCTACATTTATTGTGTGCATCTTATGGGCATGAGCTCTACATGTGTTTGGTTCGATGCCATGTCTTCTTTACAGAGCTTCTTGCCATGTATTTTTGTGAGTTATGTGGTGACTAGAACAAGCATGCAAACTAGGCTTCGTGATGTTGCTGATTTCAGTCCCTGTTCTGCTGTTATTTTTATGCCATGTAAACTTGATGCTACAGAGAGATCCATGCATAATTTGAGAAACTTCAGTAAGGATGTTTTGAACATATGGTTATGCTCTATCTATTCATGCCCCTGTTTGCAATTATGGATCAGTCTAGCATGTCATTTTCTTGCTCTACTTTTGCTATAAAATGTTTCCTGGCAGATTGTTTACATGATATTCAATTTTGCCAAGGTTGTTGTAGTTGATCCTTGCATGCTATGATCTTGTTCTTGCCATGTTTAGTTTCATAAACATGTATTCTTGCTGGTGCTATGCTTACCTTGTCATGCAATGACTTGTGGTGAGAGAATCGAGCTCGCAAAGATGCCTTCATAATTCTGTTAATGCCATGCTCTGTTTCCTGAATCTGTTAACGAGACTTGCTATGTTTACGTGGGTTAATCATATCTTCTTATCCTTTTTGGCTCATGGTCAGTAAAGGACTTTTGTTCTATGCATTTAGTAGTATCATGCCATGCCTTAATTTTCTATGATATGTTCCTGTAGTATGATGTTTGCATGCTCTAAACATTGCTTCCTGGTGCTGTTTCTGCCATGTTAGTGAAATCTGTGCTGCTGTTATCTTTTGCACTTTTGCCATGGTTGTTTGAACCTGTTAATGTGTGAATTAGCCATAGCTCAGTGTACATCTTTTGTCAAGCATCTCTTGTAGATCACTGCCATGTGCTTTATTGATATGTTCGGTTGCTGTAGCATAGTTTCTTGATGTATTCTAAGTGCTATCATGCTGTTAATCGCAGATTTGTGTCATTCTTGTTTTGCTTGCCATTTGCAAACCGTGCATCCGATTCCGGTGATCTTTATATCGATTTCAACCGAAATCATCTCATCTTTCCAGTGGCATACTTGGTTTGCCAACTTGATGCCTTGTTCATCATTTTCCTTCCGGAGCACGCATAAGCATTGCATATCACATCTCGCATATCATGCCATGTATTGCATCATGTTGCTTGAGCATTGCACCGTGATTTATTGTGGTTCCATTGCTTGTGTTCTTGCTTTGGGTAGAGCCGGGAGACGAGTACGTGAACGAGGAACCTGTTGAGTACGTTAATGAGGATCAAGCTTTCGACAACTTTGAGAACTTTGCAGGCAAGATGACCATACCCTCGATATCACTTCTATCTTTGTTTTGCTAGTTGCACGCTCTATCGCTATATTAGCTCTACCTACCACTTGTTTATCATGCCTCCCATATTGCCATGTCAAGCCTCTAACCATTCTTTCCTAGCAAACCGTTGTTTGGCTATGTCACCGCTTTTGCTCAGCCCCTCTTATAGCGTTGCTAGTTGCAGGTGAAGATGAAGATTGTTCCTTGTTGGAACATGGATATTTTGGGATATCACAATATCTATTATTTTAATTAATGCAACTATATACTTGGTAAAGGGTGGAAGGCTCGGCCTTATGCCTGGTGTTTTGTTCCACTCTTGCCACCCTAGTTTTCGTCAAACCGATGTTATGTTCCTTGATTTTGCGTTCCTTACGCGGTTGAGTGATTTATGGGACCCCCTTGACAGTTCGCTTTGAATAAAACTCCTCTAGCAAGGCCCAACCTTGGTTTTACCATTTGCCACCTAAGCCTTTTTCCCTTGGGTTTTCGCGAGCTCGAGGGTCATCTTTATTTACCCCCCACCCCCCACCCCCCGGGCCAGTGCTCCTCCGAGTGTTGGTCTAGACTAGAGCACCGTGCGGGACCGTCCCTTGGCAACTTTGGTTATGTTGCTACTTGTACGCTTAGCTTATCCGGTGTGCCCTGAGAACGAGATATGTGCAGCTCCTATAGGGATTTGTCAGCATAGCGGGTGGTCTTGCTGGTCTTGTTTTACCATTGTCAAAATGTCTTGCGAACCGGGATTCCGAGACTGATCGGGTCTTCCTAGGAGAAGGTATATCCTTCGTTGACCGTGAGAGCTTATGATGGGCTAAGTTGGGACACCCCTGCAGGGTATTATCTTTCGAAAGCCGTGCCCGCGGTTATGAGGCAGATGGGAATTTGTTAATGTCCGGTTGTAGAGAACTTGACACTTGACTTAATTAAAATGCATCAACCGCGTGTGTAGCCGTGATGTTCTCTTCTCGGCGGAGTCCGGGATGTGAACACGGTTTGAGTTATGTCTGAATGTAAGTAGTTTCAGGATCACTTCTTGATCACTTCTAGTTTTACGACCGATGCGTTGCTTCTCTTCTCGCTCTCACTTGCGTATGTTAGCCACCATATATGCCTAATGCTTGCTGCAGCTCCACCATATTACCCCCTTTCCTACCTACAAGCTTAAATAGTCTTGATCTCGCGGGTGTGAGATTGTTGAGTCCCCGTGGCTCACAGATTCTACCAAAACAGATGCAGGTACCGAGGATACTAGTGCAACTGGCGCAATCGAGCTCAAGTGGGAGTTTGATGAAGACCTTGGTTGTCACTACGTTTCATTTCCAAATGATCAGTATTGGGCCCAGTTGGGACGGTCGGGGATCTAGCATTTGGGGTTGTCTTCTTTTCATTTGGATTTGACCGTAGCCGGTCTATGAGTGTATTTTGAATGATGTATGATTTATATTATGTATTGTGTGAAGTGGCGATTGTAAGCCAACTCTCTTTATCCCATTCTTGTTCATTACATGGGATTGTGTGAAGATGACCCTTCTTGCGACAAAACCACCATGCGGTTATGCCTCTAAGTCGTGCTTCGACACGTGGGAGATATAGCCGCATCGTGGGCGTTACAGCTGCCGCGGCCAGACCTCAACCACTCAGATTTGTCGACATTGCAAGGACGGACCCATGCGCAAGCGCCGTGCCAGAGTGAGCGGCTCCAAACGTAGGTGTCAATCGAGCAGGGGATTATCTCGAGAAAGTTAAGCATGAGGAAGCGAATCAACTTAGATAATTGTAGAGAAAGGCAAATGCCGCTGGGTCAGGCCCAAGCGACTTGGGGATGATGATGCCCGAGGGGCGCCCCAAACAAGGTAAGCTGAAGACAAAAGCAAAACGGATACATGCCGCGGGGACAGACCCACGCGACCTGGGAATGATGCAGCCCTGAGGGTGCTCCCAGCTGAAACGAAACTTGAAAGAAGTCACCTGATACCATTCTAGAGCGAGTGTCGGAGCAGCTGACAGTGCTAGGTGAAGAAGCCAATCCTGACGAGCCCTCGGGACTCCAAGCCTCGGGAGGCTCAGGAGGTCCGGGCGGCTCGGCGAAGTCCATCTCCATTTCCTCCAGGAGCGCGCGATGCACAGCCACTGAGCTTCTGAATGCTTCTCATCGGTATTTGGTGGGCTGCAGCCAGCGTTCAGCGAGCGAAGGGCATGCGAATGTAGCTGTGCGGTGGACCCATGCAATGCCCCACGCGCGAAGGCCAGATGCACTCCTGAGACGCGACTCGATTGAGCCCTGGGTAGTCGATGCAGACGCGCAGCCCGCCATCCTCGCCTGGATGGGGAGCTACGTTGGGCAGACGGCGGTTGCCGCGCATGACTCTCGATTCCTGCAACTCCTGAGCGACCTTGGTGATGAACTCCTGAGGGTTGGGCCCTCCTTGCCTCACGCCTTCCTGCGGGAAACGCGTCATGAAGCACGCCTCCCTCGTGACCTTGGCAAAGTCAGTGGCTCCCTAGGAGAGAGCCCCTGAGCCTTGCCCAAGGAGGGCATCGGGCGCGCCTTCCTATGCGACGGAGGGTGGCCCCCCTTGGATGGGCGCATGTCCGGATGTGGCGCCTCTGGAGGTGCCTGCCTCCTGAGGCCCTGGGCCAGGTGACGTCTTCTTCTTGGGAGCTGCTTCAGGAAGGGTTCCACTCTTGCCATCTAGGTCCTCGATCGACGCGGCTTGGAAGGCACGCTCGAGGGAGCACACCGCATCCTTCTCTTCACAGGGGACCATGACGACCCCGCCACTTCCTGGCATCTTGAGGACGTTGCAGCCATGGTGAGTCACTGCCATGAACTTGGCCAGGGTTGGATACCCGAGGATGGCATTGTATGGTAGGCGAATGTGGGCGACGTCAAAGTCAATGAGCTCGGTGCGGTAGTTCTTGCGCTGTCCAAAAGTGACAGGGAGGCGGACCTGCCCTATCGGGACAGTGGAACCATCAGTGACTCCTGAGAAGGGCTTGGTTGGTTGAAGCTGATCATATGGCACTTGAAGATTGTTGAACGTCTCGACGGACAGGACGTTGAGCCCTGCCCTGCCGTCGATGAGGGTCCTAGTAACTTGCACATTGCTGATGACTAGGGAGCAGAGCATAGGGAGAACACCGGCCGTCGCCGCCCACTTGAGCTGATCCGCTGAGCTGAACATGATGGCGCACGTAGACCACCTGAGAGGGCGCGTGGCCTCAAGCTTGGGGAGGACTGCATTCACCTCGCGAGCAAACTGCTTGAAGATGCGCTGAGAGGCTGGGGCCTGAGCGCCGCCCAAGATGCAAGCGATTGCATGCGGCTCCTGGAAGCCCCCAGCCCCCTCGTCCTGATGATGGTCTTCATTCCTTCTTGGTGGTGGTGGCAGAGGAGGAAGTCTTGTGTTGCCTTGCGGGCAATCCTCACGAGGCTGATCCCTCCAAGCCCCTTCGCGAGGCTGATCCTACCAGCGGTCCTCACGAGGCCGGTCACGCCACCCTTAGCAAGGGCCATGGTCGTCCCATCGTCCTCCACCTCTTGCTCCGCCTCGGCCATAGCCCCGATCGTTGCACTCGGGGCGTCGACCGACATGGCCTTCTCCCACGGCCCTGAGCTCTTGGCATTCGTTGGTGTTGTGGGTATGGAGATCGTGGTACACACAGTACCGGCTGCCCTTGGACAACTCCGGCTGGTCCCTGTCGCGCTTCATGTCCGGCTCTGCTGCGAGCACAACTGCTCCCTTGCGCTTCACATCTTTGGCCGTGGTTTTCTTCTCTTCGGTGTCTGCTGCTGGGAGCTCGAGAAGTGAAAGGCGTCCCTCCTCATCCCTTGCGCACTTGGTCGCCAGGTTGAATAGCTCCAGAGACGTACACAGATCTTCGTGGATCGCCAGCTCCTCCTTCATCTTGACATCGCGGATGCCATCAGAGTACGCTGAGATGATGGCCTCCTCAGTCACCCTGGGAATCTTGCGGCGAGCGTTGTTGAAGCGCTGGATGTACTTCTGCAAGGTTTCTCTGGGTTGCTGCTTGATGCGGCGTAGGTCACCCACGGCCGGCGGACGGTCGCGAGTGCCCTGGAAGTTGGCGATGAAGCGAGTGTGCATCTCGTCCCAGGAGGAGATAGTGCCAGGAGGCAGGTTCAGGGGCTAGGTGCGAGCGCCGTCCTTGAGTGCCATGGCAAACCAATTCGCCATGACCTTTTCATCCCCGTTCGCTGCTTCGATGCCCAGCTCGTAGAGCTGCAGGAACTCCGCGGAGTCGGCAGTGTCGTTGTAGCGAGGAGGCAGGTCAGGTTTGAACTTGCCTGGCCAGGCAACACTGCGTAGCTCGGTGGTGAAGGGGCGGCAGCCTGCGGTGTCCACCAGAGCTCTCTGCTGATGCGCGGCTTGCTCCTGGGGGTTCCCGCGCGCCGCTGCCTGGAGCAGCGTGGGGTCTTGACGTGCTGGCGCATGGATGCGGTCGTGGCGCACCAGTGCCGGGAGCACGCGTGCACCTTCTTGGGGACGAGGGATTTCTTGGCAGCTCCTTTCTTGTCGCACGGGCACAGGACACGGTGGATCTCGTCCTGGGGCCGCGCGTCTTGGAGCCATGGCTCCTTCTTGGGGAGGAGGTGGTGGAGGCACCTCCTGGTCTGTGCGTCCTGCGCAGGACCGAGGGCAAGGCAGTGACAAGGACGATGCAGGGGAGCCCCCTGCGGCGCTGACGAGCTCGGTGATGCGAGCGAGCCACTCCTCGTAGAGGTCGTCGACGGGACGGTAGTGCAGGAGCTCACATGCCAGGAGCAATGCGGCGTGCGCATCCGTGGGGGCGCGACGGGCGTGGGACGATGAACCAGCTGGAGTCAGCAACGGGGTGGCGGTGCGGCCTTCCCGCCGCACCGAAGGGTGCAGTGGCGAGGCCTGCTTTTCGTTCCCCACCGGGCCGGTGGCCGTGTTGGCGGCAGGCGACGAGGAACGACGGGGACACCCATCGACGGGCGCCGTCTGGGCGACACGGGCGGCGAGAGCAGCCCGACACTTGGCGCAATCCCGGCGAGCGTCAGCCATGGACATGATGGAAGATCGAACGCGAAACAGCAGAAGAAAGATTCCGACGAACCCCTACCTTGCACGCTAAATGTCGGATGTAGGGTTCCAGCAGACCCTTAAGGTTCGAACTCTGGGGTGCACACGAAGATCTTCCCCCTACCACTCCACGTCCGATCGCCTCACGAGAATCTAAGCTAAAACGATGAACAACACGAGGGACACAAGATTTATACTGGTTCGGGCCACCGTTGTGGTGTAATACCCTACTCAAGTGTGTGGTGTGGTGGATTGCCTCAGGGGCTGATGATGAACAGTACAAAGGATGAAGAGCCTCGCAAGAGGTGTTCTTGAGCTGGTGCGATGGACTGCTTGGGTGAGTTCGATCGCCTCTTGGATGCCGATCAGATGCCCCCTACTGTGGTGGCTATCCCTATATATATAGAGGCCCTGGTCCTCTTCCCAAATATTGAGAGGGAAGGGCACCAACAACGGCCATTTTGAAGGGGAACATCTAGTACAAGTTATCCTGACTAAAGTTGGTCTTCGGCTGCCAAAACCTTTGGCGATGGCAAATCTGGGCTCCACGGTGACCTCCATCCTGCCGCTCTGCTGGTCTTGGTCTCGTTGCACTAAAATGGCAACCTTTGCCTGATGCCTCGGTACTCCACGCCTGTGCTTGCCCCCTTTGCACCAAAGAGGAAACAAGGACATTGCACAGGCCGGCCCCTGCCTGGCGCCCGCCTGGTCTTGATCGTCATGGCTTGCGTCACGAGCCCCTCGCGAGGTACCCTACCTTGATCTCTCCGCCTCCTCGCGAGCCTGCCTGGCGAGGCCGTTCCTGAGGAAGTCTTGTGTCGTCCGCCTCGTGAGGCTTGGCCCCTCGCAATGGTCTTGAGTCTTGCGCTGATGAAGATGGGCCGTACTGGGCCACCACTCGAGCCACGCCCGCAGCCGCAGGCGAGCAAGTCAGGGAACCCCATTCCCGAGCAGCCGACAAATCCGATGAGGAGACGACAGCGCAAGTCCTTTGAATACTGCACAAACAATCAATAACTTGCAACCAACGCGATAAAGGGGTTGTCAATTCTTTCATGGTCACTCACAAAAGTGGGATCTGATAGAGATAGATAAACGGTAAAGTAAATATTTTTTGGTATTTTTATGTTTACAGATTGGAAAATAAAGATTGCAAAATAATAGATCGGAAACTAGCAAGATGTAAATGAGATTAATTAATATGGAAAAGAGACCCGGGACCATAGGTTTCACTAGTGGCTTCTCGTGAGATAGCATATACTATGGTGGGTAAACAAATTACTGCCGAGCAATTGATAGAAAAGTGCATAATTATGATGGAATCTAAGGCAATGATCATGAACATAGGCCTCACGTCCGTGTCAAGTAGACCGACTCCTACCTGCATCTACTACTCCACATATTGACCGCTATCCAGCATGCATCTAGAGTATTAAGTTCATAAAGAACGGATAAACGCATTAAGTAAGATGACATGATGTAGAGGAATTAACTCAAGCAATATGGTGAAAACCTCATCTTGTTATCCTCGATGGGAACAATACAAGATGAGCCTTGCTGCCCCTACTGTCACGGGAAAGGACACCGCAAGAATGAAGCCAAAGCTAAGCACTTCTCCCATGGCAAGAAATACAAATCTAGTAGGCCAATCTAAACCGATAATTCGAAGAGAATTGCAAAGATATCAAATCATGCATATAAGAATTCAGAGAAGAACCAAATAATATTCATAGATAATCTTGATCATAAATCCACAATTCATCAGATCTCCGCAAACACACCGCAAAAGAGTATTACATCTAATAGATCTCCAAGAACATCGAGGAGAACTTTGTATTGAGAATAAAAGAGAGAAAAGAACCCATATAGCTAATAACTATGGACCCAAAGGTCTGTGGTCAACTACTCAATCTTCATCGGAGAGGTAATGGTGTTGATGTAGAAGCCCTCCGTGATCGAATCCCCCTCTGGCAGATCACCGAAAAAAGGCCCCAAGATGGGATCTCATGGGTACAGAAGGTTGCGGTAGTGGAAAAGTGGTTTGGTGGCTCCCCCTGATGTTTTTAGGGTATAAGAGTATATATATAGGCGAAGGGACTAGGTCAGGGGAGTTACGAGGGACCCACGAGGCTGGGTGCACGCCTACCCCCCTGGGCACGCCCTCCTGCCTCATGGTTGCCTCGTTGCCTCTCCGACTTCATCTCCAAGTATTCTGGTTTGTTTCGGTCCAAGAAAGACCATCGCAAAGGTTTCATTCCGTTTGGACTCAGTTTGGTATTCCTTTTCTGCAAAACTCTAAAATAGGCAAAAAGCATAAACTGGCACTGGGCCCTCGGTTAATAGATTAGTCCCAAAAATAATATAAAAGAGCATATTAATGCCCTTAAACATCCAAAATAGATAATATAATAACATGGAACAAACAAAAATTATAGATAAGTTGGAGACGTATCATCCCCAAGCTTAATTCCTACTAGTCCTCGAGTAGGTAAATGATAAAAACAGAATTTTTTATGTGGAATGCTACCTAACATATTTATCCATGTAATTTTTCCTTATTGTGGCATGAATGTTCAGATCCGAAAGATTCAAGACAAAAGTATAATATTGACATAAAAATAATAATACTTCAAGCATACTAACAAAGCAATCATGTCTTCTCAAAATAACATGGCCAAAGAAAGCTATCCCTACAAAATCATGTAGTATGGCTATGCTCTATCGTCATCACACAGAGTATTTAATCATGCACAACCCCGATGACAAGCCAAGCAATTGTTTCATACTTTTGATGTTCTCAAACTTTTTCAATCTTCACGCAATACATGAGTGTGAGCCATGGATATAGCACTATAGGTGGAATAGAATGGTGGTTGTGGAGAAGACAAAAAGGAGGAAGATAGTCTCACATAAACTAGGCGTATCAACAGGCTATGGAGATGCCCATAAATAGATATCAATGTGAGTGAGTAGGGATTGCCATGCAACGGATGCACTAGAGCTATAAGTGTATGAAACCTCAAAAAGAAACTAAGTGGGTGTGCATCCAACTTGCTTGCTCACGAAGACCTAGGGCATTTTGAGGAAGCCCATTATTGGAATATACAAGACAAGTTCTATAATGAAAATTCCCACTAGTATATGAAAGTGACAACATAGGAGACTCTCTATCACGAAGATCACGGTGCTACTTTGAAGGACAAGTGTGGAAAAAGGATAGTAGGATTGTCCCTTCTCTCTTTTCTCTTTTTTTATTTTTTTATTTGGGCCTTCTCTTTTTTTATGGTCTCTTTTTTATATATATTTTTCGTCCGGAGTCTCATCCCGACTTGTGGGGGAATCATGGTCTTCATCATCCTTTCCTCGCATGGGACAATGCTCTAATAATGAAGATCATCACACTTTTATTTACTTACAACTCAAGAATTGCAACTCGATACTTAGAACAAAATATGACTCTATGTGAATGCCTCCGGCGGTGTACCGGGATGTGCAATGATTCAAGAGTGACATGTATGAAAAAAATGAACGGTGGCTTTGCCACAAATACGATGTCAACTACATGATCATGCAAAGCAATATGACAATGATGGAGCGTGTCATAATAAACGGAATGGTGGAAAGTTGCATGGCAATATATCTCAGAATGGCTATGGAAATGCCATAATAGGTAGGTATGGTGGCTGTTTTGAGGAAGGTATATGGTGGGTGTATGGTACCGACGAAAGTTGCGCGGTACTAGAGAGGCTAGCAATGGTGGAAGGGTGAGAGTGTGTATAATCCATGGACTCAACATTAGTCATAAAGAACTCACATACTTATTGCAAAAATTTATTAGTTATCGAAACGAAGTACTACGCGCATGCTCCTAGGGGCATAGATTGGTAGGAAAAGACCATCGCTCGTCCCCGACCGCCGCTCATAAGGAAGACAATCAATAAATAAATCATGCTCCAACTTCATCACATAACGGTTCACCATACGTGCATGCTACGGGAATCGCAAACTTCAACACAAGTATCTGTCAAATTCATAACTACTCTACTAGCATGACTCTAATATCACCATCTTCATATCTCAAAACAATCATAAAGAATCAAAGTTCTCATAGTATTCAATGCACTTCATGTGAAAGTTTTTATTATACCCATCTTGGATGCCCATCATATTAGGACTAACTCTATAACCAAAGCAAATAACGATGCTGTTCTAAAAACTACCAAAATAATATAAGTGAAGCATGAGAGATCAACAATTTCTAAAACATAAAACCACCATTGTGCTCTAAAAAGATATAAGTGAAGCACTAGCAATATTGTCTAGCTCAAAAGATATAAGTGAAGCACATAGAGTATTCTAACAAATCATGATTCATGTGTGTCTCTACCAAAAGGTTTGTACAGCAAGGATGATTGTGGTAAACTAAAAATCAAAGACTCAAATCATACAAGACGCTCCACGCAAAACACATATCATGTGGTGAATAAAAATATAGCCTCAAGTAAAGTTACCGATAGATGAAGACGAAAGAGGGGATGCCTTCCGGGCCATCCCCAAGCTTAGGCTTTTGGTTGTCCTTGAATTTCACCTTGGGGTGCCTTGGGCATCCCCAATCTTAGGCTCTTGCCACTCCTTATTCCAAAGTCCATCAAATCCTTACCTAAAACTTGAAAACTTCACAACACAAAACTTCAACAGAAAATCTCATGAGCTCCGTTAGTGTAAGAAAATTAATCACCACTTTAAGGTACTGTTATGAACTCATTCTTTATTCATACTGGTGTAAAACCTACTGTATTCCAACTTTTATATGGTTCGTACCCCCCGATACTACTCAGAGATTCATCAAAATAAGCAAACAACACGCGAAAAACAGAATCTGTCAAGAACAGAATAGTCTGTAGCAATCTGTAACTTTCGAATACATCTGTAACTCCAAAAATTCTGAAATAAATTGGTGGACGTGAGAAATTTATCTATTAATCTTCTGAAAAAACTAATAAACATAAAAGCACTCTCCTTTAAAAAATGACAGTTATTCTCGTGAGCGCAAAAGTTTCCGTTTTTTACAGCAAGATTGCATTGACTTCACCCAAGTCTTCCCAAAGGTTCTACTTGGCCCAAACACTAATTAAAACATAAGACCACATATAAACAGAGGGTAGATGAATTGTTTATTACTAAACAGGAGAAAAAAGTAAAGAACAAAAATAAAATTGGGTTACCTCCCAACAAGCTCTATCGTTGAACACCCTTTAGCTAGGCGTTGAAAATTTTAATGATGCTCACATGAAAGATAGTAATTGAAACACGAAGAGAGCATTATGTAGCATGTGAAAAACACATCTATGTCTAAAATACTTCCTATGCATAGGCATTTTATAGGAAAACAAATTAGCAAGATAAGCAAGATCTAGCATATGCAAGGAAGAAGAAAGAAACAATGGCAATCTCAACATAATGAGAGGAAATTTAGTAACATGAGAATTTTTACAACCATATTTTCCTCTCTCATAATAATTACATGTAGGATCATAAGCAAATTCAACAATATATCTATCACATAACATATTCTCAACACAATCCACATGTATGCAAAGTTGACACTCTTCCAAAATAGTGGGATTAACATTAACTAAAGTCGTGACCTCTCCAAACCCACTTTTATCAAAAAAATCATAAGGTTGAACATTCTCCAAATATGTGGGGTCTAAAGTTGACACTCTTCCAAACCCACTTTCAATAATATTGCAAACACTATTATCAATCTCATATTCATCATGGGGCTTAAATAAATTTTCAAGATCATAAAAAGAATCACCCCAATCATGATCATTGCAACAAATAGTAGACATAGCAAAACTAGCATCCCCAAGATTGAGGTTTTGCATATCATTAACACAATTAACATTAAGAGAATTTATAATAACATCATTGCAATCATGCTTTTCGTTCAAGGAGCTATCATGAATCTCTTCATAAATTTCTTCATCACAATTTTCAGATTCATGAATTTCAAGCAAAACTTCATAAAGATAATCTAGTGCACAAAACTCACTAGAAATTGGTTCATCATAATTGGATATCTTTAAAAGATTAGCAAGTGGATGAGGATCCATAAAATTTTAGCAAGCGAAGATGCAAGCAAAAATAAGGCACATGGTGACACAAGCGAACGAAAGATCTAACGGAAGAAAGGCGAAGAAAAGGCAATTTGTTTAAAAATCGTTTTAGAGGTGGGGGAGAGGAAAATGAGAGGTGAATGGCGAATAATGTAATGCAAGGGAGTAGAGTTTATGATGGGTACTTGGTATGGCTTGACTTGACATAGATCTCCCTGGCAACGGCGCCAGAAATCCTTCTTGCTACTTCTTGAGATTGCGTTTGTTTTTCCCTTGAAGAGGAAAGGGTGATGCAGCAAAGTAGCATAAGTATTTACCTCAGTTTTGAGAACCAAGGTATCAATCCAGTAGGAGACGACGCACAAGTCACTGAATACCTGCACAAACAATCAAGAACTTGTAACCAACGCGATAAAGGGGTTGTCAATCCCTTCACGGTCACTCGCAAAAGTGAGATCTGATAGAGATAGATAAACGGTAAAGTAAATATTTTT
Source organism: Aegilops speltoides (assembly GCA_021437245.1). Classification (NCBI taxonomy): domain Eukaryota; kingdom Viridiplantae; phylum Streptophyta; class Magnoliopsida; order Poales; family Poaceae; genus Aegilops; species Aegilops speltoides. Next base: position 235,751,305 of record CM038144.1, read on the forward strand.
GGTATTTTTATGTTTATAGATTGGAAAGTAAAGATTGCAAAATAATAGATCGGAAACTAGCAAGATGTAAATGAGATTCAATAATGTGGAAAAGAGACCCCGGGGCCATAGGTTTCACTTGTGGCTTCTCTCGAGATAGCATATATTACGGTGGGTGAACAAATTACTGTCGAGCAATTGATAGAAAAGCACATAATTATGATGACATCTAAGGCAATGATCATAAACATAGGCATCATGTTCATGTCAAGTAGACCGACTCCTGCCTGCATCTACTACTATTACTCCACACATCGACCGCTATCCAGCATGCAACTAGAGTATTAAGTTCATAAAGAACAGAGTAACGCATTAAGGAAGATGACATGATGTAGAGGAATTAACTCAAGCAATATGGTGAAAACCCCATCTTGTTATCCTTGATGGCAACAATACAATACATGCCTTGGTGCCCCCACTGTCACTGGGAAAGGACACCACAAGATTGAACCCAAAGCTAAGCACTTCTCCCATGGCAAGAAAGATAAATCTAGTAGGCCAAACTAAACCGATAATTCGAAGAGACTTGCAAAGATATCAAATCATGCATATAAGAATTCAGAGAAGAACCAAATAATATTCATAGATAATCTCGATCATAAATCCACAATTCATGGGATCTCGAAAAACACACCGCAAAAGAGTATTACATCTAATAGATCTCCAAGAACATCGAGGAGAACTTTGTATTGATAATCAGAGAGAGAGAGAAGAAGCCATATAGCTAATAACTATGGACCCGAAGGTCTGTGGTAAAATAATCACGCTTCATCGGAGAGGTAATGGTGTTGATGTAGAAGCCCTCCTTGATCGAATCCCCCTCCGGCAGATCGCCAGAAAAGGCCCCAAGATGGGATCTCATGGGTACAGAAGGTTGCGGCGGTGGAAAAGTGGTTTCGTGGCTCCCCCTGATGTTTTTAAGGTATAAGAGTGTATGTAGGCAAAGGGACTAGGTCAGGGGAGCTCCGAGGGGGCCACTAATACGTCTCCAACGTATCTATAATTTTTTATTGTTCCATGGTATTATATTATTTGTTTTGGATGTTTAATGGGCTTTATTATACACTTCTATATTATTTTAAGGACTAGCCTATTAACCCAGAGGCCCAGTCCAAATTGTTTTTTTGCCTATTTCAGTGTTTCGCAGAAAAGGAATATCAAATGGAGTCCAAACGGAATGAAACCTTCGGGAGAATCGTTTTTGGAACAAACGTGATCCAGAGGACTTGGAGTGGACGTCAAGAAACAAGCAAGGAGGCCACGAGGCAGGGAGGCGTGCCTGCCCCCCTGGGCGCGCCCCCCACCCTCGTGGGCCCCTTGCAGCTCTATTGACCTTCTTCTTCCTCCTATATATACCCATATACCCCGAAAATATCCAAGGTCTCAATAGATCGGGAGTTCCTCCACTGCAAGCCTCTGTAGCCACCATAAACCAATCGGGAGCCTATTCCGGCACCCTGTCAGAGAGGGGATCCCTCACCGGTGGCCATCTTCATCATCTCGGTGCTCTCCATGACAAGGAGGGAGTAGTTCACCCTCGGGGATGAGGGTATGTACGAGTAGCTATGTGTTTGATCTCTCTCTCTCTCGTGTTCTTGAGGTGGTACGATCTTGATGTATCGCGAGCTTTGCTATTATAGTTGGATCTTATGATGTTTCTCCCCTCTACTCTCTTGTAATGGATTGAGTTTTCCCTTTGAAGTTATCTTATCGGATTGAGTCTTTAAGGATTTGAGAACACTTGATGTATGTCTTGCATGTGCTTATCTGCGGTGACAATGGGATATCACGTGATATACTTGATGTATGTTTTGGTGATCAACTTGCGGGTTCAGTGACCTTGTGAACTTATGCATAGGGGTTGGCACACGTTTTCGTCTTGACTCTCCGGTAGAAACTTTGGGGCACTCTTTGAAGTACTTTGTGCCAGTTTGAATAGATGAATCTGAGATTGTGTGATGCATATCGTATAATCATACCCATGGATACTTGAAGTGACATTGGAGTATCTAGGTGACATTAGGGTTTTCGTTGATTTGTGTCTTAAGGTGTTATTCTAGTACGAACTCTATGATAGATCAAATGGAAATAATAGCTTCATGTTATTTTACTATGGAGTCTTGAATAGATCGATCAGAAAGGATAACTTTGAGGTGGTTTCGTACCCTACAATAATCTCTTCATGTGTTCTCCACTATTAGTGACTTTGGAGTGACTCTTTGTTGCATGTTGAGGGATAGTTATATGATCCAAATATGTTATTATTGTTGAGATAACTTGCACTAGTGAAAGTATGAACCCTAGGCCTTGTTTCCTAGCATTGCAATACCGTTTACGCTCACTTCTACCACTTGCTACCTTGCTGTTTTTATATTTTCAGATTGCAAATACCTATATCTACCATCCGTATTGCACTTGTATCACCATCTCTTCGCCGAACTAGTGCACCTATACAATTTACCAATGTATTGGGTGTGTTGGGGACACAAGAGACTCTTTGTTATTTGGTTGCAGGGTTGCTTGAGAGAGACCATCTTCAACCTACGCCTCCCACGGATTGATAAACCTTAGGTCATCCACTTGAGGGAAATTTGCTACTGTCCTACAAACCTCTGCACTTGGAGGCCCAACAACGTCTACAATAACAAGGCTGTGAAGTAGACATCAAGCTATTTTCTGGCGCCGTTGCCGGGGAGGTCAGTGAGGGAGTCCGGGATTAAGGGGTCCTCGGGCAGCTGGACTATGTACTCTGGCTGGACTGTTGGACTATGAAGATACAAGATTGAATACTTCGTCCCGTGTCCGGATGGGACTCTCCTTTGCGTGGAAGGCAAGCTTGGCAATTCGGATATGTAGATCTCCTTCTCTGTAACCGACTCTGTGTAACCCTAGCCCCCTCCGGTGTCTATATAAACTGGAGGGTTTAGTCCATAGGACAAGAACAATCATAATCATAGGCTAGCTTATAGGGTTTAGCCTCTACGATCTTGTGGTAGATCAACTCTTGTAATACTCATATCATCAAGATCAATCAAGCAGGAAGTGGGGTATTACCTCCATCGAGAGGGCCCGAACCTGGGTAAACATCATGTCCCCCACCTCCTGTTACCATTAGCCTAAGACGCACAGTTCGCGACCCCCTACCCGAGATCCGCCAGTTTTGACGCCGACATTGGTACTTTCATTGAGAGTTCCACTGTGCCGTCCTGATAAGGCTTGATGGCTCACCTTATTGTCAAGGACAACGTCACCTCTGGAGGAACCCTGGCTGTAGGCCAGACTCTCCGGCTGGGCGGCTTCGTCATGGCCGCCCGTTCGGCTGCCACGACGACGATGACTTCTCAGGTCATGATCAACAGCCTCCACGTCAGCTCGGAATTCACCGAGTAGATGGATCCAATAGAGCTCTCCTCCCTGAACGAGCTCTTGGATCGCATCGCCTCCATGGGAGTCACTACGGACTATGATCGGATCGGGCTTAAACCCGACCAAAGGGAGATTAACTCTCCGCCGGTAACCCATTAGATAGCAGTGGTGGAGGAACAAAACAGCGATTCCTCCTCTATTTTGAGGACGAACTATGTCCGGATTCCCGAGCTCTCCGAGCCGGATACCCGTCTATGGGAGGATATGGCCCAGGCTCTGAAGTTAGAATCGGGCAACGGGCCACAAATATTGGGCAACATCCTGGAGTCCGAGCTGCTAAGCTCGGGAGCTCCTTTGCCCCTGGGTCTCAGATCGGATCAGGATTTGGACTTAAGTCTACCCACCCACCCAAACACAAGTGATCTTTCCCACATTAGACAAGAGCCCCAAGAGACAGTACATCACTTCTGGGCTAGATTCCTCCTTGCAATGAGCAAGGTTAAGGACTATCGCGAGGAAGACGCAATCTCATTCTTTTGCAAAAATTGCACGGACAAGGGAATTTTCAACGCCATAAGTCGTCGTGACATAGCACACTTCACCGACTTGGCAGCCATAGTACAGAAGTACTGTGCGATGGAAAGCGCCTGGAAAACCCAAACGAAATTCTGGGATCCTCCGGCTCTCACTAGACCCCTCGTCCAAACTAAAATGGTGCGCTTTCGCAAGTCACCCAATCAAATTACAAAGAAGCCAAAGCCCTTTACAGGGCATGGAACCGTACTGGAGGGATGTCTCAACAGGCCATGCAAAATTCACAGCACACTGTGCATCACACCATCACACAGCCTTAGAGCATGTTGGATACTCCGGCAGGTGGCCAAGAGCGGCGAAGACCTTCTCATCAACAATACCACAGAGCACCATCCCACGGAGAATAACAATATAGTACTGACAGTCTTCGAGACTTTTGCCTCAAACAATAGGCGCAAGCGAGCACTCCGCAACCTCACCGAAGTCTGCCACGTTGCAGCAATATATCCGTGGAACGACACGACCATAACCTTCAATGCCAGTGATGAACCTCAATTTCGAACAGTCCGAGCACCAGCCGCTTTGGTCCTTGGTCCAATTGTGGACAGCTTCCGGCTTACTAAAGTGCTCATGGACGGCGGCAGCAGATTAAACCTCATATATGAGGAAACTCTTAACAAAATGGAAATAGACAGAGCCGCATTGAGCAAAGCAGCATGACCTTCAGAGGAATCATCCCTAGTCGGGAGGCACGATGCGTGGGAAAAATTACGCTGGATGTGGTATTTGGCACGCAGAAGAATTATAGGTCCGAAGAAATCACATTCCAAGTGGCCCGTTCAATAGTGGATACCACGCCCTTTTAGGGCGGGATGCATTCACAAGCTTCCAAGCTATACCCATTATGGGTACATGAAGCTCAAGATGCCTGGTCCCAATGGAATCATCACCCTAGCTAGTGATCCGGACATAGCACTCCGCGCCGAAAATAAAACCGCCGCACTAGCCCTGGAGGCATTATCCGAAGCCCTCGAGGCCGAAGAGTTAACTGCGCTGCGCTCCATAGTGGACAGGGACGACGTGATACTCAACAAACGACCCAATTCCACCTCTTTTCAACCAGCAGACAAAATAGTCAAATTCCATGTTCACCCAACGACCCTACAAAAAGAGCATCAATTGGGGCACAGCTGAACCCCACAATAGACGCCGCACTACGAGAGTTCTTGCGCGAGAATTGGGACATCTTCGCCTGGCATCCTTCAGACATGTCAGGTATCCCACACAAGCTGGCTGAGCATAGCCTAAACATACTAAAGGGATACAAGCCGGTCAAGCAGACTCTTCGGCGCTTTTCAGAACCCAAGCGACAAGCTATGGGAGAAGAGCTAGCCAAGCTACTCGAGGCCGGATACATCAGAGAAATAAAACATCCAGACTAGCTAACAAACCTGGTGATGGTACCAAAGAAGGACAAATCCTGGCGCCTATGCATCGATTTCAAGGACCTCAATAAGGCTTGCCCTAAGGATCCCTTCCCCCTCCCCCGCAATGATCAAATCATCGACGCTACCACAGGACACGACTCATTGTGTTTCCTCGACGCATACTCCGGATACCATCAAATCAAGATGGAGGAGTCCGATCAAGCCCAACGGCATTCATCACTCCATACGGCCCCTTCTGTTTTAACACCATGCCTTTCGGGCTCAAAAACGCCGGTGCAACCTACCAACGCATGATTCAGACATGCCTGGAAACACAAATCGGCAAAACAGTGGAGGCATACGTAGACGATGTGGTCATCAAAACCAGACACGTCGAATCTTTAATAAACGACTCGAGGCTTACATTCGACAATCTTCGAACATACGACATCAAGCTCAATCCGGAAAAATGCATTTTCGGCGTACCTGCCGGAAAGCTCCTGGGCTTTACCGTTCCCAATAGAGGAATTGAAGCAAATTCGGCTAAAATTTGAGCTCTGCCACAATTGGCTAGCCCAACAGACCTCAAGCAAATCCAGAAATTAACTGGATGCATGGCCGCCTTAAGCCGCTTTATCTCCCGATTAGGAGAAAAGGCACTACCTCTTTATTTCCTTCTTCGACGCACCGAACACTTCGAGTGGACGGATGCGGTTACGGCCGGACTGGAGGAAATAAAAGCCCTCTTGGCCACCAATCCAATCCTGGTTGCGCCAAATATCGGCGAACCTATGTTGTTATATATAGCTGCAACACACCAGGTTGTAAGCGCAGTGCTCATCGTCGAACGAGAGACAGACGGACATAAGTTGCCGCTTCAAAAGACGGTATACTATGTATCCACTGTCCTCACTCCATGCAAGTCACGTACCCACATTATCAAAAGATAGCATACACGGTCTTCATGGCATCCCGAAAACTACGACACTACTTTCAAGAGTGTTCAATCACAGTGGCCTCCGAAGTACCACTCAATGACATAATAAATAACCGCGATGCCACGGGCTGGATTGCTAAATGGGCTATCGAGCTCCTCCCGTTCAACATAACATACAAACCACGGCGAGCCATTAAGTCGCATAAATCTTGGCCGACTTAAATGCCGAATGGATGAAGCGAACTCCCTAAAAATGCGTAGCGTACTCAATTGGATCATGCACTTTGACAGCTCTAAGATGATGGCTGGTCTAGGGGCAGGCGTTGTCCTGACATCCCCCACCGGAGATACAGTCCAATATGTACTCCAAATACTATACACAGCTTCCAACAATGCAGCCAAATATGAGGCCCTGTTGCATGGTCTCCGGATGGCAGTCTCCATGGGCATTCAATGCCTGGAAGTGCGTGGGGATTCAAACCTCGCAATATCTCAATAAATGGAGACTTTGATGCCAAGGACTCAAAAATGGCGGCCTCCCACAATGTCGTCCTCAAAATATCAGCGCTAAGCGCGACCACAATGGTCCGAGAAAACAACCAAGCGGCGGATATCCTCGCCCGCATCGGCGCTAAGCGCGACCCCGTCCCACCTAATATCTTTTTGGAAAGGTTGTTCAAGCCATCCGTGGTATGGGAAGGGAAGACCGGCAATACCAGTCCAGATCCGAACACAACCCCAGATCCTGAACAATCTGACGTAATCGGAGGCTCCGCCACCGAAATAACACCTTCGGCCCATATGATTATGGCTGTCATCGCCCCGTGGACAGAACCCTTCTTAGCCTACTTAAATAGGCAAGAACTCCCTGAGGACCAAAATGAGGCATGTTGCATTGTGCGGCACTCTAAAGCCTACAAAGTCCACGAGGGAGAGCTTTATAAGAAAAGCGCGACTGGAGTGCTCCAAAGGTGCATCTCCGAAGAGGAAGGGCAGCAGCTCTTGGCCGAAATTCATGCTGGACACGGCGGCCACCATGCCGCAGCTCGGCCGCTTGTAACCAAGGCCTTCTGTACAGGTTTCTACTGGCCGACAGCCCGGGCAGAAGCACAGGACCTCGTCCAACATTGCGTCGGTTGCCAGCTTTTTGCAAATCAAAGCCATATGCCACCTACCGCTCTCCAAACAATCCCCATAACTTGGCCCTTTGCGGTCTGGGGGCTCGATATGGTTGGACCCCTTAAAGGAGGAAGCCATAAGAAGAAATACTTGCTGGTCATGGTTGATAAATTCACCAAATGGATAGAAGCCAAACCAGTTAAAACGGTTGAGTCCGGACTAGTGATAGACTTCATATCCAGGGTCGTACACTGTTACGGTGTCCCCCACAGCATCATCACTGATAATGGCTCAAACTTCACAGCCGACGAGGTGAAAACTTGGTGCGGCAAAATGGGCATAAAGCTCGATTATGCATCCGTCTATCACCCTCAAACAAACGGTCAAGTCGAACGAGTGAATGGTCTTATTATGAGCGGCATTAAACCCAGACTAGTGCGATCCTTGAAGGAATCAGATATGCACTAGGTCGAGGAGCTCGACTCCGTACTATGGGACTGTGGACCACGCCAAATTGCACAACCGGATACACACCATTTTTTATGGTGTACGGCGCAGAGGCAGTGCTATCCTGCGATATCATCCATGACTCACCTCGAGTGCGCATGTACGAAGAGAGAGAAGCCAAGCTGGATCGGTAGGACAGCTTAGATGCCCTGGAGGAGGAGCGTGACGTTGCAAAGGCACGTTCTGCATTATATCAACAGCAGGCTCGAAGGTATCAAAGCAGAGAAGTACGGGCCAAACTTATAACGTTGGCGACTCGTTCTACGCCTACCGGAGAAGAAAAAGGACAAGCTCAAGCCCAAGTGGGAGGGTCCCTTCATCATTGATAAAGTTCTCACCGGAGGAGCGTACCATCTGCGTGATGCATCGGATAATCGACTCGAGCCGAACCCATGGAACGCGGCCAGACTCCGAAGATTCTACGCCTAGTGCTGAACTCTGTGTTTGTCTCCTTACCTCCGTCTTCCTTTTTAAATTATATCCTCTCTATCTTTCTTTTTCATATATATAGCTTTAAAAGCTTCAAGTATGCTTTGACCGCACACTCCTGCCGTGCTACGCGCGCTCAATATACCTGGGGGCTTCTTATACAGAAGCTTAATATAATTATCTTCTGGGCTTTATGCCCACGACATATGCGTCATTTCTCCATATGTGCTTTTTTCACCACTATATGCATCGATATGACTTAAGTTTTGGCCAAGCTGGGTTGCCTGGCTCTTGTGTTTATGCCCTACATTCCCGTTAATTAGGCTAGGGCATAAGGGGAGCACCTCTGCGATTGTTACTGCCGGGTCAGCCGGATGTGTACCTCAGACTAGGTGAAGCCGAAAGCTAGCGTTCTTAAGGGAATATTCGGTCGGTGAATGATACGTCTCCAACGTATCTATAATGTTTGATTGTTCCATGCTACTTTATCTACTGTTTGGGACTATATTGGGCTTTATTTTCCACTTTTATATTATTTATGGGACTAACCTATTAACCGGAGGCCCAGCCCGTAATTGATGTTTTTGCCTATTTGGTGTTTGAAGAAAGCGGAATATCAAACGGAGTCCAGACGGAATGAAACCTTCGGAGCGTGATTTTCTCACGAGCGAGATCCAGAGACTTGGACCTGCTCCAAGGAACAAAGAGGCGGTCACGAGGTGGGGCGCCCCTAGGGCGCCCCGCCTCGTGGGCCCCTGTTGCTCCACCGACGTACTCCTTCCTCCTATATATACCTATGTATCCCCAAACGATCAGAACAGGAGCCAAAAACCTAATTCCACCGCCGCAACCTTCTGTATCCATGAGATCCCATATTGGGGCCTGTTCTGGAGCTCCGCTGGAGGGGGCATCCACCACGGAGGCTTCTACATCAACACCATAGCCCCTCCGATGAAGTGTGAGTAGTTTACTTCAAACCTTCGGGTCCATAGCTAGTAGCTAGACGGCTTCTTCTCTCTTTTTGGATCTCAATACAATGTTCTCCCCCACTTTTGTGGAGATTTTTTTGCGGTGTGTTTGTTGAGACCGATGAATTGTGGGTTTATGATCCAGCTTATCTATGAATAATATTTGAATCTTCTCTGAATTCTTTTATGTATGATTGAGTTATCTTTGCAAGTCTCTTCGAATTATCCGTATGGTTTGGCCAACTAGTTTGGTAGTTCTTGCAATGGCAGAAGTGTTTAGCTTTGGGTTCAATCTTGCGGTGTCCTTTCCCAGTGACAGAAGGGGCAGCAAGGCACGTATTGTATTATTGTCATCGAGGATAACAAGATGGGGTTTTTATCATATTGCATGAATTTACCCCTCTACATCATGTCATCTTGCTTAAGGCGTTACTCTGTTTTTAACTTAATACTCTAGATGCATGCTGGATAGCGGTCGGTGAGTGGAGTAATAGTAGTAGATGCAGAATTGTTTCGATCTACTTGTCTTGGATGTGATGCCTATATACATGATTATACCTAGATGTACTCATAATTATGCTCAATTCTATCAATTTCTCAACAGTAATTTGTTCACCCACCGTAGAATATCTATGCTCTTGAGAGAAGCCACTAGTGAAACCTATGGCCCCGGGTCTATTCTCATCATATCAATCTCCATTACTTTATTACTAGCTTTGTTTTTACTTTGCCTTTTACTTTTCACTTTGCATCTATATACCAAAAATACCAAAAATTATTATTTATCATCTCTATCAGATCTCACTCTCGTAAGTGACCGTGAAGGGATTGACAACCCCTAATCGTGTTGGTTGCGAGGAGCTGTCATTTTGTGTAGGTACGAGGGACTTGTGCGTGGTCTCCTACTGGATTGATACCTTGGTTCACAAAAATTGAGGGAAATACTTATGCTACTTAGCTGCATCATCCTCTCCTCTTCGGGGAAATCCAACGCAATGCTTAAGAGGTAGCAAGAAGAATTTCTGGCGCCGTTGCCGGGGAGGCTCACGCAAGAGCAAGTCAACCATACCAAGTACCCATCACAATCCCTATCTCTCGCATTACATTATTTGCCATTTGCCTCTTGTTTTCCCCTCCCCCACTTCACCCTTGCCATTTTATTCGTCCTCTCTTTCCCAATCTCCTCCTCTCTTTTTTTTCTGTTTGCCTATTCCTGTTGCATTTCTGTTTGCTTGTGTGTTGGATTACTTGTTGCCATGGTGCAAGATAATACCAAATTGTGTGACTTCTCGAATACCAATAATAATGTTTTCCTTAGTACTCTGATTGCTCCTCTTAATAATGATGAGTCTTGTGAAATCAATACCGCTTTGCTGAATCTTGTTATGAAAGATCAATTCCCCGGCCTTCCTAGTGAAGATGCCGCTACTCATCTAAATAATTTTTTTGATTTGTGTGATATGCAAAAGAAGAAAGATACGGATAACAATATTGCCAAATTGAAGTTATTTCCGTTTTCACTTAGAGATCGTGCTAAAGTTTGGTTTTCGTCTTTGCCTAAAAATAGTATTGATTCTTCGAACAAGTGCAAAGATGCTTTTATCTCTAAGTATTTTCCTCCCACTAAGATCATCACTCTTGGGAATGATATTATGAATTTTAAACAACTTGATCATGAGCATGTTGCCCAATCTTGGGAAAGAATGAAATTGATGCTTCGCAATTGCCCTACTCATGGTTTGAATTTATGGATGATCATACAAAAAATTTATGCCAGATTGAATTTTGCTTCTAGAAATCTTTTAGATTCGGCTGCGGGAGGCACGTTTATGGAAATTACGTTAGGAGATGCTACAAAATTGCTTGATAATATTATGGCTAATTATTCTCAATGGCACACCGAAAGATCTTCTAGTAAAAAAGTGCATGCTATAGAAGAAATCAATGTTTTGAGTGAAAAGATGGATGAACTTATGAAGATGTTTGCTACTAAAAATACTCCTCTTGATCCCAATGATATGCCTTTGTCTACTTTGATTGAGAATAATAATGAATCTATGGATTTGAATTTTGTTGGTACGAATAGTTTTGGAAACAACGCGTATAAAGGGAATTTTAATCCTAGGCCTTATCCTAGTAATCCTTCTAATAATTATGGAAATTCCTACGACAACTCTTATGGAAATTTTAATAAGATGCCCTCTTAATTTGAGAGTAGTGCTAACGAGTTTATGAATTCGCAAAAGAGTTTTAATGCTTTGCTTGAAGAGAAATTGCTTAAAGTTGATGATTTGGCTAGGAACGTTGATAGAATTTCTCTTGAAATTGATTCTTTAAAGCTTAGATCTATTCCTCCTAAGCATGATATCACTGAGTCTCTCAAAGCCATGAGAACTTCCATTGATGAGTGCAAAGAAAGAACCGCTAGGATGCGTGCTTCCAAAGATGCCTTTATTAAAGCGTGTTCTTCCAATTCCTATGAAAATCAAGATGAAGATCTAAAAGTTATTGATGTGTCCCCCATTAAATCTTTGTTTTGCAATATGAATCTTAATGAAACTGAAGATGATCTTCCTTTACCTAGAAGGCGTTTTAAGAATTCGGAGTTTCTACATCTTGATGATGAAATTGATAAATGTGGGATTGAAAGAAATAAAAACCTAGATGTTGCTAAACCCACTATTTTGGATCTCAAGGAATTTAATTATGAAAATTGCTCTTTAATTGATTGTATTTCCTTGTTGCAATATGTGCTAGATTCTCCTAATGCATATAGTCAAAATAAGGCCTTTACCGAGCACATTGTTGATGCCTTGATGCAATCTTATGAAGAAAACCTTGAGTTGAAAGTTTCTGTCCCTAGAAAACTCTATGATGAGTGGGAACCTACTATTAAAATTAAAATTAAAGATATGAGTTTCATGCTTTGTGTGATTTGGGTGCTAGTGTCTCTACTATTCCCAAAACTTTGTGTGATTTGCTAGATTTCCGTGACTTTGATGATTGCTCTCTAAAATTGCATCTTGTGGATTCCACTATTAAAAAGCCTATGGGAAGAATTAATGATGTTCTTATTGTTACAAATAGGAATTATGTGCCCGTAGATTTTATCATTCTTGATATAGATTGCAATCCTTCATGTCCTATTATTCTTGGTGGCCTTTCCTTAGAAGGATTGGTGCAATTATTGATATGAAGGAAGGGAATATTAGATTCCAATTTCCCTTAAAGAAGGGCATGGAACACTTCCCTATAAATAAAATAAAATTACCATATGAATCTATCATGAGAGCCACTTATGGATTGCCTACCAAAGATGGCAATACCTAGGTCTATCCTTGCATTTATGCCTAGCTAGGGGCGTTAAACGATAGCGCTTGTTGGGAGGCAACCCAATTTTTTTTTGCTTCTGTTTAGGAATAAATAATCCATCTATCCTCTGTTTAGATGTGGTTTTATCTTTTAATTAGTGTTTGTGCCAAGTAGAACCTATAGGATAACCTACGATGATAGTTGATTTGATTCTGCTGAAAAACAGAAACATTGTGCGTACGAATATAATTTTGTTAAATCACAGAAACGTGCTTTTGCGTTGATTCTTTATGATTCTGTTCAATAAACAAATTTTCCAGGACTTCCTATTTTTGTAGGATTTTTAGAGTTCCAGAAGTTTGCGTTAGTTACAGATTACTACAGACTGTTCTGTTTTTGACAGATTCTGTTTTGCGTGTGTTGTTTGCTTATTTTGATGAATCCATGGCTAATAAAATAGTTTATAATCCATAGAGAAATTGGAATACAGTAGGTTTAACACCAATATAAATAAATAATGAGTTCATTACAGTACCTTGAAGTAGTCTTTTGTTTTCTTTCTCTAACGGAGCTCACGAGCTTTCTATTGAGTTTTGTGTTGTGAAGTTTTCAAGTTTTGGGTGAATTCTTTTGATGGATTATGGAACAAGGAGTGGCAAGAGCCTAAGCTTGGGGGTGCCCATGGCACCCCCAAGATAATCCAAGGACACCAAAAAGTCAAAGCTTGGGGATGCCCCGGAAGGCATCCCCTCTTTCGTCTACTTCCATCGGTAATTTACTTGGAGCTATATTTTTATTCACCACATGATATGGGTTTTGCTTGGAGCGTCTGTATTATTTGCGTCTTCGCTTTTTAGTCTACCACAATCATCCTTGATGTACACACCTTTTGAGAGAGCCATACATGAATTGGAATTTTCTAGAATACTCTTTGTGCTTCACTTATATCTTTTGAGCTTGATAGTTTTGCTCATAGTGCTTCACTTATATCTTTTGAGCGTGATAATTTTTGCTCTAGTGCTTTACTTAGATATTTTAGAGCATGGTTATGGATTTGTTTTAAAGAAACTATTGATCTCTCATGCTTCACTTAGATTAATTTTAGAGTCGTTAATAGCATGGTAATTTGCTTAATATTAATATACTAGGTATTCAAGATATGTGAAACTTTCTTTTGAGTGCGTTGAATACTAAGATAAGTTTGATGCTTGATAATTTTTTGAGATATGGAGGTGATAATATCAAAGTCATGCTAGTTGAGTAATTGTGAATTTGAGAATGCTTGTGTTGAAGTTAGCAAGTCTCGTAGCATGCACGTATGGTTAAAGTTGTGTAACAAATTTGAAACATGAAGTGTACCTGGCTTGTGCATCCTTATGAGTGGCGGTCGGGGACGAGCAATGGTCTTTTCCTACCAATCTATCCCCCTAGGAGCATGCGCATAGTACTTGATTTTTGATGACTTCTAAATTTTTGCAATAAGTACATGAGTTCTTTTGACTAATGTTGAGTCCATGGATTATACGCATTTTTACCTTTCCGCTTTTGCTAGCCTCTTCGATACCGTGCATTGCCCTTTCTCACCTTGAGAGTTGGTGCAAAATTCGCCGGTGCATCCAAACCCCGTGATACGTTACGCTCTATCACACATAAACCTCCTTATATCTTCCTCAAAACAGCCACCATACCTACCTATCATGGCATTTCCATAGCCATTCCGAGATATATTGACATGCAACTTCCATCATCATATTTATGACATACATTACTTTTGTCATATTGCCATTGTATGATCATGTAGTTGACATCGTATTTGTGGCAAAGCCACCATGCATTATTTTTCATACATGTCACTCTTGATTCATTACACCATCCCGGTACACCGCTGGAGGCATTCATATAGAGTCATATCTTGTTCTAAGTTTCGAGTTGTAATCCTTATGTTGTAATCAATAGAAGTGTGATGATCATCATTATTAGAGCATTGCCCAAAAAGAAAAAGAAAAAAAGAAGAACAAAGGCCAAAAAAAAGGAAAGGCCCAAAAAAAGGGGAAAAAAGAAAATAAATAAAAAGGGCAATGCTACTATCTCTTTTTCCACACTTGTGCTTCAAAGTAGCACCTTGTTCTTCATGTAGTGAGTCTCATATATTGTGCTTCAAAGTAGCACCTTGTTCTTCATGTAGTGAGTCTCATACGTTGTCTTTTTATACTAGTGGGAATTTTTCATTATAGAACTTGGCTTGTATATTCCTACGATGGGCTTCCTCAAATGCCCTAGGTCTTGATGAGCAAGCAAGTTGGATGCACACCCACTAGTTTTCTTTTGTTGAGCATTCATAGATCTAGTGCATCTGTTGCATGGCAATCCCTACTCCTCATGTTGACATCAATTGATGGGCATCTCCATAGCCCGTTGAATATCCTCGTCAATGTGAGACTTTCTTCTTTTTTTTCTTCTCCACACAATCCCCATCATCATATTCTATTCCACCCATAGTGCTATATCCATGGCTCACGCTCATGTATTGCATGAAGGTTGAAAAAGTTTGAGATTATTTAAGTATGAAACAATTGCTTGGCTTGTCATCGGGGGTATAGAAGTTGGGAACATCTTTGGGTGACGAAAATGAAGCATAGCCTAACTATATGATTTTGTAGGGATGAACTTTGTTTTGCCATGCTATTTTGAGAAGACATGATTGCTTTGATTAGTATGCTTGAAGTATTATTATTTTTATGTCAATATGAACTTTTGTCTTGAATCTTTCGGATCTGAATATTCATGTCACAATTAAGAATATTTACATTGAAATTATGCCAAAGTATCACTCCGCGTCAAAAATTCTTTTTTATCATTTACCTACTCGAGGACGAGCAGGAATTAAGCTTGGGGATGCCTGATACGTCTCCAACGTATCTATAATTTTTGATTGCTCCATCCTACTTTATCTACTGTTTTGGACTATATTATTTTTGGGACTAACCTATTAACCGGAGGCCCAGCCCAGAATTGATGTTTTTTGCATATTTCAGTGTTTCGAAGAAACGGAATATCAAACGGAGTCCAAACGGAGTCCAAACCGAACATGATCCAGGAGACTTGGACCCTACTCCAAGGAACAGAAGAGGCGGTCACGAGGGTGGGGGCGCCCCCCCCCCCCCCAAGGCGCACCCCCTGCCTCGTGGGCCCCCTGTTGCTCCACCAACGTACTCCTTCCTCCTATATATACCTACGTATCCCCAAACGATCAGAACAGGAGGCAAAAACCTAATTCCACCGTCGCAACCTTCTGTATCCACGAGATCCCATCTTGGGGCCTGTTTCGGAGCTCCGCCGGAGGGGGCATCCACCATGGAGGGTGTCGGTGCCAAAACCGGCGGATCTCGGGTAGGGGGTCCCGAACTGTGCGTCTAGGCGGATGGTAACAAGAGACGAGGGACACAATGTTTTTACCCTGGTTGGGCCCTCTCGATGGAGGTAAAACCCTCGTCTGCTTGATTAATATTGATGATATGGGTAGTACAAGAGTAGATCTACCACGAGATCAAGGAGGCTAAACCCTAGAAGCTAGCCTATGGTATGATTGTTGAGATGTAATGTTGTGTCCTACGGACTAAGGCCCTCGGTTTATATAGACACCGGAGGCTAGGGTTACAGTCGGTTACAATGGTAGGAGATCTACATATCCGTATTGCCAAGCTTGCCTTCCATGCCAAGGAAAGTACCTTCCGGACACGAGCGAAGTCTTCAATCTTCTATCTTCGTGAGTGCAGGAGTCCGGCGGATATTGATAGTCCGGTTGTCGGACACCCCTAGTCGAGGACTCCTCGGTAGCCCTGAACCAGTCTTCAATGGCGATAAGTCCGGCGTGCATAATGTTCGGCATTGCAAGGCGGGTTCCTCCTTGAATAATCCGGAGAAGATAATGAACACCGGGGTAGTGTTCGACTCGCAAAATGAATTCCACATTCCAGCGTAGAGAGAATAAAATATACACTTAGCTCAATCTGGCGGCGTATTATGCGGCGTGACATCACACCGCAGCCAAGCCCTCAAATCATTTTTATTATTCCGCCAAAGACGTTTAGCGGCGGTTTCTTGCACGTCTGTCAAGCGTAGATCGTGTTCCCTTTTATTCGGGATCCTCATCAATACGTGCGTGGGTAACCCAACCGTTCCGTCGCCACGCCTCCTCTATCGAAGGGAATCTCAAGCGATTCTGAGAGCGGCCCTTGGTATTTCTTCCCCATTATAAGAGGACCAAGGCCTGTCCTTGTTCTTCAATCTCGCATCGAATCTTTCCCTACTCTTAGTTCCAACACCCGAGCTTGATTGGCGCCGGATCCTATACAATGTCCGGCTCCGACCTCCGGGGCGGTGGATGCCCTCCTCCGTCATGGAGGAGGACATAATGAAGTTGCGGGAGGCCAAGTACTGGCCTATGAAGTTTCAGATGGGTTGCTGCCCGGGGCAGGCCGTGCAACTCCCCGAGCCCGGCGAAGGCGTCATTTCGCATCTCACCTCCGTCGGGGATTAGGCTTCCCGACGGATCCCTTTGTGAGAGGGCTCCTTTTCTACTACGGGCTGGACTTCCATGATTTGGCTCCGGAGTCCATCCTCCATATCTCCGCATTCATTATCGTCTGCGAAGCCTTCCTCCGCGTCATCCCCCACTTCGGCCTGTGGCTGAAAACATTCAAGGTTGAGCCAAAGATGATCGGGGGGCGTCAAGCGGAGTGCGGCGGGGCGACCATAAGCAAGAAGGTTGATGCCCCATGGCTCGAAGGTTCCTTCCAAGAGGAACAGGGATTGTGGCAGCAGGAGTGGTTTTACATCACTACTCCAAGGGGCAGCAAGCAAAAGCCGCCGCCCTCCTTTCGCCCGGGACCTCCACGGCAACTAATGTCGTGGGTCAAACAAGGGCTCAACTGGGGTCCGTCCGAGGACGTGCCCGCACTGCAGGGCCGGATTCAAGACCTCCGAACAAGGGAGATCGACCTGGTCAAGGTGATGCAAGTCATGCTAATCAGGCATCTCCTCCCCTGCAAACGTCGTCCTCTCCGTTTATGGGAGTTCAATCCGGAGGGACCTCGTATTCTCCAGCATTTTATGGGCGCGACACCCACGGAGATGTACAAGCTGTTCTTGGACCCGCAGTAGCGTGTCGGATTCGGCCGAGGGCGGGCTTAAGCGCGATCGCCCGAATACTCAGGTAAGTAGCTCGAGCTCGGACATTCTATTTGTATGCCTATCAAAAGATCATCTCTTGACCCTTTTTGTTCTTTATAGGAATGGGTGGCGCGATCAAGGCTGATAAGGTGTCGGCTCCCCTCGAGAGACCCTTGGAGCCCGTCTTTGGTCGAATGTTGGAGGTTGCGCCCATAGAGGCGGCGGGGAGATAAAGGAGCTAATACGCCGTCCAAAGGCAATGAAGAGGAGGGACCAAGGATCCCTCCTTGAGAGAGAGAAGAGGACGCCTCCGAAGATCCGGAGGTCAAAGCCCCTAAGCGTGGGAAGAAATCCCCACAGGGGTCAGCGTCCGAGAGAATCCGGACGCGCAATCATCGCCAAGGACCAGCCCTCCAACGAGCCGTGAGTTTGAAAGAGGAGTTTAATAAGGAAGTACCTTCGTTTATGTACATGAGGCAACTGAAATATTTATGTCGCGATTCGGATCTGCGGCCGTCTCGAGATGAGTTCATCCTTGGGGATCTTCTTCGAAGATGATGGAAGCGTCGCCTCCGTCTGCGCGCCGCCAGATGAGGCGAAGCGAGCCGAAGTGTAAATCACGGAGGCGTCCCGAGTCGGAGGGGCCAAAGAGTTCAACACCCATCGAGTCCGGCCGGAGAGGCTGAATAGTTTGCTTGAGAGGCGTCCATTTCAGAAGATCACCGCGCATTAATGCGTATGGTGGTCGGAAGGATTTCGTCCGCTAAAAGCGGATTGTGTAATGCCGCCATGAGCTTCTTTGGCGGGATTTGAGGTATCTGAAAATGATCGCCCTTTTAACAGTTTGCATATAAAAATGTGCCTTGTATAGATAGTAGCCCACGAGACTCGGTAGGTTGTTGGAGCGACGGCGTGCGAGGATCGAAAATCTAAACATCTCGGGTAATGAATACGCCATTACGTCTGGTGGCGGATAGTCGAGGCCAGCGACTAATCGGTTTGCGAATTGAGTCGACAAGCTGGACATGGCGATCTTGACATCGCACTTGTCAATCGGCGACTTGACGAGTCGCAAGGTAAATAAATTCTCCGCAGCCGCTTTATTGAGTGGGTCAAAGCCCTCCTCGATAAGTTATATGTTGTTTATTGAGACAGTCTTTGCTGATGTGGAAGCCTTGGGCGAGCTTGCTCAAGCTAAGGAGCAAGCCGAAGGAGTGATCTTGGCTGCCGCGAGGCGGCGAAGAGTTCTGAGCGAAAAGGCTGCGCCTTTGCCTAAGCGAGGCGGAGATGGCAGGTGGCCAAGAAATTAAAGGATGCTACCGACCGTAGCGAGGCTCTTGAGAAGGAGCGCCTATCGGGGCGGGAAGACCTGAAGAAGGCCACCGCCGAAGCCAAGGATGGCTGCTCTGCAATGCGGGCTATGAAGGAGGAGCTGCGTCAAGCCGGAGAAATCGTGGCTGGCAAGTCTTTTCTTATGCGTCGCCGGTTTATGGATGCCAAGTATGCTCAATTTGGTAATTTGTGGAGTTCGGAGGATCCGTACATGGACTTAGCTGCGAGTGCGGTGATCCGTTAAGCACTTCCGAGCCAAAGGGGATCACGAGGCGGAAGAGTTGTATTGGTCTCAATTCCACAGCCGCGGATCGCGCTCTTCCTCGGCAGACGGAGTTGGCGAATGGGCGAACTGAATAGACTGTCCGGACTGGCCATGGCCCGACATCGTGGCCCATATGCGGCGAAAGGTCAAAGCGACGAGCTACTTTGGCTTCTTGTAGCAGTTCCTTGGGGCGGTGCCGCATATCAAGGAGATGAAAGCAGTCGGCTGCATCGGTAGCGGATGGCTCAGCCCGTGTAAAAGCGCGATGTCCGGAGATGGATGCCACCGCTATTGCTGCCGAGGTTGGATGGAAACGGCTTCTGCCAAGCATTATTTGGGGAAGTTATGCGTGGCGCTCGTATAATAAGTCGCGATGCTCAAAAGAATGTAACGTTCAATTGAGCGCATTGACTTGTAGATCAATGATTATAGTATGAATGCTTTTTATACTTGTGCTTCCAAGTAGTAAAACTTCTCTGTCTGCGGCCGTTTGCGTATACTTGTGTATAACACGAAAGATGCGATCTTGACTTGCCCCTTGCACAAGGTCTTTGGGGTGTTCATAAAATAGCGCTTTTTCACATAATCCGGCGTCTCGGTCTGTTATAAGGAGGTGGTAGCGTAGCTTAACGAGGCAATCCGGACTATGGTGCTTTATTTCTTTCACTTAGCCAATGGAGCTCGAGGTGGGGCTACGATATAGCCCCTAATGACACCGCACATCTCCGGATTAAAGTGCGTATGTGCTGACCGAAGCGGCCCTTCGTCAGCGAAATTCTAAACATTCGGTAGTCGATCAAGTGGCTGAACAGACTCTCGCTATATCATGATCGGTTTCGGCTTTCTCTCTTGAGGTGCTCGCCCAGCCGGCGGGGCACAATTGCGATAGTTCTCCTGGTGCGCGTTAGCGGGTGATCTGAGCGTAAGGCAGCAAAACACGAGGCAGGCAAACCCAACATTTGACCAAAGACATGATTGGAGCTGATGCATATAATGCCTAACAGAGACGCCGAACACTCACGAAGGTGTTGGACTTTATGATATGGGCAGAATTATGCCTAAGCCCCTTGTGTCGAGTGCGGGCATTGTCTTTTAGCGCGCCGATGCCAAAGCGTCACGCTCCGCCTTGGCTATAGGAAGAAGCGAGGAGATTTAACAACAAGAGACGATAATAAAAAGGTCTCGTAGGGTCTTAATCTGAAAAGAATCCTTGCGGACGGGTCCCTCTGCGTCTGCGCTGTGTCTCCATTCGCCGTTATCACGAATGGATCATACGTTGTTCATCTGTAGAAAAGAGAGGAACATTTTAGTTTTAGAAACAGTTAAATGCGAGAAATATGCAAAAGAATAAGTGTAAATAATTAAAGCTAGGTTTATATGAAACCGCGGTTAGTTGTCTTGCGCAGCCCTTGTGAAAGGGTATGCGGTTAGAGCCCTAACCTCTTTGAGTCGGATTCGTCTATCGAGTCCGGGTCTTTAAATGACCAGCGCCTGAAATGGCGCCATGTGGACGGGCATCTTAAGTGTAAGAGAGCGTAATGTGGTATGGCGTTGAAGCGGACAAAAGCCTTCGTCCCAATAGTGCTTGATATTCACTTTTAAATGGGGCGATATGGAAAATTAACTTTTAGCGTCGAAAATTGTTCGACAACCGAACCGACCTCTAGTAATATCGAGCACTGTGCACTTGGCGTAAGGGCACAGCATAACTCCTTTGAAGGAAGTGCGGCTGTGTCGAATTTTGGTAGGGTCTATCCCCATCCAAGCGGATTGTGTTTGAATATAGCGAGGTTTAAGTCGCTGCCTCCGTCCATTAGGGCGTTTGTGAATGTAGTCCGTCTATTATCGGATTCAATATCGGGAGTCCGTCCGTGTTTGAATGCCTCTGGAATAGTCCGGTGGTGAAAGTGATTGGTTTTGATATCCAATCTCTACGATCTGCTGGGTTGGACCATGCGAGGCTCTTTTTAGAAAGTGTCGCGTTGTTTTTCCGTGTCCTCACATGAAGTGAGTTCTTGCTTTGACCCCTTGTGGGAAAGTCTTTTGTTTTCTGTGCCTGCTTTGTGGGGTTTATCTTCTTAAACAGCGCATCAAGCCCCTTGTGTTCGGCGTTTAGTCGGCTGGACTGTTTGAAAACCCAACAATCCTGTGGGTGTGATTTGCGGGCCTTAAGTCTGCGAGGATTAGACATATCCGACCGAATTTTGTGTAGGTTAGACGGTTAAATCGTTGTCGTCATTGAGGGGTTGAGCTTTATTATTGGCCGTGAGCTTTTAAATCCGGCGTTGATTGCCGTGCTCTTTGGGCTTTTCTCTTTATTCGGCGCTACTCTTTTTTGCGCCGTGATTTTCCATTCCATCTCTTATCTCGGATGTACTTGGGCGTTGGTCTTTGCTTCTTGCCCGCCAGCTGTCCTCTCTGCCTGAAGCGGGTCATGAGGCTTGTTAATGCGGTCATTGTCCTCGGTTTCTCTTGGCGAGGTGTCTGGCGAGCCATTCGTCTCGGACATTGTGCTTAAAAGCTGCTAAGGCTTGGCGTCCGGACGATCGACTATTTGGTTCTTTTAGTAAGGAACTGTTCGAATTTCATGGCTGACTCTCGGGCTGTTGAGTTATGTGACTTAGGTCATCGCATCCGGAGGCGGACATAAGTCCCTTGAAAATTTGCTCTAGCGCTTCCTCGAGCTCTTCCCAACTTCCAACATTGTTTTACGGGAGGCTTTTGAGCCAATGGCGGGCTGGCCCTTTGAGCTTGAGGGTAGATATTTTATGGCGTGGAGATCATCTCCTCGGCCATATGTATATCACGATATATAGTCTTCTATCCAGACTCGAGTCTGTTGTTCCATCGTAGGCTTCTATGTTTATGGGTTTAAACCTGCTTTGGGAATTCATGATCCGGCACCTCGTCTGTGAAGAATAGTGGGTGTCTGGCGCCCTGTACTTATGCGTGCCGCTATCGTCGGACACTTGACATGTTCCTTTGCTTATTGGGGCTTTCCTTTTGGGTCCATAGATGGACTGGCTGGAGCCATTGGACGGTGGGGGCTTTATGGCCTCTTCGTGGTGCAGGAGCAGCTTGCGCCGGGTAGCTCTTTGATTGGTGGTTGTTGCCGTGTTTATCTGCGGTTTTGAGTACTTTGCTCCATCTTATTCGGGCGCGTCTTCGCTGTGTTGAGCTTCCATTTTTCCTTCTTGAGCTTCTTCTTTGTAGCGATGAGCCTGCGTTTACAAAGCTCTTGTTGACGGGCTCCTCGAGTTAAATGCGTCATTGAAACTTGTTTACGTCTTGAGAGGAGGTATATAGTTGTGATCCTCAACCTTTTCTTCTACCGCCCTTTCGTGAGGGCTTATACGCATCCTCTGCTTGAGCCTTCTTTGGAGGGTTTGTCTTCGGCACTCTCGGGGTATTGTTATTTCTGTGCGGAATCTCCATTCTTGTTGTGGCGGGATTTAGGCGGCGCTTCTTGGCGCCGGTGTTTGGGCTGCTTCTTTAGAGAATCTTCCTCCGCTGCTTTTCGCCATCCCCTTCTTTTGGGGTGTCCACCATGTAGCGTCATATGGCGAGGTGGCCTTCGATTGCCCGTGGGTCTTTGGGTCCTATTCGTCTCGGCATCATCGTCCATAGCGTCGATGTCGCCGAAGTCGTAGTCTAACATGTCGGTTAGATCCTCGGCAGTGGCTACAAAGTGGGTGGTGGGTGGGCTCCGAATTTCTTCGTCGTCCAGAACTCCAACCGTCTGGCCATGTCGGCCGAGATTCTCTGATAGCGAGAGCGCTTGAGAATTCAGGATATCGCCAAAAGCGAGTCTTGAAAGATGTCATGGCGGTGAATTCCATAACCGCGCCAATCTGGTTTAATTAGCGGGCGCGGGAGGCTCGAGTCGGCGAGTCGGCGCCTCGGGATCACGAGTTCGCGAGGACAAGATTGGTATTCGGCTCCATCGCCGTAGATGTTGAAGCCCCAGTGGCGTCTATCCACCGGCCCTCGTCATGGGCAATCGGCTCGGGCTAGCAGCCGGGCGGATTAATCTGACCGCCAAAGCAACTTGTCGCGGCGAGCTAGATCATGCCCATCATCACGGTCTGTGGCGCTTGGTTGTGGCTCGAGTCCGTCGAAGATCAAGTCTCCCGGTCATCGGTTTGTGAAGTTCAAGCTTCGAATCGACTGGCGGCGGGCGTAGCTTTTGATCTGCTCGGATGGCCAAGAGAATTGGCCCGCAATACAAAGCCGCCGTATACGAAGATCTGTCCGGGGAGCAAAATCTCACCCTGGACAGCGTTGATGGTTGAAGATGCCATCGAGCCTATCGGGGATGACACAGAGGAACTCTCAATGAAAGCACCAATGTCGGTGTCAAAACCGGCGGATCTCGGGTAGGGGTCCCGAGCTGTGCGTCTAGGCGGATGGTAACAAGAGGCGAGGACACAATGTTTTTACCGAGGTTGGGCCCTCTCGATGGAGGTAAAACCCTACGTCCTTCTTGATTAATATTGATGATATGGGTAGTACAAGAGTAGATCTACCATGAGATCAAGGAGGCTAAACCCTAGAAGCTAGCCTATGGTATGATTGTTGAGATGTAATGTTGTGTCCCTACGGACTAAGGCCCTCCGGTTTATATAGACACCGGAGAGGCTAGGGTTACCTGAGTCGGTTACAATGGTAGGAGATCTACATATCCGTATTGCCAAGCTTGCCTTCCATGCCAAGAAAGTACCTTGGGACACGAGCGAGTCTTCAATCTTCTATCTTCGTAGTCTGGGAGTCCGGCGGATATTGATAGTCCGGCTGTCCGGACACCCCCTAGTCCAGGACTCCCTCAGAGGGCGTCTACATCAACACCATAGCCCCTCCAATGAAGTGTGAGTAGTTTACTTCAGACCTTCGGGTCCATAGCTAGTAGCTAGATGGCTTCTTCTCTCTTTTTGGATCTCAATACAATGTTCTCCCCTCTCTCGTGGAGATCTATTCGATGTAATCTTCTTTTTGCGGTGTGTTTGTTGAGACCGATGAATTGTGGGTTTATGATCCAGCTTATCTATGAATAATATTTGAATCTTCTCTAAATTCTTTTATGTATGATTGAGTTATCTTTGCAAGTCTCTTCGAATTATCCGTTTGGTTTGGCCAACTAGATTGGTAGTTCTTGCAATGGGAGAAGTGTTTAGCTTTGGGTTCAATCTTGTGGTGTCCTTTCCCAGTGACAGAAGGGGCAGCAAGGCATGTATTGTATTGTTGCCATCGAGGATAACAAGATGGGTTTTTTATCATATTGCATGAATTTATCCCTCTACATCATGTCATCTTGCTTAAGGCATTACTCTGTTTTTAACTTAATACTCTAGATGCATGTTGGATAGCGGTCGATGAGTGGAGTAATAGTAGTAGATGCAGAATCGTTTCGATCTACTTGTCTTGGACGTGATTGCTATATACATGATCATACCTAGATATACTCATAATTATGCTCAATTCTATCAATTGCTCAATATTAATTTGCTCACCCACCGTAGAATGTCTATGCTCTTGAGAGAAGCCACTAGTGAAACCTATGGCCCCCGGGTCTATTCTAATCATATCAATCTCCATTACTTTATTACTTGCTTTGTTTTTACTTTGCCTTTTAGTTTTCACTTTGCATCTATATACCAAAAATACCAAAAAAATATTATTTATCATCTCTATCAGATCTCACTCTCGTAAGTGACCGTGAAGGGATTGACAACCCCTAATCGCGTTGGTTGTGAGGAGCTATCGTTTTGTGTAGGTACGAGGGACTTGTGCGTGGTCTCCTACTAGATTGATACCTTGGTTCTCAAAAACTGAGGGAAATACTTACGCTACTTTGCTGCATCATCCTCTCCTCTTCGGGGAAATCCAACGCAATGCTCAAGAGGTAGCAGTGAACAAAAGATGTCTTTTACTTATTGACAAAACATGCCCCCATATGCTTATATCCTGCGTCATTTTTCATAGTTCGGACATGCACTTTAATGCATGCACACCCAGGGAAAGGAACCCTTAATGGAACTATTATCCCTGGAAGATGTTTCTTACTACCCATGTAATATAACATAGCTAGTTGGGTACTTGTCTGTTCAAGCACTTATGACCCCTACGCCTGGTTTCCATGCATGCCCCGGTTTTCACATAACTGAGCGGGTATTCGGATACACTCCGGACTATTGGATCCAGAGGTTGAAGCGAGAAGGTCCGCCAAGACAAACGGTTTACATCCGGCTAGGGACAAAATATGTCCTTTGAAGTACAAAGTCACTTAGACTAACAAAACTCTTCTTCTATACCATCCAACAGGCTGTCTAGCCTACAACCCTGTTGGGAATACTTCGCGACTAAAGCTACCTGGTCATATACCAGACTAACAGGGATCTCTTTCCCATCTGGCACTACAGGTCCGACCATGGCAATGTGGTTCGGGTCAGTTTTGGTGTATCGTGTCTTCACCATGGCCCAGGCCTCCCTTGCACCTTGTCGGCAGGTCGATATCTTCCATAACCGGAAGCGCCGCCGCGCTCCCTTGAGCATCTCCACGAGCTCTCCCATGCCTTCGGGCAAGGATGCGGACGGCCACAAGGCCTGGGCAATACCCTGCATCACCTGCCGAATTTGTCCGTGCAAGTGTGAGAACTCTTGCAGAAGATCGCCTGCAGATCTGGGCATCTCCTCTTCGGGACGACCTGTCAGCATACCTATAGACATAATTCTGTTAGCCCGCTTCTTCGCCGAACTTTATAAAGGTTTGTTCGAGCACTTACTAAAAATGCCACGTCGAAGCCTCCTATTCTCCTTCACGGAGTCAGCAAGCTGGGCCCGAACATCTTTTAATACAACGTCTAGCCGGGTCTTCGCGTCCTGGAGATCATTCTTCTCCCGTATAACTTTTGTAAGCACGTGCTCGCCAGCCTTTAGCTGTCATTGAGCATGTTGTTCATCCTCCGATACAATCTCCGGATTACCTCTAGGATTGTCTGCAGAATCTATTGTTAGATTTGCATGCATGCCAAATACTAACTGGTATATGTCAATACATTCTTTTCGATCAAGACAAGTATTACCAGATGAGGCCTTCTTGGGCTCCTCCATTCCGACGACTGCGGCCCGTAGCTGGGATTTGCACTCCTCCAGCTCTTTAGACAGCTCGGTATTCTTCTCTGTAAGAATCTATGCATATAATTGATCCTTAAATCAGTTGTGCCAACTGTTTCAAGTCTCAGGGGCTACTGATATATATACTTATCAAATTTTCTTACCTATATATCCTTTACATACTGGTCCATAGCTCTGGCGAGGCCATCTTGAGCAGCTCGGATGTACGCGTCCCCTGAGTTGAAGGCGTTGAATGCCTGTTCAGAGAAATTAGGGTCGCGTAGTGTGGCCCGTCGGCGCCTACGATTCATGGTGCTCTCCACTTCGGAGTTCGTAGTGGAGAATCTATCCGCATCCTCTATAGGAGGATCGTCCGGCGTTGTCCCTGCGTTGACCTCCGCCCTTTGGTCCGGCCTCGGAGCCCGGCTGGTGGAGGCGTGGTCGGCAGGCTCTCCGGATATAGTTCGGCAAGCGCTTTTTCTGCCAGGGAAAAGTGGACACTGTCATATTTCAACGACGATAATTGCGTAGCAAGTTTTTAATCATACCTTTGCAATGGCGTCTCGGTCCTGACCGCCTTCCTTTAAGCCTACCCGGCTTTGGTGCTCCTTGTTGACGAGTCACCGTGGGTTCGGCACGGCGTCCCGATGGCCTTCCCTGTAAAATGCAAAACATATGCGATGGGTAAGGCACAAAGAGGGAATCCTTTTTGGAAGTTGGGACTCCGGTTTTACTTACATGTGATACAGGGAGTAGGTCAAGATAATCAGCTATGATGGCCACCAAGGCACCATCGCAGCTTAACTGATAAAATGTCCTGTCGAAGAGCTCCACAAATGTGTCCGGGTCTTCTTTGAGTCTGGGGTCGAGGGCCCAGTCGGGGTCCTCTGGCTGTGGAGACAGGCTGTGAACATCCCTCATAGCTTTGCGCAGTTCCTGCTATGAATTAACAAGGTAAATGTTTATTCTAGAGAACGCGGGAAAGACTGGAATAAAAGATAGCAGCTCACCCAGCTTGGAGGGTTATACATGGAGAATCCACCACGTGGCTTAATACGGATGAACTCCTCTTCTTATCCTTTGAACAAATCAGACAATATTTTCGCCAGAGCGGTGGCGGAGTTCGGACCTTTACGGCTGCAGCGGGTGGCGTCGTCTTCTCCATTGTAGTGCCACATGGGTTTCCCCCGATATTGAAGTGGCTGCACTCCCCGCATTATACATATGGACATAACCTCAATTATTGGCAGTCCTGATTTGGCCAGTGTCTGTACCTTGTCCATTAGGAAAAGGATCTCTCTGTTATCTTCCTCGTGGGGGCTCCAGGGGCGCTAGCTGTGGCGTTTCTTCAACGGGGCATTTGCAAACTCGGGAAGGCCCAACCGAATAGGGTCAGGAAGAGGGACGTCCTCCATATAAAACCACTCCGAAGGCCAGTCTGCGGATGTCTTCTTGAATGCGGACAGTATCCGGTCGGCGATCGCCATATCTCGGCTCCGCCCACTTGATATATCGACCCGTCCTGAGTACGGGGTACAAGGCAGAATAGCCTCTTCCATAGCTCGAAATGAGCTTCGCAGCCCAGAAATAGCTCGCAGAAGGCGACATAACCCGCGATGTGTAGTATGGAGGCTGGAGTAAAGTTGTGCAGCTGGAGACCGTAGAACTCTAGGAGCCCGCGGAGGAATGGATGGAGTGGAAATCCAAGTCCCCTCAGCAAATAGGGGACAAAGCATACCCGCTCCCCCTTGGATGGATTGGGAGAACTCTCCGCTTGCTCCCCGCCATTATAAGTGGCTAGTCCGGCTCGGACGGGGACCATGTAGGCAGGCGGGAGAAACCCCTGGGTCTGCAACTCTACCAATCGGCTATGAGGGACGGAACACTTCTCCCAATCGCCTGGCTTGGTGCTACGGGGGCGAGAGGAGGAGCTGCGACGATCGGCCATGATGGGATGGGTTTTTCCGGGCGCACTCTGATGGATACTCGCTGGGAGGAGATGGTGTGGTTTGGATCTGAGGATCCTCAACTCTTTAGATAGACGATATACTTGCATGGTCAGGGTGGCAAATGAAAAAATGCCCCAACTTCTCGCATCCGCTCGACACGTGGAGATAGCCATTATTGAAGCACAGAAGCCGAGGAGTGCAACATTAATGGGGAGCCGAACACTGCTCATTACAACAGGTACTCTGGAGAATTTGGAGAAGAACCCGCCTTGCAATGCCGAAGATAATCTGCGCGCTGGACTCATCGTCATTGAAGCCTGGTTTGGGGGCTACTGAGGGAGTCCGGGATTAAGGGGTCCTCGGGCAGCCGGACTATGTACTTTGGCCGGACTGTTGGACTATGAAGATACAAGATTGAAGACTTCGTCCCGTGTCCGGATGGGACTCTCCTTTGCGTGGAAGGCAAGCTTGGCAATTCGGATATGTAGATCTCCTTCTCTGTAACCGACTCTGTGTAACCCTAGCCCCCTCTGGTGTCTATATAAACTGGAGGGTTTAGTCCGTAGGACAAGAACAATCATAATCATAGGCTAGCTTCTAGGGTTTAGCCTCTATGATCTCGTGGTAGATCAACTCTTGTAATACTCATATCGTCAAGATAAATCAAGCAGGTAGTAGGGTATTACCTCCATCGAGAGGGCCCGAACCTGGGTAAAACATCATGTCCCCCGCCTCCTGTTACCATTAGCCTTAGACGCACAGTTCGGGACCCCCTACCTGAGATCCGCCGGTTTTGACACCGACAGTGAGTGCTTGAAGGTATATCTTTAGATCTTGCAATCGAATCTTTTAGTTTCTTGTTTTATCACTAGTTTAGTCTATAAAATAAAACTACAAAAAAATGGAATTGAGGGTGCCTCATATGCTTCATCTTTTTAATGTCTTTTGTGAAAATAAGGAATCTAATAATTGTGCTCAATTTCTAGAGGAAGAAGAGCGGGCGCTCAATGCTCAAAATAGAGCGGGCGCAGGACGGGCTGGATCTTGCCCTTCTCTGGTCGCTCGACCACCAGCACTGTGTTGACCGACTGCGAGCTGGTAGCAATTATCAGCCGATGCGGCCAGGACGGGTGTCTTGGAGAGCATGCGCTTGAGATCCCGGAACACTTCATCCACCTGGTCGTTCCACTCGAATGGCAACATCTTGTTCATCAGCTGATATAGGGGCAAGGCCCTCTCGCCTAGTCGGCTAAGAAACCGGCTGACTAAGGCCAAGCACCCAGTGAACTTTTGAACATTGTGCAACCAGGTTGGCTTGCGCATGCGCTCGATGGCCTTGATCTTCTCCGGGTTCGCCTCAATGCCGCCCTCCGAGACGAGGAAGCCGAGCAGATTCCCGACCGGCACGCTCAAGACACACTTCTCCTGGTTGAGCTTGATCTGGTACTCGTGCAGATTGGCAAAGTTCTCCTTCGGTTCGTCGAGGAGCGTGAGGTGCTGCTTGGTCTTCACCATGATGTCGTCGATGTAGACATGAATGTTGCGGCCGAGTTGCTTTAGCAGGCATTTCTGCATGCAGTGCTGGAAGGTGGCGCCGATGTTCTTCAAACCAAACGACATGTTGATGTAGCAGTATGCCCCGAAGGGCGTGATGAAGGATGTCTTCAAGGCGTCGGCCGGGTCTAGCTCGATCTGATGATAGCTGGAGTAACCATCCAGGATGGACAGGAGCTCACAGCCGTCGGTGGAGTTGATCACTTGATATATCCACGGGAGAGAGAAAGGATCCTTGGGGCAGGCCTTGTTCAGGCTGGTAATGCACCAGGTGTTGTTCTTCTTCAGGACGAGGACCGGGTTGGCCAGCCACTCAGGGTGAAGTAGTCTAGAGGGGGGGTGATTAGACTACTTGACCAAATAAAAACCTAGCCTTTCCCAATTTTAAGTCATGGCAGATTTTAGCAACTTAGCACAAGTCAAGCAATCAACCTACACATGCAATTCTAAGAGTGTGGCAGCGGAAAGTAAAACATTGCATATGAAGGTAAAAGGGAAGGGTTTGGAGAGGGCAAACACAACATAGACACGGAGACTTTTGACGTGGTTCCGATAGGTGGTGCTATCATACATCCTTGTGGATGGAGACTTCAACCCACGAAGGGTAACGGTTGCACGAGTCCACAGAGGGCTCCACCCACGAAGGGTCCACGAAAAAGCAACCTTGTCTATCCCACCATGGCCATCGCCCACGAATAACTTGCCTCACTTGGGTATATCTTCACGAAGTAGGCGATCTCCTTACCCTTGCAAACTCATTGGTTCAACTCCACAATCTTGACAGAGGCTCCCAAGTGACACCTAACCAATCTAGGAGACACCACCCTCCAAAAGGTAATAGATGGTGTGTTGATGATGAAATCCTTGCTCTTGTGCTTCAAATGATAGTCTCCACAACACTCAACTCTCTCGCACAGATTTTATTATGGTGGAAAGATGATTTGAGTGGAAAGCAACTTGGGGAAGGCTAGAGATCAAGATTCTTGTGGTTGGATTGGAATGTCTTGGTCTCAACACATGTGTAGGTGGTTATCTCTCAGAAAATGAGTAGTGAAGTGTAGGCACGTTCTGATGGCTCTCTCTCAAATAGAGAAGGGACGGATGGGTATATATAGCCTCCACACAAAATCTAACTATTACACACATTTGACCCAACTCGGTTAGACCGAATAGGTGAACTTGGTGAGACCGATTTAATTCAAAATGTGAACGTTAGGACTTTCAGTGGGACCGACAAGATCAACTCGATGGGACCGATATGCTAGGGCTAGGGCAAAACCTCATCTCGGTTAGACCGATCGCATGAACTCGGTGAGACCGATTTCAGCAATTAATCAAATAGAAAGTTGGTCAAGCAAACTCGGTGGAACCGATTGCTCATTTTGGTGAAACTGAAATGTTACAAAAATGAAACAGAAAGTTTGCAATACGAACTCGGTGGGACCGATCGCTCATTTCGGTGAGACCGAAATGTTACGAAGGGAAGCAGAGAGTTTGCAAAGCCATCTCGATGGGACCGAGAGCCGTATCGGTGCGACCGAACTGATTAGGGTTTCTGGCTATGGCTATGTCAAGTGAACTCGGTGGCGCCGGATAGATCAAATCGGTGGGGCCAAGTTTGACTTTAGGTTTAGGACATATGTGGTAATGAGAAAGTGGCTGGGGGTTTTGGAGCATATTACTAAGCATTTTGAGCAAGTAGACCATTAAGCAACAGCTCATCCCCTTTTAATAGTATTGGCTTTTCCTATGGACTCAATGTAATCTTGGATCACTAAAATAGAAATGAAGAGTCTTTAGCTTTTGCCAATATGTGTCCTTAGCATTTTGAGGGGTCCACATCTCTAGTCCATGCCATGCCAATCATTGAACTTTCTGAAACATTTAACTTGAATGACTATTAGTTCAATGAGCTATATGTTGTTATCAATTACCAAAACCACCCGGGTATTAGTTGCACTTTCAATCTCCCATTTTCGGTAAATGATGACAACATATAGATCAAAGTTTCGACAAATGATAATATTAATGAAATACATCGTCGCTTTGAGAAGTATGTGATAAGCAATAGCTCCACCTAAATTTGTGCACTATTAAAAATTTGCTTTTGAATGCAAATGCACAATCGATTAGGATCATTGGTTACTTTTCCATGTCACATACATCTTGGTGGAGCGCTCAAAATGGTAAAATATAAATAGCATGCACTCATCACCAAGGCAAACATGATTGATCATACACAAGTGATAAGATATCATCGTTCAAGCACACATTAAAGCATAATATGATCAAACACATGATCATGAGAGTATCTCACACACAAGCACAAATATTGTAGCAAACAAACAAGCAAAAAATTAGCAAGAGAGGCAAATAAAAGCAAAACTCTCTCTCTCTCTCTCTCGAAGCCTATGATATATACACTTTCTCCACCTTTGGCAACAAGTCACCAAAAAGCTTGAAATGCATAGTGCTATGCGGCACTCTAAGAACGATCTCCGGGAGCTTCGGTGTGCGAAGATAGCGTGGAGAGGACAGCATCTGCAAAATCTTCTGCTGATGTCTGAGGAACTAGAGGAGTTGCAACTGGAGGGCAATAGGGGCAGAGGCTGCAGGTGCTGAAGTGGTAGCTCTCGTGTCACTGGCTGGCACAACTACAGACCTATGTTCTCTAGGCACTCTCTGAAATGCATATGTGGTAGCTCTCCCTCTCCTATCCTCTACTTCTTGAAATTGCTCAACTGCGGTCTGAATTTTTGTGACCTTCAAGTCTAGATCATAAAATTTTGTTTCAATGATCCTCTCAAGACTTTCTTGGTTTTGAGTCAGGGTGGCTAGTCCTTTCTAAATTCTCACTATGGCCTCAAGCTGGTAGTTGAGCCGATCCTGCTTGGTCTTGAGATTTATAGCTGAGGCATCTGGAACCTTGGAAGTCTTTGCTGCTTCTGCTTTCTCTCTCTTCTCTTGAGCCTCTACAGATGTAGGATGTGATGCATCCATGACAACAACATTGTCCTCAAAATCTGGCCACAGGGGAAGGTGCTCTCTATCTAGAAGATGTGTGCATGTACCCATCTTGGAGTTGACGAGCATGTGAATGTGTGGGGCAAATCCAGATGACCTCTTCTGATCCGTTGCAGTCCTCTTAATTGTTTCAACAATCAAGGTCATCACCTTGAACTTCTCTGGCACATCAAACACATGCAGCAAGTTGATTGAGCGCCCTCTGGTCATCCTGTCATCTTTGATTTGGGCAACAAAGTATGCCTCAATATAGTGTTGATAGTAGGTAGCCCTGACAACAAATAGTAAATGGATCCAAACTTGTGAGTCCCCAAAGAATCATCAGGAATTTCCTTGTACATGTGTGCCATGGAGTTATGGTCTTTCCTGGGCTTGGTGTAAACATCTGTGTCATTTTCAGATAATTCAAGGGCATTGTTCAGCTTGGCCCAATCAGCAATGGAGGATTGGTACCTAGTACCTTCAGTCATCCAGACTATCTTGCCATCTGGGTAAAAATGTGAAGTTGAATAAAATTGCATCACCATCTCATCATTCCACTTTGTAAGTTTCGACCAACAAAAGTATCAACTCCATTCATCGTGAAGCTCTCATGCACTCTAGGGAAGTACTCTTCATTGTTATCAATGAACTTCCAGTCGACCCATCTCATGTCACTAACTATGGGCTTCTTGTCCAAAAGAACTATCTCATAGAAGTCATGCGGCTCCTTGGTGTGAAACTTGTAATCCACAGCAGTCCTTCTTCTTGTAGCATATGGGTCTGTTTGCCTCCATAGTCTGAGACCTACATCTTTTCTCACTTTCATGTTCTCTGCTACAGGATGAGTGTCATCATGATCTAGAATTTTTGTCTTGAGCTTCCTGAGCACTTGGGCTCATCATCTTCTTGAACTTCAGGCACTGGTGCCTTGTTCTTCTCTGCAGCTGAGATATTTCTTGTTGATCTCTTGGGTGTTGTTGGATTTGAAGCTTGAGCTGATGACTTGGGAGCTGTCTTGGGCTTGGATGGAGCAGCCCCAAACTTGCTAGCATCTCCCATCAATTTCTGAGATTTTGAGCTGGCTCTTCAGCTTCTTCCTCATCATCTTCATCTGGATCTTTCATCATTGATGATCTGCCAATCACTCTGGCCATGGTCTTCTTGATCCTTTTCTTGCCTCCAGCAGCCTCTTCTTCTCTTGGTTCAAGGGTGAATCCATACTTCCCTGAGTTGAGGCCCTGGCTTTGGACATTGGCACTCTCTTGGCAGGAGCTTTCTTCTTCAAGCCAGGCCTAGTGGAGGCAGTTGTACCAAATTGCTTCTTGACAACCTTCTTCTTTGAGGTGACTTCCTCATCAACCACAAAGTCCTCATCCTATGAATCTGAGGTTTTCTTCTTCCTCTGCCTGGTTGCAGGCTTGGGTAGGTTGCTTGGAGTGCTTATGCTTCCATCATCATGGCTGCTATTTGAGGGACTAGTGCCCTCACTCAGTTACTGCTCCTCTTATCTGTTTTGGCTATCACTTTTGTCTGACATCTCTAAAGACTAAAAGTTGACCCTGTGAATAGATAGGTTGAGATAGAGTAGTTGAGCATCACAAAGCACAACCACTTTGCAAAACAAGTGAGTCAAAAACTTAGTTTTAGTTTTCTACATAAAGCATTTCGGAGCTACCCATATTACAAACTTGGTGACACCGAAGCAGTTTTGGAGTCTAAACATGCAAGATCGGTCAGACCGAGATGCAGTTCGGTGACTCCAAGTTGCTAGGGTTTCATAGAGAGATGAACTCGGTCACACCAATCGATATGTTTCGGTCAGACCGAAAAATACTTGTGCTATGGCCTGAGCCAAACCGGTGAGACCGAATCCTAATATCGGTCAGTCCAAGATGAGTTCGGCAGAAACCTAAACCTAAATTTTTGCATCAAATCTAATCTAACGGAGTTTGTAGTGGATAGAGTAATCTCAAATGTGGCAAGAATATAGGCATTGATCTTTGTGCTCAGAATTGGAGTGGGGATGGCACAAAGGGACGAGTTCATACCCTGACTTGGTGATGAACCCACTACAGCGACAACGGCGGCGAAGATCCCCGTTCACAGCGAAGGAGACCAGCGGCAGAAGGACGCTGACGATGAGGAGACGATCCGGAGACCTCGAGTTGGTAGAGATGGACAGGCGCGGGTGAAGCTTTTGGAGGAATTTTCAAATTTTCAGCCCGCGGGTGTATATATATATACAGACTCTGTCGGTGTGACCAAGTGGAACGCCTCGGTGGCACCGAGATGCAGAATCGCAAGCGGTTGATGCAACTCGGCGTGACCAAAATATTCAAATCAGTTGCACCAAGATTAAAACCTAGATCAACTTAATTAACTTGGTGTGACCGAATGGGATGAATCGGTCAGACCGAAATGCGCTAAGAAGTTTTGGAAGTTAAGTCTATGATGAAAAGATGGCTCCGAGTGCTCCTCACTCAAAGGGTCCTGATATGACTTGATCAAACTTTTTGATGTGGCATGAATAGAGTTTCAAACGACAAAAGCATAGATAGCTAGAGGGGGTACTTAGGCATTCTTGTCCATCCATTTGGCAAAAAGAAAAAAACCAAACAATCAAAGCAACAAATGGATGTCCTTGAATGGAGAAACTTATGCAACCAACATGCTCACACAATAGGATAGCAAATGAAATATGTGGCAAAGCATGCACAAACACTCTAGCATCTCAAACAATTGGCGATGACTAGGTCATCTATATATGAGTATATTGACTTAGGAGTCAAATGAGAACATTTGATCATCGGTCATACTCATCGTTTAAGCACAAGTGGGGTTACGACTTTTACATAAAGCATTGTTGTGTTCACACCATTAGAGTTGCTTTAGCTCAATTCTTAGAGTAAAGCCCCCCCTAGATGTGATATCCCCTTTTAGAGGGATGAACTAACCTTGGGTTTTGTCGATGATGACGTCATGTAGGTGTGTTGAAGATGTGGATGCTCAGTGTTGATTTAGATCATTTGGAGCAATCCATTGGAGTGAGTTGCACATTCAATACCTACATGGGTTAGTCCCACAAGGAACAAACAAGGATATCCATAGACATAGAGTGAAGTACACATATGATGATGTCCATGAAAGCATTTGGTTACCTTGTCCCTTGACTTACTAACAAGAGGGTTTGTGACTCCTTGAACTAGTGATAGATGTGGAAGTTGATTGCACTTATCCTTGCCAATATGAATATGAGTGAAGTTTGTTGGAGGAGTCACCCTCAAGAATTCTCTAGTTCTTCTTATTTGGGATCCACATCAACTTGATGGGAATCCTTGGGGTTGTAGTATTACTTGATGAAGAAGAAGTCGATGTAGTCTTGGGAACCCACTTGACCAAGGCCTTAGGAGCCTCTTCGAATGCATCAATTTCCTCTTGAAGCTTGTCTTTGCCTTTTAGCTTATGGTCTTGTGGTGGAATGTCATCTTGAGCTTGTGTTCCCTTGAAGGAAGTAGGATCATTCTTATCTTATTGAGGAACAAAATTTGTCTTGGGGTATTGATCTTCTTCCCACTGAACTCCATTGGCATTGAACTTATGTTCAAAACCAACACCTTGATTCTTCCGGTGCCTTCCTTGCTTGCGTACAATTTCCTTAAATTGCTTACTTCTGGCAAGGCTCTTGTAAACACCTTTTTCTATAATTCCCTTTAATAAGCTATTTTCTTGCTCCAGTGTAACTTGGCTAAGCGAATCATTAGTGGAATCAAGAGAACTACTAGGAGCAACAATATTAGATTTAGCATCATTATTGTTACTACTAGAAGAAGAATCTTTCTTACTCTTGTTGCTAGATTTTACTTGTGGCATATAAGTAGACAAGAGTAAATGCTTGGCAATGTAAGAAAGAACTTTTCTTCTGAAGATCATCATTGATTGCTTTTAAGAACCCATGCTCTTGCTCTAAGTTTAGCTTTTCAAAGCATAGCTTCTCATGAGTCTTTAAAAGTTCGCGATGATCCTCTAAAGTAGTTTCATGAGCTAACTTATGAGTGTTTAGCTATCTAGTTAGACGCTCAATCTCCTTCTTATCATTGTCATTCATTTCATCTTGATTAGCATGATTAATAGCAATTTCATGATAGTTTTCATCACTAGCATTGCCAACAAACAAATCATCATCACCTAGCAAATCATCTTCATCACTATTGAAATCAATATACTCAGGGTGTGATACCTTAGGGCCTTTAGCCATGAAGCATCTTCCAATTTCTTCATTTGGTGAGTCAAATATGCCGTAGGAGTTGGTTGACACAAGTGCAAGACAGGCAACACCTTCATCTTGACTATATTCGGAATCGGAGTGATAACTTCTATCCGGTGGTTGTCGGAGTTGGAACCGGATACCCATTCACCAACATGATCTTGATGTCTTTGTTTTGTGTAGCTCCTTGATGACTTTTCCTTCCTTTCTGAATCCTTGATTCTGCGAGAGGGTCTTTGTTCATAACGATCATCTTTACTCCTTCTCTCTCTTGGTGGTGATTGCTCTCTTTTGCTTCTCCTTTTAGGTGAGTCTTCTTTTCTTTTGTAGGGAGTCGTACACTCATTGGAGTAGTGTCCAGGTCTTTCACAATTTGGTTCTACTCTTGTAGAATTTGTTGAAGTTCTTTACCATTAAGCTCAATTTTAGTTGAAGACTTGTTTTCACTTGATGTGGCAGGAGCATCACATGAAGCTTTATAAGCACCACTAGACTTGTTGTGAAGCTCTTCTTTATCCTTGGGTGACATCTCATGAGCAACAATTCTTCCAATGACTTCCGTTGGCTTGAGATCTTTGTAATTGGGCATCATTTGGATCAAAGTGCACACGGTATCATATTTTCCATCCAAGGCTCTTAGGATCTTGCTGATGACGAATCTATCAGTCATCTCTTCACTTCCTAAGCCGGCAATCTCATTTGTGATGAGAGCGCCTAGAGTACATTTCAGCGACACCTTCTTCATTTTGAACTTGTCAAGTTGACTTTTAAGCACATCCAATTTGGATTCCTTGACAGACTCGGTACCTTCGTGCATATCAATCAAAGTATCCCAAATTTCCTTTGCATTCTCAAGATGGCTGATTTTGTTGAATTCTTCAGGGCACAATCCATTGAAGAGGATATCGCAAGCTTGTGCATCATATTGCAGCATCTTCAACTCTTCCGCAATTGCTTCACGATTTGGTTCTCTCCCATCGAAAAATTCACCTTGCAAACCAATACACACAATAGCCCAAACGGCGGGGTTATGTCCAAGAATATGCATTTTCATCTTATGCTTCCAACTAGCAAAATTGGTACCATCAAAGTAAGAACCTCTACGGTGGTAATTTCCCTCGCTAGACGCCATACTCTCCTAGGTTGTGAAACTAAGGCTATGATCACCAAAAGCTATGGAAATCAAGGCAAATGGAGACCAAAGCTCTGATACCACTTGTAGGATCGAAAGTATGTCTAGAGGGGGTGATTAGACACTTGACCAAATAAAATCTAGCCTTTTCCCAATTTTAAGTCTTGGCAGATTTTAGCAACTTAGCACAAGTCAAGAAATCAACCTACACATGCAATTATAAGAGTGTGGCAGTGGAAAGTAAAACATTGCATATGAAGGTAAAAGGGAAGGTTTGGAGAGGGCAAACACAATGTAGACACTGAGATTTTTGGCGTGGTTCCGATAGGTGGTGCTATCGTAGATCCACGTTGATGGAGACTTCAACCCACGAAGGGTAACGGTTGTGCGAGTCCACGGAGGGCTCCACCCATGAAGGATCCACGAAGAAGCAACCTTGTCTGTCCCACCATGGCCATCACCCACGAAGGACTCACTACAAGAAATATGTCAACTTGTGACCTTCTGTCAGTGATCCTGGAAGAATTGGTCATGAATCTATGATACGTCTCCGTCGTATCTATAATTTTTTATTGTTCCATGCCAATATTATTCAACTTCAATATACTTTTGGCAACTTTTTATACTATTTTCGGGACTAACATATTGATCAAGTGCCCAGTGCCAGTTCCTGTTTGTTGCATGTTTAATGTTTCGCAGAAACCCCATATCAAACGGAGTCCAAACGGGATAAAACGGATGGAGCATATTTCTGGAATATTTATGATTTTTTGGAAGAAAAATCAACGCGGGACGGTGCCCGAGGGGGCCACGAGGCAGGCAGGCGCGCCCCTGACCCTCGTGGGCACCCTGTCAGGTGGTTGATGCTCTTCTTTGGCCGCAAGAAAGCTAATTTTCGGCGAAAAATCTTGCCGAAGGTTTCAATCCAATCGAAGTAATGGAATGTTGGAAATATGCCCTAGAGGCAATAATAAGATGATTATTATTATATTTCCTTGTTCATGATAACTGTCTTTTATTCATGCTATAATTGTGTTATCCGGAAATCGTAATACATGTGTGAATACATAGACCACAACATGTCCCTAGTGAGCCTCTAGTTGACTAGCTCGTTTATCAATAGATGGTCATGGTTTCCTGACCATTGACATTGGATGTCATTGATAACGGGATCACATCCTTGGGAGAATGATGTGATGGACAAGACCCAATCCTAAGCATAGCACAAGATCGTGTAGTTCGTTTGCTAGAGCTTTTCCAATGTCAAGTATCATTTCCTTAGACCATGAAATCATGTAACTCCGGATCTTTGTAGGAGTGCTTTGGGTGTACCAAGCGTCTGGCGTGGCGGGTGACTATAAAGGTATACTACAGGTATCTCCGAAAGTGTCTGTTGGGTTGACACGGATCGAGACTGGGATTTGTCACTCTGTATGACGGAGAGGTATCTTTGGGCCCACTCGGTAATGCATCATCATAATGAGCTCAAAGTGACTAAGCGGTTGGTCACGGGATCATGCATTACGGTACGAGTAAAGTGACTTGCTGGTAACGAGATTAAACGAGGTATTAGGATACCAACGATTGAATCTCGGGCAAGTAACGTACCGATTGACAAAGGGAATTGTATACGAGATTACTTGAATCCTCGACATCATGGTTCATTCGATGAGGTCATCGTGGAACATGTGGGAGCCAACATGGGTATCCAGATCCCGCTGTTGGTTATTGGTCGGAGAGTCGTATCGGTCATGTCTGCATGTCTCTCGAACCCGTAGGGTCTACACACTTAATGTTCGGTGACGCTAGGGTCGTAGAGATACTAGTATGTGGTAACCCAAAAGTTGTTCGGAGTCCCGGATGAGATCCCGGACGTCATGAGGAGTTCCGGAATGGTCCGGAGGTGAAGAATTATATATGGGAAGTCCAGTTTCGGCCATCGGGAAAGTTTGGGGTCACGGTATTGTCTGGGACCACGGAAGAATCGAGGTCCACCGGGTGGGGCCACCTATCCGGAGGGCCCCATGGTGCAGAAGTGGGAAGGGAACCAGCCTGGTGGGTGGTGCGCCCCTTGGGCCCCCTGCGCCTAGGGTTGGAATCCCTATGGGTGGGGCGCCCAGCTTGGGGGCAAGCCACCCCCTTGGCCGCCCCCTTGAGATCCAATCTCTGGGGGCGGCCCCTTGGCCCCTATATAAAGAGGGGGAGGAGGAAGCCGCACCCAAGTCTCTGGCGCCTCCCTCTCCTTTGCAACACCTCTCCCTCTCGTGAGAGCTTGGTGAAGCCTGCCGAGATCGCTTGCTTCCACCACCCACGCCGTCGTCTTCTTTGGATCTCCATCAACATCTCCTCCCCTTCTTTGGATAAAGAAGGAGGAGACATCTTCCCCAACCGTACATGTGTTGAACGTGGAGGTGTCGTCCGTTCGGCACTAGGATCATCGGTGATTTGTATCACGACGAGTACGACTCCCTCAATGTGACGCCCCCGATTCAATCGTACACTAATCATGCACGCAAATGTGTACGATCAAGATCAGGGACTCACGGGAAGATATCACAACACAACTCTAAAACATAAATAAGTCATACAAGCATCATAATACAAGCCGGGGGCCTCGAGGGCTCGAATACAAGTGCTCGATCATAGGCGAGTCGTGGAAGCCACAATATCTGAAATCTGGACATAAGTTAAACAAGTTTGCCTTAAGAAGGCTAGCACCAAGCGGGATCTGGATCGAAAGAGCACGGGCCTCCTGCAGGATCCTCCTAAGCTACTCTGGTCGTCGTCGGTGACTGCATGTAGTAGTAGGCACCTCCGATGTAGTAGTAAATAAATCGGCGATGGCGTCCGACTCGGGCTCCGACATCTGGTTGCGACAACGAAAAAAGAAAGGAAAAGGGGAAAAGGGGAGAAAGCAACCGTGAGTACTCATCAAAGTACTACGCAAGCAAGAGCTACACTACATATGCATGGGTATATGTGTAAAGGGCCATATCGATGGGTGAAGCTGCAGAATGCGAGAATAAGAGGGGATAGCTAATCTCGCCGAAGACTACGCCTCGGCAGCCTCCGTCTTCTTGACATGTAGAAGAGAGTAGATTGAAGTCCTCCAAGTAGCATCGCCAAGTAGCATTTCAAGTAGCATCTCCAAGTAGCATCTCCGGTAGCATCGCATAGCATAATCCTACCCGCGATCCTCCCTCGTCTCCTGTGGAAGCGATCACGGGTTGTCTGTGGAACTTGGAAGGGTGTGTTTTATTAAGTATCCGGTTCTAGTTGTCATAAGGTCAAGGTACAACTCCGGGTCGTCCTTTTACCGAGGACACGGCTATTGAATAGATAAACTTCCTGCAGGGTGCACCACATAACCCAACACGCTCGATCCCATTTGGCGGACACACTTTCTGGGTCATGCCCGGCCTCGGCAGATCAACACGTCGCAGCCCACCTAGGCACTGTGAGAGAGGTCGACTGCCGGTCTAAATCCTATCTTGTGCAGTGCAGGCCCATCGCCTGTGCACACACACTGCGTTGCGCGGCGGCGGAAATAGACCTAGCAACCTCCATTACAAAGGAATTTGCGTTAAGCGCGATCCAATCCGGCGCGCCGCTCGTCGTTGACGTCAAGAAGGCTTTGGCTGATCCCACGGCGGGATACCCATAACTACTCCGCGTAGATGGTTAGTGCGTATAGACCAAATGGCGGACTCGGATCAAATACCCAGATCTCGTTAAGCGTGTTAAGTATCATGAGCGCCGAGCAGGCCGAGCCCACTGTCTCCTAGGTGGTCTCAACCTGCCATGTCGCTCCGCCACAAAGTAACGATCGGGGCCGTCGAGAACCAGGCCCACCTCTACGGGATGGAGCCACTGTCCTTTCGGCCCCTCATCGAGAATCACTTGCGGGTACTCCTCGGTGACCCGACTTTAGTCACCATCTGTATAGTATGTATGTATGTATAGTATATACCCGTGATCACCTCCCAAGTGATCACAGCCCGATAGTATAGCAAGGCAGACTGACAAGAATGTACGGCCAATGATGATAAACTAGCATCCTATACTAAGCATTTAGGATTGCAGGTAAGGTATCAACAGATGTAGCAACAATGTCAGGCTATGCATCAGAATAGGATCAACGGAAAGCAGTAACATGCTACACTACTCTAATGCAAGCAGTATAGAGGAGAATAGGCGATATGTGGTGATCAAGGGGGCTTGCTGGTTGCTCGGCAAGAGAGGGTCCTCAACTCCATAGTCGAATCGGGCAGACAGCGTCGGTCTCGTAGTCTATCGGAGAGAAGAGGGGGGAAGAAACAATGAATACCATGCAAACAGATGCATATCGATGCATGACAAGACAAGTAA
The DNA here is from genome assembly GCA_021437245.1 of Aegilops speltoides. Lineage (NCBI taxonomy): Eukaryota > Viridiplantae > Streptophyta > Magnoliopsida > Poales > Poaceae > Aegilops > Aegilops speltoides. The sequence continues at coordinate 235,794,095 of CM038144.1, forward strand.
CGATGCTAGGTGTGCCCAATCGCGGTAGTAGGTGATACCGAAGAAGGGGGAAAACATCCGGGAAAGTATTCCCGGTGTTTCGCGTTTTCGGACCGTTGAACCGGAGGGGGAAAGTTGTGTGCTTGCTATGCTAGGGATGTGTGACAGACGAACGGGCTGCGTATCCGGATTCGTCTCGTCGTTCTGAGCAACTTTCTTGTACAAAGTATTTTCAACCGAGTTACGGATTATTTTATATTAATTTCCAAAGTTTTATTTCATTTTCAGCAATTAACAGATTAATTAAATCGAAAAGCATTTATGATGTCACCATGATGATGTTAGCAGTCAAAGTTCACTGTTGACCAGTCAACTGACTCATGGGTCCCATTTGTCATGGACTTAGATTAACTAATCATGGTTAATTAGTTTAATTACTTGATTAGATTAACTAAACAGAATTAATTAATTAATTAATTAATTAATAATTACAGTCTTTATTAAATTCATTTTTTTAACTTTCAGGGAGTGGGCCCCCACTGTCATTGGCCTATAGGGCCTAAGTGGGCGCTGGCATAGGCGGGTTATGGGCGCTCGGGCATCGGGCGCTAGCGCCCAGCCCGTTTTGAGGCAATGTGGCGTTACCTTGGTGAGGGCGAGACGCCTGCTGTGACGAGCAGACGACGGAGTCTGGCGAGTGAAAGGCTGGGGGCAGGCGGTTGTGGCGATGGAGCGGCGGTGGCGGCGCAGTGCAGGGAGGCGGCAGCTTGAGCAGCGAGGCTTGAGGGCGAGGCGGCGTTGGGGTCGGTCATGGCGCGACCAATAGTGGGTGCGGGAGGTGCGGCAACGACGGCCAGGGTGGATGGGCTCGTCTGCTTCCTGTCAGTGCCAGGAGCACACCGGGAACACTGGTTCGGGCAGAGGAGCACGGGGTGCTCGACCCCCGTCGGCCATGGCGGACGGTGAAGTTCAGTGCTCGCGGACGCCGGTGATACGGCATGAATTCGAGGGGGGAGCAGAGGGGAAAGGAAGAGGGGCTCATAGTGGCGATGGCAACGGGCGCTGGGGCGGCGGCGTCCAGATCGGGACGGATGGGAGTGAGGGGGAAGTGGTGTCGGTGGGGGGTTAGGGTTTGGTCGCCCACATGGGTTATAGGCAGGGGGTAAGTGGGCCGGCCTGGCAGGCCACTGGCTGGGCTGAGGCCCAATTGGCCTGGGGGTTTTCTGTTTTTTTTTGTGTTGGTTTGTTTTCTGTTTTGTATTTTCTTTCTGTTATTTATTTTCTATACCGTCTTATTTCATTTTAAATCTTTTAGGCATTTTCTAAAATATGTTTGTTGCACTACAATTACCCTTGTAATATTCAGCAACCACCGAACATTTTTGTTTCAATTTTTTTAAAAAAAATTCTTGTGGACATTAATTTGAATTTGAATTTTGAAATGGTTTCGAATTCATGCAAGATCACCAACAGTAACCGAGGTGATGTGGCATCGTTAACGCGGGATTACCGTAGCCTAATTATCCGGGCGTCACAATTCTCCTCCACTACAAGAAATCTCGTCCCGAGATTTAAGAGGGGAGTAAGGGGGAAGGTTTGGTAACGAATCTAGCGGGTCTTCTCATCCTGGCTTGCTCTTCTCGAAGAGGCCGGTCCAATATATTGATGTCTCCATCTCTCTTCTTTAGGTCATCATGAGGAAGTCGGCGTCCTTTCTTTAGGAACTCCATCGTACTTACGAAAGAATAAATGGTGGGCATTCTGGGAGAACGGATGTCGGCAAGGTAGACTATCGGGTCGACAACATTGAGGAAGGGGGGGCGGAAAGTAACTCTCGAATCGAATCTTAAGAAAATATCGAGAGTAAAGTAAGAAGGTACCATGAGAAGTTTCAAACGGATAGGCAATCTTTCGATGTCTGAAACAACATGTGAAAGGGGTCCAGAGCAACGAGATTGAGTATTCCGTCTGTTACCAGAATAGATCACTAGGTCGGTGGCCCGTGAATTACATACAAGACCACGCGCGAGGAATAACTTTGGGAACAGGGGGTGTACAGAAAGGTCAGGTTTCGATCCTGTGGAACTGTGGGTTATGGGCCCACCATGTGGGTTAAAGCAGGAAGGGCGGAGACGGCTTGCGTGATCATGCAAGTAAGGCATGTCAGAGGGTATCCTGTCGATTATGTCGGCAACAACGTTGATACCAAGGGCGGGGGACGAAGAGAACCATTTTCCTGCTCGTTGAACAAGGCGGACCAATAGGCAAGGTTCCCGTCCGTCGGTAGCTCTTGAAATGTCATCAACAGTGAAAGCAGTGGTCTTCTTGTGAGTTGTACACGAGGTGTTTACATAAGCGGAGAATATTACTGCTTAGATCATATAGATCACAAGAAAGGTTTATACAAAATAATGGAAAGGAAAAGGTGATCATCAGTTAAGCGAGAAAAATGGAAAGGAAAACGTGTTTAAACACATATTTCAAAGGTATAACCTTCGGAAGGACGAGCAAAGCATGATATCCATGACAGGATTTAATGTAGTACTCTTTAGGTAGGGGAGAGAATTTACATGACATTACCCATACAGCGGTGTTTGGATAATCGAGCAGGAAACATTTAGCATTGGGCTTCAAATGGTTTTGTTGAAAATCGGAGTACCATAGACATGCTTTTAGGATAGCATTGACATGGTCTTCAAACAAAGGTCGGACTTTAGATACTCAATGGATCCATCAGGAACAGCTTATAACATAGGTCTTACAATTTCCTCCAGGAAGAATGATTATCCTTGCAAAGAAAATATAATGATAGGTCCTCCACCCAGGGGGGTGCTAGGCATGACATCATCTTACCAGTTCATCAAAGGACCAACATCATAACTCTTGGAAAGTTGTCCCAACCATCATATCTGACCTAGATTCAGATCCGATTGGTGTCATGATACCTCAGACTCAGGACGTCCGAGAAGAAAAGGTGCAACACAAGTAAACGAAATGAGAATGTAAGATTCTCAAGAAATGAACTATGGGAGCGAGTCCAAAACAAGAGTTCATCATTGAAACAAGGAGAGGATGGGGAGGTGGCTGACGGTCTCAGCGACACTTCATCGAGATTTCCAACAAGATGGATTTCCAAAATTATGTGATCATGGGGATAACATTTGTCATATCTAATGATATAATGAGGTATGCTCGAGGAAAACATACACAATTAAACATTGGTTGAAAGGTGCGTCCCAAATACGGGTCGGGTTTGCACGACCAATGTCAGAATGGTGATTCAACAATCAATAGTCTAAGAATGAACAGCCGACCACTAACTTCAAAGTAATAGGGTTGCTAGAAGGGAAGAATCCAAACAACATCGTTCACTTGTTGGAATCAACACGGGGACCAAGAAAGAATGGTGATGGTGAGAAGTATCACTATACCAAGAATTGTTAAGAGGTGGTGAAATTCTCACGACATTCTTGACATAAAAGGTGGTAATATCCAAGGTAAAGAAGAACAATGCTGGGTAGCAAGGAACTCGAGGTATAACACAAAACATGAACGAGTTTGTGTTGAACGGAAGGCAATAAAGTGGTCGATGATGAAACAAATCATCGAGGGCAAGGATGGTATTTCTCATCATGAATTCAATTGATATCTGGAAGAGCTCATAAGGTTGATGATGATCACGACACACTTTGTCGAGAGATTTCAAGATGTGTCGATCGCGATGACATCAAGTCAAATGAATGGTGAAGCGAAAGGTTATTGGGACCAAAGTGCGACACAAACTTGGAATCAAGTTTGCTGTTCAAGGAGAATTGATAGGACGAGGAAGATCGACGTAAGCTTAGCTCATCATCGAAAGTTGTGCTCCAAGATTAAGGACCAGGTAGCACAGTTAAGGTTTAGCATGATAATGATATAGCCGATCAGGCTAGGAGTTACATGATGGAGTATTAAACTTCTCAACAACAAAGTACTGAGAGTAATGAATCTCAGTATTGATTCGATTCACCAATTGGTGTTCTCGGTTGACGACAACCCAGAACCCGTGGAGTGACTATGATGGGAAAAGGTACTACTTCGTCAGAATTCCATAGATGAAGTGCAATGGGTGGATATTCTCGAGATACCGGGGTAATACTCGAAGGTAGAACATAATACAGGTTGGGAAGGCGTCTTGATCTGCGAAGGCAAGTAATTTAACTTGTCAGAAATAAAATCAAGGAGAACAAACATGGTGGAACCACGGTTGCAAAGGATCAATTCACAGCTACGGATGATATTTATCAAGGAAATATTTATTATTACAAGAAGTATCCATGATAGGATCTACATCATGTCCATGGGCATGAACACAAAGTTCAAGGTCGACTCCACTTCTTCAATGCATAACCTTTCATTCACTTCCGTCTTGAAGAAGTTGCGTTGTTGAAATTTTATCCGCGAAGCACCGAAGAGTATGACTCGTGAAAACTTTCGGGTTCTACGTTTAGAGAAGGCATATGTTCAACCCATAGGGGCTTCTTAGAAACATATACCACAAGTTTCAAGAGTAAATATCACAAGCTCGAAAGTAGAGCAAGGTTGAGAAAGTAGATGATACAATTTAACAAAGGCATTATGTATCAGGGAAGGCTCACAAAGGCGATTAAATATGAAGGACATTGCCGAATAATAATCCAACAAAGGATCGACGGATCGATAGTAGAGCTGATGTGAGCATCGATGCGCAACGATTGAAGAAAGAATGCAAAGGCATTGGATTACAGAAGCAACTGGCTAATTCAAAGCTCACATGTAAAAGAATTATGATTTCCAAATCAAAGGATCAGAAGCAAAGTTCTGATTAGGAATGGATAAGTTGAATAGCCTTAGGGGTACAACCGACGACAATTGGATTGGTTAAGAACCAGCTCATATCCAAATGACTTCTGAGCTAGAAGGATGAATTCTAGGATCTGATTGAGGATTGCGAGCATTCGCAACATATTGAATCAACGGACTCAAAATGATAATGACAAGGTATGCCATTAAGATTACGAGACTTATGGGATTAACCATAATGCAAGCAAGCAAGAATTTCAAGAGCAATAGGCTGCTCAGGATTTTCGGAAGATCGGGTAGTATTTGAATGTATTTTTGTGAAACACATGAACAACTTTGGACGAACGGATACTCGGCAAGTGCAAGTAATTATCCGTAGGGGTATTCATGCAGCAAGAAACTGCAGGGCAGTAAGCGTAAAGAATTCTCACAATATCGAGGAGTATTTCAAGACATCTTGTAATAACAAAACAAGCTGGGATGACAATATGAGCGATAGGTGTAAGTAGTTATCGAGAGGATTTATCGATGGAAGTGAATTGCAAAAGCGATGGCACATAGTCTCGAGAGCACATCGTAGAGTATCTTCGGAATCTTCTAGTGCAGCAGGCGGTCATCGGTAACAAGGGGCTCTCCGAGAGAAGTACTTGCGAGAACCTAAAGTTAGTTTTGTTTTTAGCAAAATCATTTAACCCGAATAGAAGAGAGCTCAGAGTCCCAGAGTAAAGATCGGGGAGTAAAAGATCCTAATACCACCCAATGGCGACGTGGGCCAATAGGCCACACAGCCATGTTAGTAAAGGTTTTGCAATGACTAGACTCGACTTCGGCCAAGGAGTTGGAAAGGGATTCTACTGAGCGATCGGCTCGATACCAACTTCAGGCGCCCGATTCAATCGTACACTAATCATGCACGCAAATGTGTGCGATCAAGATCAGGGACTCACGGGAAGATATCACAACACAACTCTAAAACATAAATAAGTCATACAAGCATCATAATACAAGCCGGGGCCTCGAGGGCTCGAATACAAGTGCTCGATCATAGGCGAGTCAGCGGAAGCAACAATATCTGAGTCTGAGACATAAGTCAAACAAGTTTGCCTTAATAAGGCTAGCACCAAGCGGGATACAGTCGAAGAGGCGCAGCCTCCTGCTCGGGATCCTCCTAAACTACTCCTGGTCGTCATCGCCGTGCACTGCATGTAGTAGTAGGCACCTCGATTAGTAGTAGTCGTAAATCGACGATGGCGTCGACTCCGGGCTCGACATCTGGTTTTGACAACCGTAAAGAAAGGAAAGGTGGAAAAGGGGAGAAAGCAACCGTGAGTACTCATCCAAAGTACTGCAAGCAAGGAACTACACTACATATGCATGGGTATATGTGTAAAGGGCCATATCGATGGGTGAACTGCAGAATGCCGAGAATAAGAGGGGATAGCTAATCTCGTCGAAGACTACGCTCGGCAGCCTCCGTCTTGCAGCATGTAGAAGAGAGTAGATTGAAGTCCTCCAAGTAGCATCGCCAAGTAGCATCTCCAAGTAGCATCTCCAAGTAGCATCTCCAGTAGCATCGCATAGCATAATCCTACCCGGCGATCCTCCCCTCGTCTCCCTGTGGAAAAGCGATCACCGGGTTGTCTATGGAACTTGGAAGGGTGTGTTTTATTAAGTATCCAGTTCTAGTTGTCATAAGGTCAAGGTACAACTCCGGGTCGTCCTTTTACCGAGGGACACGGCTATTCGAATAGATAAACTTCCCTGTAGGGGTGCACCACATAACCCAACACGCTCGATCCCATTTAGCCGGACACACTTTCCTGGGTCATGCCCGGCCTCGGAAGATCAACACGTCGCAGCCCCACCTAGGCACAAGAGAGGTCGACAAGCGGTCTAAATCCTATGCGCCGTGAGGGTGCAGGCCCATCGCCCATTGCACACCTGCACGTTGCGAGGGCGGCCGGAAATAGACCTAGCAACCTCCATTACAAAGGAAGTTGCGTTAGCGCAGTCCAATCCGGCGCGCGCCGCTCCGTCGCTGACGTCAAGAAGGCTTCGGCTGATACCACGACGCCGGGATACCCATAACTACTCCCGCGTAGATGGTTAGTGCGTATAGACCAAATGGCCAGACTCGGATCAAATACCCAGATCTCGTTAAGCGTGTTAAGTATCCGCGAACGCCGAACAGGGCCAGGCCCACTGTCTCCTAGGTGGTCTCAACCTGCCCTGCCGCTCCGCCACAAAGTAACGATCGGGGCCGTCGGGAACCCAGCCCACCTCTAGGGATGGAGCCACTGTCCTTTCGGCCCCCTCATCAGAATCACTTGCGGGTACTCCTCGGTGACCCGACTTTAGTCACCATCTGTATAGTATGTATGTATAGTATAGTATATACCGTGATCACCTCCCAAGTGATCACGGCCCGATAGTATAGCAAGGGCATCGACAAGAATGTAGGACCAATGATGATAAACTAGCATCCTATACTAAGCATTTAGGATTGCGGTAAGGTATCAACAGATGTAGCAACAATGTCGGGCTATGCATCGAGAATAGGATCAGCGGAAGCAGTAACATGCTACACTACTCTAATGCAAGCGGTATAGAGGAGAATAGGCGATATCTGGTGATCAAGGGGGCTTGCTGGTTGCTCGGCAAGAGAGGGGTCCTCAACTCCGTGGTCGAACCGGGCAAAGACAACGTCGGTCTCGTAGTCTATCGGAGAGAAGAGGGGAAGAAACAATGAATACCATGCAAGCAGATGCATATCGATGCATGACAAGACAAATAACGATGCTAGGTGTGCCCAATCGTGGTAGTAGGTGATCTGACGCGAAGGAAAACATCCGGGAAAGTATTCCCGGTGTTTCGCGTTTTCGGACCGGTGAACCGGAGGGGGAAAGTTGCGTGTTTGCTATGCTAGGAATGTGTGACGGACGAACGGGCTGCGTATCCGGATTCGTCTCGTAGTTCTGAGCAACTTTCTTGTACAAAGTATTTTCATCCGAGTTATGGATTATTTTATATTAATTTCCAAAGTTTTATTTCATTTTCAGCAATTAACAAATTAATTAAATCGAAAAGCATTTATGATGTCACCATGATGATGTCAGCAGTCAAAGTTGACTGTTGACCAGTCAACTGACTCATGGGTCCCATTTGTCATGGACTTAGATTAACTAATCATGGTTAATTAGTTTAATTACTTGATTAGATTAACTAAACAGAATTAATTAATTAATTAATTAATTAATAATTACAGTCTTTATTAAATTCATTTTTTTTAACTTTTAGGGAGTGGGCCCCCGCTGTCATTGGCCTATAGGGCCTAAGTGGGCGCTGGCATAGGCGGGTTACGGGCGCTCGGGCATCGGGCGCTAGCGCCCAGCCCGTTCTGAAAAGAGAGCGCGCCTGGCTTAACGCCAAGCAGTGGGTCAGACGCCTGTGGCCGACGCGAGACGACGAGCACTGGCGAGTGAAGGGGCTGTGGGCCAAGGCGGGTTGTGGCGATGGAGCGGTGGTGAGGCGACTGCAGCAGGGGAGGCAAGCAGCGGGTAGCGAGCCTTGAGGGCGAGGCGGCGTTGGGGCCGGCCATGGCGCGAGCAACAGTGGGTGCGGGAGGTGCGGCGGCGGCGGCGTGGTGGATGGGCTTGCACTTCTGTCAGTGCTAGGAGCACACCGGGAACACTGGTTCGGGCAGAGGAGCACGGGGTGCTCGACCCCCGTCGGCCATGGCGGACGGTGAACTTCAGTGCTCGCGGACACCGGTGATACGGCATGAATCCGAGGGGGAAGCAGAGGGGAAAGGAAGAGGGGCTCACAGTGAGCCTGCAGGTGTGCGAGAGCGGGCTCGGGGAGGGCTTGCCGGAGCGAATCGATGGCGGCGATGCAGGTGGCCGCAGGTTGATGACGACGGCGTTGGGGACGATGCAAGGGTTCTCGGCTCGGTCCAGTCAGTGCAGGTGAAGCAGCAGTCGCCAGAGAAGCTCGGGGACACGTTGGGGAGACGAACGGGGCACGGTAGCCGCGAGCTTCACGGTGGCACGGCCATGGCGACGCTCGGGCTTGTGGGAGAGGAGAGGGACGAGGCTGGAAGGCTCCGACGTGGGCGACGGGGACGAGGGCGTCAAGCACGGCGTTGGTGCTGGGCGCCCTGGTTGCGGTGCATTGGCGATGGCAATGGTATTTGGGCGGCGGCGGTCGGGGACGGAGGAGTGGGGAAGTGGTGTCGGTGGGGGGTTAGGGTTTGGTCGCCCACATGGGTTATAGGCAGGGGGTAAGTGGGCGGCTGGCGAACTTGGGTGAAATTTGAGGCCCAATTGGCCTGGGGGTTTTCTGTTTTTTTTTGTGTTGGTTTGTTTTCTGTTTTGTATTTTCTTTTTGTTATTTATTTTCTATACTGTTTTATTTCATTTTAAATCTTTTAGGCATTTTCTAAAATATGTTTGTTGCACTACAATTACCCTTGTAATATTCAGCAACCACCAAACATTTTTGTTTCAATTTTTTTTAAAAAAAATCTTGTTGACATTAATTTGAATTTGAATTTTGAAATGGTTTCGAATTCATGCAAGATCACCAACAGTAACCGAGGTGACGTGGCATCGTTAACGCGGGATTACCGTAGCCTAATTATCCGGGCGTCACACTCAACCCCGTTCTCTTGAACGCTTTCGCGCGATCTACAAGGGTATGTAGATGCACTCCTCTATCTCGTTGCTATATGACTCCATAGATTGATCTTGGTGAAGCATAGAAAAATTTTATTTTCTGCAACGTTCCCCAATAGTGGTATCAGAGCTAGGTCTATGCATAGTTTCTATGCACGAGTAGAACATAAACTTGTTGTGGGCGTAGATGTTGTCAATTTTCTTGCCACTACTAGTCTTATCTTGCTTCAGCGGCACCATGGAATGAAGTGGCCCAGACCGACCTTACACGTACGCTTACGTGAGACAGGGGTTCCACCGACTGACATGCACTAGTTGCAGAAGGTTGCTAGCGGGTGTCTGTCTCTCCCACTTCAGTTGGAGCGGATTCGATGAAAAGGGTCCTTATGAAGGGTAAATAGAAATTGGCATATCACATTGTGGTTTTACGTAGGTAAGAAATGTTGTTGCTAGAAACCTATAGAAGCCACGTAAAAACATGCAACAACAATTAAAGGACGTCTAACTTGTTTTTGCAGCATATGCCTTGTGATGTGATATGGCCAAAAGGATGTGATGAATGATATATGTGATGTATGAGATTAATCATGTTCTTGTAAAGAAAATACCTTAAGATTCGACCTAACTGCTTTTTAGTTGGCCCGAATCTCGGGGCTACACCCAGTGGGTGTGCTGACGCGCCCCCACAGGAAGAATGCAAGACATACCTTGGGCCAGGCTAAGCGCTTCCTCCTTGACGGTGAGTTGCACCATGGCCGCATGATACTTCTCCAGAAGCCGGTTGTGCGTGCCGACTCACAGGCCGTCTAGATGTTGTGGAGGAACAAGTGTCAGCAAAAAGTACAAACGCATATAAGACCCGACCCAGCTGCTCCACAATTGACCCGGGCCTCAGGGGCTACACCAGTGGGTGCACTGGCGCGCCCCCATCGATCAACCGCGAAACAAGCAAAAGAAAGAAACTTTAACGCCATGGCGCGCTCCAGCTCACTCTGAATGAAGGCCTGTAGATGGCTCTCGCACCCTCGGATCTGCTCGCGCACAACGTCCGTCGCTGAGTCCTCTTGACGGTGCGGCCCGACCGCGACTTTGTCAGCTCCCGCTTGGGGTTCCTGCATCCCGGCGGCAGGCCTGCTTCCCGGCCCTCGCTCCATGTTCACGGTGGCCTATGGCGGCACGACCACTAGGGCATGGCTACATCTTCCCGGCGCCTCCTGGCCGACGTCGATCCCGGCATGTCCTTTGGGGTCAATGCGAAGATATCCCTATTCTTACGGAGGAAGTCGACAAGCTAGCCTTCCTATTTGCTGTCGAGGCGGGCGCCCACGACGACATACTTTCTGTAGCTGGGGTCTTCTGGGTTCATCTTGACCTTCTTGGTCTCCTTGGATGGCTGGAACAAGGTCTTGCTAGCCGGCTCCTTGGCCGAAGCCGGCACGGCCGACATCTCGTTGGCCAACGCGATGATTCGGTCGAGCTGGCGGCGCTCCTTAGCTATGACCAGTGATTTGGTCAGCTTGGCGCTAGCTTGAGCACACTCCAAGGACTTGCGGTAGTCGCCGACGACGGTGATGAGGCCCTTAGGTACTGGTAGGTTCATCTTCAGGTAGGCGTAGTGGGGAACCGTCATGAACTTGGCAAGCGCAGGCCAGCCCAGCTGCACATGGTACGCGCTGGACAGGTCCACCACCTTGAACTAGATTGGCTCGTGCCGGGAGTGATCGCTCATGCCGAAGAGGATGTCAAGCTAGACCCGATCGATAGGGGAGCAGGAGAGACCCGACACGATGCCGTGGAACACCGTCAGGGTCGGCACCAGGTCCTTGGCCTCAAGGCCGAGCTTGGTCATGGTGTCGCGGTAGAGGATGTTGATGCTGTTGCCGCCATTGAGAAGAACCCTTGAAAACTTGTAGGTGCACCGGATTGCGACTATGGTGGTGTCGAGGACGAGGGCGTAGCCACCTGAGTTCTCCATGACGGCCGGGTGGTCCTCCCGGGTCCATCTAATCGGGTGCTCCGACCAGTGCATGTACTCTGGCTTGGCCGGGATGACCGTGTTCACCTCCTGCCGGAACAAGATCTAGTTGGCTTGTCACCGCTGAGGCTGGTGAAGACGACGTAGCTCGCGTTCTGGTTGGGGAAGACATCATTGTGCATCACACCGTTTGCTGGGGGCGGGGGAGGAGGAGGCGGAGCCGGCTGCCCCGCTCCCGGGGCCGGAGCCGGAGGCGGCGGGATGTTGCCCCTCATGATACGCTTGGTGATGGCGCACTGCCGGAGCGTGTGCGTGGATGGCCTTGCGCCGCTGTGGTGCTTGCAAGGAGCGTCGAGCATCTCCTCGAAGCTCATGGCGGGTTGCCATGCCATCTTGCAGGTTTGCCGGCGCTTGCCGGCCGGCTCAGCCGCGGGCGCCTGCTCGGCGGCTGCGATGAGGCGGTTGTCGTAGCGGGGGGTCTGCTGGTCGGCCTTCCGCTTGTCGTTCTGCTGGTTGTTTTGTTGGCGGCTGCTCTCGCCGGCCATCTTGGGAGGCAATGTCAGCTTCGCCTTGCCGGCTTCATCCAGCACCACCTGGATCTTCATGGCGGAGTCGGCGTTGGCGTACTTGTCTATGATGACCATGAGCGCGGCCATGGTGGTTGGTTCAGACCGCAGGAGCTTGTGCTTGAGGAGGGTGCCATCCTGGTAGCCACTCGTGAAGTACTGAATGGCTTGGACCTCGTGGATGCCCTCGCGGCTGTTCCGGAGCTCGGTCCAGCGCACGAGGTACTCGCGGCCGGTTTCCACCGGGCCCTGCACGCACATGGCGATCTGACTAGGGCGGCCGGGTTGGTTGTAGGTGCCGGTGAAGTTGCGGAGGAAGGCATGCTCAAAGTCGACCCACGCGTTGATGCTGCCAGCCGGCAGGCTATTCAACCACGTGCGGGCCGAACCCTGGAGCATGAGCGAGGTGTGGTGCACGACAAGGCGGCAGTTGCCGCCCGCGATGCCTATGGCGGCGGTGTAGTCGATGAGCCAGTCCTCTGGCTTGATGGTGCCGTTGTACTTGGGGGTGTCACGAGGCAGCATGAACCCTTTGTGGAAGGGTTCATCTCAGATGCGTCGGCCGAAACAAGCCGACCCAATAGCGTTGTCCTCCTCCTGCTCGAAGGAGAGGGCGAGCCGGTCAAGGCGGTGGCGAGCGTCGGCATCGTCATTGGCCCGCGGGCCCAGCTGGATTGCGACGGGACCGTGGGATGCCGGGATGGCCGAAGCCAGGTTACCGCGTCATCCTGATGGCAGAGGAGGGTCTTGCAGGAGCTGGCCTCTGGCGGCCGGCTCATTGCCCAGGTTGTCTCCTGTCATCACGGCGCGGATGCACCGGGTTCGCGTCTGGCCGGACTGAGCTTTGTTGGGGGGCGGAGAAGATGTCGTGTTCCCCTGCCCAGGGTCCTTGGAGTGGCACGAGAGGATCCCGCGGGACGGTCGCGGCAGTCTTGCTGCGTGTTCCCGGCGCCGAGGAGCTCGTTCGTTCATCGTAGGCGCTGTTGCAGCTCCTCACCCTGCAGCTTCTCCAAGCCGACGGCACATGTTCTTGTAGGGGGTGTCATAGACGGGTGGGACCGTGCCGAGGGCACAGTCAATGGCGGCACCACGATTCTGCACCTCGGCAACCCGGATGGGCTCGGTAGCGGCCGACGTGAAGCCGTATGCGGCCGACGTGAAGCCGTATGCGGCGCCGCGCTCCCGCTGGGCGGACCCCAACCGGTGTTGCATAGCAGCGAGCATCGCGGCCTCGTCCAGCAGGTGCTTGCGTCCCTCCTCGAGCTGGGCCAAGGTCTCTTCTGCATTGGTTGTGTTGTTGTCGGTGCCGATGGGGACACTAAGGTTCTACATCATGGAGCACAGCGGGTCGAGCATGTTGGTGCGCTCCGGTGCGGCCTTGGCGGCGGCGGCCTTCTTCGTGGCCCTAGACGAAGTGGAGCTGGTGTCGTTGGTGTATACCTCCATCCGGATGCATAGACCCACTGCCCCGGCAGAAATGTCGTCGCTGAGGGGGACAGGTGAGTTGGAGACGTCGGCCACGGGCGCGTCGGAGATGCGCGACATGGCGAAGGAGATGGCGAGTGCGTCGATGACATCGGCTGCAAGCGTGACGGGCTCGGGGGACACGTAGCGCTCGACGTGCTTGTCGAAATCGGTGATGGGCCCCATCTGGAACATGTCTCTGGCCGGGACACAGTGGGCACCAACTGTCATGGTGGGCGCATGGCAGATGCCAAAGGATGGCTAAGGAGAGGGAGAGGCTCGAGGGCACCGGTGGGCTCCAGAGGCGAGGTCGACATGAGCGAGCGTGGGACACAAGACATACCCAGGTTCGGGGCTCTCCAGAGAGATAACACCCCTAGTCCTGTCGAGAGTGGTTTATATGTGGATGCACGTAGTAGTACAGAGTTGCTCCTAGAGTTGTTTGGGGGAGGAAGGAAGGTAGGCCAAGGCTTAGGCTGCTCCTTCTCTTGGTGTATGTGTGTGTGTTATACTAAATGATATGATCGCCCCGTGCATGGAGGCCTCCTGGGGGGTTTTATAGGTCAACCCCCTAGGATTACAATGGTAAAATTACATGGCCGCAGAGCCAGGATGTTAGCGTCTGGGAAGCCGGCGTTGGGACTCGCCGGGTGCTAGGTTCTCCGGGCGTGGGCCCCGTGCGTCAAGGGGCACTATTATCCGTCTTATCATGCGTCACGGAGTGGTTGGGCTGGCTCGGCTATAGTGGCGCATCGCATGGTCGCCATCGGCTTGTGTCAGCAGGATGAGGGGGGCACTGTTGCCATGCCGGCCATGGTCAGTGGAGTAGGTGGGCCACCGCTGCCACGCTCCTGCTAGTCAGCGGGGTCGGTGGGCCACTATAGCCATGCTCATCTCCTTTACGGGGACTTGATCCGTCGTACGCCCCAGATGGGACGGGAGCTGACCCGTGGCTGGGTTGAGGAGCATCCCATGAGGGTGCTTGTTTGTTAAGGAAGTATTGGCTTGGCGGGGTCGGCCGGCATGCGCCAACGGGTCTGGCCGGGTTGTGGGGCTTGGCCGGGTTGAAGAATCCGGCCAAGGATGAGTCGGATTGAGGGGTGATGCCGGCCCCGATGTTTTGAAAAAGATCTGGGTTCCATTGCCTGCCCGAGGGTTCATCCCCCCAACAACCAACGATCGAGGCACCGATGAAGGGGAGCTGCGAGAGGGCGGCGGCGGGAGAGACTCCTGGCGACAAGGTCGCCTTTACTTTCTTCGAGCTGAAGAAAGAAAAGCGAACACATCCAAATCTTACCGTATGAAGTTGCATTACTTTTTTAGAGAAAAGGCATGCCCCCGACTTTACAAATAAAGCCACTAGGCAAAGTTCCAGACGAACCATCCAACCAGACCTACGAACACAACGGTGTCCCATACGAGGACCCACCCAAAGTTTTAGAGTAAGAGATACAGGGCACCCAGGCCACTACCACGACATGCAGGCCGGAGAGATAAACATCAACATAGCCAGCAACTAGTCAGAAGAGATGCAAAAGCAACTATGCAGCATGCTCCTGTCTGGATAAAGAAGATGTCGAGGCCCGCATTTTAGATATCAGAAGATCAAGAGCATCCCAGTCCTCCAGATTAGTCACCAATCTCCACTGTTGCAGCAACATAGAAGATTTAAATAAGCAATCAGCAGGTTTAGCAGGAAAAACATGTTCGATTGTAAACTTGTTCCTAGTAGTCCACAAGGACCAATAGAATGCTCCAAGTCCTACCCAAAAGACTCTCTTTGTAACACCCGTCAAAGAATTAGCAAGGGCCCGAAGCTCAGAGAAAGAAGATGGATCCCAGGAGACCTGGAGCCATGTTCGAACACAGCTCTAGACCAACTTGGCCAAAACACAGTAAACAAATATATGATCCGTCTCCTCTAGGGCTCCACATAAGGCGCAGAACTCCGAGCTCGGGCCATTCCTCTTACAAAGTTGGTCAGCCGCGGGGAGACGACCTTTAAAAGCTTGGCAAAGAAAGATCTTAACTTTAGGGGGATATGAGCCCTCCACACATGGGAAAATCTATTAGTGGGGGTACCACCATTTATCTTGGAATATAAATACTTGACCGTAAAATGCCCAAAAGAAGTATGAGGCCAGACCACCGTGTCCACGGTCTTCGAGAGCGTAGGGAAGAAGGCAGTAAGCCATTGCCAATCTTCTAACTCTACAGGAGATAAGGAACGTCGGAAGGCTAAGTCCTAGTTATTCGTTGATAGCTCCGCGATGGAGATATTTGGGTTAGGGCAATAGGAAAAAAGCGTAGGGAAGCTCACAAAGAGAGGTGAGTCTCCACACCACCAATCTAGCCAAAAACGAACAGAAGCCCCATCCTCACTTATAAACTTAACATGAGCCAAAAACAAAGGTCAAACTTTAATAAGATCTTTCCAAAACTATGAGCCTCTGCGAGCAGAAGTGAACAAGGGGCTAGAAAGAGGGAAATACTTGCTTTAAGGATGGAAAACCACAAAGTATCATCAGCCGTGGTCATAATTTTACACCACCATTTAATCAAGAGGCATTTATTCATAATAGATGTGTTTATGATGCCCAACCCTCTAAGGTTTTTGGGTTTACACATAAGATTCCACCTGACAAGTCTGTACTTGCGTCTATTGGCTGCTGCATTCCAGAAAAAAGGACCCCGATGCTTATCGAAGCCAGCGTGCATGCCACCAGAGAGTACGTAAAAGCCCATGATAAACATTGGTAAGGAAGACAAGCAGGCATTAATCAGTGCCACTTTCCCAGCACTAGTGTTGTATCTCCCCCTCCAAGGAAGCACCCTATTGCTAACCTTAGCGACGACAGGGGCAAACTCTTTAGCATAAAGCATGTCCGAAGAAATCGGGAGGCCCAAGTATTTGAAGGGAAAGGATCCCAGCTTACAATTGAGAAGATGGGCTACCCTTAAAGCGTCTGTATCATCAACACCAGTGACTATGACCTCGCTCTTAGTGAAGTTAATTTTAAGCCCCGACAAGGCTTCAAAACAGAGAAGTATGAAATTGAGGTGGGCAATGCAGGAGTCAGTTAATTCTACCATAATGATAGTGTCATCCACGTACTGAAGGTGAGTGACCCCTTCCAGAATGAGGTGGGAGATAACAGGAGATATATGGCCATGGGTAGCAACTCTGGATAGAATACAAGATAGAGCATCTGCAACAAAATTGAACATGATAGGAGAAGTAGGATGACCCTGCCGCAGGCCCCTACTATTGGCAAAGTAATTACTGACCTGACCATTGACAGAGACCGCAGTGTGCCCCCGACACCAACTGCATAATCCTGTGAACATAAGCCCTGTCGAAACCTTTGGCCAGGAGGACCTTTCTCAGGAAATGCCAGCTGACTGAATCGTATGCTTTTTCAAAGTCCACCTTTAATGTTACCGCTTTAGACTTACGAATTTTGAGGTCATGAATGATCTCGTGTAGACAAAGGATCCCATCTAGGATAAAACAACCTTTGAATAAGCCGATTGGAAAGGACTAATAGCTCTGTGGGCAATGGGAGAAAGGCGAGTGGCAAAGCCCTTCACATGGAACTTAGCAAAATTGTTAATGAGAGCAATCGGTCTAAACTGGGAAATCAGCTCGGCTCCTTTAACTTTAGGAATAAGTGTAATGACAACATAGTTAAGGCGAGAGATATCAACTGTCCCCAGACAAAAACCTTGAATAATTTGACACATCAGCAGGCGCAGCTGGGGCCAGAACTTCTTAAAGAAGGGAATGGAGTACCCACCAGGACTAGGGGCCGCATTCGGGTTAGCTGAGTTGATAACATCCCAGATCTCAGCATCAGACAAAGGTAGCATTAAGGCCTCGTTTTCAGCATTCGAGGTCATATTGTGGTTGTCCCACAAGGAGGGGGAGATACTAAGGCCAGCCTCCTGCTTAGCACCCAAGAGAGAAGAGAAAAAATCCACTACATGAGAGATGATCAGAGATTGATCCGAGGTCCTAACTCCGTTAATGATGAGGCTATCAATAAAACATCTTCTTCTTCTACCATTGGAGATGGCAAAGAAGTAAGCCATAGGGGAGTCACCTTTAAGAGTCCAATTTAGGGTGCCACACTGACGCTAATAGATCTCCCCCTGCTGGTGCAACTGCATCTGAGCTGCTTCAAGGTTATAATGGACTGACCACTCGCTCTCCGAGAGGTCAGTCCCATTAGCCAGGAGGTCCAGACTAGCAATCTGGGCCTCTAAGGAAGTTTTCTCCTAGTGCGCCTCCTGTTGGGGAACGTAGTAATTTCAAAAAATTTCCTACGCACACGCAAGATCATGGTGATGCATAGCAACGAGAGGGGAGAGTGTTGTCTCACGCCCTCGAGACCAAGCGAAGCGATCTGGCGTAGAGGAAGTAGTCGACGATCTCCTCGCGATCCAACCGATCAGCGCCGTTACTCGGCGCCCCGAGTTCTTGACACACATACAGCTCGATGGCGCTCCTCGGGCTCCAATCCGATGAGAGCCGGGAGGGAGAGTTCCGTCAAGACGACGGCGTGGTGGCGATCTTGATGTTCTACCGTCGCAGGGCTTCGCCTAAGCTTCGCAACGATATGACCGAGGTGGAATATGGTGGAAGGGGGCACCGCACACGGCTAAGGAACAATACGTAGATAAACCTGTGTGTCCTAGGGTGCCCCCTGCCCCCGTATATAAAGGAGCAAGGGGGGGTGCGGCCGGCCCTTGGAGGAGGCGCGCCGGAGGAGTCCTACTCCCAGCGGGAGTAGGACTCCCCCTTCCTAGTTGGATTAGGATTGGGGGAGGGAAGAGGGAAGGGGCGCCCCCTCCTTGTCCTATTCGGACTAGGGGAGGCGTGCGGCCTACACCCCGCCGGCCCCTCCTCTTCTCCCTCATGGCCCACTAAGGCCCATTAACCCCGGGAGGTTCCAGTAACCCCGGTGTTCCTAAGAAAATCCCGATTTCACCGGAACCATTCCAAACTCCAAACATAGGCTTCCAATATATCAATCTTTATGTCTCGACCATTTCGAGACTCCTCGTCATGTCCGTGATCACATCCGGACTCGAACTTCTTGGTACATCAATATACATAAACTCATAATATAAGCATCATCGAAACCTTAAGCGTGCGGACCCTACGGTTCGAGAACAATGTAGACATGACCGAGACATCGTCTCGGTCAATAACCAATAGCGGACACGGATGCCCATATTGGTTCCTACATATTCTCTGAAGATCTTTATCGGTCGGACCGCATAACAACATACGTTGTTCCTTTGTCATCGGTATGTTACTTGCCCGAGATTCGATCGTCGATATCAATACCTAGTTCAATCTCGTTACGGCAAGTCTCTTTACTCGTTCCGTAATACATCACCTCGTAACTAACTCATTAGTTACAATGCTTGCAAGGCTTAAGTGATGTGCATTACCGAGAGGGCCCAGAGATACCTCTCCGACAATCGGAGTGACAAAACCTAATCTTGAAATCGCCAACCCAACATCGCCTTTGGAGACACCTATAGTACTCCTTTATAATCACCCGATTCGTTGTGACGTTTGGTAGCACCAAAGTGTTCCTCCGTAAACGGAGTTGCATAATCTCATAGTTACAGGAACATGTATATGTCATGGATAAAAGCGGTTGCAACATACTAAGCGATCGTGTTCTAAGCTAATGGAATGGGTCATGTCAATCGATCATTCTTCTAATGATGTGACCTTGTTAATCAAATAACAAACCTTTGTTCATGGTTAGGAAACATAACCATCTTTGATTAACAAGCTAGTCTAGTAGAGGCATACTAGTGACATATTGTTTGTCTATGCATTCACACATGTATCATGTTTCCGGTTAATACAATTCTAGCATGAATGATAAACATTTATCATGAAATAAGGAAATAAATAATAACTTTATTATTGCCTCTAGGGCATATTTCCTTGATCCCACTTGCACTAGAGTCAATAATCTAGATTACATAGTAATGATTCTAACACCCATGGAGTCTTGGTGTTGATCATGTTTTGCTCGTGGAAGAGGCTTAGTCAACGGGTCTGCTACATTCAGATCCGTATGTATCTTGCAAATCTCTATGTCTCCCATCTGGACTAAATCCCGAATGGAATTGAAGCGTCTCTTGATGTGCTTGGTCCTCTTGTGAAATCTGGATTCCTTCGCTAAGGCAATTGCTCCAGTATTGTCACAGAAGATTTTCATTGGACCCGATGCACTAGGTATGACACCTAGAGCGGATATGAATCCTTCATCCAGACTCCTTCATTAGCTGCTTCCGAAGCTGCTATTTACTCTGCTTCACATGTAGATCTCGCTACGACGCTTTGTTTAGAACTGCACCAACTGACAGCTCCTCCGTTTAGTGTAAATACGTATCCGGTCTGCGATTTAGAATCGTCCGGATCAGTGTCAAAGCTTGCATCAACGTAACCGTTTACTATGAGCTCTTTGTCACCTCCATATCGAGAAACATATCCTTAGTCCATTTCGGTATTTCGGGATGTTCTTGACCATTGTCCGATGATCCACTCTGGATTACTTTGGTACCTCCTGCTAAGCTTATAGCAAGGCACACATCAGTGCAGTACAAGACATTGCATACATGATAGAGCCTATGGCTGAAGCATAGGAACATATTTCATTTTCTCTCTATCTTCTGCAGTGGTCGGGCATTGAGTCTTACTCAACTTCACACCTTGTAACACAGGCAAGAACCCTTTCTTTGCTTGATCCATTTTGAACTTCTTCAAAATTTTGTCAAGGTATGTGCTTTGTGAAAGTCCAATTAAGCGTCTTGATCTATCTCTATAGATTTTGACGCCCAATATGTAAGCAGCTTCACCAAGGTCTTTCATTGAAAAACTCTTATTCAAGTATCCCTTTATGCTATCCAGAATTCTATATCATTTCCGATTAGTAATATGTCATCTACATATAATATCGTAAATGCTCTGAGCTCCCACTCACTTTCTTGTAAATACAAAGCTTCTCCAAAAGTGCATATGAACCCAAATGCTTTGATCACACTATCAAAGCGTTTATTCCAACTCCGAGATGCTTGCACCAGTCCATAAATGGATCATTGGAGCTTGCACACTTTGTTAGCTCCTTTGGATCGATAAAACCTTCGGTTGCATCATATACAACTCTTCTTCCGTAAATCCATTCAGAATGCGTCTTTACATCCATTTGCCAAATTTCATAATCATAAAAGCGCAATTGCTAACATGATTCGGACAGACTTAAGCATCGCCACGGGTGAGAAGGTCTCATCGTAGTCAATCCCTTGAACTTGTCGAAAACCCTTTGCGACAAGTCGAGCTTTGTAGACGAAGAACATTACCGTCGGCGTCGGTCTTCTTCTTGAAGATCCACTTGTTTTCTATTGCTTGCCGACCCTCGGGCAAGTCAACCAAAGTCCATACTTTGTTTTCATACATGGATCCCATCTCGATTTCATGGCCTCAAGCCATTTTGAGAATCTGGGCTCACCATCGCTTCTTCATAGTTTGTAGGTTCATCATGATCTAGTAGCATGACTTCCGAACAGGATTACCATACCACTCTGGTGTGGATCTTACTCGTTGATCTACGAGGTTCAGAGTAACTTGATCCAAGTTTCATGATCAACATCATCAACTTCCTCACTATTTGGTGTAGATGTCTCGTAAACCGGTTTCTGCGACAAACTACTTTCAAGTAAGGGAGAAGGTACAATTACCTCATCAAGTTCTACTTTCCTCCCACTCACTTCTTTCGAGAGAAACTCCTTCTCTAGAAAGGATCCATTCTTGGCAACAAATGTCTTGCCTTCGGATCTGTGATAGAAGGTGTACCCAACTGTTTCCTTTGGGTATCCTATGAAGACACATTTCTCGATTTGGGTTCGAGCTTATCGGGTTGAAGCTTTTCACATAAGCATCGATCCCCAAACTTTAAGAAACGACAACTTTGGTTTCTTGCTAAACCATAGTTCATAAGGTGTCATCTCAACGGATTTTGACGGTGTTCTATTGGTGTGAATGCGGCCGTCTCAAGAGCATAACCCCAAAACGATAGCGGTAAATCTGTAAGAGACATCATAGATTGCACCATATCTAGTAAAGTGCGACATTCTGACGTTCGGACACACCATTACTGTTGTGGTGTTCGGGTGGCGTGAGTTGCTGAAACTATTCCACATTGTTTCAAATGTAGACCAAACTCGTAACTCAAATATTCACCTCCACGATCGGATCGTAGAAATTTAATTTTCTTATTATGATGATTTTCAACTTCACTCTGAAATTCTTTGAACTTTTCAAATGTTTCAGACTTATGTTTCATTAAGTAGATATACCCATATCCGCTTAAATCATCTGTGAAGGTGAGAAAATAACGATATCCGCCACGAGCCTCAACATTCATCGGACCACATACATACGTATGTATGATTTCCAACAAATCTGTTGCTCTCTCCATAGTACCGGAGAACGGGTTTTAGTCATCTTGCCCATGAGGCACGGTTCGCAAGTGCCAAGTGATTCATAATCAAGTGACTCCAAAAGTCCATCAAGATGGAGTTTCTTCATGCGCTTTATACCGATATGACCTAAACGGCGAAGGCCACAAATAAGTTGCACTATCATTATCAACTCTGCATCTTTTGGCTTCAACATTATGAATATGTGTATCACTACTATCGAGATTCATCAAAAATAGACCACTCTTCAAGGGTGCATGACCATAAAAGATATTACTCATATAAATAGAACAACCATTATTCTCTGATTTAAATGAATAACCGTCTCGCATCAAACAAGATCCAGATATAATGTTCATGCTCAACGCAGGCACCAAATAACAATTATTTAGGTCTAAAACTAATCCCGAAGGTAGATGTAGAGGTAGTGTGCCGACCGCGATCACATCGACTTTGGAACCATTTCCCACGCGCATCGTCACCTCGTCCTTTGCCAGTGTTCGCTTAATCCGTAGTCCCTGTTTCGAGTTGCAAATATTAGCAACAGAACCAGTATCAAATACCCAGGTGCTACTGTGAGCTCTAGTAAGGTACACATCAATAACATGTATATCACATATACCTTTGTTCACCTTGCCATCCTTCTTATCCGCCAAATACTTGGGGCAGTTCCGCTTCAAAGGACCGATCGCTTGCGGTAGAAGCACTCGATTTGTGTTTAGGTCCGGACTTGGGTTTCTTCTCGTGAGCAGACAACTTGCTTGTTGTTCTTCTTGAAGTTACCCTTCTTCTTCCCTTTGCCTTTCTTCTTGAAACTAGTGGTCTTATTGACCATCAACACTTGATGCTCCTTCTTGATTTCTACCTCGCAGACCTTTAGCATTGCGAAGAGCTCGGTATAGTCTTTACTAACCCTTGCATATTATAGTTCATCGCGAAGCCTTTGTAGCTTGGTGGCGTGATTGAAGAATTACATCAATGACACAATCATCCGGAAGATTAACTCCCAGTTGAGTCAAGTGATTGTAATACCCGGACATTTTGAGTATGTGCTCACCGACGAACTATTCTCCTCCATCTTGCAGCTATAGAACTTATTGGAGACTTCATATCTCTCAATCCGGGCATTCATTTGAATATCAACTTCAACTCTGGAACATCTCATATGCTCCATGATGTTCAAAACGTCGTTGAAGTCCCGGTTCTAAGCCGTAAAGCATGGCACATTGAACTATAGAGTAGTCATCGACTTTGCTCGCCAGACGTTCTTAACGTCGTCGGTTACAAGAAGCGAGTTGGCACCTAGCGGTGCATCCAGACATAACTCTTACGTGCAGCAATGAGGATAATCCTCGAGTTACGGACCCGATCCGTGTAATTGCTACCATCATCTTTCAACTTTGCTTTCTCAAGGAAGCATTAAAATTCAACGGAACAACAAAGACGAGCCATCTATCTACAATCAAACATAGACAAGCAAGATACTATCGGTACTAAGTTCATGATAAATTTAAGTTTAATTAATCATATTACTTAAGAACTCCCACTTAGAGACATCTCTCTAGTCATCTAAGTGATCACGTGATCCAAATCAACTAAACCATAACCGATCATCACGTGAGATGGAGTAGTTTTCAATGGTGAACATCTTATGTTGATCATATCTACTATATGATTCACGCCGACCTTTCGGTCTCCGTGTTACGAGGCCATATCTGCATATGCTAGGCTCGTCAAGTATAACTGAGTATTCTGCGTGTGCAAAACTGGCTTGCACCCGTTGTAGATGGATGTAGAGCTTATCACACCCGATCATCACGTGGTGTCCGGGCACGATTTAACTTTGGCAACGGTGCATACTCGGGAGAACACTTCTTGATAATTTAGTGAGAGATCATCTTGTAATGCTACCGTCAATCAAAGCAAGATAAGATGCATAAAAGATAAACATCACATGCAAATCAATATAAGTGATATGATATGGTCATCATCATCTTGTGCTTCGTGATCTCCATCTCGCAGCACCATCATGATCACCATCGCCATCGGGCGCGACACCTTGATCTCCATCGTAGCATCGTTGTCGCCTCACCAATCTTATGCTTCTACGACTATCGCTACCGCTTAGTGATAAAGTAAAGCATTACGATGCTTGCATTTCATACAATAAAGCGACAACCATATGGCTCCAGCCGATTGCCGATAACTTCGGTTACAAAACATGATCATCTCATACAATAAAATATAGCATCACGCCTTGACCATATCACATCACAACATGCCCCGCAAAAACAAGTTAGACGTCCTCTACTTTGTTGTTGCAAATTTTACGTGGCTGCTACGGGCTTAAGCAAGAACCAATCTCACCCACGCATCAAAACCACAACGATACTTCGTCAAATAGACTCGTTTAACCTTCTCAAGGACCGGCGTAGCCACACTCAGTTCAACTAAAGTGAGAGAGACAGACACCCGCCATCACCTTTAAGCAATGAGTGCTCGCAGCGGTGAAACCAGTCTCGCGTAAGCGTCTGCGTAATGTCGGTCCGGCCGCTTCATCTCACAATCGCTGAACCAAAGTATGACATCTTCGGTAGGTAGTATGACTTGTATCGCCCACAACTCACTTGTGTTCTACTCGTGCAAAACATCAAACCATAAAAACCTAGGCTCGGATGCCACTTTGTTGGGGAACGTAGTAATTTCAAAAATTTCCTCGCACACGCAAGATCATGGTGATGCATAGCAACGAGAGGGGAGAGTGTTGTCACGCACCCTCGTGAGACCGAAGCGAAGCGATCACAACGTAGAGGAAGTAGTCGACGATCTCCTCGCGATCCAACCGATCCCAGCGCCGTTACTCCGGCGCCCGAGTTCTTGACACACGTACAGCTCGATGACGCTCCTCGGGCTCCAATCCAGTAGAGCTTCGGGGAGGGAGAGTTCCGTCAGCACGACGGCATGGTGACGATCTTGATGTTCTACCGGCGCAGGGCTTCGCCTAAACTTCACGACGATATGACCGAGGTGGAATATGGTGGAAGGGGGCACCGCACACGGCTAAGGAACGATCCGTAGATCAACTTGTGTGTCCTAGGGTGCCACCCTGCCCCGTATATAAAGGAGCAGGGGGGTGCGGCCGGCCCTTGAGGAGGCGACTGGAGGAGTCCTACTCCCCAGGGAGTAGGACTCCCCTTCCTAGTTGGATTAGGATTGGGGGAGGAAAGAGGGAAGGGGCGCCGCCTCCTTGTCCTATTCGGACTAGGGGAGGCGGCTGGCCTGCCCCGGCCGCCCCTCCTCTTCTCCCTCATGGCCCACTAAGGCCCATTAACCCCGGGAGGGTTCCGATAACCCCGGTGTTCCTAAGAAAATCCGATTTCACCCTAACCATTCCAAACTCCAAACATAGGCTTCCAATATATCAATCTTTATGTCTCGACCATTTCGAGACTCCTCGTCATGTCCGTGATCACATCCGGACCAACTTCTTCGGTACATCAATATACATAAACTCATAATATAAGCGTCATGAAACCTTAAGCGTGCGGACCCTACGGTTCGAGAACAATGTAGACATGACCGAGACACGCCTCGGTCAATAACCAATAGCGGACCTGGATGCCCATATTGGTTCCTACATATTCTACGAAGATCTTTATCGGTCGACCGCATAACAACATATGTTGTTCCCTTTGTCATCGGTATGTTACTTGCCCGAGATTCGATCGTCGATCCAATACCTAGTTCAATCTCGTTACGGCAAGTCTCTTTACTCGTTCAGTAATACATCATCTCGTAACTAACTCATTAGTTACAATGCTTGCAAGGCTTAAGTGATGTGCATTACCGAGAGGGCCCAGAGATACCTCTCCGACAATCGGAGTGACAAAACCTAATCTTGAAATACGCCAACCCAACATCCGCCTTTGGAGACACTGTAGTACTCCTTTATAATCACCCGATTACGTTGTGACGTTTGGTAGCACCAAAGTGTTCCTCCGTAAACGGAGTTGCATAATCTCATAGTTACAGGAACATGTATATGTCATGGATAAAAGCAAGAGCAACATACTAAACGATCGTGTGCTAAGCTAATGGAATGGGTCATGTCAATCAGATCATTCTTCTAATGATGTGACCTTGTTAATCAAATAACAAACCTTTGTTCATGGTTAGGAAACATAACCATCTTTGATTAACAAGCTAGTCTAGTAGAGGCATACTAGTGACATACTGTTTGTCTATGCATTCACACATGTATCATGTTTCCGGTTAATACAATTCTAGCATGAATGATAAACATTTATCATGAAATAAGGAAATAAATAATAACTTTATTATTGCCTCTAGGGCATATTTCCTTCACCTCCGCGGCTCTGTTACGAGACCAACCCCAAAGAAACTTGCGGAGCTCATAGGAGCATATGTGCCAATCATCCATGGGACCAAAGGAGCGGTGAGAAGAAGTGTAACGCCCTCGATGCGGCTATATCTCCCACATGTCAAAGCACGACTTAGAGGCATAACCGCATTGAAAGCAATGTCGCAAGAGAGGTAATCTTCACACAACCCATGTAATACACAAGGAAAGAGATACATAGTTGGCTTACAATCGCCACTTCACACAATTACATGAATAAAGCATTACATCATCCAGATACAATCAAGGTTCGACTACGGAACCAAAATAAAAGAAGAACCCCAAATGCGACAAAGGTCCCCGATCGACCCCAACTGGGCTCCACTCATCGATCAACTAGAACGAAACAACACAAAGGGCAAGATCTTCATCGAGCTCCTCCTTGAGCTTGGTTGCGCCACCGCCGGTAACATAGGCACCGCAAACTGGTTTTGAAGTATCCGTGAGCCACGAGGACTCAAAGCAATCCCATTACCATGGGTATCAAGACTAGCAAAGCTTAAAGGGAAAGGAGGGGGTAAAGTGGTGAGGTTGCAGCAGCGACTAAGCATATAAGGTGGCTAACATACGCTAATGAGAGCGAGAAGAGAACAAGCGGAACGGTCGTGAAGCTAGCAATGATCAAGAGGTGATCCTGAACACCTACTTACGTCAAACATAACACAGAAACCGTGTTCACTTCCCGGACTCCGCCGAGAAGAGACCATCACGGCTACACACTCGGTTGATGTGTTTTACTTAAGGTCAACTTCGGGTTTTCTACAACCGGACATTAACAAATTCCCATCGCCACATAACCGGGCATGGCTCTCGAAAGTTTATACCTCGCAGGGTGTCCCAACTTAGCCCATGACAAGCTCTCGCGATCAACGAAGGAATAGACCTTCTCCCGGGAAGACCCGATCAGTCTTGGAATCCGGTACATCAAGACATTTCGACAATGGTAAAACAAGACCAGCAAAGCCGCCGAATGTGCCGACAAATCGATAGGAGCTGCACATATCTCGTTCTCAGGGCACACCGGATTGTCCAAACTTCCGGTAGGCCAGCCCAGAGTTGCCCCTGGTGGCCACCGGCGGCTGACGGTTTGGACCAACACTCACAACGAGCACTGGCCCGGGGGGGGGAAATAAAGATGACCCTCGAGAGCGCGACTCCCAGGAAAAAAAAGGGCTAGGTGAGGCAAATGGTAAAACCAAGGTTGGGCCTTGCTGGACAAGTTTTATTCAAAGCGAACTGTCAGGGGGGTCCCATAAATCACCCGACCGCGTTAGGAACGCAAAATCCGGGAACATAACACCGGTATGACGGAAACTAGGGCGGCAAGAGTGGAACAAAACACCAGGCATAAGGCCGAGCCTTCCACCCTTTACCAAATATATAGCTGCATTAATAATATAAGAGATATTGTGATATCCCAACATAAACCCTGTCCACCATGGAGAAATCTTCAACTTCACCTGCAACTAGCAACGCTATAAGAAGGGCTGAGCAAAGCGGTAACATAGCCAATCAATGGTTTGCTAGGAATGGTGTCAAAGGTTAGAGGTTCATGGCAATATGGGATGGCTTGATAAATGTGTAATAGGTAGCGCAAGATAGCGATAGAACGGAGCAACTGGCATAGCAATGATAGTAGTGAGATCCAGGGTAGCGGTCATCTTGCCTGAAATTCCGCAAGGAAGAAGAACGAGTCCATGAAGAAGATGAAACCACGAAGACGAACCACACGCAGACGAACGAATCCTCACGATCGCAACGAAACAGGAACTAACAAGAAGAAGCACACAACAAGGTAAACACACCACACATGAACAAGGCATGATGCACAACAAGCATGATGCATGACCAAGCTACATGAAGCTACTCATGGCAAGAGATGATGCAAACAAGAACAACACATCAAGGCAAGTTTAAATGAGGCCAGAAACAACATATAACAATTCCGGTAAGTCCTCATATGCATATTTCGAAATTAGTCCAGAACTGAATAAACCTTATGTTCAAGTTGTTATACAGCAAGTTAAGATGCACCAAGATGATCTAACGAAATTCTAGTCAAGTTACATATAAAGTTCATTAGATTCGGAGTTACGGCCTAGAAGATATGAGCAAAACAAGTTAAACATGGCATTGATGCAAAATGCATACAAACATCAAGCAAACACCCCAAAACAAGGATGCAACATGATAATATGAAACTACATGCAAAACCAAGCAAGTTTCATATAGAGCACACTCAAAACGGAGCAACGGTGCAACACACACACACTATACAAGTCATAGCAACAATCTGTCCATAACAGCAACTAGGCATCTTACAAGCATCAAAACAACATGCTACAACACCCCAACATAAGAACAAAAGGCATGGGCATGAAGTACAGGTAAAGCATAACAAAACATGAACACTGAGCTATCTCCAGAAATCAATGGATCATGCTCAAAAACACATGGAGATATTGCAAATAATAACAGTTTCAGACTTTAGCAGAAATAACATCAGGTTGCAATGTCTAGAGCATTCAAGCAACATGTTACAGGAACATATCGTGGCAAACAAAGGCATGGCATGATACTACTAAAGGCATAGATCAAAAGTCCCTTACTGACCATAAGCCAAAAAGGCACGGAAAATATGATGGCACCCATGTAAACATGGCAAGTTATATTACAGATTCATACATGGCAGAAACAACAATAAGTAGGCATGTTCGTGAGCTCGAACCACTCACCACAGAGCAATACATGGCATGGCAAGGCAACCAATAGTAAGAAGGCATGTTTGTGAAGCTAAGCATGGCAAGAGCAAGTTCATAGGATGCATGGATAACTAGGAAAACACATGGGAAGAAGTGAACTTAATGTTAACAGGTTGACAGCAACATTTTCAAGCAACTTTGGAGTAAGAAATGAACATGTTCCAGCAGGCTATAATTGCAACCAAGGGCATGAATGTATAGAGCATGACATGTAGATCAAAACATGTTTATAGAGCATCTCCAGATTATGCATAGAATGATTAGTGGAAGCATGTTAACATAGCAACAAAATATAACAGAATCTGCCAGGAAAACAGCAACAGCAACTACCCTACTTAGCAAGCTTGATACACTCAGCACACAACTCACAAAAATACATGGTTGGCACCCATGGAAAGATAGCATCGCATAGATCAACATTCATGTAGAGCTCAACCTCATAGGATGCACACATTAATCATGGCAAAAATGATAAAACAAAGAAGTTATAACAGCCAAAGAAAGTTAACATCAACATGCACTCTTCCAACAGCATTTCGAGCATCAAGATGAGCTCAAATGAAAATGATGCAATGGAATGAAATGAAGTACTCGTCGAGACGAACAATTTACATATTATACGCACGAAACGGAGCTACGGATGCAGAGATGTGATGCGATGAACATGGCATGATTATTACACAGATTCGGGGACTTAGGCATATTTCGAAGGAAAAAAACAGAGTGAGCAGGGAATAGCTATGATGCGCCTGGGGTGAGGGATAAGGTTGTCGGGGCGCTCACCATAGCGGGCCGAGGCCCGATAGGCGTAGCAGGCCGGCGGGGCAGGCAAGTGGGCCGGCGGGCGAGGCCGGGGCCCACGTGACCGGTCAACGCCACGGCGGATCGGGCTCCTCCCAATCGGCCATGGCCGCGCCGGCGATGGAGCTCGGCGGAGGTGGCGGAGAAGGGGGGGGCGACCGGCGAGGGCTGGGTCCGCCGCGGCCAGCCTGATCTGGCCGGAGATGGCCGGCGGCGGGCTGGCGAATTTGCGAGCAGGCGGGCATGAGCTCGGGCGGACATGATGGCCGGAGGTCGAGCACGGGTGAGGGAGGCGCTGGGGCGCGATGATGGCGGGGCTTCAGTAGCGGCGATGGCGTGGCAGTGTGTGGGCCTGGGCGGGCGGAGCAGCGCAGCGGCGGCGGGCGGCGGCGGCGGCGCAGCAGCGGCTGGCGGTGTGTGGGCAAGGCGGGCGAAGCGGCGGCGGCGGCGGAGGCGGGCTCCAGGGCAGCTGCTGGCTCGCGGGCGACGGCGGGGGGACGCTGAGTAGGCGGCGTGGCGCGGCCGCGATTGGACGAGGGCGAGGCGGACATGTCCGCACGGGCGGACGTGTCCGTGGCGGCGAAGCGATTTGATCTAGGGTTTGGACGAAAATTTCGGGGGAGGGGACTATTTTATAGGTAGAGGGAGCTAGGAGAGTCCAAATGAGGAGCGGTTTTCGGCCACGCGATCGTGATCGAACGACCGAGAGCATGGAGGGGTGTTTGCTGGGTTTTGGGCCACTTTGGAAGGGGTGTTGGGCTGCAACTCAAAGAGGGCTTTACGGTTACCCGGTTAACCGTTGGAGTATCAAACGACCTCCAAATGGCACGGAACTTGACAGGCGGTCTACCGGTGCTATACCAAGGCCGCTTGGCAAACCTTGGTCCATTCCGAGAAAGTTTAATACCTGCTCACAACAGAAGACAAAAGGGGAACGCCGGGGGACATAGGAGCGCCGAATTGCAATACGGACAACGGGGAAAATGCTCGGATGCATGAGATGAACATGTATGCCAATGCGATGCACATGATGACATGATAAGAAATGCAGATGATGACATGGCAAAGTGCAACACGCAAGCAAATGACATGGCAACGACGGCGAATAACTGGCGGACACCTGGCTCAACGAATCCGGGGCGTTACAACACTCCACCACTACGAGAGGATCTCGTCCCGAGATCTAGGATGGCACCGGAGGGAAAAGGAAGAGGAAGATAAGAGGTAAAACTAAGTTGCTTCTTTGACGAACGAGTGAAACCATGAACCTTGAGAGGTTGAGCAATTTAAAAGAAAATAGTACAAAAGAGATGAACGAGATTGCAAACAATCTGGTAGAAAAGGGGAACAAGGAGTATTACGAGAACTTGAAGGTTGCAAAGACATGAATCAAGAGTTTCACGAACGAAAAGAATATGACCACATTGGTATAATGAGATAGCCAAGGAACAAGAATTACAGAATTTGGACAGCACTCCGGTAGAAAAGAGAAGAAAACTTGATAAGATGAAAAGATATTGAATGAGAACACAACACTGCGGTTAAATGGATAATCAAGAAAAGAACACGATGCTCACAAAACGAGCTGATGGGTGAAGAGCACAACATCACAATGCCTCCGTAACGAAAGAATAGAAGTTAGACCGTTGGGATAAAGGGACGGGGAAGAAAATGACAACTTTTGCCACAAGTGAACCTGGAAAGCGTCCTTGCAAAGAAGAATCAGATGGAGTTGTTGGAAAATCAACAACGAGAAGCACAAGCTTGTTGTGGGCTTATGGAAAACATCTCGAGACTATGAGGTGAAATTCTGCCACTAACGAAAAACAATTGCTTGTTTAAGATCAACGAAGAGATGAAAACTTCTTCCACCAAGAGGATAAAGAGCAAGCTTGGGTCATGCATAATCACCACAAATAGCAACAACCCTTAAGGAAGAGCTTTAGGTGCAATCTGACACAAGATAACTCCAACGAAGAAGTTGATTGGTCGAAAAGATCTCTTGAACGAAGAGAAAATGATGGATTTAAAATACCTCATTCTTGACAACATATGAATCATGAAACATGAATGGAAATTGTCAAGAGTGACATAACACCATCTCAAAAGATAAGATAGAAGGAATTGCACTTCGAAATGCAAGATGAAGAATACTTGAACTCCACAAAACAAAACATGTGTTGAGCACCATGTTTAATTTAGAGTATAGCTTGACGGATCTTAACTTCAAGAGAAATCTTGAAGAACAATTGAAGAGTGAAAAGAATCCTTGAGGAACCACCATGTAGAGCCTCCATGAAGAACTCCGGTAATAAAAGGATGATAAAAGGAAAGAGAACTTGAAAACACAAGGTGAATCCTTGCAATGATTTAGCTGGATCTCCGTGATAATTAGAGCTTGGAACTCCGGGAAAAAGAGAAGATGAAACAAATGAAACCGAGAATTTTAAGGGCCTCCGGAATAAAGAATTAATCACTTGATGAACAAGAATAAGAATTATGTTATGCTTATCCTTCACCAATTAAATTGATGACAATCAACAGATTTGGCATATTACTTATTCTCGTAGAAAGGATTAAAAGAGATATATCAAAACTTGAGAAGGTCTTGAACGAACCACCGGTAGGATTGGAACAACAAATGAATTGATATGATGAACAAGGAAGAGAGATCTTGAAAGAACCACCGTAAGAATTGAAAATGATCGAAGTAGGGGTGCATCACCGGTAAGAATTAGCAAATGAACGAAGGTGCTTGAGACAAACTAGATACATGAGAACAAAGAGATCAAAAACTGATTAGAGGATATTCGATTGATTCACCGGCAAGATAGGAGAATGATAACTGACAGCTGAGAATAAGTAAACCTCAATTGATGGACTCCGGATGACAAACTGAGAAGACTCTTGAATATCTCCTGATGGGTGAAAAAGATTCTCACAATCGAAAACAATTATGAGAGGATGGCAACGAGCTAGCACCATGAATCTTGAAGAGAATGGAGCAAGATTTAAGAGAAATCCTTCTTCGGTCTTCAAATGTTGAGAATGACAACGAGAAACACCACCAAGAATTATTGAGGCACACCGGAAGAATCAAAAGCGAAGAGGTTGAGCCAACTATGAAAAGAATTTGAAACATCTTGGAGAAAAGCATTTGACTGATGATAACTCATTCTTACGTCAAACTTTGAAAATAAATCAGGAATAGCTCCGGGAAAAATTAGAAGAGTCAGGTAAGATCCTGGGAAAAGACCTGTGGGTTAGGGCCCACTCAAAAGAACACCGTTGAAAAGATTTAAAAGAGATGTTGCACTGGTTGAATTAAATGGCTTGAATGAGATAACAATCTCCAAATGGCTTGAACGGATTAAGAATGGAAACACAATTCTTCTGAGATATCTTGAGCACTCCGGAATAACAAATAGCGAGAAGTAGAATGATAACGAGGTGCACCGGTATGAGAAGACATTGAAATGAGGAAAAAGGTATGATCAACAAAACTTGACTTGAATCCACCGGAGAAGAGAAAGGAATGAGGAATGACGAACTAGTAGCTCGTGAGCATCTTCACGAGGGATCACCGGATCAGAACATTGATTGAAAAGAGTGAAGTGGCTTCACATGAATAAATGGATACTTGATTAAAATAAATGAGTACTTGAAGAAAAGGGTGGGAGGGTGGGGAAAAACAAAGACAACTTGGGATGACCGAAACAAACACCGTTGAGAAAACTTAGAATTGATCTCACAAATGTGGAAATGATCGGATCCACTTGGAGAGAAACACACCGGTTGGAAAGAATTGACGTGACAATCTCAATGATCAAAAGGATTAGTACTCCCATAGAAATATGAGAACACCGTTTAGGAAAAGATATGGATTCAACATTTGACATCGAAGCAACTTAAATACCACAAATAAGACAAAACAAAGGATTTGGCTTGCAGAATAAGCCGGAACAAATACATATGATAGAGATTTACCCAATCCCATATCATGCATCTGTCGGAAAGATATTCTAGGAGCTACTTGAATTCCCACCTATAAAACTCCTGAAACTTTCTGGTTATGCAATCTGGTGTTGGGGATACAGGGGAAGCAATATATCTCACTCAAACTAACAATCCCTACATCCAGCTGTATCCATCCGTCAACACATAACCAAGAAACCTTCGGAAATCGTGTACCTCAATCTTCGAAAAGCATCCGTTACACGAGTCATGGCAATACTCCCGTACTCACCTCAAGATCTTTGGGTTAGCGGGGTTATCTCACCAACAAGCTGCATAAAATAGATTTTCGATGTCGGCGTACTAAACTCGGTATTCCGAATCGCAACGATAAAATTATGACGACAACACCTCAGAGCTCAATTCCCCGGGACACTTCCACTAAACCCCTGACATGAGGCACCAAGACAATGTTCTCATCATAAAACCATCGGAACGATTCCAAGATACCCGCGTGATCCTAAAAAAAAATTTAGTGAAATTTTAGAAGAGAAGAGTCAAAATTCTACGTCAGGATGCCTTACCAGAGCGATGAAGAGACTGGGGAGTAAAAAGAATTCCTAACTCTCCGATATATATAATCCTAAATGACTCAAAACATTTTTCTAGACACAACTCGACCGCTAAAAACGATCAAGCAGTGGGGCTCCTAAGGTCGGGGAAGGCTCTGATTACCAACTTGTAACGCCCTCGATGCGGCTATATCTCCCACGTGTCGAAGCACGACTTAGAGGCATAACCGCATTGAAAGCAATGTCGCAAGAGAGGTAATCTTCACACAACCCATGTAATACACAAGGGAAAGAGATACATAGTTGGCTTACAATCGCCACTTCACACAATTACATGAATAAAGCATTACATCATCCAGATACAATCAAGGTTCGACTACGGAACCAAAATAAAAGAAGAACCCCAAATGCGACAAAGGTCCCCGATCGACCCCAACCGGGCTCCACTCTCGATCAACTAGAACGAAACAACACAAAGGGCAAGATCTTCATCAAGCTCCTCCTTGAGCTTGGTGCGCCACCTTTCGGTAACATAGGCACCGCAAACTGGTTTTGAAGTATCTGGTGAGCCACAAGGACTCAAACAATCCCATTACCATGGGTATCAAGACTAGCAAAGCTTAAAGGGAAAGGAGGGGTAAAGTGGTGAGGTTGCAAGCAGCGACTAAGCATATAAGGTGGCTAACATACGCAAATGAGAGCGAGAAGAGAACAAGCGAAGCGGTCGTGAAGCTAGCAATGATCAAGAGGTGATCCCGAACACCTACTTACGCCAAACATAACACGAAACCGTGTTCACTTCCGGACTCCACGAGAAGAGACCATCACGGCTACACACTCGGTTGATGTGTTTTAATTAAGGTCAACTTCGGGTTTTCTACAACCGGACATTAACAAATTCCCATCTGCCACATAACCGCGGGCACGGCTCTCGAAAGTTTATACCCTGCAGGGGTGTCCCAACTTAGCCCATGACAAGCTCTCGCGATCAACGAAGGAATAGACCTTCTCCCAGGAAGACCCGATCAGTCTCGAAATCCCGGTACATCAAGACATTTCGACAATGGTAAAACAAGACCAGCAAAGCCACCCGAATGTGCCGACAAATCCTGATAGGAGCTGCACATATCTCGTTCTCAGGGCACACCGGATTGTCCAAACTTCCGGTAGGCCAGCCCAGAGTTGCCCCTGGTGGCCACCGGCGGCTGACGGTTTGGACCAACACTCACAATGAGCACTGGCCCGGGGGGTAAATAAAGATGACCCTCGAGCGCGAATTCTAGGGAAAAAAAAAGGGCTAGGTGAGGCAAATGGTAAAACCAAGGTTGGGCCTTCTTTGGACAAGTTTTATTCAAAGCGAACCGTCGGGGGTCCCATAAATCACCCGACCGCGTTAGGAACGCAAAATCCGGGAACATAACACCGGTATGACAGAAACTAGGGCGGCAAGAGTGGAACAAAACACCACGCATAAGGCCGAGCCTTCCACCCTTTACCAAATATATAGATGCATTAATAATATAAGAGATATTGTGATATCCCAACATAAACCCTGTCCACCATGGAGAAATCTTCAACTTCACCTGCAACTAGCAACGCTATAAGAAGGGCTGAGCAAAGCGGTAACATAGCCAATCAATGGTTTGCTAGGAATGGTGTCAAAGGTTAGAGGTTCATGGCAATATGGGATGGCTTGATAAACGGGTAATAGGTAGCGCAGCATAGCGATAGAACGGAGCAACTGGCATACCAATGATAGTAGTGAGATCCAGGGTAGCGGTCATCTTGCCTGAAATCCCGCAAGGAAGAAGAACGAGTCCATGAAGAAGATGAAACCACGAAGACGAACCACACGCAGACGAACGAATCCTCACGATCGCAATGAAACAGGAACTAACAAGAAGAAGCACACAACAAGGTAAACACACCACACATGAACAAGGCATGATGCACAACAAGCATGATGCATGACCAAGCTACATGAAGCTACTCATGGCAAGAGATGATGCAAACAAGAACAACACATCAAGGCAAGTTTAAATGAGGCCGGAAACAACATATAACAATTCCGGTAAGTCCTCATATGCATATTTCGAAATTAGTCCAGAACTGAATAAACCCTATGTTCAAGTTGTTAAACAGCAAGTTAAGATGCACCAAGATGATCTACACGAAATTCTAGTCAAGTTACATATAAAGTTCATTAGATTCGGAGCTACGGCCTAGAAGATATGAGCAAAACAAGTTAAACATGGCATTGATGCAAAATGCATACAAACATCAAGCAAACACCCCAAAACAAGGATGCAACATGATAATATGAAACTACATGCAAAACCAAGCAAGTTTCATATAGAGCACACTCAAAACGGAGCAACGTGCAACACACACACACACTATACAAGTCATAGCAACAATCATCCATAACAAAGAACTAGGCATCTTACAAGCATCAAAACAACATGCTACAGCACCCCAATATAAGAACAAAAGGCATGGGCATGAAGTACAGGTAAAGCATAACAAAACATGAACACCGAGCTATCTCCGAAATCAATGGATCATGCTCAAAACACATGGAGATATTGCAAATAATAACAGATTTAGACTTTAGCGAAATAACATCAAAGTTGCAATGTCTAGAGCATTCAAGCAACATGTTACAGGAACATATCGTGGCAAACAAAGGCATGGCATGATACTACTAAAGGCATAGATCAAAAGTCCCTTACTGACCATAAGCCAAAAAGGCACGGAAAATATGATGGCACCCATGTAAACATGGCAAGTTATATTACAGATTCATACATGGCAGAAACAACAATAAGTAGGCATGTTCGTGAGCTCGAACCACTCACCACAGAGCAATACATGGTATGGCAAGGCATTCAACAGTAAGAAGGCATGTTTGTGAAGCTAAGCATGGCAAGAGCAAGTTCATAGGATGCATGGATAACTAGGAAAACACATGGGAACAAGTGAACTTAATGTTAACAGGTTGACAGCAATATTTTCAAGCAACTTTGGAGCAAGAAATGAACATGTTCCAGCAGGCTATAATTGCAACCAAGGGCATGAATGGATAGAGCATGACATGTAGATCAAAACATGTTTATAGAGCATCTCCAGATTATGCATAGAATGATTAGTGGAAGCATGTTAACAAGCAACAAAATATAACAGAATCTGCCAAGAAAACAGCAACAACAACTACCCTACTTAGCAAGCTTGATACACTCAGCACACAACTCACAAAAATACATGGTTGGCACCTCTGGAAAGATGGCATGGCATAGATCAACATTCATGTAGAGCTCAACCTCATAGGATGCACACATTAATCATGGCAAAAATGATAAAACAAAGAAGTTATAACAGCCAAAGAAGTTAACATCAACATGCACTCTTCCAACAGCATTTCGGGCATCAAGATGAGCTCAAATGAAAATGATGCAATGGAATGAAATGAAGTACTCGTCGAGACGAACAATTTGACATATTATACGCACGAAACGGAGCTACGGATGCAGAGATGTGATGCGATGAACATGGCATGATTATTACACAGATTCGGGGACTTGGGCATATTTCGAAGGAAAAAAACAGAGTGAGCAGGGAATAGCTATGATGCGCCTGGGGTGAGGGATAAGGTTGCCGGGGCGCTCACCATAGCGGGCCGAGGCCCGGTAGGCATAGCAGGCCGGCGGGGCAGGCAAGTGGGCCGGCGGGCGAGGCCGGGGCCCACGTGACCGGTCAACGCCAGGGCGGATCGGCTCCTCCCGATCGGCCATATTGGCGCCGGCGAACAGAGCTGGCGGAGAGTGGCGGAGAAGGGCAGGGGCGATCGGGCGAGGGCGGGTCCGCCGCTGCCAGCCGGATCTGGCCGGGAGATGGCCGGTGGCGGGCGTGGCGAACAGGCGGCGTGAGCTTCGGGGTCATGATGGTCGGGCGGATCGGCGGCGAAGCGATAAAGAGGTTCGAGCACACGAAGCGAGAGGAGGCTTCGGGCGCGACGACGGCGGCGACCGTGGCAAGCGGCGAGAGCGTGAAGAAGGGTCAGAAGCGGCGACGCTGGCGCAGCGGGCAATGGCCGGCGGCGGCAACAGCAGCAGCCTTGGCGGCGGGGCGAGGCGGGCGAGCGGCTGGCGGCGGGCCTCATGGGTTCGCTGCTGGCTCATGGCAGCATGGGCGGCGGCGACGACGAGAGAAGCGGCGTGGAAGCGCTGCGATTGACGAGGGCGGCGGACATGTCCGGCGCTGGCGGACGTGTCCGATGGCGGTGAAGCGATTTGATCTAGGGTTTGGACGAAAATTTCGGGGGAGGGGACTATTTTATAGGTAGAGGGAGCTAGGAGAGTCCAAATGAGGAGCGGTTTTCGGCCACGCGATCGTGATCGAACGGCCGAGAGCATGGAGGGGAGTTTGCTGGGTTTTGGGCCACTTTGGAAGGGGTGTTGAGCTGCAACTCAAAGAGGGCTTTACGGTTACCCGGTTAACCGTTGGAGTATCAAACAACCTCCAAATGGCACGAAACTTGACAGGCGGTCTACCGGTGCTATACCAAGGCCGCTTGGCAAACCTCGGTCCATTCCGAGAAAGTTTAATACCCGCTCACAACAGAAGACAAAAGGGAGACGCCGGGGGACATAGGAGCGCCGGATTGCAAAACGGACAACGGGGAAAATGCTCGGATGCATGAGATGAACATGTATGCCAATGCGATGCACATGATGACATGATAAGAAATGCAGATGATGACATGGCAAAGTGCAACACGCAAGCAAATGACATGGCAACGACGGTGAATAACTGGCGGACACCTGGCGCAACGAATCCGGGGCGTTATAAGAAGTGAGATGAGCAGATATCATGGTAGCCAACATATCAATGAAACCCTCAACATAAAAGCCACGAGGCATCGAATTGGAAGCGAGAGGTAACCATAGAGTGGTCAAGGCCAGCGTCCAAGATAAGGGAGGCATGATCCGAACCCACAACCGCTTTAGCTTTCAGGAGGCCCGTGGGAATAAGGAGTCCCAGTTCGAGCAGATAAAAACCCGATCCAGCACCGACCGTACCAGATTGGTCTGATGATTAGTCCGGGTAAAATGAGCACCCACCGAGGTAGCTCGCGCAGCGCACAGTCACAAATGAAACCGTTAAACGCATTAGCAAGGGGCCAATAGATATTACAATTATTCTTATCAGAGGGGGTCACAAAAGATTGAAGTCTCCACCTATCACAATAGGTAACGTACACGCCTCAATTTTAGTAGATATTTCATCAATGAAGATAGAGGTTAAGGCATGATCCGCTGGGCCATAAACTACCATAAATTCCCATAGAGTGTTAAGCTACTGATGGTGCACAACAGTGCTTGCCCAAAAAACACCATGATCAAAGGCCACAAAATCAAACATGTCGCCCTTGGAACCAATAAGAATGCCCCCAGAATGACCTGAGGACGGCAAAAAATTCCAGTCAAATCTATCCATACCCGCAATCGCTAAAAGTTCATTAGGGGAGAAGGATTCTTTGAAGGTTTCAACCAGCCCTAAAATTTCAATGTTCTCTCCTCAAACGACATCCCTCATCTGCTCTCGGCGCCCCTAGCTCCGAAACCACTAAAATTCCAGAAGAGAGCTTTCATTTGCAAGAAAGATTCTTGATACGAAAGCTAGACCTACACGGGGCAACACGGGATTTAGAGCATTTCGAAGGGCCCCCTTTGGATGGAGGGGGGTGAGACTGGCCACAACCATCATCGATACCCCCATCTCCGATCGGCACAGTCCCATCCCCATTAGCCGCGGCGGCAGCGGCCTCTTTGGCCTTATCAATGGCCGCTTGGGCCATCTCATTGGCCCTAATAGTGGACAAAATAACTGAAGGAAACCCATAACCAGGATTAAGAGAGACACCCACATCCGATAAGATATGCAAGAGATGATCATCCGAAAGAGAAGGCAAAACTAGCCAAATTGGGGAGGATGGAGGAGGGGGACTGTGCACCGTACCTAAGGGAGGGAGGTCCTTGGCCGCCGCACGGCGCTCCACCCACAGAGCCACCGGCTCGCCAGAGTCCCGCACACGCCGTCCTTTAAGAGCCGTGGAGGCGGGCGAACGAAGCAGGGGGGAGAGCCACAGGGGACCAGACACAGGCTCGAAACCGGACGCAGATCCCAAATCCTTAGCCAGACGCCGACAGAGACCCGTCATTGATTTCTTGGAGCCCGATGAGGCCCTACTCTTCGATGAATACTTCCCGACACTAGATTTCTTCTTCTTGGTAGTGGGCATCTAGTAGGGCGAGGAGGGGAGATAGGTAGATCTTCAGTACCAGATAAGGTAGGAGAGAGGGGACGACCAACAAATTGGAGCACACCCCCGAGATGGGGGTGCCCGCGGCCACAACTTTTCCTTGGCCACCACCCCAAGCTCACGGCCCCCTGTGCAGGAACCTCCACCGCCTCCTTCTGAGAAGGACCCACCGGAGCATGACTTGAACAGATCACGAACCTCTGGTTCCATGCCATTCTGTTCAGATTGGGTGAAATGAGCATCAGTGCCACCGCTAGGATTCTGCCCACCCGCAGAGTCATCACCATGATTACCAGGGTTAGCAGAGCTAGGAGGAGGAGGTGGAGGGGCCTGGAACGCCTTCGCCCCCTCCACCCGCACCCGTAGCCGAACTCCATCAGAGGAAGGGAACACGTCAACCACACCGCGCAAACATAGCGGATCCACACACCAGACCTTAATGCGAACCGGACCAAGCTTCTCCAAAGACTCAGAGTCCACCTCAATCGGCTTGCCAATGAGAACACCAAAAGCCATCAAGAACGGGACCGAGCGCAACCCAGCAGGCACGTCATCCACCAGAACCCAGACCTGAGAGAGCGGTCCCACCGCTTTGACACCACATGCCGCAGCCTTCACAGACACCGCCAGTTGGTTGTAAGGCAAAGTAAAGCTTGTGCAGGAGCAAATCATTCTTAAGCAAATTTTGGAGGAGAACACCACCGCGAACTCATACTCAGAAAGCTGATTAACTTGCCAATCCCAACCTCCCTCGTCCCAGATCTGAATACCTTCCAGTAAGGTCTGAGGAGAGATCTTCCGGTCCTGGACCGTAACGATGGCAACATTAGAGAGGGACGGAGTCGCGGCAACCAGGGGCACCTCACTGTCCAGAGCGAAGAAAGAACAACCAGGGAGGCCCGTCCCGAAGTGCACAAAGGCAGGTGGTTTGATGCGGTTTTGGCAGTCTACTGTAAGATGACCTTCAGATTTACATATCAGACAGAAAGGGGGGTTGAAGCACCTTGATTGGAAATGGCCTGGTTGGTGGCATGCGAACACATGTGAGAGATGAGGAGTTCAAAGCATTAGCACCCTGGCAAGGAGAGGGAGGTGGTGGAGGAGGAAGAATGCCGTCCCCAAGACTCGACGAGGAGGAGCTAGGGCCCGAGGCAGGGAAACGACGAGCCTTGAACTGTTGGGTAGGGGCCCAGAGAAGTTATGTGGGGGAGGGCGAGAACCAGCTCCAACACCAGAGGAACGGGGAGACTGCCGCGGCGGAGTCACCGGGCCCCAAGAGGGAGCCGAGCGCGGCCCCGAAGAAGACGAGCCTTCATCACCACCAGATGCATTAACCTCCCAAGGATCCAACACCGGCGACCCCGCACCACCAGATCCGGAGGCCGGGGGGCCAGATCCAGCCAGCGCCCGCTCCCGCTCCTCGTGCTGGAGCCATTTCGGACCCGCTGCCCATGCCTCGCGGTCGAGCCGCCTGCTCGGCCTCCAACTTGGAGCGAAGGGAAGCCTCATATTCCAGATCGACACCCGTGGTCGGCGAGTCCTCGCATTGACGCTTGCTGCCGACAACGCCTCACTCGAGGAGCCCCTGGACTTGTCCATGGTGAGGGCCTCTGCGAACGAGAGAAGAAGTGGAGGAGGAGGGATAGATCTGAGGAAGCGGCAGATGGGAGCGCGGTGTTTGCGTAGATCATCGGCAGAGGCCGGAAACCCTAGAAATGGGAGAAGGGGACCTTTCCTCACCCATAAATAGCCCAAGCGAGCAACACCCAAGTGGGCCGAGCAGGCCGCACGGGCCGAGGTGGGGGGAGGATAGTGGCCACCACCAGCTGTCCAGGGCCCACGGGAGGGAGGGGAAAACGAACATCGAAGAAAGGGGGGCACGGGCCGCCCACCCGAGATCGGCCCACGACAGGCAAGGCCCCGCAGTCCCCGGGGCCCACAAGCCACCGATCCAGATCTAGGGTTTTCCCCGCCGCTGATCCCCCACCCTCTGACAGACCAGGTGCCGCCGGCGACGCCGCCATGGTCGAGGCAGATGGAGGAGGCGAGCCCCCGCGCGAGCCAGGAGAACACATGGCAGAGACACCCGACCCCTCCACAGATGGCAACGCACCAAGAATCCCCTTAGCCGGGGATGGAAATG
The DNA here is from genome assembly GCA_021437245.1 of Aegilops speltoides. Lineage (NCBI taxonomy): Eukaryota > Viridiplantae > Streptophyta > Magnoliopsida > Poales > Poaceae > Aegilops > Aegilops speltoides. Next base: position 235,837,055 of record CM038144.1, read on the forward strand.
GGAACTTACCAGATCTACGCCGCCGATGAGACACACGATGCCAACCAAAGTCGTCCTCCTCCGACGCCACCGGACTGCCCTTGCCCCTAGGGGCAAACTTTCTGGAACGGGGCGCTGCCTTGGAAGCCAATGCTGACCCTGGTGAAACAAGGGCAGGAGTGGCCTCTGAATCAGAGGAGGAGTCCGCATCACCGTCGAGCGCCCAAAAACGAGATCCAGAGGACGCCTGCGAGGCCGCCGGCTGCCGCACCGACGCCGGAGCGAGGCCAGCGAGCGCCGCACCAGAAGGGGAAGGGGGCGACGAGGGGGAGGAGCTCGCCGGAGGGAAACCATCAAGGCTTGAGATCGCGAGGGGAGGGGGGAGGGAGGAGAGGGAGGGAGAGGAGGGAAGACATCAGGGTCCCCGTCTCTGTGCTGCCACCCTGCCTGCCAGTATTATTTGATCGCAATATTCAAGTCGCTGGAGTACTGCACACGCACGTGGCGCGAAACAATAAAACCTGAAGTTGCATTATCCATGTCTGCCCTTGTTAGACTAGACACAATAGGTAGCAACATAGACTAGTAACATGCCTATGTTACTAGTCTATGTTACTACCTCTATAATGGGGAGTAAATTAGGCTATAGACACATCTTGCCTTGATACGTGTGATGTTACGCATATTACTAGTATCTACTCCCTCCTTCCATAATGTAAGACGTTTTTTGCTCTATACTAGTGTCAAAAAACATCTTACATTATGGGACGGAGGGAGTAGCTATGTTACCACTTTCCTCTCTTTCTTCATTTATTACTGGCCACATCATTCATTTTATTTAGATATGTGTGATGTTACTACTTATGTTACTCATACTTTGGGTAGTCTTAGAACTAGAGATTATGCTTGTATTTTCTTTATTATATATATACTCTCAAAATATAAGAGGATGGTACAAACTTTTTCGTCCAAAGAAAACCGACCGTAAATTATCTTTTTGGCGAGGGGGTATGTAGAATAGGAGTTTTGCGACGAATCGCACGTGACTTGTGTACCTCTGTATCGTCTAACCTAGTTGCCCCCCTTCTCCAAAGCCGGCGGCGCTTCCTCGTCTCTACCAGAGAGAGAGAGAGAGAGAGAGAGAGAGAGAGAGAGAGGAAGAGGAGCACGAGGAGGATATGGAAGCGTCGGAGGAGGAAGGGGAGGATGTGGTGGTGGGGCAGATGCCAACGTTCATGGTCCCAAAGCACATCAATAAGCGCGCCCTGAAGAACAAGGCCCTCTCCGTCTCCCTCGACAAGAAAGCCCTCAAGTACGGTACCGCAACCTCCTTCGGTCTCTGGGCTGTAGCGGCACGGTGCGATTTGTGTTTGCGTGGGCTCTTAATTCTTTCTAACGCGAATCTTGGATCTATAGGGATTTCGTGACTGGGTTTCACAAGAGAAAGAAGAAGAGGAGAAAGGAGGCGCAGAGAATTACGCAGGAGAAGGACAGACGGAAGCGAATCGAGGCACGCAAGAAGGTGAGAAGCTCTCACACAGCATTCTGCTTTTCTGTGTTCTTAGAGCATCTCCAACGGATGATTTAAATTTTGGTGCAAATTGTTCCTCTCCATGTGCACCATCATAATCAAAGCAATATCCTCCCCTTCGGTTCGCTCATATTCCTCTTCGGAGGAGGAATCATCCAATAAAGATAATTCAAATGAACTCATCTACAACACAATACTTTCCGTCACAATCGACTCCTACATCGCCATAAAAACACCAGAAAAAATGAATTATTTTCACCTTAGAAGCTTTTTGCCGAACACCTAGTGGGCACCGAAGGAGCAGCGGTCGCGGGCGCAGCTAGGAATGGGCTCAAGGGTGGTGCACCGAAGGAGCAGCGGTCTTCATGACGTCGACGAGCTGGGGGTTGTGGCAGGAACCGCCGTCGCCTCGTCGTCTGACAGCTGAGAGCTCTGAAGGAGCAGTAGCTCTGCGGTGGTATCGGCTGTCATGTGGGGGTCACGGCGGCCACTAATGGATCTCCAAGGTGTGCACCGGTGCTACGCGGCCATTTCGGGCGGTGGTGGGCGGGGGACGGACGCAATTGCTGCAAATCGGGCTTCGGCGGATCCTGAACCAGAGACGGCGGCGGGGGTTGTTGTGGGCGTCCGGAGCGGCAGGAATGGACGGTGTTATGGCGGCTGGGCCGGGGCGGGTGGTGGACTTGCGGCGGTGGCTGCAACGGCTAGATCCAGCCGGAATCGATGTTTGGTGGTGGCGGGGGAAACTTCAGCGTGGCAGTTGCAGTTCGCGCAGCTGTGTTTGTGTTTTGAGGCAGCCGGTGGATATTTGAAGCACTTGGGGCCAAAATTTGGGGTTGCTCAAATTTTTTTGCATCACTAAATACAACATCTTCTGTTGGAGCTGGTTTTTTTATGCCAAGTGCCCAAACAACAGTTTTTTGGGCACCGCGGCTGTTTTACATCATCTGTTTGAGATGCTCTTATTGTTCTTTGGATGTTTTTATTGATTTAGTAATAGTTGGTCCAAAGCAAAGATTTCCAAGAGAAGGTTGATTGACCATTGTTTCCTCTATTATTATGTGCCCACCGGACTGTAGGATCCTTCTAGTTGAAGGGTTCCCTTAGGCGCCAACGTTTTGAGAAGTCTAGGAAGAAGTGTATCATCAGAATGAATGAAAAGCTGAATGGCTGTATCCTACTACATGGTTAATATTTTTCATATTAGAACATGGGGTGCATTTTTCTTGGGTTAATGCTACCAATAACTGATAGGGATCACTAGTGGAACATTAGGAAAGGGTACTGCAAAGATTTGTTGTGTGGGGTGGTATGTTGAAGGGAAGATGCCTAGAGCTGCGGAATGCACAACGCATTCCTCAGAGCTCGACCGTGTGCTTTCTGGTACGGGAAAACATGCAAGAAACCAGTTTTCTCTGTTAGACTGAAGGATGATTTGATGAAACAGGAATGGTAGGGACAGCACTGAATCTGGGCTTACTGTCATTTCAAGTAGATTATCTAGCGTGTTTCTGTCACATAAATAATACTCCCTCCTTCCCAAAATAAGTGACTCAACTTTGTATTAGCTTTAGTACAAAGTTAGTACAAACTTGAGTCACTTATTTTGGGACGGAGGGAGTATGAACAAGACTTGGAAGAGTTTACTGACCAGTGTCATTTTATGCATTTCCAGAGAAAGCAAGAGAAAGAGATTGCTCTATACGGTAAAGTCGTGTCATCAGAAAATGTGGATGGTGAAGACGGTGATGGTGATGGTGACGGGATGGATGCAGCTTCACCTGGTGAGTAGAGCGATGAGATTAATTTTACAGCAGTTACTAGCATGATGTTTGTTGATCCTATTGTGCCTTGATTGATTTGGTGCTTATGTAGAAATCAAGACGTATGAAGATGGCGGGACTAGAATAACAGTAGTCACCTGTGAAATTACTCATGGAGAGGAGGATGACCAGAAATCCGTGTCAAGGAGCTATGCTAAGAAGAGTTGCGGCGTGGTTAGTGCCAAGAAGCAGCCCAGTTTAGGCGTGAAGAAGAAGCTGCCACCAAAGAGGCAATTCAGCAAAAGCAAGAAGACTAAGAAGGTTGACACGAGTAGACGGAAGAACAAAGGAAAGCATTGACGTTGTGTATGCCTGTGGCTGTGGACGGACGGGCCTGAGTTGCATTTATTTTTTAAGATAAGAAGATAACAGATTCGGTTACGAATTGTGTTCCTGTTGCTGCATTTGTGCTGTTCTGGCAATTTCTTTGTCATGGTAGTAGGACAAAGGCAACAGATGCCTTGGTCGATGCCAGCGAGGGCGCTCCCCTCCAGTACTCTGGCCGACGCTGCACTCTCTCATCGTCTCCTCCCTGACCCTTCTTCCCCTTCCCTGGCACAGGAGCATGGGGTCGTTGTCTCGGTCAGCAGTTTGCCTCCACACCGTTTTTTCCCTTGGGCTCCTCTTCTGGATTGAATCATCATCTGTTGTTACCCCAGAATACTGGGGAGCCAAAATGTTTTGGTGTTCGCTCTGCTACCTGGTTTGTGTGCTAAACAGCTATTTCCATCAAGAAAAGAAAATCATTGATGCTTCAGCCTTATCATGTACTCCCTCCGTTCCGAATTACTTGTCTTGGATTTGTCTAGATACAGATTTATCTAGACTCATTTTAGTGCTAGATACATCCGTATCTAGACAAATCCAAGACAAGTAATTCGGAACGGAGGGAGTACTAGTATTTGTCTCAGACCCTCATATTTCATTCATTGGAATTGTTGGTAAGGATCTTACTATGTTCTACTCTTGTGCTGATTACATCTTTCTACTTGTGAAATCTGTCCTTGAGCTTGTAAGCTGCTTTCAAGAAAAGTTCTTGGGTCTACTACTTGCTTAGAGGTTATGTAATTGTTGACAACATTTTCACTCGCATGCCATGTCCTGCTCATTGTCGCATTTTAAGAATATATATGATAATTTAACCAACCATTTTCCCTCTTGTTCAAATGTATCACACGATTTTGCAAGTCACAAATCTTGTGCACTTTCTCTGGATGTATTATCACCAACTGATAGCCCTGTATTGGATTTATAGATCGCCGGCACCAAACGGTTTATTGTTTTTTCCGCCTCTTACTCACTAGTAAACGTGCACGTGCAACACACATGTAAACACTTGGGATATATATTTCCTCATTCATCCTAGTTAAGAGGCACTTATTCGAATAAAAAGTTTATAAGAATATTTTGCACGGCATGAAATGACAAATGTTCTCGCCTCATTCAGAAAAATGTTGTTTTGCGCCTATTGTGATGTATAGGAAAAATTAACATGGCATGAGACGATGAATGTACATGTCTTTGACACACAAACATACATGAAACTGGACAACTCCCTAACTAATATGGAAATGCCATTAGCCGTAAATTACAAAGTCACTAAATAGCTCTTCAATACACATTTCCATCCACATTTCATAGAACTCACAACTCCCTAACTAATACAGTATGAAATTGCCATTAGCCGCAAATTACAAAGTCACAACCCTAGATCTATCGAAATTCTTCCCCGCTCCCGTGTCGCTCCGAGGGCGACACCGGGGCGCCCCCAACCCTAGCCTGCCAGCGACTGCCGTCCACCACCTCAGCGCCGCCGCTGCCGGCGGCCGTCACCGGCGGCGGCGAAGGCGGCTCCGGAAAGCTGAAGCTCGCGTCCCTCCCGTCAATCCAAGTCCGCTCGCGGTTCGCTCGGGGCCGCAGCCTCGATCTGCTCTGCTCCGTCTGCTGCTTGCCACGCTGGGCTCCGCCGGCCTCCTTCGACCTCTTCCTCTTCCCCTAGGGGCGGCCGCCTCACCTCCTTCCTTCGCCCGGGTCGTGGCTCTGCCGGGTGGCTGCCTCGATCTGCTCTGTCTTGGCCGGTGCTTGCCGCCGACCGCCGAGCTCGCATCCCTCACTCCCCTTGACCTCCCTCGACCTCCATCCGCCTCGCACGCCACGCTCCGCCTTCGCCGCCGTCGCCTCCACCTGCCCCCTGCACCCCCGGGCGGCCCGAGCCCCGCCGTCCCTTCCATCTCCAGATCCACCGCAGCCACCACCTGGCCACGAGGCACCCGTGTGGCGCGCGCCCGTCCCCCTCCATCCACCTCCTGGCCATGGCGGTGCGTGCCCCGGCCAGATCTGCAGCCTCCTGGCCTGCCTGCAGTCGGGCCATGGCTCCTTTGCCCGTGGGTGCGGCCTGCTGGCCTCCCTGGACCCCGTGTGGCCTCCGTGCTCCCCAAGCGCCTCCCCCGGCCCCTGTTGTCTCCGACTTTCGCCCACTGCTCCATCGACTCCACATGGATGGTGGCTATCGGGCGTCAATATGCAATCCCTGCAGCTCCTTCGACCTGCTGCCTCGCCGTCAAGCTCGATCTGGTCCTTCTCGGGGAGAAATCCCTGCTCACCCGAGCATCAGCTGACCACGGCGGCGCTTTCCCTCCTGGGGGCGTGGTCCTTGAGCTGTACTTGATCCACTTGGTATGGGCTCCGGACGGAAGTCCATTGACGATGTCGTCTACGGACGTCGTTCACCTTCTTGAAGGTGTCCTTGGAAGCTCTTCGCTGCCATCCATCCGCCCCTGCCCATTGTTGACTCTGCTGCCCTAGTGATGCTTGCGCAAGACTCTCTCATGGTTGCCGTTGTGTTGCAGCGAGCTTCGTGCTTTTGGTATTGTCTCGGTTCTTCTTTGCTAAATGATGGCGCAAGATGTCTGCCCAACTTGCTAATCGTTCCGATCTCCTGTGGCGGAGCTCCCAGTCATGGTTCGTGTTAAGTGGCACTCATTGATTGTTGATGCTCCTGTGTTGCGCCGTGAGGTTCGGTACGCATGCCGGTGCGGTGCGCTAGGTTGCTTGCAAAGTCTTGGTATTGTGATCACTTGACGACACCCGCATCTACTTGTGTCTCTCATGGTGATGGTCTTTTAGTCTGCTAGCTAGGTTATGCCTTGTTTTGGGTCTTCATTTTTTTCTCATCTTATTTTACCTTGCTACATGTACGGGTTTTGACCCGGTTTTCCTCATAAACGGGTCAATTTGTCAAGGTTTTCGACCCGGTTTTTCTTATAAATTGGATCAATCTCTTGGCATTATGGCCATTTGAGTGGTAATATATTTAGGTGGGGACACTCTCCCCCTGTGACCGTTCAAAAAAGCTAAATAAGCTAATGTTAGTATACAATCCTAGTGAGCTACCATAATTTTTAGAATGATGAAATAGGCAATGTTCTACAAAATAAACGGATTTGGAACTACCTAGTGGGCTACAATCCTACTAACCGAGCAATCCATGCACACTTTGTATAATAAATGGATTTTGCTTGAATAACAAACTAACTTGCCATACAGTACAATAGAAAATTCAGAACCATGAAAGTACAGGGAGATTGAAAAAACATGCTTGACATGTTCTTCGCAGCAGGTAATTTTGGTATTTTCTTCTAAATCAAACTTACTATATACCATGAACTGAACCAAACTGAAGTATACTGATTAAATCTAGACTAACCACACTCTTTTAATACATCAATCAGGTAACAGCTTGAAAATATACAAATAGGAGCGTCCTGAGCAGTTTACTTGTTAGTCACAACGGACACAAATTTCAAATTTCCTTCAAGAAATAACATCATTTGGTACTATGGCTTTGTTAGAGTACGTAATGGGCCTAATGGACCCGTTAGTCTTACGGTTAATTAGAGATAAGGGTCGCTTACTTAGGGGTCAAGTAAGCCTTGCTTGGGAGTTAAGTAAACCTCTCTATATAAAGAGAGGAGATGTATCAATCTAATCAAGCAAGAATTAAGAAGGAAATCCTTTCCCTCTTGCCCGGCCGTGGGCAAAAAGGTCCCCGGCCGGCACTGTTGCGCCCTCCTTCTAGCAGCGCCATAACAATTTTGATGCGGAGCATCCCACATTCATCCCCATGTACACTCCGACTACTCTCCAAGCCCCAAGGATACATAAGATGAGACCTCGACTATGCGCCATTGGACACAAGGTGAACCCGTTCCTAAATGCTTCCCCTTTCCATTCGCGTGAGACATGGTTGCTACCTCATGCATGGACCTTGTCTATACTGTGTACAACCGAGATGACCATGGAGAATCTAAGGACAAAGGCCAAGCATGGAAGAGGAGAAGGAAGAAGAGGCAATTCTACTGCCCCGGACATCCGCCCCGGCCGGACATCCGCCCCAACGGACATCCGCCCTTCCGCCACCGGACATCCGGCCCGACCCTAAATCCGGCACCCATCACTGAACGCATCCGGTGGACCTCGTCGGCCGGACATCCGCCAGAGGGCGGACATCCGGCTCTTCCGAGCCAGCCGGACATCCGACCTCTGACACAGACATCCGGGCCCCGCTTTATCGAGAGAGCAACCGCAGGGCACCCCAGCCGGCCGGACATCCGCCTCCCGGCCGGACATCCGCCCGTCCAAGCCGGACATCCGCCCTAGCCCGACATCCCAAGACTGTCTTGTGAGAGAAAGGGCCAAGGGCCCATGTATCCCCTCTCACTTACCCTTCGTGGGCTAGCACTATATACTCCCCACCTCCTCCTAGTTAGGGTTAGCGTTGATTTAGCTCAAGTTAGAGATAGAGCTACGCTCATCTATCGGATCTCCTCCTCGTGAGAGACCGCGGCCTCTTCGGAGAAGATCCTTTCGGATTCAAGACCCCTTACGGGAAGATCCCCTCGTGGATTCAAGGCCTCCTCTTGGAGATGAACGGTTCCTTTGTATCCTTACCCTAGTTGACTATGTATCTTGTGGATCTCTTATGTGTGTGATGATCTAGCACTTGTGTGATTGATTCCTTGTTGGTTGAGTGATTCTCTCTCGTTTTCCCCGTGTTTTCCTTTGTGCTTCCGCGTGTTCTTCGTGTTTCCTCCGTAGGATCCCCTCCAAACGTGAAAGATCGACGAATTAGGGTTCCATCCTACATCATATGGTATCATGAGCCACGTTGATCACGTTTTTGGAGCCCCTACCCCTCTTTTTCTAGCTTGATTTTGTTGATTTCGTCCTAAATCCGAAAATCCCCACCAAAAATAGCCCCAATTTTTTTTGTGATTTGTTGGTTTGATGATGTTTTGTTGATTTTGATCCATGGATTTGCTTGGTTTCGAGTGGATCTAGCATCTCCCCAAGTTTCCCCACTTTCCATCCACGAAATCTCTCTAATTTTGACCCCGAAATCTCAATTTTCCGCCCCAAAATCGAGTTCCTCGAGTTCATCCTCGGATTTGGAGCCCGGACATCCGGCCCGAGCCCCGGACATCCGGCCAGCCCGAAAATCCGGCCAAAAGCCCGGACATCCGGCTCCTAGAGCGCATTTTCACGCGCGGTTCTGGACATCAGGTCCCGGAAATCCGGCCCGAGCCCCGGATGTCCGGCCCCTGGGATTTCAGTTTTTTCCGTTTCACCGTTTCGGCCATAACTAATTCATCCGAACTCCGATTTTGACGTTCTTTAGCTCGTTTTGAAGCTATTGACACCCCCCATCCCATAAAAATACCATCAACACCATTTGACTCCATCATATTTTCTGAAATTTGGCAAGTTTGCCTAGGCCTTCCACCATATCATCTGCATAGCCACCACCGACTTCCGCAACCTAACCCATTTTGATCCATATAGCATTAGTGGTTGCTTGAGTAGTGATTCGAGTCTCCTAAGGTGTTTCGGCTACTTAGGGACGGTTGCTTCTTCATCAACCACCACCACCAACATAACTTCCGCATAGGCTTGCCCACCATACACTTCCACCAACCCCAACTTAACCAATGTTGTTTGAGCTTGTTTGAGTTGTGGCTTGTGTCTCCTAAGGTGTTTCGGCTACTTAGGGACCGTGTGCTTCCAACTCTTACACCGTGTATAGCCCATCATCCCACTTCCGCATTGCCAAGTGCAAAACACCACCGCATTCCCCCTACCACCATTTTGACATTTGACGTTTGAGATTTTGAGTTCGCGGTTTTTCCGTTTCCTAGGGTGTTTCGGCTAACTAGGAACGGCTCGACATCAAGAACACCGCCTCTCATCATCGCAAAGGACAGTAACCTCGACGACACCATTGTATATTCCCCTTGCAATTGCATTGATAACCCCTTAGCCCATTTTGCGTTACTTGCCTATCGAGACTAGCCATTTGAGTATTGCCGGCAACGTGACTTGTGCACATTAGTGGTCTACACCATCCATTGCATACATACCATATCATATTGGTATCATATCATCCATTGTGCCTCAAGTTTGTTCCCGCATATACACAATTGCTATCTTGGTTTGTGCATTGTGCAAATTGACCATAGAGAAAAAAAAAGAAAAAACTTTTAAGCAAAAAGAGAGCAAAGAGCTCGTGAGCAAGTGCCATAGCATCATACTCCATTGCACATAAGATTGTCAAATCTACATCATATGATATCATGCTTGAGAGAAACACCGGGAACCATACATACATAGCATACTTGGGATAGATGTTTATCCATTTCGCATCTATAGGTTGTGCACAAGTGTCGTATCCGCCTATTGAGCAATCGTGCTAGCGTCTCTCTTGAGTTGTGAAACACGAGCGTTTTCCGTGGATTCCACATTTTGTGCTCATCCCTTGGTTGCACGACCCCATTTATCTATCCGTGTGTGTGTTTCCGTGTGCCATTCTTTGCTATTGGTCCATTTGTCTCACTTGCGAATTTGTGAATCTTTTTCAACATTATTGACTCTTGCTAACATTTTGCATTAAATTTTTGTGCCACTATCCTCACCGAGCTCCACTATAAGCTTTACGTGTGTAGGTGTGAGAATCAACAAGGATCGGTACCAATAGTGCTATTTCATTGTCCACATTTGAGTGAACTTGATTCATCTTCAACTTTGGTCAAAGGTACATTGGTATACGTTCTTCTCTTTCTACCACTCATATTTGCTCGAGTCTTGTGATGGATAGGCAAGGCATTTCCTCTCCGGTCTACGACAACAACGACGGCGTGAACAACTACATCTCAAAAGCGTCAATCTTCGATCTACAACGACAAATACAAGGCGCACAATCAAGATTGCGAGAGCGCATCGAGAACATCTCCATCGACATTCGTCACTCCGAAGAAAGGAAAAGGGACTACATCGACAAGAAGCTTGCCGCACAAAAGGAGGAGCAAGATGCGAGGATGGAAGAGATTCGGGCCTTGATCAAGTCTTCTTCCACTTCATCATCCTCAAGATGACGACATTCAAGACACAAGTCTTTGGAGCGCAAACAAGATGCAAGCGCAAGTCGTCCAAGTCAACATCTACATGGCGACCACCATCACATTCGTGATCAACATCGTCATGAAGGCCAAGTCACCTCCAAGCAACATGTGCACGACGACGACGAACGACATCTACTACGAGCTCAAGCACGACAACGACATCATCATCATGAAGATGCTCCACAAGCGCAAATGCACAAGTCCCAACAAGACCTACTTCACGCCAAGTCCAAGCTTGAAGAGCACATAAGAAGACCGCGAGACGACCATCACCAAGATGGCGCTACGGCTACATCAACCACTTCGGCATCTTCGCCAAGTGTTCTCAAGGCATCTTCGCCTTTGGACGTACGGCATCTTCGCCTACTTCCCACGAGTACGCCTACAACAACTTCATCAACAACAAGGCGACCACCTACAAGCGAGGGCGACACTTCCATCTTTGGAAGCCTCCCAAGGAAGATGGCCGAGCATGGGAAACTACCTTCGGTCATGGAGACGAGCTACGAGGTGCCACATCATATGGGCCTCCCACACCAAGACGGTGACAAGAAGGTCGAGCAAGGGCCATCCCCTTCGACCACGGCGATAGGTGTTGAGCATGGAGACATTTGCACCAACATCTCTACGACACCCACAAATGTCGAGATGCCCAATTTGCCATGTGAGGAGAGCCACCACCCCATGAGTGACATGAGTGACTCCACCATACGTGACACTGAGAGCATTTCCTATGAGAGGATGAGTGTGACCACCACTAGCCCCACACATGAGAGCATGCCACACATCCTATGTGAGGTTGAGCGCCATTCGAGTGACTCCACCAACCATATGAGTGAGAGCATCCTTGAGGGAGTGAGTGAGCCAGAACACTTAGAGAGTGAGGTAGTTGAGACGACATGTGAGGCCATTATGATTTCTAACGACTTAACCTCTACTCCTAATGTGTTTTCTTCTTTGGTGCTAGGTCTCCTACATGACGACATGCCTATCCTCGACGAGTCCATTCCTCCAATGGACACACCGATGGCCATGGTGGACGACGATGCACCCCCCACATGGTTCCATCAAGATGAAGATGACAATGAGACGATCTTCAACACCTCACCTACCACACATGAGCGACGCTCCAAAGGTAACATAGGTGATGGTGCTTCTCTTGTCCCACTAGTGGACGCTCTTGACAATGATTGCTACCATGATGTTGACACACCTATTGCCATGCTTCATGCTAGTGAGACTTCTTCATGCCTTGACTTACCTATTTATGATGAATATGATGATGAGCATGTTGAGTTACCTAGTTGTGATGCTATGCTCCATAGGATATCATGTGAAAATTCTTTTGGTCACATCATGTTTGACAATCCATTGAACTTGTCATATGCTATGAAAGAGGTCTCCCATATTGCATCATTTCAATCTCAACATAGTAACTATGCATGCCCCATTAAAATAAATCCCATTTGCAGTTATGGCATAGATGACGAGATGATGGTCATTGGCTTTTGTTTTTCATGTGATGATATTGCCATGCTTCCTTTACATGATTTGCGCAATTCATCCAATATGTCATGCCATGATCACATTGTTCCAAATATGCATTGTTTTGGATGTTGTCAATATTCTCCATGTGATGTTGCTACTCATGCTCATGAGGAGACCCCCATAGTTTCCTCATACATGTTAGGAGATTTTGATTCATCCCATACTTTGCATGATTCACATAATTGCGCGCACCATATGCATTCCATGAATAACAATGCTCTAGATATTGCTCGTGATGCATTACACAATTTGAGTCTCCATTATGCTATACATAATAACAAACCTCTCATGATGGATGACATGTTTCTATATCACGCATCTCATTTATTTGAGCATTGGCTATTTTGTGCTAACAAACACACGCACGTGCGCATCATGATGGATGATGTGTACATATACCACGCACACACAATTTTCCCTTTGTCTTTGTTTTGTGTAGGTACTCATGTATACTCGTCAACCTCTCAATCCCAAGAGTTGACGAAACGAGCTCTTGAGAGCAACAATGCTTTGGGATCCCGTGGACTATCTTTACCACCGTTCCATTCGCGCAAGGACTACGCGCAGCTTTTGTACTTGGCTCTCACACGGCTATGGGCCATTTACCACTTGTCACCTTATGCTCATTATACCGTGTTCACATTGCATGCTATGCTTGCTCCTATGCCTTTGCCATGCAATTGTGACCCTTGCTTGCATTTACCCATGATGAACCATTATGCTACTTCTATGTGTATTTGCATGCTTGGTGGAGATCCTTGTTGCTATTGCCATGTTTATCATGTGCCCCATACTATTGATGCTTGTTGTGTTGGGAGAGTCATGATGCCCTATTGCTATTTACATATGGCTTCTCACCAAGATATTCATGCTATTTTTCTCACATCTTGCTTTCATGCTTGTGCTATGTCATGTGAATTATTCACACCCACTATTTGCACACATGACATGCTTGCCATGATTCCTTCTAGTATGTTGCATCTTCGCACTACTAGCTTGCTTGACTTGATCGCTATGATTGCTTGCTTAGTTGCATCACCCATGTTCCACTATTACTCACTTTCTTGGGTTGATGACATATATGTTCATGCCTCTCACTTGATTTGTCAAAATCATTGTCTCTTGTCTCCATTAGTTGCATCTCTCATATCATCTTGTATTGAGTGCCAACTTGCTATGCTTATTGATCTTGGAGACTTGGACAATATACTTGTGATGCATGCTTGTTTGATTGAGCCTCTTGTTTTTGGATGTTCTTACATCATATGCCTCCATAGTTTGAAACGCTCCCTTGTACTTTCTTATGATGAGCATGATGTGTACACTTGTTGGGTATCTTACCACTCGAATGGTAGGTTTTGCATTTCCGCTAACCTCATTTGTTTTTCCGAGTGTTTGTCATGTTCTTTCATTTTGGAGGTGTCACAAGGCGATGCCGTTATGCGACATATTGGTTATGTGAAGGCATACATGATGTGCAACTCCAACATCTTCCGGAACATTCATAAGGTGAACTCCTTCCCTTTGAGCCATCCTCAAATACGCATATTGGATGGGTCACTCTTTCATTGTTGTTTCCTTCTTGTTGTCTACATGATACATCTCGTGAACGGAGGAGCGACATTGGAGATTGGCTACATGAACCTTCACATTGAGGAGCGCTCGCACTTATTGGATGCATCTTCGGACTTCCACTATTGCCACGACATCGAGCATTGGTACACCAACACCTCCATATTTGTTGATTGTGCTCACACTTGTTATGCTCGATGGACATTTCATACTCATCACAAGTTTGCACCCTATGCATGGATTGACTCACATTATGATTGCCTTGTTGCATCTTGTATTCCCATGTCATCCATGATATTTGAGCTTGTTCACTTCCTTAGCAAATTTGTTGTGATCTTCCTTGATGGCACATTCATACATAAAGATCATATTGTCGACCATCAATTGCATGATACTATCCACATATTGAGCATCCATTGCTATGTTCATGCTTTTGAGGCACTATCCCATTATGACATCATTTTGCACCGTGGTTGCATTGCTCATATTCATAACACATTTGTGTGCACAATGATTGCATTTGCTCACATGAATGCTTTACGTCTCATTCTACATCTTTTGGATAAGCATCTTGTGTCTTGCCACGCACTATCTTGTCGCACAGACTCATTCTTTCATGATGGACACTTTGTGTGCGCTAACCATTGTATTTCCAAGTGTACTTTGTGTTTGCTCCTTTTGCATGTATACCACTCCAGAGACACATTGGAGTACTTGGATTGTGCCATGCCTTCAACTTCGTCCAACTACAAGTCCATCCGCGACAACCGTTTCCATGGTGATGAGGATCACGATCCGAGGTCGGATCTTTCCGGGGGGGGATATGATGCGGAGCATCCCACATTCATCCCCATGTACACTCCGACTACTCTCCAAGCCCTAAGGATACATAAGATGAGACCTCGACTATGCTCCATTGGACACAAGGTGAACCCGTTCCTAAATGCTTCCCCTTTCCATTCGCGTGAGACATGGTTGCTACCTCATGCATGGACCTTGCCTATACTCAGGTACAACCGAGATGACCATGGAGAATCTAAGGACAAAGGCCAAGCATGGAAGAGGAGAAGGAAGAAGAGGCAGCTGCTACAGCCCGGACATCCGCCCCGGCCGGACATCCGGCCCTTCCGCCAGCCCGGACATCCGCCCGACCCCGAAATCCGGCACCCATCACAGAAC
Source organism: Aegilops speltoides (assembly GCA_021437245.1). Taxonomy (NCBI): domain Eukaryota; kingdom Viridiplantae; phylum Streptophyta; class Magnoliopsida; order Poales; family Poaceae; genus Aegilops; species Aegilops speltoides. The sequence goes on from CM038144.1 coordinate 235,852,141, forward strand.
GCATCCGGCTGGACCTCGTCGGCCGGACATCCGCCGAGGTCGGACATCCGGCTCTTCGAGCCGCGGACATCCGCCTACAGCCGGACATCCGGACCCCGCCGTCATCGAGAGCAACCGCAGGCACCTGTGCCAGCCGGACATCCGCCTCCCAGCCGGACATCCGGCCCGTCCACGAAGCCGGACATCCGCCCCAGCCGGACATCCGGCACTGCTGTCTTGCAGAGAAAGGGCCAAGGGCCCATGTATCCCCCTCTCACTTACCCCTTCGTGGGCTAGCACTATATATACTCCCCCACCTCCTCCTAGTTAGGGTTAGCGTTGATTTAGCTCAAGTTAGAGATAGAGCTATGCTCATCTATCGGATCTCCTCCTCGTGAGAGACCGCGGCCTCTTCGTAGAAGATCCTTTCGGATTCAAGACCCCTTATGGGAAGATCCCCTCGTGGATTCAAGGCCTCCTCTTGGAGATGAACGGTTCCTTTGTATCCTTACCCTAGTTGACTATGTATCTTGTGGATCTCTTATGTGTGTGATGATCTAGCACTTGTGTGATCGATTCCTTGTTGGTTGAGTGATTCTCTCTCGTTTTCCCCGTGTTTCCCTTTGTGCTTCCGCGTGTTCTTCGTGTTTCCTCCGTAGGATCCCCTCCAAACGTGAAAGATCGACGAATTAGGGTTCCACCCTACATCAAATTTTGTATGAGATAGCTTAGTTCTGATCATGTCTTCGCCGCCGCCCACCCCGTCACTTCCGCTGCCGACCGTCACCACCGCGCCGTTGGCCATCTGCACCGCGCCGCTGCCCTCCCCGTCCGCGCTGCTGGTCGCATCCTCCGGCGCCGCCACCGCACCACCGATCGCCGCCACCGCACCACCGGCCGCCGCCTACACCCCGGAGGAGATCACCGAGGTCCTCAAAGACCTCGTCACAGCCATCCAGGGGATCCGGCTGTACCTGGCCAGCCCCTACGGGCTGTCGCCGCACCTGCCGCCGATCGTCGCCATCTGGCCGCCGCCCCTACTGTGGTACTCGCCGCATCCAGGGGCCTCCGCGGCGTTCGCTGGGATGCTGCAGCTGCCACCGCTGCCCGCTGCCGCCCCATAGTGGCCGACGCCGGCTCCGCCGCGCCCGGCGCCTATCGCTGCCCAGCGTCGCCGTGGCAGCCGCCGCACCAGCGGTCTTCGCCCCTTCGTCGGCCATCGCAGCAGCCGCCGCAGCTGCCATCCATCGCCACCACCGCCCAACCCGGCTGCCGTGGTAGCCGCCGCTCTGGCGGCCTCCGCCGTGCCGGCGCTCCGCCGCGATAGCCGCTGCCGCTGCCCGAGGCGCCACCAGCAGCAGCCGCAGCTGCAAAGAGCCACCGTAAACCAGCCCGCCCTGCATCGACCGCGCCGGCTGGAGTCCCGCTCCACCAAGTTCAGTCCCCGCCGTCACCGTCATCGCTTCCTTCTTGGATCACTACCCGCCACGTGTCGGCGGCGGTGAGGCTGCAGGCTGTTGCGTGCGGCCTCCTAGCGCGTCGGCGTGTGCGGGAGATGCGTGGTCTACAGGTGCTGCTCCTCCAAGTTGCCCTTCGCTGCGCAGAGGACCTCGATCTCATCCGTTGGGTCGGGGATCTTGGGCATGCGGTTTCCCCAAAGGGCGGTGGGCCTACTGTTTTCCCCGCGGGCAGCGACCTCAAAGTCTGCGACATCGGCGGCTGGGGGCGCACCCCTCCTTGTCATTCTCCATCGCAAGCCCTCCACTCTTCCTTGTGTGGTGCAGACAACAGCCGTCCGACAGGGAGAAGGCACGGTGTCACCGACAGCAGCGCATCGCGTAGCACCACTGCATTACGCCACCGGCCGCCTCTGTTGGTCACTCTTGCGACCACTTCCAGGTGGTCATACACATGCACTCCTTTTGTCCAGGTGGTGTCCATGGGATCCAGGTGGCTGTACACGTGCACGTCCGACGTGCAGATGGTGTCCACTTTTGGTTAAGGGGTCCAAAATAAAGCGTCCTAGTCCATTTCAGGTTGAGAATAATAAAACAAGCCGAGATGTAAAAGGCTTATTTTTAGGTGTTAGGTTTGTGTTGCGTTGAATCATGGTTATAAGTTGGTTAGGCTGCAGCTCGAGGACAAGCTACATGTCTAGGTGGAGTGTAGTGTTAGAGCACGTAATGGGCCTAATGAACCCGTTAGTCTTAGGGTTAATTAGAGGTAAGGGTCGCTTGCTTACGGGTCAAGTAAGCCTTGCTTGGGAGTCAAGTAAACCTCTCTATATAAAGGAAGGAGATGTATCAATCTAATCAAGTAAGAATTAAGAAGGAAATCCCTTCCCTCTTGCCCGGCCGTGGGCAAAAAGGCCCCCGGCAGGCCCTCTTGCGCCCTCCTTCTAGCAGCGCCATAACAGGCTTATTGTTAGTAGTGTCGCTAATGGTCGAATACATTACACTTCACCGACAAACATTAGAACACCAGAGCAAATACTTTTCTGATAGCAGTTTGAACTTTAGACATAATTGTGTTGAACAATTATCCAACTGTAGCACTCTGCTCATGAGGAAAAAACCATCACATACTCACTGCATTCCTAGATTTACAGTGTTAATAAGGAGTAAGCTTATATGAAACGCCTACACCAACAGAAAAGCAGTGGTTCCCGCTGTTTAAGGATAATCATAATCCACACATCACAACAAGGATATTTTTTTCTTTGACATTTGCATACAAAGAAACAGAACAAGCTCTGGAAGTGATAGTGGCTAAAAATCTGCATAGGTATTAAAGAAAGATTAAGATAATATGATCAAACTATTTTACTCCTCCGTAAAGAAATATAAGTGATCTAAACGCTCTTATATTTCTTTACACAGGGAGCACAAGTTAATTATGCTCATTTTTGTGTTGTTAAAAAATGGTTTATACTTGTGAGTATTCCATATTAACCCACAGTTAGATACTATGCACTGGAAAGAATAAGTTTGAAATACAAAGGTCTAAGATTTCAGAGTACTGAGTCATCTCATATGAAACAAATAATTTGGGAACAATTCCTACATGCCTATCACCAAGAGCAAAGATATGTGCATGAGCATAATGAGTAGAATTCAATTCTGAATATAAAGAAAAAGCCGCAAAGATGACTATGTTTTTCACTGCCATGTGAGAATCAGGGCTTGAATATTTCATCCGATGACATACAATATACTGATACAGCTCCTTGCATTAGTGTTTTCATAATTAACAAAATGAATAAAAAGGCTAGAAATAAAGCCTTATGTATGATCAATGCAACTGTTAGAGTACGTAATGGGCCTAATGGGCCCGTTAGTCTTAGAGTTAATTAGAGATAAGGGTCGCTTGCTTAGGGGTCAAGTAAGCCTTGCTTGGGAGTCAAGTAAACTTGTCTATATAAAGAGAGGAGATGTATCAATCTAATCAAGCAAGAATTAAGAAGGAAATCCCTTCCCTCTTGCCCGGCCGTGGGTAAAAAGGCCCCCGGTCGGCCCTCTCGCGCCCTCCTTCTAGCAGCGCCATAACAATTTCCAGCTAGCTTCGGTTCGATCATGTCTTCACCGCCGCCAAGCCTGTCTCTTCCGCTGCCGGTCACCTTGTCGCCTCCGGCGACCACCACGACCGTCGCCCCGCTCTTGCTCGCGCCAGGATCCTCCGTCGCGCCCGCCCCCGCCGTCTTCACCTGGGAGGAGGTGTCCGGGGTGGTGTGGGACCTAACCCGGGCGGTCCAGGAGATCCACCTGTTCTTGGTCAGGTCCTACGGGCCGCACCCGGCTGCGCCGCCGTGGCTGCCGTGGCAGCCGCCGCACCAGGCGGCCTTCGCCGCGCTTCGCCGGGCTGCCGCAGCAGCCGCTGCAGCTGCCATCCATCGCCACCATCGCCCAGCCCTGGCTGCAGTGGTAGCCATCGCTCCTGGCGGCCTCCTCCGCGCCCGGTATGGGATGCCCTACGACGGGAGTGCGACGACCTCGTTTCCATCAGCGCCGCCGCCATCCCAGGGCGTCCACATCCAGCAGATCAAGTCCCCGCCGTCCCCGTCACCGCTTCCGTCTTGGATCGCTACCCGCCACGTGTCGGCGGCGGTGAGGCTGCAGGTTGCTGCTGCTGCCTCCTAGCACGTCGGCGTGTGCAGGGAGATGCGTGGTCTGCGGCTGCCGCTCCTCCAAGTTGCCCTTCGCTGCACAAAGGACCTCGATCTCATCCGCTGATCGGGATCTTGGGCATGCGCTTCCCAGGCGGCGGGCATGCTGTTTTCCGTGACGGCGACCTCAAAGTCTGCGACATCGGCGGTTGGGGGCGCACCTTGTCACGCCCAATATGTGATACTATCATAAAGAGACTCGAAGGTCCCATCAAGAATAGAACCGCATATTGATACGCTTTTGCAAGGTGGATATAATTACATCAACATTACATAGTAGATGGGATACATACAAAAGGCATACATTGCCACACGAATACAACAACATCTTACAAAAGAGCACCATCTGACTACGGATGAAACACAAACAGAAACTCAAACGACAACCACCCTGCTAGCCCAGGCTGCCGACCTGGAACCATCCCCTGATCGAAGAAGAAGCAGAAGAAGAACTCCAAAACAAGCAAGCATCGCTCTCGCGCCATGATCATCACATAACCTGCACCTGCAACTGTTGTTGTAGAATCTGTGATCCACGAGGACTCAGCAATCCCATTACCATGGGTATCAAGACTAGCAAAGCTTAATGGGTAAGGAAGGGGTAAAGTGGTGAGGTTGCGGCAGCGGCTAAGCATATATGGTGGCTAACATACGCAAATAAGAGCGAGAAGAGAAGCAAAGGAACGGTCGGAAAGCTAGCAATGTCAAGAGGTGATCCTGAACTCCTACTTACGTCAAACATAACCCAAACACCGTGTTCACTTCCCGGACTCCACCGAGAAGAGACCATCAAGCTACACACACAGTTGATGCGTTTTAATTCGAATCTGGTGTCAAGTTATCTACAACCGGACATTAACAAATTCCCATTAGCCACATAACCGTGGGCACGGCTCTCGAAAGTTTATACCCTGCAGGGCTGTCCCAACTTAGCCCATGATAAGCTCTCGCGATCAACAAAGGATATTCCTTCGCCCAGGAAGACCCGATCAGTCTCGGAATCCCGGTTTACAAGACATTTCGACAATGGTAAAACAAGACCAGGAAAGCCGCCCGCTGTGCCGACAAATCCCGATAGGAGCTGCACATATCTCGTTCTCAGGGCACACCGGATGAGCAAGACGTCGGGTTGGCATAGACCTCTGGTTGCCAGGGGCGCCGGACATCGCTTCGGTTTGGACCAAAGACTTGAGAAGCACCGCCCGGGTGCGGGGGAGGGGTAAAATAAAGATGACCCTCGGGATGCGCGACTCCCAAGGGAAAAAAGGCTAGGTGAGGCAAATGGTAAAACCAAGGTTGGGCCTTGCTGGAGGAGTTTTATTCAAAGCGAACTGTCAGGGGGGTCCCATAAATCACCCAACCGCGTAAGGAACGCAAAATCCGGGAACATAATACCAATATGACGGAAACTAGGGCAGCAAGAGTGGAAAAAAACACCAGGCATAAGGCCGAGCCTTCCACCCTTTACCAAGTATATAGATGCATTAATTAAATAAGAGATATTGTGATATCCCAATGTAATCCTGTCCACCATGGAGAAATCTTCAACTTCACCTGCAACTAACATTATAAGAGGGGCTGAGCAAAGCGGTAACATAGCCAAGCAACGGTTTGCTACGAAGGGTGAAAAGGTTAGAGGCTGACATGGCAATTTGGGAGGCTTGATAACAAGAGATAGGTAGCGCGACAAAGCGATAGAACGAAGTAACTAGCATAGCAATGATAGTCATGAGATCCAGGGTGACAGTCATCTTGCCTGAAATCCCGCAAGGAAGAAGAACGAGTCCATGAAGAAGATGAAGCCACGAAGACGAACCAAGTGTAGACGAATGAATCCTCACGATCGCAACGAAACAAGAACTAACGAGAAGGAGCACAACCGGAAAGAAGCAAACATCATGGTAAACAACCATCACATAAACATGGCATGATGCACTATCAAGTATGACGCATGTCCGGTTTAAATAGGCATGGCATGGCAAAGTGCAACAAACAATACTACAAGTTAAGTGGAGCTCAATATGCAACGAGTTGCATATTGACAAAACACCACATTGACACATTTAGTTCTCTCTCGTTTATGTACCCAACAATATTAAATGTTGTTAATCATGGCAAGAGGTGAAGCATAATGAAACTAACTATTTAGGCAAGTTTAAATGAGGCCGGAAGTAAAAAACAACAATACCGGAAAATCCTCATGAGCAATATTCGAATTTGGTATTGTTCTGCCCTACAACATATTTTATTGTTGTTAAACAGGAAAATAAAGTCCACCATGTTAAACTAGGCATTTTCCCACCCCATTTACATATAAAGTTTGTTTAATTCGGGGATACAATTAATTAGTTATGAAATAAATCATTTTAGCATGGCATTTAAGCAAATTTAAACAAACAACATTTTAAACATTTTAAACATGGATGAAAGTGGCATATTATGAAACTAGATGAAATTCCAAGCATTTTACATATATGACATGATCTATTTGGATGCATGGATATTTAGCTATGCACAATTCAAAATGATGGCATTTCTGTAAATATGCATGCAATGGAAAATGATAAAACCACACAGCAGAAAAGAAACACATACGCGGGCCAGAAGCAACATAGTGCAGCGGCCCAGAACTGGAATCGGGCCCAACCGGCTATGGGTGTGTGCGTGCAACAGTAAATGAAAAAAACAGAGCAAAAAAATTGGGGCGCCTGGGTATCGAACCCAGGTCCTCCTGGATGTGCGCACGAGGGAGGAACCAATGGGCTAGGTTAGTGTTTGTGATACAAAGGGGGATCGGCCGCAGATGAACATTGCTCTTATGCGGTTGGGAACAGAAGAACATCAAAACAAACTAATGAAACAAAAGGGGATTGCCTGGGATTCGAACCCCAGACCTACTGGAAAGATGCACACTATGAAGACCACTGGGATACAAGTGGTATGGTGATAAGAGAGGGGCTAGGCGCGACATGAAGAAGTACAAGGGCTTGATCTGGGTGAGCAAAAATTGGTGCAAAAAGATGTTGGCGTGGGGATTTGATCCCTGGTTGTCTGAGGGCAAACCTGCTAGTCTAACCAGTAGCAACAGAAGTGCAACTGAGGTAATTTGCAGACAAACAATAACTAAAACAGCAGCTCGAGCGAACTCGACCGAAAAATAATGTAAACAAGAAGAAAAGAAGCGGGCGCTCGATTTGATCCGAGACCCCTTGTATCGTGAATGCGCTTTAACCGGATGGCTCTTGTGGAACTCGCTAAGATATGCCTTATGGTAGAGATGAATGTCGGCGCTGATCCGACGTAAAAGTAAAACGGAATCGAGAGATGGCTCAGACGCGACGGTGGACATGGCGGCGCCGGAGCCAACACCGGTAGCTGCAGTCGCCCGGCGGGCTGCGGAACATACATGGGTGCGCGCGTGCAGGTGTGGAAGCATGGGTGTACGTGCAGTGCATTTGTGGGTGCAGCAAGGGCGGCCGTGTGCAAGAGTTCAGAGATCACGGCCATGGTTGTTGGCTGGAACAGATAGATTGCAAGGAGGGGGCGTGGGGCTTGCTTGAGCTCGCGAGCGTGTGCTGCGGAGGTGCTGATGCGCAAAGCGAGAGAGGATCCAGAGCGGGGTGAAGCGCGAGGAACCATGGCGACCTCAGAATTACACAACAAAATTCAAAACTCGTCAGAGCACCGAGAACTCGAGGATGGCATGGATCTAGCGACGACTCCGGCGGTCTAATCGCGATGGAAAAGATCAGGGTTGGGGTTGGGTATACCAAGTATACCTGTGACATGAGGATGAGGTCGGGGACATAAATTATCGACGGAGTGGAGGCGAGGAACTCCGGTGGACTTGCTGTCCGTGAAGAAGACGAAGCAGAGGACGAAGAGGACGTCGGGGAAGGCGTCCTCGGGCTCGGATCGGCGTCAGAACGGACTCGGGGAGGCGCTGCGGTGCTCGGGGTCGTCGGAGGGGAGGCCGGCGATGCTCCTACTCCAGTTCTGGGCTCTTGCTTGGGCCGGCCATGGTGGCTGCAGGAGGAGATGGAGTGGGAGGAGCTGCCGTCCCGGTGGCGGCAGCGAGGAAATCGAGAGGAGAAGGGGAAACACTAGGGCGTGGCTGCTGGCTTAAAAGGAGGGGAGAAGACGGCGCGACCTCGGCGTCCGTGAAGCTCACGGCGAAGGCCTGAGTGCTCTGTCTCGAAGCAGAGACGACGACGAACGGGCAGGTGGCCGTGAGAAGAGTTGGGCAGGTGGGCTGCGTGGGAGGTGAGTGGGCTGCTTGGCTGCTGGGTTGTTGCTGCTTGCTATCTCTTCTCGCCTTCTTTTATTTCTTCAACTGAATAAAAGAGCAAAAAGCACAGAGGAAAAAGAGAGGTATGAGGAAGAAATGAATATACCCCTAGAGTCCATGAATTATGTAGTATTTGATAAAATTGAGTTGGGCATTTTTAGAGGTAGAAATATAATCCAAGTTTGAATTAAATTCAAACTTGAGCCATTTTTGAACCCAACCAAAACAACTCCAAAATGGATGAAATTTGATAGAGAGGGTTTAGGCATGGTTTAAGATTAATAGGGAAAGAATGAACATTTATGGAGGAAGGGAAAAGGTTACTTGCAATAAAGGGGGAATTTGAAAGAAGGAAGAAGTGAAATGGTTTGCACTTGGAGAAGGGCATTGGAGAAAAGATGAAGAGACAAACAACCATAGGAGGAAGTGGGGAAGATGGAGAGCACATAACCAACACATCAACATAAAGAATGCAACACACATGATGATCATGATATAATGCAATAAAAAAATGACAAGAGGCACATCCATATCATGTAGAATATGACAAGGTGAGATGAACATGGCAAACAAACAAAGATGGCGCAAAACAATATAATAAAATATGAGCAAGATGCAAGAAGCAAAATATGGCAATGGCACTCATCATGGTCATGGCATCAACATAGAGGAATGAAGGATGCAAAACAATTTATGATAATGCAACAAACATAATAAACACACGGCAACAACTAAAACGAAATAGAAGGCCTCTGGAACATCGGTCTCGGGGCGTTACAACTCTCCTCCACTAACAAGAGATCTCATCCCGAGATCTTAGGAACGAGACGGAAGAGAGAGGAAGAGGTGAAGTAAGAACACAAGAGAGAAGATGAACAAAGTCGAGAGCACTCGGTTAGAAAAGATGAATGGTGAATATGACGAGAATCAACTGCTCATGGAAACAAGATAGACTCTGACACCACTCCGGTTAGAACAAGATAGAAAAGGATTGAATAAAAGAATTTCGGCAACTCTCGGACTGAAAATGGAAGGATTAGAACATGAACTTCATAAGATGGGATGGCACTTGATGAGATGAACAACGCAATGCCTCCGGAAGAATTGAAAGAATTGAATGAAAAGAACTTAGAAGGAAGGATTGAACGGAGTTGTTGAGAAAATCAACAATGAAAAGAATAAGCTCGCTGTGGTCTTGTGGTAACATCTCAAGATCATAAGGTGATAACCGGCCACAAACGGAAATGATTGGATAGCTGAGAAGAACGAAGAAATGCAAAACTCCACTTCCAAAAGAATACGGAGAATTAATTGCACTTCGAAATGCGAGAAGGAAAGATACTTGAGCTCCTTCGATAAGAATCTTGATGAACACTTGAGGAATGAATTAAATCATGACAAGCCACCGAGAAGAACTCCGGTAACAAAAGGATGATGAGATAGAATTGAAGGATGAAAAGAATAAGACTAAAGCCTTGCGATGATTTAGATGGAGGTTTTGACGAAATGGCCGAGGAAATTTGAACTCCGGAAAAGAAAAGATGAAAACACTTGGAACTAGAATTTATTCCTCACGAACAAACTCCGAAGGAAAGGATTACTTGACGACGATGAAATAAGAATAAGAACTACATTATGCTTATCCTCATCAAATTTAATTGATGACAACCGGATTTTAGCATACTACTTATTCTTCTTGAGGGATCGAAAAGAGATATAGTGCCAACTTGAAGAAGTTATTGATGGGACCACCGGTGGGATTGAAAAGAACGAATGGATTAATATGATAACCAAAGAAAAGAATCTTAAGGAACCACCATTAGAATTCGGAAAATGACTGATGAAAGAGACTGAATCACCGGGAAGAATTAGAAGAACCAATATGCTAGAGGGGATTTAGATGCAAAAGAATGAAGAGATAATGAGCTGATTAAAGAACACTTGACCGAAGCACCGGGATAATTGAATAACGGTAGTTGAAATGTGAAGACAAATAATTCTTCTGGAATGATGGCCTCCAGTGAGAAGAAACGGGAAAACAACTTCTGATATACTCCGGATGGGTGAAAAGAATTGCACGACTGGAAACAATTTGATAGGATAACATCGAGCTAGCACCGCGAATCTTCGGGAGAATGGACAAGATTTAGAGGAAAAACTCTTCTTCGGTCTTCAAATGACGACGAGAAACACCACCAAAATTACTGAGATACTCCGGTAGAATGAAAATCAGATAGGTTGAGCCCACAATGAAAAAAATTGAAAGAGATCTTAGAGAAGGCATGTGACTGATGAAATTCATTCTTACGTCACACTTGAAAAGAATTTGAGAATAACCCCGGGAGAATTAGAAGAGTCAGGTAAGATCCTGGGAAAAGACCTGTGGGTTAGGGTCCACTAAAAGAAAACACCGTTGGAAAGGGATGTTGAACAGATAGATGATGCACCGGAACAAAGGAAATATTTGAATGAGGTGATACCCTCGAATTAATTCGAACAAAGACGAATCTCTTGAGATGTCTTGAGCACTCCGAAAAGATAAACTGGCGAGAGGCGAACGAGCAAGGGGAAAACATTTGAGCCGAGGAAAAGAATATGATCAACACCAAAAAACTTAAATTAAATCCACCCAAAAAGAAAAAGAGATGAAGAATGTCAAACGAGACGAGAATTCACCAGTTGAAATGATTGAGGGAAGACTGAAGGGGTTCTGCACGAATGAAATTGATGGTCGAAAGAGATTCATACTCTGGGAAGAAAAAGGGTGGGAGGGCGGGAAAAACAAAGGTAACTTGGAAGGGCGAACCGACGAATAACTCTAAGAGAAAACACCGGTTGAGATCATTGAGGAAAGAAAGCAAAGACTGATACTAGATTATGGACTCCGACTCTAAGAAGAAAAGGGGTGGGCGGGTGGGAAAAAGAAAAGAACTGAGGATTGAACTTGGCAAAGAAGAAGAGGCTTGAGTCAACTTGACGAGAAATGCACCGGATAAAAGAGCTGAGAACCAACGACCGGAAAACCAATTGCGTGATCCTAAAGAAATATTTGAAGGGGAAGAGGAGTAATTCAAAACACCTACGTCAAGATTCCTCACCAGAGCGACGAAGGGTTGAGGAGTAAAAAGAATTCCTACTCTCGGATATAACTAGACTCCGAAAACAGTTTTCTTCTAGACTCAACAACGGCCAACAATCAAGGGGGCTCCTATGGTCGGTCGAGGCTCTGATACCAACTTGTCACGCCCAATATGCGATACTATCCTAAAGAGACTCGAAGGTCCCATCAAGGATAGAACCGCATATTGATACGCTTTTGCAAGGTGGATATCATTACATCAACATTACATAGTAGATGGGGATACATACAAAAGGCATACAATGCCACACGAATACAACAACATCTTACAAAAGAGCACCATCCGACTACGGATGAAACACAAACAGAAACTCAAACGACAACCACCCTGTAGCCCAGGCTGCCGACCTGGAACCTATCCCCTGATCGAAGAAGAAGCAGAAGAAGAACTCCAAAACAAGCAAGCATCGCTCTCGCGCCATGATCATCACCTAACCTGCACTTGCAACTGTTATTGTAGAATCTGTGAGCCACGAGGACTCAGCAATCCCATTACCATGGGTATCAAGACTAGCAAAGCTTAATGGGCAAGGAAGGGGTAAAGTGGTGAGGTTGCGGCAGCGGCTAAGCATATATGGTGGCTAACATACGCAAATAAGAGCGAGAAGAGAAGCAAAAGAATGGTCGGAAAGCTAGCAATGATCAAGAGGTGATCCTGAACTCCTACTTATGTCAAACATAACCCAAAAACCGTGTCCACTTCCCGGACTCCACCGAGAAGAGACCATCACGGCTACACACACAGTTGATGCGTTTTAATTCGAATCTGGCGTCAAGTTATCTACAACCGGACATTAACAAATTCCCATCTGCCACATAACCGCGGGCACGGCTCTCGAAAGTTTATACCCTGCAGGGGTGTCCCAACTTAGCCCATGATAAGCTCTCGCGATCAACGAAGGATATTCCTTCTCCCAGGAAGACCCAATCAGTCTCGAAATCCCGGCTTACAAGACATTTTGACAATGGTAAAACAAGACCAGCAAAGCCGCCCGCTGTGCCGACAAATCCCGATAGGAGCTGCACATATCTCGTTCTCAGAGCACACCGGATGAGCAAGACGTCGGGTTGGCATAGACCATGGTTGCCCAGGGGGCGCCGAACATTGCTCGGTTTGGACCAGCACTTGCGAAGCACCGCCTGGGGGGGTAAAATAAAGATGACCCTCGGGATGCGCGACTCCCAAGGAAAAAAAAGCTAGGTGAGGAAAATGGTAAAACCAAGGTTGGGCCTTGCTGGAGGAGTTTATTCAAACGAACTGTCAAGGGGGTCCCATAAATCACCCAACCACGTAAGGAACGCAAAATCCGGGAACATAATACGGATATGACGGAAACTAGGGCGGCAAGAGTGGAACAAAACACCAGGCATAAGGCCGAGCCTTCCACCCTTTACCAAGTATATAGATGCATTAATTAAATAAGAGATATTGTGATATCCCAACATAATCCTGTCCACCATGGAGAAATCTTCAACTTCACCTGCAACTAACACTATAAGAGGGGCTGAGCAAAGCGGTAACATAGCCAAGCAACGGTTTGCTAGGAAGGGTGAAAAGGTTAGAGGCTGACATGGCAATTTGGGAGGCTTGATCAACAAGAGATAGGTAGCGCGACAAAGCGATAGAACGAAGCAACTAGCATAGCAATGATAGTAGTGAGATCCAGGGTGACGGTCATCTTGCTTGAAATCCCGCAAGGAAGAAGAACGAGTCCATGAAGAAGATGAAGCCGAGAAGACGAACCAAGCGTAGACGAACGAATCCTCACGATCGCAACGAAACAGGAACTAACGAGAAGGAGCACAACCGGAAAGAAGCAAACATCATGGTAAACAACCATCACATAAACATGGCATGATGCACAATCAAGTATGACGCATGTCCGGTTTAAATAGGCATGGCATGGCAAAGTGCAACAAACAATACTACAAGTTAAGTGGAGCTCAATATGCAACGAGTTGCATATTGACAAAACACCACATTGACACATTTAGTTCTCTCCCGTTTATGTACCCAACAATATTAAATGTTGTTAATCATGGCAAGAGGTGAAGCATAATGAAACTAACTTTTTAGGCAAGTTTAAATGAGGCCGGAAGTAATAAACAACAATTCCGGAAAATCCTCATGAGCAATATTCGAATTTGGTACTGTTCTGCCCTAAAACATATTTTATTGTTGTTAAACAGGAAAATAAAGTCCACCATGTTAAACTAGGCATTTTCCCACCCCATTTACATATAAAGTTTGTTTAATTCGGGGATACGGTTAATTAGTTATGAAATAAATCATTTTAGCATGGCATTTAAGCAAATTTAAACAAACAATATTTTAAACATTTTAAACATGGATGAAAGTGGCATATTATGAAACTAGATGAAATTCCAAGCATTTTACATATATGACATGATCTATTTGGATGCATGGATATTTAGCTATGCACAATTCAAAATGATGGCATTTCTGTAAATATGCATGCAATGGAAAATGCTAAAAGCAGACAGCAGAAAAAAAACACATACACGGGCCAGAAGCAACATAGTGCAGCGGCCCAGAACAGGAATCGGGCCCAACCGGCTATGGGTGTGTGTGTGCAACAGTAAAGGAAAAAAACAAAGCAAAAAAATTGGGGCGTCTAGGTATCGAACCCAGGTCCTCCTGGATGTGTGCACGAGGGAGGAACCAATGGGCTAGGTTAGTGTTTGTGATACAAAGGGGGATCGGCCGCAGATGAACATTGCTCTTACGCGGCTAGGAACAGAAGAACATCAAAACAAACTAATGAAACAACAAAAGGGGGTTGCTTGGGATTCGAACCCCAGACCTACTGGAAAGATGCACACTATGAAGACCACTGGGATACAAGTGGTATGGTGATAAGAGAGGGGCTAGGCGCGACATGAAGAAGTACAAGGGCTTGATCTGGGTGAGCCAAAAGTGGTGCAAAAAGTTGTTGGCGTGGGGATTTGATCCCTGGTTGTCTGAGTGCAAACTTGCTAGTCTAACCAGTAGCAACAGAAGTGCAACTGAGATAATTTGCAGACCAACACTAACTGAAACGACAGTTCGAGCGAACCTGACTGGAAAAGTAACAGAAACAAGAAGAAAAGAAGCAGGGGCGCCTGGGATTTGATCCCGAGACCCCTTGTATACGTGAATGCGCTGTTAACCAGATGGGCTACCGTGGAACTCTGCTAAGATATGCCTTATGGTAGAGATGAATGTCCTGGCGTTGATCTGACGAAACAAAAAACAGAATCAGAGATGGCTCGTACGCACGGTGGACATGGCCGGCGCCGGGAGCCAACACCAGCGGCTGCAGGTCGCCGGCGGGGCTGCGGGAACATACATGGGTGCGCGCGTGCAGGTGTGGAAGCGAGGGTGTACGTGCATTGCATTTGTGGGTGCAGCAAGGGGCGGCCGTGTGCAAGAGTTCAGAGATCACGGCCATGGTTGTTGGCTGGAACAGATAGATTGCAAGGAGGGTGCGTGGGGCTTGCTTGAGCTCGCGAGCGTGTGCTGCGGAGGTGCTGATGCGTGTGCGAGAGAGGATCCAGAGCGGGGGTGAAGCGCGAGGAACCGCGACGACTACTGTAACTACACAACAAAATTCAAAACTCGTCGGAGCACCGAGAACACGAGGATGGCATGGATCTAGCGACGACTCCGGCGGTCTAATCGCGATGGAAAAGATCAGGGTTGGGGTTGGGTATACCTATGTAACACCCCAAATGTAACTTTCCATATTTGTAACTCCAACTCTTGCCATTTTCGGCTATGTGCTATGGTATTCCCTCCGGGGTTGGGTTTCGTCTTTCGTTTTGCATTTTGTTCATGTCATGCATTTCATATCATGTCATCATGTGCATCTCATTTGCATACGTGTTCGTCTCATGCATCCGAGCATTTTTCCCGTTGTCCGTTTTGCATTCCGACGCTCCCACATGCACCGACGCACCCCTCTTGTATCTTTTCGTGAGCTGGTGTTAAACATTCTCGGAATGGACCGAGGCTTGCCAAGTGGCCTTGGTACACCACCGATAGACCACCTGTCAAGTTTCGTGCCATTTGGAGTTCGTTTGATACTCCAACGGTTAACCGCATAACCGCAAATGCCTCTTTTGGGTTGCAGCCCAACACCCCTCCAAAACAGCCCCAAAACCCATCTAAGTCACTTCCATGCTCTCCGTCATCGGATCACGATCGTGTGGGCGAAAACCGCACTCCATTTGGAGCCTCCTAGCTCCCTCTACCTATAAAAACACACCCCCCTTCGAAATCATGGGCAAAACCCTAGTCTTCCCCTTCCTCCGCGCGCCGGACACGTCCGCCCGCAGCCGGACGCATCCACCCTCCACCGCCCGCCAACAAGACGCCGCCCGTGGCGCCGCCATCACAGACCGCCGCCTGCCCACCCGAGCCAGGTCGGGCCCCGAGGCCGTCGCCGCCCGCGCGCGCGCGCGCGCTCGCCTCCGCCTCGTCGCGCGGATCCTGCGCCGCCGCGCCAGATCTCCGCCGCCTCCGCCTCGCGCCGCCCGCCGCCACCTGCCGCCCGATCGCCGCACCTCGCTGCCCTCGTTAAGCGCCGCCGCCTCGTCGCTGTCGGCCGCCGCCGTCCCAGCCGCCGCCTCCGCCCGAACGCGCCCCGGCCGGCCCCGACCTCTTCTCTGGCCTCCTCCCGGCCCTGCTCCGGTGAGGTTCCGGCCTTCCTTGGTCAACGCGCCCGGATCCACATCCAGATCTGGAAGAACCTAGGTTGACCTCGTTTTTTTGCTAAGTCTGCATTATTTTTAGCCATGTTCATCGCATCATAACTCCGTCATCGTAGCTCCGTTTCACGCGCATGATATACCAGAATGTTCATCAAGATGTGATCTTCATTTTGTTCCATTGGTCCATGTTCATTTGAGGTCATCTCGATGCCCAACACTCTGATGCAAGAGTGCTATATAATGTTAGTTTCTGATTCTTAACAGAATGTGTGCATTTGTCATTTTTTGCTACATTCATTGTGTGCATCTTATGGGCATGAGCTCTACAGGTATTTTGTTCTATGCCATGCCATATTTACAAAGGAGCTTGCCATGTATTTTTGTGATCAATGTGGTGACTAGCAAAAGCATGCTAACTAGGCTTCATGATGTTGCTAATTTTAGTCCCTGTTCTGCTGTTATTTTGATGCCATGTAAACTTGATGCTACAGAGGGATCCATGCATATTTTGAGACACTTCATTAAGGATGTTTTGAACATATGGATATTCTCTATCCATTCATGCCCATGTTTGCAATTATGGAGTAGTCTAGCATGTCATTTTCTAGCTCTACGTTTGCTAAGATATTCAAATTTGCCAAGGTTGTTGTAGTTGATCCTTGCATGCTATGATCTTGTTCTTGCCATGTTTAGTTTCATAAACAAGTATTATTGCTGGTGCTATGCCTATCTTGTCATGCAATGACTTTTGGTGAGTGAATCGAGCTCGCAAATATGCCTTCGTAATGCTGTTAATGCCATGCTCTGTTTCCTGAATCTGTTAACGAAACTTGCTATGTTTGCATGGGTGCAATCATATCTTCTGATCCTATTTGGCTCATGGTCAGTAAGGGACTATTGTTCTATGCTTTGAGTAGAATCATTCCATGTCTTGTTTTGATATTATAAGTTCCTGTAGCTTGTTGATTGCTTGCTCGGAACATTGCTACCTGATGCTGTTTATGCCATGTCCAAGCTGATATCTTTTGCACTGTTGCCATGCTTGTTTGAACCTGTTATGGTGTGATTTAGCCGTAGCTCAGTGTTCCTATTTTGTCAAGCATCTCCTGTAGATCACTGCCATATGCTTTGTTTTTATGTTGGGGTGCTGTAGCATAGTTTCTTGATGTATTCTAAGTGCTATCATGCTGTTAACCGCAGATTTGTGTCATTCTTGTTTTGCTTGCCATTTGCAAACCGTGCATCCGATTCTGGTGATCTTTATATCGATTTCAACCGAAATCATCTCATCTTTCCAGTGGCATACTTGGTTTGCCAAGTTGATGCTTTGATCATCATTTTCTTTCCGGAGCACGCATACGCATTGCATATCACATCTCGCATATCATGCCATGTATTGCATCATGTTGCTTGTGCATTGCACCATGATTTGTTGTGGTTCCATTGCTTGTGTTCTTGCTTTGGGTAGAGCCAGGAGACGAGTACGTGCACGAGGAACCTATTGAGTACGCTAACGAGGATCAAGCTTTCGACAACTCTGAGAACTTAGCAGGCAAGATGACCATACCCTCGATATCACTTCTATCTTTGCTTTGCTAGTTGCTCGCTCTATCGCTGTGTTAGCTCTACCTACCACTTGTTTATCATGCCTCCCATATTGCCATGTCAAGCCTCTAACCATCCTTTCCTAGCAAACCGTTGTTTGGCTATGTCACCGCTTTTGCTCAGCCCCTCTTATAGCGTTGCTAGTTGCAGGTGAAGATGAAGTTGGTTCCTTGTTGGGACATGGATATTTTGGGATATCACAATATCTCTTATTTAATTGATGCATCTATATACTTGGTAAAGGGTGGAAGGCTCAGCCTTATGCCTGGTGTTTTGTTCCACTCTTGCCACCCTAGTTTCCGTCATACCGGTGTTATGTTCCTTGATTTTGCGTTCCTTACGCGGTTGGGTGATTTATGGGACCCCCTTGACAGTTCGCTTTGAATAAAACTCCTCCAGCAAGGCCCAAACTTGGTTTTACCATTTGCCACCTAAGCCTTTTTCCCTTGGGTTTTCGCGAGCCCGAGGGTCATCTTTGTTTACCCCCCCGGGCCAGCGCTCCTTCGAGTGTTGGTCCAACTTGAGCGATGTCCGGCGCCCCTTGGGCAACCAGGGTCTATGCCAACTCGACGTCTGGCTCATCCGGTGTGCCCTGAGAATGAGATATGTGCAGCTCCTATCGGGATTTGTCGGCACTTCGGGCGGCTTTGCTGGTCTTGTTTTACCATTGTCGAAATGTCTTGCGAACCGGGATTCCGAGACTGATCGGGTCTTCCCGGGAGAAGGTATATCCTTCGTTGACCGTGAGAGCTTGTGATGGGCTAAGTTGGGACACCCCTGTAGGGTATTATCTTTTGAAAGCCGTGCCCGCGGTTATGAGGCAGATGGGAATTTGTTAATGTCCGATTGTAGAGAACTTGACACTTGACTTAATTAAAATGCATCAACCGCGTGTGTAGCCGTGATGGTCTCTTCTCGGCGGAGTCCGGGAAGTGAACACGGTTTGAGTTATGTATGACCGTAAGTAGTTTCAGGATCACTTCTTGATCGCTTCTAGCTTCTCAACCGATGCGTTGCTTCTCTTCTCGCTCTCACTTGCGTATGTTAGCCACCATATATGCTTAGTGCTTGTTGCAGCTCCACCATTTTACCCCCTTTCCTATCTACAAGCTTAAATAGTCTTGATCTCGCGGGTGTGAGATTGCTGAGTCCCCGTGGCTCAAAGATTCTACCAAAACAGATGCAGGTGCCGAGGATACCAGTGCAAGTGGCGCAACCAAGCTTAAGTGGGAGTTTGATGAGGTCCTTGGTCGTTACTATGTTTCGTTTCCAGATGATCAGTAGCGGAGCCCAGTCGGGACGATCGGGGATCTAGCATTTGGGGTTGTCTTCCTTTCATTTGGATTTGACCGTAGCCAGTCTATGAGTGTATTTTGAATGATGTATGATTTATTTATGTATTGTGTGAAGTGGCGATTGTAAGCCAACTCTCTTTATCCCATTCTTGTTCGTTACATGGGATTGTGTGAAGATGACTCTTCTTGCAACAAAACCACCATGCGGTTATGCCTCTAAGTCATGCTTTGACACGTGGGAGATATAGCCGCATCGTGGGCGTTACAACCTAGTATACCTGTGACATGAGGATGAGGTCGGGGACATAAATTATTGACGGAGAGGAGGCGAGGAACTCCGGTGGACTTGCTGTCCGTGAAGAATATGAAGCAGAGGACGAAGAGGATGTCGGGGAAGGGGTCCTCGGGCTCGGATCGGCGTCAGAATGGACTCGGGGAGGCGCTGTGGTGCTCAGGGTCGTCGGAGGGGAGGCCGGCGATGCTCCTACTCCGGTTCTGGGCTCTTGCTTGGGCCGGCCATGGTGGCTGCAGGGAGGAGATGGAGCGGGAGGAGCTGCCCTCTGGGTGGCAGGCGAGGAAATCGAGAGGAGAAGGGGAAACCCTAGGGCATGGCTGCTGGCTTCAAATGAGGGAGAAGACGGCGTGACCTCGGCGTCCGTGAAGCTCACGGCCTTGGCCTTGGCTCTGTCTCTCAAACAGAGACGGCGACGAACGGGCAGGTGGCCGTGAGCGAGTTGGGCAGGTGGGCTGCGTGGGAGGTGAGTGAGCTGCAGGTTCTTTGGGTTGTTGGTGCCCCTCATACGCCTTCTTTTATTTCTTCAACGAGAATAAAAGAGCGAAAAGCACAGAGGAAAAAGAGTGGTATGAGGAAGAAATGAATATACCCCTAGAGTCCATGAATTATGTAGTATTTGATAAAATTGAGTTGGGCATTTTTAGAGGTAGAAAAATAATCCAAGTTTGAATTAAATTCAAACTTGAGCCATTTTTGAACCCAACCTAAACAACTCCAAAATGGATGAAATTTGATAGAGAGGGTTTAGGCATGGTTTAAGATTAATAGGGAAAGAATGAACATTTATGGAGGAAGGGAAAAGGTCACTTGCAATAAAGGGGGAATTTGAAAGAAGGAAGAAGTGAAATGGTTTGCACTTGGAGAAGGGCATTGGAGAAAAGATGAAGAGACAAACAACCATAGGAGGAAGTGGGGAAGATGGAGAGCACATAACCAACACATCAACATAAAGAATGCAACACACATGATGATCATGATATAATGCAATAAAAAAATGACAAGAGGCACATCCATATCATGTAGCATATAACAAGGTGAGATGAACATGGCAAACAAACAAAGATGGCGCAAAACAATATAATAAAATATGAACAAGATGCAAGAAGCAAAATATGGCAATGGCACTCATCATGGTCATGGCATCAACATAGAGGAATGAAGGATGCAAAACAATTTATGATAATGCAACAAACATAATAAACACACGGCCACAACTAAAACAAAATAGAAGGCCTCTAGAACATCGGTCTCGGGGCGTTACACCCCTCCTCGTCATTCTCCATCGCAAGCCCTCCACTCTTTCCTGTGTGGTGCAAACCAATAGCCGTCCTGCAGGGAGAAGGCATGGTGTCACCGATAGCAGCGCACCACGTAGCACCACTATATTCCGCCATCCGTCGCCGCGAGGGCGCCTCTGCTGGTCACTCTTGCGACCACTTCCATGTGGCCATACACATGCACTCCTTTTGTCCAGGTGGTGTCCATGGGATCCAGGTGGCTGTACACGTGCACGTCCGACGTGCGGATGGTGTTCACTTTTTGTTAAGGGGTCCAAAATAAAGCATACCAGTCCATTTCAGGTTGAGAATAATAAAACAAGCCGAGATGTAAAAGGCTTGTTTTTAGGTGTTAGGTTTGTGTTGCGTCGAGTCATGGTCATAAGTTGGTTAGGCTGCAGCTCGAGGACAAGCTGCATGTCCAGGTGGGGTGTAGTGTTAGAGTACGTAATGGGCCTAATGGGCCCGTTAGTCTTAGAGTTAATTAGAGATAAGGGTCGCTTGCTTAGGGGTCAAGTAAGCCTTGCTTGGGAGTCAAGTAAACTTCTCTATATAAAGAGAGGAGATGTATCAATCTAATCAAGCAAGAATTAAGAAGGAAATCCCTTCCCTCTTGCTCGGCCGTGGGCAAAAAGGCCTCCAGCCGGCCCTCTCGTGCCCTCCTTCTAGCACCGCCATAACAACAACATCGTAATTGGTGGAGAAACAAGTGAACAACCATTTTCTAGTTGCTAGCCCTTAAGTTCTAAAAGAAGTAGTAGTAAAACTGAAATGGATAACCCACAACGTTTTTCTGTCCAAAATGCAGAAGGATGGTATGGCAATCAAAAATAAACATAAGAATGTCAAATCAAAAGATATCAATATCACAGCAGGATATGCGTCAAGATCATCATCACCAGCTAAAAATGAAACAGATTGAAACTTTTTCCTGTCAGAAACTTTTCCACTGCCTGCAGCAAAGTCCACATGTCATTGATCAACAAAGAAGTGTCCATGAGCGATACAGGCTAAAATATTTAAGTTTATTCATGAACCTGTTGGAAATATGAGCAAATTACTACGAGATTTAATCCGCATAAACAGAAGATAAATCATGACTACAGTAGCAGAGATTGAACTAATCATGCGAACTAGCATAGCAGATGAACAGATCACATCTAGGGCACATACTAGAAACATGAATTCTACCACAATCTTGAACAGGAAAGATAGATTCATGTACGGTGCAGCGGGAGCAGCACAGCCGGCGTTGACGTTGTCGCCCATGTCGTCGAGGATGAGGTTGCCGAGGTCGGGGAAGAAGTCGTCATTCGCGAAGTCGTCACTGCCAGCAGTCGCGCGAGTGCGCTCCCCAAAAACCTGATCTCCCCTCTCCCTTACAGGATCATGAGAGGCGGGGTTCCAGAGGCCTGCTGTCCCTTCTCCCAGTGCACGCCGAAAGGAGGGATGGAGAAGACTTGCTTGGCGGCTCAATGATCTGGAGCGGTGGTGAGAAACCATACGAAGCGGCGACGGCTAGGGTAGATGTCTGCCTGACTATATAGTGCGGGTCGGGTAGGTCGTGGGAGTAAACCCCACGCCCGAGTCGTCACAATCCAAAAGAATCGGAAACTGTTCAGTAATTAACGCGTCCGTTAATTATTAATTAATGACTCATTAATTTTCCCGAGAAGCAAAAATACAGACAACGTGCATAGCTCTATCCTTGGCTCGGCTCAATCCCGCAACCCGCGGCGCGTCGTGACGAGGCGAGGCGAGGCGTGGCGTGGTGAGGCGAGCGAGGAGGAGGAGCACGCGTGTAGGTCTCCTCTTCTCATGCTCATACAAGTGGTAGAAGAGCTCAGCTTATAAAGAGGTGGGACTTAAATTTAGCCTCACTCACTCCACTCACATGTGTGCATGAATGGGCCAAGAGAATTTCAGAATTTTAGTTGGGCTTTGGGCCAAAAGCCCACTAGCAAATTCCAACAATCCCCCACAAAGTCTCATTGGCACATTTCACCATTTGTTTCCAAAACATTGTTTATATACCGGTGCTTAGTGGAGACTGTGAAGTTGAACTTCCACTTAGAGATTTATGCTACACTAGATCACAAGTTTAATAGTGGACTATGCCTTGAACTACAAGTTTTCTGCGAGACTAGTTTCACACAAATTCTTTACCGATACTTGGCTGCCGCAAGGCTTCCCCACGGGTGGAGCGTATACGTCATACTCCAGGGCCTTTCATGAATTTATTAGAGAGCACCCACTTCTCACAGATTGCGACGTTAACAGTCAAATTCATATAGGTGTGTTCCTCAGGAGATGCTCTGCAGGACAACATCTCTGCTTACTCAAGTAAGCCAATTGGGACACATTAAGATAGATATCAACCTGCCATGCAGATCAGGAGAGTATTGCATCTTCACGGAGTGGGATAATTAAAATAAGGATACTCTCCTCTCAGCTGACCAACAGCTTGTCTCCCACTTCTACTTCACGGGATCTCCGATCACATAGAGTGGGTTACCACTATGGACAACTCATGCGGTGGGTCTCAAACCCATCTCCATCGATGCATTATCTATCACATTACGTGATAGACCCTTTGTGAAGGATCTCGCTAAGTTTTTGACGTTTGGATATAATCCAACGTAATAACTCCGAGTTCCTCGGTTTCGACAGATTTTAATCTCCTCTTCACATGCCTTGAGGACTTCATATTGTCCTTAGAACTGCTTATCTTGACGATCACAGTTTGATTATCACGATTCATCAGGATAGGGGTATTGGTTTTTCAACCATAGGTAAGTCCATCAATAGCTCATGAATCCACTCGCTTCAACAAATGGCGTGTCTAATCTTTGTGAGTTCTGCTTCCATAGTTGACCTTGTTAAGATGGTCTTCTTGCAAGACTTCTAGGAAACAGCGCCACCACCAAGTGTAAAAACATAACCACTTGTTGCATTAATCTCATCAGCATCAGATATCCAGTTCGAGTCACTATAACCCTCCAGTACCCTTGGATACCTGGTGTAGTGAATCCCATAGCTCGCAGTGCCCTTCAAGTAGCGCATAACTCTCTCAAGAGCACGCCAATGATCATCTCCCGGTTTTGACACAAACCGACTCAACTTGCTCACAGCAAAAGAGATGTCAAGCCTTGTGGCACTCGCCAAATACATAAGCGAGCCAATAATCTGAGAATACCTCAGTTGATCTATAGCAATCCATCGATTCTTTTGAAGCAACACACTAGCATCATATGGAGTTGGAGAAGGCGTGCAGTCGCTATACCCAAAACGACTCAAGACCTTTTCCACATAGTGAGACTGAAGCAGTGTGATCCCACCATTCTCATCTCTCAACAGCTTGATGTTTAAGATAACATCAGCTACTCCTAGATCCTTCATCTCAAAACAACGAGATAAGAAATCCTTAACCTCCTTGATTAAATCAAGTTTGGTTCCAAAGATCAATATGTCGTCGACATACAGACAAAGAATAACTCCTTCGCCCCCACCATGGCGATAGTACACACACTTTTCACCATCATTTACTACAAAGCCGGTAGCAGTTAATGTTCTTTTGAACTTCTCATGCCACTCCTTAGGAGCTTGTTTATGGCCATATAAAGACTTTAATAACTTGCACACCTTTCCTTCTTGACCAGGTACTACAAAACCATCTGGATGATCCATGTAAATTTCCTCCTTCAACTCTCCATTGAGGAAAGCCGTCTTAACGTCCATTTGATGATTGAGAAGACCATGTGAGGCAGCCAGTGATAGTAGCAACCGAATTGTGGTCAGTCTAGCCACGGGTGAGTAAGTATCAAAGAAGTCTTCACCTTCTTTCTGGGTATAACCCTTAGCGACAAGCCGTGCCTTGTACTTTTCAATCGTACCATCAGGTCTAAGCTTCTTCTTGAACACCCACTTACATCCTACAGGTTTGCACCCATAAGGACGGTCAAGTGATCTCCCGAGTTCCGTTAGATAAGATGGAATCCATCTCGCTTCTTAACAGCTTCCTTCCGAAGAGTCAACATCTGGAGATGCATAGGCTTCTGAAATAGTCTTGGGTGTGTCATCCACAAGGTACACAATGAAATCATCACCAAAGGACTTTGCAGTCCTCTGTCTCTTACTCCTTATAGGAGTTTCATTGTCACCCTCAACAGGATTCTCAACGTGTTCCATCGCAATGGTGGGTTCAGGAATTACAGTGAGTTCCTCACTAGATGGAATAGGTATCTCCTGATTTGATGAACTTGACATATCCTTCATAGGAAATATGTCCTCAATGAAAGTTGCATCATTAGACTCCATAAATGTACCAACATGCATGTCGGATACCTCAGATTTTATTATCAAAAATCTATAGCCAATGCTATGAAAAGCATATCCCAGAAGAACACAATCCACGGTTTTTGGTCCAAGCTTACGCTTCTTGGGAATTGGTATATTGACTTTCGCCAAACAACCCCAAGAACGTAGGTAAGAGAGTTTCAACCTTTTGCTTTCCCATTCCTCAATTGGAGTCATGGTCTTATGCTTTGTGGGAACTCGGTTTAGGACATGACACGCGGTCATTAGCGCCTCCCCCCACCATTCCTTGGAAAGACCCGATGTGTCTAACATGGCGTTAACCAAATCAGTTAGAGTTCGGTTCTTTCTTTCGGCCACCCCATTAGACTGAGGTGAGTAGGGAGGCGTCCTCTCATGGATTATACCATGTTCCGCACAAAACATATCAAATTCATTGGAAAAATACTCTCCACCACGATCGGACCTAAGACGTTTAATTTTTCGATCAAGTTGGTTCTCTGCCTCAGCTTTATAGTTTTTGAAGAAAGTTAAAGCCTCGTCTTTTGATTCCAGAAGATACACATAACAATATCTAGTGGAGTCATCAATCAACGTCATGAAATATCTCTTTCCACCTTCTGTCAACACGCCATTCATCTCACAAAGATCAGAATGTATAAGCTCTAGTGGCGCCAAGTCTCTTGCCTCTGCAGTCTTATGGGACTTGCGAGGTTGTTTAGCTTGCACGCATACTTGGCACTTAGAGCCTTTGACAGTAGAGATTTTCGGAATTAAATTCATATTGGCTAGCCGCGTCATGCAACCAAAGTTAATATGAAAAAGTCGTGAATGCCAAATATCCAACTCATTATTGTGGCAAACATTATTAATAACTTTAGTGCAAATATCTGACAAAGATAGGCGGAACAAGCCTCCACACTCATAGCCTTTTCCAACAAATTGTCCACACTTGGAAATTACAACTTTATTGGACTCAAAAACCAACTTAAAACCATCTCGACTTAAACGGGAACCGCTAACGAGATTTTTATTGATGGACGACACATGATGAACGTTCTTCAGACGCACGGTCTTCCCCGAAGTAAACTTCAGATCGACCGTACCAACACCTCGAACGATGGCATGTGACCCGTTCCCCATCAAGACAAGAGAAGTCCCGTGGCCTGGTAAGAAGAAAACATGGGGCGTCAAGACAAACATGTACATTGGCACCGTGTCAATGAACCAATCGGGATTGAAATACTGAAGGGATGGTAGGAAAAATACCGTACCCTAATTCCTTCATATCAGTATCACCGATGACAACAGTAGCGGACTTGTCACCCTTCTCATGTTTGCGCTCCTCAAAGCGGTTAGGACACTTCGGAGCCCAGTGATTAGGATCACCGCAGACATGGCAAAGTCCCTTCCCCTTCTTATGAGAATTCTTCTTGAAGTTGGTAGAATGTGATGGCTTGTTCTTTGTATCAAACTTGCCTTTCCCCTCAGTTTTGTTCTTGTTGTTTTTGAACTTATTGGGCTGGAAGTTCTTCTTCTGTACCATGTGGGCACTATAAGCTCCCTCGGCAACTCGAGCACGTGTGTCCTTTGCTCTCGCCTTCTCTTCAGCATCAAGAGTACCAATGAGATCCACAACGGAAAACTCCTGTCTCTTGTGTTTCAGGGAAGTAGCAAAATTGTTCCACGAAGGTGGAAGCTTGGCAATAATGCCTCCGGCAACAAGTTTGTCCGGCAACACACGCTTGAAGTGCTTAAGTTCTTTCGCGAGCGACTGTATCTCATGAGCCTGTTGTACAACAGAGCGCTCATCAGTCATCTTGTAGTCATAGAATTGCTCCATGACGTACAACTCGCTACCGGCGTCCGAGGCACCAAACTTGGCCTCGAGCGCAGCCCACATGTCCTTGCCATTGTCAAACAACATATACGAATCCACAATGGAATCATCAAGAACACCCAGAAGAGCGCCTTTAAAGAGAGTATCGATCTTCTCAAAAGCTTCCAGCTGTGATGGATTAAGATCGCCCGCAGGCTTGCCCTTAGTGGCGTCATAGCAGCCCATGGTCTGCGAAACCAGTAGACTGCTCTCGTGCGCCACCTCTTATATTGCACCCCCTTAAAGGCAGGCGGCTTCAGATGCACAGCAAAACCACTCGGGGTAAATTGCCTATAATCAGGTTTTTGGATTGTTGGATATATGAGCGAATTACTACGAGATTTAATCTGAATAAACAGAAGATAAATCATGACTACAGTAGCAGATATTGAACTAATCACGCGAACTAGCATAGCAGATGAACAGAGCACATCTAGGGCACATACTAGAAACATGAATTCTACCACGATCTTGAACAGGAAAGATAGATTCACGTACGGTGCAGCGGGAGCAGCACCGCCGGCGTTGACGTTGTCGCCCATGTCGTCGAGGATGAGGTTGCCGAGGTCGGGGAAGAAGTCATCGTTCACGAAGTCGTCGCTGCCAGCAGTCGCGTGAGTGCGCTCCCCAAAAAGCTGATCACCCCTCTCCCATACAGGATCACGAGAGGCGGGGTTCCGGAGGCCTTCTGTCCCTTCTCCCAGTGCACGCCGAAAGGAGGGATGGAGAAGACTTGCTTGGCGGCTCAATGATCTGGAGCGGTGGTGAGAAACCATACGAAGCAGCGGCGGCTAGGGTAGACGTCTGCCTGACTATATAGTGCGGGTCGGGTAGGTCGTGGGAGTAAACCCCACTAATTAACGCGGCCGTTAATTATTAATTAATGGACAACATGCATAGCTCTGTCCTCGGCTCGGCTCAATCCCGCAACCCGCGTCGTGTCGCGTCGCGTCGTGATGAGGCGAGGCGAGGAGGAGGAGGAGCGCGCGTGTAGGTCTCCTCTTCTCATGCTCATACAAGTGGTAGAAGAGCTCACCTTATAAAGAGGTGCAACTCTCTCTCAACTTATGAGGTGGGACTAAACTTTAGCCTCACTTACTCCACTCACATGTGTGCATGAATGGGCCAAGAGAATTTCAGAATTTTAGTTGGGCTTTGGGCCAAAAGCCCACTAGAAAATTCCAACAGAACCATATATCAAAATATTGGAACGGCCTGCATTGGAATGCTTCTGTCCATTTCTTCTTTCTTGAACAGTCAAAACTTCGAAAGCACGGAAAAAACAACAAAGAGATAACAGAGATAGGAATGTTACCTGCTCAAACAAAAAAGACAGGCGGTACACAAATCGTTACTGAACCAACCAAAGCCGGTTCCCCTTCCCAGCGCCAGCTCCTTACCATGGTCGCAAACTCTTGGTAGGCATGTGCATCATTTATTTAAATAGAAGGACTATTTTCTCCTCTACTGATTTGATGTAAGTATGTCCCTCAACACAAAGGAGTGTGTAGCAAGGGAATTGCAAAAGAAATGGTGTCATGATTCATATTGCTGTCCAAAATCCACAACATGTGGTCGTCACCCATGCACTCGAAACCGGCAATGCAGATGGGCGAGTACCTTGATGGAGGCCATGTGAGTACCTCGGATTGGTTGTCGGGGATGGGTTCCTCGTCGAGATCGGATCGAGATTAAGGACAGTGGTGCCGACTGCAGCAAGAGGCGAGGAGTGTGGTGGCTTAACGACTGGAGACCATGGGATGGGTGGGGGCGAACGTGAGGATGAGTACTAGTGAAACTCAGGTGGCACCCTTACATCAAATCGCGAGCGGTAGCAGTGCCTCCGCAGCTCCGCGACATCGGCAGCGAGTGAGAAGGGAAGATGGATCCCTCCTTGGTGCATGATGCTCGGCTCGCTGGGAAGGCGCCGGCGCCCGCACGGCGGTGCAGGAGAAGCACAGGGGAGGGTGATCTGGCGGTGGAGGCGTGGGGAGGTTCTGTTTGAAGACGTGGCCACATGGGGAGGTTCTGTTCAGAGGCATGGGGAGATTGTGTGATGATGTGAGTTATATCTATCTATATCTACTAGCAAAAATGCCAGTGCGTTGCAATAGGAGAAAAAAAACTAAAACGACACAACGTGCAAGGCGCGAAAATCAGGCTTGAAGGTACATATACTCTTATGTCAAATGTGTACCAAATCTCATGCACAACAGACAACATTGTCTTCTTCTCTATCATCATTGTCCCAGCTCACGAATTACACAGTTTACTTGATGCATGGTACAATCTCATTGTAATTTCTGTATTTTTGCTAGCCAATGATCAATAATATGGTCAATTGCAGGAAGCAATGCCTCTGTGGCAATAGATCATCTGCCTCTTTCTCTTGTTCTAATGCTGATGGTGGGACATAGCTATCCGGAAAGGGTGGAGGGGAGGGCAAACGGCAACTGCGAAGAAATATATCAGAAGTTTAAGAGTAAATAGCAAATGGTTGACAAGGTAGTTTGATGAATACATTTCCGAGTACAATATAGCAGCAGAACTTTGGAAACATTGTTACTCCCATTCTTGGGACCAAGGAGTGGTCAGGACATCTCATGTGCCCCCATCTTCCTTTTGTCTGATGGCTGCCATTATGTATCGAGATAAGTAAAAGGAAATACATTTTTCTATCTAAAGTAGGAATTTTTTGCTAAAAAAACTACACTACCTCCGTTGCACCTTGCAAAGACACATGAGGATGATCAATTCGTTTCAACTCCTTCAAGACAGTTATTTCCTAATGTCACATTGATTCAGGAGCTGTCCCATCAGACTATGTTGACTCTGTAAACAACACAAACAAATATTCCATTATGCTAGTACTTTTGCTTGGCAAATCGCAGTAAATAAAAAAATGTAAAATAAACAGAAGCAATGAAGTACAACAACAGCAAGCTATCAATTTCGTGCAAGTGATCTTGCATGACCGATGCCAACTATCATTATTACAGATTATTAGAATGCCGAGGTAAGGAGTAGTTTAACCACCAAATTGTACTATGTTATTTTGTTCCACACAGTGTGTCAGTTCACATGGACTCAAGCTTATATGTGGTAACTTCCAATCGATAAACAAAACATGTATATTTAAACAGTTAAGTAAGCATATAAATTCCAATATCAAAGAAAGAGGAGTAAATATAAGAAAACTTGTGAGCAAAAAACCCATGAAACTATATTCAACTTCATGCTTGAATCCTTGGTCTTAGAAAACCGTAAAATTGCCTACATATGATTTTCTAACCGCGGACCCATAATTTTGCAAATTTGACCTACACGTACATCTCAAATCTTCATTCTAATCCTAATAAACGACTGCCACACACTAATCAGTGCTCATAGCGGTTGGCAGACCATTTTATATAAACCAGATCCACCACAATTCTGGGAATCATGTTTTGTAGCAGGATTTCTAACATTAGTAGGTTATGGAGAATATCATTGCCATTTAATCAAGGCTAGAATCTGAAGCTTGACGGAAGAACATAGCAGAAATGAACTACTTTTGCAGGGTATAACAGAAATGAACTTGACTAAGTAAATAAATCAACAACTCATTTGCTTGTAAGTACCCAGATTTTAATATTAACAAAATCTAAACCCCAAGCCCAGTGATACTGACATCAGAGTAAGAAATCCTTAGGGAGAAAGGTAAATTGGCTACTTGAAATGTCGTGGTGGAGGTCGTGGTGGAGGTGATGTTTCCCGTATGCTCTAGCATCCCCAGATCGACGCAACCCCGAATAGAATGCCGCTGCCGTCCGTCCCGCCTCCCCTCCTGAACAACATAAATTCCAATAAAGTAACTCAAGTTCTCATACATGATTATCAAAGGTGTATGAGTGAAGTTGTTGAGAATGATAACAATGTACTACTCAACTATAACTGCTCCGGTAAACAGCAACGTCACACATAGTTCAGTTTTGTAAAAGGAAAATAACATATACTCTTGGTGTATAGAATGGAATACAACTATCCAAAAAGTGTGTGAGGAAGGAGATGCAGTATGAGCGATGATAGCCATGGTTCAATCCCTCCAACACACACAAAATGGTGTGGATGTAATTGTCAGGACCCGTCTGCAACGTAGCAACACCTGAAGACAAAGTTCAGTTAAATTGAATGGCTTCCACAAGCGCGCGAAGATAGCTGAGCCGTCCATCACGGATCCAACGTCTTCCCTTCGCCCGTACTGTTTCGCGAGTTATGATGAAGCCGACACCATAGATCACGCATCGGACGGCTCCCCGACTCGGACGCGTCGCTGTTCACTTTCTGGCAAAAGGCTTGCAGCCTCAACCACTCTGTATTCGTTTTCTCTTTTCTTTTCTAGGTTTGTAAGGCTATAAAGCCAGAGATTGGAGACGCGAGAACCATCTTCCGTTTTTCTAGGGTTTCCCCCTTTGCGCCGCCAGTGTTCCTGGCCGGCTAGGTTCCTCTGTAAGAAGCTAAACTATTCCAATCTTTCATCTGAAAGTGAATGAAATAGCTAAGTTTAGACTAGTTCCTCTGAATCCTGTTCTTCAGATCCTTCTTGGGTCTGACAAGTGGTAATCAAAGCAAGGTTTTTTCCTTGGCGGCGCAAGATCCGGTGCCAAGGTGGAGTTGGAGGAGCCATAAAATCCTCCACTTCTCACCGGTGACCTTGGGTGGCGGTGGATTTCAAAGCATGACAGCAGCGGTGAGATCGTTCGATGCAGTTTGGGTACGGAAGAGGTTCTGACACACACCGTCTCGTGGTAAAATCCTCCTCCTCCCAGATCTGGTGTACTCGATGGCGTGGCGTGGCGCGGCAGCGGCGGCAGGATCAAAGGACAAGGCCGGGTTGCAGCTCAAGCTGTCGTAAAATTCCCTCCTTCGCTGGTTGATCACTCACAGAGAGGTTCTTGGCTCCTTGCTAAGTATAAAAACCCTTCCTGTGTCCCTTCCCGCCAACATGACGGGCCCGACGAGTTCTTCTTCCACGGAAAATCTGGAACTGCAATCTTTACAGTTGGATGTCAAACAACTGCAGTAGAACAGAGAGACGGACAGACGCGACTTTGAAGATTTCAGAGAGCACGTTTCCACTAACTTTCAGTCCTTGCAGAAAACATTGGGACAGTTACAGGGCTCACTATCCAGTTTCATAGCTGGGTTCCCAAAACCCAGAGAAAGCCCTCCAAGCCCCCAAGATGTTGCACAAGGCAGTGGCCAACAACAAACACCTCAAGGCCCTAACCATGCACCTCCTGTGGCCATACAAACCCCTCCAACTATGGGATCTGCAACTTTAGTTGACAAGCACACAGGAAAAGAGCTCAACTTGGATGGCAGCAACAAAATCCCTTACAGGCATCCACATTTTCCTGCTCCCAAAAATCCCGCTCCTGATGCAAGAGCACCTAATGCAGTAAACCAGGGCTCCAATGCACAGCAGCCAATTCAACTGGACTTGGAGCTAGCTGAGCAATTTCCTCAACAGGAAGCCAGGGGAGGAAATGTGCCAATAGAACAGTTACAAGATAACAGAAGAACTATGGCACTTGTCAAGCCTGCCAAATACAACATTCCTGAATTTGATGGAAGTGGCACGACTCTTGGATTCGCACTATTGAGCTTTATTTTGAGGCTGCTAGAACACCTCGAGCAGAAAAATGTAAATTGCAAGTCACATACCGAAAGGACCTGCAATTGAGTGGTGGAGAGGTTGCAATAGTTGCTAACTCCTTGCCATGGTATAGGTTTTGTAGACTTGGGTGATGATTTGTCAAACTTCATGCGTGATAATGTGAGATCATTCCATGCACTCACTCAAACAGGGTCAGTGAATGATTACATACTCAAGTTTGAACAAGCCATGAATCTAATGAGAAGGGATAATCCTGCTCTCCCACAAGATTACTACAAGACCAGTTTTTTTCTGGCTTACATGACAACATTCAGCATTATGTCCAATGTCATGAACCTCAAGATCTGCAGAAAGCTATCTGGTTAGCTCGAAGAATGGAACAAGCACAACCACCTAAGAAGCAGTGGCCCCAAACAGTGCAGTCCCCTGTTAGAAGACAGGTCCAGTTTGACCCCGGCAAGCCAGCTGCTAACAATATGCTAATATAATCCAACAAGCAAGGTTAAAGGGCATCTGCTACAAGTGCAAGGAACCTTGGTTCCCAGGGCACAAGAAAGTTTGCAAGTTGCCCAACCAAGTTCAAATTCAAGCTCTACAAGAGCAATGCCCGGATGATGCAGAACTGGTTTACTACACTACAAGTTCTGAAGAAATGGAGGAAACTGACACTGAAGAAACAGAAAACAGTGCTGATCAGACACTAAAAATTTCAATGCATGCTCTGATGGGCCTGAGTGCCACCAAATACTCATTTACTGTTACTCTCATGTTTGGTGATACTCCAGCAACATCTCTTATTGACAGTGGAAGTACAGCTACTTTTGTTTCACCCAGTATTGCAAACAAAATTCAATGCAAGCTTTCCCCTACAAGAAAAAGAAAGGTTGTAGTAGCAAATGGTGGAGTGCTCTGGACTGAATTCATGGCAAAACAGTGCAATTACTCTATCCAAGGGACATAGTTCACTTCTGATTTCAGAGCCTTACAACTCCAAAGCTATGATGTAATACTAGGAGATGACTGGATGAAAGCTCACAATCCTATAGAACTAGACTTTGAGGAAATGCAGGTGAAAATAACCTTGCAAGGAGGCAAAAAAGTCATCTTCCAGGATGAGAGTTTGCCCAACATGGTTGTGCATGAGATGGACAGTGAGGAAGAACTGGAACAAGACCCAGTTTGTGGAGCTGTCCTCCTTCTGAACTTTGTTACTCTGGCTCCTCCTCCTCCTCCTCCTCCTCAACAACCAGTGCATCCTCAAGTGAAACTGCTCTTAAGCAAGTATAACAACATCTTCTCAAAACCCACTGGTCTTCCTCCTATCAAAGCAATCGACCATACAATCCCTCTTGTGCCTGAAGCCAAAATAGTGACTCAGAGGCCATACAGGTTGCCTCACCACCAAAAAGATGCAATGGAACAGATCATACAACAGATGATAAAGGACAAAGTAATTAAGGACAGTGTTAGTCCTTATTCTTCTCCAGCTCTCCTAGTGAAAAAGAAGGATCAAACATGGAGACTGGTCAATGATTTCAGGAAACTCAATGAACAAATGGTCAAGAACAAATATCCAGTGCCAGTAATTGAAGATCTACTGGACGAATTGCATGGAGCCACTGTTTTCACTAAACTGGACTTAAGAAGTGGTTACCATCAGATCAGGATGATGCAACATGATATAGAAAAGACAGCTTTCAGCACTCATTGTGGGCATTATGAATATTTAGTTATGCCTTTTGGGCTTACAAATGCACATGCTACATTCCAGAAGCTGATGAATACAATTTTCAAGAAATATCTGAGAAAATTTGTCTTGATTTTCTTTGATGACATATTGGTTTTCAGTAAAAATCTGCAGGAACACATAGAGCATTTAAAAGAAGTTTTTGAGACACTCCAGCAGCACCAGTTGTATGCAAAACTCAGCAAATGCACTTTTGCTCAGCCACAGGTGGAATATCTTGGTCACATAATCAGAGGAGATGGAGTTGCTACAGATCCTGTCAAAATTGAGGCAGTACTTAAGTGGCCAACACCTTAGAATGTTACTCAGATGAGAAGCTTCCTAGGATTAACTGGTTATTATAGAAGGTTCATCCAAAATTATGGATTGATCTGCAAACCTCTGTTCAACTCACTCAAAAAGGACAGTTTCTCTTGGGGCACTGAACAACAACAGGCTTTCAACACCTTGAAGCACTGTAATGACAGAGGCCCTGCCTTGGCACTACCTGACTTTTCCAAACCATTTGTTCTGGAAACTGATGCCTGCAACTATGGCATTAGAGCAGTCCTCATGCAGGGAGGCAGGCCAATTTCTTTCTTCAGCAAAACTATTGGTCCTAGAGCTACTGCTAGCTCCACTTATGATAAGGAGGCATTGGCTATTATTGAAGCTCTTAAATATTGGAAGCACTACTTTGCAACATCTTCTCTCATTATCAGAACTGATCAGCAGAGCCTCAAATATATTCAGGAACAAAAGTTAACTGAAGGAATTCAACATAAGTTACTAGTGAAGTTACTGGGCTACAATTATACAGTGGAGTACAAACAAGGGCACAAAAACAGAGTAGCTGATGTCCTATCTAGAGTGCAGTACAAACTCTACAGCCTCTTTGCAAGCTCAACTGTACCTGCTTGGATATCTGACGTTGTTGCCAACAATGACACTAAATGCAAGACTATCATGGCCCAATTGGCCACAAACCCCTCTACCTTAGATAACTACACCCTAAAACAGGGCATCCTCAGATATAAGAATAGAATTGTAGTGGGCAGTGAAACCCAACTGAGGACCAAACTTGTGTCTGCACTACATAATTCTGAGCTAGGAGGTCACTCTGGCCACAGAGCCACATATCAAAGAGTCAAGCTCTTGTTCCACTGGCCTGGTATGAAACAGTTCATTGTTGACTTCATCAAGCAGTGTCCAACGTGCCAGATCAACAAACCAGAACACTGCAAGTACCCTGGTCTCCTGCAACCTTTACCTGTTCCTGACTTTGCTTGGTGCCACATAAGTATGGACTTTGTGGAGGGAATGGCAATTTCTCAAAACAAGGATATGATCCTGGTGGTAGTTGACAGATTCACCAAATACAGTCACTTCATTGCCATGAAACATCCCATAATAGTGCAGACTGTAGCCAACGCTTTTGTGGAAAACATATTTAAACTACATGGTCTACCTTCTGTTATTGTCACTGACAGGGACAAAATCTTCACAAGTCAGCTGTGGCAAAGTTTGTTCAAACGAATGGGCATTAAGTTGCACATGAGCACATCTTACCATCCTCAAACGGATGGGCAGACTGAAAGGGTGAATCACTGCATGGAGAATTACCTGAGATGTATGGCCTTTCTGCAACCAAAGAAATGGTTTCACTGGCTGCCCTTAGCTGAGTGGTGGTACAATACCTCTTACCACACCTCACTCAAGATCACCCCTTCCGTGCACTATACAATGTAAAACCAAATATGATAGTCAAGCAGCTCTGCACTCCACCGAGGACACTGCCAACCTTCCCTCAGTCCTCACTGCTGAGCAAACTGCTGCTCACATCAAAGAAAACCTTCTCAGAGCTCAGGACAGAATGAAGCACTTTGTAGATAAAAAGAGGTCCGAGAGAACATTGCAAGTGGGTGATATGGTCTACTTGAAGCTACAGCCCTACAGACATACTACACTGAGCATTCACAAATGTTTCAAGCTGCACTACAAGTACTATGGGCCGTTCAAAGTTCTGCAGAAAGTGGGTAATGTTTCCTATAAACTTCTCCTGCCTGACGACTGCAAACTACACGATACATTCCACATCAGCCAACTGAAGAAGCACATTGGCCCAGCAGCAATAGCTAACGCAAAACTCCCCTTGCTTAACCTTGATGGAACAATCTTGCTCGAACCAGAACAACCGCTGGAGCGCAAACTGATCCCTCGTAAACAAGGCGATATCGATATCCCTGTGGTCCGGTGGAAAATCAAATGGAGCAACCTATCAGTCGAAGAAGCGACATGGGAGGATGCAACGTTTATCCAGTGGGTTTTTCCTCACTTCCAACCCTGAGGACAGGCTTGGTCTCATTGGGGGGGAGTTGTCAGGACCCGTCTGCAACGTAGCAACACCTCAAGACAAAGTTCAGTTAAATTGAATGGCTTCCATGAGCGTGCGAAGACAGCTGAGCCGTCCATCACGGACCCAACGTCTTCCCTTCGCCCGTACCGTTTCGTGAGTTATGATGAAGCCGACACCATGGATCACGCATCGGACGGCTCCCCGACTCGGACGCGTCCCGGTTCATTTTCCGGCAAAAGGCTTGCAGCCTCAACCACTCTGTATTCATTTTTCTCTTTTCTTTTCTGGGTTTGTAAGGCTATAAAGCCAGAGATTAGAGACGTGAGAATCATCTTCCGTTTTTCTAGGGTTTCCCCCTTTGCGCCGCCAATATTCCTGGCCGGCTAGGTTCCTCTGTAAGAAGCTAAACTATTCCAATCTTTCCTCTGAAAGTGAATGAAATAGCTAAGTTCAGACTAGTTCCTCTGAATCCTGTTCTTCAGATCCTTCTTGGGTCTGACAGTAATCTCCAACAGCAAGGTTTTTATGTGAGCGCTGATTGCCATGGTTCAATCACTCCAACACAAAAAAATGGTGTGGATGTAATCTCCGACAGCAAGGTTTTTTCTTCTTCTCCATTCCTATTATGACTAAGGGGAGAAAACTCACCAGGAGTTGGTGGTGTCGAAAATTCAGCAGAAGCCACACCCTCGAGACCAAGGTTTTTGAGTCGCGACTTGGCGAGTCATCGCGAGCCCTGCAACTCAGCGTATAGTCGACGAAAGTCGCTGTATAGTCGCCATAAGTCGCTGTATAGTCGCGAGTCGCCCTGATTTTTGGAAAATGACTTGGTGATTAGTCGGTGACTATACAACGACTAATAAACCATGCCCGAGACCTCATCAGACTGCAACATGAACCATCTAACCATTAGTCAATCACAGTGTAGAAAAGGGGCTAACACGCCACATTAGCGCGCACACTGATAACGATATTGTTATGATGCCGTCATGCATGGCCGCACGGGCAGGAGCTGCTTGAGGGGTTCCAGGAGTGTGACAACGAGCACATACTGGTGGCTCGTGTCCCCGTCCAGGCAGACGCCGATGGCACGCCCCGTGCACCATGCTCTTCAGGTGACCGGAAAGCTCCAGCCCAGGGGATCGGATATGGCTGGAACAAAGAGCCATTGTAGTTCCTCCAGTCGGCAGTCTCACGATGATGGCAACCGCCCGACTAAATTGAAACTGCCGGCAGAACACCTGTGATCCTCTCCTGCATCAAGCATCCACCATTGTGAGATTTATTCCTTAATTAATCCGAAAAGTGTCGTTCCCCCACTCGCTTTTAAATTGTATATTTATTTTTTGAATGCATGGATATTATTTTAAAAACGTGTGAACACTTTTTAAATCACATGCACTTCAAAAATGCTTGAATACTTTCAAAATCATGATTGAATTCAATTCCTGGCAGGTTTGATCCACAAAATATCTGAATTCCACTTGTGAGTAAATAAGAAAAGTTGTCCCTACCACAAGAATAGGTCCAACATCGATGCACTTCTTTTTCACTTTCCTAATAAAAGCAACAAATACTCGCTATTTCAGTAACAATAATAGTAACCTATGTCAAATGCTCACAGTTTAGAATCTTTTTTGCATATTTGTCTTATTAGAATAAATGATCCTTCAAAATTAAGTAGTGGCCTAAAAACTGATATATGTTTTATGCTTCTTGAGCTAGTGAGTTGCGAACTTTCATCCGTTGTCTAATTTCTGGGCACATTACGGAGTGACTTTTCTTCAGTTAAAAGCATGTGCTAGTTTGCTTGATCGCCGTGCATTCACGAGTTGGAGGATTAGGTTGGTTGGCCAACATTTGTGAAGAAATAAAATGACCCACTTTAGTGAGGAAAATCAGACACAAAAGGCGACCAAGGAAAATAAAACAAACTCATGTTGTGCACATGGATTAAGAGTCATAAATTCGAGTAGATCATCAGGATACCAAAGTCGAAGGCAGTAAGTACGCAGAGAGTAACTTGCAGCTGCAGTTGACCATTTGCCTCTTGCAGCAGGTGGCCTCGGCCTCTCCAACTCCAAATGCAGCATTGGCACCAATACACTGAAAGATAAGAGGGACAAATGCACATATGCATGCATTATGTGATTCTAAATTGATGAGGAAAAATATAAGTGCCCTTGCAATTTTGGTTGGAGGCATTGTGTTCAAAGTACAGAGCAAAGGAACATTATACAATGTACAAGTGTTGATACCTCTGAGTGATCAACAACTGCAGCCTGCAGGCATTAACATCAGATTCCATTGAATCTTCAGAGGATTGGCCACATTTGGAGCTCATCTGCAAGGCCAACACGGCCGCGTCGGAGCTCCGTCCAAGCTTATGGGGCCAGACACGGGGCAACAACCCTGCCGCACACAACCAGACTCTTCACCTGTGCTCTAGATTGGAAGGATGGATAGGGGAGAGGCGGCCCTCAGGCACGGCCGGACACCTGAAGTGGAGGAGGAGGATCACATGATGATAAGGGAGAAGCAGACTGTAGCCATGGTTGGGAACCTGTCATGACCTAGGGATCGAACGGGTTCGTCGCCGGCGAGTGGAAGAGGGGCTCAGGTAAGGGAGAATTTGAATTCGCCGGAGAGGAGGAAGAGACAGCGAGGAAGGGAAGAGAAGAGCCAGTGGCTCGGGATAATGATCTATTTCATTTTCGATGCCTTTCCCACATGCTACCTGGCTGGTTTATATCCACCAGTCTAGCTCTCTCATTACAAGGCCCATGGCCCAAACTATTACAAGGCCTGAAGCCCAAATTCCTCTACACTCATTTAAACTCTCCCGCGCCTTGGTTACGCCTTCTTCATCACCTGTTTGCGCCTTCTCCCTTGGTTGACGTCCATCATAAGCACTGCAGTACTTACAGTACCTGCCCCTGAAGAACCAGCTTGTCCCCAAGCTGGTGCCGCTGGATAAAGCGCCTTGAGCACGTCATAATCTTCCCAGGTGGCTGACGACGGTGGTACTGTAGCCCATTTTATCAACACTTGCAAGTGAGAGTTGTTCCCTTTTTTCACCAGTCGCCGATCGAGCACTGCTTCTGGAATTATACCCGGTAGAGACAGATCCAACGACTTGGGCAAATTGACAAAGATGGGGGTATGATCAGGAACATGCCCTTTGAGCTGGGATACATGAAAAACTGGGTGTACCTGACAGCCTCTGGGTAACTCAAGTCGATAAGCTGCTTCTCCAATTTTGTCCAGCACTTTGTATGGCCCAAAATACTTGAGTGCAAGTTTGGGACACGGCCTGTTGACCACTGTAGACTATGTATATGGCTGGAGACGCAAATAGACCATCTCCCCAACAGCAAACACACGCTCTGATCTTTTCCTATCAGCGAACTGTTTGTACTTGGACTAAGCGCGAGCCAAATGGTCTCTCAATGCTGCAGTGTGATGCTGATGTTCAGTCAACCAGGTTTGCACATCTGTATTGAGCGACGAGCTCTGTCCCAACAACTGTCCAATGTTCTGATCATGGCCATATAGAGCTTTGTAAGGAGTACAGCCCAGGGAAGAATGGTACGTTGTGTTGTACCAAAACTCAGCTTGAGATAACCAGGTGGACCACTTAGCAAGAAACTCATTCACAGCACAGCGTAAATACATTTCCACGCACTGATTAACATGCTCTGTCTGCCCATCCATTTGCGGATGATAAGCTGTGCTCATGTGCAATTCTGTACCCCATACTCTGAACAGCTCTTTCCAAAAGGCACTCGTGAATATCTTATCTCTGTCTGATATAATAACTAGTGGTAACCCATGCAGCTTGACAATGGTATTGAGAAAGACTCGGGCAATAGAAGCAGCAGTGAATGGATGTTTCAAGGGAAGAAAATGACTCACTTTGGTCAGTTGATCCACCACAACCAGAATTGCATTATATCCATCAGATTTGGGTAATCCTTCAATAAAGTCCATACTAATTGATTGCCCAGGACTGTCAGGTATAGGAAGTGGTTGCAACATACCAGGGCTTTACACATTTCATGCTTAGCTTGCTGACACACACTGCATTGCTTGACAAAACTTTCCACATCTGCTTTCATACCATGCCAGCTAAACAACTGTTTTACTTTGCAATAAGTTGGTAAGATACCTGAGTGACCACCTATGAGACTAGAGTGGAAGGCCTGTATTAACTTGGTCTGCAAGCATGTATTTGCTCCCACCCTGATCTTCCCTTCTTGCTTGATGAGGCCTTCCTGTAACTGAAAACCAGGACAAGCCTTGCTGTCCACTGCTAACTTTTGTAGCATAACTTGAGCATTAGGGTCTACAGTATATGAATTGAGGATTTCCTGAATCCACACAGGTTTGCTGGTGGATACTGCCTGTGCAACAGATGAGCCACCCTCGACAAAGCATCTGCTGCAGTATTTTCCACCCCTTTTTTGTATTGTATGCTGAACTGGAGCCCCACCAACTTTGTCATTGCTTTTCTCTGAAGATCTGAGGTCAGATTTTGGTCCCCCAAATGACATAAGCTCTGATGATCCGTTTTGATAACAAACGGTGCTCTAGACAGATATGATCTCCACCTATCCACTGCAATCATAATAGCTAGGAACTCTTTTTCATAGATTGAAGTTTTTTGACTGGCCACTCCCAATGCTTTACTATAATAAGCCACAAGGTGACCCTCCTGAGTAAGTACAGCTCCCACTCCAATGTTGCAAGCATCTGTCTCTACTGTAAATGTCTTGTTGAAATCAGGAAGGGTAAGTACTGGAGTAGTTGCCATAGCTCTCTTCAACATTTGGAAAGCCTGCTGAGCAGATTCAGACCACACAAAAGCTTGTTTCTTCAGCAAAGCAGTCAGGGGTTTGGCAAGCAGACCATAGTGCTGAACAAATTTTCTGTAATAACCTGTTAATCCCAAAAATCCCCTCAATTCAGTGACTGATATGGGAACAGGCCAATTCACCATAGCTTCTGTTTTAGCTGGGTTAGTGGCCACTCCTTGATTAGAAATAATGTGACCCAGATATTCCATAGATTGTTGTGCAAAAGCACACTTACTTTCCTTCACATAGAACTAGTGCTCTTTCAAAAGATCAAACACAGTCTGTAAGTGCTCTAAATGTTCCTCAAAAGTCTGACTGAACACCAGAATATCATCCATAAACACCAAGACAAACTTCCTGTTTGGTCCTGCAAACACAAAGTTCATTACACATTGAAATGTGCCAGGAGCAGTGGCCAATCCAAATGGAACAACTCTGAACTGAAACTGGCCATGGTGAGTTTTAAATGCAGTTTTGTGCTCATCTTCCTCTTTCATCCTGATCTGGTGATACCCAGCTCTAAGGTCTAACTTGGAAAATCACTTGGAGCCTCCTAATTCATCCAATAACTCATCAATCACAGGCAATGGAAATTTACTTTTGATTGTCAGGTCATTCAACCTTCTATAACCCACACAGAATCTCCAACTTCCATCTTTCTTCTTCACCAGCAAAACAGGAGAAGCAAAAGGACTTATACTGGGAGTAATCAGCCATGCTTGTAACATTTCGGAGACCTGCCTCTCTATTTCATCTTTTTGCAGAGGAGAGTACCTGTATGGTCTACAGTTTACTGGTACAACATCAGGTTTCAAATGGATTGCATGGTCCAGGGCTCTGAGGAGGAAGTGTCTTTGGTTCTTGAAATACTTCTTTGTTTCTATCCAAGATCTGTTGCACTGCAGGAGGAATTTCTACAGCAGGTTCCATAACAATGCGGTTCAGAAGTGTTGTTGCCCACACATCATTCCCCTTTTCCCATTTCATTAATTGCTCAACTAATATTTCCTCAATATGGTCTTGCTGTCCTGGCAACACTCCTTGTAGCCTGACCTCTTATCCTTCATATTGGAATTGTATCCACTTTGCTGCCCAATGACACTGCATAACACCCCATTGCTCAAGCCAATCTATACCCAGAATAATGTCATGACCACCCAGGGGAAAAACATGCATATGAATGGTGAAACTATGCCCTTGCAACCACCAGGTTAATTGAGGGACACATTCAGTGCACTTAACCAGATTTCCATTAGCCACTCTGACTTGCATTGGCACTCGTAACTTTGCTGTAGTCACAGAAATTCTGCTCAACAGAGCCTGATCCACAAATGAGTGAGTACTGCCTGAATCTACCAGAATGAGAACAACCTGATTTCCAACCAGTGCCCTCAACTGAATT
Source organism: Aegilops speltoides (assembly GCA_021437245.1). Classification (NCBI taxonomy): domain Eukaryota; kingdom Viridiplantae; phylum Streptophyta; class Magnoliopsida; order Poales; family Poaceae; genus Aegilops; species Aegilops speltoides. The sequence goes on from CM038144.1 coordinate 235,895,086, forward strand.
GTTCTGGGGTGAGGTGCTCCTGAAAATGTTGTTGCTGATAAAGCTGCACATTCCTCATGGCCATTTGTCACAAGAGCATCTAACACTGCATCAGAGATAATCTCATGAGGATCCACCATTTCTGCAGCCTTGAGTTGACCTGCTGGAACAGTGGGTTGGTTACACGTGTGACCTGGCATGAATTTCTCTCCACACTTATAACATAACCCATTAGCACGTCTGTACTCATTGAGCTGTTTTGCTTTCCACAAGTCACCTGTGGCCAGCTGAGGTTTACTGTCAGTCTTTGTGTATGAACTCTTGGAGAAAGGTGGCTTAGGAGTTTTTTGTGGCAGCAATAATCCTTCTTGAACTGAGGCATACAGGGCATCCATTTGTACTGTAGAAGGTATCTGAACTTCTACCCCAGCTCGAAGTTTGTCCTTCAGTCCCATCACAAATCGAGTGATCAGAAATGTGTCGCTGATTATCGGCTCATACAACCTGACTGTATACACCAAGTGCAGGAACTGGTGCTTATATTCTTCGACAGTACCAGTCTGCTTGAGTAGCATCAGCTCCTTCATCTTCTGACGGTAAATGTCCACATCAAATTCCTTCATAATGGCCTCACAAAATTGTTCCCAAGTATGGAATGCCGCAGTCTGCTTGAACGCTTGGTACCAATGTGCAACGTTATCCGTCAGGTACAGAGAAGCAGAATTAACCTTGAAATTTTCAGGTATGTGATATAACTGGAAGAAAGCCTCACATCTATCCAACCAAATCCGCACATCAGAACCATCGAACCTCGGGAAATCCATCTTAGGCATCCGCTGGCGTTTGTTACCACTCTCCTTGACTGTGAACGTCATCGGCAACTGAACAACAGGCAGTGTAACCGGTACCTGAAGTGGTGGTGGAGGTGGTGGTGGTGGCTGCCTATACTGCGGTCCTGCGCCCAGAATCCCATCAGAGACCTCCGATGTTGTGGGCGAAGAGCTCTCGCCTTGCCCTGTGGTCTTGTCTCCTCTCGCCGCATGAAGCTGTCCCTGCTGCACTTGCCCCAACGTGTCGCAGGATAGATCCACCTTGACCTGCACTTGATCCAGGCGCGTCGCTTGCTCCGTGAGCTTCGCATCTAGTGATGCCAGCTTCGCGCAGATGTCATCCACGACCGCCAACTTGCTCTGGTTTTCGCGAAGTACGGCGAATTCCTTGGGTATCCGCTCCTGGAGCTCCTCCATCTCGTCCGCCAGGAACCTAGTCTGCAGATTAGGCTTGAATGTCGTTGTTGCTGCGATTTCCCCCAAATCAACCCACCTCAGGTCCGGAATTACTCAGATCAAGCCCGAGAAAGATCTGAAACCTTCGCGTCAGATTTGCTGGGTATGAAGTGGGGAATTTTTTTTGCATGCATGGACGGAAGTGGTGGCTCTGATACCAGACTGTCACGACCTAGGGATCGGACGGTTTCGTCGCGGCGAGTGGAAGAGGGGCTCAGGTAAGGGAGAATTTGAATTCGCTGGAGAGGAGGAAGAGACAGCGAGGAAGGGAAGAGAAGAGCCAATGGCTCGGGATAATGATCTATTTCATTTTCGATGCCTTTCCCACACGCTACCTGGCTGGTTTATATCCACCAGTCTAGCTCTCTCATTACAAGGCCCATGGCCGAAACTATTACAAGGCCTGAAGCCCAAATTCCTCTCCACTCATTTAAACTCTCCCGCGCCTTGGTTACGCCTTCTTCATCACCTATTTGCGCCTTCTCCCTTGGTTGACGTCCATCGTAAGCACTGCAGTACTTACAGAACCCAACCAAAAGTGGTGCAGAAGCATCAAGATCGGACGGACGCCCCGCGCCCCGTAAGCCTCCACGCGCAGTGCGCCCAAGCCGCCCATGCCCTGCCTCGATCCCGTCTGGATCAGGAGAGCCAGCGCCCAGCCCCGGCCTCACCTTGCCACCCAGCTTTCCTCCTCTCCCTAGCAGGGAGGAGTCCCGGAGGCGCCATGGTAGCAAGGTCGGGGAGCCGCCAATGGCCGCGACGTTGCGTGCCGCCGGCGGTAGAAGGCCGCGGGTCCCCGGTAGTGGATGGGCGTGGGTGTATTGGCACTTGGTGTAGGGGTAGGCGCGCCGGCGGGATAGGCGGCGGCGGCGCACGGCGGCAGACGGCGGTGAGGGGCGGGGCGGGGCTGGATGTCCAGATGAGATCGAGAGGACGGCCGGGTTTGTTTTTCTATTCTATCGCTCGTACCGTTTCAGGTTCAGTTAATATGAGGATTGCGGGCCGAATTACTAAAAGGTATAGAGACCTTTGTGTAAAACGCCGCGATGGTGAACCCGACAAACTCAATCCGTGCTTTATTATCTCTACTACTACTACTCCTAATGGAGCAGTTGGTGAATAGTCTCCACGGTTTATTTTCGCTGGTTTTTTTCCGTCTCTCCTTCCACCACCCCTCCCATCCTGGTCCATCGGTTTATTTTTCTCTCCACTCTTTATTACAACCAGGACTTTCCTAACATATAACAAATCACGGATCTAACTTCCTTAAATTATTCATATCAATCAATTCCTTTTCTTGGTTCAATTTGTCTTAGGAAACAAATAACAATTTTTTAAGAAACAAATAATAGATTTGAATCTAACTTTCCTAACTTATCTAAATCAATCGATTTCTCTCATTAGTGAAATTTGTTTTAGGAAACAAATAACATACACGTCACAAACTTTCCTCCCAATAAATAGTTTCTTAACATTTGCAAACTTTCCTAATCAGACACGTCACAAACGGGCAGGTACTGATAACATGTTACCAAACAATAAAACCCCATTTGCATAGAAATTAGTTCAAAATCCTAACTTTCCTATTTTTTACCTTTCTTTGATAACATCCAATATTTCCTATGTTTTCCACCTATTGAAGGAAATCACCCCTCCATCGATATTAGCATTTTTTGGAATGAGATCTCCGGGTTATGATTTTTTTGCGATTCTTTTCAATTGTGACCTCTCCTTCCGCTCCGGCTCCTTCTCGCATAATAACCTCCACCACAGCCAGCTGACGCCACCCTAGACCTCTTGCCTCTCCACACCTTCTCAGCCACCTCCTCCTCGTACTCCATTGACAATCCCTCCGCCACATTTGTCCACAGCGGTGTCGAGGGCATGGCGCAACAGCGTACCAGTGGTAGAGCAACGCATAGCAGCAGGAAGAAGCACGCAGCAGCGCAGGCGAAGCGCCAACGGTGGAGGGCGAGATGCGGCGGCGTGTACGAGGGGCGGCGGCAGAAGATGGCCGCGACAGAGGCGGCACGAGGCAGGGGGCGCGACAAATAGGCGAAGCGAAGGATAGGCGGCAGCAGACGGGCGAAGCGCAGCAGCGAGAGTGTGACGCGCGGTCGGGTGTCGGCCACACGGGCACAATGGTGCGGTGGCTGTGGCGAAGCGTGATGGAAACGGCGGCGCGATTTAACGCAGATGTAACGCGCGTGGGCATGGAGAGCCAGAGAGGGAGTGGCCCCGTGGGCGTGGAAGAAGAGCTGAAGGCTCGGGCATGGGCGCGCATAGGAGCGGGCATGTGCCACGGGGTCAATCCGAGGAGCTCAGTGGCTACCCCTGCAATGGCCATGGCGGACGGCGGTTCTCGGCCACAGCGAAATACCTAACGAGAGCAAACGAGAGAGGAAACTGGGGAAAGGCAAGAGGAGATCACGGCGGTGTCAATGGCACCCTAGGGGAAGACAGGGGAGCTCGGGGCGGCGCGGATCGAACGGCAATGTCGTGGTGGTCGAAGGTTGAGGAAGACGGCAACGACATCGATCTGCGGGTGCTGGACTTGATCTCGTTGGCGCAGACAAAGTAGCGGAGGCATTCGGAGCTCCTCGACAAGCTCCTAGCCAGCAGGAAGGGCAGTGGTTGTGTGGACGGGGTCGGTCATGGTGGCCGTGGCATCTGACTTCGTCCAGATCACCGGGATCAAGCAAACGAGGAGGAGAAGTGGATCTGGGAGGGGGCGTCGACGAGGAGTGAGGCCATGGGGGCAGGGGAGGCAGGGCGTCACCCTTATCCATTCCCTTCGATCTTTGGCGAGGTGAAACAAAGGGAGCCCGGCTCTGTAGCGACGGGCTCGGGGAATAGGAGAAGACGACCGTGCGGGGACTGGACCACTAGGTCGGTTCGGTGGCAAGGCCCGGGGGTAGGGGGAATCCCCTTTTTCATCGTCCTTTTGGTTTTTAATGTATCCTAATCCGTTTCTCCTTCTTAACACCGTTTTCTATTTATTCTTATATCAACTAAATGGATTTTGTTAATTGTGAAACTATGTACACAATTCGAGCACAATATTTTTAGGTGGCACAAAAAGTTTGGGGCCAAAAGGAAATACATAAAATTAGGTTTATATTTAATTGGTTATTTTAACTACTGTTGGACCTCTTATTAATTTGACAAGAATTAATTTTTGGGTCAAATAATGTTGGGCTCAACATGTCAAAGATCAGTGGAATTTATAGAATATGGTGAACATTTTAGTTTTACTGTTTGACGAAATAATTTATTTGACTTTATTTTAAATTTGAATTAGGCTTTGATTTTTATCAAGTGGCAGTTTGGCTTAGCAAGCCTGATGACATGGCATCATTAGGGGGAGGTCACTGTAGATAACGACTTGAGGTGTTACATAATCTTCCCATTTCTAAAATTTCATTGTTAAATGATTGGGGAATATATCACACTATCCATTAGTTCAGTCAAGCTCACCATAAGTCCACACATTATTGCCAATTGAGTAAGTCTTATTGGCCGGGAGAATAGGCTATGTGTGTGTGTGTGTGTTAGAGAGAGAGGGAGAGAGAGGGAGGAAGAGGGAGGGGGAGAGAGTGTGTATGTGAGGATTTGATGGTAAAAAAGGTCGCCAATGTCGTAATATTGAACTCTTAAATTTTATGTGGCCCCGTTGCAACGCACGGGCGTTCTTCTAGTTAGGGATAGACTAGCAAACATGCCCGTGCGTTGCAACGGAAGACAAAAAAAACTATGCTTGGCTATCACACATTGTCATATTCTTCAGCTCTAGCCAACCTTTGTCATGCTTCCCACTAGCTTCTAGTGAAAATGGTGGCATGTTAAACCTTGGTCGCGGTTCCCAGTTCATCTGAGCTTTGCCTCTACATCTACGACCTCATGAACAATGCCCTCATGTTGTTGTTGAACGATGTGTTACACCTCTTAGTTTGGAAATTACATATATATTTGAGAAAATATTGACCAGTCAAAATCATGAACCAAATTTAAAATTAAACACCCCACTTGAATGATAGAGCTCCTTTAAAAATTGTCGACCAAATAAAAATTGGAAACCCAATCCAAAACCAACATACTCAATTGAATGAGAGGCCTTTAGCCCCTAGGGAGATTAGTGATATAATGGATTTTATTTGTGACCAAACAATTTACATAACCTGTGGGCATCAAACTACAAGCATAATTGCATCGAATATAAATTACACAATAGAGATAGGAGAGCGGCAAACACATTAAACCACACCTTGTAAACTTTGCAGAAAAATCATGTCACATCTTGCTTACACCAAAACTTAACGAATGACCCCCACTCAAGAACAACGTCAACAAAAAGCGCTAGCATCAGCTATTGCATATGCATGACTTTTCATTCAAATAAGCATGTAGTGTTTTAAACAAAGACTATATGAAGGTGCCCTTGAATTTGAAATCAATAATAGAATAATACATGTGCTGAAGTAACAATTATATGCCATCTAGCTTTCGTTCTCAGTTGCATTGGCCCCATCACAGGAATATGGATAAACACATCTTTTTTGAACTAAAAGCTATTGTGGCAATTCATCAAACAACCGACTCTCATTTTTTTTAGAAAGGAGGATGACCCCCGGCCTCTGCATCTGAGCGATGCATACAGCCACCTTATTAATTATTCTCACAAGACCTTACAAAGTAATACAACAGTAAGACTAAAGCCGCTGTCTAAGCAACAAACTGTCGCTACACCTATCCAGTTGATGAAGGGGCGCAGATAGTCTGGGCCTAATACCAAACAGACATCGCAGCCAAACCTAACATCTAAGACCTGAGGACCCATCCAGGACGCCTGCCGGGCATGGGCCTCGCCGGTCCGGCGTGCTCTTAGAGGCCGCCGCCGTCAACTGCCACCGCTCCATCTTCAGAACTGTACTGATGCATTAACCTTGCTCGGTCTATCTATCGTCGACACCACCACGGCGCCCAACGGTACCTCCCCCCTGCGCGCAAACAGTTGAGCACGTCGCGATGCGCCGTTGATACACCTCGTAACCATGCTGCCAAGTACCACCAGCCGACACAGCTTGAAGTCTTTGGAAGATCTGCGGCGTAGCACCCGCCGACCGTGCATAACTCAGCGTAGCTTTTGTCGGTCGAGCATGACTTGACAGCTCCACCGAAGCTCCGTGCAAGACGGCCGCTCCACCTCCGCCTCTGTCTTCCGGCGTTGCTCCACAAACGATGCTCCCAAGAGAGAGACGGCACCGTAGTACCGCCATCGTCCGATCTGGAAGGCCGATCCTATGGTTTCCGGAAAGACGAGTGGGTTGACAACGATTACGACGATGCCTTCATCAAGGTAACGACGCAAAACGCCGCCATCGCCCGCCAACGGCTCGGTTTTCACCGGCAACTATGTCTCCCCGACTCGTAGCCGGGACTAGCTGACGGATCTCGAGATCCGATCACCCAGCCGCAGGCCGATCACCTCTGACGGAAGAGATGACCACCACCGTCGACTGCACCGGTCAGAACAGATCCGACCAAGGTGCCGCCTACGCGACCACCAGGCCCTCCACGCCGCCGCCGCCGATCCAAAGGCAGATGGCGCGCCGCCGCCGTCGCCGACCGATGCCGCCGCCGTCCGAACAGGGCTGGTCGCGCGCCGCAGCCAGCGCCGCCTCCAGCGCCGCCGCGCTGCAGCCATCGCCGTTGCCGATCGGATCTCGAGGCGCCCACACGATTCGGGATCCGCACAACCCCAGATCCACGGGAGAGGTGATGTCCTCCGCCATCGCCGTCGGCCCCGGGTTTAGACTGGCGCGCCCTCCAGGGCGGCGGAGGTGGGGAGGAAGGAGTATACGCCCCGGCGGCTGGGTAGGGAGCCGCCCGAGCCGCCCTAGCGGGGACGACGCGGGGGCTGTTTTCTCGCCTGGGGTAGCTTCGCTGTCTTGGATGTTTTTGAGAAAATTCAGCTAAACAATGTAATTGACTTGGATGTTTCCTGATGTTCGTCTCACCCATTCAATCTAAATTTTAATATTGGTTATGTAGTTTGCAGAAATTGTTTTTAATGTAACATTATAAGTTAATTCCTTTTCATCTTATTTCAAAACTGTGTTGGGGAGCTGTTACACCTTTCTCTAGTGTACAAATATCAAACCCACATATATAAATTTGATAATCCTTATGTGCGCGACTAATTTGCGGTCAGCCTCCCATGTTGTCGTTCCTTTCCTCACCGTCCCCACGATCTCTTAATAATCTATCCTCCATCCTACATACAGTGAAAAAAATACTTTCAATTCTTTCGATGTATTTATCATCTATTGTTATGTATCTATTTTTGTATCTAAAATGACTCTGATGTGTCACATACTCACATGGCATCTAAGTCATGTATATGCACCGTAAGTTCATAGTTTTAGCCATGTATATGCACCGTAAGTACATAGTTTTAGTCATGTATATGCACCATATGTACTTAGTTTTTCTTCCTTACATCGTCGGAATCGGCTTTGATGATGACATGCTTGTACCGTACAACTTCGCTCTTCCCTGTATTGGAATCTTACCCACTGTTGTCCATGTCGAAGTATAGAAATGCAGTATAGAGGTGATCTTCCCGTCCATGTCGAAGTATAGAAATGCAGTATAGAGGTGATCTTCCCCATCCCTTTTGTTCATGTGCTCTATTGTAGTGAGACAGTGACAAACTCCTCGTAGTCAATCAATCCCAGGTACTTCTCATATCGTCCTCACCTAATTCAGACCTAAAACTCTAGGAACAGGTAAAATTAAAAACTGAAAGAAACTTGGTCTGGGATAACAATTTTGTTAGGAAACAATAGCTTCTAGTGTTGCAGTTTATGATTCCAGTGCTAGAATGCCAATTAGATGCTGAAAAAAATATGTTCGCTGACGTAGGCGTTACTTATTCAGAAAAATATTGGAGGCCTTGTTCAGTCGGGTGGCGTCGAGTCGACTCCTCGCATGTGCCTCCTCAACGCTTCATGAAACATTATCAAAGCTATGGATCGATGAGCGCGCGGCGTTCTTGCACGGACAGAGAAAGATGTGGACAGATAATTCCATGGATGGAAGTTGGAGCAGATGAGTGCCCGAAGTTACTGCTAAAAATTGTTAGACACAAATTTTTGGTTTGACCAGAATTACACAAGCACCAAAAGGGAACAACAATATTTTGATCATCTAACATCCTGAAATGCATAAGGAGGTAACACAGGTTCAGAAAAAAAATTATATCACTATACACCGTTGCCAAAATACAAAGATCCTTGACGGGTGTTTCCTAGTAATTCTTCTTGAGCACTCGTGCATAGTTGGAGGTTGTCTTCTAGGCGGAGAAGGTGCTCTGAAAAAGATTCGATGTTTGTTCATTTATTTTTAGAAAATGAGGATGACCCCCGGCCTCTGCATCTGAACGATGCATGCGGCCACTTTATCTTACAAGACCTTACAAAGTCACACAACAGTAAGACTAAAGCTACCGTCTAAGCAACAATTGTCGCGACACCTATCCAAATGATGACGGGGTGCTGATAGCCTGGGCCTAATACCAAACAGACATCGCAGCCAAACCTAAGCATCTAAGACCGCGAATCAACCTGTGGTTGAGTTGGTTAGGTGGACAGTGGTATCCCCAACCCACCAGGGTTCAAATCCTGGTGCTCGCATTATTCCTGGATTTATTTCAGGATTTCCGGCGATGCGCTTTCAGTGGGAGGAGACGTTCCGTCAACGACGGGCGCTTCTGATGGCCGTAAATCTCAAGATGATATGCCGCCCGATCTTCGGAGGTGCTCATAGGGGTAGGGTGTGCGTGTGCATTCATAGGGATGAGTGTATGCGCGTGTATATGAGCGCAGGTTATGCATCCGATGCTAAAAAAGCATCTAAGACTGAGGTCCCAACCAGGGCCTTTGCTGGTATGGGGCACCTACTAGTCCGCGCGACTCCTCAACCAGGGCGCTGCCGGGTATGAGGTCATTGTCACGCCCAATATGCGATACTATCCTAAAGAGACTCGAAGGTCCCACCAAGGATAGAACCGCATATTGAAACGCTTTTGCAAGGTGGATATCATTACATCAACATTACATAATAGTTGGGGATACATACATAAGGCATACAATGCCACACGAATACAATATCATCTTACATAAGAGCACCATCCGACTACGAATGAAACACAAACAGAAGCTCAAACAATATCCACCCTGCTAGCCCAGGCTGCCGACCTGGAACCTATCCCCTGATCAAAGAAGAAGCAGAAGAAGAACTCCAAACAAGCAAACATCGCTCTCGTGTCATGATCATCGCATAACCTGTACCTGCAACTGTTGTTGTAGTAATCTGTGAGCCACAAGGACTCAGCAATCCCATTACCATGAGTATCAAGACTAGCAAAGCTTAATGGGAAAGGAAGGGGTAAAGTGGTGAGGTTGCAGCAGCGACTAAGCATATATGGTGGCTAACATACGCAAATGAGAGCGAGAAGAGAAACAAAGGAACGATCGTGAAGCTAGCAATGATCAAGAGGTGATCCTGAACTCCTACTTACGTCAAACATAACCCAAAGACCGTGTTCACTTCCCGGACTCCGCCGAGAAGAGACCATCACGGCTACACACACGGTTGATGCATTTCAATTCGGATCTGGTGTCAAGTTATCTACAACCGGACATTAACAAATTCCCATCTGCCACATAACCGCGGGCACGGCTTTTGAAAGATAATACCCTACAGGGGTGTCCCAACTTAGCCCATGATAAGCTCTCGCGATCAACGAAGGATATTCCTTCTCCCCGGGAAGACCCGATCAGTCTCGGAATCCCGGCTACAAGACATTTCGACAGTAATAAAACAAGACCAGCAAGACCTCCCGGCGTGCCGACATCCTGATAGTAGCCGCGCGTATCTCGTCTCAGGCCACGACCGGATGAGCACTACGTACAACTAGAACCAGCCCTCAAGTTTCCCCGAGGTGGCGCTGCAAGTGGCTCTAATTTGGACCAATACTTAGACAAGCATTGGCCCGGGGGGGCTAAAAGAAAGATGACCCTTAGGATGCACGACTCCCAAGGGAAAAAGGTAATAGGTGAGGCAAATAGTAAAACCAATGTTGGGCCCTGCTGGAGGAGTCTTATTCAAAGCGAACTGTCAGGGGGGTCCCATAAATCACCCGACCACGTTAGGAACGCAAAATCCGGGAACATAACACCGGTATGACGGAAACTAGGGAGGCAAGAGTGGAACAAAACACCAGGCATAAGGCCGAGCCTTCCACCCTTTACCAAATATATAGATGCTTTAATTAAATAAGAGATATTGTGATATCCCAACATAACCCTGTCCATCATGGAGCAATCTTCAACTTCACCTGCAACTAGCAACGCTATAAGAGGGGCTGAGCAAAGCGTTAACATAGTCAAGCAATGGTTTTCTAGGAAGGGTGTCAAAGGTTAGAGGTTCATGGCAATTTGGGAGGCTTGAAGAGCAAGTGATAGGTAACGCAGCATAGCGATAGAACGAAACAACTAGCATAGCAATGATAGTAGTGAGATCCAGGGTAGCAGTCATCTTGCCTGAAATCCCGCTAGGAAGAAGAACGAGTCCATAAAGAAGACGAACGGAAGTAGTCGAACGAATCCTCACAATCGCAACATTACCGGAACTAAGAAGCAACACCAGAAAGAGACAAACAACATGGTAAGCACACAAGCATAAACATGTCATGATGCACAAACAAGTATGATGCATGTCCGGTTTAATGAGGCATGGCATGGCAAAGTGCAACAAACAAAACTACAAGTTAAGTGGAGCTCAATATGCAACGAGTTGCATATTGACGGAACACCACATCAATTATTTAGTTCTCTCTCGGTTATGCTACTCATCAATATTAAATGTTGTTAAACATGGTAAGGGGTGAAGCATAATGAAACTACCTATCTAGGCAAGTTTAAATGAGGCCGGAATAACAAACAACAATTCCGGAAAATCCCCATGTGCATATTTCGAATTTGGTACTGTTCTGCCCTAAAACATATTTTAAAGTTGTTAAATAGGAAAATAAAGTGCACCATGTTAATCTAGGCATTTTTCCACCCCATTTACATATAAAGTTTATTTAAAACCGAGCTACGGTTATTTAGTTATGAAATAAATCATTTTAGCATGGCATTTAAGCAAATTAATGCAAACAGCAATTTAAACATTTTAAACATGCATGAAAGTTGGATATTATGAAACTAGGCAAAATTTTAAGCAAGTTACATATATAAAACATTTTGATACGATGCACGGTTGAGGAGTTATTAAATGCATGATCATGAGGGTTTTTCTGCAAAACAGTAAAACACTGGATAATTAGACAAATTCGCAGGCGGGAAAAAAACAAGACATGGGCCGAAACTGGCTGGCCCGATAGTGCACAGGAGAGGCTGGGGGGGTTTCTCACCATGGGCTTCGGCCCGGTTCGGTGGAGGAGCTGGCAGCCATGGCCGGAGAGGCCTGTGCAGCAGGCGACGGTCAACGACGCGGGCGAAGCGCCCAGCGCTGGAAGCGAGGGCGATGAGCGCCGTGCTCGTTCCCGAGCAGAGGATGACAGCGAGGGGCTTGGCGCAACGCGGCAGGAGATCCGGCGAGGCGGCCGTGGCTGGAAGAGGAGACGGATCCAGCCGGATCTGGGGCGGGGAAGGGCGCAGACGGCATCTTGGTCCATGGCGGCGGCGCTGTGAAGAATAACATCGAGAGGCCCCATGAGAGAAAGAGAGAGCCTGAAGATGTGGGAAAAAGGAGGGAAAGAAAGAGGCGACCGTCGTGGTGCTCCAACGGGTCGTCAGTCGGTTGCCGGAGACGGACGGGGAAGCGAGGCAGCGACGAGGTGGAGGCAAGGGGAGCTCGAGGCGGCTCGGGTAGTTGGGCAGGTTCGGGCGCGGTGCTGGAGACGGCAGGGAAGCGAGGTCGCTCGAGAGGTGCAGCTCGGGCACAGAGGAGCTCCACGCGGCTGCGGGCTGGAGGTAGCGCCTCGATCCATTCGGGATCGAGCGCTGCGCGACGGTCCTGGCGTTCCTGTGCACGGGAGAGAGAGGGAGAGAGACGTGAGCGAGAGATAGGGGAAAGAAGAAGCACGGGAAGAATCAGAGGAGAGGGACGTGACAGTCCTGCTAGTTGCCGGCGAAGAGTGGCTGAAGGCGAGAAGGCCGCGGGCGCTGGTTGGCTCGACGGGGAACTGAAGGGAGAGGAGGTGGGCGGATCGGGATGGATCCCGAGGACGATGGTGAGTTGGTGGCGGCGGCGGACACGGAATGGATGGGACAGATCCCTAGGTTTTAGGGTTTGGTCTCAAATTAGACTAGGGGTGGACTATATATATGGAAAGGAGGGAAGTTTGGATCTTCTGATCGAAATTCGATGGACGAGAAAAATAGGCTTAGGAATTCCAAATAAAAAAACGGAGATGTTTTATAGATGTTTGGGGATGATCCGGATCCAACGGTGACGATTGCTCGGGTCGGGTTCGGGAAAGGTTTCGGACGCGCACGGGAGGGGTCTGAGAGAGACTCCGGTTTAGGCAAGATTGAAAACGAAGAACAAGGGCCTGACAAAATAACAACGGAGGCAAAGAGAGAAAGGGCAACTGCGAACGGCTACGAGTTTTATGAAAACAATGTCGATGCAATGCGGATGATGCGATGATGAAATGCATGACATAAGCAAAAGCAAAACAAAAGACAAAAACCCAACCACGGAGAAAAATAACATATCGCATCTCCGGAAAAGGCAAGAGTTGGAGTTACGAATATGGAAAGTTGTATTTGGGGCGTTACAACACTCCACCACTACGAGAGGATCTCGTCCCGAGATCTAGGATGGCGCCGGAGAGAAAAGGAAGAGGAAGATAAGAGGTAAAACTAAGTTGCTTCTTCGACAAAAGAGTGAAACCAAAGAACCTTGAGAAGTTGAGCAATTTAAAAGAAAGGGTACAACAGAGATGAACGAGATTGCGAACAATCCGTTAGAAAAGAGGAACAAAGAACATTAGAACTTGAGGGTTGCAAAGACATGAATCAAGAGTTTAATGGACAAGATAGAATTTGAAACCACTCCGGTTAAAACAAGATGAGAGAGAAAGAATTCGGGCAGCACTCCGGTTGAACATGGAAGGAATAGAACATGAACTTGAGAAGATGGGATGATACTTGATGAAATCAACAACACACTGCCTCCGGAACTATTGAAAGAATGGCACAATGGGTATGAAGGATTTCAGACAGCAATCCGGTTGAAAAGAGAGGCAAAACTTGATAAGATGAAAAGAACTTGAAGAGATGACACAACAATTCGGTTAAATGGATAAGCACGAAAAGAACACGATCCTCACAAAAAAACGAGGTGATGGGTGAAGAGCATAACATCACAATGCCTCCGTAACGAAAGAATAGAAGATAGATCATTGGAATAACATAATGTAGGAGAAAGTGCCAACTTCTGCCACAAATGAGCTTGGAAATCACCCTTGCAAAGAAGAATTGAACGGAGTTGTTGGAAAATCAACAACGAAAAGCACAAGCTTGTTGTGGGCTTATGGCAAACATCTCAAAATGATGAGGTGACAACTGGCCACTAATGGAAACAATTGATTTGATTGAGAGCACCAAAGAGATGAAAAACTTCTTCATCGAGAAGATAGGAGAAAACTCGGATCATTGATAGCACCATAATTAGCAATATTCCTTAGGGAAGGCTATAGGTGAAATATGACACGAGATGACTCCAACGAAGAGATTGATGTATTTAAAATATCTCATTCTTGACAACATGTGAATCATGAAACACAAACTCAAATTGTCAAGAATGACATAACACCACCTCATGATAAGGTAGAACGAATTGCACTTCGAAATACAAGAAGAAGAATACTTGAACTCCTCAAAACAAAACATGTGTTGAACACCATGCTAATTTTTGAGTATAGCTTGGCGGATCTTAACTCCGGGAGAAATCTTGAACAACAATTGAAGAATGAAAAGAATCCTTGATGAACCACCATGTAGAGCCTCCATGAAGAACTCAGTTAATAAAAGGATGATAAAAAGAAAGAGAAGTTGAAAACACAAGGTGAAGCCTTGTGATGATTTAGATGGAGCTTCGTGACGATATAACCGAGAAAACTTGGAACTTTGGAAAAAGAAAAGATGAAACACTAGAAATGAGAATTACTTCATCATGAACACTCTCCGGAAGAAAAGAATTGAATCACCTCAAGGAAATAAGAATAAGATTTATTGTATGCTTATCCTTTATCAAATTAAATTGATGACTAGCAATGGATTTGGCATACTACTTATTCTTCTTGAGGGGTTAAGGATAGAGATAGCGCAAACTTGAGAAGGTATTGATGGAACCACCGGTAGGATTTGGAAACAACGAATGAATTAATATGATAACAAAGGAAGTGAAATCTTGAACGAACCACCGTAAGAATTGAAAATGAAAGTAGCAAAGGCACAATTCACCGGGAAGAATTGGAAAACGAATGCAGATACTTGAACGGATTTAGATACATGAGAATGAAGAGGCCATGAACTGATTAGAGGTTATTTGAATGATGCACCGGTAAGATTTGGAGAATGATAGCTACACGCTAAGAATGAATAATTCTGAGATGATTGGCTCCGGAGAATGAAACTGAAAAGACTCCTGAATTGCTTCGGATGGGTGAAATGAATTCTCACAATCGAAAACAATTATGAGAGGATGGCATCAAGCTTGAACCATGAATCTTTGGAAGAACGGGTAAGGATTTAAGAGGGACTCTTCTTCGGTCTTCAAAATCTGAGAATGACGACGAGAAACACCACCATGAATTGTTGAGACACTCCGGAAGGATTAAAAGAAAAAAAAATTGAGCCAAAGATGAAAAGAATTTGAAAACAACCTTGGAGAAGGCATGTGACTGATGAAAGTTCATTCTTATGTCAAACTTTGAAAGGAATTTGAGAATAGCTCCGGGAAAATTAGGAGAGTCAGGTAAGATCCTGGGAAAAGACCTGTGGGTTAGGGCCCACTCAAAAGAAAACACCGTTGAACAATTGATTGAAAAGGGGGGATTGCACCGGTTGAATTAAATGGCTTGAATGAGAGAAAAAACCTCAAAGTACTCAAACGGATTAAGAATGGAAACATGATTCTTCCGAGTTATCTTCAACACTTTGGAACAAATGAATAGCAAGAGATGAGTGATTGAGAGGTGCATCGGCATGAGAAAGCATTTGACACGAGGAAAGGAATATGATCAACACTGAAAGCTTGAATTGGATCCACCAGAGAAGAAAAGAAAAAAAAAACGAAGGATGATGAACTTGAAGCTCGTGAGCATCTTCACGAGGGGTCACTGGATCAGAACATTGATTGAAAAGAGTGAAGTGACTTCACATGAATAAATGGATACTTGATTAAAATAAATGAGTCCTTGAAGAAAAGGGTGGGAGGATGGGGAAAAACAAAGACAACTTGGGATGAACGAAACAAACACCGTTGAGAAAACTTAGAATTGATCTTGCAGATGGGGAGAATGATGGGATCATCTAGAAGAGAAGCGCACCGGTTGGAAAAGGATTAACATGACAACCTCAATGATCAAAAGGATAAGTATTCACATAGCAATATGAGAACACCGTTTAGAAAAGGTATGGATTCAACATTTGACTTTGAAGCAACTCGAATACCACAAATAAAACAAAACAAAGGATTTGGCTTGCAGAATAAGCCGGAACAAATACATATGATAGAGATTTACCCAATCCCATATCATGCATCTGTCGAAAAGATATTCTAGGAGCTACTTGAATTCCCACCTATAAAACTCCCGAAACTTTCTGGTTATGCAATCTGGTGTTGGGGATGCAGGGGAAGCAATATATATCTCACCCAAACTAACAATCCCTACATCCAAGTTGTATCCATCCGTCAACACATAACCAAGAAACCTTCAGAAATCGTGTACCTCAACCTTCGAAAAGCATCCGTTATACGAGCTATGGCAATACTCCCGTACTCACCTCAGTACTGGGTTATCGGGGTTATCTCACCAACAACTGCATAAAAGAGATTTTCGATGTCGGCAAAACTCAGGTATTCCAGAATTGCAACGATAAAATTATGACGACAACACCTCGGAGCTCAACTCCCCGGGACACTGCCACAACCCCTAAATGTCAGGAGGCACCAAGAACAATGTTCTCGTCATAAGAATATCGGAACGATCCCAAGATACCCGCGAGATCCTAAAATTTTTTTTAGTGAAATTTGAGGAGAGGAAAGACAAAACATCTACGTCAGGAGTCCTCACCAGAGCGACGAAGGGGGCTCAGGAGTAAAAAAGAATCCTACTCTCCGATATATATAATCCTAAGACTCAAAATAGTTTTCTTCTAGACTGAACAACGGCCAACAATCAAGGGGGCTCCTATGGTCGGTCGAGGCTCGATATTAACTTGTCACGCTTAATATGCGATACTATCCTAAAGAGACTCGAAGGTCCCACCAAGGATAGCACCGCATATTGAAACGCTTTTGCAAGGTGGATATCATTACATCAACATTACATAATAGTTGGGGATACATACATAAGGCATACAATGCCACACGAATACAATATCATCTTACATAAGAGCACCATCCGACTACGAATGAAACACAAACAGAAACTCAAACAATATCCACCCTGCTAGCCCAGGCTGCCGACCTGGAACCTATCCCCTGATCAAAGAAGAAGCAGAAGAAGAACTCCAAACAAGCAAACATCGCTCTCGCCATGATCATCGTGATAACCTGTACCGCTGAATCGTTGTTGTAGTAATCAGTGAGCCACGAGGACTCAGCAATCCCATTACCATGGGTATCAAGACTAGCAAAGCTTAATGGGAAAGGAAGGGGTAAAGTGGTGAGGTTGCAGCAGCGACTAAGCATATATGGTGGCTAACATACGCAAATGAGAGCGAGAAGAGAAACAAAGGAACGGTCGTGAAGCTAGCAATGATCAAGAGGTGATCCTGAACTCCTACTTACGTCAAACATAACCCAAAGACCATGTTCACTTCCCAGACTCCGTTGAGAAGAGACCATCACGACTACACACACGGTTGATGCGTTTTAATTCGGATCTGGTGTCAAGTTATCTACAACCGGACATTAACAAATTCCCATCTGCCACATAACCGCGGGCACGGCTTTTGAAAGATAATACCCTACAGGGGTGTCCCAACTTAGCCCATGATAAGCTCTCGCGATCAACGAAGGATATTCCTTCTCCCCGGGAAGACCCGATCAGTCTCGGAATCCCGGATACAAGACATTTCGACAGTAATAAAACAAGACCAGCAAGACCTCCGCGCGTCGACATCCCGATAGTAGCCGCGTATCTCGCCTCGAGCCACGACCGGATGAGCACTACGCATAACTAGAACCAGCCCTCAAGTTTCCCGAGGTGGCGCCGCAAGTGGTTTCTAGTTTGGACCAACACTTAGAGAAGCATTGGCCGGGGGGGCTAAAATAAAGATGACCCTTAGGATGCGCGACTCCCAAGGGAAAAAGGTAATAGGTGAGGCAAATAGTAAAACCAATGTTGGGCCTTGCTGGAGGAGTCTTATTCAAAGCGAATTGTCAGGGGGGTCCCATAAATCACCCGACCACGTTAGGAACGCAAAATCCGGGAACATAACACGGTATGACGGAAACTAGGGCGGCAAGAGTGGAACAAAACACTGCATAAGGCCGAGCCTTCCACCCTTTACCAAATATATAGATGCTTTAATTAAATAAGAGATATTGTGATATCCCAACATAACCCTGTCCATCATGGAGCAATCTTCAACTTCACCTGCAACTAGCAACGCTATAAGAGGGGCTGAGCAAAGCGTTAACATAGTCAAGCAATGGTTTGCTAGGAAGGGTGTCAAAGGTTAGAGGTTCATGGCAATTTGGGAGGCTTGAAGAGCAAGTGATAGGTAACGCAGCATAGCGATAGAACGAAACAACTAGCATAGCAATGATAGTAGTGAGATCCAGGGTAGCGGCCATCTTGCCTGAAATCCCGCTAGGAAGAAGAACGAGTCCATAAAGAAGACGAACGGAAGTAGTCGAACGAATCCTCACAATCGCAACATTACCGGAACTAAGAAGCAACACCGGAAAGAGACAAACAACATGGTAAGCACACAAGCATAAACATGTCATGATGCACAAACAAGTATGATGCATGTCCGGTTTAATGAGGCATGGCATGGCAAAGTGCAACAAACAAAACTACAAGTTAAGTGGAGCTCAATATGCAACGAGTTGCATATTGACGGAACACCACATCAATTATTTAGTTCTCTCTCGGTTATGCTACTCATCAATATTAAATGTTGTTAAACATGGCAAGGGGTGAAGCATAATGAAACTACCTATCTAGGCAAGTTTAAATGAGGCCGGAATAACAAACAACAATTCCGGAAAATCCCCATGTGCATATTTCGAATTTGGTACTGTTCTGCCCTAAAACATATTTGAAAGTTGTTAAACAGGAAAATAAAGTGCACCATGTTAATCTAGGCATTTTTCCACCCCATTTACATATAAAGTTTATTTAAAACCGAGCTACGGTTATTTAGTTATGAAATAAATCATTTTAGCATGGCATTTAAGCAAATTAATGCAAACAGCAATTTAAACATTTTAAACATGCATGAAAGTTGGATATTATGAAACTAGGCAAAATTTTAAGCAAGTTACATATATAAAACATTTTGAGATGATGCACGGTTGAGGAGTTATTAAATGCATGATCATGAGGGTTTTTCTGCAAAACAGTAAAACACTGGATAATTAGACAAATTCGCAGGCGGGGAAAAAACAAGACCTGGGCCGAAACTGGCTGGCCCGATAGTGCACAGGAGAGGCTGGGGGGGTTTCTCACCATGGGCTTCGGCCCGGTTCAGTGGAGGAGCTGGCAGGCTGCGGCTGGAGAGGCCCAGGCAGCAGGGCGATGGGTCAACGACGCGGGCGAGCGGCCCAGGCGCGTGAAGCAGAGGGCAATGAGCGCGTGCTCGTTCCCGAGCAGAGGATGACGGCGAGGGGCTTGGCGCGACGCGGCAGGAGATCCGGCGAGGCGGCCGTGGCTGGAAGAGGAGACAGATCCAGCCGGATCTGGGGCGGGGAAGGGCGCAGACGGCGTCTTGGTCCACGGCGGCGACGCTGTGAAGAATAACACCGAGAGGCCCCATGAGAGAAAGAGAGAGCCTGAAGAGATGGGAAAAAGGAGGGAAAGAAAGAGGCGACCGTCGTGGTGCTCCAACGGGTCGTCAGTCGGTTGCCGGAGACGGACGGGGAAGCGAGGCAGCAACGAGGTGGAGGCGAGGGGAGCTCGAGGCGGCTCGGGTAGTTGGGCAGGTTCGGGCGCGGTGCTGGAGACGGCAGGGGAGCGAGGTCGCTCGGGAGGAGCAGCTCGGGCGCAGAGGAGCTCCACGCGGCTGCGGGCTGGAGGTAGCGCCTCGATCCATTCGGGATCGAGCGCTGCGCGACGGTCCTGGCGTTCCTGTGCACGGGAGAGAGAGGGAGAGAGACATGAGCGAGAGATAGGGGAAAGAAGAAGCACGGGAAGAATCAGAGGAGAGGGACGTGACAGTCCTGCTAGTTGCCGGCGAGGAGTGGCTGAAGGCGAGAAGGCCTCGGGCGCTGGTTGGCTCGACGGGGAACTGAAGGGAGAGGAGGTGGGCGGATCGGGATGGATCCCGAGGACGATGGTGAGTTGGTGGCGGCGGCGGACACGGAATGGATGGGACAGATCCCTAGGTTTTAGGGTTTGGTCTCAAATTAGACTAGGGGTGGACTATATGATGTAGGGTGGAACCCTAATTCGTCGATCTTTCACGTTTGGAGTGGGATCCCTCGAAGAACACGATGAACACGGGGAAGAACGGGGAGAAATCACAAGGGGAAACACTCAAGAACAAGTCCAAATCACACATCCACTAGACAATCAAACACACAAGATCACAAGGTACATGAACAACAAAGGGAAAGATACAAGGTAAGGTTCATCTCCAAGAGGAGGTCTTGATGATATCCTATATGGATCTTCCCTAAAGAGGGGTCTTGAATCCGCAGGGGGATCTTCTCCTAGATGGAGGTCTTGGCCTCCAATGGAGTAGTGGTCTCTCTCTCTCAAGAGTAGAGATAGGCAGGAGCAAAGCTCACTTAAGAATGAGCTATCACTTTGCTAACCCTAGAAAGGAGGTGGAGGAGGTCTATTTATAGCCCAAGGGGCGAAGGGGTAAGTTAGGGGCGAAGGGGTACACGGGCTTCGGCCCAAGTCACGCACGCAGGCGGGGTCCGGATGATCCGGACGGTGGCCCAGATGATCCGGGTGTCGGGGGTCCGGATGATCCGGGTGACCGTCCGAATGATCCGGCTTCGTCGAGCTGCTTCTGTTGCCTTTGGACGAATTGTTTGGATGATCCGGGGGTGGACCCGGATGATCCGGCCGAGACCGGATGATCCGGACGGGGGTCCGGATGTCCGGCCTGGCTCCTGTAGCCGCTCCGTCTTCTTCTCCTTTCTTCCGTCTTCTCTTCCATGCTTCCCTCGCGGATGGTGTAGTCGTTCCTTGGCGCTTGCACTCCTCCTTGACATCCGTGAAGGTCCGACAATACCTACGCATGCACACGTAAGGAGTGTCAAGTAGTATACCATCCTCGAGAGTGTCAAGTGAGCACGTGTAAAGGAGATGATTCACCTTTGTGTATGTGAAGTAGATGTCGCACGTGTCACTTGCCCAATGGGCTCTTGGCGTGGTGATGTCCGTAGGATGCTCCGCATCATCCCCTCCCCCTTGGGAAAGATCCGACCTCGGATCGAAAACCAAATCACCATGGGAAAGAGATGGCGGTGCCGTGTCAAAGTGGTCGATCACCAAGCACTCATCGTCTAGTAGCTCGAATGTGGCACTCTCCAACGTCGCACCGTCTTGTGATTCCTTCAAAAGGAGCAAATAGAACAAACACTTGGAAAAACAAATGTGGTTAGCGTTAGTGCAAAACCAATCATTGAAGAGGTGATTCACCAAACAAGTGTTGGCATCATGCATAACATATGGTTTGACAAAGGATTGTGACATGGCATGTAAGCATATCAATCGAGCACAAGCAAAGATATCATGGGAACAAGCATGCAAATGGGAGGTCAAGATGCAAATATATGTGGTAAGTGAACAAGCGTCTACCTCAAGGTCATAGCAAGCGTACATAAAGAGCTCAATGAACGGTCTATGGTAGGCATAAGAATCATTCACAACACCAAATAAGATAAGATGTCTAAACACATGGGTTAAATGCAAGACAATCGAAACATAATGTGCATAGGGTGTAGTGAATATAGGGTGGCACTCAACACAATAGAAAGAGCAATTGTTCATCATGTGTGAGCCAATCAAGTCAAGCGTGTGACAAGCAAAGGGACATGACATATGCGAAGAAATGATATTGGTGCAACCAACCATATGATAGTAGCAAGTAGTCCAAGAATTGGATGCAACACACAAGGCATATATATCATGATGCATGGGAATGTGATAATGGCAAGTCAAAGCAAGATCTATCATGTGAGAGGCATGAGCATATATGTCATCAACCCAAGAAAGCAAGTAGTGGAACATGGGTGATGCAACATAGCAAGCAATCAAAGCAATCAAGTCAAGCAAGCTAGTAGTGCGAAGATGCAACATACTAGAGGAAATCATGGCAATCATGTCATTGGTGCAAATAGTGGGCATGAACAATTCACATGTCATAGCACAAGCATGAAAGCAAGATATGAGGACATTAGCATGGGGCACATGATAAACATGGCAATAGCAACAAGGATCTCTACCAAGCATGCAAATACACATAGAAGTAGCATAATGATGAAACATGGGTAGATGCAAGCAAGGGTCACAATTGCATGGCAAAGGCATAGGAGCAAGCATAGCATGCAAAGTGAACACGGTGAAATGAGCATAAGGTGACAAGTGGTAAATGGCCCATAGCCGTGTGAGAGCCAAGTAGAGGAGTTGCGCGTAGTCCTTGCGCGAAGGGGACGTTGGTAAGGATAGTCCATTGGATCTCAAAGCATCGTTGCTCTCAAGAGCTCGTTTTGTCAACTCGTGGGATTGCAAGGTTGACAAGTATTCATGGGTACCTACACAAAAGAGACACAATCCAAAGAAATTGTGCGCGTGGTAAATGTACACATCATCCATCATGATGTGTATGTGCACGTGTGAGTTAGCACAAGATAAGCAATGCTCAAAGATATTTGATGCATGGTATAAGAACATGTCATCCATCATGAAAGAATAGTTGTTATGTATGACACGATGGGGACACAAATTGAGCAAACAATTATATGGCACATCAAAAGCATGTTTATTCATTGGGGGCATATGGTGCACACAAGTATTGGGATCATGCAATGGATGGGATGGATCAAATTCTCCTAACATGTATGAGGAAACTATGGGGGTCTCCTCATGAGCAATATCGGAAACATCATATGGAGAAAACGGACAACATCCAAAAAATGCATATCCGAAGCTAGGTGGTCATGGCATGGCATATGAGATAAATGATGCAAAGGGAGCATATCAATATCGTCACAAGAGACACAAATGCCAATAACCATGGGTTTGTCATCTATGCTATATGTGCAAATTGGGTTTATTTTAATGGCATATGCATAGTCACTATGAAGAGATTGCAAATAAGACATATGGTTGATCTCGTGCATAGCATATGACAAGTCAAGCGGATTATCAAACATGATGTGACCTAAAGAATTGTCACAAGAAATCCTATGTAACATGGCATCACAACTAATAGACTCCACAATAGAATCATCATACTCATCATAAATGGGCAAATCATCGCATGGGGAAATCATACTAGCATGAAGCATGGAAATAGGTGGATCAACATCATGCAAGCAATCAATGTCAAGAATGTCCACTAGTGGGACTAGAGCATCACCTTCACCTATGTTACCTTTGTCGTTCCACTCAAGTGGTGTAGGTGCGGTTGGAAAGACCAAATGGTGGTCATCATCATCATCTTGATGGAACCATGTGGGCGGTGCATCATATTCCACCATGGCCATCGCCTTGTCCAAAGGGAGGACGAAGTCGTCGAGGATCGGCGCGTCATCATCAATGGGACCTAGCACCAAACGAGAAGACATAATAGAGGTAGAGGTCAAGTTGTTAGAAATGTAAATGGCCTCACGAGACCTATCAACTATCTCACTCTCTCTATGTGGTGGTTCACTCACTCCCTCAAAATAGGTGCACTCAAACTCACGTATGGTGGAGTCACTCATCTCACTCAAGTGGTGGGGGTTGTGGCTCTCCTCACATGGGAATTGTGGCAACTCATCATGTATGGGGCTAGTGGTGGAGTCACTCTCACTCTCAATATGGTGGCACAAGTGACTCAAGTCATCATACGTCGCCGTGGTCGAAGGGAAGATCCCATGCTCAACCATCTCGTCGTGGTCACCGTGGATGAAGGCCGAAGATGGCACATCATCACTCTCGTCGTGGATGAAGGCCGAAGATGGCACATCATCACTCTCGCCTCCAAAGATGGAAGCATCATCCTTGCTCGCCACCTTGTCACTCGCCTCCAAAGCTTGGTCCTTGAGGGTCTCCGTAGTCATACTCGTCGCCGCACCGTCTTGAAAAAGAGTCGAAGTAGACTCGGCACCATCAATGCCACAAAGAGGGATGGCGGTGAAGTCAAACTTGGGAGCATCGTCTTGGAGCTCGTCGGGCTTGGACATCTTGGTGGTACTAGCCTCATGCTTGTCGTAGAGCTGGTCGCCCAAGTTTGCTTGGGGTGGAGAAGCCTTGGCCTTCATGAGTTCTTGTTCCGCCTTGAGAGCACCAATGTAGTAGTCGCCGATGGACTTGTAGTTCTCGAGGAAGATGTTCTTGGAGATGTCGCAGTAATCCCATCATGAAGTGGAACTTCATCGAAATGGGGTCGCCCACGCCTGCTCGTCAGAAGGCAATCATCATCTCCTTGAAGTACTTGTCGATGGACTTGGATCCTTGGGTGGTGTTCTCCAATTGGCGTAGAAGTTGTTCCGTGTAGGTTGGAGGTACAAACTCTCGCCGTAAAGCTCTCTTCGTCTTGGGCCAACTCATCTCGTAGCTCTCCGAAGGTGTGTGAAGCCACCATGTCGAGGCGTAGTCGTGGAAGTTTCTTGTGGCGCACTTCACTTGATCTTCGGGACGAACTTGATGTAGCTTGAGGTAGTCGTCCATCAAACGCTCCCACTCGAGGTACTCCTCGGGTTCTTGAGTCCCATAGAAAGGAATCTTGTGGTCGGTGTCGAGGTCGTAGTAGCTCGTGGAAGTCGCGGACTTGAGCTTGGGTAGCTTCTCTTGAGTGTAGTCTTGAGGTTCTTGTTGGCGAAGATGCCATATGTCCGTAGGCGAAGATGCCTTGAAGTCGCTTGGCGAAGATGCCAAGGGAGATGGTGAAGTCGTTGAGCGGTTGTTGGTGTTGAGCTCTTGACCTTCACGTTCTTGTTGGTGATGGTGTCGATGCCGATGTGATCTTGCCGGAGATGGTAGCTCGGAAGTATGTGCTCTTGAGCGTCTTCTCGAAGATGAGGAAGATCGCTTGTAGGACTTGATGAGGGCTTTGATCTCCTCCATTTTAGCTTGCATCTTGGCGTCGGAGTCGTTGTTCATGGCATCGAACTCGTCGTTGTTGTTGTAGACCGAAGATGAAATGCCTTGCCTATCCATCACAAGACTCGAGTAGAGGTGAGTAGGAAATGAGATAAACAATACCAAGTTACCTTTTCCCAAAGTTGAGGATGTATCCCGTGTCACTCAATGTGAGATGAAAGAATAGTGGAATTGGTACCGGACTTGTTCACTCACACCTATCAAGTAAAGCTTATGGTAGAGCTCGGTGAGGATAGTGGCACAAAAATTTGATGCAAAATGTTAGCAAGAGTCAATAATGTTGAAAGAGATTCACAAATTCGCAAGCGAAACAAGTAGACCAATAGCAATGAAAGGTACACGGAAACACACACATGGATAGATAAATGGGGTCGTGCAACCAAGGAATGAGCACAAAATGTGGAATCCACGGAAAACGCTCATGTTGCACAACTCAAGAGAGACGCTAGCACGATTGCTCAATAGGCGGATACGACACTTGTGCACAACCTATAGATGCAAGATGGGTAAACTTCTATCCCAAGTATGCTATGTATGTATGGTTCCCGGTGTTTATATCAAGCATGATATCATATGATGTAGATTTGACAATCTTATGTGCCACGGGGTATGATGCTATGGCACTTGCTCACGAGCTCTTTGCTCTCTTTTTGCTTAAAAGCTTTTTCTCTTTTTTTTTCTATTGCCACTTTTGCACAATGCACAAACCAAGATAGCAATTGTGTATATGCGGGAACAAACTTGAGGCACAATGGATGATATGATACCAAGATGATATGGTATGTATGCAATGGATGGTGTAGACCACTAATGTGCACAAGTAACGTTGCCGGCAATACTCAAATGGCTAGTCTCGATAGGCAAGTAACGCAAAATGGGCTAGGGGTTAACAATGCAATTGTAAGGGAATATACAAAGGTGTCGTCGAGGTTACCGTCCTTTGCGATGATGAGTGGCGGTGTTCTTGGTGTAGATACCAAGATGATGGAGACTCGTCCCTAAGTAGCCGAAATACCTTAGGAAACGGAAAAACCGCAAACTCAAAATCTCAAATGACAAATGTCAAAATGGTGGTAGCGGAAAGCGGTGGTGGTGTTGCACTAGGCAATGCGGACGGAATGATGGGCTATACACGAGTCGGAGTTGAAGTTGCCGTCCCTAAGTAGCCGAAACACCTTAGGAGACACAAGCCACAACTCAAACAAGCTCAAACAACTATTGGGTTAAGTTGGGGCTGGCGGAAGTGTATGGTGGGCACACCTATGTGGAAGTGGTGGTGGTGGTTGATGAAGAAGCAATTGTCCCTAAGTAGCCGAAACACCTTAGGAGACTCTAGTCACAACTCAAACAACCACATATGCAATGGGGAACAAAATGGGTTAGGTTGCGGAAGTCGGTGGTGGTAATGCGGATGATATGGTGGAGGGCCTAGGCAAACTTGCCAAATTTCAGAAAATATGATGGAGTCAAATGATGTTGGTGGTATTTTTGTGGGATGGGGGATGTCAAGAGCTTCAAAACGAGCTAAAGAACGTCAAAATCAGAGTTCGGATGAATTAGTTATGGACAAAACAAAAATCAGCTGAAGTCAGTTTCAGGGTTAACCGGACATCCGGGAGGAGGTCCGGAAGATCCGGGCTAGGTCCGGATGATCCGGGAGGAAATCCGGATGATCCGGGTTCGTCAGCGCCGGTTCTGTTTTCTGGGTGCGTGGGGTATCCGGACGTCCGGGGGGGACGTCCAGCTGATCCGGGGGATGTCCGGATGATCCGGGAGAAGGTCCGGATGATCCGGGCAAGTCAATCCGCTCGGGATTTGCTCATGGAGACGAATTTTTGGGCGGAATTTGGGGATTTGGGGGTCAAAATTGACGGGATTTCGTGGATGGAAGGTGGGGAAACTTGGGGAAATGCTAGATCCACTTGAAACCAAGCGAATCCACGGATCAAAATCAACAAAACATCATCAAACCAACAAATCACAAAAAAATTTGGGGGCTATTTTTGGTAGGGATTTTCGGATTTAGGACGAAATCAACAAAATCAAGCTAGAAAAAGAGGGGTAGGGGCTCCAAAAACGTGATCAACGTGGCTCATGATACCATATGATGTAGGGTGGAATCCTAATTCGTCGATCTTTCACGTTTGGAGTGGGATCCCTCGAAGAACACAATGAACACGGGGAAGAACGGGGAGAAATCACAAGGGGAAACACTCAAGAACAAGTCCAAATCACACATCCACTAGACAATCAAACACACAAGATCACAAGGTACATGAACAACAAAGGGAAAGATACAAGGTAAGGTTCATCTCCAAGAGGAGGTCTTGATGATATCCTAGATGGATCTTCCCTAAAGAGGAGTCTTGAATCTGCAGGGGATCTTCTCCTAGATGGAGGTCTTGGCCTCCAATGGAGTAGTGGTCTCTCTCTCTCAAGAGTAGAGATAGGTAGGAGCAAAGCTCACTTAAGAATGAGCTATCACTTTGCTAACCCTAGAAAGGAGGTGGAGGAGGTCTATTTATAGCCCAAGGCGAAGGGGTAAGTGAGGGAAGGGGTACACGGGCTTCGCCCATGTCACGCGACGCGAAGCGGGTCCGGATGATCCGGACGGTGGCGGATGATCCGGGTGTCGGGGTCCGGATGATCCGGCGACCGTCCGGATGATCCGGCTTCGAGCTGCTTCATTGCCTTGGACGAATTGTCCGGATGATCCGGGTGGACCGGATGATCCGCCGAGCCGGATGATCCGGACGGGGTCCGGATGTCCGCCTGGCTCCTCGCAGCCGCTCCGTCTTCTTCTCCTTTCTTCCGTCTTCTCTTCCATGCTTCCCTCGCGGATGGTGTAGTCGTTCCTTGGCGCTTGCACTCCTCCTTGACATCCGTGAAGGTCCGACAATACCTACGCATGCACACGTAAGGAGTGTCAAGTAGTATACCATCCTCGAGAGTGTCAAGTGAGCACGTGTAAAGGAGATGATTTACCTTTGTGTATGTGAAGTAGATGTCGCACGTGTCACTTGCCCAATGGGCTCTTGGCGTGGTGATGTCCGTAGGATGCTCCACATCACTATATATATGGAAAGGAGGGAAGTTTGGATCTTCTGATCGAAATTCGGTGGACGAGAAAAACAGGCTTAGGAAGTCCAAATAAAAAAACGGAGATGTTTTATAGATGTTTGGGGATGATCCGGATCCAACGGTGACGATTGCTCGGGTCGGGTTCGGGAAAGGTTTCGGACGCGCACGCGAGGGGTCTGAGAGAGACTCCGGTTTAGGCAAGAGGGAAATGAAGAACAAGGGCCTGACAAAATAACAACGGAGGCAAAGAGAGAAAGGGCAACTGCGAACGGCTATGAGTTTTATGAAAACAATGTCGATGCAATGCGGATGATGCGATGATGAAATGCATGACATGAGCAAAAGCAAAACAAAAGACAAAAACCCAACCACGGAGAAAAATAACATATCGCATCTCTGGAAAAGGCAAGAGTTGGAGTTACGAATATGGAAAGTTGTATCCGGGGCGTTACACCGCCGCAGCCACCTGCCACGAGTTCATCTTCAGAGCTGTACTGTTGCATCTACCATGCCAGGTCTCTTTGCCATCGACGCCACCACGACGCCAGACAGCGCCATCCTCCTGTGCGAGTCCATCCTCCCACATCGAACTCCGAATCTGCACTGCACCATGCCGTCAAGATCCGTCGCCATCAATATGTAGGATGAAGCACCGCTCCACCAAAGAGCCGTCCGCTGGTCCCGCGAAACCGAGTGCACCTCCAAGAATGCCGCCCCAAAGGGGTTACGACACATGAATGCTGCCAACATCCGATCAGCTAATCAAGGGTTTTCCCCGGAGGTATTGAGTGGAGTTGGGAGCTTCACCTCGATGATGCCTTCATGAAGGAAACGATGATAAGGGCATCGTCATCACCGGCTCGGGCCATCAACCAAAGACTAGGTTTTCACCCGGATCTGTCCCAAGAAATCCACCCAACAACCTGTGCACCGTCTCGACCGCCTTCAAAGCCCCAGATCCAGCCGCCTAGATCCGGCGACCAACCACAACAACAGTGCCACCGTGGGATCCCTGGCGCACCGGCCACTGCCTGAGTGTGCCACCACTGGATCCTAGGAGGAGAGCTCCCACCCCGCCTCGCCAAGACGCAAGAGCCGCCGAAAAGGATCCCGCGCGCTCATCACCGTCTCTGATCCGAACCAATCCAAGCAGATTGCCTACACAGATCCGCCTTGGACAGGGACTGCACCACACCATGCCGCCGCGGGAAGCCCTAGCTTCACCAGCCACCACCCTCCAGGGCCGCCGCCCCGGGATCCAGACAGAACCTCGTCGCTGCCACCGGCCAAGTTCCGCCACCGTCGACCGGCCACTGCGAACTCCGCCGCCATGCCGCCGACGGATCTGGGCGAGGATAGCCATCCTCCCCGAGGACACACGCCGCAGCCTCTTGTCCGAGTACTCACATGCATTCCAGCTAGCTCCGTTCGTCTTTTGTTGTTGCAGGAGGCGCATGGAGGAGGACTAATGGGACACTTTGGCGTGAAGAAGACGGAGGACATACTTGCTACACATTTCTTTTGGCCAAAGATGAGACGGATGTTGAGCGTTTTATTGCTCATTGCACTACATGTCAAAAAGCTAAGTCACGACTCAATCCTCATGGTTTATATATGCCTTTGCCTGTACCTAGTGTTCCTTGGGAGGATATATCTATGGACTTTGTCTTAGGTTTACCTAGAACAAAGAAGGGGAGGGATAGCATATTTGTTGTCGTGGATAGATTCTCGAAAATGGCACACTTTATACCATGTCATAAAAGCGATGATGTTGTTAATGTTGCTGATTTGTTCTTTCGTGAAATTATTCGCTTGCATGGTGTGCCAAATACTATTGTTTCAGATCGTGATACTAAATTTCTTAGCCACTTTTGGAGATGTTTATGGGCTAAGTTGGGGACTAAACTGCTTTTTAGTACTACTTGTCACCCCAAACCGATGGATAAACTGAAGTAGTCAATAGAACATTGTCTACTATGCTTAGGGCTGTTCTAAAGAATAATAAGAAAATGTGGGAGGAATGCTTGCCTCATATTGAATTTGCTTATAATCGCTCATTGCATTCTACTACTAAGATGTGCCCTTTTGAAGTTGTGTATGGTTTCCTACCTCGTGCACCTATTGATTTGTTGCCTCTTCCATCTTCGGAGAAGGTTAATTTTGATGCTAAAGAACGTGCTGAATTGATTTTAAAATGCATGAGTTAACTAAGGAAAACATTGAGCGTATGAATGCTAAATATAAACTTTTGGAGATAAGGGTAGAAAACATGTTGTGTTTGCACCGGAGATCTTGTTTGGTTACATTTGCGTAAGGATAGATTTCTGATTTGCGCAAATCAAAGCTAATGCCACGTGCTGCTGGTCCCTTTAAGGTGTTGGAGAAAGTAAATGATAATGCATATAAACTTGAGCTGCCCGCAGATTTTGGGGTTAGTCCCACTTTTAACATTGTAGATTTGAAGCCATATTTGGGTGAGGAAGATGAACTTCCGTCGAGGACGACTTCATTTCAAGAAGGGAGGATGATGAGGACATCAATACCATTGTTACACCCACAGCCCTGCTGCTATACATCTTGGACCAATTACTAGAGCTCAAGACGCCAACTAAATTACGTGTACTTTCGTTTCTTGGTAAAGATTCTAATGTTCATGAGAATATGATGCTGCCTAAATTGGATACATTTGTTTTGCTTACAAATGAAGGGCCTAGCTTGGAGAAGGATGAACATTGGAGCAAGAACAAGCATGGAGATGATGGCATGCTAAGGGGGACAAGAACGGAGTTACAAGTGATGATTTCAGGACTTTGAAGCCTCCATAATGAGTGCATGAAGCCTTGGACGAAATATACAAGATGCAACTTCATAAATTTCGTCCAGAGGCTATTCTAGGTGCTCGTCACCTTATTATTGGGCCAGGCCCATGTAATTTCGAAATACATAAGTATAGGCTATTTTTAGAGTCCAGATAAAAGGGAAACAAGAGATAGGGTTAGTTTCGGACCCCTCCACCAAGGGCCACGAAATTTACCCCCTCTTCCTCCATATATACAGCCCTTAGGGCACCGTTTAGACTTTGGGTTTTGTTTAGATTAAAGTTCGCCATAGCTGCAACTTCGCGTACTTCGTTTGTGTTCAACGACCAGACAAAGGCGTCATAGAACCCCACCTTGATCAATAAAGCTTTCATCTTATATTCGCAATATCCAGATTGCAAACTCAGTTTCTTGCTTGTTCTTCGTTTGCTCACAGGAAACAGACCCTCGTGGTCAGGTTGATTGTGCTCCGGCGTGGTCAATAACCTCTCGAAGTTGGTTTAGCGATTGCTAAGGCGCGACGTCCTCGCACGTTCGTAGTCGGATCGTCAAAGTCGACTTCCAACAAAGCGAAATCCACCATCTCATCGAAAGACGGGACACCTTTGCCTCTATCAAGTGGTATCAGATTTCCAGGTTGCTCGGTGAGATTTTACAGTTTTTCGTAGTTTAGATCGAGTCTGTTCTTCATACCTATAGTCCACGAAAAAGCCACAAAACAAATTAGGGTTAGTTCATCATATCCGAACCAATCTGAGCCTTTGCATAATCTTTGCGTTGTTGAATTTGCGGTTGCATCGTCGTGTCTAGTTGCTGGTCTTAGAGTCTAGTCTTTTAGAGTTTCGAGTTCTGGTCATAAGTTGTCACGCCGCCGCCGCACCATCATCACCGCCCCTGCCATCTACCACCACCGCTTATCCGCCACCGCTTCGAATCCGTATCCATATACCACCACCGCTGCCATATCCTACCACCATATATCCACCACCAATCCGAGTTCCTTGCATATTAGGTTTGTTTTCGGGATCCATCTAATTTCCGATTCGTGTTTCCTTGTCTGAGTAGGTTTTGGATTCCAGCAATCTTTTGCCGTCCGTAGAAGAGGTTGGTTTCCAAAAAAAAAGAGTCCGGAAACCACCCTCCGTTTAGGCCCAAAATTTTCCGAAAACGCAATTGACAAAAAAATTTGGCTATCCTATTTTTAGGTGTTTCTAAGCGTATTGAGACAGTCGCCGTTATAGAAAGTTTTTTTGACCCGTTTCAGATTTTGGGTCCCGGCAAAAAAAAAATTGGTCGAAAAATTTCGTGCCCATCTGTCGGTTTGACTGGGAAGAGTTTTGAGACACTCGCCATTATAGTGATTTTTCAAAAAAAAGAGCAGCAAAAAAAAGAGGAGCGAAAAAAAATTCCAGAGTGTGCTTTTCCCTTGTTTACGTCTGTTGCCGTGATTTTGTTAGTGTTCTAGGCTCGCGTCTCTAGCATGGTCTAGCCTAGGACCAGCACAAGACTGCGTCGTTGGCGCTTATTCAACTTTGCATCTCTGAATTGATTATTCTTGACCTTTTTGCTACCATATTATAAGCCTTCCCAGCTACACATACATCTACGACGTGCGTTTGATTCTCCCTGGTAATCGCTATATCCAAGCTTTGAGAGTTTTGACTACAACGGTTGCCGATCACCACCTGCTGCTAGGTAAGAACTGGTAAGAATTTGAGATTTGCTTGACGGGTTTGTGATACACCACCACCACTTCTTAGTAGTCAGAGGATCATATTCTTGTGTGTTTCTATTTGCTGCTAACGATGGTAGGATCACAAGCCGATGAGACTGATTGGGAGAACGACGAACAAACAGCTACATGATAAGTTTGACAAATGATGATTGGACAGGTGCAAGATGTGCTAAACAGATTTGACGAGGCCATGGAGAAGATAGATGGCATTGAGAAGGCGTTTGAAACAAAGCTTGATAGCAAGTTTAATCAATTGCTCGCGTTTTCCACAACCACCGCCGGCTGCACCTATCGCACCTCTGCAACAACAACAACACGCCCTTCCGAATCGGTATGGACGAGCTCGGCGTGTTCCTATTGAGCCAGACAAAATTCTGGTGCCGCTGCTACTAATGTTGGTGCTTCAGAGCTCCTGCCATCTGCTGCTGCCGATACCGAGGAGGATGATGAGTATGCGGGCGATTATGAGGATGAGGTTGATCAAAATCACAACTACGTGCAGCCACCAGCACCACCACCGTAAGGTCGACCTCGGTATATATTCGTAATGGTAGGCTGCACCACCACCTCGTGTACGAGATGATGTCCATATTCCTAAACTGAAATTGAATATTCCACCATTTGAGGGTAGATATGTTCCCGATATATATCTTACTTGGGAGTTAGAAACTGAACAACGTTTTACATGTTTACAATATCCCGAGGAGAGACGGGTTCTTCTTCGCTGTTTTTGCTTTCACTAGTTTTGCATGTGTATGGTGGTCGAACATTGTAGATTATATCCTATTCCCGCTACTTGGGCTGCTTTGAAAACTGCTATGCGTACTCGTTGGGTTCCACCATATTATCAACGTGAATTGCTTCAAAAATTGCAGCGTTTAAGACAAGGAAAAAATTCTGTAGAAGAATATTATCAGGAATTACAAACTGGCATGATTAGATGTGGTATTGTTGAGGAGAATGAAGCAATGCTTGCACGTTTTATAGGTGGATTAAATAGAGAGATTCAAACCATTCTAGAGTATAAGGAGTATACTAATATCACTCGTTTATTCCATCTTGCTTGTAAAGCTGAACGTGAAGTGCAGGATCGACAAGCATTGGCGCGAACTAACTTTTCTGCAGGTCGACTTTCATCATGGACACCGCGTGCATCCTCTACTTCCACTACACCAGCACCTCCATCAGCTGCTACCTCCAGCCGTGATACAAGAAAGCGAGCACAACCTCCACTATCCGCCAAGAGCGCACCGCCGGGCCTACACAGAGGTCTTCTTCTTCCATGGCATCAATGGGCACACAAGTGATATTATTTGTCGTCGTTGTAAGGGAAGAGGTCATTATGCGAGAGAATGCAAATCTCAGCGTGTGATGATTGCTACCGAGGATGGTGGGTATGAGTCCGCTAGTGACTATGATGAGGAGACGTTGGCTCTTATTACACGTGAAGAACATGGTGGAGATGATTCGATCATGAGACGCAATACATGGCTCTCAAGACGCCGACAGTATGAATGTTTAGTTGCTCAACGTGTTTTGAGTGTGCAGGTCACACAAGCTGAGCAAAATCAGAGGCACAATTTGTTCCATACCAAGGAGTTGTGAAGGAACGTTACATGCAGCGCCATCATAGATGGAGGGAGCTGCAACAACTTGGCTAGCATGGAGATGGTGGAAAAGCTTTCTCTCACCACAAGACCACATCCACATCCTTACTACATCCAATGGTTCAACAACAGCGGCAAGGTTAAGGTAACACATACTGTTCGTGTGCATTTTAGTATCTCTACATATGCTGATTATGTTGATTGTGATGTGGTACCTATGCAAGCATGTTCCTTATTACTTGGTAGACCATGGCAATTTGATAAAAATTCTGTACACCATGGTAGAAACAATCAGTATACTCTTGTTCATACACAAGAAGGGTAAAGAAAATGTTATTGCTGATGCATTGTCTCGTCGCTATACTATGCTTTCACAACTTGACTTCAAAATATTTGGTTTGGAGACCATCAAAGGTCAATATGTGCATGATGCTGATTTTAAAGATGTATTGCAGAATTGTAAAGAAGGACGAACATGGAACAAGTTTGTCGTTAATGATGGATTTGTGTTCCGTGCTAACAAGCTATGCATTCCAGCTAGCTCCGTTCGTCTTTTGTTGTTGCAGGAGGCGCATGGAGGAGGACTAATGGGACACTTTGGCGTGAAGAAGACGGAGGACGTACTTGCTACACATTTCTTTTGGCCAAAGATGAGACGGGATGTTGAGCGTTTTATTGCTCGCTGCACTACATGTCAAAAAGCTAAGTCACGACTCAATCGTCATGGTTTACATATGCCTTTGCCTGTACCTAGTGTTCCTTGGGAGGATATATCTATGGACTTTGTCTTAGGTTTACCTAGAACAAAGAAGGGGAGGGATAGCATATTTGTTGTCGTGGATAGATTCTCGAAAATGGCACACTTTATACCATGTCATAAAAGCGATGATGCTGTTAATGTTGCTGATTTGTTCTTTCGTGAAATTATATGCTTGCATGGTGTGCCAAATACTATTGTTTCAGATCGTGATACTAAATTTCTTAGCCACTTTTGGAGATGTTTATGGGCTAAGTTGGGGACTAAACTGCTTTTTAGTACTACTTGTCACCCCCAAACTGATGGACAAACTGAAGTAGTCAATAGAACATTGTCTACTATGCTTAGGGCTGTTCTAAAGAATAATAAGAAAATGTGGGAGGAATGCTTGCCTCATATTGAATTTGCTTATAATCGTTCATTGCATTCTACTACTAAGATGTGCCCTTTTGAAGTTGTGTATGGTTTCCTACCTCGTGCACCTATTGATTTGTTGCCTCTTCCATCTTCGGAGAAGGTTAATTTTGATGCTAAAGAACGTGCTGAATTGATTTTAAAAATGCATGAGTTAACTAAGGAAAACATTGAGCGATGAATGCTAAATATAAACTTCTTTGGAGATAAGGGTAGAAAACATGTTGTGTTTGCACCGGAGATCTTGTTTGGTTACATTTGCGTAAGGATAGATTTCCGATTTGCGCAAATCAAAGCTAATGCCACGTCTGCTGGTCCCTTTAAGGTGTTGGAGAAAGTAAATGATAATGCATATAAACTTGAGCTGCCCGCAGATTTTGGGGTTAGTCCCACTTTTAACATTGCAGATTTGAAGCCATATTTGGGTGAGGAAGATGAACTTCCGTCGAGGACGACTTCATTTCAAGAAGGGAGGATGATGAGGACATCAATACCATTGTTACACCCACAGCCCTGCTGCTATACATCTTGGACCAATTACTAGAGCTCACAAGACGCCAACTAAATTACCGTGTACTTTCGTTTCTTGGTAAAGATTCTAATGTTCATGAGAATATGATCTTGCTTAAATTGGATACATTTGTTTTGCTTACAAATGAAGGGCCTAGCTTGGAGAAGGATGAACATTGGAGCAAGAACAAGCACGGAGATGATGGCATGCGCAAGGGGGACAAGAACGGAGTTACAAGTGATGATTTCAGGACTTTGAAGCCTCCATAATGAGTGCATGAAGCCTTGGACGAAATATACAAGATGCCACTTCATAAATTTCGTCCAGAGGCTATTCTAGGTGCTGCGTCACCTTATTATTGGGCCAGGCCCATGTAATTTCGAAATACATAAGTATAGGCTATTTTAGAGTCCGTAAAAGGGAAACAAGAGATAGGGTTAGTTTCGGACCCCTCCACCAAGGGCCACGAAATTCACCCCCTCTTCCTCCATATATACAGCCCTTAGGGCACCGTTTAGACTTTGGGTTTTGTTTAGATTAAAGT
Organism: Aegilops speltoides; assembly: GCA_021437245.1. Taxonomy (NCBI): domain Eukaryota; kingdom Viridiplantae; phylum Streptophyta; class Magnoliopsida; order Poales; family Poaceae; genus Aegilops; species Aegilops speltoides. The sequence goes on from CM038144.1 coordinate 235,931,619, forward strand.
TCGCCATAGCTGCAACTTCGCGTACTTCGTTTGTGTTCAACGACCAGACAAAGGCGTCATAGAACCCCACCTTGATCAATAAAGCTTTCATCTTATATTCGCAATATCCAGATTGCAAACTCAGTTTCTTGCTTGTTCTTCGTTTGCTCACAGGAAATGCACTCGTGGTCGGAGTTGATCGTGCTCGGCGTGGTCAATAACCTCTCGGTTGGTTTAGCGATTGCTAAGGCGCGACGCCCTCGTGACGTTAGCAATCGGATCGTCAAAGTCGACTTCCACCAAAGCGAAATCCACCATCTCATCGAAAGACGGGACACCTTTGCCTCTATCAGGAGGGCTAGTGGCAAGGGGTGGCGGCGCCGCCCGTGTCACCCGCGGGAGGAGCGACACGGGGGCTCGATGTTCTTTCATTAGTACAAAAGAAAATAGACACTAAAAGTTCCCTTTGTTGGTGTTGCTCTCAAGGCAGAATTGTGAAGGTAGACTCTACATCAAAATACCCGAATTGAAGTTGAGTACTGACTTTAGGTCCTGGCGTACATGAGGAAAGCCAGAATAATAAGACGTCTATAAATAGAGATAGAGATATCATATCATCTATACTTCGGAACTAAAACCAAATCCGTGGTAAACACTTGCTTTTTTGGTTAGCACAATCTTGATAACAGCTCCCAAATCAGACCTTTCTCCTTAGCTTTGCCCGATTACCTTCGTAGTACATAAACGTATGAGAAAGAAAAAGTCACTTGAGAATTCAGATCACCGTGACCTGTGGGATTCTGCACCATAAAACTGTAATCTCACAGAGACATCACCGAAGCAACAGCGGTGGAAAAACCCTCGTGCCTCGGCCGCCGCACAGCAACCGACACCGCCATCCGCCGATCCAAAACAAAATTGAACTTGTATATCCCCTCCAAACTCCAGACGGACACCCCTTCTTGATTGCCAACGGGGCCATATCTGAGCACCCTTCTGCGACCCCGCTAGCCTTCCCTCCGATCTGAGCACCCATAGCACCGGCATGGCGTGGTCCGAATTGAGCAGAGAGAAAGGTTTGTCTCTAGTTTGGTTGGCGTGCTTGGAGGCAGAGTTGTCTCCTGTTTTGCGGCTGCCGCTGATAGTTTGTGTGCTTTGGTGTGAGGAGCTGAGATGTAAGAAGAGGTGGAGGAAGGGGGTAAAGTGTGCAACCACGCATGAGAGGAGGATGATGGCGTTGGCTTCGTCGCCGTCAGCCTCGGCGAGGCTCTTCTGTCCCGCGAGATATCATGGCAGCCATGGCGGCCTGTCGTCCTGCTTGCCCTGATTCGATGGGGATGCATGTACCTGTGGGATCGTCCTCGGCTTATGCCTCATCGTCCGGCGACTCTCGTATTTATGGGATGGGTAAGAAACGGGTTCGACTCGACTCGAAGCGAGAGTCCTGATCGTGAGGGACAGGGAGGCACAGGGAGACACGAACGGGAGAGAGAAGCGATGGGGTGGCTTGCAAAATCGAGTTGGCTTCGTTGTCTTTTTTTAGGGGTAGTTGGCCTTTTATTATTAGGTAAAGAAAGATACGTAGGTAAAATAGTACCACCTCATATGTATAGGAAATAATATAGGTGAAAAAAGCTAAAAGCGTAAAATCACAGGAAACGTACTGTGACGGTGAATCCATGGAGTCAATCCGTGCTTTATTATTAGGGAAAGACTAGCACAAACGCCCGTGCATTGCAACGGGAGAAAACAATTTTTCATGTTTGTGCGTCTGTGTGTTGCCATGGGAGAACACTCATGTATGTGATGTTATCAAGACTCGTCTTAACTGAAAACTTAATTGTCCATTTGTTAAAGTAACATACATGCATTTGTCTACATAAAGAGATATGGTTAAATGCCCATGCATTTCTATGCAGAAAAAAATTCAATTGATTGTAACTTTATCATTTGCCAATTAAACCTAGGTACCTTGACCACCTTTAACTCTCTTGTCACCTAAGTAACCTAAATCTACTTTAGTCACGACCAATGTAGGAGAAAAGTCTCTGATTAAAAAAATTTAAAAATCAAACATATATAGTTTAGGAAGAGGGTATGTATTCCCGTCATTGACCATCTAAATTTGTTCATAGCCTCTTAGATATTTTTGGAAACATCATACATCAATATCATGCTTAGCAATCTCAAGCGTGGTATTGGTTGAATCTCAATGCAAAAATTCAAAACATGCATCCTATCTACTGCTTCTCAGCTTCAGTAAACAACAGAGCATTGTTTTCATAGTTGGAAATTAAATCGGGGGAAATTTGCAATGCAATGTACAACAGACCAACCAAAATCTGAGTTTATCTATACACTACAATCCATTTGTGATCTATATGCTGGAGTTACCTAAACAAATACTATTGCTAAGAGTAGGTCTGACAAACAAACAAAACTACCATAGCACCGCACGTCTTCACATGCACATAAAATTGCAGCTTAGAAAAGCTTATGCTGGTTTTACCCTTATTTTCCTTTTCTTTTGAGGTGATTTTTCTTTTTTTCGTGAGTTCATCAGAAGCCCGTCAGGCCGAAGGCACGCACGAAGAAACAGACCTGCTCCTCGATCGCTCCCCCTTCTCCGATTCCTTCCTCCTCCCATGGCGCTCTCTCGCCCCTTCTCTCTCTGTAGAGCCAACTAATCAAGCAAAGCCTCCCTGCTCAGCCTCTCTTTCTTTCGGTAATCAAATTCACATCTATTCCCGAAACAGCTCCTTCCTTGATTCTCCAGAAAACTTAAGAACATATATAAATTGATGAATAATGATGAAAACGGGCGAGGTGGGACTATATAATTTGTTAGCGAACGTGTTTGTAACGCAAGAAAAGGTTCGCTCCTGAGGCTCCAGCGCCAAGAGCAGGAGCGCTCCTGAGGTCGGGCCGCAGGCCAGGGCTCCCAAGGCAGGCGGTTGAGGGAGCTCCTCCCGAGGCTGCGTTGTGCTTGGTAGTGATGGTGCCGCTGAAGATTTGAAGAGTCGCTCCTCAAAGACGCCAGACTCCTGAGGCAACCGCCTGGACGCCCTCCTGATGATGTCATCAGCCTCTTGATTGGTGCCGCGAGGCACATGCTGCAACTCCAACCCGCAAAACTATTTCTCCATCCCGCGGACCTCCGCAAGATATGCTTCCATGTGTTCGTCCTTCGGCTCGTACACCTTGTTGGACAAGTTGACGAGGAGTTGTGAATCACCCTTGATGATGAGGCGCTTTACCTCCAAGGCGGCTGCAGCTTTCAAGCCTGCTATCAGGCCCTCGTACTCTGCTATGTTGTTGGAGACCTTCTCTCCATGCTGAAAGCAGAGCTGCATGACATAATAGAGCTTGTCTCGAGTGGGAGATATGAGCACTGCGCCAGCCCCCGCGCCATGTTGCGAGAACACCCCATCGAAGTACATGACCCAGCCATCCGGCGCTTCACTTCATGGGGTAAGCAACCGATCCTCGCCCGCTTCGAACCCTGGTGCCTCCGTCCATTCTGCCACGAAATCTGCAAGTGCGGCTCCCTTGATGACTCTGGTCGTGCTGAATTCCAGCTAAAATGCTTGCAACTCGATGTTCCATTCAGCGACCCTTCCGGCTGAGTTGGGGCTCCTGAGTACCCTTTCCAAGGGATATGCCGAGACGACCTTGATGGGATGGCCTTGAAAGTAGTGCCGCAACTTGCGTGAGGCCACTAGCAACGCAAGGAGGAGTTTCTGGGGCATGGGGTATCGCGCCCTTGCGTCCCGCAGCACCGTGCTACCGAAGTACACTGGATGCTCGACGAGGTTGCGGGTGCTGGCGTGGCCTGTGTCTTCTGGAGGTCGAGGCGCCTCCTGAGGCGACGGAGCCCCCAACGCTTGGTCGCCTGGCCGGGCCTCCTCCGCTCTGGGTGCGTCCCCCTGTTGAGGCTGATCCACATCCGCTACGGTCGTGGTCTTCGCGAGGCTTGCTTGGCTTGGCTCCACTTCGGCCGGGGCTGCGGCTGGCACGACCTTGGCCCGGCGCTCCTCCCTAATCGCCACCAGGGCTGCGCTGGCTGAGTAGGGCGTGGCTGCAAGGTAAAGCACCAAGGGCTCCTGAGGGCGCGGAGCTACCATCACCGGAGGGCTGGTAAGGTACTTCTTGAGATCTTGGAATGCCTTGTTGGCCTCCTCCATCCATTCGAACGGGCCCTTCCTCTTCATCAGCTTGAAGAAGGGCAATGCTCGCTCCCCCAACTTGGAGATGAAGCGTCCCAACGCGGTTACTCGCCCGGTGAGCTTCTGCATTTCTTTGAGGGTCTTTGGCGGGCTCATGTCTTCGACTGCCTTGACCTTCTCTGGGTTAGCCTCGATGCCCCTGTGGGACACGAGGAAGCCCAAGAGCTTGCCCGAGGGGACTCCAAATATGTACTTCTTTTGGTTGAGCCGCAGATCCACTTCACGGAGGCTCGTGAAGGTCTCCTCCAGGTCCTGTATCAGGGTTTTCACCTCCCGAGACTTCACCACGATGTCATCGACGTAGGCCTTGACGTTCCTCCCGAGCTGCCTGCCCAAGGCAATGTGCATCAGTCACTGAAAGGTTGCGCCCATGTTGCGCAGCCCGAATGGCATGCAGGTATAGCAGTATACTCCACACAGGGTCAGGAAGGCCGTTTTCTCCACGTCTTCTACCGCCATCTTGATCTGGTGACAGCCCGAGAAGGCATCCAGGAAGCACAATAGGTCACACTCGGCGGTAGAATCGACGATCTGGTCGATGCGAGGGAGCGGGAACGGATCCTGAGGGCAGGCCTTGTTGAGGTTGGTGAAGTCGACACACATGCGTTCCTTTCCTCCCTTTTTTGGCACAACAACAGGGTTGGCCAGCCATTCAGGATAGCGAACTTCACGGATGACACCTACTGCCTCTAACTTGCGGGTTTCTTGGAAGATGAAGGCCTGATTCTCGGTGGACTGTCGCCTTGCCTTTTGCTTCAAGGGACGCACGTTGGGGCATACGTTGAGATGGTGTTCAATCACATCCCTTGGGACCCACGCTAGCTGATAAAGTTCCCACGCAAACACCTCTTTGTTGCGCATAGGAATTTCACCAGGGCCTCCTCCTGCTCAGGGTCGAGGTTGGCGCCTATGGTGAAGGTGGCGTAGAGGATCCATCCTCGTTGACTGGTACTTGCTTGGTCTCCGCCTTGTCTTGGGTGAATAGTTGCTTCTCCTTGGCCGGCGTAGCCCCCTTGTGCTCGAGGGTATCTGCGCTGGCAGGCTGCGCCGCCGTGGCCGTCTTGAAAGCGAGCTTGAGCGCCTGCAGCGCATCCCTTGTGTCTCCTGACACGGTAAGGATGCCGCTGCTCCCGGGCATCTTCATGAGGTTGTAAGCCGGGTGAGTCGCCGCCATGAACTGGGCAAGGCTGGGTAGCCGAGGATGGCGTTGTACGGGAGGCCGATGGGGGCGATGTCGAAGTCGACCAGCTCCGTGTGGAAGTTGTCGTGGGTGCCGAAGGTCACCGGGAGGCGGATCTGCCCCAGGGAGCCGTTGGAACTGCCTCTGACGCCCGAGAAGGGCCTGCTGGGTCGGAGCCGCCCTAGCAGCACGTGGAGGAGGCTGAAGGCCTCCACCGAGAGCACGTTGAGGCCGGCACCACCATCGATGAGGGTCTTGGTGACGGCCACCTGGCAGATGGTGGGGGTGCATAACATCGGGAGTGCGCCCGCACAGGCGGTGTTGGTGGGGTGATCATCCGAGCTAAAGGTCAAATCTGCCTCGGGTGCCACCCATCCCGGGGGGGCTTCACGGCACTTGAGGACGGTGCCGATATGGCGGACGAACGGCTTGACGTGGTGGCTAGAAGGTGGTGCCTGCAATCTTCCCAGGAGGGCTGCGACTACTGGGGGTGCCGGCGCAGCATGATGGGCGAGGAAGAGGTTGCGCAACTCCTCCCAGGAGGCCACAGAAGCCGCTAGCAGGTGGAGCAGCCACATGCGCGGGACGCCGGTGAGGGCCATGGGCAGCCAGTTAGCCATGACCCTGTCGTCGGCTCCGTCCTTGAGGACGGCTTCATACGCTAGCAGGAAAGCCAGTGGATCGTTCGTGCCGTCGTAGCGCGGCGGCATGTGAGGCTTGAACTTGTTCGGCTACCGCACCTCTCGCAAGGCGGGGGCCAGGGCTCGGAGCCCCCTGGTCCCTGCACCGGCTTTGACAGCCAGAGCAGGCGGTGCGTTGCCCGCCATAAGGGCGGAGCGCGGTGCTGATGGAGAATGGATCGACGGAAGGGAGAGCTCCGGCACACCCCTACCTGGCGCGCCAAATGTTGGATGTAGGGTTCCGACAGACCCTTAAGGTTCGAACTCTGGGGTGTGCTCGAAGATCTTCCCCCTACCACTCCACGTCCGATCGCCTCACGAGAATCTAAGCTAAAACGATTAACAACACGAGGGACACAAGATTTATACTGGTCCGGGCCACCGTTGTGGTATAATACCCTACTCCAGTGTGTGGTGTGGTGGATTGCCTCAGGGGCTAATGATGAACAGTACAAAGGATGAACAGCCTCACGAGAGGTGTTCTTGAGCTGGTGCGATTAACTGCTTGGGTGAGTTCGATCGCCTCTTGGATGCTGATCAGATGCCCCCTACTGTGGTGGCTATCCCTATATATATAGAGGCCCTGGTCCTCTTCCCAAATATTGAGCGGGAAGGGCGCCAACAACACCCATTTCAAAGGGGAACATCTAGTACAAGTTATCCTGACTAAAGTTGGTCTTCGGCTGCCAAAAGCACTGGCTATGACGCCGTCCTGGGCTCCATGGTGACCTCCATCCTGCCGCTCTGTTGGTCTTGGGCTCGTTGCACTGAAATGGCAACCTCTGCCTGATGCCTTGGTACTCCATGTCTGTGCTTTCCCCCTTTGCACCAAAGAGGAAACAAGGACACTGTGCAGGTCGGCGCCCGCCTGGCGCCTGCCTGGTCTCGATCGTCATGGCTTGCATCATGATCACCTCACGAGGTACCCTGTCTTGATCTCTCCGCCTCCTCGCGAGCCTGCCTGGCAAGGCCGTTCCTAAGGAAGTCTTGTGTCGTCCGCCCCGCGAGGCTTGGCCCCTCGCGAGGGTCTCGAGTCTTGCGCTGATGAAGATGGGTCGTACTGGGCCACCACTCAAGCCACGCCGCAGGCCGCAGGCAGGCAAGTCTGGGGACCCCCGTTCCCAGAACGCCGACAACTCGCAACACAAAACTTGTTCTAGTTTTGCGTTGTACCTTGAGTTCCTTGCTATCCGACTTATGTTATGCTCTACCTTGGAGTATTACCATCGTTTATGTCAAGAATGTCGTGAGAATTTCACCACCTCCTATGAATTATTGATGCAAGTAGTTCTTCTCACCATAACCTTCCCTTCTTGGCCCCCGTGTTGATTCTAACCGGGATACCAACAAATGTACAATGCTGCTTGGATTATGTACTTCTAGCTACCCTATTGCTTTGAAGTTGATGGTCGCTAGTTCGTTCTTAGACTATAGGTTGTTGAAGCACCATTCTAAAGTTGATCATGCTACCTAAGCCCATCTTTCGGGTGCACCTTTCAACCAATGATTACTTGCGTATGTTTTCCTCAGGCATACATCATTATATCATTTGATCTGACAAATATTATCTCCTTGTTTACATTATTGAGGAGATCCATCTTTTTGGAAATCTCAATGATTTGTCGCCAAGTCCATCCGCCACCTCCTCATCCCCTCCTTAGTTTAATGATGAACTCTTGTTCCGAACTCGCTTCCATAGTTCATTTCCCGAGAATCTTCGGTGTCATCTCATCAATTTGTGTCGCACCTTTTCTCCTCGGGCATCCTGAGTCTGAGGGATCCCGACACCAATCAGATCTGAATCTCGGTCAGATATGAGGGTTGGAACATATATCCAAGAGTTATAACATTGGTCTTTATATGACTCGGTAAGATGATGTCATGCCTAGGACACCTGGCCGGAGGACCTATTGTTATAGTTTCCTTTTTAGCAAGCTTAGTGATTCTTCCATGTGAAAATTGTAAGACTTATTCTACAAGTTATTCCTGATGGATCCTTTGTGTTTCCGAAGTCTGATCTTCACCTGATGACCATGTCAATGCTATCTCAAAGCATGTCTGTGGTACTCTAGTTTTCAATAAGAACATTTGAAGCACAACGCTAAATTTTCTTGATCAATTATCCAAACACCATTGTATGGGTAAACCTCATCAATCCCTTGCCCATTTTGTCTAAATGGTTACATACTTGGAGTCCTATCGTGTATATCATGCTCTGCTTGTCCATGGGAAGGATATACCCCTGAAATATGTGTTTTAAACACACCTTCCATTGCTGTGTTTAACCTTTCTTGTAATCTATATGATCTAAGCAGTAATATTCTGCTTATGTAAACGCCACGGTGTACCATCCTGTCTAGTGTAACCCTGTTACTATTGTTGATGACATTCCGGTAACCGTCGATGGACGAGAACTTTGCCTTATTGGTCCGCCTCGTTCAACGAGCAGGAAAATGGTTCTCTTTGTCCCTCGCCCTTGGTACCGACGTTGTTGCCGACATAACTGACAGGCTACCCTCAGACATGCCGTGTTATCATGACCATGCAAGATGTCACCGCTCCTAGTTTTAACCCACATGGTGGGCCCATAACCCACAGTTCCATAGGATCGAAACCTGACTCTCCTATACACCCTCCTGTTCACAAAGTTATTCGTCGCGCGTGGCCTCGTACGTAATTCATGAGCCACGTCCCGAGAGATCATCAATTCTGGTATCAGACACAATACTTATTCTCGTTGCTCAAGACCCCTTTCACACTTTGTTCCAGACATCGAACGATTGTCTATCCACTTGAAACTTCTTACTGTACTTCTTGCTTGGCTTTCGATGTGTTCATTTGACCAACTCAAGAGATACCCATGTATTCATTCTTGGGATAACCCCGATGATTACCCCTTGTAGCCTTCTATCATTGTCAAGCTACCCCTTACCTATTCGTAAGTACGATGGAGTTCATGAAGAAAGGCTGATGACTTCATCTTGATGACCTAGAGCAGAGAAATGAAGACCTCAACGTAATGGATCAAACTCTTCGAGAAGACCAACCAAGAGCAAGAACACTCGCTAGAATTTCGTAACCAGAACCTTCCGCCTTTACTCCGCCTCTTAAATCTCAGGACAAGATTTCTTGTAGTGGGGGAGATTTGTGACGCCCAGATAATTAAGCTATAGAGATCCCCGGTAAATGATGCCACGCCACCTCGGTTACTGTTGTTAATCTCACGTTAGTTCAAAACCGATTCAAATCTAAATTTGAATTAAAGTCAAACGATAAAAGTTTTCAAACATAAAAACTAAAATGTTCGGGCTGTGCCAAATAATGCGTAATTAATTATGGTGAAGAAACCACACTTCCATAAAGAATTCAAATACACTAAAAGAATTAAAACACTAGTGAAAACGATTAAACAAATGCCTATTGAAATTTATGAATTATTAAAACTATTTTATTATGGGTTAAGAATTAGTCTGACAGTAGTTTGTTTATAAATACAAATTTAGGTACTAGTGGTAATTTTTATAAAACTAAAAGTAAAAGAAACTAGAAATAAATTAGAAAAGAAAATAAGAAAAAGGAGAAGACAAAACAGTAAACAAAAAAAAAGGCAAAGCCCCCTCTCCCTGGGCCGAATGGCCCAACTGGCCATCCAGACCACCAGGAGGCCCACCCCATCCCCCCTTATTCCCCCGAAACTCTAACCCCTCCCCCAGTCGCTCCACTTCCCCCCACTCATCCACGTCTCTTCCCCCTCTCCTGTCGTTCCCATCTGGATCGGGGAGGGGCTCGACCGCGCCACGCCGACCGCGTCGCCCACCAACCAAGCTGCCGCCTGGACCTCGCCGGAACGCACCCTCGCCGGACCGCCTCCGCGTCTCCGTCGCGCGTCCCCAACATCCTCCTCGACCCCCACTGCCCCGTGCCCTGCAATCCCTCGTGAGGCCCCCTCCTCCTCTGCCTCGCTCCCGCGGCGCACCGGGCGGGATCACGGCCGCGGCTTCGGGCCGCACATGTGCGCGCCCACGCCGTCCCGCACGCACTCGCCGCCCCCAGCCGCTGATGTCATTGCTTACCGGCGCCGCACCCTTGGGCACCCCGTCCGTGTCAGTGCCTCACGCTGCGCGCGCCCTAGCCCATCTAGCTGCGCCCCTTCCCCTCACCCTGCTCCTGCAGCCTCCTGCGGCTGCCGACGTTGTACGTGCTCGTCGTCCGCCCGTCGCGGCGCGCCATCTGGCCGTCGTCGCTTGGCCAGCCAGCGCCCGGCCCGCCGCGCCATTGCTCCAGCCGCAGCCATGGTGCCTGTCGCCGCCCGCTCCGCCCTGCCGCCCCCTGCCTTTTGCTTCTCCTACCCGGCTCTTGGTGGTCAAGACCTACTACTGCTGCTCGCGGTCGCCGCTTCACCGCTGGCGGTGCCAGAGCCTCCGCCTTCCATTGCTCCTGCCGGGTCCGCTGCCCCACAGGCGTCTTGCGCTCGGGCTCTTGACCGCCCGCGCCCGCTCACGCTCGTATGCCCGCTAAGGCCCCTTGTGCCAATGACATGTGGGACCCAGCCCCTTGAATGTTCTTTTAAATTATTTAATTAATTAGTTAATTAAATTAGTTAACTTAATTAATCCTGATTAGTTAACTAATTAAACCCAATTAATCTACTAATTAAACTAACTAATGTTGATTAGTTATCAGTCAATGACAGTGGGGCCCTCCTGTCAGTTTGACCCAGTCAATGGTCAGAGTTGACCGCTGACATCATGGTTACATCGTGCTGACACAATATATAATTTTGAATTAAAATAATTTTAGAAATTGATTTTAAATTTTGAAAATTAATATCAAATAAACCATAGCTCGGATGAAAAGACTTTGCACATGAAAGTTGCTCAGAACGACGAGACGAAACCGAATACGCGGTCCGTTGGTCAGCCACACGTCCCTAGCATAGCAAACATGCAACATTTCACCTCCGGTTCATCTGTCCGAAAACGCGAAACACCGAGGATACTTTCCCGGATGTTTCCCCCCTTCGCCGGTATCACCTACTACTGCGTTAGGTCACCCCTAGCATCGTTTATTGCCTTGTTATGTTTTGTGATGCTGTGTTTGCTCCATATTTATTGTTTCTTCCCCCTCTTCTCCGGTAGACTACGAGACTGACGCCGCTGCTGCCCCGGTCGACTAAGGAGTTGACGACCCCTCCTTGCCAGAGCAACCAGGCAAGCACCCCCCTTGATCACCAGATATCGCCTATTCCTTCCCTCTACTGCTTGCATTAGAGCAGTGTAGCATCTTACTGTTTTTGGTTAATCCTATTCTATTGCATAGCCTGTCATTGTTGCTATAGTTGTTGATACCTTACTTGCAATCCTAAATTCTTAGTATTGGATTCTAGTTTACCATCAGTGGCCCTACATTCTTGTTCGTCTGCCATGCTATATTATCGGGCCGTGATCACTCGGGAGGTGATGACGTGTATATACTATACACACATGCATACTGTTCAGGTGGTGACTAAAGTCGGGTCCGCTCGTAGAGTACCTGCGAGTGATTCTCGGATTGGGGGCTGAAAGGACATTTGTCCCAACGGCCCTTTTTGTGGATCTTTGTGGCGGAGCGACATGGCAGGTTGAGACCACATAGGTGAGAGGTGGGCCTAGCCCTGGTCAGCGTCCGCGGTTACTTCTAAATAACACGCTTAACGAGATCTTGGTATTTGATCTGAGTTTGGCCACTGGCCTATACGCACTAACCAACTCTGAGGAGCGATTATGGGCACTCGACGCCGTGGTATCACCAAGCCTTCTTGGCGTTAATGACCTTGGGCCACGATTGGACTGGAACGCCTGCTCTTGTATTAGGGAGGCTAGGTCTGCTTTCCGCCGCCCACGCAACATGCAGGTGGGCAATGGGCGATGGCCCAGACCCCTGCGCGCTTAGGATTTTGACCGGCATGCTGACCTCTCTATTGTGCCTAGGTAGGGCTGTGACGTGTTGATCTTCCGACGCCGGGCATGACTCAGGAAAGTGTGTCCGTCCAGAGGGATCGAGCGTGTTGGGAAATGTGGGGCACCCCTGTAGGGAACTTTATCTATTTGAATAGCTGTGTCCCTCGGTAAAAGGACGACCCAGAGTTGTACCTTGATCTTATGACAACTAGAACTGGATAGTTAATAAAACACACCCAAACAAGTTCCAGAAACATCTCGGTGATCGCTTTCCCACAGGGCGACGAGGGGAGGATCGCCGGGTAGGATTATGCTATGCGATGATACTTGGTGAACTTACCATCTACTCTCTTCTACATGCTGCAAGATGGAGGCTGCCAGAAGCGTAGTCTTCTATAGGACTACCTATCCCCCTCTTATTCCAGCATTCTGCAGTTCAGTCCATCGATATTGCCTCTTTACACATATACCCATGCATATGTAGTGTAGATCCTTGCTTGCGAGTACTTTGGATGAATAATTACGGTTGCTTTGCTCCCCCTTTCCCTCTTCTTTTTTCCATTTCTGCTCGGATGTCGCAACTAGTTGCTGGAGCCCAAGAGCCAGATGCCACCGTCAATGACGACCCCTACTACACCGAGGGTGCCTACTACTACGTTCAGACCGCTGACGACCAGGAGTAGTTTAGGAGGATCCCTGGCAGGAGGCCCGCGCCTCTTTTGATCTGTATCCCAGTTTGTGCTAGCCATCTTATGGCAACTTGTTTAACTTATGTCTGTGCTCAGTTATTGTTGCTTCCGCTGACTTGTTTATGTTCAAGCACTTGTATTTGAGCCCTCAAGGCCCCAGGCTTGTAATATGATGCTTGTATGACTTATTTTACTTTTAGAGTTGTGTTGTGATATCTTCCCATGAGTCCCTGATCTTGATCATACACATTTGCATGCATGATTAGTGATGCTGCTCTAGTAGGACGTCTCGCCATGATGACGCTTGGTAGACGTTTCCTCCGCCATTATCCTCCTCCGGCAACTGTGGGCTTGGAAGAGAGATGTATCTGGGTTGTTTCTAGTGGAAATTGAAGCGACAATGGTGGTTCTCGTAATGAGGCAGAGATGGAAGACAATGGGTTATTTCCAGGGCGTGGATGGGGATGTGTGGGAGGCAGTTCATTGGGGACGTGGGTGTAGTGGTCGTGGGGCGCAGTTGTAGTCCGTCGTGGAAACCATGGGTGGCGCGGGCGGTGGCCTGGAAGAACCAACCGTCCAAGCCAATTTCTTTGCCAGGGTATTTACTGGTCGCACTGGCGAGTCTTATCAAGCTGTACTTATCAGCTGCTTATCCCACTTACACATCTCAGGGTCGGTGATGATGGCATTTTGTACTGTTTTAAGTGACTTATACTTTGTTATGTTTTCAGTGTGGAGGTTAAGTCTTATTTTTGCACTGAAGTCTTATACACTAGTTGAACTAAAAACTTTTTCAGTGCACTGCGAGTTGTTTCTCAAAACTGAGACTTATTTTTTTTCATCTGTCCCAACCTAAGTTAGGCCTTTATAGTTTTTGTACTCTCTTCTTAGTGTACTTATGGTTTAGCATTGTGGGTACTGAATTGTAATTTCATACAACGTAACGTTTTGAAAATTGGTGTCACAGTGGTGTGTGGATGTAGTGTGAGTGGCCTGATTTTATAGTACTAATGTCATATGTATGTTTGAACTGAGTTTGTTTGGGATTGAGATTATTTAGATGAAATCGTTAGTTGAGGTCTAGTCAGATTCTATATAAATAAGAAATTTAGCAGAATTGACAAACAATATCTATTTGAACTTCTTGCATTATGGTAGTTGAACTTGAAAGTAAAATTTAATTCGCTGGTTTAAATTATGTACATTTAACAAATAGCCTATTAAGTTCTCCGCTTTTTAAAGTTTCGTTGTTTTCGTATCGTATTTTCTTTTCCTTTTTATCATCCGTGGTGTAGAGCTAATATTTTTATTTTTAGATTTAAATTATTGCCTACGAACAAGTATTTGAACTTTTCTATAATCACGTTTCAAACTTTTGTTGTAATTTATTTTTCTTTGCCCCACACTCTGCTTTATTCAACGGGGCGTATGGGTGGGGTGTTTGGAGACGAGGGAGGCTATTGGGCTCTTTTCCCGCCGAAATGGCCCTCGCGGGCGATTTTGAGGACTGCTGGGTGCGTGTGTCGTCTGGGTTTAGTCCCACGTCGCTAATCGAGGGGGCTCTTGACCTGTTTATAAGCGTTACCGAGTCCTACTGGTCGAACTCCTCTGAATACTTACCTGAGTGCTTATACACGACACTCGCTCTCTTTCATGACCTGTGGGCCCTGGTCGACTGGCCCTGCGTCGTGCCGATTAGTAGGGATTCGCCAACAGTTTCGCCATGGGCTCGAGTTCAAGTGTCTTCCTGCGCTAGGGCCTGCCTGTCTTTGGGCGGTCAATTTTTTTAGTTTGAATCTAGTACTTGACTCCACAAGTAATGTGGACTGATACTTTTGTTGTAGTTCTTGTGAGTTTTCTTGAACTGTTCTTTTTTTTCATTGAGTTTTTGCCTTCTTTTTTTGTTTTGTTGTGGTGATTATTCTCAAGGGTATTCTGGTATTATTTTTTATCACTATAGTACTTGCGTGTAAACTAAGTTTACTGAGAGTTCATTCGTAGTAGCACTTCTGTGCTTAGTCTGACATTTTTTTGAGGGATTGCGAACTGATGCTACTTTGTACTTTTTATATTAGTAAATCTGTGCTGTCCGTTCAAGCATACTGGTACTGTCATTCTTAGTCTGCCAGTGACCAATATAAGTGTGTGCTGATGCTTCTTATACTTGCTAATTTTCCAGCAGCTACATATGGATGAGAACAGTACATGAAGTACTAAGATTTTTTGCTTCAACTTTTGAAGCGTTGTTAAGCAACTCAAATTGTACCGATTGTTTTCAACATTATGTTTTCCATACAATGCTGAATCAGAACTACACATGGAACATCCTTGTGAGATTAGTTTCTTCATAACTAGTACTGAAGAGCAGCCACAAAGTTCCATTCACAAGCTGCTTTGAATTTGAAATGATTTATAAACAAAATACGAAGCTACCAAATGAGATAAGCAAAGAATGTACTTGATGACATAAGAAAACTTTTTCAACCGTGACAAACACGACATAAGCAAACTGTTTCAACCCTGACACACAAGACATAAGCAAACTGGTTTAAAAGGAAAGCGCAAGCAACACGAAGGCACACTTCGATGTCTCTTCATCCCACGTAGTGGCAGTTGTAGTAGGGGTCAGCTTCCTGCTCTTTTGAAATTTCTAGACCTGTGGAGATGTTGTCGATTATCTTCCATGTCTTATAGGTGGCGTATGCATCTATCACTGCGTAGTCGATGAGGTAATTTGGCAGCGGGCTGATCCCCAACAGTTTATGGTCTTCCTACCTATCAATCTTCTTCTTCTTCATGTCTTTTTAGAATGGGTGGATGACGATGGCTGCAACATCAGCCAAGGAATCGTACTCTTTTTCGGTGTATGGAACTCTCCAGTTGCGCTGAATGTCGATGTACTTGTTGGGGTTGATCTCCAAACTAGACATATTCCGCTTCTCCTTGTCACCTTGAATGCTAAAACCGGCAAAGGTGAACAACTTCTCATGCTTCAGCATGTTGTTGAGGTGCTTAGGCCTGCAAGCGGAGAGACATATTGAAGATTAGTATTATTTTTTATGTTGGAATTCTTCAGTTTTTTTGTTTTACAAGTGATGAATCCATGAAGTAGATGCTTATATAGTTTAATTAATGGATGAATGTAGTTCAGAAACTAGTAAACAAAATTCTGAAATTAAATTCAAGTACACCATGTAATTTTTCTTTTTGGAATATTCATTTTGAGTAAATGATCTATGTGCTTCTTTAGTACTCCCTCCGTAAACTAATATAAGAGTGTTTAGATTACTACTTTAGTGATCTAAACGCTCTTATATTAGTTTACAGAGGGAGTACTAGTTTAGTTTACTTTTGTTGAATAGGAAAACACATACCAGTGCTTCACCAAGTTCTTATTTTTTTCGCTGATGAAAATAACACCAGACCAAGTTCAGAAACTACTTCACTACATCAAGTTTAGATACATCTTTTAATACATCCAGTGCAGAAACTACCCTATTGGATCAAGATCAGAAACTACACTACTATATCAAGTCCAGTGCATCAGGTTCAAAATATATTATAGTGCATCTACTTTGGGGAACTGCACTAGTGCATCCACTTTCACAAACTACAGTAGTATATCTAGTTGGGAAACAAGTTCAATGAAATTTTGAGGAAACAATACTAATTAAACAGATGAACCAAATATGGCAAATGAGTAGGATGGTTCATCATTTTGTGGCCGCTGCGATGTGGTACACAAGGCAGAGTTCCTCCACGCATAGCTGCAGAACTGGTGCTCTCTGCGGAGGTTCATATTCCCTGGTATAGTCCACATCAACACCGATGAACCTAGGATACAAGCCGCCAGCCTTCCTCCAGAGCCTGCTGATCATCTCATTGGCCTTGTTTGGTTCGCTATTGCAGACGACCTCCAGCATCTCCTTGCCGTGGAGCTCAACTCCTGTGAGGGTTTGGGTGTACTCGCGCTTCTCGCCGGGGACGTGAACATCGTCGAGGTTGCTGCTCTGGTCGGACGTCTCAGCGCACTGACGCTTGGTAGACGGTTCCTCCGCCATTGCCCTCCTCTAGCAATTGTGGGCTTCGAAGAGAGATGTTTCTTGGTTGTTTGTAATGGAGATGGAAGCGGCAATGGCGGTTCTCATAATGAGGCAGAGATGTAGTCGACTTGGGGCCTTCTCAGGGCTTTGGATAGGGACGTGGGCGAGGCGGTTCGTTGCAGACGTGGGGGTAGTGCTCGTGGGGTCGACGTTTGCAGTCCGTCGTGGCAACCGCCCAGTGTGTGGCATGGTAGGTTGGCCTGGAAGAACGAACCGTCCAAACCTAATTCTCTGTAGGTTCTTTTTAACTCTCGCACTGGAAGAGTGAACTTATTAGTTGCTTCTCCCACTTATACGTCTTAGAGGGCGGTGATGATGGCGTTTTGTACTCCTCGACTATGGGTACTTGGACTGGTGATTAACGTGTAGTTGAACTTACTAATACAAGGTCAGACTATGTGTGTCATGCTAATCTTTTAAACATTTTTGTTTTTTGAATGATTATTTATATGAACATAATCTTTGAAAGTATTTGTTATAGATAAATTAGTTTTTCATCAGTACAACTATGTTATATTTGTACTTCCATTTTTTCTGTTTGCTTGAGATAATTCTTTTTATGTACTGATGGGCTTTCTGAACTAGGACTGGCAGAACCAGTCATAGCTTGTCTAAATGATGTTTTTTGAGGTGTTCACGTGTGGGTTTGGTTACTGTGCCTTGAACTGATGAGTCAGAATTATCTGTACTAATGTACTATAAGAGTTTAAATTTTCTTTAACAAACTTTTGCTGAGTTACTGGTCGACGGTAGTGTTGACGTTACATAAATCCAGGTCAATTTTTTCAAATATATTTGTGACTGCATTCAAAAGGTTTATCAAATGGTTTACATAATAATGTCACTGGTCCAGCGAGCACAAATCACAAATTATATCTTAACTATAGTACTGATCAAGAAATTGATGTTAAAGCTAAATAAGTTTTGGTAACGACAGTGTTTCTGATATGATTCCTCATTGTGTACCGAGGCAACCGAGAGTACAAGCTTATTTTTTGAATTGACGCAGGAGCATAACCACTATGGATTCTTCAGTCTTGAGCTCCTTATAACTGGCCCCGAATGTTGTCCCTTGTCGGCGTCCTTTCCTGCTTGAGCCTTGGCAGCTTCATTGTCAGTTTCAGTTTCCTCATCCCCAATATTGTTATCTTCATTGTCTTCGTCTAATTGGTCATCATTCTCGTCAAACTCTTCTTCTTCATCCTCTTCATTTGATTTTTTGGAACTCTGAACCTTGCCCTGCTTCTGTTCAGCAACATCGACTGTCGGAGTAAATGACCACGGGTAGCCTTATCAGCTCCCCCTGGCTTTTCAAGACATCGGGCCGACTGTGCCCCTCAAGCATCCAAGGCGAAGGGCCACCTTCTTGTGGCCGGCTGGTCCACGCAGCCGGCCGCTGGAAGACGGCAAGGCCCAACAGGCGGCCTGCCATGCACCCTCAAACTTTGCACCCACATAACAGTGATAAGACGGGGCGTGGCTACAATGAAGCCTGCCGCCCCCGAATCCCGGAGCGAAGGGCCACAAGCGTCGATCGGGCGGCCATCCCCTCGCGTGGCGCGACATGCTACACGCTGACCGACATCACCCATGGAAGAACGATCATGCCCCCATGACGGGCTATCGGTATGGCCCGCATGCAACAGGCCCCTCCTGCCAGAGAGCCACCATAAGGCGGCTTGACTAGACCAGTCGGCGTATGGGGAGGACGGCTCCCAACAGTCGGCCCTCCCCTCCCCTCGGAGTTTGTGCACCATTAACCAAATAAGAGGGGGTGAGGCTAGAGTGAACACCCGCCAGGCGGCGGCACTGTAGCCACGCTCACCCCGACCAAGCTGTCACATCCAATATGCGACCCTATCCAAAAGGAACTCGAAGGTCCCACCAAGGATAGACCCGCATATTGAAACGCTTTTGCAAGGTGGATATCATTACATCAACATTACATAATAGTTGGGGATACATACAAAAGGCAACCAACAGTAAGAAGACATGTTTGTGAAGCTAAGCATGGCAAGAGCAAGTTCATAGGGTGCATGGATCACTAGGAAACAATCATGGAAACATTGAACTTCATGTTAACAGGTTGACAACAACATTTTTTAGCAACTTTGGAGCAAGATTACAACAAGCTACAGTAGTCTATAATTGCAAACAAGGGCATGAATGGATAGAGCATAACATGTATAACAACTCATCCTTAGTGACCAATCTCCAGATTATGCACGAAATGACTTGTAGGAGCAGGTTAACATAGCAACAAAATATAACAGAATCTGTCTAGCAAAACAGTAACAGCAAGTACCCTCTTTAACAAGCTCGATGCACTCAGCACACAACTCACAAAAATACATGATTGGCACCACTGGAAAGATGGCATAGCATAGATCAAAACACATGTAGACATCAACCTCATAGGATGCACACATCAATCATGGCAAAAATGACAAATGAGCATGTTAGAACAGTTTCAGCAGATTAACATCAACATGCACTCTTCCAACAGCATTTCGGGAATCAAGATGAACTCAAATGAAAATGATGCAATGGAATGAAATGAAGCACTCGTTGAGACGAACAATTTGACATATTACACACACGAAACGGAGCTATGGATGCAGAGATACAATGCGATGAACATGGCATGATAATGTGCAAAATACAGGGATTGGCATTTTTAACAGCGAGCGTAAAATACTAATAGATGCACAGGGCGCTGGATAGAGGCAAAGCTCACCCATTGGCTCGGCCCGGAAGCGGGAAGGGGTCGGTTGGGCCTGGAGGCTGGCTGGGCCGAGGAGGGGTCGCGGGGCCCACGCGCGCACCAGGCCAGCCCGTACGGGCGCTCTCCTCCTCGATCCCCTCTGGATCGAGGGAGGCAGGGGCGGCATCGGTCAACGGCGAGGCGAGCGGCGGCGATGGCTTGATCCGGCGAGGCGAGGTGGTCCGGGACGGCGGATCCGGGCCAGGGGGTCCCGTTCCCGGGGTTGGCGGCGCCGGAGGGTTGGCGAGATCACCAGCGAGGTGCGGGCGACGAGGTTGCGCACGACGGCCGGGAGGCGAAGGAAGTCAACGGCGGGTTCGGGGCAGCGCAGGGAGGCACTCGGCGGCGGAGCGGCATCGTCGGCGAGGCGCAGCAAGGTGAGACTGCGGCGGGGCGCGCTCCTGCGAGGCCCGGTCACCGGAGGTGGCCTGCAGCGAGGCGGCGGAGCTCTGGATCGGGAGCTCCTCTCCCGATCTGGAGCTTGGGGAGCAGGGCGGCGTGGTGCGGGCGCCTGGCCTGTAAGCCCGGGCGGGCCGCGGACGGGCTGGAGCGGGCCAGCGGCGGAGGAGTGGCTGGTTGGGCGCGGAGACGCCAAGTGGCGCCGGGAGTGGAGGGAGCGGTTATGGGTGGCGGCGCTGCGCGATCCCGGGCGCGCTAAGTGGCGGGTGCGCTGGCTGCAAGGGCGTCTGGTGATTGGAGGCGATAAGTGGTAGCGGGGAGCGATCGGCGCTGAAAACGAGGAGGAGCGGCGGCGGTCTGGGAATTGAGGAGGGGTAGGTAGGAGGCCAAAATGGAGAGAAGGGGTCTTTATATAGCCAAAGAGGCTAGGGTTTGGGGGTTTTGAGGGGTTTCGGAGCCCTCCGATCTTGATCGAACAGCACCGGACGCGAGGAGGGGTATGTTGGACCTTGTGGGTTGTGAGAGAGAGGCTTGGGATGAGGGGAGAGAAGAGAGGTGCAGCCCGGCGGCAGTTTCGGAGACCGAAACGTCTGACGAAGGTACCGACAGCGATACCGCTATGTTTAACGGTTGGGCAGTCAAACGGACTCCAAATGGCACGAAACTTGACAAGCGGTCTACTGGTGCTATACCAAGGCCACTTGGCAAGACTCGGTCAATTCCGAGAACGTTTAACACCCGCACATGAAAAGAGGCAAAAGGGGGCGCCGGAAGACATAGGAATGCCGGATTGCAAAACGGACAACGGGGAAAATGCCCGGATGCATGAGACGAACACGTATGCAATGCAATGCACATGATGACATGATATGAAATGCATATGATGACATGGCAAAGTGAAACACACAAGCACATGACATGGCAACAACGACGAATAACTGGCAGACACCTGGCGCAACGAATCCGGGGCGTTACAACACTCCTCCACTAACAAGAGATCTCGACCCGAGATCTTATGACCGAGACGGAAGGGAAAAAAAAGGGATGAGGTAAAAGAAGAACTCAAGAGAAGAAGCAAAGAATGGAGAGAACTCGAGAATATGAGAGGAACGACGAGAATGACAAGAATCGAAAGCTCACAGAATCGGATAGACTATGACATCACTCGTTCTAACCGGAGTGGTTAGAATGAGAAAAGAAACGGATAAGACTGAAAGGATTTTGGCAGCACTCCGGCTGAAACATGTAGGAATAGAACACGAGCTTGAGAGGATGTTATGATACTTGATGAACTCTTGAAGAATGAATTAAATCATGAAGAACCACCATGAAGAACACCGGTAAACAAAAGACAATGAGATAGAATTGAAGGATGAAAAAGAAATAAGATAAGATCTTACATGAATTAGATGGAGGTTCCGACGAAATGGCTGAGGAAATTTGAACTCCGAAAAAGAAAAGATGAAAACACTTGGAACTAGAATTTTATTCATCAAGAACAAACTCCGAAGGAAGGGATTAATCACTTGGATGAAATAAGAATAAGATTTATTTTATGCTTATCCTTCATCAAATTAAATTGATGACAAGCAAAGGATTTACATATTACTTATTCTTCTTGAAAAAAAGGATTTAGAAGTGACATATCGCAAACTTGAGAAGGTCTTCATGAATCACTGGTAGGTTGAAAAGAACGAATGGATTAATATGATAAACAAGGAAAAGAATATGAAAGAACCACCGTTAGAATTCGGAAAAGACTGGTGAAAGAGAATGAATCACCGGAAAAAAAATAGAAGAACCAATATGCTTGAGGGGATTTAGATGCCAAAGAATAGGAAGAACTCGAGCTGATTAAAGAACACTTGAACGAAGCACCGGGGTAAATAGAGAACGATAACTGAAATGATGGCCTCCGGTGAAAAGAAATGGAAAAACAACTTCTGACATACAACGGATGGGTAAGAAAAGAATATCTGACAAATGGAATAATTCGAGAGGATAACATGAACTAGAACCACGAATCTTTGAGAGAACGGGCAAGATTGAGAGGAAAAACTCTTCTTCGATCTTCAAAGTTGAGAATGACGACGAGAAACACCACGGAAATTACTGAGATACTCCGGAAGAATGAAAAGCGAAAAGGTTGAGCCGACGATGAAATGATTTGAAAGAGATCTTGGAGAAGGCAAGTGACTGATGGGATCCATTCTTACGTCACACTTGAAAAGAATTATGAATGACTCCGGGGGAATGAGAAGAGTCAGGTAAGATCCTGGAAAAAGACCTGTGGGTTAGGGCCCACTGAAGAGATAACACCGTTGGAAAGGGTTGTTGAACAGATAGATGATGCACCGGAACAAAGAAATATTTGAATGACGTGAAAATCTCGAATTAATTCAAACACAGACAAATCTCTTGAGATATCTTGAACACTCCGGAAGGATAATCTGGCGAGAGGCGAATGAGCAAGGAGAACACTTGATCCGAGGAAAAGAATGTAATCACCCGAAAAAAAACTTGAATTAAGTCCACCAGAGAAGAAGAAGAGATGATGAATGTCAAACGAGACGAGAATTCACCGGTTGAAATAATTGACGAAAGACTGAAGAGGCTTCGTACGAATGAAATAGATGGTCGAGAGAGAGTTA
Organism: Aegilops speltoides; assembly: GCA_021437245.1. NCBI lineage: Eukaryota > Viridiplantae > Streptophyta > Magnoliopsida > Poales > Poaceae > Aegilops > Aegilops speltoides. Next base: position 235,954,229 of record CM038144.1, read on the forward strand.
GACTCCGGGAAGAAAAAGGGGTGGGAGGGCGGGAAAAACAAAGGCAACTTGGAAGGGGAAACCGACGAATATCTTGAAGAGAAAATACCGGTTGAAATCATTGAGGAAAGAAAGCAAAGACTACGCACGAGTAGGATGGATACTCGATTACGGACTCCGGCTCCGAGAACAAGAAGGGAGGGCGGGTTGGAAAAATAAAGGACAACTTCGGACAGGGAAACAACGTTGATTGAAAAGGGTTGATCTCCAAAAGACAAAGAGGTTCGAATCAGCTTGACGAGGAATGCGCCGGACAAAAGAGGATGGACAACGAACGAAAAACTAACCGCGTGATCCTAAAGAAAAATTTGAAGGGGAAGAGGAGTAAGTCAAAACACCTACGTCAAGATTCCTCACCAGAGAGACGAAGGGGCTGAGGAGGAAAAAGAATTCCTACTCTCCGATATAACTAGACTCAGAAAACAGTTTTCTTCTAGACTCAACAACGGCCAAACTACACGATCAATCAAGGGGGCCCTAGGGTCGGTCGAGGCTCGACACTAACTTGAATATGCCCAATATGCGACCCTATCCAAAAGGAACTCAAGGTCCCACCAAGGATAGACCCGCATATTGAAATGCTTTTGCAAGGTGGATATCATTACATCAACATTACATAATAGTTGGGGATACATACAAAAGGCAACCAGCAGTAAGAAGACATGTTTGTGAAGCTAAGCATGGCAAGAGCAAGTTCATAGGGTGCATGGATCACTAGGAAACAATCATGGAAACATTGAACTTCATGTTAACAGGTTGACAACAACATTTTTTAGCAACTTTGGAGCAAGATTACAACAAGCTACATTAGTCTATAATTGCAAAAAAGGGCATGAATGGATAGAGCATAACATGTATAACAACTCATCCTTAGTGACCAATCTCCAGATTATGCATGAAATGACTTGTAGGAGCAGGTTAACATAGCAACAAAATATAACAGAATCTGTCTAGCAAAACAGTAACAGCAAGTACCCTCCTCAACAAGCTCGATGCACTCAGCACACAACTCACAAAAATACATGATTGGCACCACTGGAAAGATGGCATAGCATAGATCAAAACACATGTAGACATCAACCTCATAGGATGCACACATCAATCATGGCAAAAATGACAAATGAGCATGTTATAACAGTTTCAGCAGATTAACATCAACATGCACTCTTCCAACAGCATTTCGGGCATCAAGATGAACTCAAATGAAAATGATGCAATGGAATGAAATGAAGCACTCGTTGAGGCGAAGAATTTGATATATCACACGCACGAAACGGAGCTACGGATGCAGAGATACAATGCGATGAACATGGCATGATAATGTGCAAAATACAGGGACTAAGGCGTTTTTAACAGCGAGCGTAAAATACTAATAGATGCACAGGGCGCTGGATAGAGGCAAAGCTCACCCATGGGCTCGGCCCGGAAGCGGGAAGGGGTCGGCTGGGCCTGGAGGCTGGCTGGGCCGAGGAGGGGTCGCGGGGCCCACGCGCGCACCAGGCCAGCCCGAACGGGCGCTCTCCTCCTCGATCCCCTCTGGATCGAGGGAGGCAGGGGCGGCATCGGTCAACGGTGAGGCGAGCGGCGGCGATGGCTGGATCCGGCGAGGCGAGGCGGTCCGGGACGGCGGATCCCGGCCAGGGGGTCCCATTCCCGGGGTTGGCGGCGCCGGAGGGTCGGCGAGATCACCGGTGAGGTGCGGGCGACGAGGTTGCGCACGACGGCCGGGAGGCGAAGGAAGTCAACGGCGGGTTCGGGGCAGCGCAGGGAGGTGCTCGGCGGTGGAGCGGCGTCGTCGGTGAGGCGCAGCGAGGAGAGACTGCGGCGGGGCGCGCTCCTGCGAGGCCCGGTCACCGGAGGTGGCCTGCAGCGAGGCGGCGGAGCTTTGGATCGGGAGCTCCTCTCCCGATTTGGAGCTTGGGGAGCAGGGCGGCATGGTGCGGGCGCCTCGGGTCCAGATCGGCCCGGGGCGGGCCGCGGACGGGCTGGAGCGGGCCAGCGGCAGAGGAGTGGCTGGCTGGGCGCGAGACGCCAAGTGGCGCCCGGGAGTGGAGGGAGCGGTTGGTGGCGGCGCTGGCGAATCCCAAGGCCAAGTGGTGGGGTGCGCCACACTGGCGGCGTCGGGTGATTGGAGGCGACAAGTGGCGGCGGGGGAGCGCACCGACGCTGAAAACGAGGAGGGAGCGGCGGTTGGCTGCGGGAATTGAGGAGGGGGTAGGTAAGAGGCCAAAAATGGAGAGAAGGGGTCTTTATATAGCCAAACAGGCTAGGGTTTGGGGTTTTGAGGGGTTTCGGAGCCCTCCGATCTTGATCGGATGACACCGGACGCGAGGAGGGGTATGTTGGACCTTGTGGGTTGTGAGAGGAGGCTTGGGCTGAGGGGAGAGAAGAGAGGTGCAGCCCGGCGGCAGTTTTGGAGACCGAAACGTCTGACGAAGGTACCGACAGCGGTACCACTATGTTTAACGGTTGGGCAGTCAAACGGACTCCAAATGGCACGAAACTTGACAGGCGGTCTACTGGTGCTATACCAAGGCCACTTGGCAAGACTCGGTCCATTCCGAGAACGTTTAACACCCGCACATGAAAAGAGGCAAAAGGGGGCGCCGGAAGACATAGGAGTGCCGGATTGCAAAACAGACAAAGGGGAAAATGCTCGGATGCATGAGACGAACACGTATGCAATGCAATGCACATGATGACATGATATGAAATGCATATGATGACATGGCAAAGTGCAACACACAAGCACATGACATGGCAACAACGACGAATAACTGGCAGACACCTGGCGCAACGAATCTGGGGCGTTACACAAGCCATCGTCATCAAGAGCAAGGATGCAGTAATGAGCAGCCGATAGGGCCCACAGGCGGTGGGCCCAGCCTGTCGGCCAAGAGGCTGGCAGCCGGCGGGACCCACCAGTCGGCGGGCCCCAGCGGCCGACAGAGAAGCCGGCATCCATAGACACTGACGGTTTGGGCCCACTCCCAGCCGGATTACCATTTTACCCCTGGGGGTAGGCCTATATAACCCCCCAGGGCACCCATGCAAAGGGTTGACCTCTCAGAATTACACACACCACATAGAGAGAAGAGGAGAGCTAGCCTTGCTCTTCTTCTTCCTCTAGCCGAATTGCTCAAGGGGCCACTTGTAGCTACTTACTGATTTAGTGATCATGCGGAGACCCCGTAGAGCAGGACTAGGGGTGTTATTTGCTAGGAGAGCCCCAAACCTGGGTAAGATTTGCCGGTGTGCATGTCTTCGCCTCATCCCATTTCCAGGCACCGGTGACGTCTTACTGGCTCCCATTATGATTATCCATCCTTTGGCATATGTCGCACCTACCACCCGACATTTGGCGCCCACCGTGGGGCTAGGTGCACCATCGTCTGGAGACCTGCTCTAGACGGGAACCATGTTCCTCCCCAACGAGCGTAGCCAGCCCGGTACGCCCGATGGCGCTTGCCCCGACGTGCTACACGGCATCGACGCCGCCTGTGCAGCGAGCTGCCTCGCCGATCTCCTCAGCGAGGCCCGCCTCTCCGACGAGCCCATGCCAGACGCGGGTGCAACCAGCTCTGAGAGCTGCCTCATCGACCTCCTTGGCAAGCTCGACATTGCCAGCAAGCCCACCTCCGACTTGGAGTCGATCGGCTCCACCGACCCGATGCTCGTCGACTCCAACACGGCATCCCTCGACGCCTTCCCCACCAACGTGGTGGTCATCGACGATCCTCTTCCTCGTGCCAACGGCAGCGACAACACTGTCACCGAGGTGCTGGTCATCAGCCATGGCGCCTATCGGTGTACTAAAGTAGGGGTACCTTAGTACTTTAACTCGCACGGAAGTCGCAACACCCGCGGCAAGGCTTGCCGCTACCGCCAAGACCCTCCATCATTTCCTATTACTACCATTCAAGAACAAAGTATCAATCGAGAAAACAAAGGCCCCGCAAGAGGAGCTTGCCGAAGGCCAACCAAGGCGCCTCCAGAAGACTTGCTGCGACACCTCGCTGCCCCAAGAAGGCTCGGGCGGCGGCTAGCTTGCCGCACAACAAGAGAAGGGCCGCGCAAGGCTGCCACCCAAACTCCAGCAAGATCCACCGACGTGTCACCCTGTGGCCATCCCAGGGCACGTGGCGAGGCGCTCATGCAGCCATGCGGAGTCGACAGAGACACCGTCGTGGCAACCGTGGCTCACCTAACGGTCGCTTTTGCAATCGTTATGCGACTCAGATGGGCATTAAATGCCCTTGTCCCCGCCATCGAGTTAGGTAGGGGACACTGCTGGTCACCGTTGTACCAACCTGCGCTTACCTTTCTACCCCCTCTTCCCACGCCGCCACCTGTTGGTGCCCTTCGACTATAAAAGGAGGCCCATGCGCACGAGAAGGGGTTCGTCCATTCAACACACGGGTTCGGGTCCATTCGACACACGGTTGGGTCCATTCACACACGCAGCACCACCATACGCCGCACCTCGAGCAAGATCAAATACAAACACAAAGCAGCAGAGGAGTTTTATCTCCTGAGAGCTCCGGCTGGGTAAAATCGCCTGCCTCCCGCTGCGCCTCGACCTCGATCTGCTCACAGATGCCCTCCGCCTCCCTTGCCGGACTAGAAGGGCCTCTGCCCCATAGGTGCTCGAGGCCACAGAGATCGCCCGACATCTTTGGGCGCGCTGTAGGGGGTCGCTGAGGTCGTGAGCATCCGATCCGTCTCCGCGCTACATCAACACCTTCATCAACATGCCACCGAAGAAGAAGCCTTCGAGGTGGCCGCCCGCCTACATCGATTCTACCACCACCGCCGAGCAAGCGGGCGGTGGAGTGGACGCCGGCGAAGGAGCGGGCGCCGACGGTGGGACTCACGTCGTCACCAGGTCCAAAAACAAAGCCCCGCAAGCATCGGCGACTGTACAAACACCACACCCTTCTCATGAGGTGCAAGGTCGACAACGCCCCGGTGCTCCTAGCACCGTGCTCGCTGGAGCAAGGCCTGCTGGTGGGTCGCGAGACGCTCGAGGTCAGATAAGCGCGCAAGATGTCGGGCGCTGAGTGAGGTACGGCCGCTCGACGGGTGTCGCACCTCCCAATCCGGCTGGGAGTCCGAGCACATCCCGCCTCGCCCGCCATCACCACCGCCACCTAAGATAGCAGAGGAAGCGCTGGCTCGAGCCTACCTGCTTAGATTACCCTCCGCGCCGCACAAGATTGACGATCGAGGATGACCATTTATAGCCTCATCGGCTTCGCTTAACGGCGATAAGCCCCGCAACCGAACGATCGAAGCCCCGCAAGGTGCCCAGCAAGCCGACGCCGACAAGACCGCTGGGATGCCACCTGCGGCACTCCCAGCCTCAAGGTTAAGATCGCGGCTCACCGGACCAACCCCGACGCTGACTTCCACTGCGCTGCCGGACCGCTAACTCGCCGGACTAACGCCACGCTCTCCAAGAACGACAACACGAAGACGCCCGACTCGTGACGAGCACCGGAGAGAAGCGCGACGTCAATCTAACCAGCGCAGCTGGGCCCATCGTCGACGCACGCACTCGGGGAACCAGCGACTTGTCAGACGCTGCAGGTTGCCTGCTGCTCACCCGTGAGCTGCGGCAAGTCCAAAGGGCCCAAAACCAAGAACTTGCCGACGCGTTCGAGAAGTACGATGGCAGGATACATCCGTCGGAGTTCCTCAGATCTACACCATCGCGTGCAGGCTGCCGAGGGCGCGACGAGAAGATCTCGCCAACTACTTACCGGTGCTCAAACCCAACGCCGATTTGGCTCATGCACTTGCCGGACGGCTCCATCTCTTCATGGGCGACCTATGTCATCAGTTTGTCGGCGCTTTCACAGCGGCCACAAACCCCATGGCCAGAGAGCGATTCGCATCCGCCGCCCGTATGAGGGCGTAACCTTGCGCAAGTACATACAGAGATTCACCAGTGCAACACAACATCCCAGACGCCCACCCTACCGCAGTTATCGCAAGCGTTTATCGAACGCGTGAATCGCAGGATGAGGAAGGAGATGGCGATGTGCAAGATCGAGATGTCAACGAGCTCTATGCTCGCCGGCAAGTGTGCACGGGCTGAGGAGGGAGGAAAATCCCTGAGAGGTTGCAGGAGCGTATGATCTCGACAAGTGAGGATGCCGCCCGGCAAAGAAGAACCGAGGCGGAACAACAGGAAGAGAAAGGCTAAGGATGTGCTAGCTGTTGAGCATTCCGCAACGGAGGCGGCCCGACAAAGCCAAAGCCGATGACTCCGGGCGAGGTTGTGGTAGCCGCCGACAAGCTGTGATGGCTCCGCAAGCGATATTGCAAGATCCACCGCACTAAGGGCCATGACCTCCAAACCTGCAAGAAAGTAGAGCAGATGGCGGAGCTACGTAAAGCTGAGTACGAGCGCGCGACAAGGAGAGAGCCCAGGAGGTGGCGGAGGATCCGCAAGAAGTTCCCGCCCGGGAGGGCACTCACAGAAGGCCAAGCCGCTGCAGGAGACAGCCTCCCGTGGCCGCGACAGGACGAAGAGGAAGATGAGGATGATGAGATGGAGGAAGATGAGATCAAGATCAAGAGTTTCAAAAGGCAATAGAGGTGTTGTGCATCGACGGCGGCGCTCTTCAGCACACCTCGCACCGCCAACTCAAGCAAAGGTGCGAGAAGTGAACGCAATGAGCTGGTCCGCCGAGTCGCGCAAGCCTCAAGTGGTCCAAGACGCCCATCGCTCTTCGACGTTGAGGACCACCCCGACGATCATCGCGGGTCGGGTGCTTGCCGATGTTGGTCTCACTAACAATCCGCAACCTCAAGGTCACGAAGATGTTGGTTGACGGCGGGCCGGCTTGAACCTGATTTCTCCGCGAAGGTGCTCAAAAGCTCCAGATCCCCGACAACGAAGCTCAAGAAACTGGTACCTTTCAAGGGATAAACCGGAAGGAGCAAGCCGAAGGGGAAGATCACACCGCCGTGACGCTCGCAGCGAGCTGAACTTCGTGATGAGAGGGTCACGCTTGATGTTGCCGATATCCCATTACCCTACAATGGGATACTCGGCCGACCAGCGCTTGCCAAGTTCATGGCAGCCTCTCACTACGCATACAATGTGCTCAAGATGCCTGGTCCGATAAGTGTCATTTCTGTCCAAGGCAACAAGAAGGATGCACTTATCTGCACCGACAAGATCTACCGGGAAGCAGCAGCCGCGGCGGAGCGCAAGCCACTTGCCGCTGAAGCTCCCCGGGAAAAGAAAAAGGCCAAGTCCGGCAAGAGTAGCTCTAATGCCCACTCCGGCAAGCGCACGTCCCCGGAGTGCTGCACTGCCGTCGAGGACGCACCATCGAGCTCCACCGGCAGGTGCGAGAAGGCAAAGGCAGATCTGCCAAAGACTAAGCCCGGCAAGAACAGCTCGTGCTCGCTTCGGCAAGCACGCCTCCGGAGTGTGCGCCGCTGCCGAGGACGTGCATCGAGCTCCACCGCCAAGAGGGCAAAGAAAGTAGCCGGTTTCGAACTCTTGAGTTGTATTCCCTGAGAATCCGTACCTTGTATGGAGAACCTGTGCGCGGAGGGGTCGAATCGTGGCTAAGTTGCGCCCTTGATCTATTTCGAGTCCGCTCAACGATGAAAGCGCGCTGCAACTAGCCCGACGAGTTCTTCCTGCCAGGGGCAGCACCGCCAGCGGGCTGCTGATGTTCCGCACTCAGCAAGTGTGTTTGCGCCGGCGGGTTCCCTGAAAGCGTGAGGGTGAAAACGTACAAGGGAGGAAATCAAGGGAGAAGTGCGGCCTCGCCGGATCGCAGAAGACGGAAAAGCTAAGTCGCCCAAGCTTGAATACGGAGCACTTTTAGTTCTAAGCTTTTATGTTATATCCCTTGAACGTTCGTGCCTTGTACGAAAAACCTGTGCGCGGAGGAGCCAACTCGTGGTTAAGTTGCGTCCTTGCTTTGTTTCCGAGTGCGCTCAACAATACAAGTGCGCTGCAACTGGCCCGAGAAGGTTTCTTGCCGGAAACAACACCGCCAAGCGGGCTGCTGATGTTCAGCACTCAGCAAGTGTGTTAGCGCCGGCAAGTTCCCTAGAAGCGTAGGGTAAAAACGTACAAGGGATGTAATGAAGTAGAGGAAGTAACATAGCAAGCCTTGCCGTGGGACGTCCTTCGTATGAGAAACTTGTGCGCAGAGGAGCTGACTCGCGGCTGAGTTGCACCCTTGATTTGTTTCCGAGTCCGCTCGACAATGAAAGCGCGCTGCAACTAGCCCGACGAGGTTTCTTGCCGGAGGCAACACCGCCAGCGGGCTGCTGATGTTCCGCACTCAGCAAGTGTGTATGCACCGGCAAGTCCCCTAAAAAGCGTAGAGTATAAACATACGAAGGGCGAAGCATGGCATTGCGTTGCCCAACCTAAAGTTACGCCACGAAAGAGTAACTTATTGCGGCGCTGTCTAAGTTATTTTCGTGACTACAATAACAGCGACAAGGGTAAGGAAAGGCGCGCCGACACCTGGGTCTCGGCGGAGCCAGAGTTGCCGGGGGCTGCAAATGCCAAGATTCATCCCCGGCAAGCCAGAGTCGCCGGTGGCTGCAATATCAGATAAGTCTTTCATCCCTCATCATGCATCTTCTTATGCACTGGGGAAAGCGAGGCCGCGACCTTGAACGAGTGTGCCTTGTATGAAAAAAAACCTGCGGCGCTGGAGGAGCCGAAGTCAGCGCTGTTGCGCTTTGATTTGTTTTCGAGTCCGCCAACAATACAAGTGCGCCGCAACTAGCCCGACAAGGTTTTTGCCGAAGCAGCACCGCCAAAGAAGGCTCGACGCTCCGACTCAAGAAGTGTGTTTATGCCGCAAGTTTCCTAAAAGCGAGGGTGGAAACATACAAGACATGTAATCAAGTAAAGGACATAATCCGCAAGCATTCCCTCTTTTCATTAAAAACATCCCAATTTAGTACAAGTCCATAGAGGATGAAAAACATGAAAGAGAGGATTACAAGTTTTAAATGCAGCTAAGGCCCGAGGCTTACAAATAAAAAAAGAGATAAGATGCCCGTAATCCTCTCCTGCTTTCTCTTCAGAGGTAGGTCAAGGAGGCCCCGCAAGAGAAGTTTGCCGAAGGGCAAAGGGGCGCTTAGGTGAGCTACGAGTGCCGAAGACACCAAGAGAACACCCCGGAGCCGCCAGAGCTTGGCGGAGACGGAGGCGCCGAAGCAGAGCTCAAGACGAGGCGGCAGGACGCCAAGACTGCCGAGGGCACCTCGCCTCATACTCCAACTTGACGGCCTTGCCGCCACCCTCTTCCTCTTCCGCAGCCTCTCCCACGCCAGCCGCCCAAGGAGACGGCCCCGGAGTTTGAAGGCGGCGACCCGGATGATGGGGTCGCCGGTGGCGCGAGGCGACGGACGACGCCTTAGTCGGACTCACCGTCGCCGTTGCCGCCGCTGTCGCTCTCCTCCTCGCCACTCGCCGAGGGGAGTTCGCCATCGGAGGAGCTGTCCACGCAGCATCTCGCCCGGTGCCGGAGTCCCTAAAGACCTTGACAGCGAGAAGGTCGCCTCCATTAACTTAAATGGAGGGTAAACCCCCGCCGCTGCTGTGGATGCGGGCGAACGCCTTCCACCTCGATCGAAGTACATCACGCCGGGCTGGGGATACGACACTAACTCGAAAGCCGCTGATCCCGCAGCCCTCATGCGCAACTCCAACATCTCGGTGGGTCCGGTTCCATCGCCGCAGAACGGGCCGAAGCCGAGGCGGCGACGAGGTGCTCGACGAGCTTGACGAAGAACTCCTGTGGGTCGCCCCGTGTGGACCGCCGAGGAGAGGAGCTGCCGGCGGAGACGGGGTAGCGCACCGCCCGCCGCCTCTTCCCGAGCGCCCGACCACGCCTCGACTCGCCCACGGCCTCGCCTCCCTCTTCCCTCGTGGTCGGCTCGCCACCACAGCGGGAAAGGGAGAGGCGCGCTGCCTCGGTGGCAACCTCGCCGCCACCGACGGCGATCAGGATTCTCCTCCATGGCGATGGGAGGAAGAGTAGCGAAGTTGAAGAAAGAGGAAGAGGAGGAAATGCGGATTTTTGCACTCCTTCCGCCTTTTTAAAGGAGCAAGGTGGGGCTCGGCCGCCTGGCCAGCCAATCGGAGCACGGGAAGGGCAGAGGAGCGGGCCGACCCACCATCTCCACCCGTGACGGTTGATTTCCCACCTCGCCGCCACGCACCCCATCGCCAGCATGGGAGCTGCGGGCGGGAGGCGGCCGAGGTGACGGATGAAGTGACCTCGCCCGCCCCGCGATCACTGTGGGTGGACGCTTTGAAAATCGCACACACCACCCACGCCCCACGACGCCGCAATCGACGCTGCGTTGCTACGGAGGACGCGTGGGCGCGAGTCCGGTTTTGTGGACCTGTGCCGCTGCGTGCCCATGCATCGCTTTTGGGCCTCGCCCAACAACGCCGCACCGTATGGCCCAGCCCGGGCTCCTTATCGGTGACTAAAGTAGGGGTACCTTAGTACCTCGAACTCGCACGGGCAGTCGCGAACACCTCATGGGCAAGGCTTGCCGGGCGCCCGCCAAGACCTCCATCATTTCCTATTACCGCCATTCAAGAACAGAGTATCAATCGAGAAAACAAAGGCCCCGCAAGAGGAGCTTGCCGAAGGCCAACCAAGGCGCCAGAAGACTTGCCGCGACGCTGGCGTCCGGCAAGTTCGTGGCCGCAAGCTTGCCGCACAACAAGAGAAGGGTCGCGGCAAGGCACTTGCCGCGCAAGGCTGCCACCCAAACTCCAGCAAGATCCAGCGACGTGTCACCCTAGGGCCATCCTGTGGGCACGTGGGCAGGCGCCAGCAGCCATGCGGAGCGAGGTGGCAAGCGGTTGAGTCGACAGAGACGCCTGCCGTGGCAACCGTGGCTCACCTAACGGTCGCTTTTGCAATGTTATGCACCAAACGGGCATTAAATGCCCTTGTCCCTGCCGCCGAGTTAGGTAGGGGACACCGTTGGTCACCGTTGTACCAACCTGCGCTTACCTTTCTACCCCCTCTTCCTATGCTGCCACCTGTTGGTGCCCCCTTCGAACTATAAAAGGGAGGCCCATGCGCACGTAGAAGGGGTTCGTTCCATTCGACACACGGGTTCGGTCCATTCGACACACGGGTTGGGTCCATTCGACACACGCAGCACCACCATACGCTCGCACCCTCGAGCAAGATCAAATACAAACACAAAGCAGCAAGAGGAGTTTTATCTCCGGAGAGCTCCGGTTGGGTAAAATCGCCTGCCTCCCCAGCGCCCGACCTCGATCCGCTCACAGACGCCTCCGCCTCCCTTGCCGGACTAGAAGGGGCTCCCTGCCCCATAGGTGCTCGAGGCCACAGAGAGATCGCCCCGACAGCGCCGCATCCGACGCGGACGCCCATGACACTATGCAGACAGCAATACGCGACCTGTCTGCACCCATTTCAGCTGACGCCAACGCTGAGACACTAGAGGCCCACCACCTTGCGCTCATCAAGAACGACAAGAAGGTAGCCTCTACGAGACGCCTCACTGAGGCCTATCAGCGCGAGATTGATTGTGCCGCCATCGCCAGCATGCTGGGGGCCGACCGTCTGGTCTATGCCATGCCCCTCGAGAACCTGCGAGCTGCCCAGGCGGTAGCCGATGAGCTAGAAGGCTTGGATGGTGACGAGCTGTGCTGCATGACAAGGCGCGTCCAGCAGCTCATCGACGCGGCCACTGAACGGGAAGAAGCCGGCGCCCGCGCCGAGAGTCCTCCACCATGCCGAGAGCATGGCGCGACTTCCCGGACGCCGACTGCAGGCGGTGCCCGCAAGCGAAAAGACAAGGAGCCCGCTGCTAGCCGCAGTCAGACACGCCTCACCATCGAGTGCGACGGAGAAGGCCGCCCACAAGCTGTGGAGTGGCGGGGAGACTACCCGCCTCCTCCTCCGCCCCGCAGGGAGAGATATCCCTCCCCGCCGCCCATTGAGCACCAGACGCTAGGCGGCCGGCTGGGCCGCCACGAAGGAATCGGCGAGAACAACACCCGCCATCGGATCGACCGCCTGGCGAGATCCCTGGACTAGAAGAAGAGCATGCTGTCGGCCCGCCTTGTTTTGGCCCCCGCATTCGCGATGAGCCCTTCCCCAAAGGGTTCTATCTCCCACGAGACACGCCCAAGTACAACGGCTCGGTGAAGCCGGAAGACTGGCTAATCGACTACCCCACCGCAGTCAGCATAGAAAACGGCAACAGGCGTGTTGCCGTGAAGTACGTCCCCCTCATGCTCCAAGGCACGGCACGCACCTGGCTGAACAACCTCAAGCCCTACAGCATCAACAGCTGGGTGGATTTCACAAAGGTCTTCATCCGAAACTGAAAGTGCAACTATCCCTGGGTGGTTTTGGTAATGATTAACAACATATAGCTCATTGAACTAATGCCATTACTGTGACGCCCCCGATTCAATCGTACACTAATCATGCACGCAAATGTGTACGATCAAGATCAAGGACTCACGGGAAGATATCACAACACAACTCTAAAACATAAATAAGTCATACAAGCATCATAATACAAGCCAGGGGCCTCGAGGGCTCAATACAAGTGCTTGATCATAGAAGAGTCAACGAAGCAACAATATCTCGAGTACGACATAAGTTAAACAAGTTTGCCTTAAGAAGGCTAGCACAAACCGGGATACAGACGAAGAGGCGCAGCCTCCCGCCTCGATCCTCCTAACTACTCCTGGTCGCCGTGAGCTGCCTCGCACGTAGTAGTAGGCACCTCCAAAGGTAGTAGTCGCCGCCAACAAAGGGCGCCTGCCTCTGGTTTCCAAAGATCTGGTTGCGACAACCGTAAAGAAAGGAAAGGGGAAAAGGGGGAGAAAGCAACCGTGAGTACTCATCCAAAGTACTGCAAGCAAGGAGCTACACTACATATGCATGGGTATATGTGTAAAGGGCCATATCAAGGACCGAAGCTGCAGAATGCCGTAATAAGAGGGGATAGCTAATCCCGTCAAGACTACGCTCGCAGCCTCCGCCTTGCAAAGATGTAGAAGAGAGTAGATTGAAGTCCTCCAAGTAGCATCTCCAAGTAGCATCTCCAAGAGCATCGCATAGCATAATCCTACCCGGTGATCCTCTCCTCGTTGCTTTGTGGAAAAGCGATCACGGGTTGTTCGTGGAACTTGTCAGGTGTGTTTTATTAAGTATCCGGTTCTAGTTGTCATAAGTTCAAGGTACATCTCCGAAGTCGTCCTTTACCGAGGGACACGGCTATTCAATAGATTAATCACTGCAGGGTGCACCACATAACCCAACACGCCGATCCCATTTGGCCGACACACTTTCGGGTCATGCCCGCCTCGGAAGATCAACACGCCGCAGCCCCACCTAGGCACAACAGAGAGGTCAAGACGCCGTCTAACTCCTATGGTGCAGGGTTCGGGCCCATCGCCTTTGCACACCAAGACGCGTAACGCGGCCGAAGGCACTCTAGCCTAGTGGCGCTCGGCCCAATCCGCGCGCGCCACTCGATCGGCCGACGCCACGAAGGTTCGGCCGATACCACGACGCCGGATACCCATAATTACTCCCCCGTAGATGGTTAGTGCGATAGACCAAATGGCCGACTCAGATCAAATACGAAGATCTCGTTAAGCGTGTTATTATGAAGCAATCATGACGCCGACCAGGCCTGTGCCCACCTCTCGCCTAGGTGGTCTCAACTCTGCCTGTTGCTCCGCCACGAAGATCCACACAGAGGGTCGTCGGGACAAAGGTCCTTTCAGCCCCCAATCCGTGAATCACTCGCGGGTACTCTTCGAGCGGACCTGACTTTAGTCACCATCTGTAGTATGTATGTATGTATGTATAATATATACCGTGATCACCTCCCAAGTGATCACGGCCCGATAGTATAGCAAGGCGCATCGACAAGAATGTAGGGCCAATGATGATAAACTAGCATCCTATACTAAGCATTTAGGATTGCGTAAGGTATCAATAGATGTAGCAACAATGTCGCTATGCATCGTAATAGGATCAACGAAAGCAAGAATATGCTACACTACTCTAATGCAAGCAGTATAGAGGAGAATAGGCGATATATGGCGATCAAGGGGGGTCTTGCCTGGTTGCTCTGGCAAGAGAGAGGGGTCGTCAACACCGTAGTCGAACGGGGCGGCATTAGCGTCGGTCTCGTAGTCTATCGGAGAGAAGAGGGGGAAGAAAACAGTAAATACATAGCAAGCAAGTGCATAACAGAACAACAAGCAGAGCTAGACGTGTTCTAACGTGGTATGAGGTGATACCGGTGAAGGGGGAAACATCCGGGAAAGTATTCCCGGTGTTTCGCGTTTTCGGACGGATGAACCGGAGGGGAAAGTTGCGAGTTCCGTATGTTAGGGATGTGTGGCGGACAAACGGGCAGCGTATCCGGATTCGTCTCGTTGTTCTGAGAAACTTTCATGTATAAATTATTTTAATCCGAGTTACGGTTTATTTTATATGATTTTCTAAAGTTTTACCAATATTCTGAAATTATTTTTAATTCGAAATTAATTGGAAAAATGCTATGTGCATTCAAAGACAGGTACATGTATGTACCCGTGGGATGACAGGGCTAAGAGGGACCCATTGACCACCAACATTGACCGTTCAACTGATGAATAGTACAGGAGGGGTCCCACATGTAAGTGTCCTAATGACTTATGAAATGGTTTTCCTTTAATCTAAAATAAGGGGGACCCACATGTCATTGGTTGTACACTTTAATAGAGGGATTTGGTGAGCTGTTTTATCTAAGGGGCCCACTAGTTAGTATGTAATTAGCAGGGGGGGGTAGCCTAATCAGAAGGGGGGTTTGCCCTTGCTAAACAGGCGGCCGGCACGACGGCGCTAGAGTGTGTGGCTGCCTCGCCACAACCCAGCAGTGGGCGGCCTCCTAGGGCGACTGCAGCGCCACACCTGGGCGCCACTCGGAGCAGGAGGAGGGGGGAGAAGGCGGCGAGTGTAGCCGCCATGGCAAGCAGACACGAGCAGGGAGAGCGGGGTAGGGGCGGGCAACTACGACGGTCGGCGGCAGGCCGGAGCAGGCGTGGTCCGGCGGTAACGAGCGAAGCGGGCAGCAGCAGCAGTGCTGCAGCTGGGCATGCTGGCACGCGGACGCACGCGGGCGCCAGAGGCGGGCGCAATCGGAGGCTCAGACGCGACGGTGGTCAACGGTGGAGCTCGATTTAATCAATGCCTAAGGGGCATGGGGAGGAGGAAGAGAGGGTCGGGAGGACCGGATGCTCACATTAGTGCTCGAGTGGTCTCGGGAAGCCGGAAAGCACGAGGTCGAGCGGATCGACGAAATCGGGCGACGCACGACCGTGGTGACGAAGACAGTCGATGGCGCAGGCTCGGGACTCCGCGGTACAGCTCCTTCTACCTAGGTGTCGAGGACGCTGGTGCCCACCTCCTGGTCTTCTCGTTGCGGCTCGTGGTGGACGTCGACCACGACAACGATGGCGGCGCGACGATGGTTGTGCCCGGGCATGGACGAAATTAAGAGGGAGAGAGACGAGCGAGGGGAAAACGGTGGGCTAGGGTTTCGCAGGGGGGAGGGAGCAACCTTGTAGGGCGCCAAGGGGAGTGGATGGCCGCCCCATGGCCATCGGCGCCGTGTACGGCCGCCCTCTATCCACGAGCTCCCGATGAACAGAGGAAGGGGAACGACTGGCGGTGGGTTGGGCCTGTCCAAAGGCCAAGGCCTGTGGGAATTAGTGGGGAGGGTTTTGTTTTCTTTTTGCCGATCGGGTCTTTCCTTTTCTTTTGTTTAACTCCTTTTTGCCTATGTTTGCATTTTGTTTTTGTGCCAAAAGAGTTTTGTTTTGAGCGAAACGTGGCACATAATTCTAACACAATAAATTGAGATGGAACAAAAACTATGGGCTCAAAAGGAGTTGTCTAACCATTTTTTAGAAATTGAAAAGGTCAATTTCAAAAGATGCTGGACCACTAAATAGTTTCCAGGGGCACTTTCAGAATCCAAAAGAGGTTTGTTCCAACATGACAAATATCCATCGATTATTTGCCACACTTTGAACATTTTAGGTTTCATGTTTGAAAACTTTTATTTTGGACTTTAAGTTAAATTTGAATTTGGACCAGGTTCGAACTAACGAGAGTTTAACAACAGTAATCATGATGACATTGCATCATTAGCTGGGAATTAATGTAGCTTAATTATCAGGGCGTCACAATTCTCCTCCACTATAAGAAATCTCGTCCCGAGATTTAAGAGGGGTGTAAGTGGGGAAGTTCTGGTTATGAAAGTCTAACTGATCTTCTCATCTTTGGTTGCTCTCCTCGAAGAGGTCGATTATGCCTCAATGCATCATGATGAAATTGTCGTCCTTCCTTCAGGATCTTCACCGGACTTACGAAAGGATAAGAGGGGGGAACTCTAAAAGGCCGAATTCTAACAAAATTGATCATCGGACGGCTAACTCAGGGGGTGCAGCGTAAGTATCTCTCGAACTGAAACTTAAGAAGTTATCAAGAACAAAGTAAGAAGGTACCATGAGAAGTTTCAAATGGGTAGGCAATCGTTCGATGTCTGAAACAACATGCAAAACGGGTCCAGAGCAACGAGATTGAGTATTGTGTTTGTTACCAGAATAGATCCCTTGGGACGGTGGCCCGAGAATTACATACGAGGCCACGCTTGAGGAATAACTTTGGGAACAGTGGGTGTACAGGAGAGTTAGGTATCGATCCTGTGGAACTGTGGGTTATGGGCCCACCATGTGGTTTTTTTTGGAGTAGTGACATCTTACACGGCCATGATAGCAAGGCATGTCAGGGAGTACCATGTCAGCTATGTCGGCAACAACGTTGGTACCAAGGGCGAGGGACGAAGAGAACCATTTTCCCGCTCGTTGTAACGAGGCGGACCAATAGGCAAAGTTCTCGTCCATCGGTGGTTACCAGAATGTCATCAACAAAAGTAACAGGGTCTTACTGACAGAATTGTACACCGAGGGGTTTACATAAGCAGGGAATTAATATTGCTTAGACCGTAATGATCACTAGAAAGGTTAAACCAAACTATGGAAAGGATAACGTGATCATGAGATTAGACAGAACAATGGAAAGGAAAATGTATTTAAACACACCTTTCAGGGAGATACCCTTCCCAAGGACAAGCAGAGCATGATATCCATGACAGGATATAATGTAGAAAACTCTTTAGGTAAGGGAAGAGAAATTTCATGACATTACCCAGGCAACGGTGTTTGCATAATTGAGCAAGAAACATTTAACATTGGGCTTCAAATGTTCTTGTTGAAAATCGGAGTACCACAAACATGCATCGAGATAGCATTGACATTGTCATCAAGTAAGGGTCGGAATTTGGATGCACAAAGGATCCATCAGGAACAACTTATAGAATAAGTCTTACAATTTCCTCTTGGAAGAATGGTTGTCTTTGCTAAGAAGGAAACGATACCAATAGGGCCTCTGGCCAGGTATGCTAGGCATGACACCACATTACCGGGTCATATAAAGACTAACGTTATAACTCTTGGAAATATGTTCCAACCATCATATCTGACCGAGATTTAGATCTGATTGGTGTCAGGATACCTCAAACTCAGGATGCTCGAGGAGAAAAGGTGCGACACAAATTGAAAACATGACATCGAAGATTCTCGGGAAATGAACTATGGAAGCGAGTTCCGAAACAAGAGTTCATCAGTAAACCAACGAGAGGATGAGGAGGTGGCTGATGGAATCAGCGACAATTCATCGAGGTTTCCAAAAAGATGGATTTCCACAATTATGTGAACAAGGAGATAACATTTGTCAGATCAAATGATACAAGGAAGTATGCCCGAGGAAGACATACACAATTAAACATTAGTTGAAAGGTGCACCCGAAATATGGGTTGGGTTGCACGACCAATGTCAGAATGATGATTCAATAATCAATAGTCTAAGAATGAAATGTCGACCATTAACTTCAAAGCAATAGGGTTGCTAGAAGTACAGAATCCAAGCAGCATGGTTCACGTGTTGGTATCCCGATTAGAATCAACACGAGGACCAAGAAAGAATGGTGATGGTGAGAAGTATCACTATACCAAGAATCCTTAAGAGGTGGTGAAATTCCCACGGCATTCTTGACATAAGGGTGGTAATACTCCAAGGTAAAGAAGAACAATGCTGGGTAGCAAGGAAGTCAAGGTATAACACGAAACACAAACAAGTTTGTGTTGGAGGGAAGGCAATAAGTGGCCGATGATAACACAACTCATCGAGGGCAAGGATGGTATTTCTCATCACGAATTGAATTGATATCTTGGAAAAGCTCGGAATACTGATGATGATCACGACACATTGGTCGAGAGATTTCACGAAGATGTAATCGATCGACGATGACATCAAGTCAAACGAATGATGAAGCGAAAGGTTATTGGAACCACGAGTAGCACACAGACCCGAGATCAAGTTTGTTGTTCAAGATGGAACGATAAGACAAGGAAACCGATGTAAGCTTAACTCAATCGTCGAAAGTTGTGCTCCAGAATTAAGGACCCGGTAGCACAGTTAAAATTAGCACGATAATGATGTAGCCGATCAGGCTAGGAGTGACGGGATGGAGTATTAAACTTCTCAACCAAAAAGTACTGGGGGTACCGAATCTCAGTGTTGATTCGGTTCACAAATCGGGGTTCTCGGTTGACGACAACCCATAACCCATGGAGTGACTGTGATGGGGAAACGTACTACTTCATCAGAAATTCATAAGATGAAGTGCAATGGGTTGATATCCTCGAGATACCAGGGGGTAATACTCGAAGGTAGAACAAAATAGAGGTTGGGAAGGCGTACTGATCTGCAGAAGGCAAGTACTTTAACTTGTCCGAGAAATAGAATCAAAGGAGAATAATCATGGTCGGAACCCACGATCATAAAGGATCGAACCACGGATACAAGATGAACTTATAACAAGGGGTAATTATTTTTACGAGCAGCTTCCATGATAAGTTATACATCGTGTCCATGGGCATGAACGCAAGGTTCAAGGTCGACTCCCACTTCTTCAATGTATAACCTTCCATTCACTTCTCGCTTTGATAAAGGCATTAGTGTTGAAAGTATTACCTGGTGAAATACCAGATGAGTATGACTCGTGAAAACTTCCGAGTTCACACATATAAAGGAAGGCATAGGTTCAACCCGTCAGGGTATCGTGGAAACATATACCACAAGCTTCAATAGTAAATACCACCAGCTCAAAAGTAGAGCATGGTTGGTCAAGCAGAGGATACAATGTACCAAAGGCATTATGTATCAGGGGAAAGAACTCACAAGGTGATTAATTATGAAGGACACTGTCGGATAATAATCCAACAGTGGATATGGCGACCCACAATGGAGCTGATGTGAGTATCAATACCCAATCAGAGGAAGAAAGAATGCAAATGCATCGGTTTATAGAACATTTGAATAATTCAACGTTTAAATAACAAAGGGATTATGATTTTCAAATCAAGGGATCAGAAGCAAACGCTCTGATTTAAGGATGGATAAGTTGAGTAGGCTTAGGGATACCATCGATGGTAATTAGATTGGTCGAGATCCAGCTCATTTTCAAAATGACATCTGAGCAGGAAAGATAATTTAAAAGGATCAACCGATGATTGTGACCATTCACAACGTATTGAATCAACGGACTCAAAAATGTGGTGACAAAGGATGCCAATATGATTACTATACTTATGGGATTAATCATAATGAAAGCAAACAAGAAATTCTAGAGCAATAGGTTGCTGAGGATTTTCAGAATATCGAATGGTATTTCGAAGACTTTTGTGTAACACATGATCAACTGGGGGATGAGCGGATACTCGATAAGTGCGAGAATTAACCGTAGGGGTATTCAGGTGACAAAGAACAGCAAGGCAGTAAGCTCAAAGGATTATCGAAACAACAACGAGTTTTTCAGGTATCTTGTAATAACAAGACCAATCGATGAATGTAAGAATAACAACCGCAAGTAGTTATCCATAAGGGTTTATGTGGAGGGGAATTGCAAACGCGATGAACACAAGTTCTCGGGTTAACAATGAGAGTATCTTCAAGGTCTTCTGGTGCAGCAGACGATCATCAGTAATAAGGGGCTCTCCGGGTGAAAGTGATAATGAGATCCTAATGTTAGATTTAGTAAAATTCATTTAACCCAAATAGAAGAGAGATAAGAGTCCCAGAGTATAGGTCGAGGAATAAAAGATCCTAATACCACCAAATGGCGACGTGGGCCCATGGGCCACACAGCCATGTTAGTAAAAACTTTTGCAATGTCTAGACTCAACTTGGGCCAAGGAGTTGGGAAGGGGGATTCCTACAGCAATGGCTCGATACCAACTTCAGACGCTTCGATTCAATCAGACACTAATCATGCACGCAAATGTGTACGATCAAGATCGTGGACTCACGGAAGATATCACAACACAACTCTAAAACATAAATAAGTCATACAAGCATCATAATACAAGCCGGGGCCTCGAGGGCTCGAATATAAGTGCTCGATCATAGACGAAGTCACGGAAGCAACAATATCTGAGTACGTACATAAGTTAAACAAGTTTGCCTTAAGAAGGCTAGCACAAAGCGGGATACAGATCGAAGAGGCGCAGCCTCCCTGCAGGATCCTCCTAACTACTCCTGGTCGTCGTGAGCTGCCTACACGTAGTAGTAGGCACCTCCAGTAGTAGTCATCGCCGACGGTGGCGTCGGCTCTGGTTTCCAAAGATCTGGTTGCGACAACCGTAAAGAAAGGAAAGGGGAAAAGGGGAGAAAGCAACCGTGAGTACTCATCCAAAGTAGTCGCAAGCAAGGAGCTACACTACATATGCATGGGTATATGTGTAAAGGGCCATATCAAGGACTGAGCTGCAGAATGCCGTAATAAGAGGGGATAGCTAATCCCGTCAAGACTACGCTTCGCAGCCTCCGCCTTGCAAAGATGTAGAAGAGAGTAGATTGAAGTCCTCCAAGTAGCATCTCCAAGTAGCATCTCCAAGTAGCATCTCCAGTAGCATCGCATAGCATAATCCTACCCGGTGATCCTCTCCTCGTTGCCCTGTGGAAAAGCGATCACCGGGTTGTCTGTGGAACTTGTCTAGGTGTGTTTTATTAAGTATCCGGTTCTAGTTGTCGAAGGTCAAGGTACAACTCCGGTCGCCCTTTTACCGAGGGACACGGCTATTCAATAGATTAACTTCCTGCAGGGTGCACCACATAACCCAACACGCACGATCCCATTTGGCCGACACACTTTCCGGTCATGCCCGCCTTGAAGATCAACACGCCGCAGCCCCACCTAGGCACAACAGAGAGGTCAAGACGCCGGTCTAACTCCTATGGCGCAGGGTCCGGGCCCATCGCCTTTGCACACCCGCACGCTATAACGCGCCGAAGGCACCTAGCCTAGTGGCATTCCGGTCCAATCCGGCGCCACTCGGTCGCCGACGCCACGAAGGCTTCGGCCGATACCACGACGCCGGATACCCATAACTACTCCCACGTAGATGGTTAGTGCGATAGACCAAATGGCCGACTCAGATCAAATACCAAGATCTCGTTAAGCGTGTTATTATGAAGCAATCACGACGCCGACCAGGCCAGGCCCACCTCTCGCCTAGGTGGTCTCAACCTGCCTGTTGTTCGCCACGAAGATCCACACAGAGGGCCGTCGGGACAAAGGTCCTTTCAGCCCCAACTCCGTGAATCACTCGCGGGTACTCTTCGAGCGGACCCGACTTTAGTCACCATCTGTAGTATGTATGTATGTATGTATAATATATACCCATGATCACCTCCCAAGTGATCACGGCCCGATAGTATAGCAAGGCAGACTGACAAGAATGTAGGGCCAATGATGATAAACTAGCATCCTATACTAAGCATTTAGGATTGCAGGTAAGGTATCAATAGATGTAGCAACAATGTCCGCTATGCATCGAATAGGATCAACGGAAAGCAAGAATATGCTACACTACTCTAATGCAAGCAGATAGAGGAGAATAGGCGATATCCGTGATCAAGGGGGCTTGCCTGGTTGCTCTGGCAAGAGAGAGGGGTCGTCAACACCGTAGTCGAACGGGGCGGCAGCAGCGTCGGTCTCGTAGTCTATCGGAGAGAAGAGGGGGAAGAAAACAGTAAATACATAGCAAGCAAGTGCATAACAGAACAACAAGCAGAGCTAGACGTGTTCTAACGCGGTATGAGGTGATACCGGTGAAGGGGGAAACATCCGGGAAAGTATTCCCGGTGTTTCGCGTTTTCGGACGGATGAACCGGAGGGGAAAGTTGCGAGTTCCGTATGTTAGGGATGTGTGGCGGACAAACGGGCAGCGTATCCGGATTCGTCTCGTTGTTCTGAGAAACTTTCATGTATAAATTATTTTAATCCGAGTTACGGTTTATTTTATATGATTTTCTAAAGTTTTACCAATATTCTGAAATTATTTTTAATTCGAAATTAATTGGAAAAATGCTATGTGCACCAAGCCACAGGTACATGTAATGTACCTGTGGGATGACAGGGCTATAGGGGACCCAGTTGACCCAATCAACATTGACCGCTCAATGATGAATGAATGGGGGTCCCACATGTAAGTATCCTATTGACTTATGAA
Organism: Aegilops speltoides; assembly: GCA_021437245.1. Lineage (NCBI taxonomy): Eukaryota > Viridiplantae > Streptophyta > Magnoliopsida > Poales > Poaceae > Aegilops > Aegilops speltoides. Next base: position 235,976,970 of record CM038144.1, read on the forward strand.
ATGGTTTTCCTTTAATCTAAAATAAGGGGGACCCACATGTCATTGGTTGTATACTTTAATAGAGGGATTTGGTGAGCTGTTTTATCTAAGGGGCCCACTAGTTAGTATGTAATTAGTGGGGTAGCCTAATCAGAGGGGGTTTGCCCTGTTAAACAGGGCGGCGGGCACACGACGGCGCTGGAGTGTGCTTGGCGGCCTCGGCCACAACCAAGAAGCGGCGGCGGCCTCCCAGGGCGCACTAGAAGCGCCACAGCCTGGGCGCCACTGGGAGCAAAGCGGGGGGGAAGCAGCGAGTGTAGCCGCCAAGGCAAGCAAAGACGCGAGGAGGGGAGAGGGGTAGGGCGCGGCAACTACGACGCTGGCCGGGCGGCAGCCGAGCAGGCGTGGTCCGCGGTAACGAAGCGAGGCGAAGAAGGGGCAGCCGTGGTCTGCAGATGGCGTGGCTGCGGCACGCGGACGCACGCGGGCGCATCGAGGCGGGCGCGATCAGAGGCTCAGACGTGACGGTGGTCAACGGGCGGAGCTCGACGAATCAGTGCCTAAGGGGCATGGGGAGGAGGAAGAGGGGGTCGGGGAGGACCGGATGCTCACATTGGTGCTCGTAGTGGTCTCGGGGAAGCCGGGAAAGCACGAGGTCGAGCGGATCGACGAAATCGACGACGATGACCGTGGTGACGAAGACAGGTCGATGGCGAGGCTCGGGACTCCGCGGTACAGCTCCTTCTACCCAGGTGTCGAGGACGCTGGTGCCCACCTCCTGGTCTTCTCGTTGCGGCTCGTGGTGGACGTCGACCACGACAACGATGGCGGCGCGACGACGGTTGTGCCCGGGCATGGACGAAATTAGGAGGGAGAGAGACGAGCGAGGGGAAAACGGTGGGCTAGGGTTTCGCAGGGGGGAGGGAGCAACCTTGTAGGGCGCCAAGGGGAGTGGATGGCCGCCCCGTGGCCATCGGCGCCGTGTACGGCCGCCCTCTATCCACGAGCTCCCGATGAACAGAGGAAGGGGAACGACCTGGCGGTGGGTTGGGCCTGTCCAGTGGCCAAGGCCCAGGGGAATTAGTGGGGAGGGGTTTTGTTTTCTTTTGCTGATCGGGTCTTTCCTTTTCTTTTGTTTAACTCCTTTTTTGCCTATGTTTGCATTTTGTTTTTGTGCCAAAAGAGTTTTGTTTTGAGCGAAACGTGGCACATAATTCTAACACAATAAATTGAGATGGAACAAAAACTATGAGGTCAAAAGGATTTGTCTAACCATTTTTAGAAATTGAAAAGGTCAATTTCAAAAGATGCTGGACCACTAAATAATTTCCAGGGGCACTTTCGGAATCCAAAAGAGGTTTGTTCCAACATGACAAATATCCATCGATTATTTGCCACACTTTGAACATTTTAGCTTTCATGTTTGAAAACTTTTATTTTGGACTTTAAGTTAAATTTGAATTTGGACCAGGTTCGAACTAACGAGAGTTTAACAACACTAATCATGATGACGTTGCATTATTAGCCGGGAATTAATGTAGCTTAATTATCGTATGCCACAATTACAAGATAAATATTTGAGGAAAGTTCAATGATTGGCATGGCATGGATAAGGAATGTGGACCCCTCAAAATGCTAAGGACAAAAGATTGGCTCAAGCTTCAAAGTCTAAGACTCTACATTTTCTATTTTAGTGATCCAAGATCACATTGAGTCTATAGGAAAGCCAATAGTATTAAAAGGGGATGAGGTTTTTCTTAATGGCTTGCTTGCTCAAAATGCTTAGTGATATGCTCCAAAAGATCTCAACCACTTTCTCATATCCACATATGTCCCAAACCAGAAGTCAAACTCGGTCCCACCGATTTGATCCATCCGGCGCCACCGACTTCATTTGACATAGCCACTGCCAGAAACTCTAGTCTTTTCGGTCTCATCGATAGGGATCTCAGTCTCACCGAGATGGGGTTGCAAACTCTCTGTTTCCCTTCGTAACATTTCGGTCTAACCAAGATGAGTTGTAACGCCCAGGATTCGATGCGCCAGGTGTCCGCCAGTTATTCGCTGTCCTTGCCATGTCATTTGCTTGCGTGTTGCATTTTGCCATGTCATCATGTGCATCTCATTTTGCATACATGTTCGTCTCATGCATCCGAGCTTTTTCCCCGTTGTCCGTTTTGCAATCCAACACTCCTATGTCATCCTGCATCCCCTTCTTGTCTCTTTTCGTGAGCGGGTGTTAAACATTCTCGGAATGGACCGAGATTTGCCAAGCGGCCTTGGTACACCACCGGTAGACCGCCTGTCAAGTTTCGTCCCATTTGGAGGTCGTTTGGTGCTCCAACGGTTAACCAGGGAACCGTAAAGGCCTCTTTTGTGTGCAGCCCAACACCCCTCCAAAGTGGCCCAATAACCCATCCAAACCCCCTTCATGCTCTCGGTCGTTCGATCACAATCATGTGGGTGAAAACCGCACCCCATTTGGACTCTCCTAGCTCCCTCTACCTATTTAAAGGCCTGCCCCTTCCATTTTTCGCGTAGATCAAACCCTAGCTCCCCTCTCCCCGTGCCGTTGGACGTGTCCGTCCGCGCCGGACGAAATTGCGCCGCCACCCGCAGCCAAACACATCGCGCCACCTGTCCGCCGCGCCTGTCCTGCCCTCATGGCCAAGGCCGCGCGAGCCCGCCCGCCCGGGACCATGAGCTTGAGCGCCCCGCCGCTCGAGCTCCGCGCTGTCCGCGTCCCGCGGCGCCTTCACGCCACCGCGGCGCTTTCCTCGCCGGCCAGCGCCTCGACGCTGCCACTGCTCGCCTGCTCGCTGCCGCCGCCGCCGCGCCTCTCCCTCCGCGCCTCCCGAGCACCCGCGCGGCGCCGCCGCCGCCGCCAGCGCCTCGCCGGCCGCGAAGCCGCCGCCGCCATCGCCCCAGCGCCGCCGGAGCTTCCCCATGCCCTCCTCGCCGGATCTGTCCCCTCCTCCGCCCACCGACCTCGCTGGAGCCGCCCGCCGCTCGCCGGAGTTCTTCTCCGGTCGGATCCGGAAAAGATGGACCAGATCCACCACCACCACCAACCAAACACGGCGCCTCGTCCCGATCCGGTCCGTTCCGGATATCCTCGTCCGCCCGTTGACTTTTCTACGAGGTGAAAATCTGCTAAGTCCCGAAAACCCTGACATTCTGATGCATACTTTGCCATGCCATATCTCCATGCATGTTGCTCCATTTTGTGCGTGTAATATATCAAAATGTTCATCATGAGATGCTCTTCATTTTGTTCCATTGTGCATGTCTGTTTGAGTTCATCTTGATCCCTAATCGTCGTTGCAAGAGTGCTATATGTTGTTAACTGCAGTCTGGTAACAGAACTTGGTGTTTTGTCTTTTTCATTGCATTTTGTGTGTGCATCCTATGAGCTTGATATCTACATGAGTTTTGAGATACATCATGTAATCTTTATAGTGGTGCAATCCATGTGTTTTTGTGAGTCCTGTAGTGAGTGCATCGAGCTTGTGAAGTAGGTTCTTGCGGTTACTGTTTTGCTAGACTGATTCTGTTATATTATGATGCTATGTAAACCTGCTGCTACAAGTCATTCTATGCATAATCTGGAGATGTTAACTAAGGATATTTTGTTACACATGTCATGCTCTATCCATCCGTGCCCCTGGTTGGATTTATAGCCTGCTGTAGCTTGTTGTTATCTTGCTCTCAACTTGCTAAATAATGTTGCTGTCAGCCTGATTAACATTAAGTTCAGTTTTGCCATGTGCTTTGCTAGTGATCCGTGCACGCTATGAACTTGCTATTGCCATGTATAGCTTCATAAACATGTGTTATTACTGTTGGTCACCTGGTCATGCATTGTATTTCTCTGTGGTGAGCGGTACAAGCTCACCAACATGCCTACTTATTTTTGTTTCCTGCCATGTATGAATCTGTCATATCATTTGCCATGTTTGTATGGATCCTGCCATCTTTTTTGTTGATCTTTATAATTAGTTCAGTAAGGGAGTTTTGTTCTTTGTCTTTAGTACTATCATTCCATGCTTTGTTTGCCATGTTAAGTTCGTGTAACATGTTGTTTGATAGCTCTAGACATTGCAACCTGATGTTATTCCTGCTATATTGTTTTCTGGAGATAGCTCAGTGTTCATGTTTTGTCATGCTTTACCTGTACTTCATGCCCATGCCTTTTGTTCTTACGTTGATATGCTGTAGCATATTGTTTTGATGCTTGCTAGATGCCTAGTTGCTGTTTTGGACAGCTTGTCCTTTAAACTTGTATAGAGTATGTGTTGAACCGTTGCTCCGCTTTGAGTGTGCTCTATATGAAACTTGCTTGATTTTGCATGTAGTTTCATATTATCATGTTGCATCCATGTTCTGAGAGTGTTTGCTTGATGTTTGTATGCATTTTGCATCAATACCATGTTTAACTTGTTTTGCTCATATCTTCTAGGCCTTAGCTCCGAATTAAATGAACTTTATATGTAACTTGACTAGAATCTCGTGTAGATCATCTTGGTGCATCTTAACTTGCTGTCTAACAACTTGAACATAGGGTTTATTCAGTTCTGGACCAATTTCTAAATTTGCAGATGAGGACTTACCGGTATTGTTATATGTTGTTTCCGGCCTCATTTAACCTTGCTTTGATGTGTTGTTCTTGTTTGCATCATCTCTTGCTATGAGTAGCTTCATGTAGCCTTTGTCATGCATCATCTTTGGTTGAGCATCATGTCATGTCCATGTGTGGTGTGTTTACCATGTTGTGTGCTTCTTCTCGATAGTGCCCGTTTTGTTGCGATCGTGAGGATTCGTTCGTCTACGCTTGGTTCGTCTTCGTGGCTTCATCTTCTTCATGGCCTCATTCTTCTTCCTTGCGGGATTTCAGGCAAGATGACCATCACCTTGGATCTCATTACTATCATTGCTATGCTAGTTGCTTCGTTCTATCGCTATGCTGTGCTACCTATCTCTTGTTGATCAAGCGTCCCAAATTGGCATGTCAGCCTCTAACCTTTTACACCCTTCCCAGCAAACCGTTGCTTGGCTATGTTACCGCTTTGCTCAGCCCCTCTTATAGCATTGTTAGCTGCAGGTGAAGTTGAAGATTGCTCCTTGGTGGACAGGATTATGTTCGGATATCACAATATCTCTTATTTAATTAATGCATCTATATACTTGGTAAAGGGTGGAAGACTCGGCCTTATGCCTGGTGTTTTATTCCACTCTTGCCGCCCTAGTTTCCATCATACCGGTGTTATGTTCCTTGATTTTGTGTTCCTTACACGGTTGGGTGATTTATGGACCCCCTTGACAGTTCGCTTTGAATAAAACTCCTCCAGCAAGGCCCAACCTTGGTTTTACCATTTGCCCCACCTAGCCTTTTTTTGCCTTGGGAGGCGCGGTCCTGAGGGTCCTTATTTTTTTACCCCCCCGGGCCAGTGCTCGTTGTGAGTGTTGGTCCAACCTGTCGACCGCCGGTGGTCACCAGGGGCAACCCTGGGCTGGCCTACCGGAAGTTTGGACAATCCGGTGTGCCCTGAGAACGAGATATGCGCAGCTCCTATCAGGATTTGTCGGCACATTCGGGCGCTTTGCTGGTCTTGTTTTACCATTGTCGAAATGTCTTGTAAACCGGGATTCCGAGACTGATCGGGTCTTCCTAGGAGAAGGTATATCCTTCGTTGACCGTGAGAGCTTGTGATGGGATAAGTTGGGACACCCCTACAGGGTTTGAACTTTTGAAAGCCATGCCCGCGGTTATGTGGCAGATGGGAATTTGTTAAGGTCCGGTTGTAGATAACTTGACACCTGATTCGAATTAAAACGCATCAACCGCGTGTGTAGCCGTGATGGTCTCTTCTCGGCGGAGTCTGGAAAGTGAACACGGTTTTGAGTTATGTTTGACGTAAGTAGGAGTTCAGGATCACCTCTTGATCATTGCTAGGTTCACGACCGTTCCGTTTGCTCTCTTCTCTCTCTTATTTGCGTATGTTAGCCACAATATCATGCTTAGTCGCTGCTGCAACCTCACCACTTTACCCCTTCCTTTCCCATTAAGCTTTGCTAGTCTTGATACCCATGGTAATGGGATTGCTGAGTCCTTGCGGCTCACAGATTACTACAACAACAGTTGCAGGTACAGGTTATGCGATGATCTTGACGCGAGAGCGATGTTCCTTGTTTTGGAGTTCTTCTTCTGCTTCTTCTTCGATCAGGGGATAGGTTGCAGGTCGGCAGCCTGGGCTAGCAGGGTGGAAGTCGTTTGAGTTTCTGTTTGTGTTTCATCCATAGTCGGATGGTGCCCTTATGTAAGAGGATGTTGTATTCGTGTGGCATTGTATGCCTTGTGTATGTATCCTTATCTATTATGTAATGTTGATCTAATGATATCCACCTCGCAAAAGCATCTTCGAGATGCGCTTCTATCCTTGGTGGAACCTTCGAGTTCCTTTAGGATAGGGTCGCATCTTGGGCGTGATAAGTTGGTATCAGAGCCTCAACCGACCTTAGGAGCCCCCCTTGATTGATCGTGTAGTTTGGCCGTTGTCGAGTCTAGAAGAAAAATGTTTTCGGAGTCTAGTTATATCGGAGAGTAGGAATTCTTTTTACTCCTCTGACCCTTCGTCGCTCTGGTGAGAAATCTTGACGTAGGTGTTTTGAACTACTCCTCTTCCCCTTTGAATTTTTCTTTAGGATCACACGGTTAGTTTTTCGGTCGTTGTCCATCCTCTTTTCAATCCGGCGCATTTCTCTTTGAGTGGTTTCGATCCTCGTCATCTTTTGCAAGATCAGTCATCAGTTCTTTGTCTTTCGATGGTGTTTCCCTGACCGAAGTTGTCCTTTCTTTTCCCACCTGCCCACCCTTCTTCTTCTTAGAACCGGAGTCCGTAATCCAGTATCCATCCTACTCGTACGAAGCCTTTGTTTTCTTTACTCAATTATTTCAACCAGTGTTTTTTCTCTTTAAGTTATTCGTCAGTTCTCCCTTCCAAGTTGCTTTTGTTTTCCCGCCCTCCCACCCTCTTCTTCCCAGAGCCTAAGTCTGTTTCGAGCATCAATTTCATTGGAGCCTCTTCAGTCTTCCCTCAATTATTTCAACCGGTGAATTCTCGTCTTGTTCGTCATTCTTCATCTCTTTCTTTTTCCAGTGCACTCAATTCAAGTTCCTCGGGTTGATCACAGTCTTTCCCTTGGTTAAAGTGTTCTCCTTGCTTGTTTGCCTCTCGCCATTCAATCATTCCAGAGTTCGGAATACATCTCAGGGGATTCGTCTGTGTTCCAATTAATTCGAGGTTGTCACCTCATTCAAATATTTCAACTGTTCCGGTGCATCATCGATTTGTTCAACATCCCTTTCCAAATGTGTTTTCTTTTAGTGGGCCCTAACCCACAGGTCTTTTCCCAGGATCTTACCTGACTCTTCTAATTTTTCCGGAGGTATTCTCGAGTTCTTTTGAAGTTTGATGTAAGTATGGATTCCATCCGTCATATGCCTTTTCTAAGATCGTTTGCCAATTATTTCATGTTCGGTTCAACTTTCCCTCTTTTCATTCTCCCGGAGTACCTCAACAATTTGATGCTGTTTCTCGTCGTCATTCTCAACATTTGAAGACCGAATAAGAATTTCTCTTAAATCTTGTCCGTTCACCCGGAGATTGACTGTGCTAGCTCGATGTTATCCTATCTAATGGTTTCCAGTCGTGCAATTCTTTTCATCCATCCGGAGTATTTCAGGAGTGGCTTTCTCTCTCGATCATCCGGAGGCCATCTTTTTGGAATATCTCTTCGTTCTAAGTTTTTCAAATTCATTCTCCAATTATTCTATGTCCGTGCCCCTTCATTCGTCTCAATATTCTTCTGGTGCTTCGTTCAAGTGTTCTTTAATCAGCCCATGATCTCTTTGTTCTTTTGCATCTAAATCCCCTCTAGCATATTGGTTCTTCTAATTCTTCCCGGTGATTCAGTCTCTTTCATCGGTCATTTTCGAATTCTTACGGTGGTTCGTTCAAGATTCTTTTTCCTTGATTATCATTTTAATCCATTCGTTCTTTCGAATCCTACCGGTGGTTCATGAAGACTTTCTCAAGTTTTGTGATATACCCCCCTTAATCCTTTTCAAGAAGAATAAGTAGTATGCAAAAATCCATTGCTTGTCATCAATTTAATTTGATGAAGGATAAGCATACAATAAATCTTATTCTTATTTCATCCAAGCGAGTAATCCCTTCCTTTGGAGTTTGTTCATGATGAATAAATTCTAGTTCCAAGTGTTTTCATCTTTTGTTTTCCGGAGTTCAAATTTCCTCGGCCATTTCGTCGGAACCTCCATCTAAGTCACCGCAAGCTTTAATCTTGTTCCTTCATCCTTCATTCTATCTCATCATCCTTTTTGTCACCGGAGTTCTTCATGGTGGTTCTTCATGATTTAATTCATTCTTCAAGAGTTCATCAAGATTCTTGTTGGAGGAGTTCAAGTATCTTTTCTTCTCGCGTCTCGAAGTGCAAATAATTCTTCATTTTCTTCTGAAGTGGAGTTTTGCATTTCTTTGTTCTTTTCTGCTATTCTATCATTTCCACTCGTGGTCGGCGATCACTTCATAATCTTGAGAAGTTACCCATAAGTCCACGACAAGCTTATTCTTTTCGTTGTTGATATTCTCAACAACTCCGTTCAATCCTTTATTTTAGGGTTGCTTTCTATTTCATTCGTGGTAGAAGATGTCATCTTCTTCTCCGTTCTTTTCTTTCAACGCTTTCAAGTCTTTCGGAGGGTTTTGTGTTGTTCCTCAAGTTAAGTATCGTTCCAGCTTCTCAAGGTCATGTTCTACTCTTTCCATGTTTAACCGGAGTGTTGCCTAAATTCTTTCAGTCTTATTCCATTCTTATCTTGTTCCTTGAGTTTTTGAATCTCGCCTTAGTCGTCGTTCCGCTCTTCTTCCCGAGTGCTCTTGACTCTTTTCTTCTTCTCTTGCATTCTTGTTTTGCCTCATTCTTTTTCTCTCCCGTCTAGGTCCTAAGATCTCGGGACGAGATCTCTTGTTAGTGGAGGAGAGTTGTAACGCCCCGGATTTGATGCGCCAGGTGTCCGCTAGTTATTCGTTGTCCTTGCCATGTCATTTGCTTGCGTGTTGCATTTTGCCATGTCATCATGTGCATCTCATTTTGCATACATGTTCGTCTCATGCATCCGAGCTTTTTCCCCGTTGTCCGTTTTGCAATCCGGCACTCCTATGTCATCCGACGTCCCCTTCTTGTCTCTTTTCGTGAGCGGGTGTTAAACATTCTCGGAATGGACCGAGATTTTCCAAGCGGCCTTGGTACACCACCGGTAGACCGCCTGTCAAGTTTCGTCCCATTTGAGGGTCGTTTGGTGCTCCAACGGTTAACCGGGGAACCGTAAAGGCCTCATTTGTGTGCATCCCAACACCCCTCCAAAGTGGCCCAATAACCCATCCAAACCCCCTTCATGCTCTCGGTCGTTCAATCTCTATCGTGTGGGCGAAAACCGCACCCCATTTGGACTCTCCTAGCTCCCTCTACCTATTTAAAGGCCTTCCCCTTCCATTTTTCGTGCAGATCAAACTCTAGCTCCCCTCTCCCCGCGTCACCGGACGTGTCCGTCCATGCCGGACGAAATCGCGCCGCCGCCCGCAGCCAACCACATCGCGCCACCTGTCCGCCCGCTGCCGTCCCCTTGCAGCATGCCCGCCGAGCCCATCGCGGGTTCACATGAGCCCGACCAAGGCCTTGCCACTGCAGGCCTCATGAGCCCGAGCACTCTGCTGCCATCCAGCGTCCCCACTGGGCGCTTCCGCCGCCGCTGGCGCCTCCCGACGCGGCCACTGTTCGCCGCTGTTCGCCGGCCTCCCACGCCTCCTCCGCGCCCCTCCAAGGCCTCGAGCACCCCGCGGCGCCGCCCGCGCCCTTCGCCCTGCCCCGCCGCCGCCAGCGCCTCGCCGGCCGCGAGCTCCGCCGCCCACAATTGCCCCAGCGCCGCCGGAGCTTCCCCGCGCCCTCCTCGCCGGATCTGTCGCCTCCTCCGCCCACCGACCTCGCCGGAGCCGCCCGCCGCTCGGATCCGGAGAAGATGGACCAGATCCACCACCACCACCAACCAAACACGGCGCCCCGTCCCGATCCACTCCATCCCGGATATCCTCGTCCGCCCGTTGACTTTTCTGCGAGGTGAAAATCTGCTAAGTCCCGAAAACCCTGACATTCTGATGCATACTTTGCCATGCCATATCTCCATGCATGTTGCTCCATTTTGTGCGTGTAATATATCAAAATGTTCATCATGAGATGCTCTTCATTTTGTTCCGCTGTGCATGTCTGTTTGAGTTCATCTTGATTCCCTTATCGTCGTTGCAAGAGTGCTATATGCTGTTAACTGCAGTCTGGTAACAGAACTTGGTGTTTTGTCTTTTTCATTGCATTTTGTGTGTGCATCCTATGAGCTTGATGTCTACATGAGTTTTGAGATACATCATGTAATCTTTATAGTTGTGAAATCCATGTGTTTTTGTGAGTCCTGTAGTGAGTGCATCGAGCTCGTGAAGTAGGGTACTTGCGGTTGCTGTTTTGCTAGGCTGATTCTGTTATATTATGATGCTATGTAAACCTGCTGCTACAAGTCATTCTATGCATAATCTGGAGATGTTAACTAAGGATATTTTGTTACACATGTCATGCTCTATCCATCCGTGCCCCTGGTTGCATTTATAGCCTGCTGTAGCTTGTTCTTATCTTGCTCTCAACTTGCTAAATAATGTTGCTGTCAGCCTGATTAACATTAAGTTCAGTTTTGGCATGTGCTTTGCTAGTGATCCGTGCACCCTATGAACTTGCTATTGCCATGTATAGCTTCACAAACATGTGTTCTTACTGTTGGTCACCTTGTCATGCAATGTATTTCTCTGTGGTGAGCGGTACAAGCTCACCAACATGCCTACTTATTTTTGTTCCTGCCATGTATGAATCTGTCATATCATTTGCCATGTTTGTATGGATCCTACCATCTTTTTTGTTGATCTTTATAATTAGTTCAGTAAGGGAGATTTGTTCTTTTTCTTTCGTACTATCATTCCATGCTTTGTTTGCCATGTTAAGTTCCTGTAACATGTTGTTTGATAGCTCTAGACATTGCAACCTGATGTTATTCCTGCTATATTGTTTTCTGGAGATAGCTCAGTATCATGTTTTGTCACGCTTTACCTGTACTTCATGCCCATGCCTTTGTTTCTTACGTTGAGATGCTGTAGCATATTGTTTTGATGCTTGCTAGATGCCTAGTTGCTATTTTGGACAGCTTGTCCTTTAAACTTGTATAGAGTGTATGTGTTGAACCGTTGCTCCGCTCTGAGTGTGCTCTATATGAAACTTGCTTGATTTTGCATGTAGTTTCATATTATCATGTTGTATCCATGTTTTGAGAGTGTTTGCTTGATGTTTGTATGTGTTTTGCATCAATACCATGTTTAACTTGTTTTGCTCATATCTTCTAGGCCGTAGCTCCGAATTAAATGAACTTTATTTGTCACTTGACTAGAATCTCGTGTAGATCATCTTGGTGCATCTTAACTTGCTGTATAACAACTTGAACATAGGGTTTATTCAGTTCTGGACCAATTTCTAAATTTGCAGATGAGGACTTACCGGTATTGTTATATGTTGTTTCCGGCCTCATTTAACCTTGCTTTGATGTGTTGTTCTTGTTAGCATCATCTCTTGCCATGAGTAGCTTCATGTAGCCTTTTTCATGCATCATACTTGGTTGAGAATCATGTCATGTCCATGTGTGGTGTGTATACCATCTTGTGTGCTTCTTCTCGATAGTTCCCGTTTCGTTGCGATCGGGAGGATTCATTCGTCTACGCTTGGTTTGTCTTCGTGGCTTCATCTTCTTCATGCCCTCGTTCTTCTTCCTTGCGGGATTTCAAGCAAGATGACCGTCACCTTGGATCTCATTACTATCATTGCTATGCTAGTTGCTTCGTTCTATCGCTATTCCGCGCTACCTATCTCTTGTTGATCAAGCCTCCCAAATTGGCATGTCAGCCTCTAACCTTTTACACCCTTCCCAGCAAACCGTTGCTTGGCTATGTTATCGCTTTGCTCATCCCCTGTTATAGCGTTGTTAGCTGCAGGTGAAGTTGAAGATTGCTCCTTGGTGGACAGGATTATGTTGGGATATCACAATATCTCTTATTTAATTAATGCATCTATATACTTGGTAAAGGGTGGAAGACTCAGCCTTATGCCTGGTGTTTTGTTCCACTCTTGCCGCCCTAGTTTCCATCTTACCGGTGTTATGTTCCTTGATTTTGCGTTCCTTTCACGGTTGGGTGATTTATGGGACCCCCTTGACAGTTTGCTTTGAATAAAACTCCTCCAGCAAGGCCCAACCTTGGTTTTACCATTTGCCCCACCTAACCTTTTCTTTTTCCCTTGGGAGTCGCGCTCCCGAGGGTCATCTTATTTTTTTACCCCCCCCAGGCCAGTGCTCGTCGTGAGTGTTGGTCCAACATGTCAGCCGCCGGTGGTCACTAGGGGCAACTCTGGGCTGGCCTACCGGAAGTTTGGACAAAACAGTGTGCCCTGAGAACGAGATATGTGCAACTCCTATCAGGATTTGTCGGCACATTCGGGCGGCTTTACTGGTCTTGTTTTACCATTGTCGAAATAACTTGTAAACCACGATTCCAAGACTGATCGGGTCTTCCTGGGAGAAGGTATATCCTTCGTTGACCGTGAGAGCTTGTGATGCGCTAAGTTGGGACACCCCTGCAGGGTTTGAACTTTCGAAAGCCGTGCCCGCGGTTATGTGGCAGATGGGAATTTGTTAATGTCCGGTTGTAGATAACTTGACACCTGATTCGAATTAAAACGTATCAACAGCGTGTGTAGCCGTGATGGTCTCTTCTGGGCGGAGTCCGGGAAGTGAACATAGTTTTGAGTTATGTTTGACGTAAGTAGGAGTTCAGGATCACCTCTTGATCATTGCTAGCTTCACGACCGTTCCGTTTGCTCTCTTCCCGCCCTTATTTGCGTATGTTAGCCACCATATCATGTTTAGCCGCTGCTGCAACCTCACCACTTTACCCCTTCCTTTCCCATTAAGCTTTGCTAGTCTTGATACCCATGGTAAAGGGATTGCTGAGTCCTCGTGGCTCACAGATTACTACAACAATAGTTGCAGGTACAGGTTATGCAATGATCTTGACGCGAGAGTGATGTTCCTTGTTTTGGAGTTCTTCTTCTGCTTCTTCTTTGATCAGGGGATAGGTTCCAGGTCAGCAGCCTGGGCTAGCAGGGTGGAAGTCGTTTGAGTTTCTGTTTGTGTTTCATCCGTAGTCGGATGGTGCCCTTATGTAAGATGATGTTGTATTCGTGTGGCATTATATGCCTTATGTATGTATCCTTATCTATTATGTAATGTTGATGTAATGATATCCACCTTGCAAAAGCGTCTTCGAGATGCGCTTCTATCCTTGGTGGGACCTTCGAGTTCCTTTAGGATAGGGTCGCATCTTGGGCGTGACATGAGCGATCGGTCCCACCGAGTCTGCAATGCAAACTCTGTGTTTCCTTTTCGTAACGCTTCGGTCCCACCGAGACGAGCGAATTGGTCCCATCGAGTTTGCCTGACCAACTCTCTGTTAGCTTATTACCGAAGTCAGTCCAATCGAGTTTATGTAATCGGTCCAACCGGGATTACGTTATGCCCTAACCCTGATGATATCGGTCCCACCGAGATGACATGTTGGTCCCACCGAAATTGCCTAACGGTCACATATGCACTGAATCGGTACGACCGAGTTTTTTGATTCGGTCCCACCGAGTTTCGTATAATGTGTGTAATGGTTAGATTTTGTGTGGAGGCTATATATACCCCTCCACCATCTCCTCATTCGTGAGGGAAGCCATCAGATCGTGCCTACACTTCCACTACTCATTTTCTGAGAGAGAGCCACCTACTCATGTGTTGAGACCAGGATATTCCATTCCAACCATATGAATCTTGATCTCTAGCCTTCCCCAAGTTTCTTTCCACTCAAATCATCTTTCCACCAAATCCAATCCTATGAGAGTGAGTTGAGTGTTGGGGAGACTATTATTTGAAGCACATGAGCAAGGAGTTCATCATCAACACACCATCTATTACCTTTTGGAGAGTGGTGTCTACTAGATTGGTTAGATGTCACTTGGGATCCTCCGACTAGATTATGGAGTAAACCAAGGAGTTTGTAAGGGCAAGGAGATCGCCTAATTCGTGAAGATCTACCCTAGTGAGGCAAGTCCTTCGTGGGCGATGGGCATGGTGGGATAGACAAGGTTGCTTCTTCATGGACCCTTCATGAGTGGAGCCCTCCGTGGACTCGCACAGCCATTACCCTTCATGGGTTGAAGGGTTGAAGTCTCCATCAACGTGGATGTATGACAGCACCACCTATCGGAACCACGACAAAAACATCCATGTATCCTATTGCATTTGCACTCTCCAAACCCTTCCCTCTGCATTCTTGCAAGTTGCATGCTTTACTTTCCGCTGCTCATATACTCTTTGCATGCTTGCTTGAATTGTGTTAAGATTGCTTGACTTGTGATAATTTGTTAAAATCTGCCAAGAACTAAAATTGGGAAAAGGTTAAGTTTTTATTTGGTCAAGTAGTCTAATCACCCCCCTCTAGACATACTTTCGATCCTACAATTGGTATCAGAGCTTTGGTCTCCATTTGCCTTGATTTCCATAGCTTTTGGTGATCATAGCCTTGGTTTCACAACCTAGGAGAGTATGGCGTCTAGCGAGGGAAATTAACACCATAGAGGTCCTTACTTTGATGGTACTATTTTGATAGTTGGAAGCATAAGATGAAAATGCATATTCTTGGACATAACCCTGCCGTTTGGGCTATTGTGTGTATTGGCTTGCAAGGTGAATTCTTCGACGGGAGAGAACCAAACTGTGAAGCTACCGCGGAAGAGTTGAAGATGCTGCAATACAACGTTCAATCTTGTGATATCCTCTTCAACGGATTGTGCCCCAAACAATTCAACAAAATCAGCCGCCTCGAGAATGCAAAGGAAATTTGGGATACTTTGATTGACATGCATGAAATTACCAACTCCGTCAAGGAATCCAAATTGGATGTGCTTCAAAGTCAACTTGACAAGTTCAAAATGAAGGATGGTGAAGGTATCGCTGAAATGTACTCTAGGCTTGCTCTCATCACAAATGAGATTGCCGGCTTAGGAAGTGAAGAGATGACTGACAAATTCATCATCAAGAAGATCCTAAGAGCCTTGGATGTAAAATATGATACCGTGTGCACATTGAACCAAATGATGCCTAATTACAAAGATCTCAAGCCAACGGAAGTCATTGGAAGAATTGTTGCTCATGAGATGTCACTCAAGGATAAGTAAGAGCTTCACAACAAGTCAAGTGGTGCTTACAAAGCCTCATGTGACGCTCCTACATCATGAAGTGAGAAACAAACCTTCAATGAGGAATTTAGTTTAATGGTGAAAAACTTCAACAAGTTCTACAAGAGTAGAAGCAAAGAAAGAAGTTCCAAGTCAAGGTCCTACAATGACAAAAGATCTTCGAGTCGTGAACATAATTGCTACAATTGTGGAAGACCCAGACACTATTCCAATGAGTGTACGGCTCCTTATAAAAGGAGAGAAGATTCACCCAAAAGGAGAAGTAGAAGAGAAGAATCACCACCAAGAGAGAGGAGGAGTAGAGATGATCATTATGAACGAAGAACATCACGGAGAAGCAAGGATTCGGAAAGGAAGGACAAGTCATCAAAGAGCTACACAAAACGAAGACATCAAGCTCATGTTGGTGAATGGGTTTCCGGCTCCGACTCCGAGAATCACTCCGAGAGAAGCTATCACTCCGACTCCGAATATACTCAAGATGAAGGTGTTGCCGGTCTAGCACTTGTGTCAACCAACTCCTATGACATATTTGACTCACCAAATGAAGGAATTGGAAGATGCTTCATGGCTAAAGGCCCAAAGGTATCACACCTCGAGTATGTTGATGTCAATAGTGATGAAGATGACTTGTTAGGTCATGATGATTTACTTGTTGACAACTCTAGTGATGAGTACTATGATGAAACTTCAATTAATCATGCTAATCAAGATAAAACGAATGACAATGATAAGGAGAAGATTGAGCCCCTAACTAAAGAACTAAACACTCTTATGTTAGCTCATGAAACTATCTTGGAAGATCATCGAGAACTTTTAAAGACTCATGAGAAGTTACGCTTTGAAAAGCTCAACCTTGAGCAAGAGCATGAGTTTTTAAAGGCAATCAATGATGATCTTCGCAAGAAAAGTTCCTCTTACGTTGCTAAGCGTTTACTCTTATCTACTTACATGCCACAAGTCTAGTAACAAGAGCAAGAAGATTCTTCTTCTAGTAGTAACAATAATCATGCTAAATCCAATGTTGTTGCTTCTAGTAGTTCTCTTGATTCCACTAATGATTCTCTTAGCCAAGTTACACTTGAGCAAGAAAATAGCTTATTGAAGGGAATTATAGAGAAGGGTGTCTACAATAGCCTTGCCGGGAGTAAGAAATTTGAGGAAATTGTACGCAAGCAAGGAAGGCACCGGAAGAATCAAGGTGTTGGTTTTTAACGAAAGTTCAATGCCAATGGAGTTGAGTGGGAAGAAGATCAATACCCCAAGACGAAGTTTGTTCCTCAACAAGAGAAGTATGATCCTACTTCTTTCCTAGGGACACAAGCTCAAGATGATCTTCCACCACAAGACCAGAAGTAATAAGGCAAGGACAAGCTTCAAGAGGAGATTGATGCATTTGAAGAAGCTCCCAAGGCCTTGGTCAAGTGGGTTCCCAAGACTACATCAAGTTCTACTTCATCAAGTTCCACTACTACCCCAAGGATTCCCATCAAGATGATGTCGATCCCAAAGAAGAAGAACTAGAGAGTTCTTGAGGGTGACTCTGCCAATATCCTTCACTCATATTATTTTGGCAAGGACAAGTGCAATCAAATTCCACATCTTGAACTAGTTCAAGGAGTCACAAACCCTCTTGTTGGTAAGACAAGGGACAAGGTAACCTAATGCTTTCATGGACATCATCTTGTGTGTGCATCACTCTATGTCTATGGATATCCTTGTTTGTTCCTTGTGGGACTAACCCGTGTAGGTATTGAAAGTGCAACTCACTCCAATCGATAGCTCCAAAAGATCTACATCAACATTGAGCATCCACATCTTCAACATCTACATGAAGTCATCATCGACAAAACCCAAGGTTAGTTCATCCCTCTTAGGGGGGATCTCACATATAGGGGAGCTTTACTCTTAGAATTGAGCTAAAGCAACTCTAATGGTGTGAACAAAACAATGCTTTATGTAAAAATGGTAACCCCACTTGTGCTTAAACGATGAGTATGACCTATGATCAAATGTTCTCATTTGACTCTTAAGTCAATATACTCATATATAGATGACCTAGTCATCGCCAATTGTTTGATAGATGCTAGAATGGGTTGTGCATGCTTTGCCACATATTTCATTTGCTTTTTATTGTGTGATCATGTTGGTTGCATATTTTACTCATTCGAGGACATCCACTTGTCGTTTTGATTGTTTGGATCATTCTCTTTTGCCAAGTGGATGGACAAGAATGCCTAAGAACCTTCTCTAGCTATCTATGATTTTCTCGTCTCAAACTCTATTCATGCTACATCACAAAGTTTGATCAAGTCAGATTTGAACCACTTTGTGTGAGGAGCACTCAGAGTCCCCGATTCGTCATAGACTTAAACTTCCAAAACCTCTTTGTGCATTTCGGTCTGACCGAGAAATCCATTTCAGTCATACCGAGTTCACTAAGTTGATCTAGGTTTTCATCTCGGTGCAACCGATTTGAACACTTCAGTCACACCGAGTTGCAGCAACCGCTTGCGATTCTGCAATCTCGGTGCCACCGAGTTGTTCCACTCGGTCACACCGACATGGTCGAATATAAATACCCACGGGTGAGACTTTGGAAATTTCTTCAAATCTTCTCAGCCCGCGCTTGTCCTGCTCTGCCCCCTCAGGTCTCCGGATTGTCTCCTCACCGCCAACGACCTCCCACCGTTGGACTCCGCCGCCGTCAACAGATTCTGCTCCGCCATCGTCGCCGTAGTGAACACCCACCGCTCTAGGCTATGTGTTCGACCCCATGTGCTATCTTTTTCACTCCGATTCCTAGCACAAGGACAATGCCGCACTTCTTGCCACGAATGAGATTAATCTATCCAGTCAAATCTTTCTTAGGTCTAGATTGATTCAAAAAATTTAGGGTTAGCTCTGCGCAAAACTCATCTCGGACCGACCGAGTCGTAGAAATTGGTCTCACTGATTTGGCTTAGGCCATTGCACTTGCGCTTTTTGGTCTGACCGAAACATGCACATCGGTGTGACCGAGTTCAGGATTCTGTGAAACCCTAGCAATCTCGGTGCCACCGAACTGTGACTCGGCCCAACCGAGTTCACTAGTTTAGGTTCCAAATGTTGCTTCGGTATCACCGAGTTTGTCAATTCGGTAGCTCCAAGATCAATTCTGTAGAGAACTAAAACTAATATTTTTGACTCAATTTGTTTTGCAAAACCTCTATACTTTGTGATGCTCATCTACTCTACCTCGTCTACAACCTATTCACAGGGTCTGCTGACAGTTACCTGCAAGATGTCTGACCAGAGTGACAGCCAGAACAGGTTTGAGCAGCAAGAACAGTTGAGTGAGGGCACTAGTCCCTCCAGCAGCTATGATGAGGGCAGCATGAGCACACCTAGTAACTTGCCCAAGGCAGCTACTAGTACAAGGAAGAAGAGAACTTCTGATTCAGAGGATGAAGACTATGTTGCAGCTGGTGATTTTTTTAGATGAAAGGGGGTTAAACCCCCCGGTCCCATTTTTATAAATAAACTAGGAAGATCCAGTAAATAGGTTTTAGAGCCTGTGAGCATGTTAAGCATGTTCAGAGTCCAGATTACAAAAAAACAAAAAAGGAAATAAGTTCTCATACATCATACAGAAAGGACTATCAGGCTCCTGCCATACATCTCTCCTACTGTTTTTTTGGAACGCAACTTGAATAAGACTAAGATGCAACCATGATGCTCGTCACGTCCCGCCCATGGCCACCAGTCTTGTCGATCCCCAGCTTTGCCGCCACTCCTCTAAGCTTCTTCCATGGTTGGGTCGGAGAGCCTAGCAGGTCCAGAGGGGTGACTGGGCTAAGCAGGCAGTGCTTGATGCCACCGGGAGGACTCCTTGGAGGCGATGAATATGGGTTCGTTTCGCCGGGCATTTTGTAGTCGTCCAGCTTCAGCTTGAGAAGGAATTGATCAACTTCTCATGCAGATGGTGTTCCCAGTGGAATCACCCCACAAGGATTTAGAATGGTGATTCCAAGATCAAGGAAATCTGGCGTGATATCTTGTCCCATAGAGGCACCATTTCCTCTTTGAGCAAGATCGCCCATCTCCTCAATGATCCCAACACTTTCCTCCAGATCTGTTTCAAGTCAATCCACACAGCGTTATTAAACACATGAGCTTTTCTATTTTTCCACAAAGACCAAAGAATGCATGCACATACTGAATTTAACACTGTGTGTTTTTTGTTGGCAGGCCAAAACCTAGCAACAGAGAGGTAACCTGAACCCAGGTCAAGAGAAAATAGATCTGAGACCTATTTCCAAATACCTTTGTCCACTACACATCCAAAGAAGAGATGGTCTATTGTTTCCTTATCAGTACAGTAGACACATTCAGGGGGTTTCTCAATACCTCTTTTGTCCAAGTTATCCTTAGTCATCAGTTTATTATGGGAAAGCAACCAGAGAAAGACCTGTACTCTAGGTGCAACTTTGATGGACCAAACTGCAGGAATATAAACTGGCTGCACCCCTCTAAAATTAATTATACTATACAGGGATCCTGTGTTTTATTCACCTTTAGCCTCATATTGCCAGACCAGGGAGTCATCACATCCCTGGTATTGAGTGTTTTCAATAATCTGCTCTAGGCAGTACCATTGCTCCATCATGTGTGTAGTGAAAATCCTCCTAAATGTTAGCTTAATTTCATTGTTGTCCCACACCTCAGCTAGAGAGACACAATGTTGATGACAAATGGAGTAGAGTGGCCAGAATTGAACTGATAGTTGGGAGGTTCCAAACCAGATATCTTCCCAAAATCGTATCTTCTTCCCATCTCCTACCACCCATCTGTATCCAAATTTTAGTGCTTTGGCTGCCCACATGACCCCACTGCTAGAATCTAGAGGGGTTTTGTGGGTTGCAAGCAAAGATATTTGGAGAGTCATTTAAGTATTTTCTATCTATAATATCTTTCCAGAGTTTCCCTTCATCCTTGATGTATCTCTTTACCCAGCCCCCTAGTAGGCACAGGTTTACATCGCTGATGTTAGGAACCCCTAGACCTCCATGCTGTTTACTCATGCAAACCAAGTGCGAGTTAGCTAGGTGAATCTTCCTGATTCCTTCAAAATCATTCCACAGGCAATTTGCCATTTGGCTATTTATCATATCTAGTGCCCATTTGGGGAATTTAAAGAAAGAAAGGAGATATACAGGAATACTAGCAAGGCAAGTTTTAATAAGTATCAGCCTAGCTGAATAGGATAGGAGCTTGCCTCTCCATCCAGCAATTCTCTTGAGGATGTTATCTATTAGAGGTTGTAAGTCCTCTCTTCTAAGATTATCATAGTGCAAGGGGATCCCAAGGTATTTTATGGGGAAATCTCCAACCTTGCATCCCATGATATCAGGAATGATCTTAGTTGCCTTAGGAGATATGTCTATGGGAATTATCTCACTTTTAGCATAGTTGATTTTCATACCCGAGACTTTTTCAAAGCAGGTTAAGATCATTTTTAGGTTGGAGGTTTTATGCTCATCACTATCCATGAAGAGTATGGTGTCATCTGCATATTGTAGGCAGATGAGACCATTAGGGAGAAGATAAGAACACAACCCCCTAATCATATCCTAAGAGGCTGCTTTATAAAGCATTCTACTAAGCACATCTACTACTAAGTTGAAAAGGAGGGGGGATATTGGGCCCCCCTGCCTCAGCCCTTCTTCTGTGATGAAAGAGTGTCCCTCTACACCATTAATTTTCACCCCAACCGAACCCATATGAGTAATCTGCTTAATCCAGGAGATCCATAAAGGACCCAAATTATTTTTCTCTAAGATTTCTAAAAGGAAATCTAGGTTTACATTGTCAAAAGCTTTCTCATAGTCTAGTTTCAAAACTAGACCTGGATTGCCTGACTTGTATGTAGAGTGCAGTACCTCATGAGCAGTCACCACACTTTCTAGGATATACCTGCCTTTGATAAATGCAGTTTGGTTAGTAGAAGTGAGAGTACCCATCAATTGAGCTAATCTATTGGTGAGGATGAAGATACAATTTGTGAGACTGATAGGTCTGAACTTCTTCATACTAGTTGCTTCTTTCTCTTTAGGGATGAGAGTTAGCATAGCAAAGTTTAGTCTATACATATCTAGTTCCCCTTTCTGTAAATCATCAAACATTGCCATTATATCATGCTTAATGATTTCCCAAAAGTTCTGAAGGAATAGGAAAGAGAGTCCATCTGGACCAGGAGCTCCATCAGAGTATGATCCAAAAATGGCATGTTTTACCTCTTCCTCAGAGAAAGGCTTTTGTAGAGCTTGATTATCTAAATCTTTCACCTTCTCATCTGGGGCGAAGAAATCATTGCTAATCCTAAAACCACCTCTACTTTCTCCTCTAAATAGATCTTTGTAGTAGTTGGTGGCAATTTCTAGCATTTCCTTGATATCATTGGTGGTACCATTTTTGCCCTCCAATGCATTAATCAAGGTCTTTCTTCTCCTCTGATTAGCTACAGCTTGGAAATATTTTGTGTTTCTATCTCCCTCCTGGATGTCTCCATCCCTGGCTCTCTGTCTAGCTTTCACCTCTTCCACAATCCAGAGGTTGTGCAATTCAGAGAGTAGGTTTTTGATCCTCAGCCTATCTAATTCAGACAGAGGGGTAGTCTCTTACTTAACATCTAGAGCATTATATTCCTCTGTCAGTTTGATCTTGAGCTTTCTAATCTCAGAATCAACATTTCTACTCCAACCTTTACTAAATTTCCTAAACTTCCTAACTTTCTCTTGCCACACCTCTATATGGGAGTTGCTTTAGGTGGGAGCAAACCAATTTTTGGATGCAGGCTCTTTGAACTCAGCTCTCAACATCCACCATTTTTCAAACTTATAGTTGCTACCTATTGGGTTGCTCCCTATACCAGAATCCCATAGTACTGGAGTGTGATCACTGCCAGTCCTAGGGAGGGCTTGAGAGCTACACAAAGGGAAGAAAGCATCTAATTCAGTAGTACAAAAAATCCTATCTATGGTGGTCATGACTAGGGCTTCCTGGTTGTTAGCCCAGGTGTATTGCCTGCCTGACATTTTAATTTCTAGTAGGCTCCATATTTCTTCCAGGCATTAAATTTGTCACTCCACTTGTGGTTAATCTTGCCAGTGTTCTTGTCTTGTTGGTATCTGACTAAGTTATAATCTCCCCCAATTATTGTGGGTTGATGCTCATCAATAAATAAGCTGTGAAGCTCGGATATGAAGTCATCTTTACCCTCCTCATAGGGGGATCCATAAACAACAATGAATCTAAAAGAAATCCCTTTGCTCTTATGGGTTATATTGCAGGAAACAGAGAACATGCGTGAGTTCCAGTTGTTGATATCAAAGATATCAGAATCCACTCCTACCGGAATACCACCTGAGGTGCCTACAGCAGGTAGGTGGTTCCAGATATAGCTAATATTAATACTAATGGATTTTAGGAAAGAAGTAGAAAGAACTTATTTCTTAGTTTCTTGGAAAGCTACAATGCTGTGTTTATGCTTGGCTAAGGTTTCAATGATACAGGTTTTCTTCCCACGGTTTGTAATCCATCTGATATTCCAAAATAGTGCATTCATTAGAAAAGGATTTTCCCAGGGTGCTTGCCCTGTCCATAGGTGGAGATTTTCTCCCACAACAAACTTTGGTTTGGGTGTGTGTGGGGGATCACACATCCAATTCATTTAGGAGTGATAGGGGAGTAACTAAATGTCGTTAGGTCTTCCTGACTAGGTAGCCCTTCAGGTTTTTTAGCAGGATCCCCTTTATCACATTGTTTGTCCCCTAATCTTGGATACTCAACTAGACTATTAATGTTAGATGGCCCTTCAGGCCTTCTATCAGTTCTAATATCTACATCATATGCCAAGATCCTATCACTATTTTGCTTGGTGTTTTCATTTTTCCGTCCTTCAGACATTTGAAAAACACTATCAAGCTTATCAGAATTTATATCTTCTTGACTAGAATCTATTTCAATCCCTACTCTACTAGCTACTGCAATGAATTTAGGATCATAAAAATATGCCAAGGAGTTTCTAACAAAAGTACCTTTGTTGTTTTTCTTCTCAATCTCTAAATTCTGCACTTTCTTGTTGTTCATAGCAATTTCCATCATTGACCTGTCCCCTACATTCACTCTACTGCTTTTCCTTTGAGCTTGCACTCGCCCCCATTTGCTGTGTGTTTTTGGGTTGTTTTGTTCCTCTCTCCCCATGATTGTATCAAGCTATGGGCTGAAAATCACTCCTTCCTTAGTTGTGCTTTCCTCCATAGAGATAGTGTTTTCCAATTCATCCTCATCATCCATCAATTCCATCTCTTGAAGGAGATTGTAGCTCTGCCCCATGGTGATGGGTTCTTGCAGCTGCTGTAGGTAACTGATCACTTTCTGTTTGGTATTTTGATTTGAGTTGCCACTAGCTGATTTGCTGCTTTGTAGGGAGTGTGAGGACCCTGCTCCAGAAGAATCCTTTTCTTTGGTGCTCCTTCCTGCATCTCTTTTTTCCTTATCCTAGTCAGCTTCATTGTTGTTGTCTTCCATGTCCTCATAAGTAGTTTCCTCCATGTCTGCCTCTTCCACAGGAGGCTCTACAGCAATTTTGACCTTGAACAGGTGATCTCCAATCCCAAATAGCCTATCAGGGGGGATTTTTGTGTGATCTCAACATCTGATCTTGATTCTGACAGTTTCAAAGACAGACTTGAAGTTACCCAACCAGTCTACATCAATCAGAGTCCCAAAAACTGATGCAAATTTTTCTAGCACAGACCACTCAGCCCAAGCTGGAGCAATCCCCTTCAATTGAAGCCACACTTTTTGGAGTTCACTATAATGTTCCAAGGTCCCTTTTCAGACTTCTACATTGACTGTGACCCCCTCCATTTCAGGCAGGCTAAACAGCGGGTATCTAGCAACACTTTCAACTGGTATGTGAGGGGGAAACTTTACTGAGAAAGTCCAATCATCTAGCTTCCTGATCTGCCAAGGCCAGTTTGTCTTGTAAATCAGTGAGAAATTATGTCCTAGCTCTTGTTTGTCAACTTGTTCTGTCTCCACATAGACCAGTCCCACATTTACTCTTGCTCCTATGTGTTGATCATTCACATGTAGCACATCAATTTGGTGATATCCCAGACCAGGAGCTCCACTACCAACAAATTTAGCTGGATTCCTTGTTTTCCTTCTCACCGGGCATTCTTCCACCTTGTGTGTCATTACCTTCCAAATGAAACACACAGGAGGGTTGGGACAATTTGTCTTGTGATGTCTAGGCTCCCCACAGCCGTAGCAGATCACATCTGCATACTCCGTGGCTGCTATCTCATCCGGTTTGGTGTAAGCCTGCTTGTTCTTCCCTGCACTTTTTCCTTCTTCAGTTGATTGTTATTAAACCCTATGTTGCCTCCTTGCTCTTGGCCCTGATTCAGCAACTTTTGACCATTGTTTTGGGCATTCCGTTTCCCCAGTTTTTGGTTCCCTTGCCCTCCTTTCTGGTGTTGCTCCCCAAAATTTTCAGACTCTCCTTGATCCTGGAGTTGATTTCCTCCCCAGGGCCCGGGTCCCCCCCACCACTGATTCATCTGTGGTGGAGGGGGAGGGAAGTAGGCACCTGTGTACCGCGGTGGTGGGATCAACAAAGCTGATGATGAGGCCATTTCCAAGAGGAAAGTTATGAAGAAAGAATTTGACACTGCTGCATCAACAAAGCCGGGCATGAACAAGAAGGCACCTGCTAGGAGAGTGCCTACATCCAAGCCAAGGAAGGTTGCCACAGGTGAAACTATGAAGTTCACCATTGAATCTGAAGAAGAGGCAGCTGTGAGGAAATGAAGAAGAAGAGGGCAAGAACAACAACTGCCAAAGTGCTTGGGAAGTCCACAATGGTAAGATCAGATGTTGAAGAGGAAGAGGATGCTGCTCCGGCACCTAAGGCACAGAGCTCATGGGATATGCCATTAAGTTAGGGGCTGCTGCTAAGCCCAAAACTGCTCCCAAAGCGGCTGCTACTATTCCCAAGACTGCACCCAAGAGGAAGTGGAGGAGAAGGGGGGCAAGTCTACTACAAATGCTTTCACTAGAGTGCCCAGGGGTCAGAGGTCTGCTGCAGTGCCTGTTCCAGACACAAGAGCTACCACATCTGCACCAGCAGCCACAGCTTCAGTGCCACCAGCTCCAGCAGCCACTCCACCAGCTCCAACCACATCTACAAACGCTTTCTCCTTGGAGTCATCTCTACACCACCTCATGAAGACCAAGCCTGAGAGGATGCATAACACTATGCATATTTTTAACTTTTTTGTACTTGTTGCCAAAGGGGGAGAAATATGTAGATCATAATCTGAGAGAGAGAGAGAGTGTGTGTTGTTTCGTCTCTCTTTGTATTTTATTTGCTTGAACTTCATTGTGTGTTTGCTTGATACATTATGTCTTTTGTGGGATACTTGGATGATCATGTGTTTGATCATATGCTACTTTAATGTGTGCTTGAATGATATATCCTTCATATCCATTTATGATCATTCACTTTGCTTGGTGATGAGTGCATGTGTTTAACTATTATCATTTTGAGCGCTCCACCAAGATGTATGTGACATGGAAGAGTGACCCATGGTCCTAAGACATTGTGCATTTGCAGTCCAAAGTAAATTTTAAATAATGCACAAATTTAGGGGGAGCTCTTGTTTGTCACATACTTCTCAAAGCGACAATGTATTTCATTTGTCGAAGCTTTGATCTATATGTTGTCATCAATTACCAAAAAGGGGAAGAGTGGAAGTGCAACTATCCCTGAGTGGTTTTGGTAATGATTAACAACATATAGCTCATTGAACTAATGCCATTACAAGAGAAATATTTCAGGAAAGTTCAATGATTGGCATGGCATGGATAAGGAATGTGGACCCCTCAAAATGCTAAGGACAAAAGATTGGCTCAAGCTTCAAAGTCTAAGACTCTACATTTTCTATGTTAGTGATCCAAGATCACATTGAGTCTATAGGAAAGCCAATACTATTAAAAGGGGATGAGGTGTTGCTTAATGGCTTGTTTGCTCAAAATGCTTAGTGATATGCTCCAAAAGTCCTCAACCACTTTGTCATATACACATATGTCCCAAACCAAAAGTCAAACTCGGCCCCACCAATTTGATCCATCCGGCGCCACCGAGTTCATTTGACATAGCCACTGCCAGAAACTCTAGTCTTTTCGGTCTCACTGATAGGGATCTCGGTCTCACCGAGACGGGGTGGCAAACTCTCTGTTTCCCTTTGTAACGTTTGGGTCTAACCGAGATGAGCGATCGGTCCCACCGAGTCTGCAATGCAAACTCTCTGTTTCCTTTTCGTAATGCTTCGGTCCCACCGAGACGAGCGAATCGGTCCCACCGAGTTTGCCTGACCAACTCTCTGTTAGCTTATTACCGAAGTCGGTCCAACCGAGTTTGAGTAATCGGTCCAACCGAGATTATGCTGTGCCCTAACCCTAATGATATCGGTCCCACCGAGATGACATATCGGTCCCACCGAAATTGCCTAACGGTCACATATGCACTGAATCGGTCCGACCGATTTTCTGATTCGGTCCCACTGAGTTTGGTATAATGTGTGTAACGGTTAGATTTGATGTGGAGGCTATATATACCCCTCAACCCTCTCCTCATTCGTGAGGGAAGCCATCAGATCGTGCCTACACTTGCACTACTAATTTTTTGAGAGAGAGCCACCTACTCATGTGTTGAGACCAAGATATTCCATTCCAACCATATGAATCTTGATCTCTAGCCTTCCCCAAGTTGCTTTCCAGTCAAATCATCTTTCCACAAAATCCAATCCTATGAGAGTGAGTTGAATGTTGGGGAGACTATCATTTGAAGCACAAGAGAAAGGAGTTCATCATCAACACACCATCTATTACCTTTTGGAGAGTGGTGTCTCCTAGATTGGTTGGTTGTCACTTGGGAGCCTCTGACAAGATTGTGGAGTGAACCAAGGAGTTTGTAAGGGCAAGGAGATCGCCTACTTCGTGAAGATCTACCCTTGTGAGTAAAGTCCTTCCTGGGCGATGGCCATGGTGGGATAGACAAGTTTGCTTCTTCGTGGACCCTTCGTGGGTGGAGCCCTCCGTGGACTCGCGCAGCCGTTACCCTTCGTGGGTTGAAGTCTCCATCAACGTGGATGTACGGTAGCACCACCTATCGGAACCACGACAAAAACATCCGTGTCTCCTATTGCGTTTGCACTCTCCCAACCCTTCCCTTTAAATTCTTGCAATTTGCATGCTTTACTTTCCGCTGCTCATATACTCTTTACATGCTTGCTTGAATTGTGTTAAGATTGCTTGACTTGTGCTAATTTGTTAAAATCTGCCAAGAACTAAAATTGGGAAAAGGTTAAGTTTTTATTTGGTCAAGTAGTCTAATCACCCCCCTCTAGACATACTTTTGATCCTACAACAACTTCACCAACACGTACAAGCGGGCGCCCAAGCCACGCCAACTCTCTCTGTGCGTCTAAGGCCCAACCGAGTCTAGTCGCGACTACCTGACGCGCTGGGCCGAGCTCCACAACTCCTGCAGGGGTGCACGAGGTGCAAGCTATAGAATATTTCACCGCCGAGTGCAGAGAAGGCACCCTCCTCAAGCACCGACTCCTCTGCGACGAGCCAGCCGCATTCGATGAGCTGCTGATCATAGCAAACAAGTACGCCACTGCCGACTCCTCAATGAAGTTGGAGCTTCGGGTGAACGCCTCTGGGAAGGTGCTCCCTCCGTCTCCTAGAAAACCGGCTGGCGACACCAATCGGCGCCCGCATCAGAACGACAACAAGCGCAAGGCCCCGATGCCGGCTTCCACCAGCCGGCAAGTGGCAACAGTTGCAGACCAGCAGCCAGAAGGGCAGACCATACCCAATCGTCAGAAGGGCGGCAAGACGGCTTGGCAGCCCACTTTCTCTTTGAGCAAACCCTTGATGCCCCTTGCAAGTTCCATAGCGGCGTGAAGCTGTCCAACCACACAACCCGGAAGTGTCATTGGCTCGCTCTAATCTCCAAGGGCGAAGGGCTGCTGCCTCCTCCGCCTGTTGGCCAGCCGCCTCCGGCTCCTCAGCAGCCATTGGCCCACCCAGCAGTCGGAGCCATCCAAGATGAGTTCCCTGAAGAGCACGCGGCTTACGTTGTCTTCATGAGCCAAGCTGACAACAGGCGCAGCCGGCGCCGGCAGCACCAAGAAGTCAATGTTGTCGCCTCCAAAATTCTAGAGTTCATGCACTGGTCTAAGAAGCCCATCAGCTGGAGCTGGGCTGATCACCCAGAGGTGATGCCTTCTCTAGGTTCCTATGCCATGGTGTTGGATGCCACCTTTGCAACAGAGAGGCAGGCTTCTCGTTTCTCCCGAGTCCTGATTGATGGCAGAAGTAGCATCAACATCCTGTACCGTGACACCATGGAGAAGCTGAACATCAAGACGAAACAGCTCTTGCCCAGTCGGACCGTCTTCCATGGCATTGTACCCGGCCTTTCATGTTCACCAATCAGCAAGATCAAGATAGATGTTCTCTTCGGATACAAAGATCACTTCCGTCGTGAGGCAGTTTGGTTTGAGGTGGTGGATCTGGAGAGCCCCTATCACTCTTTACTTGGCCGACCTGCCCTGGCCAAGTTCATGGTTGTGCCCCACTATGCCTACCTCAAGATGAAGATTCCGAGCACCAAGGGCATCATCACCATAGTCGGAGACTACAAGAAGTCATTTGCCTGTGCTGTAGCCAACAGTCGGCTGGTCGAGTCCCTCATGATTGCTGCTGAGAAAAAGATCCTCTACCGGGTTGTGGCCATGGCCGGCAAGCAGCCGGACCCGTCGCTCGATCCCAAGGATTCGGAAGCTCAGGTCTCCTTCTAGTCGGCCAAGGAAACAAAGAAGATACCTTTGGACCCAGGGCACCCATAGAAGTTCGCCCTTGTGGGAACAAACCTGGACAACAAATAGGAAAGCGAGCTCGTCGATTTCCTCCGTGAGAATCGGGATATCTTTGCATGGTCCCCCAAGGACATGCCGGGTGTTTTGATGGATTTCGGCGAGGACAAGCTACATGTCCAAGCAGATGCACAACTAGTCAAGCAACCCCTTCGCCGACTGTCGGAAGAGAAGAGAAGAATTGGTTGTGAAGAGATAGCCCGGCTTCTCGTAGCCGGCTTCATTATGGAAGTGTTCTTTCTAGATTGGCTTGCCAACCCAATCCCTGTACTAAAGAAGAACAAGAAGTGGCGCATGTGTATAGATTATACCAGCCTCAACAAAGCTTGCCCCAAAGATCCGTTTGCTTTACCCCGGATTGGTCAAGTGATAGACTCCACAGCCGGATGCGAGCTGTTGAGTTGCTTGGATGCCTACTCAGGATACCATCAGATCAAGTTGGATCCAGCCGACCGCCTAAAGACCGCCTTCATCACACCATTCGGAGCTTTCTGCTACATGACTATGGCATTCTGCTTGAGAAATGCCGGTGCCACTTTTCAGCGTTGCACGCAGAAGTGCCTCCTCAAGCAACTCGGCAGAAATGCCCACGTCTATGTGTACGATATTGTGGTGAAGACGGAGAAGCACGACACCTTGCTGGAAGATCTAAAGGAAACATGTGACAATTTACGTCGCTTTCAGATCAAGCTCAACCCCGAAAAATGCGTGTTCGGGGTACCAGCCGACCAGCTCCTTGGCTTCCCGGTATCTGAACGCGGCATTGAGTGCAACCCGATGAAGATTAAGGCCATAGAGAGCATGGAGATTCCCACCCTGCTGTGAGACGTCCATAAGTTCACCGGGTTCTAGGCTTCTCTTAACCGCTTCATCAGTCGGCTAGGAGAGAAGGCTCTTCTTGTGTACCAACTCATGAAGAAAACCATTCACTTCGAGTGGAACAACCAGGCGGACGAGGCTTTTCACCAGTTGAAGAAGATGTTGATCACGCCGCCTGTCCTGGCAGCCCCTACTGACAAAGAGCCCATGCTCCTTTACATTGCCGCAACTAGCCGGGTGGTCAGCACAGTCATAGTGGTTCAACGCCTAGAAGAAGGCAAGGCACAACTGGTCCAGAGGCCTGTGTATTATTTGAGCAAAGTGCTGTCAACCTCACAACAGAACTACCCCCACTACCAGAAGATGTGCTATGGCATGTACTTTGCCGCCAAGAAGCTCAAGCCCTACTTTCAAGAGGACCCCATCACGGTCGTTTGCACTGCCCCGCTGGCCGAGATCATGGTGTCGGTGTACTAAAATAGGGGGTACCTTAGTACCCCGAACTTGTGCACGGGCAGTCACAGCACCCCCGCGGCAAGGCTTGCCGGACACCCGGCGAGGCTCTTCACCACTCCTTATTACTGCCATTCAAGAACAAAGTGCTAGCCAAGAACACGAAGGCCCCGGAAAGGGGAGCTTGCCGGGAAGGCCAACCAGGGCACCATCAGAAGATTTGCTGCGGCACCCCGCGTGCCCCGGCAAGGCCTGGCGGCCGGCAAACTTGCCGGCACAGCAAGAACAGGGCCGCGGCAAGGCGCTTGCTGCGGCAAGGCTACCACCCAGACTCCAGCGCACCCAGCGACGTGTCATCGCAAGGCCATCCCAAGGGCACGTGGCGAGGCGCTACGCAGCCATGCGGAGCGAGGTGGCAAACAGAGCTGACAGAGGCGCCATCGTGGCAACCTGTGGCTCACCTAACGGTCGTTTTTTACATCGTTGGGCGACCAGACGGGCATTTAATGCCCTTGTCCCCCGCCACGAGTTAGGTAGGGGCATCACAGTAATCGCTGTACCAACCCGCGCTTACATTTCTACCCCTCTTCCCACGCTGCCACCTGTGGGTACCCCTTCAGACTATAAAAGGGAGGCCCATGCGCACGAGAAGCGGTTCGGTCCATTCGACACCCACAAGACCACTCATATGCTCGCACGCCGAGCAAGATCAAATAAAAACACGGCAGCAAAGGGGTGTTATCTCCGGAGAGCCCCGGGTGGGTAAAGATTGCCCGTCTCCTCACAAGGCGCTCGACCTCGATCCGCTCACAGACGATCCCCGCCTCCTTGCCGAACCGTAAGGGCCCCCCTGCTCCATAGGTGCTCGAGGTCGCAGAGACACGCCCGACATCTTTGGCGCGCCAGGGGGGGCCAAGGTCGTGAGCATCCGATCCGGTCTCCACGCGCTACTTCAAGATCTTCATCAACATGCCACCAAGAAGAAGCTTCGGAGGTGGCCGCCCGCTCTACATCGGTCCCGCCACCACCGCTGGAGCAAACGGGCGGTGGAGTGGACGCTGGCGAGGAGCGGCGCCGCCGGTGGGTCTCGTGTCGCCACTAGATCCAAGAACAAGGCCCCGCAAGCGCCGGGCGCATCGAAAGCGACACCGCACCTTCCTAGGAGGTGCAAGGTCAATAACGCCCGGTGCTCCTAGCACCGTGCTCGCATGGAACAAGGCAAGCTGATGGGTCGCGAACGCCGAGGTCAAGATGCACGCCGCAAGATGGCGGGCGAAGCGAGATACGGTTGCCGGACGGGTGCTGCACCTCCCAACCCGCTTGGGAGCCCAAGCACATCCCGCCTCGCGCTGCTCATCACCGCCGCCACCTAAGACAGCAGAGGAAGCGCTGGCCCGAGCCCGCTTGCTTTAGACTACCCTCCGGCGCCGCACAAGATAGACGATCGAGGATGACCATTTACAGCCTCATCGGCTTCGCTTAACGGCGATAAACCCGCGCGATCGAGCGCCGAGGTTCCCGCAAGGCGCCCAGCGCAAGCCGACGCCGATAAGACCATGGGGTTCCACCTCTCAGGCAATCCCAGCCTCAAGGCTAAGATCGCCACCGCCGGACCAACCCCGACGGCGACTCCACCGCTGTCGCCGGACCCGCGAACTCGCCGCGATCAACGACACGTTCTCCAAGAGCGGCAACACGAAGACGCCGACCAAGATCGAAGCGCCGGAGAGAAGCGCGACGTCAACTGACCAGCGGGCTGGGCTCATTGCCGACGCCAAGACGCACCGGAGAGCCAGCGACTTGTCAGACGCTGCAGGTTGCCTGCGCTTACCCACGAGCCGCGACAAGTCCAAAGGGCCCAAAACCAAGAACTTGCAAGACGACGTTCGAGAAGTATGATGGCAGGATACATCCGTCGGAGTTCCTCAAAGATCTACACCATCGTGGTGCAGCTGCCGGAGGGCGCGACGAGAAGATCCTTGCCAACTACTTCCCGCCGGTACTCAAGCCTAACGCCGATCTTGGCTCATGCACTTGCCGGACGGCTCCATCTCCTCATGGGCGGACCTGTGCCATCGTTTGTCGACGCTTCACGGGTGGCCACAAGCCTCATGGCCAGGAGAGTGACCTCCACTTGCTCGCCCGTATGAGGGGAGCCCCCGCAAGTATATACAAAGATTCAGCCAGTGCAACGCAACATCCTGACGTCCACCCAGCCACGGTTATTAGCGCGTTTCATCGAACGCATAACCGCAGGATGAGGGAGGAGATGGCGATGTGCAAGATCGAGATGTCACGAGCTTTACGCCCGCCGACAAGTGTGCACGAGCTGAGGAGGGAGGAAAATCCCTGAGAGATTGCCGAGCCAAGGATCTCGACAAGGAGGGTGCCGCCCGGCAAGGAAGAACCGGAGGCGGAACAACAGGAAGAGGAAAGCTAAGGATGTGCTAGCTGTTGAGCATTCCAGCAACGGAAGCGGCCCCGACAAGGCCAAGACCGACGACTCCAGCGAGGCTGTAGCAGCCGCCGACAAGCAGGATGGCTTCGGCAAGCGATATTGCAAGATCCACCGCACCAAAGGCCATGACCTCCAAACCTGCAAGAAAGTAGAGCAGATGGCGGAGCTACAGAAAGCTGAATACGAGCGCCGTGACAAGGAGAGAGCCCAGGGAGGTGGCGGAGGATCCGGCAAGAAGCTTCCCGCCCGGGGAGGGCACCGCGGCAAGGCTAAGCCGCGGCAAGGAGACAGGCCTCCCCGCGGCCGCGACAAGGACGAAGATGAAGATGAGGATGAAGAGATGGAGGAAGATGAGACTGATGATCAAGAGTTTCGTATAGGCATGAAGTGTTGTGCATCGACGGTGGCGCCTCGCACACCTCGTGACCGCCAACTCAAACAAAGGTGCGAAGTGAATGCAATGGAGCCGTCCGCCGAGGCGCCGCAGCTCAAGTGGTCCAAGACGCCCATCGCCTTCGACATTGAGGACCACCCCGATCGCATCATCGCGGTCGGGTGCTTGCCGATGTTGGTCTCACCAACAACCGCAACCTCAAGGTCACGAAGATGTTGGCTGACGGCGGGCCGCCTGAACTTGATTTCCTCCGCAGTGCTCAAGAAGCTCGATCCCCGACAGCGAGCTGAAGAAACCGTGCCTTTCAAGGAATAAACCGGAAGGAGCAAGCCCAAGGGAAGATCACATTGCCCAGAACGCTCGAAGCAAACTGAACTTCAGGACTGAGAGGGTCACGTTCGATGTGGCTGATATCCCCTTGCCTTACAACGGGATACTCGGCCGACCCGCACTCGCCAAGTTCATGGCGGCCTCTCACTACGCATACAATGTGCTCAAGATGCCTGGCCCGATGAGTGTCATTTCTGTCCAAGGCGACAAGAGGGATGCACTCATCTGCGCCGACAAGATCTACCGGGAAGCAGCGGCCGCAGCAGAACGCGAGCCACTTGCCGCTGAAGCTCCCCGGGGGAAGAAGAAAGCCAAGTCCGGCAAGGATAGCTCTGATGCCCACTCCGCAAGCGCACCTCCTGAGTGCTGCGCGCCGCCGAGGAT
The DNA here is from genome assembly GCA_021437245.1 of Aegilops speltoides. NCBI lineage: Eukaryota > Viridiplantae > Streptophyta > Magnoliopsida > Poales > Poaceae > Aegilops > Aegilops speltoides. The sequence continues at coordinate 236,011,243 of CM038144.1, forward strand.
GCACCATCGAGCTCCACCGACAAGTACGAGAAGGCAAAGGCAGACCAACCAAAGGCTAAGCCCGGCGAGAACAGCTCTAGCGCCACTCCGACAAGCCCGCCTCCGGGTGCCGGCTGCCGCCGAGGACGCGCCATCTAGCTCTGCCGGCCGATAAGGCCAAGAAAGCTGCCAAACTTCGAACTTTTGTGTTGTGCTCCCTGCAAGTCCATACCTTGTATGAAGAACCCGAGCGCAGAGGGGTCGAATCGTGGTTGGGTTGCGCCATCGATCCGTTTCGAGTCCGCTCGACGATAAAAACACACCGCAACCAGCCCGGCGAGTTCTTCCCGCCGGAGGCAACACCGCCAGCGGGCTGCTGATGCCCTGCGCTCAGTAAGCGTGTTTGCACCGAAGGGTTCCTCGAAAACGTGAGGAAGAAAACATACAAGGGGATGGTGGAAATCAGGGAAGAAGCACGACCCCGTGAGATTGCTGAAGACGGAAAAGCTAAGTCACCCGAGCTTTTGTACAGAGCACTTTTTAATCCTATAGCCTTATGTTATGTCCCTCGAGCGTTTATCCTTTGTACAAAAAACCTGCGGCGTAGAAGAGCCAACTCGTTGTTGCGCCCTTGCTTTGTTTTCGAGTCCGCCAACAATACAAGTGCGCCGCAATCGCCCGAGAAGGTTTCTTGCCGGATACAACACCGCCAAAGAAGCTGCTGATGTCCCGCGACTCAGCAAGTGTGTTAGCGCCGCAAGTTCCCGGAAGCGAGGGTTAAAATGTACGAGGATACAACGGGCAGAGGACGTAACATAGCAAGCCTTGCCGTGGGGCGACCTTCGTATGAGAAACTTGTGCGCGGAGGAATTAACTCGCGGCTGAGTTGCGTCCTTGATTTGTTTCCGATTCCGCTCGACAATTCAAGTGCGCTACAACTGGCCCGGGAAAGTTTCTTGCCGGATACAACACCGCCAGCGGGCTGCTGATGTTCCGCACTCAGCAAGTGTGTTAGCCCCGGCAAGTCCCCTAGAAGCGTAGAGTGTAAACATACGAAGGGCAAAGCATGGCATCGCGTTGCAGAGTCGCACCATAAAAAAACAACATAGCTTATTACAGCACTGTCTCAGTTATTTTCATGGCTACAATCACAGCGACAAGGAGAAGCTGAAGAGCACGCCAAGACGGGTTCGCAAGTTAGCTTCACTGGGGGGCTAAGTGCCAAAGCTTGCCGCGACGGGCCAGTGGCCCCCAGAGGTCGCAAGGCCGGGCGACAGAGCAAAAGAATGCACACCAGCGCCTGGACCTTGGTGGAGCCAGAGTTGCCGAGGGCTACAAATGCCAAGATTCCTCCCCGGCAAGCTAGGATCGCCGGGGGCTGCCGAGTCAGATAAGTTTTTCATCCCTCGTCATGCATCCTCTTGTGGACTGGGAAGGCGGGGCGCGCCCTGAACGAAAGTGTGCTTTGTAAAAGAAACTCAGGCGCTGAGGAGCCGAAGTCATGCTGTTGCGCCTTTGGTTTGTTTCCAAGTCCGCTAACGACACAAGCGCTGCAATCGTCCGACAAGGTTTCTTGCCGAAGCAACACCGCCAATGGCTGCCGACGCCCCGCACTCAAAGAAGTGTGTTCGCTCCGCAAGTCCCCTAAAAGCGAGGGGTGGGAATGTACAAAGCACAAAATCAAGTAAAGGACTTAGTCCGCAAGCATCCCCCTCCTTTTCATTAAAAACATCCCAGCTTTAGTACAAGTCCATAAGAGGATGAAAAACATGATAGAGAGGATTACAGATTTTAAATGCAGATAAGGTCCAAGGCTTACAAATTAAAAGATAAGGTGCTCAGAATCCCCTCCTGTTTCTCTGCTCAGAGGTAGGTCAAGGAGTCCCTGCAAGAGAAGCTTGCCGGGAGGGCGAAGGGGCGCTTAGGAGAGCTACGGCGCCAGAAGACACCAAGAGAACACCCTGGGCCGCCAGAGCTTGGCGGAGACGGAGGCGCCGGAGGCGAGCTTGAAGACGGGCGGCGAGACGTCAAGACGCTGACGAGGGCTCTCGCCTCAGATTCGACTTGATGGCCTTGCCGCCACCCTCTTCCTTCTTCCGCAGCCTTCCTACGCCAGCCGCCAAGGAGACGGCCCCGGAGTTCGAAGGTCGGCGACCCGGATGATGGGGTCGCGGGTGGCGCGCGAGGCAGCGCCCGACGCCTAGTCGGACCCGCCATCTCGCTGCCGCCGTTGCCGCTCCCTCCTCATCACACTCGCCGAGGAGAGGACCTTCGCCATCGGAGTAGCTGTCCACATAGCATCTCGCCCGGTGCAGGAGTCTCAAGACCTTGACGGCGAAGGTCGCCTCCATTAACTTAAAATGGAGGGTAAACCCTGCCGCAAGTTGTGGATGGGCGAACGCCTTCCACCCTGGCCGGTACATCACGCCGGGCTGGAGATACGACACTCACTGAAAGTGCCACCGATCCCGCAGCCCCTCGCGCGCAACTCCAACATCTCGGCGGATCCGCCCATCGCTTCGCAAACGGGCCGGCAGCCGGAGACGGCGACGGAGGTGCTCGGCGCAGCTTGATGAAGAACTCCTGGATCGCCTCCGTGTGGACCGCCGAGGAAAGGAGCTGCCGACGGAGACGGGAGGTGCATCGCCTCGCCGCCTCCCCGAGCACCTCGACCACGCCCTCGACCTGCCCACGGCCTCGCCTCCCTCTCCCCTCAGGCCGGCCCGCCACCACAAAAGCGGATAGGAGAGGCGCGCTGCTCGGAGGCAACCTCGCTGCCACCGCTGAAGGACCAGGATTCCTCCTCCATGGCGATGAGAGGAAGAGCAACGGAAGTTGAAGACGAAGGGAGAAGAGGAAGTGCGAGACTATTGTGCTCCCCTTCCGCCTTTTTAAAGGGCGAGGTGGGGCTCATCCGCCTGGCCAGCCAATCAGGAGCAAGGAGGGCAGAGGAGCGGGCCGCTCGCCATCTCGCCTGCGGACGGCTCGGTCTCCCACCTTCGCCGCCATGACCCCCACGCATGAGAGCCGCGTGGGCAAAAAGCGGAGCCGGGCGACGGTGAAGTGACTCGCCCGCGCCATGATCACGGGTGGATGCCTTAAAGATCGCACACGCCACCCACGCCTCCCACGACGCCGCAATCGACGCTGCAGGCTGCTATAGGGAGCGCTGTGGACGCGGAGCCCGCTGTTGCGGCGGACCCAGGCCACGCATGCCTGCAGACCGCTTTTGGGCCTGGCCCAACAACGCCCGCAGTGTGTGGCCCAGGCCGGGGCTCTGTCTGGTGTATTAAAATAGGGGTACCTTAGTACCCCGAACTTGTGCACGGCAATACAAAGCACTTCCTGCGGAAAGGCTTGCCGGACGCCCGGCGAGGCTCTTCACCACTCCTTATTACTGCCATTCAAGAACAAAGTGCTAGCCAAGAACACGAAGGCCCCGGCAAGAGGAGCTTGCCGGGAAGGCCAACCAGGGCACCATCGAAGACTTGCCGCGCGCTCGCGCAGCAGCCCGGCAAGGCTCCGGCGGCCGCAAACTTGCCGCACAAAGAAGAACAGGGTCGCGGCAAGGCGCTTGTCGCGACAAGGCTGCCGCCAGACTCCAGCCGCACCCAGCCGACGGTCATCGCAAGGCCATCCCAAGGGCACGGGCGAGGCGCCACGCAGCCATGCGGAGCGAGGTGGAAAACGGAGTCGACAGAGGCGCCATCGCGGCAACCGTGGCTCACCTAACGGTCGCTTTTTTTACACCGTTATGCGACCAGACGGGCATTTAATGCCCTTGTCCCCGCCGCCGAGTTAGGTAGGGCAATCACAGCAATATTGTACCAACCCGCGCTTTTACATTTCTACCCCTCTTCCCACGCTGCCACCGTGGGTACCCCTTCAGACTATAAAGGAGGCCCATGCGACGAGAAGTGGTTCGGTCCATTCGACACCCACAAGACCACTCATACGCCGCACGCCGAGCAAGATCAAATAAAAAACACGGCAAAGAAGAGGGGTGTTATCTCCGAGAGCCCCTAAGCTGGGTAAAGAATGCCCGCCTCCTCGCTGGCTACCGACCTCGATCTGCTCTGCGCGACGATCCCCGCCTCCCTTGTTAAACCAGAAGGGCCCCAAAGGTTCTATAGGTGCTCGAGGCAGCAGAGACACGCCCCGACACATGGGCAGCCAGGATGCATCTCGCCGGGTGGCCAAGTGGGCCATTATGCTGGCTCATTATACCATCTTCTACCAGCCTCGACCGCCATCAAGTCCTGCGTCTGGCCGACTTCGCCGACCGGGCCGAGACCAAAGATTGCTGCCAAGACCGAAGTTCACCCATTGGCGGATGCACTTTGACGGATCCAAGATGCACACCAGTTTGGGAGCCAACATCATCCTCACCTCTCCCAAAGGCGACAAGCTCAGATACACATTGCAAATCCATTTTGTCGCCTCCAACAATGTGGGCGAGTATGAGGCGCTCATACATGGGCTCCGGCTGGCCAAAGAACTCTGCATCCGCCCGATCTTGTGTTATGGCGACTCAGACTTGGTGGTCCAACAGTCGTCCGGTGACTGGGACGCTAAGGATGCAAACATGGCGAGCTACCGCTTCCTCGTTTAGCAACTCAGCGGATACTTTGAAGGGCGAATTCCTCCATGTGTCGCGGGCCGACAACGAGCAAGCTGATGCCTTGGCACGAATCGGCTCTACCCGGCAAGCCATACCAACCAGCGTCTCCCTTCAGTGCCTCCTCAAGCCGTCTGTCAAGCCGTCACTAGAATAAGATTCCATCTTCGTGCCGACCGACCCCATTGTAGTCTGATCCGACTTGGGAACCTTAGCAACCGGCTGGGGGACTTTGGCAGGTGGCCCAGGGACAGCTATGGTTGCACCCGGCCTGGGGACTTCAGAACCCAGCCCGGGGACTGCAGCAGTCAGCCCAGGGACTTCAACGACACAGCAGGCGGTGGCTGATTCCAGCCCACCACCTCCCAGCCCAACCGCCCTAGTTGCAGTAGCCGTGCTGGCAGTTGAAGAAGTCGCAGCTCCATCATGGGCCCAGCCCATCCTCAATTTTCTGGTAAATAGAGAGCTACCGACTGACGAGATCTCAGCCAGACAAGTTCAACGCTGAGCTGGAGCCTACACAATAGTAAACAGAGAGCTCGTTCGGCGCAAAGTGGCTGGAGTCTTCCAGCGCTAGTTGAGCTAGAGAGGGCATGGTAATCCTCAAGCATATCCATCAAGGCTAGTGCGGCCATCACGTGGCTTCAAGATCACTTGTGGCAAAAGATTTTTGCCGTGGTTTCTTTTGGACGACTGCTCTGGAAGACGCCAAAGACTTGGTCAAGCACTGCAAGGGATGCCAGATGTTCAGCTCCAAGCAACACCTGCCGACTTCTGCACTCAAGACCGTCCCCCTCACCTGGCCCTTTGCCGTCTGGGGATTGGACATGGTGGGACCATTCAAGACGGCACACGGCAACATGACTCATCTGCTTGTCGCCTTCGACAAGTTCACCAAATGGATCGAAGCAAAGCCAATCGAGAACTCGAATGGGCCGACTGCTGTGACCTTCATCGCAGATATCACTGTCCGGTATGGCATACCACACAGCATCATCACCGACAATGGCACACATTTTTCCAAAGGAGCATTGGCCCGTTTCTGCGTGACGTAGGACATCCGACTGGACTTAGCGTCCGTTGCCCATCCGCCGTCAAACATCCAAGTCGAGCGAGCAAACGGCCTCATCATCTCCGGCATCAAGCCCCGACTGGTTGAGCCACTGGAACGTTTGGCCGGCTGCTGGCTCGAGGAGCTGCCGGCCATCCTCTGGAGCCTGCGTACCACTCCAAACAAGTCAACTGGCTTCACTCCCTTCTTCCTTGTGTATGGTGCCGAGGCCGTCATCCCAACTGACATCAAGTTTGACTCACCTCGCATCACCATGTACACGGAAGCGGAGGCAAAGGAAGCACGAGAAGACGGTGTAGATCTGCTGGAAGAGGGCTGGCTGTTGGCACTCAGTCGGTCCGCCATCTACCAGCAGAGCCTGCGCCGCTACCACAGTTAGAAGGTCAAGCCAAGATCCTTCTGTCGGATTTCGGGTTCCGGCAGACCCTTGAGGTTCGATCTCTGGGGTGCGCGCGGAGATTCAACCCTCAACCGGCTCGCTCCTCGCCGAATCGCTAGGACCTAAACTACCAAATTGAACAGCACAAGAGACACAAGATTTATACTGGTTCAGGCCACCATTGTGGTGTAATACCCTACTCCAGTGTGTGGTGTGGTGGATTGCCTCTTGGGCTTGATGATGAACAATACAGAGGAGAACAGCCTCGCGAGAGTCTGTTCTTGGCTAGCGCGATGAACTGCTAGGGGGAGTTCAGTCGCCTCTCTCTCTCTCTCTCTGTGTCTTTCTATCCTTGTTTTCTCGATGCCCTACCTTGCGGGTGGCTAGTTCTATTTATAGGCAAAGGCCCTGGGCCTCTTCCCAAATAATGAGCGCAGCTCGGGCCTCCATGGCTGCGCGGGGCGCGCGTGATGAAGAACCAGCGGGGGTGAGCGAGAGCGTGGCGGTGCGGCCGTCCCGCCTCATGGACGGATGCAGGGACGATGCTTGCTGCTCGTTCCCCACCGGGCCGGTGGCGGCGTTGACGGCAGGTGACAGGGAATGACGAGGGCGCCCGCCGACGGGAGCCGCTCGGGCGATATGGAGGCGAGGTGGCTCGGCCGGGCGTGATCCCGACGAAGCGCCGATATGGTTCCGTGGTCGGGAAGAACGAGACAACGGAAGGCAGATTCTAGCGCACCCCTACCTGGCGCACCAAATGTCGGATTTCGGGTTCTGGAAGACCCTTAAGGTTCGAACACCGGGGTGCGCGCGGAGATTCAACCCTCAACCGGATCGCTCCTCGCCGAATCGCTAGGACCTAAACTAGCAAACTGAACAGCACAAGAGACACAAGATTTATACTGGTTTAGGCCACCATTGTGGTGTAATACCCTACTCCAGTATGTGGTGTGGTGGATTACCTCTTGGGCTTGATGATGAACAATACAAAGGAAACAGCCTCATGAGAGTCTGTTCTTGGCTAGCGCGATGAACTGCTAGGGGGAGTTCAGTCGCCTCTCTCTCTCTATGTGTCTTTCTATCCTTGTTTTCTCGAAGCCCTACCTTGCGGGTGGCTAGTCCTATTTATAGGCAAAGGCCCTGGGCCTCTTCCCAAATATTGAGCGGGAAGGGCGCCAACAATTGGCCATTTTGAAGGCGAACAGCGGGTACACTTATCCTGGCCAAAGTTGGTCCTCGCCTATCAAAGGCTCTGGTGGTGACGCCGGCTCGGGCTCCACAATGACTTCCTTCTGGCCGTTGGGCTGGTCTTGGTCTTGTTATACCAAATGGACGCCTTTGCTTGATGCTCTCGCCGCGCTTGCTCCTTTGCACCAAAGAGGAAAGGAGGACATCATGGCTGGCTGGCCTCGACCGGGCGCCCTTGGTCGTCATGGCTTGCGCCATGGGCACCTCGCGAGGTACCCGCCTTGAACTCTCCGCCTCCTCATGAGCCAGCCCGACGGCGTGCGGCTCGAGGAAGCTCCTTGTCATCCGCCCCACGAGGCTTGGCCCCTCGCGAGGGTCTTGAGCTTGCGTTGATGAAGATGGGCCGTGCTGGGCCTCCTTTGAGCCACGCCGCAGGCCGTAGGCAGGCAAGTCTGGGGACCCCCGTTCCCAGAACGCCGACACCTTCCAAGAGGGTGACCTTGTGCTTCGGCTGATCCAGCGAACAGCTGGCCAACACAAGCTCTCAGCCCCCTGGGAAGGCCCGGTCGTCATCAGCAAGGCCTTGGGCAATGACTCCTACTACCTGATCGATGCACAAAAGCCAAGGGACGCAAGAGAGACGATTCCAACTAGGAGTCTATCGGATTTCGGGGTCCGACAACCCGTGAGAGGTTCGAACACTGGGGTGCGTGCGGAGATCTCAACCTGCCCAGCCTGCCTACTCGTGATCCTCCCTAGCCTAGCGCGTAGAGCTCACAGAGATACAAAGACACAGAGATTTATACTGGTTCGGGCCACCGTTGTGGTGTAAGACCCTACTCCAGTGTGGTGTAGTGGATTGCCTCGAGGGGCTATGGATGAATTAGTTACAAGGATGAACAAGCCTCAGGAGGTGAGGTGTTCTTGAGCTGGTGTGGTGTTCTACTTATTCTGGTTTTGGTCCTTCGTCCCTTCCCTATGGTGGTGGCTAGGTCCTATATATAGTCGCCTTCGTCCTCTTCCCAAATATGTGCAGGAAGTGATTCCACAACGGCGGGATTTGAAAGGGGACAAGCGGTACAGTCTATCCTGACAAAAGTAGTCTTCCCCTGCGAAAGGCCTCTGGTCATGACGCTGCGGTGGGCTCGGTGACAACCTCCGTCTTGCCGTCCTGGCGGTCTTGGTCTCGTTGCACCAGAATGGAAACCTTTGGTATATTCCTCGGGACTCTGCGCTCGTGGCTTGCCTCCCTTGCACCAGAGAGGAAACCTGCGCTCTGCACCCGCCTGGCGCCCGCCTGGCCTTAGTCATCATGGCTCACGTCAGCTGAGCTTCATGAGGTAGCTGCATAGATCCCTCCGCCCCTCAGGAGCCCTGCTGAGGAGGCCAACTCCTTCAGGGGTCTTGGCATCATCCGCCTCATGAGGCTTGGCCCCTCGCGAGGGTCTTGTGGTGTTGATGTCGGCCGGGCCGCATCAGCCGCCGATGGAGCCATTGTGGTGGGCTGCAGTGCAGATCGGTACCCCAAGTCGAGGACGCCGACAGTAGCCCCCAGGCCCAAGGCGTGCTCGGACTTGGCTTCCAAGCGAAGTCAAAGGGCAAGTGCGGAACACCACGGGCCCTAATCACCATGGGCCGTCGGATTTCGGGTTCCGCACTTTGAGGTTCAACTCGGGTGCGATGAAGATCTTTCCCTACCAGCTCATGTTTCAAGGCTCGCAAGGAATCTAAGCTAGAAAGAAGAACACACAAGGGACACGAGGTTTATACTGGTTCAGGCCACCATTGTGGTGTAATACCCTACTCCAGTGTGTGGTGTGGTGGATTGCCTCAGGGGCTGATGATGAACCGTACAAAGGGAGAACGGCCTCGCGAGGGGCTGTTCTTGAGCTGGTGCGATGAACTGCTTGGGTGAGTTCAATCGCTTCTCTCTCTCTCTCTCTCTCTCTCTCTTTCTGATCGATCCGTCCGTCCGTCTACTATGGAGGCTAGTCCTATTTATAGAGGGAGCCCCTGGGCCTCTTCCCAAATAATAAGCGGGAAGGGCGCCAACAATTGGCCATTTTGAAGGGGAACATCTAGTACACTTATCTTGACTAAAGTTGGTCTTCGACTGCCAAAGACTCTGGCGGTGACGCCGTACTGGGCTCCATGATGACCTCCATCCTGCCTTTCTGCTGGTCTTGGTCTTGTTGCACCGAAACGGTAACCTTTGCCTGATGCCATGGCCTGTGCTTGCCTCCTTTGCACCGAAGGGGAAACAAGAACACTGCGCAGGCCGGCGCCCGCCTGGCGCCCGCCTGGTCTCGATCGTCATGGCTTGCGTCACGGGCTCCTCGCGAGGTACCCTGCCTTGATCTCTCCGTCTCCTTGCGAGCCTGCCTGATGAGGCCGCTCCTGAGGAAGCTTCCTGTCGTCCGCCCCGCGAGGTTTGGCCCCTCGCGAGGGTCTTGAGCTTGAGCTGATGAAGCTGGGCTGCGCTGGGCCCCCACTTGACCCACGCCGCAGGCTGCTCTGGGGACCCCCATTCCCAGAACGCCGACAGTAGCCCCCGGGCCCAAGGCGCGCACAGACTTGGCTTAGCAGAGAAGCGAACGGGCAAGTGCGAAGCGCCGCGAGCCCCAATAGCCTGCGGCCTTGGGCGCCGTGTGGCTGTTGATTGGATGTGGGCGTCTCCGCTTCCCCACGATTCCTCATTATATGCCCGGCTAGGCGGACCCGTGGTTGCACACAGTTGTTCCCCTTTCGCTGCTCGCACGCCTCCTACCCTTCCTTCCTTCTCGAGCTCCAGCCTCCGCCTCCAATCCGGCTCGAGCTCTCCCCTCTTTCCATCGTCATGGCGCCAACGAAGAAGGAAAAGGGAAAGAAGCCCACGCCTTTTCCTTGCTCGCCTCCGGCGCCGGCCCCCGCCATTGACCGGTCAATCATACTCAATCCAGAAGCCTTGAACAAGGTCCATTCTGCTCTTGCCACCATCTTCAATGAGTGTGGCAGGACCACGGTCTGGCCAGTGTCCCATGCCTCCTTTTATAGGGTCATCACGGAGGTCCGGTTCTTCGCTGATGCCCTGTGGGCGGGTCTGGTTCCCCCCTTTTCTGCTTGCTTCAATGCGGTGCTCTCCCATTATCATATCCATATGATGCACATCGGGCCTGAGTCCATTACCCTCCTGGCTGTCTTCACTTTTGTTTGTGTAACACCCACGATGCGGCTATATCTCCCACGTGTCAAAGCACGACTTAGAGGCATAACCGCATTATGGTTTTGTGGCAAGAAGGATCATCTTCACACAATCCCATGTAGTGAACAAGACTGTGATAAAGAGTTGGCTTACAATCGCCACTTCACACAAATACTTAAATAAATCATACATCATTCAGAGTGCACACATAGTCTAACTACGGACGAAGCCAAAAGAAAAGAAGATAACCCAACTACTAGAACCCCGATCGTCCCAACTGGGCTCCACTACTGATCAACATGAAAAGAAACATAGCAATGACCAAGATCTTCGTTGAGCTCCCATATGAGCTCAGTTGCATCACTTGCACTGGTATCATCGGCACCTGACAGGTTGGACCAACACTCACGACGAGCACTGGCCCGGGGGGGGGGGGGTAAAAATAAAGATGTCCCTTGAGTCTGCAGAACCCAAGGGAAAAAGGCTTAGGTGGCAAATGGTAAAACCAAGGTTGGGCCTTGCTGGAGGAGTTTTATTCAAAGCGAACTGTCAAGGGGCTCCCATAAATCACCCAACCGCGTAAGGAACACAAAATCAAGGAACATAACACCGGTATGATGGAAACTAGGGCGGCAAGAGTGGAACAAAACACCAGGCATAAGGCCGAGCCTTCCACCCTTTACCAAGTATATAGATGCACTAAATAAATAGAGATATTGTGATATCCCAACATAATCCTGTCCATCATGGAGCAATCTTCAACTTCACCTGCAACTAACAATGCTATAAGAGGGGCTGAGCGAAGCGGTAACTTAGCCAAGCAACGGTTTGCTAGGAAGGGTGAAAAGGTTAGAGGCTGACATGGCAATTTGTGAGGCTTGAAGAGCAATTGATAGGTAGCGCAACAAAGCGATAGAACAAAGCAACTAGCATAGCAATGATAGTAATGAGATCCAAGGTGACGGTCATCTTGCCTGAAATCCGGCTAGGAAGAAGAACGAGTCCACGAAGAAGACAAAGGAACGTAGTCGAACGAATCCTCACAACTCCGGAATGAAACCGAAGCTAACGAGAGAAGCAAACTGGAAAGAAGCAAGCAACATGGTAGACAACCATCACATAAACATGGCACGATGCACAACCAAGTATGATGCATGTCCGGTTTAATGAAGCATGGCATGGCAAAGTGCTCAAGCAAAACTACAAATTAAGTGGAGCTCAATATGCAAAAAGATGCATATTGGCGAAACACCACATTCGAGTTATTTAGTTCGCTCTCGTTTAAGCTACCAAACAATATTAAATGTTGTTAAACATGGCAAGAGGTGAAGCATAAGTAAACTAAATATTTAGGCAAGTTTAAATGAGGCTGGAACAACAAACAACAATTCCAGAAAATCCCCATGTGCATATTTCAGATTCGGTACTGTTCTGCCTATAACATAATTTTAAAGTTGTGAAATAGCAAAACAGCATGCACCAAGTTAATGTATGCATTTTTCTACCCCATTTACATATAAAGTTTATTTAAAACCGAGCTACGATTATTTAGTTATGAAATAAATCATTTTAGCATGGCATTTAGAAAATTAAAGCAAACAACAAGTTAAATGTTTTAAACATGGATGAAAACAACATATTATGAAACTAGATGCAATTCTAAGCATTTTACATATATAAATTATTTATATGTGATGCATGGTTTGTGAGTTATTAAATGTATGAAGCATGAGGGTTTTTCTATAAAACTGCAACTATCCGGTTAATTAGCAAATTCGCGGAGGCAGGAAAAACATGCAACAGGCCGAAACTTGCTGGGCCAACAGTGCACAGGAAGGGCTGGGAGTGGCCTCACCATGGGCTCGGGCCCAGTCGGTGAGGAGGGCGCTGGCTGAGCTGGACAGGGCCGAGGCCCACGAGGCCGGGTCAACGGGCGCAGGAACTTGGCGCTGCGTGCGTCCTCCTCACGCAAGGGCGAAGCAGAGGAGGCGAGCAGGGCAGCGGTGGCTGTGAGCAGAGCTCTGGCAAGCGGGGCGAAGGGGCGACGAGGTCTTGGGCGTCTCGATCTGGCCGGGAACAGGCTGAGTCAACGGGCGCGCAGAGGCGCAGCGTCGCGATGCAGAGGATGCAGGCACGCGCTTGTCTTCCTTGCTCGAACAGAAGAAGAGGCCGTGCTGCTCTGCAGCTGACGACAAGGGGATGGCGGTGAGTGTAGGCAGGGAGGCCAGAGAGCAACGAAGATAGCAGGGCCTGGTGCTAGGGCTTCGGATCTACACGGGGTCGGAGGAGGACGGCGCCACAGTGGCTGCTCCAAGGTGCAGCGACGCTGGAGGCAGGGGACTTGTGACGGCGCCATGGTTCCTGTGAGAGTAAAAAACGAGAGAGGGGAATGGTCAGGCAAGAGCCGCGTGAGGAGGAAAGGAAAGAGAAGGCGGAGAGGGACGGCGCCTTGACCTGGGCATCTCGCCGGCTCTATACGAACGACAAGACGGAGACCGGCCAGCTCGGAGAGGTAGGGGAAGATGGCGAGGTCGGGCAGGCGGTTGACGAGCGCGGCAGGATCGAGGGAGGCAGGGGAGCACTCGCTCTCATGCAATGGATCAATGGAGGAAGTGGGTGGCTGGATGGATTTGGACCGGGGAGGATGAGGCTGGTGATTGGCTTGCTGGTGTTCCCGAGGGAAAAACGAAGAGGAGACAAGGTGGAGGTTTTTGCGGCGGCGGGGAGGAAACGATTGATGGGATGGCTAGTCTAGGGTTTGGTCTGATTTGGTTAGGGCTGCTCACTATATATAGTAGGTGGCTAATATGAGAGGGGATTTGAGCCCCTAGATTTTGATCGGACGGCTTCGGGTGGTCTAAACAAAGAACGGATGATGTTTAGGATAATTCGGGATTGTTCCGGACCCACTGGTCATGACCGTGCGGTTTGGGTTCGGGGAAGTTTCGGACATGGTTGCGAAGGGGGTTCGATGCACTGTACAAAGAGGGATTAGGTGGTTTGACAAGAGTGAATCGAAAACCCAGTTGGTCCGGAATGATCAACAAAGGCAAAACGGTCCGAGGGACGGTGATGAAGGCAAAGGGAGAAACAGCAACGACGAGCGAATGCAAGTTTTGAAAAATGACGGCGACGAAGTGCCGATGCAATGCGGATGATGCTATGAGATGAAATGCATGACATGCACAAAATGCAAAACAAAAGACAAAACCCAACCATGAAGGAAATATCATATCGCATCTCTAGAAAAGGCAAGAGTTGGAGTTAGGAATATGGAAAGTTGTATCCGGGGCGTTACAACACTCCACCACTACGAGAGGATCTCGTCCGAGATCTAGGATGGCGTCGGAGAGAAGCGGAAGAGAAAGAGGTAAGACAAAGTTGCTTCTTTGACAAACGAGTGAAACCAAAGAACCTCGAGGTTGAAAACTTGAAAGAATAACACAACAGAGTTGAACGAAATTGAGAGCATTCCAGTAGAAAAGAGAAACAAGGAACACCATGTTAATGTTGGAGGTTGCAATGCTGTGAATGACGAGCACAATGAACAAGAAGGAATTGAAACCACTCTGGTTGAAACGAGATAAGAATGAATAAGAATGATATAATTTTGGCAGCACTCCGACTGTAAATGGAAGGAATTGAACATGAACTTGAGAAGATGGGATGATACTTGATGAAATCAACAACACAGTGCCTCCGGAACTATTGAAATAACGGCACAAGGGGTAAGAAGGATTTCAGACAATAGTCCGGTTGAAAAGAGAGGCAAAACTTGATAAGATAAACAATAATTGAAGAGATGACACAACTCTCCGGTTAAATGGATAAGCACGAAAAGAACACGATCTTCAGAATTCGAGATGATGAGCGAAGAGAGCAACATCACATTGCCTCCGTAAGAAAGAATAGAAGATAGGTCACTGGAATAACAGAATGGAGAAGAAAATACCAACTTCTGCCACAAATGAGCTTGGAAAGCACCCTTCCAAGAAGGTTATAACGGGGTTGTTGAAAAACCAACAACGAAATGAATAAGCTTGTAGTGGGCTTATGAAAAACATCTCAAAATTATGAGGTGACAACCGGCCACTAACTGAAACAATTGCTTGCTTGAGATCAACGAAGAGATGAAAAATGCTTTCGCCGAGAGGATAGGAGAAAACTTAGATGAAAAAATGCTTGAGATCAACATTGCTTAGGGAAGGCTTTAGGTGAAAAATGACACAAGATAACTCCAACGAAGAGATTAATGGATTTAAAATATCTCCTTCTTGACAACATGTGAATCATGAATCACGAACTCAAATTGTCAAGAATGACATAACACCACCTCAAATGACAAGGTAGAAAGAATTGCACTTCGGAATGCAAGATGAAGAATGCTTGAACGCCTCAAAACAAAACATGTGTTGAACGTCATGTTTATTTTAGAGTATAGCTTGGGGGGTCATAACTTCGAGAGAAATCTTGAAGAACAATTGAAGAATGAAAGGAATCCTTGACGAACCACCATGTAGAGCCTCCATGAAGAACTCCGGTAATAAAAGGATGATAGAAAGAAAGAGAGGTCGAAAACACAAGGTGAAGCCTTGTGATGATTTAAATGGAGCTTCCCGACGATATAACCGAGAAAACTTGGAACTCCGGAAAAAGAAAAGACGAAACACTAGAAACTAGAATCACTTCATCATGAACAATCTCTGGAAGAAAAGAATTGAATCACCTCACGGAAATAAGAATAAGATTTATTGTATGCTTATCCTTCATCAAATTAAATTGATGACAAGCAATGGATTTGGCATACTACTTATTCCCGTAGAAAGGATTAAGAGAGATATAGCGCAAACTTGAGAAGGTATTGATGGAACCACCGGTGAGATTTGGAAACAACGAATGAATTGATATGATAACGAAGGAAGTGAAATCTTGAACGAACCACCGTAAAAATTGGAAAAGGGAGTAGCAAGGGCACAATTCACCGGAACAAGTTGGAAAACGAATGAAGATACTTGAGGGGATTTAGATACATGAGAACAAAGAGGCCATGAACTGATTAGAGGTTATTTGAACGATGCACCGGTAAGATTTGAAGAACGATAGCTACACGCTGAGAATGAAGAATCATGACATGATGGCCTTCGGAGGAAAGAAATGGAAATAACTCATGAAATGCTCCGGATGGGTGAAAAGAATTCTCACAATCGAAAACAATTATGAGAGGATGGCATCAAGCTTGAACTACGCATCTTTGGAAGAACGGGCAAGGATTTAAGAGGAACTCTTCTTCGGTCTTCAAAATCCGAGAATGACGATGATAAACACCACCATGAATTTTTGAGACACTCCAGAATGAAAATTAGAAATGTTGAACCAATGACGAAAGAATTTGAAAGATCTTGGAGAAAGACATTTGACTGATGATAATTCATTCTTACGTCAAACTTCGTAAAGAATTTGGGAATGGCTTCAAGAAAATTAGAAGAGTCAAGTAAGATCTTGGAAAAAGACCTGTTGGTTAGGGCCCACCAGAAAGAAAACACCATTGAACGATTTTGAATAGAGATTGCACTGGTTGAATTAAATGACTTGAATGAGATAATAATCTCCAACTGGCTTGAACAGATTAAGAATGGAAAACACGAATCTTCTGAGATATCTTGAGCACTCCAGGACAAATGAATAGCGAGAAGTAAAAGATTAAGAGGTGCATCGGCATGAGAAAGCATTTGACACGAGGAAAGGAATATGATCAACACTGAAAGCTTGAATTAATCCACTTGAGAAGAAAAAACAACGAAGGATGATGAACTTGAAACTGTTGAGCATCTTCATCGGAAATCACCGGATAAGAACATTGAAAGAAGCTAATGAAGAGATTTCTCACAAATAAAAGGATACATGATTAAGAAATCTGAGTCCTTGAAGTTAAGGGTGGGAGGGCGGGAAAACAAAGATAACCTAGGGACGGATGAAACGGATACCGCTGAGAAAACTTAGAATTGATCCACTTGAAGAGAAGCACACCGGTTGGAAAGAATTGACATGACAATCTCGATGATCAAGACGGATTAGTATTCATATAGCAATATGAGAACACCGTTTAGGAAAGGTATGGATTCAACACTTGACATCGAAGCAACTCGAATACCACAAATAAAACAAAAAAAGGATTGGCTTGCAGAAATAAGCCGGAACAAAATATGATAGAGATTTCGTCCGAACTTTGAGTGGAGGGGCCCACACAGGCTCGATCGTATAGCACCATCATGTACAAGGCAGTCCACATGACATACAAAGTGTCCCCGAATCGGCATAGCCAAGGATTCTTTAAGACACAACGAGACCACTGTAAAAACGACTGTGGATAGGCGGACCACTAGACGTCGAACCCCAATCTCAGATCATGCATCTGTCGGAAAGAAGAAAGAAGAAAGAAAAAAAACTAGAGCTACTTGAATTCCCACCTATAAAACTTCCGAAACTTTCTGGTTATGCAATCTGGTGTTGGGGATACAAGGGAAGCAATATATATCTCACCCAAAACTAACAATGCCTACATTCAAGCTGCATCCAACCGTCAACACATAACCAAGAAACCTTCGAAAATCGTGTACCTCAACCTTCGAAAAGCATCCGTTATACGAGCTATGGCAATACTCCCGAACTCCCCTGTACCGGGTGGCGTCAAGGTTATCTTACCACTAGATGCATAAAAGAGATTTTTGATGTCGGCAAAACTCAGGTATTCTAGAACTGCAACGATAAAATTGTGACGACAACACCTCAGAGCTCAACTCCCCGGGACACTGCCACAACCCCTAAATGTCAGGAGGCACCAAGAACAATGTTCTCGTCACAAGGATATCGGAACGATCCCAAGATACCCGCATGATCCTAAAAAAATTTAGTGAAATTTGAGGAGAGGAAAGACAAAACATGTACGTCAGGAGGCCTCACCAGAGCGACGAAGGGGGCCGAGGAGTAAAAAGAATCCTACTCTCCGATATATATAATCCTAAGACTCAAAATAGTTTTCTTCTAGACTCAACAACGGCCAAAAATCAAGGGGCTCCTATGGTCGGTCGAGGCTCTGATACCAACTTATAACACCCACGATGCGGCTATATCCCCCACGTGTCGAAGCACGACTTAGAGGCATAACCGCATTGTGGTTTTGTTGCAAGAAGGGTCATCTTCATACAATCCCATGTAATGAACAAGACTAGGATAAAGAGTTGGCTTACATCATTCAGAGTGCACACATAGTCCGACTATGGACGAAGCCAAAAGAAAAGAAGATAACCCAACTGCTAGAACCCCGATCATCCCAACTGGGCTCCACTACTAATCAACATGAAACGAAACATAGCAACAACCAAGATCCTCGTTGAGCTCCCATCTGAGCTCGATTGCATCACCGTGACCTGTATCATCAAGACCGACAAAGTTGGACTAACACTCACGACGAGCACCGCCCGGGGTAAAATAAAGATGACCCTTGAGTCTGCAGAACCCATGGGAAAAAGGCTTAGGTGGCAAATGGTAAAACCAAGGTTGGGCCTTGCTGGAGGAGTTTTATCCAAAGCAAACTGTCAAGGGGTCCCATAAATCACCCAACCGCGTAAGGAACGCAAAATCAAGGAACATAACACCGGTATGATGGAAACTAGGGCGACAAGAGTGGAACAAAACACCAAGCATAAGGCCGAGCCTTCCACCCTTTACCAATTATATAGATGCATTAATTAAATAGAGATATTGTGATATCCCAACATAATCCTGTCCATCATGGAGCAATCTTCAACTTCACCTGCAACTAACAACGCTATAACAGGGGCTGAGCGAAGCAGTAACATAGCCAAGCAACAGTTTGCTAGGAAGGGTGAAAAGGTTAGAGGCTGACATGGCAATTTGGGAGGCTTGAAGAGCAATTGATAGGTAGCGCAGCAAAGCGATAGAAAAAAGCAACTAGCATAGCAATGATAGTAATGAGATCCAAGGTGACGGTCATCTTGCCTGAAATCCCACTAGGAAGAAGAACGAGTCCATGAAGAAGACAAACAAACGTAGTCGAGCGAATCCTCACAACTCTGGAACGAAACCGAAGCTAACGAGAGAAGCAAACCGGAAAGAAGCAAGCAACATGGTAAACAACCATCACATAAACATGGCACGATGCACAACCAAGTATGATGCATGTCCGGTCTAATGAGGCATGGCATGACAAAGTGCACAAGCAAAACTACAAATTAAGTGGAGCTCAATATGCAACAAGTTGCATATTGACGAAACACCACATTCGAGTTATTTAGTTCGCTCTCGTTTAAGCTACCAAACTATATTAAATGTTGTTAAAGATGGCAAGAGGTGAAGCATAAGTAAACTAACTATTTAGGCAAGTTTAAATGAGGCCGGAACAACAAACAACAATTCCGGAAAATCCCCATGTGCATATTTTAGATTTGGTACTGTTCTGCCTATAACATAATTTTAAAGTTGTGAAACAGCAAAACAGAGTGCGCCAAGTTAATCTATGCATTTTTCTACCCCATTTACATATAAAGTTTATTTAAAACCGAGCTACGGTTATTTAGTTATGAAATAAATCATTTTAGCATGGCATTTAGCAAATTAAAGCAAACAACAAGTTAAACGTTTTAAACATGGATGAAAACAACATATTATGAAACTAGATGCAATTCTAAGCATTTTACATATATAAATTATTTACATGTGATGCACGGTTCGTGAGTTATTAAATGTATCAAGCATGAGGGTTTTTCTCTAAAACTGCAACTATCCGGTTAATTAGCAAATTCGCGGAGGCAGGAAAAAAGCAATAGGTCAAACTTGCCGGGCCACAAAGGCATGTGAAGGGCTGGGGGTGGCCTCACCATGGGCTCTGGCCCAGTCGCTGAGGAGGGCGCTGGCCGGGTCAACGGGCGCAGGGACTTGGCGCTGCGTGCGTCCTCCTCGCACAAGGGCGAAACAGAGGAGGCGATCAGGGCGGCGGTGGCTGGGAGCAGAGCTCCGGCGAGCGGGGCGAAGGGGCGGCGAGGTCCTGGGCATCTCGATCTGGCCGGGAACGGGCTGAGTCAACGGGCGCGCAGAGGCGCAGCGCTGCGATGCAGAGGATGCAGGCACGCGCTTGTCTTCCTTGCTTGAACAAAAGGAGAGGCCGCACTGCTCCTACAGCTAACGACGAGGGGATGGTGGCGCTTGCAGGCAGGGAGGCTAGAGAGCAACGGAGATAGCAGGGCTCGGTGCTAGGGCTTCGGATCTGCATGGGGTCGGAGGAGGACGGCGCCACAGTGGCTGCTCCAAGGTGCGGCGGCGCTGGAGGCAGGGGACTTGCGACGGCGCCATGGTTCCCGTGAGAGAAAAAAACGAGAGAGGGGAATGGTCAGGCAGGAGCCACGTGAGGAGGAAAGGAAAGAGAATGCGGACAGGGACAGCGCCGTGACCTGGGCATCTAGCCGGCTCTATACTATCGAGAAGACGGAGACCGGCCAGCTCGGAGAGGTAGGGGAAGATGGCGAGGTCGGGCAGGCGGTTAACGAGCACGACAGGATCGAGGGAGGCAGGGGAGCATTCGCTCTCATGCGGTGGATCAATGGAGGAAGTGGGTGGATGGATGGATCTGGACCGGGGAGGACGAGGCTGGTGATTGGCTTGCTGGTGATCCTGAGGGGAAAACGAAGAGGAGACAAGGTGGAGGTTTTTGCGGCGGCGGGGAGGAAATGATTGATGGGATGGCTGGTCTAGGGTTTGGTCTGATTTGGTTAGGGCTGCCCACTATATATAGTAGGTGGCTAATATGAGAGGGGATTTCAGCCTCTAGATTTTGATCGGACGGCTTCGGGTGGTATAAACAAAGAACGAATGATGTTTAGGATAACTCGGGATTGTTCCGGACCCACTGGTCATGACCGTGCGGTTCGGGTTCGGGGAAGTTTCGGACATGGTTGCGAAGGGGGTTCGATGCACTGTGCAAAGAGGGATTAGGTGGTTTGACAAGAGTGAATCGAAAACCTAGTTGGTCCGGAACGGTCAACGAAGGCAAAGCGGTCCGAGGGACGGTGATGAAGGCAAAGGGAGAAACGGCAACGATGAGCAAATGCAAGTTTTGAAAAATGACGGCGATGAAGTGCCGATGCAATGCGGATGATGCTATGAGATGAAATGCATGACATGAACAAAATGCAAAACAAAAGACAAAACCCAACCACGAAGGAAATATCATATCGCATCTCCGGAAAAGGCAAGAGTTGGAGTTACGAATATGGAAAGTTCTATCCGGGGCGTTACAGTTTGTGAGGCAATGGTGGGCATTCGTCCTTCCGTTGCCCTGCTGCGCCACTTCTTTTCTTTGCGCGTGAGCGACCCCACTCAATGCTCGGGGTGTGTGAGCTTCCTCGCCATGCCAGAGACGGCTGCTTCAGGGATTGATCTTGGCCTTCCTCCTCCTGAGGCCAGGTTCAGAGAGAGGTGGCTATATGTGGATGTCGGAGTGCCTAGCCCCCTGCTCTCGCACCCAACCTTGCTTGCTGTTCCCAACTCAAGTTGGGATCACGAGACGCTCGTGAGCCCCCGGCTCGCCTTCGTCTGGCGCCGCTTCCAGAGTTTGAGGGTGCTCGACGTGATGGCACCCAAGGTGGTGAAGGAGTTCCTCCAACGCTGCATTGCTCCTCTCCAGCGCCACTCCCGTCGGATGTGCGACTTTGCGGGGTACAAAGACCGCATGCGGCTCCAGGAGGAGGATCTGGCGCCTGAAGTGCTGAAGACGATGCTCAGGGTCCTGACCAGCGATCATTCCCCAGGCAGCCTTCGGCAAGATGCTGACCTCTTTAATCTTTGCTCGGGAAGGGCCGACTTTGTGAGGCAGATGCCCAACTTTGACGTGGGGGCTGCGCTCGGCTGGCCTCACGGGGCCCCACGAGAACCCAGTCGTTGTGGTTGCTCTTCCGGTCGCACAAAGTGGCTCTGTCTCAGGCGATGGAGCGGGGTGACGAGAACCCCGGGAGCTGAAGGGGATGATGTTGAGATGTTGACGCCGCGCAGAGCCCCGAAGGCGGCATCTCGCGAAGCCCGTCCTGGAGCAGTGGCAAGCGAGGAGTTGCGGCCTATGGCTCCCAAGGTTGGGGCTCCCGAGGCCCCGGCCGTACCTCATGAGGCAGCGCCTAGTGGTGTCCCCCAGGCTAGTCCCCTTGGCGCTGATCACCTTGGCACCTCCTCCATGCCTCAGGCCGACCCCTGCACCGAGCGCTCAGGCTGGTTCCGCGTAGACTTCGTGGCCCTCCACAAGAGGAAGGAGGCCTTGGGCCGTGACGATCGCCCTTGCCGCATGTTGAAGCGCAGGAAGTACTTTGCCATGGACGAGTAAGTCCTCTTCTCTCTTTGCTCCTTTACCTCTCAATTCTTGCAGCTGATCGTGGCCTTTCAGGCCCTTCCTGCCGATTCATGAAGACGCCAAGGAGCCATCCCCTGCTTTGTCGCCATCACGACCTTGGCGCGCCGAGCTCGAGCAGCACCCCTGCCACCTGGTCGGTCGGAGAAGTGGCCCGTCCCGCTAGGCACCTTGAGCCTGCACGCCTGCTGTCTTCCCTTCGCGAGCTCTCCAGGGGCACAACTGGCTTGCCCCGTGCTCCTTCCCTGATCGTAGATGGTGATTGGCTGAAGTCAGTCTTGAGCTCCTCTTCTGATGACGGACCGGTGCCAGGCCGGGCTCCTGGCGTGGTCCGTCCGACGATTGCTGGGGCACGAGCCCCTAGCCCTGCGCCGGGAGGGGGCATGCCGCCTCAGGACCCTCCGGATATGCCAGTGGCAGAGGGTGACGTGGAAGACGTGCTCAGGCGCGCTCGGGAGCTTCACGCCCTTCGTCAAGAGTTCCTCCAGGGGGCGGCGGATGTGGTGAGCCGGATCGGGGCGGAGCTTGCTGGCGAGGATGCGCGCCTTGAGGCCAAGGGCCTGCGCCTTGCTGAGGAGAGGCGCAAGCTGAAGGTAGCCGTCGCCCTTGTGCATCACCAGTCTGACCTTGATAACGCAAAGGCTGAAGCGTTGCTGGCGGCCGGCTGAGAGGCCTGCTCCTGTGCCGCCGAGGAGGCCCGGAAGGCACTCCACGGCGCAGGGATGCAGAGGAGCGCGCATGGGAGCTCCAAGCCTGGAGCAACTCTCAGGAGCAGCAAGTGGAACTGCGCCAGGCGGCCCTTGTGTCGCTGAAGGGGGCTTCCGTCGACAAGGCATAGCTCCTGAAGCGCGAGGAGGCGCTGACGCTGGAGGCTACTGAGCGCAACCTTGACCTTGAGCGGTTGGAGACGAGGGAGCGCCTGGTGACTCAGGCGGAGGATGACATCGCGCCGCGCGAAGCCCGAGTCCAAGAAGAAGTCGAACGCCGCGTGGCGGAAGCTTGCTCGGGTCTCGAGCATGAATACGAAGTGAGGCTGGAGTTGATCAGGGCTGAAGCGGAGGGTAGGACCGCGACCCTCAGGGCCAAACTGGCTGAAGTGACGCGGGGTGCGGACTCCTCCGCAGCCGCCCTTGGCGCAGCGCAGGCGGAGCTGGCCTCTTCCCGCGCCGAGCTGCTTCTTCTCCAACAGAGGGTTGATGGTGCCGAGTCCATCGCACGGCGGAATGAGGACGAGATCCGTCAGCGGCAGGTTCTGGAGCACGAGCACGCCCCCATGCTTCGAACACTCAAGGAGCAGGCTAACACGGCCTTGGGCAACATTTGCGAGGCTGCCGTCGAGGTGCCGCATGAGACCAACTATGCCGGCAACCTCCAGTTTTTCACTGACGTGGTGACAATTCTGGAGACCGCTCTGAGTGATCTTGTTGGCTTGTCGAGGAGAGGAGCCGAGCCTTGCTCGGGCGTGCCTTCTCCCATGTCTTCAGCTATCTACAAGATAGGGACCTCCACTTCGACTTTGATGCCGCCATCGCACCTGTGCCCATAGCCATCCGGGGCGACCTGGCGCAATGGGTGGAGGACAACGTGGACGCCCTCGTCAGGGCCTTCGCACCTGATGATGACGGCGTGATCGTGGCCGCCGATGAAGGCGGCGTTGTGGACGGGCCTGGTGCTGACGGAGGTGTTGGCGGTGGTGGTGATGATGTCGCTGACGCCAGCGATGCCTCTGGAGGCGCCCGAGAAGACGCGGCGAGTGATATGTCCGACTGATCGTATGTCGCCGCTGTTTACCATGCATGAAGAAGGCTCGGGCTTGGCCCTGAAGATTGTAAGAGCATTTTGGGAGGGGAAGCCCCTGATGTAAAGATTTGCGATCAGTACTCCAGTAAGCATAACGCTGCGTGTGAGCTTAGCTATTGGCCCGGTGATGAGTCGGCTGACTTGTTTACCTTTTGGCCCCGACGAGTCCCGAGCGGGCCTATGGGGGCCGTAGCGCCTCGAGTGCCTTCTAGGTGAACCCATTGATCCTGCAATGAGAACCTCCGGAGAGGGTGCGGCGACAGCGGTCCAGATTGTAGACGTGCTTGGTCCGGCCCGGCTAGCGAGGGGCTCACGAGGGGAGGCAGCTAACGCTAACTTTGGACGCAAGGCCGAAACCAGAAAACGAGAGATTGCTCGAACGAGACTAAAAACCCCTCCCCCAAACACACGCAAGTCTCAAGCTCAAACCCAACTTAAATTCAAATCGAAGAAACTTGTCAACAGAGGAAAAGGCAAAGCAAAAGCCGCCGTCTGCACCTAGTCTAGTCTTCGACGCCTTTTCACCAAATGGTTAAGTGTTGCCATCGGAGGTATGGAGCCCCGAGGCCCGAGGGCGGCTCTCCGAGACCTGTATGCGTGTACAAGCCCACTCATTATTATGTGAGAGTGTCACGGGCGGCGAAGCTTCACAGCACTGGCCTTTCACAGTGTACCGCCTTGCTTCATATCGCTGATCAGGCCCCGCTTGCGCCACACTCTACCGCCATTGACGGCGGTCGGAGACCAATGACAACGCCTAATGGGGTAGAGCGGTCGCCAGCCGTTCCCCGATGACACCGGTCCTCCGCCGGGCAGGCCCCGAGGCACTCCCGGCAGAGGGCCTACTCCCGAGAACGCTTTATGCCGAGAGCCTGGGACGAACCCAATATTGGCTCCCTCTCCGCAGCCCCCGTGCCTCCTCCCGAGGGGTAAGGCTACAACATTGGGGCAGCCATCTATCATGGGCGACTGTACTCCCTGCACCCATGGTTAGCATAAGCTTGCTACCGAGGAATTAGCGCACGAGATAGTTGCTGCCACCAGGCGGTCGCCGAGGCCCTCTTGAGGTTCCCCAAGAGCTCAGCTTCTGTGTCTCTCGCCCAGCCCGCCCGAGGAACGAGCCATGGTCCTCTTCCAGTGCGCACTCTCCATCCACCATGTGGGGCACATAAGCTTCTGGGGCCGCCGCCCCATGGGCCTCGCCAAAGTTCCCTATGCGCCACGCAGTCCAGCTCGGAGCGCTTGAGGGTGGTGGCGTGGTGGCTCACCGAGGTCAAGGTCACGGGCATTCCTTCGCCGGCCGAGATGAGGCCAGACGGCTTGTCGCCCGTGCCGACGGGCCGGGTTGGCGCTGAGTAGGCCCCGAGTCCGCTTGAGTTGCGTGGCACGATGGGGCCGCCATACGCCCGCGACCGATCTGGGTGGTACCGGACGCAGAAGGAGGCGCCCCGAGGCGGCGGGCGCCCAGAGCTCGCTACTCGCCTAACAACACGCCGCGTCGCCGCCTCCATCACCCGCACCATAGAAGCTCTCGGGCCACCGTGAGCACGACCCTGGAGTTTGCCTGCTCCCGTCGGGTGTGCGGCGCTTTGGCCGCGGCCTGGTTTGAGGCTCTTGCTACTGACCGCACCTGCCATGGTTTGAGTCTCTTTTCGACGATCCGTCCGTCCGTCCGTCTGGCTTCACCGTGGAGGCTAGTCCTATTTATAGAGGAGGCCCCGGCCTCTTACCAAATAATGAGTCAAGGGCGCCAACAATTGGCCATTTTGAAGGGGAAACATCTAGTACACTTATCCCGACTAAAGTTGGTCTTCGAACGCCAAAGACTCGCAAAGGACGCCGCCCTAGGCTCCATGATGACCTCCATCCCGCCGTTTCATCGGTCTTGGTCTTGTTGCACCAAACGGTAACCTTTTGCTCGATGCCTTGGCTCAGGTTGCCTCCTTTGCATCAAGGCTAAACAAGGACATCAGCAGAGTCGGGCGCCTCACCGTCTCGATCGGGTCATGGTTTGCGCCACGGGCCTCGCGAGGTACCCCGCCTTGATCTCCGCCTCGCGAGCCTACCTGATGAGGCTGCTCCTAAGGAAGCTTCTTGTTCCGCCTCATGAGGCTTGGCCCCTTGCGAGGGTCTTGAGCTTGAGCCGATGAAGCCGGCTGCGCTGGGCCCCACTTGAGCCACGCCACAGCCGCAGCAGCAAGTCTAGGGACCCCTGCTTCTGTAACAATCGACATCGACCTTGATGGCGTGTGGCAATTGATTGGACGTGGGCGACTCCGTTTCCCCATGCTGCCTTAGCAACTGCTTCAGTCTGAAAAAAAGGGGTGCCGCTTGCCACCGGCTTTCATTGCTCCTTCTTCGTCCTGCTCCAAATCTCGTTTGTCCCCACAGCGGAGGAGCTCACCAGATCTGCCGATCCTCCATCAAATCCTCTGCCTGATGGCCGCCGAAAAGGCCACGGCTTCCTCCTCGGATGTCGGCGCTGCCTGGTACAAGCCTGGGCTGATGCCGCCCTGCGTGCCCGGAGAGAAACTCCAGACAACACACCTCCTAACGGCGAGCGACGAAAACAGTGGGGGAAGACTACGCTCCGGGTTGCCACCGCTGCCCCGGAGCCCGCAGGCAGCAACTTCTTCCGCTTCTTCATGCACAACGTATACTCCGGTCTAGTACCTACGTTCTCCCCCTTCTTTTTCGCCATCCTTCACCACTATGGTCTCCATGCGCTTCACATCCATGCCAACTCCATCCTCCTTCTGTCCCTCTTCGCCTTCTACTGTGAGGCGCTCATGGGGTGATGCCTCCGCCGCTCGCTCCACCATTTCTTCTATTCGTAAGACCGCCATAATCCGCCGGGTGCATCGGTTTGCCGCTGCACGGGCAAGAACGCACTCCGCGCTGGAAGAAGGTGGATGACCCCGTGAAGAGGTGGGTGTTGATGGATGCTAAGAGCTCCCAGAGCTTGCTGACGCTGCCAACCACATTCCCCGTCACCGACAAGTGGTGGAAATCCAAGAAGATCACCGAGCCTGCCCTCATGTTGTTTGTGAGGACGATGGACAAGGAGCTGAAGGACGTGAAGCTGACGGGGGCTATGCTCATCAGGGAGTTCCTAAAGCAGCACATCGCGCCATATCAAGACCGACCCCGCCCCTTGTGGAAGCTTGGTGGCGACGACGACAAATCCGCCTGCGCCGAGATCCCCTTCCCGAGGAGGAGCTGAACAAGGGGCTGCTCTACTTGATGGGGAGGGATCTGAGCGATCCTCCGAAGGGCTGGCTCCTGCTATATGATCATGACAACGCCGAGGAGGTCGTCTCGGCCATGCCAGTCTCGATGAGCTCGGCTTCGTGGGGCTGGGGTCTTCCTTGCCGCCTACCACCTTGGTGCTCCTCTCCTCCGACGGTCAATCCTCCGAGGCCACCGAGGATGATGTCGTGGACGAGTTCTCTGCCCTGGAGCAAAGGTAGCTCCTACGCGATATGCCGGATGACGATGATGACAGCGAGCCTCCGGTGGTGGAGGTGCCGCGCCCTCCTGGTAACACCACGAGGTCTGCGGTGGCCTCCTTGAAGCAGCACACACGAGCGGTTGCAAAGAAAAGAAGGACCGCAGTGATTTCTCCCGGCAGGAGCCCACCTTCGCCGACACAGTCCCATGCGGCGCCAACCACGAGCCCTCCTGCTCCCAAGGGCTCGACGCCAGCTGCTCCGCCTCAGCGCCCGCTGCTGAGCTTGAAGAGGCACTACGCATTTGTTGACCAGTAAGTTTTCTCCCTTATCCTTGCTTGTCCATTCTTGAAGCGATGCTGAACGCATTTTCCTTTCGCTAGGCAACAGCTGTCGAAGAAGCAGAAGGAGGGTACAGAGATTGCCGCGGCCGCAGGCGACGGAGCGGCCTCCGCGGCTCTAGTGAAGAAGAGTGTCGCTCCCTCCGCCAACCCAGAGGCGACGCCGTGTCCGGAGGACTTCGATGCCTGCCCTCGAGTCGCTGCACTGCAGCAGTTCGACCTCCAGCCCCAGCCTTGTCGCGCTGCCGGGGCAATTGGCTCCTGAGCTCTCCCCTCATGAGGCCGAGGTTTCTTCCGCTTGGCACCGAGGGCGCCTCCTCCCTTGCCCATAAGGGGTCGAGCCATGGTGCTCGCTTCTCCAGACCCCGAAGAGGCAAGGGCAGCGCTGGACCTCCTCCAGGGTGAGCTTCAGGGCCCAGATTGTCATTCAACGCGAGGACGCCTGGGGTTGATCTCTGGTTGGCTCAGGGCCGATGCGTCTGTTCGCACGGCCAGGACTCTGCAGAGGAGGCCCAGAAGGCGCTTGGGGTGGCTTCCATGGCGGGCAACTTGGCACGGAAGGAGGCCACATAAGCGGGAACCGGTGCTGTGCGGCGGAGGCTTATCTGAAGACTCTCCAGGATCAGCAGGCCACCCAGGCCAGCCAACTCAAGGAGCGCGAGGAGAAGCTGAAGGCCCAGGAGGCTACCATTGCCAGCCGGGATGCCGAGGTGAAGAGGACGGCCTTAGAGCAGGCCGGAGAGCGCGATCGCCTGGTGAAGCTGAAGGAGGAGGCAGAGGCAGCCCAAGCGGCACTGATCAAGGCCAAGAAGGCAGCCGCCATGGAGCGCGACACCCTTTCCTTCCTCGAGGCACGCTTCCACAAGGCCCAGAAGGCGCTCTTTGGAGATGGTCCCTCGGGAAAGGTGGTGGTGACGACCCCGAGGGAGAGTCCCACTGCTCTGCTTCCTGAAGTCGTGGCGGTGCTCAAGATGTCACAACGAAGCTTACATCCTCGTGGAAGGCGCAGGCACGCCACTTTCTTCCCGGCTCGACGCGCGCTTCACAGCCATCGTTATCTCCAGGATGCCAACTTCAACGTCTCGTCCTTCCTCACTCCGGTGGACACCGACTCCCGGAATGCTGCCTCCGCCGCCGTCAAGAGCTTCGTGGACGCCATGCTAAACTAGTACATGGTGGTTGGTCCTCCAAGTGAAGCCGGTGGGACAAGCGACGCGCCTGGCGATGAGGTTCCGCTGGCGAGCGGTGGTGACGCCCAAGTCTGAAGAGGTGGCCCGCAGATTCTGCTTTTGCCTTTTTATCCTGCACCATGCGACATCCTCGAGGAGGCGTTTAAAACTGTTTGCTTGGAATAATATGTCTTATAATAACTAGATTATGCTCCTTCAGCTTTTCCGTTTGCTTTATTGTTCTCAAGGTCAGAGCCCGCCCGCTGCAGATTAACTGGTCTAGGTCGCCCGATCACCGTGACGAGCCCAAGAGGTGAGAGGCTACGGATCAGTTAGGCTCCCCGAGTCAGCGATGCTCGTGGAGTCCTCCTGATGTGCTAACAGGTTAGGAAAATGTAGGGCAAGCCTTGGTGTTCTCAAGGCCGGGCAGGCCCGCCCCGCAAGATATCTCAGCTGCAGCTGCTTGTGTCGTCTGATCACCGTGACGAGCCCAAGAGGTGAGGGGCTACGTGACCAGTTAGGGCTCCTCGAGTCGCGATGCTCGTGAGTCCCCTTGACGCATTTAACGCTTGAAAGAGAAGGGCGACAACCAGGTCTTGGCGTTCTGCAACGGAAGGCCTGGCCCCGCGCATACCTCAGCCGTTGTTGGGTTGTACAGATCACCAGGACGAGCCCAAGAGGTGAGGGGCTACGTGACCAGTTAGGCTCCTGAGTCGTGATGCTCAGGAGTCCTCCTTGACGTACGAACATACCATCCTGCCTTCCCCTCGTCAACCTCTCGCTTGGGAGGGGTGCGCGAAGACCTTGCCCGTGAGGCCATGCAAGGTGGGGTACACCAGGCGTGACCTGAGCGTAGCCCCTGTGCCCAGCCCCCTGACGCTACCTTCCTGAGGGAGAGCAGCGCGGTGAGGCTAGCCACTGAGCCCGGAGGCTCCCTGGGGTTAACACGGCCGTGAGGCCACCCCTAGTTGTTTATCACCAGCGCGGAGCATAGCGCTTCCGCTATCGCATGGGCATAGCAGCTCCTCGGCAGTGTCGACGGCCAGCGCGGAGCATGGTGCTTCCACTGGTATGGATGGGGGCTCCCTCTGAGGAGAGCCCCTGGGGCATGTACAGCCCCACCCTGACACGTGGCTTGCATGACAGGGCTAGAGGAGGTGTATATGGGCACCCGTGAGCCAGCGCGGGACTCATGAGGCCCTACCTCAAGGCGGGTTGCGCCTGGTCTTGGTTGGGGATGCTTGAGTTGGTCCTGCGAGATGGTTAGACAGCCTGCGTCGAATGAGTTTTCTGAGGCTATTGCATGAGAAGGCCAAACACCAACGACCGCAGGAGGTAACGTGAACGGGGTCGGCCCGCCAGACAAAGCTCAGCCGCTAGATTTATCGACGCTGCAGGGATGGACCCGAGCGCAGACACCGTGCCAGTCTTCTCATGCAAAGGTCCTGAAGAAAAACAGCCGGCGCATGGTTCCCGTGGCCACGGGCACCTGTGTCGCATTGTCGCTGCTTTGGGAACGGGGGTCCTGCAGACTTGCTCAAGGCGGACTGCGGCGTGGCTCAAGCGGAGGCCTAGTGCAGCCCAACTTCATCAGCTCAAGCTCAAGACCCTTATGAGGGGCCAGATTGCGGGCGGACGACGTGAAGCTTTCAGAGCAGCCTCACCAAAGTAGCTCATGAGGAGGCAGAGAGATCAAGGCAGTGGTACTCGCGAGGTGCCCATGACGCAAGCCATGACGATTGAGACCAGCAGCGCCAGGGGGCGCCGCCTGTGCAAGGTCCTTGTTTCCTTCGTGCAAAGGGGCAAGCACAGCCAAGGCATCGTGCAAAGGTTACCATTTCGTGAAACAAGACCAAGACCAGCGGAGCGGCAGGATGGAGGTCACCATGGAGCCTGTGGATGGCGCCACTGCAGAGTCTTCGGCAACAAGACCAACTTTAGTCATTATAAGTGTACTAGATGTTTCCCTTCAAAATGGCCAATTGTTGGCGCCCTTCCCGCTCATTATTTGGGAAGAGACCGAGGGCCTCCCTCTATAAATAGGGCTAGCCACCACAGAGTAAGGGAGAGAGATCCAGATTTTGGGTAGACTAGAGAGAGAGAGAGAGAGGCGACTGAACTCACCCAAGTAGTTCATCGCACCAGCTCAAGAACACCTCTCGCGAGGCCGTTCTCCCTTTGTATTGTTCATCAGCCCCAGAGGCAATCCACCACACCACACACTGGAGTAAGGTATTACACCACAATGGTGGCCTGAACCAGTATAAACCTCGTGTCCCTTGTGTGTTCTTCTTTCTAGCCTAGATTCCTTGTGAGGCTTCAAGACATGATTTGGTAGGGGAAAGATCAGCGTGCGCACCCAGAGTTCGAACCTCAAGGGTCTGACGGAACCCGAAATCCAACATTTGGCGCGCTGTAGGTGTGCTGTAATCCTTCTTCCACCGCTCGCTTGTCAGTCCATCGCGCTTCATGTCCGACGCCGCCGAGCCCACGCCGAGCATCGGGCTGCTCTCGTGGCCCATGTCGCCCAGACGGCCCCCGTCGGCAGGCCTCCCCGCTGCCTCTCGCCGCCGCCGCCCACGCCGCCACCGTCCGGCGGGGAACGAGCAGCAAGCGCCGTTGTTGCATCCTCGGTGCGGTGGGAAGGCCGCAGACCGCCACCGCCGCTGACCGAGCAGTTTCGCTGTCGACGCTGGCTGGGGCCCCGCGGACGCCAAGACGCCGCTGCCCCGCACGTGAGCTCCTGCACTATCGCCTGGCCGACGACTCCCACGACGAGTGGCTTGCTCAGATCACCGAGCTCGTCTGGCCAGGGGCCCTCGCGCTGCTCCTTCCGGGCCAGATTGCCTCCGCCTCGCGCTGGCATGCAGCCCGGAGGCACCTCCGCCCTCCTCCTCAAGAAGGTGCCCGCCCAAAGGCGCGCCTCTAGACGAGACCCACTGTGCCCAGCGCTCACAAGCAAAGAAGAAAAGAGCTGCCAAGAGGTCCCTTGCCTCAAGAAGTTGCTCAAGGCTGGCCCCAACGCTAGCACGCCATGACCAAGGCTCGCTCCAAATACAAGAAGATCCAGGCTGCTGCCTGGCGGCACCGCGCGGAGACCTCCAAGATCAAGCCCTTCGTCACCAAAGCCTCCCTGTAGCCACTACAGGCTGCTGCGCCTTCACCGCCGAGCTACACAGTGTGGCCTGGCCGGGCAAGTTCTAGCAAGATCTGCCTCCTCGCTACGACGGTACTGCCGACCCCGCGGAGTTCCTCCAACTCTACGAGTTGGGCATCAAGGCGGCCAATGGGGACAAAAAGGTCATGGCGAACTGGCTTCCCATGGCGGTCAATGATGGCGCCCGCACCTGGCTCCTGAACCTGCCTCCCAGCATGATCTCCTCTTGGGACAAGATGCGCACTCGCTTCATCGCCAACTTCCAAGGCACTCGCGACCAGCCCCCTGCCATGAGTGAACTGTGCCGCATCAAGCAATAGCCAGGAGAGACCCTACAGAAGTACATACATCGCTTCAACAACGCCCGCCTCAAGATCCCCATGCTGACTGAGGAAGCCATCATCTCAGCCTTCTCCGATGGGGTGCGTGACATCAAGATGAAAGAGGAGCTAGCAATCCATGAAGACATGTGCACATCTCTGGAGCTGTTCAACTTGGCGACCAAGTGCACCAGGGTTGAGGAAGGGCGCCTCTCACTCCTCGAGATTCCGGCTGCTGATCCGGAAGAGAAGAAGCCCAAGGTGAAGGACGTGAAGCGCAAAGGAGCTGTTGTGCTTGCAGCGGAGCCAGACACCAAGCAAGGCAGGGATCAGCCGGAGTAATCCAAGGGCAGCCGGTACTACGTGTACCACGACCTCCACACCCACAACACCAACGAATGCCAAGAGCTCAGGGCTGTGTCAGATGGACGTATCAGCCGATGCCCCGAGCGCAATGATCGGGGCTATGGCTGTCACGCCCAATATGCGACCCTATCCAAAGGAACTCGAAGGTCCCACCAAGTATAGACCCTCATATTGGAACGCTTTTGCAAGGTGGATATCATTACATCAACATTACATAATAGATGGGGATACATACAAAAGGCATACAATGCCACACGAATACAACATCATCATACATAAGAGCACCATCCGACTACGGATGAAACACAAACAGAAACTCAAACGACATCCACCTCGCTAACCCAGTGCCGACCGAACCTATCCCTCGATCGAAGAAGAAGCGAAGAACTCACAAGCAAGCATCGCTTCGGCCATGACCATCGTGACAACCTGTACCACGAGGACTCAGCAATCCCATTACCATGGGTATCAAGACTAGCAAAGCTTAATGGGAAAGGAAGGGTAAAGTGGTGAGGTCAAAAGAGCGCTAAGCAAGTATGGTGGCTAACATACGCAAATAAGAGCGAGAAGAGAAGCAAAGGAACGGTCGTGAAGCTAGCAATGATCAAGAGGTGATCCTGAACTCCTACTTACGCCAAACATAACCCAAAGACCGTGTTCACTTCCCTGACCTCCGAGAAGAGACCATCACGGCTACACACGCGTTGATGCTTTAATTCGGATCGTGTCAAGTTATCTACAACCGACATTAACAAATTCCCATCTGCCACATAACCGCGGGCACGGCTCTCGAAAGTTTATACCCTGCAGGTGTCCCAACTTAGACCATGATAAGCTCGCGATCAATGAAGGATATACCTTCTCCCAGAAGACCCGATCAGCCTCGAATCCTGGTTTACAAGACATTTCGACAATGGTAGAACAAGACCAGCAAAGCCGCCTGATGCGCCGACAATC
Organism: Aegilops speltoides; assembly: GCA_021437245.1. NCBI lineage: Eukaryota > Viridiplantae > Streptophyta > Magnoliopsida > Poales > Poaceae > Aegilops > Aegilops speltoides. The sequence continues at coordinate 236,044,629 of CM038144.1, forward strand.
CCGATAGGAGTTGCACATATCTCGCTCGTGGCAACACCGGATAGGTCATCCCACGAGTAAAACCAGCCCTCGAAGTTGCCCGAGGTGGCCCCGCAGTCGCCTGGTTTGGACCAACACTTAGACAAGCACTCGGCCGGGGGCTTAATAAAGATGACCCTTGGGTTAATTACTCCCAAGGAAAGGTAGGTGGTGGTGAGGCAAATGGTAAAACCCAGGTTGGGCCTTGCCGAGGAGTTTTATTCAAAGCGAACTCGTCAGGGGGTCCCATAAATCACCCGACCTGCTAGGAATGCAAAATCCAGAACATACCACCGGTATGACGGAAACTAGGCGGCAAGAGTGGAACAAAACACCAGGCATAAGGCCGAGCCTTCCACCCTTTACCAAATATATAGATGCATTAATAATATAAGAGATATTGTGATATCCCAACCAAAATCCTGTCCACCATGGAGAAATCTTATACTTCACCTGCAACTAGCAACGCTATAAGAGGGCTGAGCAAAGCGGTAACATAGCCAAGCAATGGTTTGCTAGGAAGGGTGTCAAAGGTTAGAGGTTCATGGCAATTTGGGAGGCTTGAAGAGCAAATGATAGGTAGCGCAGCAAAGCGATAGAACGAAGCAAATATCATAGCAATGATAGTAGTGAGATCCAGGGTAGCGGTCATCTTGCCTGAAATCCCACAAGGAAGAAGAACGAGTCCATGAAGAAGATGAAGCCACGAAGACGAACCACACATAGACGAACGCATCCTCACGATCGCAACGAAACGGGAACTATCGAGAAGAAGCACACAACATGGTAAACACATCACATGTAGACAAGACATGATGCACAACAAACATGATGCATGACAAAGCTACATGAAGCTACTAATGGCAAGAGATGATGCAAACAAGAACAACACATCAAGGCAAGTTTGAATGAGTCCGGAAACAACATATAACAATTCCAGTAAGTCCTCATATGCAAATTTTGAAATTGGTCCAGATCTGAATAAACCTTATGTTCAAGTGGTTAAACAGCAAGTTAAGATGCACCAAAAGGATCTACACGAGATTCTAGTCAAGTTACATATAAAGTTCATTAGATTCGGAGCCACGGCCTAGAAGATATGAGCAAAACAAGTTAAACATGGCATTGATGCAAAATGCCTCCAAACATCAAGCAAACACACCAAAACAAGGATGCAACATGGTAATATGAAACTACATGCAAAATCAAGCAAGTTTCATATAGAGCACACTCAAAACGGAGCAACGGTTCAACACATACACTCTATACAAGTCATAGCAACAATCTGTCCAAAACAGCAACTAGGCATATTGCAAGCATCAAAACAACAAGCTTCAGCACCCCAACATAATAACAAAAGGCATGTGCATGAAGTACGGGTAAAGCATGACAAAACATGAGCACTGAGCTATCTCCAGAAATCACCAGAACATGCTCCAACACACAAGGTAAGATTGCAAATAATAACAGTTTCAGACTTTGCAGAAATAACATCAGGTTGCAATGTTTAGAGCTATCAAACAACATGTTACAGGAACTTAACATGGCAAACAAAGGCATGAATTGAATCTACTAATGGCATAGAACAAGAGTCCCTTAGTGACCATGAGCCAAAAAGGCATAGAAAATATGATGGCACCCATGTAAACATGGCAAGTTATATTACAGATTCATACATGGCAGGAACAATAATAAGTAGGCATGTTGGTGAGCCTGAACCACTCACCACAGAGCAATACATGACATGGCAAGGCAACCAAAAGTAATAAGACATGTTTGTGAAGCAAAGCATGGCAAGAACAAGTTCATAGGGTGCATGGATCACTAGAAAAGTACATGGCCAAAACTGAACTTCATGTTAACAGGTTGACAGCAACATCATTTAGCAACTTTGGATCAAGATAACAACAATCTACAGCAAGCTGTAAATGCAACCAGGGGCATGAATGGATAGAGCATGACATGTATAACAAAACATCCTTAGTGAACATCTCCAGAATAATGCACGAAATGACTTGTAGAAGCATGTTTACATAGCAACAAAATATAACAAAATCAGCCTAGCAAAACAGCAACAGCAAGTGCCCTACTTAACAAGCTCGATGCACTCAGCACACAACTCACAAAAATACATGGATGGCACCTCTGGAAATATGGCATAGCATAGATCAAAACACATGTAGACACCAACCTCATAGGATGCAGATATCAAACATGGCAAAAATGACAAATGAGCATGTTATAACAGTTTCAGCAGGTTAACATCATATAGCACTCTTCCAACAGCATTTCGTGCATCAAGATGAGCTCAAATGAAAATGATTCAATGAGATGAAATGAAGTACTCGTCGAGACGAACAATTTGACATATTACACGCACGAAAAGGAGAAGTATGGAGCAAGTTATGATGCGATGAACATGGCATGATTATGCAAAATATTTCGGGACTTAGTGGATTTGGACCTCAGGGGGAAAGGCAACCACGGCGAGGATTTCGCCGGAATCTCGCCGGAGAAGAGGGAGATGGCCAAAGATGGAGGGGACGACGACAGGAGGACGCGGGCGGCGCGGATCGGGGCTGGGGAGGCCGGATCCGGCGGAGGAGCCGCCAGACCGGCGCGCCCGGCGAGGAGGAGGGCGGCGATACGGGCGAAGCCCGGCGGCGGGAGCAGGCCGGGTAGCGGGCTGCTCGGGCGCCGCTGCGGGCGGCCGGGCGGCGCCGGTGCCGGGCGGGGAGCTGGGCAGCGATCGCAGGGAGACGCGGGCGGCGCCGGAGGCGGAGCGGGCGGTTACGGGCGAAGCGCCGGCGAAGCGGGCGGCGTCGGGCGGCGGAGGGCAGCGGCGGCGCGGCGCGATGGGCGGAGGCGAAGCGGCACGGGCGACGGGCTCGGCGGAAGGCGCCAAGGCGCGTGGCGCGGGGCTCGGCGGGCGGGGCGGCGGTAAGTGACGACGGAGGAGGCGCGTGGCGCCTCCGCATGGGCGGTGGCAGCGGGTGACGGTCGCTACCGATTGGGTTGCGGCGACGAGTCCGGGCGGATATGTCCGGCGCGGATGGACATGTCCGGCGGCGCGGGGAGGAGGGGGGTGGATTTGATCCGAAGTTCGGGGAGGAGGTGTTTATATAGGTAGAGGGAGCTAGGAGTGTCCAAATGAGGTGCGGTTTTCGCCCACACGATCGTGATCGAATGACCGAGAGCATGGAGGGGAGTTTGTTGGGTTTTGGGCCACTTTGGAGAGGTGTTGGGATGCAAAGAGAAAGTGCGATTACCCGGTTAACCGTTGGAGTATCAAACGACCTCCAAATGGCACGAAACTTGACAGGCGGTCTACCGGTGGTATACCAAGGCCGCTTGGCAGGCCTCGGGCCATTCCGAGAAAGTTTAACACCCGCACACAACAAGAGACAAAAGGGGAACGCCGGAGGACATAGGAGTGCCGGATTGCAAAACGGACTACGGGCAAAATGCTCGGATGCATGAGGCGAACACGTATGCAGAATGAGATGCACATGATGACATGATATGAAATGCAGATGATGACATGGCAAAGTGCAACACGCAAGCAAATGACATGGCAATGATGACGAACAACTGGCAGACACCTGGCGCATCGAATCTGGGGTGTTACAACACTCCTCCACTAACAAGAGATCTCGTCCCGAGATCTTAGGACCGAGACGGAAGGGAAAAGGGATGAGGCGAAACAAGAACTCAAGAGGAGAAGCAAAGAATCGAGAGCACTCGAGAAGAAGAGAGGAACTGCAAGAATGACGAGAATCGAAAGCTCACGTAATCAGATAGACTCTGAAACCACTCGTTCTAACCGGAGTGGTTAGAATGAGAAAAGAAACGGATAAGACTGAAAGGATTTAGGCAGCACTCTGATTGAACATGGATAGAATAGAACATGAACTTCACAAGATGGAATGACACTTGACGAGATAAACAACGCAATGCCTTCGGAAGAATTGAAAGCATTGAATGAAAAGAACTTAGAAGGAAAGGTTGAACGGAGTTGTTGAGAAAATCAACAACGAAAGAATAACCTTGTTATGGTCTTATAGATAACATCTCAAGATCATAAGGTGATAACCGGCCACAAACGGAAATGATTGGATAGCTTAGAAGAACGAAGAAATGCAAAACTCCACTTCAAAAGAAAATGAAGAATTAATTGCACTTCGAAACGCAAGAAGGAAAGATACTTGAACTCCTTCGATAAGAATCTTGATGAACACTTGAAAAGATTAAATCATGAATAACCACCATGAAGAACTCCGGTAACAAAAGGATGATGAGATAGAATGAAGGATGAAAGCATAAGACGAGCCTCGCGATGATTTAGATGGAGGTTCCGACGAGATGGCCGAGGAAACTGAACTCCGGAAAAGAAAAGATGAAAACACTTGAAACTAGAATTTATTCATCAAGAACAAACTCTGAAGGAAGGGATTACTCACTTGGATGAAATAAGAATAAGATCTATTGTATGCTTACCCTTCATCAAATTAAATTGATGACAAGCAATGGATTTTGCCTACTACTTATTCTTCTTGAAAAGGATTGAGTAGTGACATATCTCAAACTTGAGAAGGTCTTCATGAACCACCGGTAGGTTTGAAAAGAACGAATGGATTAATATGATAAACAAGTTAAAGAATCTTGAAAGAAACACCGTAAGAATTCAAAAATGACTAATGAAAGAGAATGAATCACTGGGAAGAATTAGAAGAACCAATATGCTTGAGGGGATTTAGATGCCAAAGAACAGGAAGAACTCGAGTTGATTAAAGAACACTTGAATGAAGCACCGGGGTAAATAGAGAACGATAACTGGAATGATGGCCTCCAGTGAAAAGAAATGGAAAAATAACTTCTGACATACTCTGGATGGGTAAGAAAAGAATATCTGACAAATGGAATAATTCGAGAGGATAACATGAAGCTAGAACCACGAATCTTCGAGAGAACGGGCATGATTTAGAGGAAAAACTCTTCTTCTTTGGTCTTCAAATGATGACGAGAAACACCACCAAAATTACTAAGATACTCTGGAAGAATGAAAAGCAAAGAGGTGGAGCCAACAATGAAATGATTTGAAAGAGATCTTGGAAAAGCATTTGACTGATGAAATCCATTCTTACGTCACACTTGAAAAGAATTTGAGAATAGCTCCAGGGGAATTAGAAGAGTCAGGTAAGATCCTGGGAAAAGACCTGTGGGTTAGGGCCCACTAAAAAGAAACACCGTTGGAAAGGGATGTTGAACAGATAGATGATGCACCGGAACAATTGAAATATTTGAATGAGGTGGCAACCTCGAATTAGCTCGACCACAGGCAAATCTCCTGAGATGCCTTCCGAACTCTGGAATGATTGAATGACGAGAGGCAAACAAGTAAGGAGAACACTTGATCCAAGGAAAAGAATGTGATCAAGCCAGAAAACTTGAATCGAATCCACCGGAAAAAGAAAGGGATGAAGAATGACGAACGAGACGAGAGTTCACCGGTTGAAATAATTGAGGGAAGACTAAAGAGGCTCCGTACGAATGAAATTGATGGTCGAGAGAGACTCAAACTCAGGGAAGAAAATGGTTGGAGGGCGGGAAAACACAGGCATCTTGAACGGGGAATCGACGGGTAACTTGAAGAGAAGAACACCGGTTAAATTTATTGAGGAGAGAAAAGCAAAGGCTTCGCACGAGTAGGATGGATACTCGATTACGGACTCCGGTACCGAGAAGAAAAAAGGGTGGGTGGGTGGAAAAGAAAACAACTGAGGATTGAACTCAAAGATGAAGAGGCTCGAGTCAACTTGACGAGAAATGCACCGGATAAAAAGAGCTGAGGAACAACGATCAAAAAACCAACTGCGTGAACCTAAAGAAAAATTTGAATGGGAAGATGTCGGGACGGGACGGAGGAGGCCCGCCCGCCGCGAGCACCTATGGGGCCGGGGCCCCTTCGTGAGTGCGGTACGAGGGCGGAGGAGGCACAGAGAGCAGATCGAGGCGATGGACGCGGGCGATTTTACCCAGCTTCGGCCGGCGGACGCAGAAACCCTATCGCTGCTTTGTGTTGTATTGTGCTTCGAGCTTGAAGAGCTACAGAGTAGCTACACCGAGCATGGGAGTTGCAAAGGATTCAACCCCCCACGCTGTGCATGGGCCTCCTTTATAGTGCAAGGGTCACCGATGTGTGTCAACGAGAGAGAGGGGTAAAATGTAAAAGAGGTGGTAGTTGGAACAAGGGAACAAAGGAGCTACAAGGCTTGAACAAAGGGTTTCTACCTACTTTGACAAGGGGACAAGGGCATTTAATGCCCGCTGTCAGCCGACCCCAAAAGCTCCCGCCTTGCGCTCCGCTCGCCACGGGCGATGGATCCACCACCGGAGTGCCACCGCACCCCCATGCTGCACAGCCATCCGCCACGCTGCTCGAGAGGGCTCAAGGCGACGCCAGGCGATGAGCTGGAGGCGGGCACACAACAGAGAGCTTCGGGCAAGTACCTTGCCGGGTCTTGATCTTGCCGACCCGGAGCTTGTCAAGCCAGAATCCTGTCGCCTCCCTGACTCGCCGGCCGACGCTGGTAGCGCCGAGGCGGTCTTCACGATGTAATCTTCTAGTCTCCCCGGCAGCTCCTTCGCCAGGCCTTGCGTGAGTGATGTAACCTGAGCCTCGATTTGCCTTCCGCAAGCTCCTCTTGCCGGGTCTCGATCTTCTGCCTTGTACACTTTGTTCTTGAATGGCTTGATATGGAGCGGGATGGTCTTCGCAAGCATGTGGTAGATCTAGCCGCTGAGCTGAATCGCCTGCGCAGTACGTTGGGGTACCGAGGTACCCCTACCTTAGTACACTCCACTTCGCCGCCGCCTCCCCCGCAACAAAGACGCGCCGATTAAGGGCGGCGTGGGATGGGACGTTCCACGTTTTAATGGGAAGAGCGAACGCCCCACTTCCCCATAAAACAGAGGAAGCAGCGCGTTCCCTCCTTCGCTTCATTGCTTATTCCTCCTCCTCCAGAATCCTCTTGCGCCCGCCCCAAGATCTCCTCCGCTGCCCTTGCGCTCAAGGGCGCCGCCGACTTTTCGCTTCCTTCCGCCGCCCGCCATGGCCCCAAGACCGAAGGGAAGGGAAGGCGGAGAAGACCAAGAAGGAGAACCGAGCAGGCGGCAAAGCTTGCCCAGATGCGAAGCAGAACGTTGCCTTTCGCCGCTGCTCGGGGCAGGAACTCGGGGCAATATTTCCTGTTCCGAAGAAGACCACGGCGATCCTCGACCAGTGGCCCATCCGCCGCCACCATGGACAACTATCCCGGCGTGTACTACTTCTTTCGCAGCCTTCTTCCACCGCGTCTTTGCCCCCTTTTTCTGATTTCTTCGTGACATTATGCACACATATGGCTTCCACCTTCTTGACTTCACCCCCAATGCCATCCTCGTTAATGGCGCGGTTTTCGCACATATGTGCGAAAACTTCATAGGATACACCCAAACGTAGCGCTGTTCGTGCACTTTTACTCCTAGAGCAGAGTCTCGGCCCCCTTTCCGGAGGGATTTTTGGTTTTTCGTCTGAATCGAAGGAGTCGATTGCCGGGAGCTCCGCGCAAGTGGGAAGAGTGGCGCTGGACTATTGCTGGATCGCTGAAGACGAGCCGCAGCCCTTCACCGCTGCCAAGACAACGCCTATCGGCGCGGCGTAGACCGGAGCGAAGCTGATTCGACGACATCAAGCTCGACGCTGCCTCATCCGGATTCTTCGCTTTCGAGAAGCGAGGCTGTCCGCTGCAGGTAGGCGCCAACTTCCTCCGCCGATTGCCCCCTCCAAGACAGGAAAAGGCCGCCTGGGAGTACGGCGGCGCAGGGATATAAATGAGGCTGCGCCCGGCTGAACTTTAACTTCACGACGCCTGAGCCGAGGGGATGGTCCGGAACTCTTCAGATATGACCCGCCCATCCAGAGTGGTTCAGACCTCCCGGGGTGGTGCCCCTTCAAGAACAAAGACAAAGACGGGCGTGGAGCGACATGGATTCCGCCCGAGCCAATGGATAAACCTCAACTTCTTCGACAACCTTGAGGAGGTGGCTAAGAACAAGGACGAGACTCGGGGCTGACACGGGACACCACGGACGAGGAGTCACAGACATAGCTTCGGTCAAGAGGCCGCAGCCGCAGCTGGGCAGGAGAGTTCGGCCAGACGCCCGAGGAGGCAGAGGCTGCGAAGAGTCCTACCAAGCGGAGGCGGCGGAGATCTGCAGACGCTGCAACTTCTCCCGTGGCCGCCGGGTCCCTCTCGAGGCACTCCCGATCTCAGGAATCGCGCCGAGGTCAAGGCAAGAGGTGGCGCTGCCGAGGGAGCAGAGACGCCAGAGGGAGAGAGGCCGCGTGCAGGGCGCTGGTCCGCGAAGCTAGCCGGGAGGAGGAGGAATGGGCGCCGAGGCCGCCGAGGGCTCCGCGGTCCGCTGCTTACGCAGACGACCTCCTCGCCGCCGGAGACCTCCCTCGCCCGGCAAGCCCTAAGCGCTTCCATCAAGCGCCCGCAAGGCTGCGACGAAGCGAAGTACGCAGGCCCCTAAGCAACTACCAGCTGCTGGCAGCGCAAGCTTCCCGGGAGTCAGTTAGGCGCCGAGGTCGATCGGGCACCACCAAGCAGGGCGAAGCGACTCGCCAAGCAGCCACGGCAAAGGCGCCTCAGGTCGGCGCCGAGCGGACAGGGTCTTCGGAGGAGCGGGCGGTTCCGCCGGGTTCCGGCTGCCACAGGCTGGGTCTCGAGAGCCCCAGCCCCGAGGACCGCCAGCGCCCGAGAGGGCCTTCGCCCGCCTCCTGGCACGACGCGACCTGTGGGAGTATGATTTCGCCTTGAGCGAAGACGACGAGGAGGAACAGGAGGCACCGAGATCTTCATCTTCTTAAGTTTCGCTTTGGTTATTGTTGAGGCTAATCTTGTTTTTGTGTTGATTTCAGACCTTGACTAAGCGGGCGGCGAAGAAAGCCAAGGTGCCCGTGGTCGAGGTCGTGGACTACTCGCCGAGGCGACTGGGACGGCCGAGCAAGCTTGCTGCATCTTGAGCGCCTGTCCCGAGAGCAGCCCTCAACAAGAGCCCCTGCCGCAGCCCCCAACAGAAGTCCGGGTCCCGTGACCTTCGCTGTCGGGCGCTTGCCTCGAGATTTCGCCTTGTACCAATATCTTGACGTGTTTGTCTTGACTTGTGCAGAGATGGAGCCAAGCGGCAGAGCATCCGGAGGTCGCCTCGAGGGGCCGGGCAGCCCTCCATCCTCGCCAAGGTTGGACTCCCGGCAAGGGGAGAGCTGCCCCGCCAAGGGCGGATACTCCACCAAGGGGCGTAGTACCCCGCCAAGAGCGAAGAAGCCCGGGCGAGGGCGGCCACTCCGCCAAGGGATAGTTCCCCAAGAAGAGAGCTCCGCCACGACGACGTCCGGCCAAGGTGAGTTCTCAAGAACTTTGTCTTCTTGGCTGCTTGTTCTTTTTGGATATTTGCTTGAACTTTTTGCTTTTTCTTTCTTTCTAGATCCTCCTCCTCCCCGAGCGATGGAGAAGGAAGTCGCTATTGAGGAGGAGGAGGACGTGTGGTGGCGGCGACGATGCCTCGTTGCCGAGGACGCGGGCGGAGCCGCCGAGCCACATGTGCCGAGACCGCCCGGCCGCGCACGCAGCGGCCGGAGAGGGGACGGCGACCGCACCACTCGCCCGGAGGCTGCGAGCGCTGCTGGCGCGCCGTCACCGATCCTCCGCCGGAGAGGAGCGGGTCCGGCATTACCCGAAGCCCCCAACGGTGTCTACATCCTGTGTGCCGGGGTTCTCGTCATGCGCTCCCGCGAGGGCGAGGCCTTCGATGGGGAGATCCCGCCTCCGCGGGTTTGAAGGTCGCCGAGGGACCCGGCGGAGCGGCGGGTCGGCGAGGAGAAGCTGCTTCATCAGCTCTCGCCCTTTACCGCCGAGACAGCGGCTCGCTTCCCGGAGGCCTCGCCGCCAAGGCCGCCGAGGAGATGGAGAAGCGCGCGGGCGGAGCTCAGCGCCGCTAATCAGGCCGCTTCTCCGCGAGGTGGCGGAGAAGCGCGAGCGACTCACGGAGAGTATGAAGAGTGGTTGCCGGAGAAGGCCGAGGCCAAGAGCAGAACGGCTCGCCGGGTGGAGCTGTCCCGGCGAGAAGGAGAACTCATCCAGCGGAAGGTCAACCTTGACGCTCACGAGGAAGACCTTGCCGCCGGGAACAGGCCTTGGCGGGGAACCGGCGAGGCGAAGACGCCATGCTGCCGCGAAACCGCCAAGGAGGAGCTTGCCGCCAAAGTCGCGCAGCCTGGAGGCGTTGTCAAGGCGAGCGAGAGAAGGTCACACAAGGCCATCACGGAGCGCGAGAAGGATGCCCACACCAACTCGTAACTCCAGAGTGCTTTTCCAAGAAGGGCGACGTAATTGAAGGCCGCCATGACTCCATCGAGGGTCTTGAGCTACAAGTCTCGCTACAAGGACTCGCTGACGCTGCCCGGGACCGGAAACCAAGTCAAGGAGGAACTCCGCGAGAGCTTAACCTGTGGTCAGCCGCCAACAAAGCAGCTAAGGACTTCCGCCAGATCGCCGAGATATGGACCGAGGACTTGGTATCTTCTAGCGTCCGCCATCGATCAGGAGTTGCCGGCGCCAAGCCGGAGCATCTCATCTACTCCCGGATCCAAACCTGCTCACAGCGCCAAGCTCAGCTCTTCTTCGTGGGGATCGCGCCAGCTTTGCAAATCAGGAAGAAGATCTCACAAGAGCTCGCCGAGGAGACGCTACCGGCTGTGCGCTGGAACCATGGAGCGCAGGCCGACGAAGATCGATACCGCAACCCCGCATAAACCTCACCAACGCTTCGCAGCTTGCCGGCCGACGCGAACATGGAGGTTTCAAGGAGCAGGTCGCCCACATCATCGCCAAAGTGAACAAGATCTCCAGATGGAGGGCGCACCGCAGAGACTAGGCCTCCTTTGTCTTTATCTCTTTTAGTTGCTGCATAGGGTGTTATGAACTCATCGCTATCGCGATGTTATTCCTTGTAAGATATTACCTTTATTTTGATCAGCAGATGCAAGAGTTATCTCCTTGTTTTGATCCTCAACTTCAGATGCTTCAACTTTATGCTTTAGGAGTTTTGCCGGCAAGGAGCCCTTGCCGTGAGCGCTGAGTGTCAAACTCAAGCAGCCCGCTGGCTAAGGTCTTACCGCAAGCAACCTTGTCGTGGCTTGTTGCAACGCACCTAGCTTGTCGAGCGGACTCGAAACTAAACAAGGGCGCTAACACTTTGTCGCAGCTCACTTAAATCGCTGAGCGTGCTCAAAACAAGATAAGGGTGCGGCTATCCACGGGTAGGTTCCTCCGAGCACAAGTTTTCCATAATGGCGTGGTTGTTCAAGGAAGGCGACTCAAAATTTAAAATTTTGAGCTGCTCAAACTCGATAACTTAGCTGCGGATCCGTGCGCTCTCCGCAAGCTTCTTCTTGAACAGCACTTGTTCATCCTCCATTTTTCCCCGCAAACTTGTGCGCGAGGAACGCTTTTTGCTTAAGAGACAAGGAAAGAGAAGAAGGAAAAAGATATGGCCTTCCGCGCATATTGCTTTGCCGGATATGCGGTCGACAAGAGATGCCAAATAACACATGCAAATGTCAAAGAAAAGCATGGAAAAGGCAAACAAAGGCAAAACACGTAAACTTTATTGCTGCACGGGTCTCGCGCCCGCTTTGTACAAAGGGTTATATGCAACGGCGGCAAAGCTTTGTACAAAAGGTGGTTGCCGGAGCGATCACGGCAACCGCGCCTTTATGGGTAAAACTTGCGAAGATGCTCTATGTTCCGTGAGTTGCTCATCGTAAGCCTTCTTCGTCTCAAGGCGACATACGCTGGCCTCGTGGACTTGTCTCACCCGATAAGGGCCTTCCCACTTCGGGCGTTAACTTGTTGGAATTTTGGCGGACTCAACACGCCAAGAACAAGGTCGCTTTCCTCGAGACTCTCGGCTTTTGACCTTGCGGCTATGATAGCGGGCGCAAGGCTTGCTGGTATCGAGCAGCTCATAAAGAGCCTCGAGACGTTCTCAAGGAGCAATGCGCCATCTTGCCGCATTGTTTTGCTCGAGCTCATCATAAGCGAGCACTCGAGGAGATCCGTGATACGAAGTTCCGTGGGGAGAACTCGCCGCCCATAGACTAGAGCAAAGGGTGTCCGTCCGTGGCTCGACGGTGTCGCTCGATTGACCAAAGAGCCGCAGCTCCTCTATCCAATTTCTTCCGACTCGCGCAGCCTCGCCGAAAGTTCTTGTCTTGAGTTCGCGCAGCACTTCAGCATTGGCCCTTTTCGCTTGACCGCTGTTCTTGGGTGAGCAATGAAGTTTAAACAGCACTTTGGCGCCAAGGTCTTGGGCGATCGCATGAAGGTGCGGGCAGGAATTGTGTACCGCTGTCGGTGATAATCCTGTTAGGGATCCCAAACGGCACACAATCGACCAAGAACTTGACCGCCGATCGTGTTGTCACCTTCTCACCTGCTCCACTCGCCACTTTGTGAACTTGTCGATTGCTACGCATAAGTACTCAAAGCCCCGACAAAGACGGGGGAAGGGCCGAGGATATCGAGCCCCTGCATCGAGAAGGGCCAGGATAAAGGGATTGTTTGGAGAGCTTGAGCTGGCCGATGAATCGCTTGCATGGAATCGCACGCTTCACACTTGGTTACTAGTGCAGCAGTATCTTGAGGGCTTTCTTGTTAAAGAACCCTTGCCGAAAGCTTTCCCCAAGTGCCCTTGCGCCAATGTGGTGGCCGCAGATGCCTCCGGTATCTTCGCCAACAGCTTCGCCCATCTTCCCCGAGATGCACTTCAGCCCGACAATTATTGAGCCTTCTTTCAGACAGCTCGTTGTCCATGAACTGGTACATACTTGATCGCCTCGTTACCCTTTCTATTTCTTCTGGTCGCGGAAGTTCTCCAGCTTGCAAGAAACGGACGACTGCTTGCGCCCATGCCGGAGCTCGGGCTCAACGGCAAGGACTAAAGGCATGAGGGCCGCAAGGAACCTCAGCTTCACGGCAAGGATCTCTGCTCGCCGGAGTCAAGGTCTCCCGCAAGCTTGCCGGGCAGGCTTGTCGGGAACACTTGCTTAACCGCACAGATCCGAGGATCTGCAGGAGCAAACTGTTCTCAAGATTCTCGCCGCTGATCTTGGGGACTTTGGCGGCGGCCTCGTGGAGATCCGCTGCAAGTAGTCGCCGAGACCAACTTCTCTTCTTGGAATGCCCAATTGATGGTGTGACGGAGGGTTGAGTCAGCTTGAGCAAGAAGGTCCCTCGGTTCCACAGTAACTTCATCAAGCACACTTTGAAAGGCCATCTGCAATTTCATTCTCGAGCTCTCGACATGCTCCATCTGCAAACCTTCAAAGCGCCTCAAGCTTCTCACTTCATCTACATAAGCTTCCATCAAAGGGCTCGATAGCTCTTGTTAACTTGCTGACCACCAACCGAGAATCTCCCAAGACAATCAACTTCTTGATCCCAAGTTCGCAAGAACCGAGGCCGGCGAAAGCAAACCTTCATATTCAGCAAGTTGTTGTTTGTCGCTGTTCTCTTGGGAAGTGCATCCGATGACATACTTGAGGTGCTCTCCGTGGCGCTGATGAGTACCACGCCGCACCGGCGCCTTTGCAGCGAGAAGGCACCATCAAAGTACATTACCCATTCACTCTGCCACTCTTGTACGGGTGTACTGGTTTCTTGGACTTCTTCATCGTGTTGGGGTCCATTCGCTATGAATTCTGCCAAAGCCCGGCTCAGATGGTTGAAGTACTTTCAAACTTGAGTCCAAAGCTCGGCAGCTCCAAAGGCCCACTCAACGATCCCGCCTCTGCTTTCGGGTTGCGCAATATCCTCTTCAGGGAAGCGAAAGTGACCACCGTTATCTCGTGCTCGAAGTAATGGCGAGCTTTCGAGGCCATGAGGAGGCCGAAGAAGCTTTTGCACACCGTGAGTATCTTGATCTAGCCCCCGAGAAGGAGCTTACAAAATACACCGGGCGCCGCACCATCTTTTTCCGCGACCTCATCCTGCTCTCCTGCGCAGAGTTGTCCTTGTCGGGCCGAGCTTGTCGGAGCAGCCCCGCTTGTCGCCGACTCGCTTGTCGGTGGTGCAGCCTCCTGCCGGACTCCCTCTCTCGCTACTAGCGCAGCACTAACCACTTGGTTGGTCGCCGCTAGGTACAAAGCAGCAACTTCTCCGCGGGTCTAGGTGCGCATAAGTATTGGGGTGGAGGATAGGTACTGCTTCAAATCTTGTGCGTGCTGCCTCCGCCTCGAGTCCATTTCATGGGGCCTGCCTTCTTCAAGATTTTGAAGAAAGGTAGGGCGCGCTCGCAGACTTTGAAATGAACCACCGAGGGCAGCCACACAACCCGCGAGCCTTCTCGACATCCTTGACTCGCTTCGGGCCTCGATCCGCTCAATGGCTTTTAATCTTGTCGGGTTGGCTTCAATCCTCTTTAGACACAAAGAACCCAAGAAGCTTGCCGAGGGAACTCCAAAGACGACTTCTCGTGGTTCAACTTTAGTTGTATCTTGCGCAGGTTCTCAAATGTCTCTTCCAAATCTTGAATCAGCAGATCTCTTGTTTTGCTCTTCACCACGATATCATCCATGTAAGCTTCTACATTTCGTGGATCTGCGGGCTCAAAAGCAAGATACACTACCCTTGCAAATGTTGATCCTGCATTCTTCAGTCCAAATGGCATGCGATGAAGCAATAGGTGCCACATGGAGTGATAAACGCAGTCTTCTCTTCATCCTCTTTGGCCATAAAGATCTGGTGATAGCCTGAGTATGCATCAAGAAAGCAGAGTAGCTCACATCCGGCAGTGGAGTCAACAATTTGGTCGATGCGCGGCAAGGGGAATGGATCCTTGGGGCATGCTTTATTTACATCGGTGAAGTCTATACACAGCCTCCATTTCCCGCTGGTTTTATGCATCGCACGATCGGGTTTGCTAACCACGCCGGATGGATCACACCTCTAACTAGGCCTGCTGCCTCTAGCTTGATTTCTTCGCCGATGAATTCTTGGCGCCCACGGCTTGCTTCTCACTTTTGCTTGACGGTCAGCGCGATGAGGGCAAACGGCAAGCTTGTGCTCAATTACCTTCGAACACCGGGATGTCGATGGTTGCCATGCAAACACATCGACATTCGCCCGCAGAAAGCAACGAGCGCGCTTCCTATTTGTCGTCGCTGCTGGCACCGATGGTGAAGGTTCCACCAAAGGCCGCCCTCCTTGGCGACACCTTCTTGGTTGCCGGCGGAGCGCCATTCCTTTTTACTTGCCGGTGGAGCTCGACGGACGCCCTCGACAAAAGCGCAGAAGACCAAGAGGTGCGGTTGCCGGAGTGGGCCCCGGAGCACTTGCCGGACTTGGTCTTCGCTTTCTTCCCGGAGCTTCAGCCGCAAGTGTATTCTTGTCGGTCGCCGCAGCCGCAGATCCCGTAGATCTTGTCGGTGCAGATAAGCGCATCTTCTTGTCGCCGGGACAGTGATGACGCTTATCGGGCCCGCATCTTGAGTACATTATAAGCATAATGGGAAGCTGCCATGAACTTGGCGAGGGCAGACGGCCGAGTATTCCGCAGTATGGCAACGGAATATCGGCGACGCCGAAAGTGATGCGCCACCCTGAATTGAGCTCCCGCCAAAGGTCACCGGCAGAGTGATTTTTCCTTGGGCTTGCTCCTTCCCGGTTGATTCCTTGAAAAAACCGTCTCTTCGAGCTCGCCATCCGGATTTGGAGTTTTGATCACAGCAGAGGAGATCAAGTTCAGCCTGCCCCGGCCACAACCAGCATTTTGGTGACCTTGAGGTTGCGGATGGTGGGCGAGACCAAGATCGCAAGCACCGATCGCGGTGGTGCGGCCGTGGTGATCCTCAAGATCAAAAATGATGGGCGGTTGACCATTTGAGGAGCTCGCTGACTCCATGGGCGGCTCACAGATTCACCTCGCTGCACTCCACCGCTTTAGCCGGGCGTGGAGGTATGTAGTGAGGCGCCACCGCCGACGATAGGACCTCCGTGGCCTTCTCGAACTCCCGCCGCTGTCATCCTCATCCTCCATATCCTCGCTGCCGTTTTCATCCTTGTCGCGTCCCGAGGGGTCGATCTCCTTGTCGCCGCTGGCCTTGCTAAAGGCCCTCCCCGCCATTGAACGGCCGCTTGCTCGGTTCTCTCCGCCACCTTGGTCCTCTCCTTGTCGCTACCGTGATTAGCTTTTTGCTGCTCGACGAGATAGTCGACGCGCTTTGCGCTATAGAGATCGTGGGCCCTGGTGCGTGGATTTTGGCAAGATTGCTTGCCGGGCCGGGCCGCTTGTCGGTCGTCCGCCACAGGCAGGTTCTTGCCGGAGTCGCCAACTGGTGGTTTGCTTGGCGGAGCCTCCTTGCCGGACTTCTCGACGGCAAGCACCTCTTCCTTGGTCTTTTTCTCGATTGTTCCCGCCGGGCGCTTTTTGCCGACGGCGCTGCCGGAGTCGCTCTTCCCGCGCCAAAGATCCTCCCGGGAGCTCTCCTCTTCTTCCGCTGGGCAAGATTTATCGCCCTGAGCATAGAGCTCACGACATCCCGAATCTTGGTCATCGCCATCTCTTCAAGCATGCAGCGTTACGCATGTTCGTGGAACGCGCCGATAACCGCGCGTGGTGGACATCGGGATGTTGCTGCACACGGCTGAAGCGCTGATATACTTCTGCGCAGGGATTCTCCTTCCTTCGGGCCAAAATGTGGAGATCGCTTCGTCGCGGAGGTTTGTGGCCGCCAGCGAAAGCGCCAACAAACCGATGGCAAAGGTCTGCCCAAGAGAAATGGAGTTTTCAAGTGCATAAGCCAAGAACTAACGCTCGCCTAAGCACGAGCGGGAAGTAGTTCGCCAGAATCTTCGCCGCGCTTCGCAGCTCGCACCGCTGGCGGTGTAGACACTAAGGAATTCGAGGGTGCGCTTGCCGCCGCATTTCTCCGCACGCCGGGCTTGAAGTTCTTCATGCTGGGCCATCGACGCGCGCAGCTCACGGTGAACGCAGGCAGCTCGCCGCAGACGCAAGTCGCTCGTTTCACCGGGCGCTGCCGACAGTGCTTTCCGTTCTGGTTCCGATTGTCGCTGAAGTTTTCGGCGGCGCCGATCGTGGTCCGAAGGTTTTCGCCGATCGCTGGCAAGGACTCGGCGTTGATCCCGACGAGCCCGCTGGATCCGACGATGCCGTGGAGCCGCTGCCGGCGCGTTGTTCCGCAGGGCGGGCGCTTCGCTGCGGCGGGGAGTGCACGGTGGTTGCACCCCGCGCGTCTTGTCGCTGCCGCCTTCGTTTTCAGCTTGCCGCGCCGTGAGGCCACCGCCGCTGTGGAGGATTGTTGTTGGCGGCGCACCAGGCTCGATGGTAGCCCTCCGCTTCGCCTTGTCCGCCGCCGAGGGAAGTCGAGGAGCATTTGCGCTTGTGAGCGCTTCGCAGGAGTGGCGGGAAGTGGAGCGAGTGGTGCGGGAGCGGACGCGCCGACTCCTAACAAGCAGTTAGAAGGAGCAGGGTCTCGCCCGCGCGCTTTCGCTGGCTCGTGGTCTCGACGGTGGTCCGGAATATCCCGCGAGCCTCCGGCACGACCCTCGCCCAAGAGGGCGGATACCACTCTCCCGTGGTATGGCGCGCTGGTCGCCGCGGCGCTGAGATGGACGTGGATCCACGGAGACCGAGGCGCAGTTATCCGCCCTGCCCCTCGATCTCGTGGCGCCACAGTACTCGCCGTGTTCACCTTCGCTGGCGTTTTCTCCGCCACCGCTGGCCCGTGGCGGCGGTGAGACGCAGACGGTTCGCAACCCTTGAAGCCTCGCTCGGGCCATGGCGCAGTTGTCGGCGAAATCGGAGAGGTTGATGAAGAACGCGTTCGCGCTAACGCTGGATCAGGTCCGCGACAACCTCGACGCTTCTACCGGGCGCGCCAAAGATGTCGGACGGACGGAGGAGGTTCGCTTCCGCGAAAGCACCTATGGGGCCGGGCCCTTCGTGAGTGCGGTACGAGGGCGAGGAGGCACAGAGAGCAGATCGAGGCGATGCACGCTGGCGATTTTACCCAGCCGGCCGCTGGCGGACGCCAGAAACCCTAATGCTGCTTTTGTGTTGTATTGTGCTTCGAGCTTGAAGAGCTACAGAGTAGCTACACCGAGCATGGGAGTTGCAAGGATTCAACCCCCCACGCTGTGCATGGGCCTCCTTTATAGTGCAAGGGTCACCGACAGTGTCAACGAGGAGAGAGGGGTAAAATGTAAAAGAGGTGGTAGTTGGAAACAAGGGAACAAAGGAGCTACAAAAGCTTGAACAAAGGGTTTCTACCTACTTTGACAAGGGGGACAAGGGCATGACGCCCGTCGCCGCCGACCCTCAAAAGCTCCCGCCTTGCGCCTCCGCTCGCCACGGCGATGGATCCACCACCGCGGAGTGCCACCGCACTCCCATGCTGCACACAAGATCCGCCACGCTGCTCGGAGAGGGCTCAATGGCGACGCGGGAAGATGAGCCGAGTGCGGCACACAGGCCAGATTTCCCGCAAGTACCTTGCCGGGTCTTGATCTTGCCGGACCCGGAGCTTGTCGGGCCAGAACTTGCCGCCTCCCCGGCCTCGCCGACGCGGTAGCGCCGAGGCGGTCTTCTACGATAATCTTCTAGTCTCCCGGGCGAGCTCCTTCGCCAGGCCTTTGCGTGAGTGATGTAACCTGAGCCGGGATCGCCTTCCCGGCAAGCTCCTCTTGCCGGGTCTCGATCTTCCGCCTTGTACAATTTGTTCTTGAATGGCTTGATATGGAGCGGGATGGTCTTCGCAAGCATGTGGTAGATCTAGCCTGGGAGTTGAATCGCCTGCAGCACGTTGGGGTACCGAGGTACCCTACCTTAGTATTAATCGACGTAAGAGGAGTAATTCAAAACACCTACGCCAATATTCCTCACCGAGCGACGGTTTAATCGAGGAGTAAAAAGAATTCCTACTCCGATATAACTAGACTCCAAAACAGTTTTCTTTCTAGACTCAACAACGCCAAACTACACGATCAATCAAGGGGCCCTAGGGTCGGTCGAGGCTCGATATTAACTTGAAATATGCCCAATATGCGATCCTATCCAAAAGGAACTCAAGGTCCCACCAAGGATAGACCAAGATATTGGAACGCTTTTGCAAGGTGGATATCATTACATCAACATTACATAATAGATGGGGATACATACAAAAGACATACAATGCCACACTAATACAACATCATCATACATAAGAGCACCATCCGACTCACGGATGAAACACAAACAAAACTCAAATGACATCCACCCGCTAACCCAGTGCTGCCGACCGAACCTATCCCCGATCAAGAAGAAGCGTAAGAACTCAAGCAAGCAAACATCACTCAAGGCCATGACCATCGTGATAACCTGTACCGCGAACTGTTGTTGTAGTAATCAGAGCCACGAGGACTCAGCAATCCCATTACCATGGGTATCAAGACTAGCAAAGCTTAATGGGAAAGGAAGGGGTAAAATGGTGAGGTTGCAGCAGCGGCTAAGCAAGTATGGTGACTAACATACGCAAATAAGAACGAGAAGAGAAGCAAAGGAATGGTCGTGAAGCTAGCAGTGATCAAGAGGTGATCCTGAACTCCTACTTACGTCAAACATAACCCAAAGACCATGTTCACTTCCCGGACTCCGCCGAGAAGAGACCATCATGGCTATACACGCGGTTGATGCGTTTTAATTCGGATCAGGTGTCAAGTTATCTACAACCGGACATTAACAAATTCCCATCTGCCACATGACCGTGGGCACGGCTCTCGAAAGTTTATACCCTGCAGGGGTATCCCAACTTAGCCCATGATAAGCTCTCGCGATCAACGAAGGATATACCTACTCCCGGGAAGACCCGATCAGTCTCGGAATCCCGGTTTACAAGACATTTCGACAATGGTAAAACAAGACTAGCAAAGCCATGCGCCGACAATCCCGATAGGAGCTGCACATATCTCGCCTCAGGGCAACATCGGATAGGTCAGCTTACGAGTAAACCAACCTCAAGTTGCCCTCGAGGTGGCTCCCCGCAGTCTCGCCTGTTCGGACCAACACTTAGACAAGCACTAGCCCGGGGCTAAATAAAGATGACCCTTAATTACTCCAAAGGAAAGGTAGGCGGTGGTGAGGCAAATGGTAAAACCAAGGTTCATTTTGCCGAGGAGTTTTATTCAAAGCTAACCGTCGGGGGTCCCATAAATCACCCGACCAAGAGAATGCAAAATCTGGGAACATAACACCGGTATGACGGAAACTAGGGTGGCAAGAGGAACAAAACACTGCATAAGGCCGAGCCTTCCACCCTTTACCAAATATATAGATGCATTAATAATATAAGAGATATTGTGATATCCCAACCAAAATCCTGTCCACCATGGAGAAATCTTCAACTTCACCTGCAACTAGCAACGCTATAAGAGGGCTGAGCAAAGCGGTAACATAGCCAAGCAATGGTTTGCTAGGAAGGGTGTCAAAGGTTAGAGGTTCATGGCAATTTGGGAGGCTTGAAGAGCAAATGATAGGTAGCGCAGCAAATTGATAGAACGAAGCAAATAGCATAGCAATGATAGTAGTGAGATCCAGGGTAGTGGTCATCTTGCCTGAAATCCCGCAAGGAAGAAGAACGAGTCCATGAAGAAGATGAAGCCACGAAGACGAACCACACATAGATTTAACGATCCTCACGATCGCAACGAAACGTGAACTATCGAGAAGAAGCACACAACATGGTAAACACATCACACGTAGACAAGACATGATGCACAACAAGCATGATGCATGAAAAAGCTACATGAAGCTACTTATGGCAAGAGATGATGCAAACAAGAACAACACATCAAGGCAAGTTTAAATGAGGCCGGAAACAACATATAACAATTCCGATAAGTCCTCATATGCAAATTTCGAAATTGGTCCAGATCTGAATAAACCTTATGTTTAAGTGGTTAAACAGCAAGTTAAGATGCACCAAAAGGATCTACACGAGATTCTAGTCAAGTTACATATGAAGTTCATTAGATTCGGAGCTACGGCCTAGAAGATATGAGCAAAACAAGTTAAACATGGCATTGATGCAAAATGCATCCAAACATCAAGCAAACACACCAAAACAAGGATGCAACATGGTAATATGAAACTACATGCAAAATCAAGCAAGTTTCATATAGAGCACACTCAAAACGGAGCAACGGTTCAACACATACACTCTATACAAGTCATAGCAACAATCTGTCCAAAACAGCAACTAGGCATCTTGCAAGCATCAAAACAACAAGCTACAGCACCCCAACATAATAACAAAAGGCATGGGCATGAAGTACGGGTAAAGCATGACAAAACATGAGCACTGAGCTATCTCCAGAAATCACTAGAACATGCTCAAACACACATGGTAAGATTGCAAATAATAACAGTTCCAGACTTTGCAGAAATAACATCAGGTTGCAATGTTTAGAGCTATCAAACAACATGTTACAGGAACTTAACATGGCAAACAAAGGCATGGAATGAATCTACTAATGGCATAGAACAAGAGTCCCTTAGTGACCATGAGCCAAAAAGGCATAGAAAATATGATGGCACCCATGTAAACATGGCAAGTTATATTACAGATTCATACATGGCAGGAACAACAATAAGTAGGCATGTTGGTGAGCTTGAACCACTCACCACAGAGCAATACATGACATGGCAAGGCAACCAAAAGTAAGAAGACATGTTTGTGAAGCTAAGCATGGCAAGAACAAGTTCATAGGGTGCATGGATCACTAGAAAAGTACATGGCCAAAACTGAACTTCATGTTAACAGGTTGACAGCAACATCATTTAGCAACTTTGGATCAAGATAACAACAATCTACAGCAAGCTATAAATGCAACCAGGGGTATGAATGGATATAGCATGACATGTATAACAAAACATCCTTAGTGAACATCTCCAGAATAATGCACGAAATGACTTGTAGAAGCATGTTTACATAGCAACAAAATATAACAGAATCAGCCTAGCAAAACAGCAACAACAAGTTCCCTACTTAACAAGCTCGATGCACTCAGCACACAACTCACAAAAATACATGGATGGCACCTCTGGAAATATGGCATAGCATAGATGAAAACACATGTAGACATCAACCTCATAGGATGCAGATATCAAACATGGCAAAACGAACAAATGAGCATGTTATAACAGTTTCAGCAGGTTAACATCACATAGCACTCTTCCAACAGCATTTCGGGCATCAAGATGAGCTCAAATGAAAATGATTCAATGAGATGAAATGAAGTACTCGTCGAGGCGAACAATTTGACATATTACACGCACGAAACGGAGCAGTATGCAGCAAGTTATGATGTGATGAACATGGCATGATTATGCAAAATATTTCGGGACTTAGTGGATTTGGACCTCGGGGGGAAAGGCAACCGCGCGAGGATTTTGCCGGAATCTCACCGGAGAAGAGGGAGATGGCCGGAGATGGCGGGGACGACGACAGGATGACGCGGGCGGCGGATCGGGCCGGGAGGCTGGATCCGGCGGAGGAGCTGCCGGACCGGCGCCCGCGAGGAGGAGGGAGGGCCGGCGGCGCGAAGCCCGGGCGGCGGGAGCAAAGCCGGGGCGGGCCGCGGGCTGCAGGCCGGCGGCTGGCGGGGTTTTTGGCGCCGGCCGGGGAGCTAACGCCGACGGTGGAGGTGGGGCGGCGCGGAGGCGGAGCGGCGGTTACGGGGAGCGCTGGCGACGCGGGCGGGCGGCCGGGCGGCGGGAGGGTAGCGCGGGCGGGCGCGGACGGGCGGAGGCGAAGCGGGCGCAGCGACGGGCTCGGCGGCAAAGCGCTGGTTAAGCGCATGCGAGCCCGCGCAGGTTTCGCGGGCCGGGCGGCGGCGGGATGACGCAGAGGCGACGTGGCGCGGCCGGCGCGGGCGGCGGCGGGTGACGGTCGCGCCTGATTGGGCCGGGCGACGGTCCGGGCGGATATGTCCGGCGCGGGATGGACATGTCCGCGCGCGGGAGGAGCAGGGCTAGGGTTAGGGGTGGATTTGATCCGGAATTTCGAGGGAGGAGGTGTTTATATAGGTAGAGGGAGCTAGGAGTGTCCAAATGAGGTGCGGTTTTCGCTCACACGATCGTGATCGAACGACCGAGAGCATGGAGGGGAGTTTGTTGGGTTTTGGGCCACTTTGGAGAGGTGTTGTGCTGCAAAGAGAAAGAGGCTATTGCGGTTACCCGGTTAACCGTTGGAGTATCAAACGACCTCCAAATGGCACGGAACTTGACAGGCGGTCTACCGGTGGTATACCAAGGCCGCTTGGCAAACCTCGGGCCATTCTGAGAAAGTTTAACACCCGCACACAATGAGAGACAAAAGGGGAACGCCGGAGGACATAGGAGTGCCGGATTGCAAAACGGACAACGGGGAAAATGCTCGGTTGCATGAGGCGAACACGTATGCAGAATGAGATGCATATGATGACATGATATGAAATGCAGATGATGACATGGCAAAGTGCAACACGCAAGCAAATGACATGGCAGTGACGACGAACAACTGGCAGACACCTGGCGCATCGAATCCGGGGTGTTACAATGGCCGAGAAGGAGGAAGAGGTGGAGGAAGATGGGAATACCGTGGCCCACCCCAAGGATGGCATGACCGACGTCACGAGGACCACTGGCAGGACCAGCCTCGCGAGGGAGGTTGGAGGGATCAGCCTCGTGAAGATCGCCCGCAAGGCAACGCAGGCCTCCCTTCGCCACCACCGCCAAGGAGGAATGAAGACCAGCATCGTGACGGTAGGGGGCTAGGGGCTTCTGTGAGCCGCTACAGCAATCACTTGCATCCCTGGCGGCGCCTGTGCCCCAGCCTCACAACGATCTTCAAGTAGTTTGCTCGCGAGGTGAATGCAGTCCTTCCAAGCTTGAGGCCACGCGCTCTCAGTGGTTCAAGGCGCTTATCATGCTCATTTCAAAGAGATTGGCTCAAGCGTGGCAACGGCCGAGTCCTCCCAATGCTTTGTTCCTCAACATCGCGAATGTGCAAGTCACCAGGACCATCATCGATGGCGGAGCAGACTCAACATTCTGCGGCGCCGAGACGCTCAACAATCTCCAAGTTCCATATGATCAGCTTCACCACCACTCGCCCTTCTCGTGAGTTACCGATGGTTCCTCCGTTCGATAGGGCAGGTTCGCCTTCCCGTCACCTTTGGGCAACGCAACAACTACCGCGACCGAGCTCATTGACTTCGACGTCGCCTACATTTGCTCATTGCCAGCATAATGCCATCCCGGTACCCAGCTCGCCAAGTTCATCGCAGTGACTCACCATGGCTACAATGTCCTCAAGATGCCCGAAGCGGTGGAGTCATCACACCCCCCCGGAAGAAAAAGGATGCAAAGGTTCTTCTTGAGTGTGCCTTCCAGTCATGCAATCAAGACTCGGATCACAGGAGTGGGATCCTTCCCCAGGCGGTCCCTAAGAAGAAGAAGACTTCGCCTGGCCCAAAACATCAGGAGGCAGGCACCTCCAGAGCGCGCAGGCCAGACCCGCGCCTGCTCAAGGGCGCCACCGTCACATAGGAAGGCGCTCTCGCGCCTCCTGCAAGGCTCAGAGGCTCTTTCTTGGAGGGCCACTGACGTTAACAAGGTCACAAGGGAGGTGCTCGGGCATTACTTGGAGACGTGCTTCAAAGCACGCTTCTCTGTGAAGGTATGAGGCAAGGAGGGCCAAACCCTCAGCTAGCTTCATCGCAAGAAACACTCAGAGCTATAGGAGTCAAGAGTTGCGCTGCAGCCAGCCAGCTGTCGGTGAGCCCCCATCCAGCGAGGATGGTGGGCTGCGCCTCCAGACGACGTGTCAGGCTCAACCGAGCCGCTGCCTCGAGCGCCTGCCTGCAAGGTGGCGCTATAGGGTCCACCTCACAGCTACGTTCGCATGCCTTTTGGCCTGCCGAACGCGGCCGCTGCTCATCAGCGCCTGCTGAGGAGCATTCTGGAGGCTCAGGAGGTCAAGCATTGCGCGGTCCTGGCAGAGATGGAGATGGTCCTCGAAGATCCACCTGCGCCCCCGGAGCCTCCCGAGGCTCCTGGTCCCGGGAGCTCATGAGGGTCGTCTTCCTCACTGCACATCGTCCGCTACTTCAGCATCCCTTCATCTCTAACGGTATTAGGTGACATCTTTCAAAGTTCCATTTTCAGCTGGGAGCGCCCACAGGGCTGCATCATTCCCAGGTCGCATGGGTCCGTCCCTGCGGCATGTATCTATTTTGCTTATGTTCTTTGCCTACCTTGTTGGGGGCGCCCCTCGGGCTGCATTATCCCCAAGCTGCTCGGGCCTGACCTAGTGGCGTTTGCTTTTTCCGCATCTATGTAAATGGATTTGCTCCTTCATGCTTAACCTGCTTGACTTAATCACCGCCGATTGACACCTACCTTTGGAGCCGCCGCTTAGCACGGCGCTATGTATGGGTCTGCCCTCGCAACACCGACAATCTGAGTGGCCGAAGCTCGCCGCAGGCAGCCCCCGCAAGGCGCCACTCACCAGGCCCTCGCTCTCAATCACTCCTCGAGCAACCAATGGTTGGTCGGCAACCGTAACGGCAGCACCTTGTTTTCCTCGCTATTGGTATGCGTAACCTGCTCCAGAGTAACGCCGGGCATCGCGAAGCCTCTCTCCGCACGATCCGCCAAGACGCTAAAAGGGGGCGCTCGAGCATCGCGACACTATGGGCTTCTATCGGTCTCTCCAGCCTCACCCTTGGCTCGACCCATCGTGATCGCGACTCGTCATACCGGGGCCGTGGCAGAAGCTCGCCGAGGGCCGGGCCCGAGAACGAGGATGAAGGAAAGTGGGAAGAGGGAAGAAGCTCACAAGGGCCTAACCCAGCAACACCCCCAACCGCCGCCACGCAGGCCCGACACATCACCGAAAACTACTCCAAACCTACGAGATAAGTCACACAAAAACTAAATCGACTCAGCGCTAAACTCGGGCTATCGCAGCTCACACGGCAATATTGCCCGCTTTTCTGCCCAAAGGGAGGATTCTTGAGCGCTTAAAGGGGACCTCCCGAGCATCGCGAACACAAGGGTTTTATCGACCTTGGGCCGCTTCACCGGCCTTGACCACGACATCGCGACTGGCATACCAGCTGACGGCCGAAGCTCGCCTTTAGGCCGGACCTTCGGCATAGAGCACCAAGCCCTCATGAGGAAAGAAAGGGGAGCTGAGTCAGGCGTAACGCGATCCCGTGATCGCTTCATTATAAGGATGTAGAATTCACAAAAGACATGGCAGCGCTTTACATACCCCCATGGGTGTCATTTCGAATCCTCGCAGGGAACAAAAGGTGCTAAGGAGCGATAACTACGCGTGCCTCCGCAAGAGATGCCATCATCAACAAGGTCATCAGCGCCGTGCTAACCCCAACCAGATCAAGAAGACCGACGGCCTGATGTAGCCGCCTCAGTTCGGAGCGACGCGAGCTCTGGGGCTCAGAGCTATTGTCGCTTGTCCCGAGTCACGGAAGCGGGAAGAGTCGCTGACCTCCGCCCTCGCACGCTGCCTAAGGAGCTACCGGGAAGCGGTTGGCAGGTCGGCATCGCCACTCGATGCCCTGCCGCCCTTTGGGGCAGCATTCCAGCCGCATCCTTCAGCGTCGAAGACCTTGAAGAACATCAAGGAGGCGCCATCGTATTCGAGATGGATTACGAGGGCGCCGTCCGACGAGACTGGCGATCTCGCCTCACCACGGGTCAGAAGACCTGCTGGGCGACAACCCCGACCTCCGCCGGTTAGTGGGCAAGCCGGGCGGCTGCAGCCGAGCCCCGAGGCCCTCGGCGTGAATTCAAGGCTTAATGAGGGAGGAAGGCGAATCCAAGATTGAGGAGGCATGGCGGCGTGAAGCACAAGTCATGAGAAGAGCCTCGCATGGACCTGTGGGGAACGATGCACACCGCCAGAATCCTCACGGGCGCCGACGGCGGCACCATCGGGCGCCGCCAGGCCTTTTTCCAAGGCCTCAATTCGGGCGCGCATAAGGGCAGCGAAACCCAAGCGGTGGTCGCCGCATTAGGGCCTCGATGCTCGTGCCGAGCACCCTCATCTCGGCAGCAGGGATCTGCCGCTTTTTGGCGGAAGCGGCCGACCTCTCAGGGGCCTTTCGCTTCTTCGCAGAAAACCGACGGACATGCCATTGGCGTAAGGTGGAGCAAGGGTGAGGAAGAAGAAGAATGGGAGTAGCAGGAAGGAATGGGCTGGAAGGGCTCGCGCCGTCCCGTACTTATAGTCGGAGGAGGCCAACCGTCGGCCACCATGATCGCAGGTAATCAAGTCCCGGTTTTGCATGCAGGGACTTGTCAAGTCATGCGGTTGCCGAGGCGTCGTGGGAAAGCGGGGATGCCCACGTCCAATCAATCGCCACGCGGCGCCCGAGGTCGCAAAGCAGTTAGCCCACGCCGCTCGCGACTTGCCCCTTCGCTTCCTCGCTAAGGCAAGTCCGGCGCGCTTTGGGCCCGAGGGCTACTATCGGCGCTCGGGAACGGGGTCCCTGCACTTCTTGGCCGCGGCTCCGCAGCTGCGGGCTCTGCGGAGGCCCAAGGCAGCCTAGCTTCATCACTCAGCTGAAGACTCGCGAGGGCCAAGCTTCCCGAGGCGGACGACAGAAGCCAGAGCAGCCTCATCGTGCAAGCTCGCGAGGAGGCGGAGAGATCAAGGCAGGTACTCGCGAGGTGCCCATGACGCAAGCCATGACGACGAGACCAGCGGGCGCCAGCGGCCGGCCTCGCGAAGAGTGTCCTTGTTTCCTTCGCGCAAAGGCAAGCATAAAGCCAAGACATCGTGCAAAGGTTACCGTTTCGGTGCAACAAGACCAAGACCAGCGGAGAGGCAAGATGGAGGTCACCATGGAGCCCAGGACGGCATCACCATCAGAGTCTTTGGCAGTCGAAGACCAACTTTAGTCAGCATAAGTGTACTAGATGTTCCCCTTCAAAATGGCCAATTCTTTGCACCCTTCCCGCTCATTATTTGGGAAGAGGCCCAGGGCCTCCCTTTGTAAATAGAGCTAACCACCACAGAGTAAGGGAGAGAGATCCAGATTTTGGGTAGACTAGAGAGAGAGAGGCGATTGAACTCACCCAAGCAGTTCATCGCACCATCTCAAGAACACCTCTCGTGAGGCTGTTCTCCCTTTGTATTGTTCATCAGCCCCTGAGGCAATCTAGCACACCACACACTGGAGTAGGGTATTACACCACAATGGTGGCCTGAACCAGTATAAACCTCGTATCCCTTGTGTGTTCTTCTTTCTAGCCTAGATTCCTTGCGAGGCTTCGAGACGTGAGTTGGTAGGGGAAAGATCTTCATGCGCACCCCAGAGTTCGAACCTCAAGGGTCTGCCAGAACCCCAAATCCGACACGTGCGCCCTTGCTCATTCATCATGATTAGCTCATGCGAGAACAAGGCACCAGGAGCCACGGGAGGTGACGTACACGGGTCTGATCCATGAGCCAGAGCTCAGCTGCTTGGGTTTAGTGACGCTGGAGGGACGAACCCAACCACAAATGCCGTGCCAGTCCTTAATCATGAGGAGGTTATGGGAGGGCTTGCAAGGGCGCGTGACGTTCTTAGCGACGAAGCGTCGGTCAGGCAGTTGGTAATTTGAAAGTAGTTTGCAAAGGATTGCTAGCTTTGCTAAAATGCAAAAGGGGTACATACGATAGGGACAGACCCACACGGCCTGGGGGTGATGCAGCCCGAGGGACGCTCCAAAACTGAACGAACTAGGGAGATGTCACCTGGTACCGTCGCTGAAGAGTTGTTGAAGTAGCCAAAAGACGCGCGCTGTCGAAGCCGTTCCTCATGAGCCGCTCCGGTGCCGAACCTCGGGAGGCTTGGGGGGACCGGAAGACTCCTCAAGGTGCTCCTCCATCTCCACCAAGATCGCCTAGTGCCTGGCTTTGCGGGCCGCCTGAGCGTCCCACATGCAGCGGTGGAACGCCTCAGCCGCGCCCGCCAGGCCAAAAGGCATGCGGACGTAGCTGTGCGACGGTCCTTCGCGTCAGCCAACACGAGACGACCACATGAGCTATTGAGACATGGCCCTGTTGAGCCCAGGGATGTCAATGCAGATGCGGAACTCCTTACCCTCGATAGGGCAGTGAGCTCCGCCTCACGGCAGGTGACGATCGCCTTGCAGAACCCTTCTGTCGGTGTCATAACCGGCGGATATCGGGTAGGGGGTCCCGAACTGTGCGTCTAGGCAGATGGTAACAGGAGACAAGGGACATGATGTTTTAACCCAGGTTTGGGCCCTCTCGATGGAGGTAAAACCATACTCCTGCTTGATTGATATTGATGATATGGGTAGTACAAGAGTGGATCTACCACGAGATCAAGGAGGCTAAACCCTAGAAGCTAGCCTATGGTATGATTGTTGTGTCCTATGGACTAAAACCCTCCAATTTATATAGACACCGGAGAGGGCCAGGGTTACACAGAGTCAGTTACAATGGTAGGAGATCTACATATCCGTATCGCCAAGCTTGCCTTCCACGCCAAGGAAAGTCCCATTCGGACACGGGACGAAGTCTTCAATCTTGTATCTTCATAGTCTTGGAGTCCGCCGATGATGATAGTTCGGCTATCCGGACACCCCTAGTCCAGACTCCTCAAGAGTCCCTCTAACCAGGCTTCAATGACGCACGAAAAGCGGCACGATATTGTCTTCGGCGCTGTAAGGCGGTTCTCCTCCAAATTCCATGTGCTTGCCGAATAGTGTCTCGCTTCCTTATAAATGTTGCGCCTCGCTTCCACGCCCAATAATGGCCGCCTTCCACGGTCGATGAATGCGAAAAGCTGTGGTATTTTTACGTTTTACCCCAAAGCTGCACGAATAAGCTGCCTATAAGAGAGGCAAGGATCTAGATCCAAATCACATCATCCTCCTTCCGCGAGTACTCATCGGAGCGCTTCTGACAAGAATCCACTCCATCATGGACAGTCGACACGACTCCTCCTCTCGCACTCCCAGCCCTCAGCCAGGAGATTGGAGGAGATGTTCAGTCCCGCACAGCGAGCTGGTGATGCTCCAAGTGGAGGGATATCTTCCTCCGGCCTTCATGGTCCCAGTTCGAGCTGGACTAGCCACCTACAAAGGCGGAAAGCAGGCGGAGAACCCCCCAATTCCTCCAAAGGAGAGTGGGTGTGCTTCGTCCCTTATCTAATAAGGGGGCTCGGATTTCCCATACATCCGTTCCTCCGGGGGCTCCTGAAGTTCTACGGACTCCAGCTTCACCACCTTACCCCCGCCTCCATTTTGCATATTGCGGGTTTTGTAGCTCTTTGTGAGCTGTTCTTGGGCATCGAGCCCCATTTTGCGCTGTGGAAGAGATTGTTTTGCCTCGTACCCTGTTCTCACGAGGGGTCGATATATCAAGTGGGCGGAGCCGAAATATGGCGCATCACCGGGACCGGATATCCATCCGGAACCCCGAAGAAGGCGTCCGAAGACTGGCCTTCGGAATGGTTTTATATGGAAGACGCTCCACTACCGGACCCAGTTCGGATCGGCCTCACGGAGTTCAGCAACGCTCCTCTAAGAAACGCCTGAGCTGGCGCCCGCGGAGCCCTCAACGGGAAGATGATAGGAGCGTCCATTATCTGATGGGCCGGATAAGGTTGCTGGCTCATTCCGGATTGACCATGATTGGAGTCATGGCCACATGCATCATGCGGGGGGGTGTAGCCGCTGCAATACAGGGGCCACCCCATGTGGGATTTCAACGGGGAGAATGACGCCACCCGTCATGGCTGCAAGGGGCCGGGATCGGCCGCCGATCTGGTGAAGATCTTGTCCGGCTTGTACAAGGGGGAGAAGGAGGACTTCCTCCACACGAGTCCATTAAATGGATTCTCCATGAATAACCCTGGGAGCTGGGTAAGCGGACATTTATCTATCCGATCCGTGCTTTCAAAGTTAAGTGTCTTACTTTATGATTTCGACGCAGGAACTACGCCAGGATGTGGAGGGCATACACAGTCCAACTCCACAACCCAAGGATCCGGGAAGATCCCTCAATCCAGCCTCCGGAGAGGATCCGGAAATAGAGGTGGAGCTAATTGACGGGATGTTCCACCAACTCAGCATGGACAATGCTCTAGTCGCCATTACGGCTGACTACCCCAGTTTATCTCCGGCTTCCCAGGTAACTATGACCGGATCCCTGACACCATTACTTCATCTGTGCTTATTTCTGACCACCATATACCAACAAGGTCTCAGAGGAGGTGCCGAGGCGGAAGCCGAACTCCGCTGCGGTCAATCGACAAGGGTCAGTTTGGCCCAAAGACGTGAAGAGGGTACGGTGCGTAATCGAGACGCCGCCGCAACGGTATAGCGCCACCGCTTTTTAAGGGAAAGATTCCTTGGAGATATATTAATGCTCATGACTTTTCCAGAGAAAGAGCACTCGCCGGACTGCATCCGGAGAGGTTGCCAAAGCCTTCCACCAGCCAGGCTCCAACACCGTCCGGAGGGGAGGCGAAGCAAGGCGCGAGCCGATGCTCCTCCAACGGAGGATGCCGACGTGCTATCCGCCACCAGGTTCGACGTGGAGAGCGCTTATGAATCACAAAGCGCCACGGATTCTTTTGTGACGCGTGTTTCTCCCGAGGCGTTGAATGCCTTTAATGCGGGGGACGTGCACCTCCGTGCCGCTCAAGATGGTTTAACCAGAGCCACGGAGCAGTATGTGAAAGACATACGAGTAAGGAATTTTAATAGTTACATATGCCAGTAGCCCCCGAGACTTAAATTAGTTAGAATAACTGATTTAAGGATCATTTGATATGCAGTGATCTTACGGAGAAGAATACCCAATCGTCCTGTGAGCTTCAAGAGTGCGAGGTCTAACTTGAGGTCAGACTAGTCAGCCGCAGGAGGAGCCACAGAGACCCCTCTAGTAACACATATTTCAAAAAGATAAGCGGTTTATGAAGTGCGGTGTGCGTATAGGTCTGACAATAATATTGCAGATGTTGCCGGACTTGATCCGACAAGCAGCAGTTATCAAGGCTTAGCTGAAGGTCACGAGAGGGTTCTTATGAAGGTGCAGCAGGAGAGGAACAAACTCCAAGATGCCCACACCCAGCTGGGCGAAGAGCTAAAGGGTGTTCGGGCCCAGCTGGCTGGCTCCGTGAAGGAGAATCAGCGGCTTCGTCGCGGCATTTATAGTAAGTGTTTGAGCAAACTCTTTTGAAAAGAAAAGTTCGGCGAGGGAGTCTATTGACAGAAATATGTCTGTAGGTGTGCTCACGGGTCATCCTGCGGAGGAAATGCCCGGTTCAACGGGTGATCTGCTTCCCGAGCTGCTGCAGCTGCACGAACGTGTTCAACAAAGCGATGAGCGGCGCCGCCTGTGCCTTATGGTCGCCTCGCCTCCCTGCCCGAGGGTCTTGGAGGGCTTGCGGAGAAGCTTCGGGGCACGCAGCGCTTGCCTATGGAAGATATCGGCTCGCCGCCAAGGCGCCCGGGAGGCCTGGGCCATGGTGAAGACGCGGTACACTAAGGCTGATCCAACCACATGGCCGAGGTCGGACGTGGGGCCCGGCGGGAAGGAGATTCCTCGTGAGCTTAATGCACGGCCAAGTAGAGTTGGACGCTAGTATTCTAACGGGACCGTAAGCTAGACAGCCTGTTAGATGGGATTGAAGAGGAGTACAATCAGCCAATTTGACGAGGTAATCTAAAATGACATGAAAAATACCTTCTAGCCGGATTGTATCGTTTGTCTTTGCGGACCTTTTCACTTCAACCCGGGACCCTAGAGTCCGGAGTGTCCGAATACCCTCACGTTATGAAAAACCGCATGCAAGGAGACCAGCGTAGGGGTCATTAGTACTTTATCGCATAAGTGCCCAAATTAGTTATGTTATATTACATGGTTAGTAAGAAACATCTTCCACGGAGAATAGTTCCGTTAGGGGTTCCTTTCCCTGGGAGGAATGCCCTAAAGTGCATGTTCGGACTGCGAAAAGATCGGAAAAGCATCTGGGGGCAGATAAATAAATAAATAAGAAATCATCTTTCAAGTCACCATCAATCAATATTCCCTTAAGAACGCTTAGCTTTCGGCTTCACCCACCGAGGTACACATCCGGTCAATTCGGCAAGAATAATCGCAGAGGTGCTCCTTTACCTCATAGCCGAACAATCGGGAACGAGGGGTAAGCACAGAGCCAGCAACCCAGCTTGGCCAAAACTTAAGTCATATCGATGCATATAATGGTGAGTAAAAGGTACATGCGAAGTGTGACGCATGTGTTGGGCATGGAGCCCGTGATAAATAAGCTTCATATGAAGCCCCAGTATAATGAGTGCAAGCAGCACGTCAAGTGTAAAGTAACAATGCGCAGGTCAGCCCACAGAGGCTTTACGAAAATAAGGGAGGAAGGAAGAGAGAAAAAAACAAAAGACAACAAACGTTTAAAATGTGGACGGAGGAAGGAGACGAACTTTGAGTCCGGCGCTAGGCGTAGAATCGTCGGAGGCGGGCTGCATTCCATGGGTTCGGCTCGAGTTGATTGTCGATGCGTTTCGTAGACGGTATGCTCCGCCGGTCAGGACTTGATCGATGATGAAGGGACCTTCCCACTTGGGCTTTATTTTGTCCTTTTCTTGTCCTAAGCAGCGAGAACTAGTTCGCCAACGCTGTAAGTTTTGGCCCGCATTTCTACTTTGGTATCTTCGAGCCTGCTGCTGATAGAATGCGGAACGAGCCTTTGCCACATCGCACTCCTCCTCCAATGCGTCCAAACTGTCCTGCCGATCCAACTTGGCTTCTCTTTCTTCATACATGAACACCGAGGTGAGTCATGAATTATATCGCAGGCAAACTGCCTCGCGCCAGATACCATAAAGAATGGCGTGAATCCTGTAGTACGATTGGCGTGGTCCGCAGCCCCGTGAGTACGAAGTCGAGCCTCCACCCAAAGGCGTGTTAGATTCCGTGAGGGACCGCACTAACCTGGGTTTAATGCCGCTCATGATTAGACCATTTGCTCGTTCGATTTGACCGTTAGTTTGAGGGTGATAGACTGAAGTGTAGTCGAGCTTGATGCCCATGTTTTTGCACCAGAGTTTAATCTCGTCGGCCGTGAAGTTCATGCCGTTATCAGTGATGATGCTGTGGGGACCACCATATCGGTGTACTACCCCAGATATGAAGTCTATCACAGGTCCGGATTCGGCCGTTTTGACCGGCTTGGCCTCTATCCATTTGGTGAATTTATCCACCATGACCAATAGGTATTTTTGCTTGTGGGTTCCCCCTTTAATGGGTCCAACCATGTCAAGCCCCCAGACTGCGAACGGCCAGGTGATGGGTATAGTTTTGAGGGCGGTGGGTGGCATGTGGCTTTGATTAGCAAAGAGCTGGCAACCGATGCATTGTTGGACTAAGTCCTGAGCATCTGCCTGGGCAGTCGGCCAATAAAATCCTGTATGGAAGGTCTTGCCCACAAGGGCCCGGGCTGCGGCGTGGTGCCCGCCAAGTCCAGCGTGAATTTCAGCCAGGATATTTCGCCCTTCCTCTTCGGAGATGCACCTTTGAAGGACTTCGGTTGTGCTTTTCTTATAAAGTTCTCCCTCATGGACCTTGTAGGCTTTAGATCATTTAACTATGCAATGGGCCTCATTTTGGTCTTCGGAAGTTCCTCGCTAATTAAGTAGGCTAGGAATGGTTCTGTCCATGGGGCAATTACGCCATTACTTCGTGGGCTGAAGGTGTTATTTCATTGGTGAGCCACCGATTGTGTCGTAATGTTCCGTGTTGGGTGGTGCGGTTGGTTCCGGTTGTTATTTCCGACCTCTTCCCATGATACGGATGGCTTAAAGAGCCGCTCCCAAAGATGTTTGGAGGACGCGGCCACGCTTTATGCCGATGCGCGCCAACACGCCCGTTGCCTGGTTATTATCCCGGCTACATGGTGGAATTCGAGTCCTTCAACCGAAGCTGACATTTTTAAGACGGCGTTATGATAGGCTGCCATTTTCGGATCCTTGGCATCAAAGTTCCATTTACTTGGGATATTGAGAGGTTTGAACTCGCGGCACCTCTAGGCGTTGAATACCCATGGAGATTGCCATCCAAGACCATGTAGAAGGGCCTCATATTCGCCGCATTGTTGGAGTCCGTACATTATCTCCGGCACGATGGATGCGGTCTCCTGTTGGGGACGTTAATACGACGCCAGCCCCCAAGCCAGCCAACATTTTGGAGCCGCAAATGCATGATCCACTGGAGTATGCGCCTGCACTTTTTAGGGAGTTCGCTTCGGGTCCATTCGCGATGAAGTCAGCCAAAACGTATGATTTTATAGGTCGCCGTGGTTTGTAGGTTATATCGAATGGTAAGAGCTCATCGGTTTCTTTTTGCGCCTGTGTTGAAGCGCCGCCAGACCGGATTTGTTGCCAATATGGCCTTTATTTCTTCGAAGTCCGCCGTGGCAGCATCCGCCCATTCAAGTGTTCGTGCACGGAGGAGGCGATAGAGGGCAATGCCTTTTCTCCCAAACGGGAGATGAAGCGGCTTAGAGCCGCCACGCATCCAGTCAGCTTTTGTATTTGTTTGAGGTCTTTTGGGATATCCAATTGTGACAAAGCTCAGATCTTGGCTGGGTTTGCTTCAACTCCTCTACCGGATACAATGAAGCCCAAGAGCTTTCCGGCTGGTATGCCGAAAACACATTTTTCCGGGTTGAGCTTAATGTCATATGCTCGGAGGTTGTCGAATGTGAGCCTCAAATCGTCTACTAGAGTTTCGACGTGTTTGGTCTTAACAACCACATCATCTACGATGCCTCCACTGTTTTGCCGATCCGTAGCCGACATGTCCTAATCATGCGCCGATATGTTATACCGGGCGCTTTTGAGTCCAAAGGGCATTGTGTTGAAGCGAGAATGGTCCGTATGGAGTAATGAATGCCGTTATGCCTAGTCTGCTTCCATCATCTTGATTTGATGGTATCCGAATATCGCCGAGGAAGCACAATGAATCGTGTTCTCGCGTAGCATCGATGATTTGGTCGATGCGGGGAAGGGGGAAAGGATCCTTTGGACAGGCCTTGTTAAGGTCTTTAAAATCGACACAAAGGCGCCAGGATTTGTCCTTTTTTGGTACCATTACTGTGTTCAGCTAGCCAGTCCGGATGTTTTATATCTCTAATGAATCCGGCTTTAACAGTTTGGCTAGCCTCTCCCATTGCCTTTCTTTTGGGTTCGAAAATCGCCAAGAGCCTGCTTTGACCGCTTGAACTTTTAGGATGTTTAGGCTGTGTTCTGCCAGCTGCGTGGGATTCCCTGCATATCCAAGGGTGCCAGCAGAAATGTCCCAATTTTTCTCGGGAATTCTCGAGTGTGGCGTCTACATCAGGGTTTAATTGTGCCCTAATGGAGGCCGTCTTTGTGGGGTCCGTTGGGTGTACCTGGAATTTGACTATTTCGTTTGCTTGTTTAAAAGAGGTGGACTTAGGTCTCTTATCGAGTATCACATCATCCCTATTCACCGTGGAGCGCAGCATAGTGACTTCCTCTGCCGCTAGGGTTTCGGATAGTGCCTCTAGGGCTAGTGCGGCTGTCTTATTTTCAGCGCGGAGTGCTATGTCCGGATCACTGACAAGAGTGATGATTCCGTTGGGCTCGGGCATTTTAAGCTTCATGTACCCGTAATGGGGTATAGCTTGAAAAATTGTGAATGCCTCTCCTCTAATAAGGCGTGATATCCGCGCTGAACGGGCCACTTGGAACGTGACCTCCTCGGACTCTGTAATTGTCCGGGCGAGCCAAACACCACATCTAGTGTGATTTTTCCTATGCAGCGTGCTTCCCGACTAGGGATTATTCCTCTAAAGGTTGTGCTGCTTCGCCAATGCGGCTCCACCTATTTCCATTTTTGGAGGGTTTCTCGTAGATGAGGTTTAACTGCCACCGCCATCCATGAGTACCTTGGTAAGACGAAAGCCGTCCACAATTGGACTGAGGACCAATGCGGATGATGCTCGGGCTGTTCAGAATTTAGGTTCGTCGCTGGCGTTGAAGGTGATTGCCGTGTCACTCCATGGATTTATTATTGCTACTTGGTAGACTTCGGTAAGGCTGTGGAGTGTTCGTTCCACATGTTGTTTGATGCGAAAGTCTCGAAGACTGTTAATACCGTACTGGGACTGTTGGGTTGATTCTCCAGGGCTAGAAGCTCTTCGCCACTTTTGGTCACCTGCCGTAGTATCCAACATGCTCAAGGCTATGTGTTGGAGTGACGCCCTCATCGCGTGGATTTTACAGGTCCGCCGAGCAATCCCTCCAATACGGTTCCGTGCCCTTTATGCGTTTTTGCTTTTTGGTTTTTGTCCCGGTGCTCGAGCATGATGCACCCTTTTGTTTCGGACTAGGGTTGTGTTCGAGCCGGATTGTCCCAAAACTTAGTTTCGTTTTCTGTACTTCCATCGCGACAAGATTTCAGATTACGGATGCCGGTCGGGAGCGTGTAATTTCGCTGGGCGACTTATGGCGCTTAGGATTCCTTGTGTCCGCAATTGTTGCGAAAATTGAGATTGCGCTTGGCCATGGCAGTCCTTTATCCTGTCCATAACCTGGAGGAATCTGGCCCAGTAATGATGTACTGTTTCTGTGGGCTCTTGCCGGATTTCAGATAGATCGCTTATGTTTGGGTGGGCGGGTGGAATTAAGTCCGGAACCTTGCCCAACTTGAGGCTCAAGGGCCGAAAAGTTTCTGAATTTGGAAGCTTGGATTGCTGGATGTTATCCAACGAATCTGGTCTGCTGC
The DNA here is from genome assembly GCA_021437245.1 of Aegilops speltoides. Taxonomy (NCBI): domain Eukaryota; kingdom Viridiplantae; phylum Streptophyta; class Magnoliopsida; order Poales; family Poaceae; genus Aegilops; species Aegilops speltoides. The sequence goes on from CM038144.1 coordinate 236,082,601, forward strand.
ATGACTTTAGGTTCAGTACTTGATTGACGTCCGTCCCTCCGCGGGAGTCCGGCATGGAGGGATCAGGAGTCCGGACATAACTGGTCTTTAATATAGAAGAAGTGTTGCCAGATTGTTCTCTACCACCACAACGCAGGGTAACCCGAGAGAGTTAATCTCTCGATCGGTTTAATCCCAATCTGATTGTAGTCCGAGCGACTCCTGTATGCATGGCGATGCAATCAAAGAGCTCGCTTACTAAGAGAGCTCCATCGATCGAGCTGCTCGTGAATTCTGAGTTGACGGAAGATCGCTTTTGATGACCCGAGAGGTCATCGTTAAGCGGCGCCGTAACAGGCCGCCATAAGAAAACCACCTAGCCGGATAGTTTGGCCGGGCGCCAAAGCTCCTTTGGCAATGGTACCGCCTTTAAAGACGGGAAGAGACATCCTTCCTGATTGTGACGGCACGTAGGAACTCTCAATGAAAGCACCGATGTCGGTGTCAAAACCGCGGATCTCGGTAGGGGGTCCCGAATCTGCGTGCCTAGGCGGATGGTAACAGGAGACAAGGACACGAGCAGTTTTACCTGTGTTCGGCCCTCTCGATGGAGGTAAAACCCAACTCCTGCTTGATTGATATTGATGATATGGGTAGTACAAGAGTGGATCTACCACGAGATCAAGGAGGCTAAACCTTAGAAGCTAGCCTATGGTATGATTGTTCTGTCCTATGGACTAAAACCCTCCGGTTTATATAGAGACCGGAGAGGGCCAGGGTTACATAGAGTCGGTTACAATGGTAGGAGATATACATATTCGTATCGCCAAGCTTGCCTTCCACGCCAAGGAAAGTCCCATCCAGACACGGGACGAAGTCTTCAATCTTGTATCTTCATAGTCTTGGAGTCCGGCCGATGATGATAGTTCAGCTATCCAGACACCCCCTAGTCCAGGACTCCATCACCTTCCTTCCTGAATCTCCTCGATCGCCTTCCTGAATCTCCTCAATCGCGTCGCTGATGAACTCCTGAACGCCTGGTGCCTCACGCCTGTTGCCTTCTCTTGGGAAGCGTGCTCTGAAGAGCGCCTCCACATGGTGCCCTAGAGCTACTCTCGCGACATTGGCTATGTCTGAGGCCCTCCAAAGGAGAGCCCCCGAGCCCAGCCCGAGAGGGGTGCCGAGTGTGCCTCCCTATGCGACGGGGGAAGGCGCCGCGTCTGGAGATGCGAGACTCAGCACAGCATCCTCGGGTGATGTTTCCTCACGAGACCCCTGGCTCAGCTGCAGCTTCTTTGTCTTGGGGGCGACCTCAGGAGGGAGGGCGTCGTCTTCGTCTTTTGGGCTTTCAACTGCTGTATCCTAAAAAGCGCATTCGAGGGAGCACACTGCATCCTTCTCCTGACAGGCGACCATGATGATGCCGCCACTTCCTGGCCTCCTGAGGATGTTGTAGCCGTGGTGTGTTGCCGCCATGAACTTGCCCAGTGCTTGGTATCCAAGGATGGCATTGTAGGGCAGGCGAATGTTGGTGACGTCGAAGTGGATGAGCTCGGTGCAGTAGTTGTTGCGCTCGCCAAAGGTGACAGGGAGGCGAACCTACCCGATCGGGTGTGTTGATCCGCCAGTCACTCCTGAGAATGGCTTGGTGGGGTGCAGCTGGTAGTATGGTACCTAGAGTCTATCGAACGTCTGAACAGAGAGAACATTGAGGCCTGCTCCGCCATCAATGAGAGTCTTGGTGACGGTCATGTTGCTAATGATGGGGGAGCAGAGCATGGAGAGCGAGCCAGCGGTGGCCACACACTTGATCCGGTCTATGGAGTCGAAGGTGATGGCGCACTTGGACCACTTGAGAGGGTGAGTTGCCTCAAGCTTGGGGAGCGCCACATTGACCTCGCGCGCAAACTGCTTGAAGACACGGTGAGAAGCTGGGGCTTGTGAGCTGCCCAAGATGCAGGCGATGGCTCGCAGCTCCTGGAAGCCCCCAGCCCCCTCGTCCTGGTGGTGATCTTCGTTCCTTCTTGGTGGTGGAGGCAGAGGAGGCAAAGCTGCATTGCCCTGAGGGCAGTCCTCACGAGGCTGCTCCCTCCAGCTACCCTCGCGAGGCTGGTCTTGCCAGCGGTCCTCACGAGGCTGGTCTTGCCAGCGGTCCTCACGAGGCTGGTCGCGCCACTCCTAACGGCGGTCGCATCCATTCTAGGGTCCACCACCTCGGCCACCCCCGCGACCGTAGCCTCGATCGTTGCGCTCGGGGCGTCGACCGAGGCGCCCATCGCGAAGAGCTCTGAGCTCCTGGCAGTCGCTGGTGTTGTGGCTGTAGACGTTGTGGAAGGCACAAAACGGCCGCTTGCCCTTGGATGACTCGGGGTGGTCGCAGCCGCGCTTGGTCTCTAGTTTTGCTGCCAGCACTGCTGGCCCCTTGCGCTTTGTGTCCTTGGTCTTGGTCTTCTTGTCTTATGGATCAGCACCAGGGAGCTCGAGGAGGGAGAGGCATCCCTCCTCAGCCCTCACGCACTTGTTCGCCATGTTGAACATCTCCAGAGCGGTGCAGAGGTCCTTGTGGATGGCTAGCTCCTCCTTCATCTTAACATCACAGACGCCATCGGTGAATATAGAGATGATGGCTTCGTTTGACACCTTGGGAATCTTGAGGCGGACGTTGTTGAAGCGCCGGATGTATTTATGCAGGGTCTCTCCAGGTTGCTGCTTGACGCGGCGCAGGTCGCCCGCGGCCGGCGGACGGTCGCTGGTGCCCTGAAAGTTGGCGATGAAGCGGCTGTGCATCTCCTCCCATGAAGAAACCGACCCCTCGGTCAGGTTCAGGAGCCAAGAATGCGCGCCATCCTTGAGGGCCATTGGGAACCAATTCCCCATGATCTTTTCCTCACCGTTGGCCGCCTCGATGCTCAGCTCGTAGAGCTGCAGGAACTCAGTGGGGTCTGCGGTGCCGTCATAGGGTGGAGGCATGTCAGGCTTGAATTGCTCGGCCAGACGATGTTGTGGAGCTCTGCAGTGAATGCATGACACCCTGCCGTGGCCACCGGAGGTCGTCGAGGGGGTGGAACTTAGTCTTGATGCACGCGCACCACCACCTCCTGTGGCGGCTCGCGAGCCTGGTGCTGGGGAGCTGGAAGCACGCGTGCTTCCCCTTGGGGACATTGGACCACCTGGCAGCTCACGTCGTCCCGAGCTGGTGCCGGGCGCTGCGGGTCGCGCCGTGGAGCCATACGCCTTGGCTCGACGATGGCGCCCCGGGCCGGAGGCGGAGGAGGAGCCCCGTGCGCGACGTCGCCCGCTTCAGGTGGTTGCTGAGGCAGCGTGCGAGCCGGCCCGTCGGAGCCCCCGTGCGCGACGCTGATGAGCTCGGCGATACGGTCGAGCCACTCCTCATAGAGATTATCCACGGGACGGTAGCGAAGGAGCTCCCGCGCCGAGAGCAGAGCGGCCTGCGCGTCTACCTGGCCGCGGCGCGCATGGGATGACGAAGCTGCTGGAGTCAGAGACGGAGTAGTGGTGCGGCCGTCGCGGCGCACTGACGGGTGCAGCGATGAAGCTTGCTGCTCATGGCCGGCAAGGCCCGTGGAGGCGTTGGCCACGAGAGAAGGAGCGTGGCGGGCGCAGCCGTCACCCGCCGGAGCCGTCTGAGTGACGCCGGCGGCAACCGCAGCCCGACGCTTGGCGCGAGCCCTGCGTGTGTTGGCCATGGAGATGTCAGAGCAGAGACGAGTCGAACGACGGAAGAGAGTATCCGACACACCCCTACCTGGCGCACCAAATGTCGGATTTCGAGGTCCCGCAATCCGTGAGAGGTTTGAACACTTGGGTGCGTGCAGAGATCTCAACCTGACCAGCCTGCCTACTCGCGATCCTCCCTAGCCTAGCATGTAGAGCTAACAAAGACACAAAGACATAGGGATTTATACTGGTTCGGGCCACCTTTGTGGTGTAATACCCTACTCCAGTGTGGTGTAGTGGATTGCCTCTGTAACGCCCACGATGCAGCTATATCTCCCACGTGTCGAAGCACGAGGCATAACCGCATTGTGGTTTTGTCGCAAGAAGGGTCATCTTCACACAGTCCCATGTAATGAACAAGAAAGGGATAAATAGAGTTGGCTTACAATCGCCACATCACACAATACTTAAATAAGTCATACCTCATCAAAAATACACACATATTCCGTCTACGGACAAATACAAATGAAAAGAAGATAACCCCAAATGCTAGATGCCCGATCGTCCCAACTGGGATCCACTACTGATCACCCAGAAAAGAAACATAGTAACGACCAATATCTTGATCGAACTCCCCACTGAGCTCGGTTACATCACCTGCACTGGTATCATCGGCACCTGCAACTGTTTGGTAGTATCTTGTGAGTCATGAGGACTCAGCAATCTCAAAACCCGCGAGATCAACACTATTTAAGCTTAAAGTTAGGACAAGGTAATGAGGTGGAGTTGCAGCAATTGATAAGCAAAATATGGTGGCTAACAGGCCAGTACAAGAGTAGGAAGAGAAACTACGCAACGGTCGTCATCTAGAAGTGATCCAGAAGTGGTCCTGAAGACTACTTACGTCGAAACATAACCCAAACCGTGTTCACTTCCCGGACTCCGCCGGGAAGAGACCATCACGGCTACACACGCGGTTGATGCATTTTAATTAAGTCAAGTGTCAAGTTCTCTACAACCGAACATTAACAAATTCCCATCTGCCACATAACCGAGGGCACGGCTCTCGAAAGTTTATACCCTGCAGGGGTGTTCCAACTTAGCCCATCACAATCTCTCACGATCAGCGAAGGATATTCCTTCTCCCGGGAAGACCTGATCAGTCTCGGAATCCTAGTTACAAGACATTTCGACAATGGTAAAACTAGACCAGCAAGACCGCCCGACTGTGCTGATAAATCCTGATAGGAGCTGCACATATGTCAGGACCCCGACTCAATGTCACATCGATCTAGCCTGTAACACCTCATATCACTTTGCGGCCTCACGCACGGTATCCCCACGGTGTCGCTTACCTTTGCCGGACCGCTTATGCCTTTTGGCACACGATATGATAGTGTCGCTAGCATCCATATGAAAAGGAGCCCGGCTGACATGGCTAGTCGTGAAACCCAAAGTGGCACAGACTTACAGGACAGCATCCATGACCCAAAGATCGAACGTGTCGGTCATCAGCGAGTAAGTTCCGGCTGTAGCACTGGGCTAGCAGATTCGTAAACCGGGCAGTAGCGGCTAACAGACTCCAGACTAACGCGTGACATTTCCAAGGGATGTATACAGAACGAAGAAGGACACATGCGGCCAGCCTAATGTTCCGGAGCAGTAGCAAGCTACCATGGCTCAGTGGAAACACTAGGAGACATTTCCGTAAGAGAGGCTACTAAAGATAAACAACTAGATAGTCGATCCACACATACCAAGCATTTCAATAACATACACACAATATGCCCGATATGTGCAAATACAACATGGCATCACAACATGACTCTACGACTCAAGTATTTATTCATTAGGCCCGAGGAGCGAGATATTACAAACAGGGTCTCATGACCCAACATTGTGAGCATACAAATCAAGCACAAGCGAAGCACAACATGTCCGAGTACGATATCTACAAATGAAAAAGGCTTAGAAGCCCGACTAACTACCTGATCCTGCCGAGGGCACAAGATCGTGAGCTGAGGTATCAAGCTAAACGTCAAGTCCACGTGGTACTACTAGCGAGACCGAGGTCTCTCTCGCAAAAAACATAAAATAGGCAAACGTGAGTACAAATGTACCAAAGAAGACTTACATCGTAACTAACTACATATGCATCATTTTCAACAAAGGGATGGTGGAGTTTAACAAAGAGAAGCCAGCTTTGACTCGTGGCTATCCTGAACTACGATCGCAAGTAACTCTTTGAGGTATGCACACGAGTCCACATATTCACCATATCAATACACCACTATGGATCCGCTCCCGCCTCCCCACGAGAACGCCATCCATAGCACTCACGCTTATCTTGGCGATTTTAAAGTATCCACTTTCACTTGTCTATGAACTGTTATAGGCAACCCGTAAGTCCTTTTCCATGACACGGCTATTCAATAGATGATGTTAACCCCGCAGGGTGTACTTCTTCACACACGCTCACCGCCACTGCCATTACGACATGTACTGCAACCTTCAAGTGGAAGCCTAACGTGGGTGTCGGCCACGCCTACCTAAACACTCAAGTCCCTAGTCCAGGTTTATCGCCTATTTGGGTTCCATCTATGAGGAGTTCCGCCAAGTTTTGCTCACAGCCCCAAACGATGTGAACAGGGTTCCCGAGACACCAAACGGGCGCCTTGCAGACACCGTACACGTGCCTACCGTGATCACAGCCCACCCCTATGGTCAGCGCAAGCACGGCCTCCAAAGATACTACAAACACCGTAAACTACTTGCAACTCCCGGACAGAGGACAAGGATGAATAAGAAGCCGAGAGGGTCCATTGGTTTCGGGCCCAATGCGTGGTAGTAGCTGAATCATGGATCACAAACACGTAACTCGGGCCTCGAGGACGGCGGTAATGAGACAACCCACCATGTACTCCTACATGGCCTCTCACCGCTACTTTTACCAAATCGTGTTCACACACTTAGCTCACACACGAGAGGTCATGTTCACACACCTCCGATTCATCCTCGATGAATCGCACCGACTCAACTCTAAGCAGAGCAGGCATGACAAACAAGCATGTATGAGTAGGCACAACAGGCTCAAACAACTCCTACTCATGCTAGTGGGTTTCATCTATTTATCGTGGAATGACAGGTCATGCAATGGATAAGGGGTTCAGCTACCGCAGCAAGTAACAAATGATTCGTTGTTGTCCTAATGCAGAAAAGAGAGCAGGAGCGAGAGAGGGATTTTATCGAATGAACAAGGGGTTTTGCTTGCCCGGCACTTCAAGATAGCATTGAGTCTTCATCGGTGTCAACGATCACAACGTCGGTACAACGCTCATCGAGAGGGACAAATACCGCAACAGAGAAGAAATACAATCAATGCAATGCTCAATATGATGCATGATCATGACATGGAAATATGCTGTGGTTTGAGCTAATGCACCTAGCTATGATTTAAATGAAGTTGGTTCAATACAAGATTCAATTCAAACTCCATATATGATTATTTAAATGCCATTTAATTGATTTGTGCTATACAGCAGCTATAAGTTGTTCTAACATGCATGAAAATGGTACAGATGGATTCCTTGAATTTTTCTGATAATTTTCATATATAAATTATTTAGTTTGGAGTTACGGTTGAATTACTATGAATTTTTGAAGTTTTGAACATTTTCTCGAATTTCCTGAATATTTAGAATTAAAATAATTCCAAAAATGATTTAATCTGCGTCACCGACGCCAAAGATGACGTCAGCGAGTCAGCGCCAGGTCCAGAGTCAAACCCGACGCGGCGGGTCCACACGTCCGCGACACGTAAACTAATCCCGCTGACTCGGGCTTTGACCCGCCACGGGCCGGCCGTCGTTGTCTCGTTAGTGTGCTAATTGGGGGATTAGCCGCTAACGGCAACGCCACGCCGATTCGCCGCGATTAGACGACGGGCGACGACCAGAGCGGCGGTGGCTCGCCGGAGTTGCGCTTATGGGCTGCGGTTGGACGCGCCAAGAGCACCAGAGGTAGCCTGCTACCAGGCGCATCTAGGGGGACCAACGGAGGTGCGGGTGGCCGGGTTCGCGGAGTGGAGCGCGAGGCGGCGGCCGGAGCTCGGGGTTCAAGGGACCGCGCTGGTGCACGGAGGACAAATGGTTAAATGCTTTGGGTTCCCGAGGTTGCGGTGAGCACGCTGGTGGGCTCGAGCGAAGCTGCGTGTGGCTGTGGCTTACGGCCACGCCATGGCGGGCGGCGAGGAGCAATCGGCCCGGTGAAAGGGGCGGCTAGAGTACGGAATGAGCACGAGGAGGAGGGGGAATGGAAGAGTAGCTCACAGCGGATCTGGTGGAGGCAACGGCGAGGCCGGGGAGGGGCTGGAGCTCGCGAATCCTCGAAAGTTCGCCGGCGGCCGAAGGTTGGGGGCGAGCTTGAGGGCGACGCTGTAGGGCTTCCGGAGGGCCGTGGATCGGTGGGGAGGAAGAGGGGTCGGGCGGAGCTTCTCGGGCGTCGGTGAGGCGAGGCAATGGTTGTGGCCACGGCGGTGCTCGTCGGTGGCGACGGCTGCGCTCGGGTTCGTGAGAGAGAGGGAGAGAGGCGGAGCAGGGAGAGAGGGGAACGGTGCAGCGAGTGAGGGAGAGGAGCGAGGGGACACGGGGCATCTCCGTGGCGTCGCTAGAGGGGCCGGGGAGGAAGCAGGAGGTGGCCAGGTGTCGTGGTTCTAAGTCTGACAGTAGAAGTAGGGGTAGGTTAAGGAGAGGCGATGTCCTAGCTATGGAGCAGCTAGGAGACAAAGGATGTACGAGTTCAGCCCTTCTCGAAGAAGTAACAGCCCCACGCCCTGAGCCCCGAGGCGGTCGAGTGGATTATGAGTATGAGTATTACAAGAGTCTCGAACCTTTCTATATGTGGAGCGGGTGGCTTATATAGAGTGCGCCAGACCCCAGCCAGCTCACATAATGGAGGGATTAAAGTACATTAAGCCGGGGTTATCGTAACGCCTCATAAGGAGCTTTAACTATCATTAAGTCTATTCAATAATAAACCGCTGTAATCGCTGGAGTGCCTTCGACCTTTCGTGGTCGAGTGCTTCTTCATGGTCGAGTGGGTCTTCCATGGTCGAGTCCTTCCACCTGGGTCGAGTGAATTCTTCTTGGTCGATCGAAGATGGTCTCTTCGTGAGTATCCTTGGTAGGACGCTTAGGTCAGGCCTATGACCCTACCCTAGGTACATGAATCCATCATTAGCCCCGAATGGATTGAGGCTTGAGTGAAGGATGAGTTGACATTGTTTCCGATCGCTTTTGCATTCTGCTACGTGTTGTCTTGGATCAAGATCTTCTTTGTTGATAACAAGAAACTTTCCTTCACCGACTTGATCCATTCTTGTTCTTAGTCGAGTGACTTTCTCTCGCTATACCGAGTAACAAATCGAGAAAATCTCAAGACTTGACAGATCGATCCGTCAGTCCGCGGATCTCACGGATACGAATTTGGGGACGCGCTAAACGGAACAGATCAGGGCGCTTTGATGGGACGAATAGGGCGCCGACAAGGCCGCTTTCTCCGCCACGATCGCGCAAAGGCGGCCGCCGATATGATTGATCGCTGGTCCACATGTCATCCACTCGAAGAGATGCTATAAATGTAACTCCCGGAGGCTCGTGGTACAAGACTTTGTTCTTTCTCCTCCATTCTCTCCGCTCCGCCTCCACCTCCGCTGCTGCTCCCTTGCCATCTCTCCCTTGCGCATTTCGCCGGGCGCCATGGGCAAAGAGAGGACGACGATGCCGGAGCGCAAAGAAGGCGCCGGCGGCGGAGAAGGCGCCGCGCCGAGAAGGCGAGGGGAGATCCACCGTCGCGGTGGTTCTTCGTCGAGATCCAAGCTGCGAAAGGCTGGGTCCAGGGGACCGGATCCGGCCGACGATCGTGGAGAAGGATCTCCTTGATATGGCCAACGACGGATTGATTCCTCACAACGCCGCAAGACTTCTGGCCGAGAGTGGCAGCCTCAACCGTAAGAGGGTGAGTGCGGCTTTTGGCCACTCATGTCGACCGAGGTTTTTCGTTGCCACCGAGTGTATTCTTCCGAGGTTTTCTGAATTTCTTTGGAGCCCAGCTTCACCATTTCACACCAAACTCCATTGCATACCTTGCTGCGCTTTGTATCTATGTGCGAAAACTTCCGGGATGTCGACCGTGACCGGGCTTGTTCAAGTACATCTTCACATGTCGCTCTCAGACTGTGAAGAAAGCAAGTCCTCGTGACGAGAAGACCCATGTAGTCCAGATGTGTGGTGGTTTAGGAGTCCAGCTGAGGAACAAAAGCACTTTCCCAGCTATGCATTTTCCTGAGTCAGTTAGGGGTTGGCAGTCGACCTGGTTCTATTGCCGGAATGAGGCGACGCCGGGCAGTCGACCGGTCTCCCAGAATTCACCATGAGTCGAGTGAACAGCCCTCCTCCTCAAGGTTGTCCTCAAGAAAGAGCTGAAGTGAAGATGCTAATGGACCGAGTGGTGCAGCTGGTTAGGGATGGAGGATCGGCATGGATCTCCGGAGGTTTTTCTTCGAGGCGAATCCAGCCCTTCAGCCCGAGTCATCAGATGTGGTTGTATTGCGGCACCAAGACGTAAACCCTGGCCCACCCGGAGGCAATCGATGATGCCGAGTGGAAAGATGGATGACCTCGATCACCGGAAACAAGGACAATCCTCGCGATCCCGGAGGATTTCTCCGCTTGATCGCGATAATGTTCCGCATAAGGTACACTTGTTATATTTTCTGCTGCATGTATGTCGAGTGTGCTTCAGTAATTTGGTCGATCGAACTCGCTTTGATATCTCCGTGCCCTCACAGAGCTATACTCAATGCCCAACGGCGCCCAAGTTCCGACCGAGGAGGGGAAGCCAAGGAGGTGAGAGCCAGGAGGAGTGGAATTCAGATGACGCAGAGACGCATTTACGACGATGATGATGATGACGAGGACGACGAGGACGACGAGGATGAGGAGGAGGAAGTTGCACCACCGCGCTTTGAAAGGCGGTCAAAGCTTGTGCACGATCCTTCGGCTGAACGCGTAGGGGTCGCGATCGCCTCGCAATCGACCAAACGCCTCGACCGCTTCTCCGTGCCGGCCGAGAAGGCGCCAAGCAAATCAAGGTAGTTCCGCCGAGAACGACCAAGCCTTTGCCAAAAATGAAAGTGGTCATCCCCACCATCTCGTGGTAAACATATTGCTTAAATCTTCTTGCTCTATACAAATTTTGTCTCTGCTTGGTATTTGAACTGGTCGACCGATCTTTTGATTTTCAGCGCTGCGATTCAAACCTCGCTAAGGTTGACGACCACGAGATGGAGGACGCCACCTCAAATCCCGCATCAGATCCTTAAATTCTTGTTCTTAGTCGATTGACTCAAGATTTCTGACTTTAACTTTTTTCTGAAGCTCCAACTAGTGACATCATCACCCTTCCTGACGACGATGAAGAAGATGAGGAGCCATTGAGGACTAGGAGGAGCCGGAAGACGTCTACTAGCGGGGAAGCCCAAGGTGCGACGGTGCCCGAGAACATTGTGATGAAGGAGAGGTCGGCACTGACATATCAGATCTTTTGTAATCCGCTGACGAAAAGCGCCACCCACTTCGCCGAAAGTGCTGGACAACCTTCGATCTTCACCACGCACCACGCCCCGGAGGACCAGCCGACGCTGCTAGAGAGGCGATCCGTCAAGCAGGAATCATGATGGAGCAGTGAAGATCGCCGAAGCGAGCCAAGCAGCTACGACGCCACCCGCCTTCGTGAGCAATGTTCAAAGTTAGTCGACCACCACCTGTGCTCATAGGGATATGCTATCAAACTTTTCTTTCCAAATTTATAGCAATAGCAGTCACCCGCCGGGTGTGTCGATAAAACTCCGTGTTAGCGGGGCACGCTGAGTGCACCCGCCGGTGTAGTCCCCAAGGTTAAGGTCGATCACCGGGCAATGGTCTTAGGCTTTACTAAGTAGATGTTGATCATTGTCCGAGTAGAACGAATAAGTTTCGAGTCCAAGGGGGCACGCTGAGTGCACCCACGGTGTAGTCCCCGAGATCGTGGTCGATCGCCGCGCTGATTACGCCCGAAGAAGTTGTGGTCGATCGTCGACCTTTTTTTTTTTTTTTGTTGGTCGATCGTCGACTCGCCTTAAGCTTACTAAGAATGAAACCGGTCGATCGGGTCGACTTATGCTTTTTTTATCGGGTCGATCGGGTCGACTATGTCTTGAATAAGACCGTGGGGGCACGCTGAGTGCACCCACGGGGTAGTCCCCGAGACTACGGTTGAATGCTTGCATTCGATCGTAGTCTTAGAAACGCACAATTCTTCTTCATTCACTCGAAGTGAATTATCTCTCGATATTTTCGAATCGACTCTTCAGAGAAATCTTGTGATCTTGCGGCGCGCTTATATCGAATCGGAGCGAAGCATATTCAGCTCGAGTTAGACTTGAAACTGGTGCAAGAAAATCTCGACGAAGGCGAAGGAGGAGACCAAAGGTATGTTTGGTGAGATTTCGACAACTCGCTCTTCTTCCCACTTGCTTCAAGTTTGACTTTGCTGCGATTTACAGCAAGGTGAGGGAAGCTCAACGAAAGAAGGAGCTTGAGCTGTCTCGATAAGATTAAGCTTGTCGACGAAAAGCTGGCCTCAGTTGCCAAGCTTGAACAGAGAACGCCGATCTCAAGGCCGCCTAGCCATCGCTAACAAGGATGCCGAGCGAATGAAGTCTCGACAAGAAGAACTCGACCGATAAGATCCTCCAACTTGCTGGGAAGAAGAATGAGATGGAAAGCCTCTTGGGCGGCCTCGCCAAAAATTGTTTCTTAAGCTCAAGGTAACCTTTTCCACTCGACCAATCCTCCCAACTTTTATGTTTCCATTCGATCGCTTTTCCGACTCGGTTTTTATCTCGCAGAATTCTCCGCAAGAACTTCAAGAAGAAACTAGCCACCGAGACGAACCTTGACCCTCGCTAATTCTCCGTGAACGCATTTAAACTGCCATGAACATCTTCCGATCGAGTCCTGCTGTACCTGTTGTGGATTACCTCGCAAGATTGAAGGTTGCTACGCCCCGCATCGACTCGACGCCCGCCCAATGAGACGCTTCAAAATGACCTCGAAGTCATTGATGGCTCGATGAACGCCGCCCCGATCGAGTGCAAGAGTGGAAGAAATCTTCGCTCGGTGTGGTGCAGATGTAGCCTCGTGGTCCGGCGCGGTCCATTGCAAGGAAGCCCGAGAAGACAGTCGGCGGCTTTCCCGAGTGGCCAACACCAAAAAGCACGACTTCAGGACCTTCATGGAGACTTTCATTGTTGCTGCCACGCGGATCGCCGACGGATCGATCTTGACGAGTTCGTTGTTCCATCCAGCCTCCACATGAGGGGTAAAAACTTTACTTGACCTTAAATTTGCCTCGGTATGTCGAGTGAAGTTGTAACCGATAAAACTTTAATGTGCTTAGTGCCCGAGCACTCTCGGTTCTTTTAGGTATCGACCTAAATTTGATTGATGTTTGAATATGATTGCTCTTGGCTTGAATTGCTTTTTGCAGTGTTTGCGATCGCAAGTTAACAGGCGAGATGTCGCCCCGAGCAGATGACTTATTCCTTTGGCTTAGCACTGGCTGCAGCTTAAACCTCCAAGTGGGAGGTTTGCTCTCCACTCTGTAGGATTTCTTTTATCTTAGGCGGCGCTGGCTGCAGTTAAGCCCCGAGTGAGAGGTTTGCTCTCCACTCTGTAGGATTTCTTTTATCTTAGGCGCAGCACTGGCTGCAGCTTAAGCCCCGAGTGAGAGGTTTGCTCTCCACTGTAGGATTTCTTTTATCTTAGGCAGCACTGGTTGCAGTTAAGCCCCGAGTGGGAGGTTTGCTCTCCACTCTGTAGGATTTCTTTTATCTTAGGCGAGCACTGGTTGTAGCTAAGCCCCGAGTGGGAGGTTTGCTCTCCACTCGGTGGGATTTCTTTTTATCTTAGGCGCAGCACTGGTTGTAGCTAAGCCCCGAGTGGGAGGTTTGCTCTCCACTCGGTGGGATTTCTGCTGTATTTGTGTCAAGCTCGGAGGAGAGGGTCACAATGACACTTTGTATTTGTGTCAAGCTCGAGGAGAGGGTCGCAATGACCTGCGCCTTTGTTTTCCTTGCTAATATACTTTGTACTTAGGCGAGTCCGGGACTGCAGCTAAGCCTCCGAGTGGGAGTTTTGCTTCCACTGTAGGATTTCTTGTACCTTAGGCGCAGCACTGTGTTGCAGCTAAGCCCCGAGCGGGAGGTTTGCTCTCCACTGTAGGATTTTAATAACTTAGGCGAGCGCTGGGCTGCAGTTAAGCCCCGAGTGGAAGTCCGCTTACCACTCTGTAGGATTTTTAATAACTTAGGCGAGCGCTGGGTTGCAGCTTAAGCCCCGAGTGGAAGTCCTGGCTTACCACTCGGTAGGATTTTAATAACTTAGGCGAAGCGCTGGTTGCAGCTAAGCCCCGAGTGAAAGTCTGGCTTACCACTCGTAGGATTTTAATAACTTAGTCGAGCTACTGGCTGCAGCTTAAGCCCCGAGTGGAAGTCCGCTTACCACTCGGTAGGATTTTAATAACTTAGGCGAAGGCTGGCTGCAGTTAAGCCCCGAGTGGAAGTCCGGCTTACCACTCTAGTAGGATTTGTAAACTTAGGCGGAACGGATTCGCGCTTAAGCCACCCATCGGGGAAGTGAAGATTTTACTCGACGAAAAATAAAAAGTGACAAAAATTATGAAGGAATTATGACATCATATTTCAAAGCTCGTGAGCTACAAGAGTACTTTATTACAATTCTTCCGAGTGAAAACTTTATGTAAAACGGGCGGAGCAGATCCAAGATTCCAAGCTCGGGCTCATCGATATCGTGTTCGACATTGTAGAGACGATATGCCCCATTGTGGAGAACCTTTGTGACGACGAAGGACCTTCCCAGAGGGAGCAAGTTTATGTTGCTTCGCTGATCTATTCAAGGACCAGATCCCTTCCCGAAGGCTCGACCTCTCACATTTCTCGGCGACAGCGGGCGAAGTCTTGCTGGTAAATGGTCGAGCGGATCGAGCCATTTCCTTCCTCTTCCAGAGGTCGATCGATCCCGACGCTACCGCTCAGCTTCGCTTCATTATAAAGTTCAATTCGTGGAGCATTATGAAGGAGATCACTGTAAAACTGCTTCGCCCCATAGACCAGGAAAAAGGAGTTCTCCCAACGACCGATTAGGCGTGGTCCGCAGACCCCAAAGCACCTAAGGAAGTTCGTCGACCCAAGCACCAGCCGCATGCTTGAGATCTCGTGATCAAACGGGCTTCGCACTTTGAGGATCAATCCATTGGCCGCTCGCCTGCCCATTCGACCGTGGGTGAGCGATCAAGCGTAGTCGACTCAGATGCCTTGAGAGTTGCGTAAAACTTGAATTCTTCCGAGTCAAATTTGACCCATTGTCCGTGATAATACCGTGGGACTCCATATCTGAACGCCAACTTTTCGATGAAGGAAACAGCAGATCGCATCAAGTTTTTGATTGGCTTAGCCTCAATCCACTTGGTGAACTTGTCGATCGCTACCAAGACGCGCGAAGCCGCCCGACCCGCTCGCAAGGGACCGATCATGTCCAACCCCCATACCGCAAAAGGCCGCACGAGCGGAATTGTCTTCAAGGTCGACGCAGCTTATGTGACATATTGAGTAGAACCGACATCCTTCGTGACTTGTCTACTATTTCTTTCGCCATCTCATTTGCTCTTGGCCAAGAAAATCCTGCTCGGTATGCTTTGGCTACAATGGTCCGAGAGGACGATGGTGACCACAGTCCCCGAGTGGATATCATTGAGAATGACTCGACCTTCTTCCGGCGTTATGCATTTTGTCCGACTCGCTGGGCTTTCCCTATATAACGCCCATTGATAACAAAGAAGGCTTTGGATCGACGGACGATCCGTCGAGCCTCTTCCTCATCCTCCGGGAGTTCCTTTCGTAATGTACGCAATGTATGGAATTGTCCAATCGGAGTGACTACTAAAACCTCCATGACCAAGTCGACCACCGCAGGGACCTCAACTTCACTTAATCTGTGGCACTCTTGGGTTGTGGAGCTTCTTCCGTAAGGATCTTCCTTGATCGACGGAATGTGTATATGTTCCAAAACACGCCACTCGGAATGGCTTCCTCTTGACCCTATCTTTGCCAGATCATCTCGCTGCCCGATTTTTCACCGGGGATGTGATGGAGTTCCAACCCTCAAACTTCTTTTTCCAGCTTCCTCATCTGCATTGCAAGATCCGTCATAGCCGGCTTTCACGCCCCACTCCTTCATCACCGATTGACTACTAAATCTGAATCGCCATAAACCATCAAAGCGACGGACGCCGAGTGAGATGGCCATGCGCAATCCATATAAGAGGGCCTCAGATCGCCTCATTGTTGGAGGAATCAAAGTGAATCGAGCACATACTTAAGCTTATCTCCTCCGGGGAAACCAGAACAACCCCAAAGACTGTAACCATTCAGCATTTTGGAGCCGCCAAAGAACATGGTCCAATGCTCCGAGTGAACTTCACCGGTTGTTGTTGTTCAATCCACTCGGCAAGGAAATCCGCTATAGCTTGGGACTTAATGGCTTTTGCCTCGAATTTGATATCAAGGGAAGAAGTTCAATCGCCCACTTTGCCACTCGACCGGTTGCGCTCTCGTTATGCAAGATCTTCGATAAAGGAGCGTCACGACGATCGTGATGTAATGATCGAGAAATAGTGAGCAACCTTCTTCGTGGTCATGTATATGCCATACACAAGCTTCGATAATGAGGGTATCTCTCGCTGATGGAGTCAAAACTTCAGATAAATAATACACCGGCGTTGAACTTTGAAGGCCTTTCCTTCTTCTTCCCGCCGACCGTAAGCACGTAATCGACAACTTGTCCAAAGGGCTGCAATGTAAAGCAACAGAGGCTCTTTGCTGATTGGAGCAGCAAGCACCGGCTGGGTGGAGAGCAGAGCTTTTAGCTCGGCAAACGCTGCATCAGCTTCCGAGTCCACTCAACTTGTCACCTTCTTCATCACCGGTAAAGAGGTAATGCCTTTTCACCGAGTCGTGAGATGAATCGACTTAAAGCGCCAAGCATCCAAGAAGCTCGACATCGCACTCGCACAGTATGCTTCATTCGGAGAATAGTGCCGATCTTCTTCGGTTAGCGCCGATTCCTCGCTCGTAAACGAAAACCGAGTAGTTTTCCACCAGAACCCCGAATGTGCACTTTGACGGATTGAGCTTGATATCGCATCGCCGGAGGTTGGCAAATGTTTCGCGAGGTCACGCGAGCAGGTCGGAACCTTTTCGCGACTTAACGACGATATCATCCATATACGCCCACATTCCGACCGATCCGAGGAGAAGACACTTCAATCATTCGCATAAATGTGGCTCCGCATTCTTGAGGCCGAATGGCATGGTGATATAGCGAAGCACCAATGGAGTGATGAAAGCTGTTTTATTTCGCCGGGTCCATATGCACGGATCCGATGATACCCGAATATGCATCAAGAAAAGACATCTCTCACACCCGCGGTCGAGTCGACAATTTGGTCGATGCGGGAGAGGAAAATGATCCTTCGGCAGGCCCGATTAATGTGCTTAAAATCAATGCACATGCGGAGGGAGTTATCCTTCTTGGGAACCATGACAACATTGGCGAGCCACTGGAGTGGTAAATCTCTGATAAATCCTGCCACAACAATGAGCCACTTCTTCTCCAATAGCTTTTCTTCCGACGGCGGACCGCCAAGATGCTCTTTCACTGGTTTCGCTGATTTGTCGACTCAAGGCGATGCTCAGCCAGCCCCTGAACACCGCATGTCACCGGCTTCCATGCAAAATGTCCCGATTCTCACGGAGGAACCGGATGAGCGCTTCTTCCTATTTCGCCGAGTGTTGTGGATATGTGAGTCGGAGCTGCTTCGGGTCGGTCGGGTGAATATGGACGGCTTTGTCTCCCGGACGACTTGAATGCGCACTCGTGGCTGGCCTCTTAGATTTTAGCAAATCACTCGGATCGCGCTTTGCATATACTCTTCGATTCGACCATTGTCACCGAGAGTCGGCAATCTTCGAGCCCTTCCGAAGCACTCCGCTTTTTCCGGTCGCGGTGATGTGATCACCCCTTGGGCCCCGCATTTTCAGTTTGAGGTACACGAGCATGGTCGAGCCATGAATCGTATGCGTAGGCAGGCCTCCCCAAAATGGCGTGGTATGCACTCGAAAATCTACGACCTCAAAGGTCAACTTTTCTTTGCGGAAGTGCTTGAATCGCCAAAAACTACGCCCGTGGCTATTTCGCCGAGTGAGTTGGCCTTCTTCCCGGTATGACTCGTGAAAACTCATATTGTCGGGCGCCAATCGACATCGGAATGCCCATCCCTTTCAACGATCCAAGATATAACAAATTCAGCCCATCGCCACCATCCATCAAGACTTTTGTCACCGAGTGCCTTCGATAACCGGATCGACCACTAACGCTTGCCGCCCAGGTGGCAATGTGAGTTGGGTGATCGACCGGTCGAATGTGATGGGTGTCTCGGGACCATTTCACATAACTTGGCTTAACTGGGGCAACCATATTCACCTCTCGATTGATGACTTTCACGACTTTACTCTCCACATCCGCCAAGATCATCGAGTGGAGTTGACATGCGGTATTCTTCCTCATCGCCCTCTTTATCTCCGCCTTGTCCGGCTCTTTCTCCTTGTCCTTAGATTGTTTGCCCTCAAACCGCTGGATCAGAGTCGACATCGGGCGCTGTGGTGTGCTGCGGGTAAATAATGTTGCCTCTTCATCTTTCTTTGTGTGAATATGACATGGCATATCCATCACGCCATTCCCTTCCTTATCTTTCACTTTCTTCGATTCCGTGATCCTTTGGGTTTCTTGAATTTCCCGAGTGACGCCGTGGCCTCTCCGGAGCTGCTGGCTCGGCTTTGCGCTTCGCTCCGATTAGAATTACCCTTCTCCGATCGACTCGGCTTGTACTTGCCGCCGAGTCGGTCTTCTTCCTCGCCACATGATTTGCTAGCAATCTCCATCATTCGACTCAGTGGTCATGTCCCGGTTCGACCAACTTCAGACTCAATTCTCTGCTTTTGACCCCGCCCTTGAAGGCATAAACTGCCTCGATGGTCGACACATTTTCCACAAGATTGTGTGGTAATCCACCTCGAATGTACTCTGAGAGTTTCATTGGTCTTCGCACACAAACTTGCAACTCACAAACCAGCCGGTCGCTTGCAAGTCCCTTCAAAAGTCCCGATTTAACACTGGACAAATCCTCCCAAGTATATATATCACAGGAGGTAATTGACTCAGCCATGCTCCGCCGAACCTTCCAACATGAGGGGCAAATGTTTCATGGCCACCTCGCCATTTCCACCACCAATCTGAACAGCCACTCGGTAATCTTCGAGCCAAGTTTCGTGCTTAGATTCTCCAAAGGAACTTGCAGACTCGCCGCCAATCTGAAATTGGGGGAATCATCGCGCTCGATAGCCCTCGCTAAAACATTCCGGCCGAGACATGCACTCGATCGCTGGTGGGTGCATCCTCTCGGTCCTCCTCGATGGGCTCGTTCGGCCGACCAGGCCTTGCACGATAATGGAGCGCGATCAAAGCCTCGGTTCCTCGGGTCGACCGAACCCTTCGCCAGATCGAATCGTCTTCGTCATCTTGTCGCCGGGAGCGATGACCTTCCTCGAGGGGAAAGGGCACCGACGCCTATCATCTCGGTCGAGTCGGTCTCCGAGCTGTCTCGCCGTTGTCGCGCTTCTTCCCGCCGCGGAGGCGATTCGGGATCGTGGAGCCGATCGATGTTGTTCGCAGCGACGGATCGATCGTGGAATCCTGCTGCGCGATCGTGACACGGCTGAGTTCTCGTCACCGCCGCCCGGAGTAAATCTCGATCGCTGCAAGCCTCTTCCAGCTTCCGACCGACGGCTGAATGGACTCGTAATGCGAGGTACCGCTAAATTCTGAATTGGCGACGGTATACCCGAAGTCGGCGGAAGAGCCGACGCCGACCGGATTCGGGAGTCGTTGCCAAGACGCTGCCGAAAGTGCTCGCCAAGATTCTCCAGCGAAAAGCGCTCAGCCACATTGGCCAAACGTGCTTCCTCCAAGGCACGAGCCTCGTGGGTCTCTCCAATGATAGGAGTATGTAGCGATCCACGCCTCGCGACGAAGCTCCTCTCTCGCAGAGAGTCGAGTGTCTCGGGTTGATACTCCTCATGTTCTTGCACGGATCTCCTCCGCGGCTCCACCACCGTGGGCAAAGCCGGGATCGCGAGGGCCGCCGACCATGAGGATCTCCGCCGCTGGATCACCGCTATCACATTCGATGCGCTTTCACGAGCCAATCGATGATCGAACAGCCAGAGGGATTCGCTGGCTCGATCGCGCGACTGGCGGTGGCCGATCGGGCGAGCCATCGCGTGCTTCACCCACCGCTGGAGTCTCGACCACCAGAGCGCTTATACGCGGGGAAACTGGGTGGGCGATCGACAAGGAAGTCGACCGACACGGAGTCGACGGTTGCCGCAGCAAAACGCCGCGACACATGCACGAAGTGCGCCGCCCACGGACGGGAGCGCCGATGTCAAGAGGGGCCTCGAGCCATGCGGAGTCGCCACGACAAAAGTGAGAGCACCGAGACGGATCTCGCACCTCGCACCCAAAACTCCGTAAGTCATCGTGATGAAGGTACTGAAGTACAAACAACTCCTCCACAAATCGCTAAAACACCTGCCCCACGGTGGGCGCCAACCGTCGTGGTTCTAAGTCCGACAAGAGAAGTAGGGGTAGGTTAAGGAGAGGCGATGTCCTAGCTATGGAGCAGCCAGGAGACAAAGGATGTACGAAGTTCAGCCCTTCTCGGAAGAAGTAACAGCCCCACGCCCCTGAGCCCCGAGGCGGTCGAGTGGATTATGAGTATGTGTATTACAAGAGTCTGAACCTTTCTATATGTGGAGCGGGTGGCTTATATAGAGTGCGCCAGACCCCAGCCAGCTCACATAATGGAGGGATTAAAGTACATTAAGCCGGGGGTTATCGTAACGCCTCATAAGGAGCTTTAACTATCATTAAGTCTATTCAATAATAAACCGCTGAATCGCTGGAGTGCCTTCGACCTTCCGGTGGTCGAAAGTGCTTCTTCATGGTCGAGTGGGTCTTCCATGGTCGAGTCCTTCCACCTGGTCGAGTGAATTCTCTTGGTCGACCGAAGATGGTCTCTTCGTGAGTATCCTTGGGTAGGACGCTTAGGTCAGGCCTATGACCCTACCCTAGGTACATGAATCCATCACCAGGCGAAGGCAAGCGACATGCCTCGCCATCGGGCAGAGGTTGAAGGCGACCGCCACTGGTGGGCTGGGCCTCACCACTGAGCTGGGCCACTGGCTGCAGTGAGCGCTAGGTAAGCTTCGCTTTTTTTAATTTCCTTCTGTTTTGTATAATTTACTTCCTTTTGCCACTGTTTCTAAATAAAACAAATTCAAGATCGGTGACAAAATTTCTAACATTTTATTTAGCACAATGGAGTTATACCAAAGCACATAAAATTGTTTCAGCTTATTTGAACATATATTCAAGATATATTTGAATATAAACTCAAATTCAAAATAGTATTGATTTAAATTCAAAGTCCAAAATAATTCCTTCAAAATGTTCCTAAATTTTGGTTTGATATATAGCTCTTGCCAAAATTTCTAACATTGCAAAAGGACATCTTGGAACAAAGAATGAGATTTCTAGGTTCTTTGCCCTACTTTTAATTAAGTTTTTGAGGCTTTCAAAATTCCTCAATTCAAGTTTCGTAAATCTAGACATGATGCATGGGTGGCAAGGCCACTATTTACAAACATTATTCTAGGGCTGTGACAACTCCCCCCACTAAACAAGAATCTCGCCCCGAGATTCAAGACGTGAGGTAAGAAGACAGAGGGACACAAGCTACTACAATTTTCACCATCCAACCTGCCTTTTCTCGAGGATCTTGATTCAAGGCTCCAATTGATCTTGACGCCTTTGCTTTTGAGATTTTCATCCAACACGAGGACAAAGACACTCTACAAGGATGGATCATCTTAATGATCACAAGATCAACTCACGGAATGAGATGTAGAACATCTCTTGAGATGAGAGGTAAATCACACATCATGAAGGACGGAGGAAACAATTTGATGAGGTTTCAAAGTAGCGAGGAAAATGGTTGTCATGATACCACAACGAGAGACCTTAGGAAAGGTAACTCATAGATATATCCCCTTAGGTGGCAAAAGAATTACCTTTGATTCGAGATCATTGAAACTCTTTATACCAGCCTAAGGCAAATCACAATCAATTATTTGAAAGAGTCCAAAGAGTGACATTCTCGGTCAGTTGGATGATGTGGATTACCTTGTTGAAGACAACACAAAGGATGATTTTTAGTAATCGGGAGAAGCTCAACAGAGAGAGTGATTCCACTATTGGAGTGGTTATAGCATAACCCAAAAGACTAGGAACAATTCCAGTTAGTGCCGTGATAATACATAGTGCTTGTGCGTGTTCTCAAGAACTTGAGCATTTCCATATTCATCAAGGTTTTACCAACATCCGTGTCAAGGATCCCGCAACACAACATACCACCATGATGAATAGTGATGGACAATGCAGATGCAAAGGAAGACAACACCTTCTCAGATTTCACCTTAGTGCGCCAAGGGAATAAAATCGAAGATCGACCGAGAGACATTTAGCACTCCGCTTCTATCGTTCTCCTTGATGTGCTAGCATATCCCATTCATAGATATGGTCCGCATCTAGAACATCAAGTAAAGGTCGGACTTGAACACAAAAATCATAAGGCACAACTAGGAGTAAACCCTACGAAGTCCTTATGGGGAGGTGGCCAACTTTCTCAATCAAGATACTACAATAGCAGGTCTTCCGGCTGGTGTGTTAGCCACTTACATCCGCTTTACGGTTATCGCGAGACCAATATTATAGTTCTTGGGAAATGTTCCAACCATCATATCTCTGCCGAGATTCAGATCTGGTTGGTGTCGAATAATCCAGACTTATCGAGTCTAGAAAGAAAATGAAAGTTTGCAACACAAATCGGCGAGATGACGCTATAGATTCTCGAAATGAACTACGATAGCAAGCTCCAAAACATGAGCTGGTTCTCACATAAACTCGTGAACACGCTGTCCAAGACAAGCATGACCACATAGTAGTCTTATAATAAAACACTAGCGAGTTCAGAGGGAAACCATCATCGAGGATATCAAGTCCTTGCATAGGGTATACTCTTAAGAAGGAGCTTTCTCCTTGAACAAATCAATCGGTGGCTTGGTGTGGTACAGAATACATATGGAGTGGAGGTAATTAATCTACCAAACCATGGTATACTTTGCACATGTGTGACTAACTTGGGATGATTCCAAGGAAGCAACATTGACTTTATCGAATTCACGGCGCAACTTGCATCAAATGCACATGAATTAGAGGAAGTCACTTCTTTCATCCTAACATATGCTTCATGAGCTAGCATGAGCAAATGCTTTAGAAAGTTTCAATACTAGCTTGATGTTCAACAGATTATGGAGAGGGTAAGGATGTTGTCGATGGGCTCAACAACGATTCATCCAGATTCCCATAGGGATGGAATTCCATAATTATGTGAACAAGGTGATAGTATTGGTCGGACTCCAAAAGATATAATGGTGTATGCTCGAGGAATATCCACGAGTAAGACAACATTACGTACATCGTTGGTTCCGATTTGATTTGAGAATAGCCCACACCCAAATCAAAGTTTTGGCAAGACAATAGCTCCAACAACTGGTCTCGAGGATCAATTGATGAAGATATCATCTTTCTTCAACACACACACAAAGATATCCCTTAAAATGAACTAAGCCGTGCAATCTTTTATCTTCCAACTCTCCAAGTTGTTGTTTGGCTTAACCAACTAGCTCTGTGGTATCCCACATGCACTCTTGGAGAAGGGGTGGTTTACAAGAAACCAACTTGATCACGAGCTCAACATAGCGGTCAGTGACATCCTCGGTGATACCTCCGAGAAGACAATCGGAGAATCACGAACCACCGATATGTTACTAAGCTCGAGAACAATCTTGCTTTTCGTGGCAAGACGATATGATCAAATGAGCGAGGACTTAACAAAATCCTAACTCATCAATCAAGAGTGCACCGAACAAGGACTAGGTAGCACAATCAGTCTTAGAATGATGATTCAAGAACCAACACGCTAAGAATGAAATTATTGTCCTTTAACTACCAAGCAACAAGGTTGCTAGGAGTATTGATTTCACACATCATGATTCACTTGTCGACATTCCGATTGCAACAACACGGGAACCGAGAAATGAACAATGACGGCAAGAAGTATCACTACATCAAGAATTCATAAGAGGTAGTGCAATTCTCATGATATTCTTAATGTCAAGATGGTAATACTCCAAGGTAGAACAAAGCAAAAGCTAGATTAGCAATTTGATCTGCGAATTACAATTGCTTTGACCCAATCCTAGAAATGGACAAGGTACTGGAGTTTGTTTCTCCTAGTCATTCTGGAATAGAATGGCTTGACGGACCACAAGAATAATAGGCATCGATGAACGAATGCACGACTACTCCTGACTATCAACCGATAGACGAAGGTCGGTATACAACTAAAGGGGACAACTCAAAGGAACATATGATTTTCTGAGTTGTGGATGCATAGATTAGTATGTCGAACCAAGTTCAACATATTTCTTCCGATAATCCATGCGGAAAGTAAAACCGCACAATCACAAGTATGAATGGAGAACTCATCGAGGGCACTCTGTTGTGATCTTTTGATCCAACAAACTTCGCCATAAGTGGTTCATAGTATTTGAAGAAGGAAATACCACGGACCTCGAGGACTAATGCAAAGGTTACTAATAACCTAAAGGAACTAGCAACACTATCAACACGAGGTAAGTGGAGTGAATCTTGGGTTCAAAACCCAGAATAGAATACCTACTACTAAATGGCATCACAGATGCTTTCGAGAATGATGGCCGTAATCATCACATGGGGAACACAAAACATGGCTAGACTACTAGATGATCCCCTAAGACACCTAGGGTCATAATAATAATTCCAACATATATGTCGAGGCAATAGAATACCTCAACTCAGATTTGGTGTGGTTAATCCGCCCAAAGGGACATCGTAATGTAGGAAGGATTTTGCAAATGCTTCGACTATTTAGAAACTCAGGATGACTCGGACAAAGCATAAGGGCTGTAAATGCCCAAAAAGATTTTAGACATGCTACAAAATGGTGGCATAACCACTCAAGCATAATATCAGGGTTTTAAGATCAACAGTTAACATACGGAAATAGTAGAACTGAACTGGGGCTTAAAACCAACAATCTTAAAGTCTATGGATTAGTAACACGTCATCCTGATAGATAGATGAGAAAGCCTAGTTCTTAAATCCCCGTGGAAGAGAAGAGGTTGACTCAGATCAGAAGGCCATGAGGTATAAGGAGTAAAAAGAGCCTTACGTTCCATCCCACAATCAATTCCCTTACATAACTAAAGCATTTCTAGACACAACTTCGACCAGTTTGGCTTGGTAATCCTACAGCGATCAAAGCTCGATACCAAAGCTGTCAGACCCGACTCAATGTCACATCGATCTAGCTCAGTAACACCTCATATCACTTTGCGCCTCACGCACGGTATCCCCACGGGTGTCGCCTTACCTTTGCCCGGGACCGTTATGCCTTTTGGCACACGATATGATAGTGTCGCTAGCATCCATATGAAAAGGAGCCCGGCTGACATGGCTAGTCGTAAACCCAAAGTGGCACAGACTTACAGGACAGCATCCATGACCCAAAGATCGAACGTGTCGGTCATCAGCGAGTAAGTTCCGGCTGTAGCATCTGGCTAGCAGACTCGTAAACCGGGCAGTAGCGGCTAACAGACTCCGGTACTCACGCGTGACATTTCCCAAGGGACAGTACACAGAACGAAGAAGGACACATGCCGCCAGCCTAAGTGTTCGGAGCAGTAGCAAGCTACCATGGCTCAATGGAAACACTAGGAGACATTTCCGTAAGAGAGGCTACTAAAGATAAACAACTAGATAGTCGATCCCACACATACCAAGCATTTCAATAACATACACACAATATGCCCGATATGTGCAAATACAACATGGCATCACAACATGACTCTACAACTCAAGTATTTATTCATTAGGCCCGAGGAGCGAGATATTACAAACAGGGTCTCATGACCCAACATTCAGAGCATACAAATCAAGCACAAGCGAAGCACAACATGTCCGAGTACGACATCTACAAATGAAAAAGGCTTAGAAGCCCGACTAACTACCGAGATCCGCCGAGGGCACAAGATCGTAGCTGAGGTATCAAGCTAAACGTCAAGTCCACGTGGTACTACTAGCTAGACCGAGGTCTCTCTGCAAAAACATAAAATAGGCAAACGTGAGTACAAATGTACCCAAAGAAGACTTACATCGTAACTAACTACATATGCATCATTTTCAACAAAGGGATGGTGGAGTTTAACAGCAGAAGCCAGCTTTGACTCGGTGGCTATCCTGAACTACGATCGCAAGTAACTCTTTTGAGGTGGCGCATACACGAGTCCACATATTCACCATATCAATACACCACTATGGATCCGCTCCCGCCTCCCCACGAGAACGCCATCCATAGCACTCACGCTATCTTGCGATTTTAAAGTATCCACTTTCACTTGTCTATGAACTGTTATAGGCAACCCGAAGTCCTTTTCCGCATGACACGGCTATTCAATAGATGATGTTAACCTGCAGGGTGTACTTCTTCACACACGCTCACCGCCACGCCGTTTACACGACATGTACTGCAACCTTCAAGTGGAAGCCCAACGTGGGTGTCGGCCACGGCCTACCTAAACACTTAAGTCCCTAGTCTAGGTTTATCGCTATTTGGGTTCCATCTATGAGGAGTTCCGCCAAGTTTCGCCACAGCCCCAAACGATGTGAACAGGTTCTCGAGACACCAAACGGGCCTGCAGACACCGTGCCACGTGCCTACCGTGATCACAGCCCACCCCTACGGTCGGCGCCGACGGCCTCCAAAGATACTACAAACACCAGAAACTACTTGCAACTCCTGGACAGAGGACAAGGATGAATAAGAAGCCGAGAGGGTCCATTGGTTTCGGGCCCAATGCGTGGTAGTAGCTGAATCATGGATCACAAACACAGAACTCAGTTCCTAAGGACGGCGGCAATGAGACAACCCACCATGTACTCCTACATGGCCTCTCACCGCTACCTTTACCAAATCGTGTTCACATACTTAGCTCACACACAGTAGGTCATGTTCACACACCTCCGATTCATCCTCGATGAATCGAGACCGACTCAACTCTAAGCAGAGAGTGCATGACAAACAAGCATGTATGAGTAGGCACAACAGGGCTCAAACAACTCCTACTCATGCTAGTGGGTTTCATCTATTTACTGTGGAATGACAGGTCATGCAATGGATAAGGGGTTCAGCTACCGCAGCAAGTAACAAATGATTCGTTGTTGTCCTAATGCAGTAAAAGAGAGCAGGAGCGAGAGAGTGGGATTTTATCGGAATGAACAAGGGGGTTTTGCTTGCCTGGCACTTCTGAAGATAGCATTGAGTCTTCATCGGTGTCAACGATCACAACGTCGGTACAACGTCTATCGAGAGGGGACAAATACCGGCAACAGAGAAGAAATACAATCAATGCAATGCTCAATATGATGCATGATCATGACATGGCAATATGCTGTGGTTTGAGCTAATGCACCTAGCTATGATTTAAATGAAGTTGGTTCGAATACAAGATTCAATTCAAACTCCATATATGATTATTTAAATGCCATTTAATTGATTTGTGCTATACAGCAGCTATAAGTTGTTCTAACATGCATGAAAATGGTACAGATGGATTCCTTGAATTTTTCTGATAATTTTCATATATAAATTATTTAGTTTGGAGTTACGGTTGAATTACTATGAATTTTTGAAGTTTTGAACATTTTCTCGAATTTCCTGAATATTTAGAATTAAAATAATTCCAAAAATGATTTAATGCGTCCACCGACGCCAAAGATGACGTCAGCGAGTCAGCGGCCAGGTCCAGTCAAACCCGACGCAAGGGTCCACACGCCGCTGACACGTAAACTAATCCGCGCTGACTCGGGCTTTGACCCGCCACGGGCCCGCCGATGTCTCGTTAGTGTGCTAATTGGGGGATTAGCCGCTAACGGCAACGCCACGCCGATTCGGCCGCGATTAGACGACGGCGACGACCAGAGCGGCGGTGGCTCGCCGGAGTTGCGCTTATGGGCTGCGGTTGGACGCCAAGAGCACCAGAGGTAGCCCGCGCCCGCGGCGCATCTAGGGGACCAACGGAGGTGCGGGGTGGCCGGGTTCGCCGGAGTGGAGCCGAGGCGGCGGCCGAGCTCGGGGTTCAAGGGACCGCGCGGTGCACGGAGGACAAATGGTTAAATGCTTTGGGTTCCCGAGGTTGCGGTGAGCATGCGGGTGGGCTCGGGAGCGAGCTGCGGTGGTCGTGGCCACGGCCACGCCATGGCCGGGCGGCGAGGAGCAATCGGCCCGTGAAAGGGCGGCTAGAGTACGGAACGAGCACGAGGAGGAGGGGAATGGAAGAGTAGCTCACAGCGGATCTGGTGGAGGCAACGGCGAGGCCGGGAGGGGCTGGAGCTCGCGAATCCTCGAAAGTTCGCCAAGGCCAAGGTTGGGGGCGAGCTTGAGGGCGACGCAGAGGGCTTCCGGAGGGCCGTGGATCGGTGGGGAGGAAGAGGGGTCGGGCGGAGCTTCTCAGGCGCGGTGAGGCGAGGCAATGGTTGTGGCCACGGCGGTGCTTGCTCGGTGGCGACGGCTGCGCTGGTTCGTGAGAGAGAGGGAGAGAGGCGGAGCAGGAGAGAGGGAACAGTGCAGTGAGTGAGGGAGAGGAGCGAGGGACACGGGCATCTCCGTGGCGTCGCTAGAGGGGCCGGGAGGAAGCAGGAGGTGGCTTGGGGGCGAAGGGCTGGCGACACGCCCGCCTCTTGGCAGAGGTTGAAGGCGATCGCCGCAGTGGGCTGGGCCTCACCACTGAGCTGGGCCACTGGCTGCCAGTGAGCGCTAGGTAAGCTTCTGCTTTTTTTTAATTTCCTTCTGTTTTGTTTAATTTACTTCCTTTTGCCACTGTTTCTAAATAAAACAAATTCAAGATCAAGGACAAAATTCCCTAACATTTTATTTAGCACAATGGAGTTATACCAAAGCACATAAAATTGTTTCAGCTTATTTGAACATATATTCAGATATATTTGAATATAAACTCAAATTCAAAATAGTATTGATTTAAATTCAAAGTCCAAAATAATTCCTTCAAAATGTTCCTAAATTTTGGTTTGATATATAGCTCTTGCCAAAATTTCTAACATTGCAAAAGGACATCTTGGAACAAAGAATGAGATTTCTAGGGTTCTTTGCCCTACTTTTAATTAAGTTTTTGAGGCTTTCAAAATTCCTCAATTCAAGTTTCAGAAATCTAGACATGATGCATGGGTGGCAAGGCCACTATTTACAAACATTATTCTAGGGCTGTGACAACATATCTTGTTCTCAGGGCACACCAGCTGAGACATCCTACGAGTAAAACCAAACCTCAAGTTTCCCCAAGGTGACCTCGCAGTCTACTCGGTCCGGACCAACACTTAGAGAAGCACTAGCCCGGGGGGGGGGGGTTAAATTAAAGATGACCCTTGGGTTGGCCTGCCCAAGGGAAAGTTAGTAGGTTGTTAGGAAAATGTAAAACCAATGTTGGGCCTTGCTGGAGGAGTTTCATTCAAAGCAAACTGTCAAGGGGTTCCCATAAACCCGACCGCGTAAGGAACACAAAATCAAGGAACATAACACCGGTATGACGGAAACTAAGGCGGCAAGAGTGGAACAAAACACCAGGTAAAAGGCCGAGCCTTCCACCCTTTACCAAGTATATAGATGCATTAATTAAATAAGAGATATTGTGATATCCCAACATAATCATGTTCCAACATGGAGCAATCTTCGACTTCACATGCAACTAACAACGCTATAAGAGGGGCTGAGCAAAAGCGGTAACTTAGCCAAACAACGGTTTGCTAGGAAGGTGTGTTAGAGGCTTGACACGGCAATACGGGAGGCATGGTAAACAAGTGATAGGTAGCGCAACATAGCGATAGAACAAAGCAACTAGCAAGCAATGATAGAGGTGATATCGAGGGTAATGGTCATCTTGCCTGAAATCCCGCTAGGAAGAAGACCGAATCCATGAAGAAGACAAACGGTCGTAGTCGAACGAATCCTCACAACTCCGTAATGAAACCGAAGCTAATGAGAGAAGCAAACCGGAAAGAAGCAAACAACATGGTAAACCACCATCACATAAACATGGCACGATGCACAACCAAGTATGATGCATGTCCGTTTTAATAAGGCTTGGCATGGCAAAGTGCACAAACAATACTACAAATTAAGTGGAGCTCAATATGCAACGAGTTGCTTATTGACGAAACACCACATTCGAGTTATTTAGTTTGCTCTCGTTTAGGTACACAACAACACTAAATGTTATTGAACATGGCAAGGGGTTAAGCATAATAAAACTACCTAACTAGGCAAGTTTAAATGAGGCCGGAAGAACAAACAACAATTCCGGAAAGTCCTCATGTCCATATTTCGAATTTGGTACTGTTCTGCCTAAAACTATATTTTATTGTTGTTAAACAGGAAAATAAAGTGCAACAAGTTAATCTGCGTTTTCCACCCCATTTACATATAAAGTTTATTAAATTCGGAGCTACGGTTAATTAGATATGAAATAAAGCATTTTAGCATGGCATTTATGCAAAATTAAACAAATAGCAAGTTAAACATATTTAACATGGATGAAAGCAGCAGATTATGAAACTAGATGAAAAACTAAGCATTTTACATATATAAAGTTCTTACATATGATGCACCACTTTTGAGTTATTAAATGCATGAACTCTAGGGGTTTTTCTGCAAAACTGTAAATCCTGGGATAAATGCTAAAATCGCAACAGGAAAAAAACGCATCAGGCTGAATCTTGCTGGGCCAACAGTGCACAGGAGGGGCTGGGGGGCTGCTCACCCAATGGGCCTTGGCCCGGTCTGTGGAGAGGTGAGGCCGGCAGGGGGGCTGCTGGGCCTAGCGACGCGGTCCAAGCAAGGCGCTGGACGAGCGCGCGGTCAACGAGCAGAGAGACTCGAGCGGGACACGCAGGCGAGCACCTGCTCGATGCAGAGGATGCAGAGGGCACGGCGTGGACTTGGCGGCAGGGACGACGGCTGGCGATGCGGGTCGGCGGCGGATCTGGCCAGGAAGGGAGCAGGTCGAGGTAGGTGTCACGGATCCGACGAGGGGTGACGAACGGGCGGCGGCTATGGTGGTTTCCTGTGAGAGAGAGATGTGAGAGAGAAGCACGGGGAGGAAGGAAGAGACAGGGGAGGAGAGGAGCGGGACAAGGCCGGTCCTGGTCATGGTCGCCGGCGGCGGGGTCGCCGGAGGGCGCGGCCTGCGGGGTCCTGCTGGAGGCTCTCATCTCCGGCGAGGGACACTGATGAGGAGCTCGAGGAGGAGAGGGGCAGTCGAGGTGGCGACGAGGACGGGTTGCTTGATCGCGGGAGGAAGCCCGACACGGCGGCGGGGAGGTCGTCCATGGCACCTTGGAGGTCAAGCAGGTCGGGGACTTGATGGATCCGGCTGCGGGACGCCGGTTCCTGGCGGCAGCAAGGTGAACTGAAGCTCGGGGCACTGCTGCTGCTGGCGGTGCAGGACGAATGCAGAGGGCGACGGGGTCGTGTGGAGGCGCACACGGGAGGAGCTCGTCTCCTCCTGGATCAGGACAAGGATGGTGGTTGGATGCTGCGATTTGGGCGGCGCGGAAATCGAGGGATGTGATCGGAGGCTGGTTGGAAAGGTGGATCTGGGAGGATCGAGGGGAGGAGGTGGTTGGCCCAGTGGATTTTTCGATCGGGAGCGATCCCAAGGAAGAGAGTGGTGGCGGCCGACTGGGCAGGGGAGGATGGATGGGACAGCCTAAGTCTAGGGTTAGACTGCTATAAATAGCATATGGCCTGTGGAGGCTTGGAACAAATTGATCATCGGATCGCAATCGAACGATCGAGAATAAAAGGTTAGGGGAGTCCAAATAAGAGAATGGAGATGTTTTACAGATGTTAGGGGATGATCCGGACCCATCGGTAGCAACAACCCGGGTCGGTTTCGGGACAGCTTACGGACGCACGCGAGGGGGTCTGAGCAAAGTGTAGAGACGGTCAAACGGTCAGACAAGAGGGATTCAAAAACCCGGTTGGACTTTGATCGGTCAACGAAGGCAAGGGGGAATCGCGGCAACTACGAACGGATGCAAGCTTTAAGAAAACATGCAGATGCAATGCACATGATGCTATGAGATGAGATGCATGACATGAACAAAATGCAAAACGAAGGAAATATCACAACACATAGCCGGAAATGGCAATAGTTGGAGTTACAATTATGGAAAGCTACATCCGGGGCGTTACAATACTCCACCACTACAAGAGGATCTCGTCCCGAGATCTAGGATGGACCGGAGAGAAACGGAAGAGGAAGAGAAGATGTAAAACTAAGTTGCTTCTTCGACAAACGAGTGAAACCACGAACATTTAGAGGTTGAACAACTTGAAAGAAACAAAACAACAGAGATGACCAAGATTGCAAACAGTCCATTGGACAAGAGGAACAAGGAATATGATGAGAACCAGGAGCTTAGGGGACAAGGTAGATTTTGAAGCCACTCCGGTTAAAATTAGCTGGACAAGGAATAAGAATAAAGAATTCGGGCAACACTCCGGTTGAAAAGAGATGCATGACTTGATAAGATGAAAGAACTTGAATGAGAACACAACACTCCGGTTAAATGTATAAGCATGAAAAGAACACGATCCTCAAATCAAGATGATTAGTGAAGAGAGCAACATCACAATGCCCCCGGAGCGAAAGAATAGAAGCTAGATTGTTGGGATAAAGGGACGGAGAAGCAAATGACATCTTCTGCCACAAATGAACTTGGAAAGCACCCTTGCAAAGAAGAATTGAACGGATTTTTTGGAAAATCAACAACGAAAAGCACAAGCTTGTTATGGGCTTATGGCGAACATCTCAAAATGATGATGTGACAATCGGCCACTAATAGAAACGATTGATTGGTTGAGATCAATAAAGAAAAGAGAAACTTCTTTCACCAAGAGGATAATTGGAGAGCTTGGGTCATTGATAAGCACCACAATTAGCAACATTCCTTTGGGAAGGCTTTTAGGTGAAATCTTTACCAAGATAACTCCAAGGAATAAAATGATGGGTTTAAAATACCTCATTCCTGACAACATGTGAATCGCGAAACATGAATGAAAATTGTCAAGAATGATATTACACCATCTCCAAAGATAAGGTAGAAGGAATTGTACTTTGGAATGCAAGATGAAGAATACTTGAGCTCCTCAAAACAAAACATGTGTTGAGCACCATGTTTAATTCTGAGTATAACTTGGTGGGTCATAACTTCGAGAGAAACCTTGAAGAACAATTGAAGAATGAAAGGAATCCTTGATGAACCACCATGTAGAGCCTCCATGAAGGACTCCGGTAATAAAAGGATGATAGAAAGAAAGAGAAGTTGAAAACATAAGGTGAAGCCTTGCGACAATTTAGATGGAGCTTCGTGACAATACAACCGAGAAAACTTGGAACTTTGGAAAAGGAAAAGATGAAACACTAGAACCGAGAATTACTTCCTTATGAACAATCTCCGGAAGAAAAGAATTGAATCACCTCGAGGAAATAAGAATAAGATTATTGTATGCTTATCCTTCATTGACTTAAATCAATGACAAGCAATGGATTTGGCATACTACTTATTCCTCTTGAGGGATTAAGGATAAACATAGCGCAAACTTGGGAAAAACTTGAACAAACCACCGGTAGGATTCGGAAAGAACGAATTAATTGATACGATAACAACAGAAGAGGAATGTTGAAAGAACCACCGTAAGAATTGAAAATGAAAGTAGCAAAAGCACAATTCACCGGGAAGAATTGGAAAATGAATGAAGATACTTGAGGGGATTTAGATACATGAGAACAAAGAGATCATAAACTGACTAGAGGGTATTTGAACGATTCATCGGTAAGATGTGGAGAACAATAGCTACATGCTGAGGATGAAGATTTATGACATGATGGCCTTCGGAGGTAAGAAATGGAAACAACTCATGAAATGCTCTGGATGGTAAGAAAAGAATTGTCACAATCAAAAACAATTATGAGGATGGCATGAAGCTAGAACCATGAACCTTCAAGAGAATGGACCAAGATTTTAGGAGAAATGTCTTCCTTGGTCTTCCGTGTTGAGAATGATCATGAGAAACACCGCCATGAATTGTTGAGATACTCCGGGAGAATGAAAAACAAAGATGTTGAGCCAACAATGAAAAATAATTTGAAATCGATCTTAGAAAACATCTGACTGATGAAATTCATTCTTACGTCAAACTTCGAAAAGAATTTGGGAATGGCTCCGGGAAAATTAGAAGAGTCAGGTAAGATCCTGGAAAAGACCTGTGGGTTAGGGTCCACTACCGTTGAACGATTGATTGAAAGGGAGGGGGATTGCACCGGTTGAATTAAATAGCATGAATGAGAGAAAAACCTCGATGTAACTCGAACGGATTAAGAATGGAGACATGATTCTTCTGAGATATCTTCAACACTCCGGAACAAATGAATAGCAAGAGGTGAATGAGTGCACCGGCTTGGGAAACATTTGAAACAAGGAAAGGATATGATCAACAAAGCTTGAATTGAATCTACCGGAGATGAAAAGAGAACGAAGAATAATAAACTTGAAGCTCCATTAGTATCTTCCTGAGAATCACCGGATAAGAACATTGACGGAAAAGAATGGAGAGACTTCCCATCTATAAAAGGATACTTGATTAAGAAATCCGAGTCCTTGAAGAAAAGGGTGGGAGGGCGGAAAAACAAAGGCAACTTGGGGCAGATGGAATGGATACTGTTGAGAAAACTTAGAACTGATCTTGCGGATGTTGAAATGATCGGATCCACTTGAACAGAAGCACTCCAGTTGGAAAAGAATTAACATGACAACCTCAATGATCAAGAATGATTAGTATTCACATAGCAATATGAGAACACCGTTTAGGGAAGGTATGGATCAACACTTGACATCGAAGCAAGTCGAATACCACAAATAAAACAAAAGAAAGGATTTGGCTTGCAGAATAAGCTGGAAACAAACATATGACAGAGATTTCGTCCGAAGTTTTCGTGGTGGGGCCCACACAGGCTCGAACATACAACACCACCATGTACAAGGCAGTGCACATGACATACGAAGCGTCCCCGAGTCAGCATAGCCAAGGACTCTTAAGACACAACGAGCCAAGGACTCTTAAGACACAACGAGACCACTGTAAAAAAATGACCGTGGATAGGCGGATCACTAGACGTTGAACCCCAATCTCATATCATGCATCTTTTCGAAAGAAAAAAAACTAGAGCTACTTGAATTCCCACCTATAAAACTCCCGAAACTTTCTGGTTATGCAATCTGGTGTTGGGGATACAAGGGAAGCAATAAATATCTCACCAAAACTAACAATCCCTACATCCAGCTGTATCCATTCGTCAACACATAACCAAGAAAACTCTGGAAATCGTGTACCTCAACCTTCGAAAAGCATCCGTTATACAAGCTATGGCAATACTCCCGAACTCCCGCCCCAGTAATGGGTAGCATCGAGGTTATCTTACCACTAGCTGCATAAAGGAGATTTTCGATGTCGGCAAAACTCAGGTATTCTAGAACTGCAATGATAAAATTGTGACGACAACACCTCGGAGCTAAACTCCCCGGGACACTGCCACAACTCCTAAATGTCAGGAGGCACCAAGAACAATGTTCTCATCACAAGAATATCGGAACGATCCCAACATATCCACATGATCCTAAATTTTTTTAGTGAAATTTGAGGAGAGGAAAGTCAAAACATCTACGTCGGGAGGCCTCACCAGAGCGACGAAGGGACTGGGGAGTAAAAAGAATCCTACTCTCCGATATATATAATCCTAAGACTCAAAATATTTTGTTCTAGACTCAACAACGTCAGCGATTCGATCAAGCAAGGGGCTCCTAAGTCATGGATGGCTTTGATTACCAACTTGTAATGCCCACGATGTGGCTATATCTCCCACGTGTCGAAGCACGACTTAGAGGCACAACCGCATTGTGGTTCTGTTGCAAGAAGGGTCATCTTCACACAATCCCATGTAATGAACAAGAAAGGGATAAATAGAGTTGGCTTCCAATCGCCACTTCACACAATACTTAAATAAGTCTTACATCATCCAAAATACACACATAGTCCGACTACGGACAAATCCAAATGAAAAGAAGATAACCCCAAATGCTAGATCCCTGATCGTCCCAACTGGGCTCCACTACTGATCACCCGGAAAAGAAACATGTAACTACCAAGATCCTCATCGAACTCCCCACTGAGCTCTGTTGCATCACCTGCACTGGTATCATCGGCACCTGCAATTGTTTGCTAGTATCTTGTGAGTCACGAGGACTCAACAATCTCAAAACCCGCGAGATCAAGACTATTTAAGCTTAAAGGTAGGACAAGGTAATGAGGTGGAGTTGCAGCAATTGATAAGCCAAATATGGTGGCTAACAGGCGAGTACAAGAGTAGGAAGAGAAACTACGCAACGGTCGTCATCTAGAAGTGATCAAGAAGTGATCCTAAAGACTACTTACGTCCAAACATAACCCAAACCGTGTTCACTTCCCGGACTCTGCCAAGAAGAGACCATCATGGCTTCACACGCGGTTGATGCATTTTAATTAAGTCAATTACAAGTTCTCTACAACCGGACATTAACAAATTCCCATCTGTCATATAACCGCGGGCACGGCTCTCGAAAGTTTATACCCTGTAGGGGTGTCCCAACTTAGCCCATCACAAGCTCTCACGATCAGCGAAGGATATTCCTTCTCCTGGGAAGACCCGATCAGTCTCGGAATCCCGGTTACAAGACATTTCGATAATGGTAAAAGAAGACCAGCAAGACCGCCCGAATGTGCCGACAAATCCCGACAAGAGCTGCACATATCTCGTTCTTACGGCACACCGGATGAGACATCCTACGAGTAAAACCAAACCTCAAGTTTCCGCGAGGTGGCCCCGCAGTCTACTCGGTTCGTACCAACACTTAGAGAAGCACTGGCCCGGGGGGTTTAAATTAAAGATGACCCTTGGGTTGGCCTGCCAATGGGAAAGTTAGTAGGTTGTTAGGCAAATGTAAAACCAATGTTGGGCCTTGTTGGATGAGTTTTATTTAAAGCAAATTGTCAAGGGGTTCCCATAAACCTGACCGCATAAGGAACGCAAAATCAAGGAACATAACACCGGTATGACGGAAACTAAGGCGGCAAGAGTGGAACAAAACACCAGGTAAAAGGCCAAGCCTTCCACCCTTTACCAAGTATATAAATGCATTAGTTAAATAAGAGATATTGTGATATCCGAACATAATCATGTTCCAATATGGAGCAATCTTCAACTTCACCTGCAACTAACAACGCTATAAGAGGGGCTGAGAAAAAGCGGCAACTTAGCCAAACAACGGTTTGTTAGGAAGGTGGGTTAGAGGCTTGGCATGGCAATATGGGAGGCATGGTAAACAAGTGATTGGTAGCACAGCATAGCGATAGAACGAAACAACTAGCAAGCAAATATAGAAGTGATATCGAGGTTAATGGTCATCTTGCCTGAAATCCCGCTAGGAAGAAGACCGAATCCATGAAGAAGACAAACGGACATAGTCGAACGAATCCTCACAACTCTGGAATGAAACCGAAGCTAACAAGAGAAGCAAACCGGAAAGAAGCAAACAACAAGGTAAACCACCATCACATAAACATGGCATGATGCACAACCAAGTATGATGCATGTCTAGTTTAATGAGGCATGGCATGGCAAAGTGCACAAACAATACTACCACATTTGGGTTATTTAGTTCGCTCCCGTTTAGGTACATAACAACATTAAATGTTATTAAACATGGCAAGGGGTGAAGCATAATAAAACTACCGAACTAGACAACTTTAAATGAGTCCGGAACAACAAACAACAATGCCGGAAAGTCCTCATGTCCATATTTCGAATTTGGTACTGTTCTTCCTAAAACCATGTTTTATTTTCGTTAAACAGGAAAATAAAGTGCAACAAGTTAATATATGCATTTTTCCACCCCATTTATATATAAAATTTATTAATTCAGAGCTACGGTTAATTAGTTATGAAATAAAGCATTTTAGCATGTCATTTATGCAAAATTAAACAAATAGCAAGTTAAACATATTTAACATGGATGAAAGCAGCAGATTATGAAACTAGATGAAAAACTAAGCATTTTACATATATAAATTTTTGACATATTATGCACCACTTGGGAGATATTAAATGCATGAACTCTAGGGGTTTTTCTGCAAAACTGTAAATCCTGGGTTAAATGCTAAAATCGCAAGAGGAAAAAACACGCATCGGGCTGAATCTTGCTGGGCCAACAGTGCACAGGAGGGGCTAGGGCACTGCTTACCCTATGGGCCTTGGCCCGGTCTGTGGAGAGGTGAGGCCAGTAGGGGGGCTGTTGGGCCTGGCGACGCGGTCCAAGAGAGGCGCTGGACGAGCGCGCGGTCAACGAGCAGAGAGACTCGAGCGGGACGCACATGCGAGCACCTGCTCGATGCAGAGGATGCAGACGCCGCGGCGTGGACTTGGCGGCAGGGACGACGGCTGGCGATGCGGGTCGGCGGCGGATCTGGCCGGGAAGGGAGCAGGTCGAGGTAGGTGTCATGGATTCGACAAGGGGTGACGAACGGGCGGCTGCCAAGGTGGTTTCCTGTGAGAGAGAGATGTGAGGAGAAGCACGGGGAGGAAGGAAGAGACAGGGGAGGAGAGGAGCGGGACAGGGCCGGTCCTGGTCGTGGTCGCCGACGGCGGGGTCGCCAGAGGGCGCGGCCTCCGGGGTCCTGCTGGAGGCTCTCATCTCCGGAGAGGGACGCTGATGAGGAGCTCAAGGAGGAGAGGGGCGGTCGAGGTGCCGACGAGTACGGGTTGCATGTTCGCGGGAGGAAGAACGACCCGGCGGCGGGGAGGTCGTCCATGGCACCTTGGAGGTCGAGCGGGTCGGGGACTTGACGGATCCGGCTGCAGGATGCCGCTTCCTAGCGGCAGCAAGGTGAACTGGAGCTCGGGGGACTGCTGCTGCTGGCAGTGCAGGACGAAGGCAGAGGGCGACGGGGTCGAGTGGAGGCGCACACTGGTGGAGCTCGTCTTGTCCTGGATCAGGATGAGGATGGTGGTTGGCAGCTGCGATTTGGGCGGCGCGGAAATCCAGGGAGGTGGTCGGAGGCTGGTTGGAGAGGTGGATCTGGGAGGATCGAGGGGAGGAGGTGGTTGGCTTGGTGGATTTTTGGATCAGGAGCGATCCCAAGGAAGAGAGTGGCGGCGGCCGACTGGGCAGGGGAGGATGGATGGGACAGCCTAAGTCTAGGGGTTAGACTGCTATAAATAGCATATGGCTTGGGGAGGCTTGGAACAAATTGATTATCGGATCGCAATCAGACGATCGAGAATAAAAGGTTAGGGGAGTCCTAATAAGAGAATGGAGATGTTTTATAGATGTTAGGGGATGATCCGGACCCATCGGTAACAACAACCCGGGTTGGGTTCGGGTCAGCTTACGGACGCGCGTGAGGGGGTCTGAGCAAAGTGTACAGAGGGTCAAACCATCAGACAAGAGGGAGTCGAAAAACCCGGTTGGACTCGGATCGGTCAACAAAGGCAAGGGGAAAACGCGGCAACTACGAACGGATGCAAGCTTTAAGAAAACATGTAGATGCAATGCGCATGATGCTATGAGATGAAATGCATGACATGAAGA
The DNA here is from genome assembly GCA_021437245.1 of Aegilops speltoides. Classification (NCBI taxonomy): domain Eukaryota; kingdom Viridiplantae; phylum Streptophyta; class Magnoliopsida; order Poales; family Poaceae; genus Aegilops; species Aegilops speltoides. Next base: position 236,122,473 of record CM038144.1, read on the forward strand.
AAATGCAAAACGAAAGACAAAAACCCAACCACGAAGGAAATATCACAACACATAGCCGGAAATGGCAAGAGTTGGAGTTACAATTATGGAATGCTACATCCGGGGCGTTACAGCCTCGAGGGGCTATTGATGAACTAGTTACAAGGATGAACAAGCCTCACGAGGTGAGGTGTTCTTGAGCTGGTGTGGTGTTCTACTTGTTCTGGTTTCGGTCCTTCGTCCCTTCCCTATGGTGGTGGCTAGGTCCTATATATCCGCTAGCCTTCCTCTTCCCAAATATGAGCGGGAAGGGATTCCACAACGGCGGGATTTGAAAGGGGACAAGCGGTACAATCTATCCGGACAAAAGTAGTCTTCGCCTGCGAAAAGCCTCTGGTCGTGATGTTGTGGTGGGCTTGGTGATGACCTCTATCTTGCCGTCCTGGCGGTCTTGGTCTCGTTGCACAGGAGTGGAAACCTTTCGTTGATTCCTAGGGACTCTGTGCCCGTGGCTTGCCTCCCTTGCACCGAAGAGGAAACCTGCACTCTGCGCCCGCCTGGCGCCCGCCTGGACTTGGTCGTCATGGCTCACGTCAGCTGAGCCTCATGAGGTAGTTGCATAGATCCCTCCGCCCCTCAGGAGCCCTCCTGAGGAGGCCAACTCCTTCAGGGGTCTGGGCGTCGTCCGTATCGCAAGGCTTGGCCCCTCGCGAGGGTCTTGTGGTGTAGATGTCGAAGCTGGGCTATACCAGGCCGTCGATGGAGCCACGGGGTGGGCCGCAGGCAGGCAGGACTGGATTCCCCCAAGTCCAGGACGCCGATAGAGTCGGAACTCCATTCTCCTTAGAAGGTTTTATAGTTGATGTACCATAGTATCTTTTGTATTAAGTACAAGACATCGCCCCCCACAAGGAGCACTCGGAGATTACCCTCTTTTATCTATATGATGAGTATTATGCCTATGAATGTGTTACTACATTTGTTCTTTCGTCCTGCACCGGGTTCGACCAGTCGGCCCGGGGACTTGCCACCTTGAATTATGTTAGCAGTACCTATAGTCAGACAAGTAGTGTTCCGGCGTCTAAGCCGTCTCTTGCCGAAAGTCGCAGCTTGCAGAGCGGCTGCCCAGCTGGCAAGAGTCAAAGGCAGGAAACGATGCCCACTCAAAAAATGGCTAAGGACCAATGAGCTTACATAACACAAGCTGGCTCCCTGCCCTGCCGACCGACTGCTAAGCAGCCGGCTAGCCGGCTTCCCACTTACCTTGCCATGATCTAAGAAGGCTGAAGTACTTGCCCTCCCAAACGGTTAAGTGTTTTCCCAGATATAGACTACAGAGCAGCTGTTCGGCTGGGAAGGCGGCAGCCAAGGGAGGGAAGCAAAGGAAAAAGTCAGAAAGGATTCAAAGCAAGCAAAGTCAGAACCTGACACAAGCATAGCACATGCAAGACAATATTTACACAAAAGACTTTTTCAAGCCGGAATTCAACATAGTTTGAATACACCCCTAGTGGGTGGAACTGTGCAAATTTAATAGACATGGTCCAAAAGATTGCTAGGCAGGAAGGTAAAGATAAAAGTGGCCGCATAGACCAAGGGAGCGACTGGCGAGCCCGGCAAGTCGGTGGAGACGGCAGTGCTGGCTGGTGGAGTGGCCGGGAGGCGAGTCTCGGCTTGGTCGTCGCCAGCAGCAGTTGGTGTGTTCGCACGTGCCTCGTTGCTGGAGGCACGATCAGGTTGAGGCTAGCCCTCTGCTCCACCGACTGGCGCGGGGTCTTCGCCGTCCTCGTCTTCCTCGTCCTCGCCCTCGTCACTGGAGTCCATCTCCTCCGACGAGTCCTCGCCGTGCTCCGGGTTCAGCCTATACCAGTCCACTGGCACCTCAACCGTCTTCATTCAAGTTGGGGATAAAGACACTGGTGTCGGTGTAGTTGGCGATCGCCGTGGCGTGATGAATGATAGCCGTCCGCACTGCGACCAATTCCTCGTTGGCCTCCTGTCGGAACATGGCCAATTGGGCTAGATCCAGCCCAGGGTACCACGCCCTGACAAACTCCAACGCCCGCCTGGCGCCTGCCCGGGCCAAAGAAGCCTTCCACGCCTCGAAGCGGCCGACTGCCACTTCTAGCCAGTCGGCAGTCCGACTGGGAGTACGTGGCGCCGGCGTGTCGGGCCAGAGGGCAGAAAGCACCTAGGCTCTGACGCGTTGAAGGCGGTGGAGCATCCGGTGGGCCGGATGGATTCGGGCCTGGATGGCCAGGAGCGTCTCCTCAAGCGTCCGGTGAGCATTTGGCGCAATCTCAGCACCAGCCTGCCTCCGCGCTTGGCGGTGGGCCTCGATGGCTTGGCTGGCAGCGGCGGAGTAGCCAGGGAAGTACTCTGTGCAAAGAAGAAAAAGGGAACATGAAGTCAGAGGCCGGACAGAAGGACCAGGCAGCAGACTAAAGAAAGAGGAGGAAGACAAGTTACCATTGACCATGTCCTCAACCTGGCCATAGACGTCACTCAGCGCTCCCTTAGACTCAGCCTAGTATGCTGCCTGGGTCTCGTACTCGGCTTGAAGGGCGGTCTCGCTATCCTTAACCGCCTGGAGGGCTGCCTGGTGACGCTTCTCCTGGTCAGCCAGCTGCTTGGCCAGGCGGTCGCGTTCCTGGGCCACCGTGTTGCACTCCGCCTCCTTGGAGCGCAACGCGGTTTGGGCCTCACCTAGTTGCTGCTGCATGGCGGTGTTGGCCTCTGCAAAGACAGCGAAGAAGAACAATTAGCAAGCAAGAAGTCACCAGAAAAGATCCGTCCTGAGTGCTCAGCAGTCGGCCCGAATCTCAGGGACTACACCCAGTGGGTACGCTGACGCGCCCCCACGAGAGAAAGAAGGCAGAATACTTACTCCGGCTTTCAGACAAGTCGTCGGTCCGTTGAGTCAGCTCCCGGACGTGGGAGTTGATGGCGGCCGCACAGAGGTTATGATAGTCCTGCAAGAAGGACACATGAACAAGAGAAAACAAGTCAACACCCAAGTCTACTTCGAAGTTCCAGGCCGCCCGCTTAGTAGCCGACCCGGAACTCGGGTACTACACCCAGTGGGTGCGCTGGCGGGCCCCCACAGAAGAATCCAAGAATAAAAAAGCAATAGGCTTACCCGGATGGCCGTCCACGTCGCCAGGAACAACTAGTTGTAGCTGCGGAGGGCAGTGACCTGAGCCTGGAGACGGGCTCGGACGTCCTATGCTGCCTCGTTCAGCACAGCCGTCCCGCCCAGAGGCGTCCAATCCGACGAGTTGACGCTGGTCGCCTCCAACTCCTAGGTCAACGAACTGGCGCCCCTGGCTCCCTGAGATTGGACCACAAGGTCCGCTCCTGCCGCCGGTCCACCACCAGCCAGCGACGCGGGTGGCGCATTGGGTTGGCTGCCTTGGTCTGCTGCAGTCGGCGCCGGCGGAGTCACCTCTATCCCCAGGGCAATGATGTCGCCCCCTCCCTCTCCATGACCGGTTGGTCGCCGCCGGCTCCTCGAGGCGGCACCATCGAGGCTTCAGGCGCGGGCGCCACAGCACACAGGGGGATGACGAGCTGTGGGGGTTGTCCGCGTGTGGCCTCTCTCACCTGTGCTGCGGCTGCGGCATCCACCTGGACCTTGGCCACGGCGTCGGCCTGCGCCTTCGCGGCCTCGTCCGCCTCCTCCTGTGCCGCCTTGGAGGCAGCCGCCTTGGCGGCAGCCGCCTTCTGCCGCTCCACCTCCTATTCCTCCCGCGCCTCCCGCGCGTTCCTCTCTGTCACCGCCTGGAGCTCGGCGCGCGGGTCCACGCGGTGGGTGCTGGCGGAGCCCCCCGCCATTCTAACCATGGAGGCAGCGTCTGACCGCTCAAGAGAGAGCGGAGCCCTGTTTAGGCAAGCAGAAGAAAAACTCAGAAGAGCATTTGCAAGAAAAAGAAGAAAGAATGCATTAAGAAGCCAGTACTTACGCAGAAACCATTTGGGGCTCCTTCACAACCTTGTGGAGGCGGTTCGCCTTCGTGGCCGCTTCCTCCCGCTTGGTCGCCGCGGCTGAGCTCTTGGGCTTCTTCGGTCGGCTGCCGTACATCGACGGCGGGGCCCGATGCTTTTGCGCATTGCCTCGGGCAGCTGGTGCGGCGGATGAGCTCGCGCCAACTTGGTCGGACGCCGGCTTGCAGCGTGGGACGGCCTCTTCGTCGTCATCATCAGGCTAGTCCTCGAGGCCGCCTCCGGCTCCGGAGCCGCCTACCTCACCACCACTGCCTATAGCATCGTCCTCCAAGGCAGCCGCCCCCAAGTCGGGGTCGTCCGCTTCACTCTCCTCCCGGTAGGGGAGGAATTCATGCACCAGCCCTGAGGCGCCGGCTGCTGGCTGGAGGAGGGCGCTCTATTTCATAGACAATTGGTCAAGACGGCCGAAGAGAACTCGGCGTCTAAAGGAAAAGAAGAAATGAAGACTTACCGCTGGCGGTGGATTCGCGCACGAGTACGGCTCCTTGCCGAACCGTCACTCCGCCTTCGAGAGATTGCAGTTCAAAATGTAATTCACCAAGTGAGCCACCTCTGCGTGCGACATCTCCTTGGTGCAAATCCGGTTGAGATCTCGGTGCCCGCTCATTTGGCATATCAGGTGCGGCCGGCCTTGGAGGGGGAGCACCTGGCGCGCCATGAAGGCGGTCAGCAAGTCGGGCCCGGTGAGGCCCTTTGACTTCACCATCACCTTGAGCCGTGCAATGGAGGCGGCACCGGCGACCAACAGCGTCCTGGGCCGGTACGACTAGTTGGCCCGCGTTCTAGTCGGCGGGCCGGCTGCGTAAAATGGCAGGTTGACCCAGTCGCCCTCCGGGTGGACGCTCTTCATGTAGAAGTACGACTGCTGCCATATCTTCACCGATTGTATCAGCGTGATGGGCGGGAACGGGTTGTCGGCAGCCGGCCTCCGCACTGCAAGGAAGGCGCCGCACTACGCCGCCACTCTCTTGACGACGGTGCCGAGCTTCGAGTAAAAGAACTCGCCCCAAAGTTCAAGGGTGGGGAGGACGCCGAGAAAGCCCTCGCAGAGGGTGACGAAGGCGGACAGCAGCACCACCGTGTTTGGCCTGAGGTGGTGCGGCTGGAGGCCGTAGAAGTCGAGGAAGCCATGGAGGAGGCCGCTTGCCGGTAGGCCGAGGCCGCGCAGGCAGTGCGACCGGAAGATGATGCGCTCGCCCTCTTCCGGCACCAGCAAGATCTCCCTTTCGGGCGCTAGGCGAACCTTCACAAAGTCCTTGCCGGGCAGCTGATACGTCTCCAACGTATCTACCTATCCAAACACTTTTGCCCTTGTTTTGGACACTAACTTGCATGATTTGAATGAAACTAACCCGGACTGATGCTGTTTTCAGCAGAACTGCCATGATGTTGTTTTATGTGTAGAAAACAAAAGTTCTCCGAATGACCTGAAAATCCACGGAGATAAGTTTTGGAAAATATAAAAAATACTGGCGATAGAATCAAGACCAGGGGGCCCACACCCTGTCCATCAGGGTGGTGAAGGAAATATGCCCTAGAGGCAATAAGAAAGTTATTATTTATTTCCTCATATCATGATAAATGTTTATTATTCATGCTAGAATTGTATTAACCGGAAACATGATACATGTGTGAATACATAGACAAACTTAATGTCACTAGTATGCCTCTACTTGACTAGCTCATTAATCAAAGATGGTTATCTTTCCTAATCATAGACATGTGTTGTCATTTGATTAACAGGATCACATCACTAGGAGAATGATGTGATTGACTTGACCCATTCCGTTAGCTTAGCACTTGATCGTTTAGTATGTTGCTATTGCTTTCTTCATGACTTATACAAGTTCCTATAACTATGAGATTATGCAACTCCCATTTACTGGAGGAACACTTTGTGTGCTACCAAACGTCACAACGTAACTGAGTGATTATAAAGGAGCTGTACAGGTGTCTCCAAAGGTACATGTTGAGTTGGCATATTTCGAGATTAGGTTTTGTCACTCCGATTGTCGGAGAGGTATCTCTGGGCCCTCTCAGTAATGCACATCAATATAAGCCTTGCAAGCAATGTAGCTAATGAGTTAGTTACAGAATGATGCATTACGTAACGAGTAAAGAGACTTGCCGGGAACGAGATTGAACTAGGTATTGGATACCGACGATCGAATCTCGGGCAAGTAACATACCGATGACAAAGGGAACAATGTATGTTGTTATGCGGTTTGACCAATAAAGATCTTCGTAGAATATGTAGGAGCCAATATGAGCATCTAGGTTCCGCTATTGGTTATTGATCAGAAACAATTCTAGGTCATGTCTACATAGTTCTCGAACCTGTAGGCTCCGCACGCTTAAGGTTTCGATGACAGTCATATTATGAGTTTATGAGTTTTGATGTACCGAAGTTTTTTCGGTGTCGCGGATGAGATTACGGACATGACGAGGAGTCTCGAAATGGTCGAGACATGAAGATTGATATATTGGAAGCCTATGTTTGGATATCGGAAGTGTTCCGGGTGAAATCGGGATTTTACCGGAGTACCAGGATGTTACCGGAACCCCCGGGACCTTAATGGACCTTAGTGGGCCTAGGTGGAAGAGAGGAGAGGAGGCTAGGGTTGGGCCGTGCGCCCCTCCCCCCAGTCCGAATAGGACAAGGAGAGGGGGGCGGCGCCCCCCCTTTCCTTCCTCCCCTCCACCTCTTTCCCCTCTCTCTCCTAGTCCAACATGGAAAAGGGGGGGGGTCCTACTCCCGGTAGGAGTAGGACTCCTCCGGCGCGCCTCTCCCCTTGGCCGGCCGCACCCCCCTTGCTCCTTTATATACGGGGGCAGGGGGCACCTCTAAGACACAACAGTTGATCTCTTGATCTCTTAGCCGTGTGCGGTGCCCCCCTCCACCATAGTCCTCGATAATAGTGTAGCGGTGCTTAGGCAAAGCCCTACGATGGTAGAACATCAAGATCGTCACCACGCCCTCGTGCTGACGGAACTCTTCCCCGACATTCTGCTGGATCGGAGTCCGGGGATCGTCATCGAGCTGAACGTGTGCTAGAACTCGGAAGTGCCGTAGTTTCGGTGCTTGATCGGTCGGGCCGTGAAGACGTACGACTACATCAACCGCGTTGTTCTAACGCTTCTTCTTTCGGTCTATGAGGGTACGTGGACAACATTCTCCCCTCTCGTTGCTATGCATCACCATGATCTTGCATGTGCGTAGGATTTTTTTGAAATTACTACGTTCTCCAACAGGTGGGGGGCGCGCCCTCCCCCTGGGCGCGCCCCACTGTCTCGTGGGCCCCCTGACGCTCCACCGACCTCAACTCCAACTCCATATATTCCTTTTCGTGGAGAGAAAAAAATCAGATAGAAAGTTTCATCGGGTTTTACTATACGGAGCCGCCGCCAAGCCCTAATCTCTCTCGTGACGGCTGATCTGGAGTCTGTTCGGGGCTCCGGAGAGGGGGATTCATCGCCGTTGTCATCATCAACCATCCTCCATCACCAATTTCATGATGCTCACCGCCGTGCATGAGTAATTCCATCGTAGGCTTGCTGGATGGTGATGGGTTAGATGAGATTTACCATGTAATCAAGTTAGTTTTGTTAGGGTTTGATCCCTAGTATCCACTATCTTCTAAGATTGATGTTGCTATGACTTTGCTATGCTTAATGCTTGTCACTAGGGCCCGAGTGCCATGATTTCAGATCTGAACCTATTATGTTTTTATGTATATATGTGAGTTCTTGATCCTATCTTGCAAGTATATAGTCACCTATTATGTGTTATGATCCGACAACCCCGAAGTGACAATAATCGGGATACTTCTCGGTGATGACCATAGTTTGAGGAGTTCATGTATTCACTATGTGCTAATGCTTTGTTCTGGTTCTCTTTTAAAAGGAGGACTTAATATCCCTTAGTTTCCCCTAGGACCCCGCTGCCACGGGAGGGTAGGACAAAAGATGGCATGCAAGTTCTTTTCCAAAAGCACGTATGACTATATTCGGAATACATGCCTACATTACATTCATGAATTGGAGCTAGTTCTGTGTCACCCTATGTTATAGCTATTACATGAGGAATCACATCCGATATAATTATCCATCACTGATCCAATGCCTACGAGCTTTTCACATCTTCTGTTTCGTTTATTTACTTTTCCGTTGCTACTGTTACAATTCCTACAAAACTATTATCTTTACTTTTGCCACTGTTACGATTACTATCATACTACTTTGCTACTAAATACTTTGCTGCAGATACTAAGTTACCCAGGTGTGGTTGAATTGACAACTCAACTGCTAATACTTAAGAATATTCTTTGGCTCCCCTTGTGTCGAAACAATAAATTGTGGTTGAATACTCTACCCTCGAAAGCTGTTGCGATCCCCTACACTTGTGGGTTATCAAGACTAATTTCTGGCGCCGTTGCCGGGAAGCATAGCTCTATTCTTTGAGTCACTTGGGATTTATATCTGTTGATCACTATGAGGAACTTGAAAGACGAAAGAACCAAGATTTTTCCCTCAACTACGAGGGGAGGTAAGGAACTGCCATCTAGATGTGCACTAGATTCTCCTTCTGTTTTGAGTAAGCTTGCGACACCTAAACCTGCTACTACTATGAACTCTGATATGTCGCATGTTATTGATGATGCCACCTCTACTTTGCATGATATTTATGATGAAACTACTTCTGTGCGTGATACTACTTTGCCATTAGGTGTATTTCTTGATGAACAACTTGCTAGGGTTAGAGAGAATCAAATTATTGAAGATGCTATTATTGATGATAGTGATGATGAAAGTTCTCCCCCTGATTATGAATTGCATTTTGTTCCTAAGGGTTATGTTATGGATGAAGAAGCTGCTAGAGCTATTTTTGCTTGCAAAGGTAGATATGATCTTAAAAAGTTATTAGCTAAATGGAAGTAGCAATCTCTTAATGCTAGAATGAAACCTGACCCTGCTTTTACTACTTCACCTATCTGTGTTACTGATAAGGATTATGAATTATCTGTTGATCTTGAAATAATCTGATCCTTTTTATGGCCTTGAATCTGATCCTTTTTATGGCCTTGAATCTGAAACTGTTGTGGCACATCTTACCAAGTTGAATGATATAGCCACCCTATTTACTAATGATGAGAAGTCTCACTATTATTATATCCTTAAGATATTTCCGTTCTCATTAAAGGGTGATGCCAAGACTTTGTTTAATTCTCTTGATCCTTGTTGTGTGCGTAGTCCCCAGGATATGATTTATTACTTCTCTGCTAAATATTTCCCTGCTCATAAGAAACAAGGTGCCTTGCGGGAAATATATAATTTTGTGCAAATTGAAGAAGAGAGTCTCCCACAAGCTTGGGGGAGGCTTCTCCGATTACTTAATGCTTTGCCTGATCATCCTCTTAAAAAAATGAAATACTTGATTTCTTTTATAATGGACTAATCGATGCTTCCAAGGACTACTTGGATAGTTGTGCTGGTTGTGTTTTCAGGGAAAGAACAGTCAACGAAGCTGAATTAGTATTGAATAATATGTTAACTAATGAAAATAATTGGACTCTCCCTGAGGCAATTCCTGAACCAATCGAGCCAACTCCTGAGCCTATTCCTAAACCCACTGCGAAGAAGAGAGGTGTTCTATTTCTCAGTCCTGAAGATATGCAAGAGGCAAAGAAATCAATGAAAGAAAAAGGTATTAAAGCTGAAGATGTTAAAAATTTACCACCTATTGAAGAAATACATGGTCTTAATATACCGCATGTTGAAGAAATACATTGTCTTGATAACCCGACACAGGTAGTAAAGGTAAATTCTCTCTATAGATATGATAAAGTTGAAATTCCCTCTACTAAATTTCATAGCCCATGCCTAGATGAATTTGATGACTTTATGGCTAGACAAGAAAGTGTTAATGCTTATGTTGGTAGAGAATTAAAGAATAATGCTTTCGATATAGCACGCTTGAGTGATTATATGGCTAGAGTTAAAGGTGAACTTAAACTCATTAGTAAATATGCTTCTATGGTTACCGCTCAAGCTGAGCAAGTACTTAAAGCTCAAAATGATTTGCTCGATGAATTAAATAGTAAACATGACTTTGCTGTTAGAGTGGCTACTAGAACCGGCAGAATGACTCGGGAACCTTTGTATCCTGAAGGCCACCCTAAAAGAATCGAGCAAGATTCTTAGAGAAATAATTTAGAGGCACCTAGTTCTTCTAAAAATAAGAAAAAGAAAAACGATAGGACTTTGCATGCTTCTAGTGAACCTATCACACCTGAGAATCCCAGTGATATTTCTGTCTCTGATGCTGAAACAAAATCAGGTGATGAACATGAACCTAGTGATAACGTTAATGATAATGTTCATGTTGATGCTCAACCTAGAAAAAATAATGAAGTAGATGTCGTTGATCTTGATAACCCACAATCAAAGAATCAACAATATGATAAGAGAGATTTTGTTGCTAGGAAGCACGGTAGAGAAAGAGAACCATGGGTTCAGAAACCCATGCCCTCTCCTCCTAAACCATCCAAGACAAAGGATGATGAGGATTTTGAGCGCTTTGCTGAAATGATTAGACCTATCTTCTTACATATGCGCTTGACTGATATGCTTAAAGTAAATCCTTATGCTAAGTATATGAAGGATATCATTACAAATAAAAGGAAGATACTGGAAGCTGAAATTTCCACCATGCTTGCTAATTACACTTTTACGAGTGGAATACCAATGAAACTTGGAGATCCCGGGGTACCAACCATACCATGCTCCATTAAAAGAAACTATGTTAAAACTGCTTTATGTGATCTTGGAGCCGGTGTTAGTGTTATGCCTCTCTCTTTATATCGTAGACTTGAATTGAATAAGTTGACACCTACTGAAATATCTTTGCAAATGGCTGATAAATCAACTGCTATACCTGTCGGTATTTGTGAGGATGTGCCTATTGTGGTTGCAAATGTCACTATCTTAATGTACTTTGTTATTCTTGATATTCCCGAGGACGATAGTATGTCGATTATCCTTGATAGACCCTTTTTGAATACTGCAGGGGCTGTTATTGATTGCAACAAAGGCAATGTCACTTTTCATGTTAATGGTAATGAGCATACAGTACACTTTCCGAGGAAACAACCTCAAGTTAATTGCATCAATTTTATTGGAAAAAGTCCAACTATCATTATCGGAGGTTTTGAATTTCCTCTTCCTACTGTCAAGAAAAAGTATGATATTCTTATTGTTGGGGATGTTCATATCCCGTTGAGGTAACTTAGTGTTATTCGAAATTTCTCCGGTTCCATGTTATTCGGAATGAGCTTGTTAACAAGACTTGATCAACCTTGTTAGTGGTTTCATTTTGATGATCATGAGATGGATGAAACTAGAAGGCACAACCTTCTGAACCCCCTTTTTACTTTCTATTATTTAGAATAAATAAAGCAAAGATAGTATTATCTGTCTGTTTTCTCAATTATCCATGCAATAAAAAATATCCCAAAAATAAAAGTGCTCCAAATGCCCTGCAAATTTAGTATGATTTTTATGGAGTATTTGAGGATTTTAGGCACTGAAAACGCTGCAGGAGGGGCAAGCACCAGGACACGAGGGTGGAGGGCGCGCCCACACCCCCTCGGCGCGCCCCCCTATCTCGTGGGCCCAAGGTGGCCCCCTCCAGTTATTCCTGCACCCACACACTCCATCTTCTTCCCAAAAAATTCCCATCCAGCTCAAGCATGAGTTCTAGCTCATTTTGCTGCGATTTTTGATCACCTTGCTCAAAGCTCCATTCGCAAAACTGCTTTGGGAGATTGTTTCTTGGTATGTGACTCCTCCATTGGTCCAATTAGTTTTTGCTCTAGTGCTTTATTCATTGCATTTTTTTCTGCATAGGTGACCCTGTTCTTGAGCTTGCATGTCAAATTTATGAGGTCCCAAGTAATTCTAATGCATGATATAGGCTCTAGGCACTTGTAGGAGTAGTTGCTACCAATCTTGTTTAGTCTTATTCACTTTTATTTTGAAGTTACTAAAATTTCAGAAATTTTCAGAAAATGTTAAGGAGATTTTTGAGGGGCTCTTCTAGCCAAGGCTCCCAGGAGAAACAAGCTAAAGAGAAGGAAAAGGCCAAGTATAATCTTCCTCGCATAGCGGAAGTACGGCCGTGTGAATGACCCTATGACGAATTCTTGAGAGAAGCTGGGATTTATGAAGACTTTTATTCTTTGATCGAGAATGCAGGCCTCACCAATTTCCTCCACGACCGGATCGATCAGTATCTCTTACTCACCAATAATTCCATGCAAAACTTTTATTATTATCCTAAGAAGTCACCGCCTTCGGTATCATTTCATTTATATGATGAATTCAAGGAAATTTCTTTACGTAATTTTTGCACAGTATGTAGGATACCCTTTGAGGGAAAATTAGATGAACCACATCGTAAAGATGTGGATGGCTTTGTTAACACTATCACTGTAGGGGATCCAAAGAAGGGTTCTGATGCGAGAATCTCTAGCATACACTTTCCTGTTTTATGCTACTTTGCCATATTTGCTAGTAGATGCTTAATTGGTCGTGGAAATAGTGGAAACTTCAATGTTCCTGATATTATTATTCTTCACCATTCCTTGTTTGGTGATAATAGTTTAGTATGGGTGTCGTTATTGCTAAACGTCTAAGCCTGAATCGTACAAAAGGCCCCATCATTGGAGGTATCTATGTTGCACGTCTTGCTAAATATTTTGAGATACCTATTAGGCACCATGAGAAAGAGGAGACAATATTGCCTCCTTACATTTTAGATTACAGGAGCATGGTAGCACATGAGTTTATTGTTGACAACGAAGATAAGATGCTTCTGTATAACCTGAGATTTAATAAGAAACACAATGAGACTATTATTCTGCCTGCGCCTCTGTTGTTTGATTTGACTGCAGATAATTTTGTTGTCACGCCAGGAACAGTGTACGCTCATCGAGGCCAAGCATCCACTCCAGAGCCTGAGCCTGAGCCGGAACCTTCACTGGACCCTTATCGTGCATCGTCTTACCAGTGGGACCCGGAGGAGATGGCCAGCCAGTGGTATCCGGATTACACCCCTCAGTACACCGGGGAGAGTAGCCGCGGTCCGTGACAATAGACCAACTTAGGCCAAAAGCCTAAGCTTGGGGGAGTACGTATTTCTCACCAACTTTACATTCATGTTCACACACTATTCTAGTCGTCGGTACTCTTTCATTGTATTATCCATGGTAGTTTAATTTTCTTTTTCTCGCTTTCTTCTTGTGTGTTTGATAAACCTTAAGAAAAACCAAAAAATTAGTTAGTTTAATTTACATTCTTGTAGTAGAAATTAAAAATGAAAACCCAAAAAGATTTCTCGTTCTTCTTCTTACTTGTTGGGAGCTTTCCCGTGTAAATAGTTTTGTTTTCTTTTCTTTCCTTTGGGGGTCAAGAGTAGAAGACCATATTGAAAATGATTAATGGCTCTAATATGCATGTTTGTTTATTTAACTTAGAGCCCATATTACTTATCTTCTCTCTTGAGTTGAATGCTTGCAGATTCCAGCTTAGTCCAATGCACGTGCACTATTATTATTATACACATCGTTCGGTCGTGCAAGTGAAAGGCAATAATGATGATATATGATGGACTGATTGAGATGAGAAAAGCTGGTATGAACTCGACCTCTCTTGATTTTTGTAAATATGATGAGTTCATCGTTCTTGATTCAGCTTATTATGAAGTAAACATACTTGCAATGACATTTAGAGATTATAGTTGCTTGTGCCATGCTTGATTAGCTATGAGTTATAATGGTATACCTTGCGTGCCAACATGCTATTAAAATGATTGTGATGTGGTATGATGGGATGGTATCCTCCTTTGAATGAATTGAGTGACTCGACTTGGCACATGTTCACGCATGTAGTTGAAACAAATCAACATAGCCTTCATGATATTTATGTTCATGGTGGATTATATCCTACTCATGCTTGTACTCGGTGTGAATTAATTTTAATGAATGTGCATGACTGTTGTCGCTCTCTCAGTTGGTCGCTTCCTAGTCTTTTGCTAGCCTTCACCTGTACTAAGCGAGAATACTTCTTGTGCATCGAAACTCCATAAACCCCAAAGTTATTCCATATGAGTCCACCATATCTTCCTATATGCGGTATCTACCTGCCGTTCCAAGTAAATTTGTATGTGGCAAACTCCAAACCTTCAAATGAAGTTTTGTTTTGTATGCTCGAGCAGCTCATGTTTAAACTAGGGTTGTATGTATCTTCCATGCTAGGTGGGTTATTTTCAAGAGGAGTGGACTCCGTTCCTCATTCACGAGAAAGGGCCGGTAACCGGGATGCCAAGTCCCATGATCCAAAAAGATCAAAGCAAATCAATATAATTAAACAAAACTCCCCCAGGGCTGATGTTAGTTGGAGGCACTCGTTGTTTCGAGCAAGTCATGGATTGATGCTTCTTGGTGGTGGGGGAGTATAAACTTTTACCATTCTGTTTGGGAACTACCTATAATGCACGTAGTACGGAAGATACATCCATCTCATAGTTGTTGCGTTGACAATGAAAGTATGCCGCTCAAAATGTTATTCATCTCCATTTTAAAATCGAGCTCTGGCACCTCTACAAATCCCTGCTTCCCTCCGCGAAGGGCCTATCTATTTACTTTTATGTTGAGTCATCATCCCTCTTATTAAAAAGCACCCGCTGGAGAGCGCACTGTCATTTGCATTCATTACTATTGGTTCATATTGGGTATGACTTGACTGGATCTCTTTTACCATGAATTACAATGTTTAGTTAGTACTTGATCTTTAAAGGTGCTGTGCATTTATGTTTTGCGGTCTCAGAAAGGGCTAGCAAGATACCATTTTGTTATATCATATTATGATTGTTTTGAGAAAGTGTTGTCATCCGAGTTTTAGTATTATTGCTCGCTAGCTGATTATGCCATTGATATGAGTAATTGTGAGACCTAAGTGTTATTGTGAGTATGGTTAGTTCATAATACTTGCTTAAAACTTGAATGCTGGCTTTACATATTTACAACAACAAGAGCAAATAGAGTTTGTAAAAGTATTTCTTTATCACTTTCAGTTTATCAACTGAATTGCTTGAGGACAAGCAAAGGTTTAAGCTTGGGGGAGTTCATACGTCTCCAACGTATCTAATTTTCCAAACACTTTTGCCCTTGTTTTGGACTCTAACTTGCATGATTTGAATGAAACTAACCCGGACTGATGCTGTTTTCAGCAGAACTGCCATGATGTTGTTTTATGTGTAGAAAACAAAAGTTCTCGGAATGACCTGAAAATCCACGGAGATAACTTTTGGAAAATATAAAAAATACTGGCGAAAGAAGCAAGACCAGGGGGGCCACACCCTGTCCACGAGGGTGGGGGGCGC
The DNA here is from genome assembly GCA_021437245.1 of Aegilops speltoides. Taxonomy (NCBI): domain Eukaryota; kingdom Viridiplantae; phylum Streptophyta; class Magnoliopsida; order Poales; family Poaceae; genus Aegilops; species Aegilops speltoides. The sequence continues at coordinate 236,137,897 of CM038144.1, forward strand.
GCCCTCCCCCCTGGGCGCGCCCCCTTGTCTCGTGGGCCCCCTGACGCTCCACCGACCTCAACTCCAACTCCATATATTCTGTTTCGTGGAGAGAAAGATCAGAGAGAAAGTTTCATCGTGTTTTATGATATGGAGCCGCCGCCAAGCCCTAATCTCTCTCGGGAGGGCTGATCTAGAGTCTGTTCGGGGCTCCGGAGAGGGGGATTCGTCGCTGTCATCATCATCAACCATCCTCAATCTCCAATTTCATGATGCTCACCACCATGCGTGAATAATTCCGTCATAGGCTTGCTGGACGGTGATGGGTTGGATGAGATTTACCATGTAATCAAGTTAGTTTTGTTAGGGTTTGATCCGTAGTATCCACTATGTTCTGAGATTGATGTTGCTATGACTTTGCTATGCTTAATGCTTGTCACTAGGGCCCGAGTGCCATGATTTCAGATCTGAACCTATTATGTTTTTATGAATATATGTGAGTTCTTGATCATATCTTGCAAGTCTATAGTCACCTATTATGTGTTATGATCCGACAACCCCGAAGTGACAACAATCGGGATACTTCTCGATGATGACAATAGTTTGAGGAGTTCATGTATTCACTATGTGCTAATGCTTTGTTCCGGTTCTCTATTGAAAGGAGGCCTTAATATCCCTTATTTTCCGCTAGGACCCCGCTGCCACGGGAGGATAGGACAAAAGATGTCATGCAAGTTCTTTCCCATAAGCACGTATGACTATATTCAGAATACATGCCTACATTACATTGATGAATTGGAGCTACTTCTGTGTCACCCTATGTTATAGCTATTACACGAGGAATCGCATCTGACATAATTATCCATCACTGATCCAATGCCTATGAGCTTTTCACATCTTGTGTTTCGCTTATTTACTTTTCCGTTGCTACTGTTACAATTCCTACAAAAATATTATCTTTACTTTTGCCACTGTTACCATTACTATCATACTACTTTGCTACTAAATACTTTGTTGCAGATACTGAGTTACCCAGGTGTGGTTGAATTGACAACTCAACTGCTAATACTTAAGAATATTCTTTGGCTCCGCTTGTGTCGATTCAATAAATTTGGGTTGAATACTCTACCCTCGAAAGCTGTTGCGATCCCCTACACTTGTGGGTTATCAGTAGCCGCCGCGTCTAGCAGAGGAAGTCGATGTGGTCCTCATGGACGTTGGATCCAACCTACACTCCGGCACGCGCCATGGGGTCGAGAAGCTTGACGGAGGGGCAGCGCGGCGACATGTGCGCGGCCCTACGGTGTTGAGTTGCAGTGCAACAGGGTGGCCGAAAGCACGGCACAGCGGCGGACAGCAGCAGCAACAGAAGGAGGAAGGGGAGAATGGCGGAGGAGGTAGGCGCGCGTGTGTCTACCACTCCCCTCCTCCCCCTATTTATAGCCCCAGAAGAGCGAAGCCAAGGGGGCGGGGCATGGGGGCCGTGGGATTCATTGTGCCCATTCCCCCATGATCCCGCGATTATCGCACAGTAAAGACGTGTATTAACCATGTCCGGAATGCCAACCGCCCGCCTCAACCGCAGTGGATCTGCGCGTGGGCTGAGGTGCGGTAGTGGCCGGGCCCAGCCTGCGGTGACGTCCCGTCGCACGTGTGGGCTGGCAGGCTGGCCCATCCGGCTGGTGCCGCGTGGCACACGCACAGCGGGCGGCCGGCCCGAAGCCCGGTGCGCGAGCCACCTGGTTCCCGCCTTCGGACTTTGAAATCTTCCAGAAGGCACATCTGGTCGTGGACGACTCCTAGCTGTTGGCTCTTTTTAGCCGCGAAGCCCCACTAGCGTCGGGGACTACTGTCAGAGTAAATGACCATGGGTAGCCTTATCAGCTCCCCCTGGCTTTTCAAGACATCGGGCCAACTGTGGCCCTCAAGCATCCAAGGCGAAGGTCCGCCTTCTTGTGGTCGGATAGTCCACGCAGCCCGCTGCTGGAAGGCGGCAAGGCCCAACAGGCGGCCACCAGAGTGGCCGACTCCTAGCAGGAGGCCCGCCATGCACCCTCAAAGATTGCACCCACATAACAGCGATAAGACGGGACGTGGCTACAATGAAGCCTGCCGCCCCTGAATCCCGGATCGAGCGTGGCCACAGTGCATCGTACCGGGCGGCCATCCCTCGCCCGGCGCGACACTATTGCCACGTTGACCCTGACATCACCCATGGCAGAACGACCATGCCCCCACGACGGGCTGTAGGTACGGCCCGCAAGCGGTGGGCCCCTCCTGCCAGAGAGACACCAGAAGGCGGCTTGACCAGACCAGTCGGTGTATGGGGAGGCCGGCTCCCAACAGTCGGCCCTCCCCTCCCCTCGGAGTTTGTGCAGCATTAACCAGATAAGACGGGGTGAGGCTACAGTGAACGCCCACCGGGCGGCGGCACTGTAGCCACGCTCACCCTGACCAAGCCATCGTCATCAAGAGCAAGGCTACAGTAATGAGCAGCCGACAGGGCCCACAGGCGGTGGGCGCAGCCTGTCGGCCAAGAGGACGGCAGCCGGCGGGACCCACTTGTCGGTGGGCCCCAGCGGCCGGCGAAGAAGCCGGCATCCATAGACGCAGACGGTCTGGGCCCACACCCAGCCGGATTACCATTGTACCCCTGGGGGGTAGGCCTATATAAACCCCCCAGGGCACCCATGCAAAGGGTTTACCTCTGAGAATTACACACACCACATAGAGAGAAGTGGAGAGCTAGCCTTGCACTTCTTCTTCCTCTAGCTGAACAGCTCAAGGAGCCACTTGTAGCTACTTACTGATTTAGTGATCATGCGGAGACCCCGCAGAGCAGGACTAGGGGTGTTATCTCCTAGGAGAGCCCCAAACCTAAGTAAGATTCGCCGGCGTGCATGTCTTCGCCTCATCCTGTTTCTAGGCACTGGCGACGTCTTACTGGCTCCCTCTATGATTAGCCATCCTTTGGAATATGTCGCACCTGCCACCCGACATCGACCTCCTTGCCCACTTTGCATGTGCGGGCATTATGTCTGTCAGTCCACCCACACTTGCTACAAGTGTAGCTGTGACGTGTGTCGTCCCCATTGGTAGAAGCCTGGGCAGCTCCAATCTGCTTATGCAGTCTTTGCTTGTTGACAATGGCATCTGTGCGGTGTGGGTAAGTGCGATAATTATGACTAGTCACCACGTTGCAGAATCCGCATGCCCTTATCCTAAGAGATTTGTTGTCCGGGCCGAATACCACGCATCTAATGAGGCGTGGCGGCTTTTTGGCTGCTACTTTTACTGCTTTCGCTGCTTTCACTGCCCGCGTCTTACTCTTCCTCCCCTTTGTGTATGAGTTTATGGGTGGTTTAATTACCCTTTGCTGTTGCTGCTAGTAGGATCTCCTGTTGTCATGTCGTTCGCCTACAACACTGTCAAGCTCATGATCTTGCACATGAGCATGATGCTGCTCTTGAGTGTGCACATGGGCAAGCTCTGATTGCTGTTGCTCCTACTCCTCATTGTCGTATGGGTCAATTTCTCCTAGATGGTTCATCTCGAATAAGATTGTGGCGATATCCTGCTCAATTTTTCTGCTTCGTTGTCCGCGACAACTCCATTTCTAGAAGAATGCATGGCGTCGAGTTCTTCTTCAAGTCTTTCCATGATGACCCATGACCTCGCCATCTGGTCTTGGCTTCTCAGGCTTTTTGTGTGCACTCTCATGTTCAGCTGCAGCAGTGCACTTTCAATGCAGTATTGGGAGGCCTTGTTTGACGGTACTGTCCTCAAGTCATTCATGTTGAAGGTTGGCTGGATGTTCTGGTGTTTGGTGTATCTCATGAGGATGTATTTCTCTGGAACACTGGTAGCCTTAATTGTTTGCATCATGCACAGGACATGTAGGCAAAAAATACCTGTTTTTTTGGAAGAGGTGCATGTTTTCTGTCATTTCATTCGAACAAAAACTATGCAAAAAATAAGTACTATAGTCTGTAACATCATTTTTTTAGTCCTCACTTATGTGGTTCCACAACTTACACTCGCAGTCGTATATTTCTCCCACGGGGTCTGCAACCACCTGGAACGCGTGCTGAGACCATGCAAACTATTTTTGCGTTTGTTGTTGCACACAAGGTACTTCGTGGGCTCTTCTGTCCCCATCACCGTGAAGAGGGTGCTTAGTTTTAGCCATTTTCTGATCTCGTTGTACACAGCTCGTGATTAAAGCTTTGTCATGTGAGTGTCGAACCCATAGAGGGTCTGCGTGTTTTGTTCTTTCTACGCAAGTAGGAGTGTTGAACAAATTGTTAGTTTCTTGCAGAAAAACTTGTCTAACTAAGAAAGAGTTACTTTAGTAAGCACGTTATTTGTCTTATGACAGGTGATAGAGCTATACCCGGTTACCCATTGTCTCCTGGTTTTCTGTCTGCCTCCATGTTTTGACGCATGTGTTTACCTGGTTAACAAACCGGTGTAGGTTTTGTCTCTCACGTACGAAGTTCTTCTTCAGCACATAGTTCATGCTCTCACTCCATTGTGTGGATGTCATTTTGGCATAGAAAATTTCTTTGAAGTAAGCTGATATCCATTTCTCACGCTCGTTCCACATTGGCACCATCGTGGCATCATCATGGAGGTTGTACTTATCCAGGAGTTCTTTCCAGGCAGCCTCAAACTCAGTTGGCATGAGGGTCCAGTTGAGGATTGTTGTGAATTCGTCCTTAAAGATTTCGTGGAGGTTGTACAGGTACCTGAGGTGTTCCCTGTACTTCTTCATAATGTGCCAGCGGCATAGCTTGTGTACTGTGTCCCTGAAAACATCTGGGATCGCCAAAGCCATTGCTGGGCACTGGTTTGGTAATGAGAAAAGAGACGTGGAGTGGTCTGTAAATGGTTGTGCATATATACAAATAAAAGTGACACAACAATTTTACTGTGTTATTTTCCTTTGGGGGGGTAGGGGGTTTTGCGGTTGTACCTGTGAGGATGCATGTAGGAGCCTTCCCTCTCATGCACCTTAAAAATGTTTTGAAAAGCCATCTGAATGAATCTGCATCCTCATCTCTTATCAGGGTGAAAGCAAAGAATGTAGTCTATAAGTGGTTATTAGTACCCACAAACACCCCAAGTGGCATATGGTACTTGTTGGTCTTATATGTGGTGCCAAACATCACACAGTCACCAAAGTCTTGATATGCCCCTCGATAGTTTGCATTCGCCCAGAATATGTTCTTCACTCTGTCAGACTCATCAAGTTGTATGTTGCAGAAGAATTCCTTGTTTATCGCTTTCATCTCCCTAAATAAGTTGACAGTCTTTAGGACATCGTCCACATCATCCATCCTTGAATTCTTTGCTTTGCTGCATATTAAAAGTGAATAGTCATTCAAAAATGCATGTTGAACTGGCATCAGGTCATACATTGCATAATATGTTTGTACTAACAGATGAAAAAAGATGGATGGGGTTTCTGGGAGGAGAACAAGTTTGTACTTACATGTTAATCAGGTCTTTGACATTCATTTCGAGGAAGTAGCTTCCGGGGTCATTGCCGCCCAGTATGCTCATGATTTGCGTGTGTTCAATGCCTTTGAACTGCAGGTACTTGACGTACTCCAAGATTGTTTTGTCAAAGTTTTTGTGGTTGTGCAAGAAGACAAGCATTTGGAGGGGGGGGGGGGTTGAGCTGTAGCCTGTGGTATTGTTCCTAGCATATCTCTTTTACGACAAGTGCTCCATCCTTGTCCCTCTTTAGCCTCATTTTAGCCCCGCAGTTAGTCCTGGTTGTGGACTTGTTCCGCTATCTATTTGCTTGTAACACCTTCGATTCATAGACTCCATAGCACGTGCAATAAAGGTAGACTCTGGTGCTAACCTTGGAGCCTTCCTTGACAGCAAAACCCACATGGTTTGCATAGACGTTATAGAAGTTCTTTGCCTCTTTGAAAGTTTCAAAGTGCATCTCTAGCCTTGGCAGAACGTAAGCTTCAATGTTAGGTCGCTGCACGCAATAGTGAGCAAACAAAAACGGAGTGATGAAAATGTTAGATGGGGTGATCACAGTACTAGGGTATGGAGTGTGCTTGTATGTTTTTTCCGAATGTATACTTGCATGTGTATAGCTCTGTGCTGCATCCGGTGTTTGCTATTCTCCCGGGTGTATGGGCGCGGGTGGTGTCACCCTCGGCATATGCAGCAATGCATCTCTTGGAGGGAGCAATGTTGATGAAGCTCTCCGCCTCTCATTGTACGACCATCTTCCCTCAGATTCATTGTGAGATTTCTCCTGTCTATATGGCTCATATCTTCTACTTTGCACCCTGCTAGAGTGGTGAACATTCCTGTCTCTTTGGCCTGGTCTTCCCGTCGCAACCGCTTTTGCAGCATGGATGATTGATGTTGATGGAGCGACCGGTGGAAGCTTGGGTGTCCTTGCCTGTAACGCCCCGGACACACCCGCCGGTGGTCGTTACTCCTGGCGGGATCTAGACTGGCCCCACAGATCAATACTAGTCTTTTCTGCACAGTTTGTCCTCACTCATGCGCACCCGGGAGCAACTTCCCGGTCGGTCACCCATCCTGAAACTACTCCAAGCTGAGCACGCTTAACTTTGGAGTTCTGTCCGAATGGGCTCCCGGAAAAGAAGGAATTCCTTATTGATATGAGTAGTCTATCATCCCTAATAAGCCAGGCTATTACATACACCCCCACTCAGAGGAACCGACGTCCTCGTCGGGCCACAGGAACGTTCCCTCTTGGCACAACCGTCTGTGCATCCAGTCCGGTACATGTGTCATGCCGTGTGCCACGACGGGTCACAAACGTCATGAACAACATGACCGCGCACCTGTCCGCAACCATCCGTGTAACCGCGAGGGTCGGCTCTGATACCAACTTGTAACACCCCGGACACACCCGCCGGTGGTCGCGTTACTCTGGCGGGATCTAGATCGGCCCCACAGATCAATACTAGTCTTTTCTCGCAGTTTGTCCTCACTCGTGCGCACCCGGAGCAACTTCGGTCGGTCACCCATCCTGAAACTACTCCAAGCTGAGCACGCTTAACTTTGGAGTTCTGTCCGAATGGGCTCCCGGAAAAGAAGGAATTCCTTATTGATATGAGTAGTCTATCATCCCTAATAAGCCAGGCTATTACATTGCCTTTCTTCATGCGCTAGGGAAGGAAATTATTTGTTGTTGGGGACATTGTGGACCTTTGTTGCCCCAGCAGTGGCAAAGCTTGTATTCCCGGAAATTGGTGTTTGTTGCAGAGAAGAACCAGTCCGTGCTTCCGATGATTCCGGTGTAGCTTGACATCAGCCTGTATTGTTGAAGTATCCAGGTGCTATTTCTGGTGTTACCCAACCAGGCGGTGCCTCATATCTGCTTGGCTCATCAAACCCTCCCTGTGTGTGCTGCCTTGCATGTTTCTACAATGACATTCAACTGTTTTGGGATTGATCTTTTCTGCATTTTCTCGTATACATGATAGGGGTACCATGTCATATACTGAAGGTAACCTACAAGTTGAACTTGCATTGCTGGGCGTTACTAAACTTTGTTGTCTATTTTGTATCTGATGTAGTTTCAGTCGAACTGATGTATGAACATCTTCAGCACTGATGTACTGATGTACTGTATTTAGATGTCACACCCTGATTTTCATGCCACTACACTAAAGCTAACAATCATGATAAAATGTGGTTTGGCAAAAACTTTTGAGTGTTTTGTCTTTGCTTTGATTGAATGTTTGACTGTTGTTTGCAAGTGCTCTAAAAATCAAATAAAATCCTCCAACTCCTATACTTCATCTCCTTGCTCCAAACTCTTGAACCAATGATCATGCCATGTGTATAGTACAATATAGTATTTTCTTACAAAAATAATTTGGCCAAATAGTATTTTCAAAAATTAGTTTTCCAAAAACCCCTAAATTGAGGTTTGCACTGCAAGTACTTGATTTGGGGTATGAAAAATATTTCAAGAGTATATTTGAGACCTATTAGATATATGACTCCCATAAACCACAAAAATATAGTTTTAAAAAACTATTTTCCTATTTTATTTAAAAGCTTTTTCTTAAGGCCAGAAATGGTCTTTAATAGGGAAAAATTATTTTATTGTTTCAAAAATATTTGACAAAACCTAGGGAAACTCAGTGGACATATATTGTCCATATATAAGAGTTTCAACACATGGTCATGTTCAAAATATTGGTCAAATCCTCAAAACCCTTTTCGGATATTTCAAGCTTCTGAAATATTTACAAAGGAAATATTCTCCAGAAATTCAAAGACAATTCTAGCATGTCACATATGACATATTAGATGATCTTGCCAAGTCTCATGACTTGGAGAACAGTATAACATCATCAAATCCCCTCAAAACCATTTCTGTCCATTTCGAAGTTTGAGCAACTTTACATTGCCAAACATTTCCAAATGTTCTCAAACCTTGTGAACATGCTCAAATGGTCTAACAATTCATCTAGAGCAAATGGCACAAGTTGGAGAACAAGTTAACTTGATCAAAGTGCCCCAAAACCCTTCCTGTCCAGAACCAAATTTGAACAATTCTACATTGGACACTTTCTCCTTTTGATCTCAACTTTGTGGGCATGTTCAGAACCTCAAATGATGACACTACACCAAGTGGTGCATCAAGGAGAATTGATTTGCATGACTAAATCTTGGTAAAGCCATTTCTGCTAATTTCTAGGGTTTACCAAAGTTGCATTGTCAACTTCCTCCAAATGAGCTCCAACTTGGTGATCAACCCCATTTCTATATGACACTTGATCTTGTTAATATTCACATCATTTGTAATCCATTTGCTTGCCCAAACTACCATCAAACACCTTCTGGCAGAAATTTAAAATGCATGTTTTGGCCATTTCCACTAATCTCCATGAGCTAAGATTTCTCCCACAACATCATCTGGTCCTCCTCTAACCCCTGCATCTTTCCCTGCCCGAGGAACCATGATTATGGGGGTGAAAAGCTCTTTTTCCCTCTCTGGACAACACCATTTGTCTCTCTCTCTCTCGACCTCCCTCCTCACTCAAGTGGATCCCTAGGGCATCCAATGCCATTGTCACATTGTTTACTACCCCCTGCAGCCACTAGACACAAGTGGGCGCGTGAGGACGCGCGGAAAAGCCGCAGATGCCGGCCATTTGCGCGCTCTGGAGCACGTCAGCGTGCTCCCGACCATTGACGCCGCGTCTCCCGACCACCTCGAGCCTCCCCCTGGCGCTAGTCGAGGTGCCTCGATGTCCGAAACACGCCACCGTGCAGGCCCCCTCGTCTCTTCCTCTCTCTCAACCCCTGCGGTGCGTGCCCAGAGCCGCCCGGCTCGGCCAATGCCCGGCCTCGCACGCGCGAGCACCAGAGCCTCTCCCCGCTCCCTCTCTCTCTTCCTGGCACCCTACTCGACTCCCACTAATGCCTTAGACAGCCCCGGGCCTCCTCCCGTGGCCACTGCGGCCATTCCCGCGGGTGCCTGTAGGCCACGTCCACGGTGAGACATGGCCTCACCATTTAAGGGCTCCCGAGGCCTCCCTCTGGATCCCCTTCGCCCTCTCTCACTCCCAGTGACCCCCTGGACCAATCCAACTCTCTCACCATGCCCTCCATCCACCTCCATGGCCAGAGCCGAGCCGCCGGACTTCGGTTAAATTCGTGCCAATCCGAGCCCCTCCTCTCCACCTCATGGCCTCAGAACATCTCCACCACCATCATGCATATCGCCCCCGCTTCATTTCGTCCTCTCCGCAGCTGCAGCGCCATGCCCCAACCTCACTGTCGCCCCTGTCCGCCGCGAGCGATGCACCGCCTGCATCCCGCCACCCCAGCCGTCGTGGTGCACCTCGGTGGGTGCGCCACGCTCTCCTGAATCCGTCGGCATGCTGGGCGTCGCCGGAGGTGGCCCATACCGCCGGAGAGAGCACTGGCGCCGCTCGGCCTCGCCTTCCCTGCCTCTTCTCTGTCGAGCGGGAGGTAGGAGATGGCCTGAGCGTCGGGCCCCGCTCGTCAGCGACCTGGTGGGCGGGCCCCGGCCGTTTAAGTGGAGACGGGCCGGGAGGAAACCCGCTTCACGCGCAGCGAAGGTGTACTCCGCGTGGGCCGCCTTCCACATCACCCCTGCCACCCGCGCAGCGGAGCCGCTGGGCCGGCCCACTGCTAACTCCCGCCCAGTGCGCAGGATAAGGGTAAAACACTTTCCCTTCTCCTTTTCTTTTACTGTAAACTTGTAAAATCCATAAATAATTCAAATTAACTCCAAATTTGATGATTCAAATTTCTAGTAGTTTATAACATCATGCCCTACCACATGGTGGTATTTTCACATTTTTTACAGAAGCATTTCCTTCAGAAATATTTATCAAAACCCCATTTTCCATTTCTGTGTTGAACTTTAGAAAATCACAGAGAGCTCAAAATTGATCCGAATGCCATGATTCAAATTCCTATATGCTTCTAAGTTCATAGCTTAGTTTATGAACATTTTTCTTAATACTTTCTGTACCCCACAATATAATGAGCCATTTCTTCATGTTTGTCAACTATGCAAATCCATAGAATATTCATTTGAACTTCAAATCCAGTGAAACCAACTCCTAGATGCTTCTAAAATCATGGTTTGCTAAATGGGTGCCTCTACTCATTTTTCAAAAATATATTTCTGTACACTTCTTGCAAATCCACAAGTCCCTTGATTCCCTCATATTGAAATATGCAGAGATATCCATTGATCAAATCCCATTGAAACCACTTTGGTCATGCCTCATATGACCAAAGGTATCCTAGAAAAGTCCAACTTGCAAATTTAGAGCACTTTTATTTTTGCCTTGTTGTGTTGCTTATTGTGATTGTTTTTGACGTTAGTTGACCAAGTAGACGGAGTACTTGGAGAAGGACCCGAAGACTTGAAGACTCTGATGAACTAGGCAAGCAGCCCTTTGACCATATCTAAGGAACCCTTTTTATGCATGTCATATAGCACCATATTGTTGTTGCAACGGAATCATGATGAGGTGGTATCCACTTTGATGGTTTGCCACCATACATCCTCGTTGATACTTGCATTGTGCATGACCCTACCTTCTTATGAGGGTTATGCCGATGGGAGTAGATAGGATGCTAAAGTAGTGCTACGCAAAAGGGACGGGAGTATGCATGGTGATGGAGGCAGAGTATTTTCAAAAGACTTTTCAAAAACCCCATCGGGTGCCACTTATGCCCGGGGGAGATGATGAGTTGGGTAACAACTTGATGACGAAGTGGTGTACCGAGGCAAGTGTGTGTGTTGTTTCCAAAACGGATTTGTTTAAGTTGCGACCGTTATTCCAACCTTACATGCGCAACCACTCTACCCTTATATGGGAAAGGGCATTATTGATTACCAAGGCCGATACTAGCTTGGAGCCCGCATTACTAGTGACGGGGGAGAGTTGGTGCTCTCTCTCGGGACGGGGTCGTGCCAGGTAGGGCGGCCAAGAAATTTTTTATGGGGCACGGGACACACGTTGGTACCCCGTGCTTGTGATGTGAGATGATCTAGGAGCATGGCTCCACAAAAATGTTATGTGATAATGTTGGGCACGGGGGTTACTACCAATCGAGTGGACTCCATGTTAGTGCCGTCTAGGGAAAGGTAGTGATCGGGTGCTTACCCCGGGTACTTGAGGTACCGCGAGTCGTGGATGACACGAAGGTTCCCCGGATCTTGTGGGTAAAGTGTGCAACCTCTGCAGAGTGTAAAACTATTCGAATAGCCATGTCCACGGTCAAGGACAGTTGGGTAACCGCTCTTGGGCTACGTCCACATGTTTACAAATCATGTGTTTGTGTTGATAAAACTACTTGGGTCAAGTCAAGGGACTTGACATGATTGAGTTGGGTTGGTGCCCACTCTGTTTATGTTGATATCTGTAACCTGTCCTCATGGTTACTTGAATTCTCCTGATGCATGTCTTACAAATTGTTGAACATGTCATTGCACTCAAAACTAGCTTTCTGCAAAAATTTACCTATATCATGCATTGTTGTATCTTGAACCAAAACATGGGTTGCTTGCGAGTACATTCAAAGTACTCATTGGCTTGCCACTAGTTATTTTATTGGCCAGGCATGAAAGAACAGGATGTGATGAAGAACACTTCGGTGACGAGCATGCGAGCTAGGACGCTTCCCAGTCAAAATGCCTGTAGGGTTAAGGCAGATGGCATGGGTCCAAGTTATCGACGAAGATTTCCGCTGCGATGTTATACTCAAGACTCGACCATAATGGTCCTACTTGTGTAATATGGTATGTATGGATGTAAGACTCTTGTTATTCATCTTCTGTGTGTTCAGTGAGCATTGATCTCTGGGATCACTGTACACGTGCATTCGGTGATCACGACCTATGAGTCGGGGCCCCCACAGAGCTGGTATCAGAGCCATCCTGACTGTAGGAAGCCTTAGTTAGCATGGTCGTTAGTTAGGGTAAAACTATTTCCAAAAGTACTACTGGTTTTCAAAACTATCTATACTTCTCTTCCCTTCTCAGTTTTTCGAAAACTAAGGTATACTTTCCTTATTATACTCTTCCCCTTCAAAACCTTTGGTCGCTAGAACCCTTATGCCCCTGACCACTGGATTCCTTGTAATCCTCGTGGATAATCTAGAAGGAATATGCCTTGCCAGACGTTCACCCACATCTCCTGAACACAAGATTGGCGACATCACAACAAGACGATACCAACAGAAGATACATCCTCAAGGAATGAGGACCTGAAGACCCAGGAGATGGTGACACCCTTGACACTGCCCCAAGATGATGCAACCTTAGCCTATGATGGTCAGGGCATAGGATATGCAAGATCATGATATACATCGCTAATAGAGTAACCCTGTCACTACCGTTGTTGTATCGGCAACCACCGGTGGATGAGAACCTAGCCATTTGGTCCACCTCACTATATTGAGCAGGAAAATGGTTCTCTTCCTCCCCCGCTCTTGGTGTCGATGTTGTCATCAACGTAACCGACATGATGGACCTCTATTATGCCTTGATAATGTCATTGCATAAAGGATTACCTACCTGGCACCATTGACAGCTTAGAAGACAAAAAGGGATCGTCGTGATTAAGAAGACAATAGAAGACCAAGTCAGTGCCAGTTACGAGGAGCCACCTTCACCCCATCACTTCAACAGGCGAGAAGTTGTTGAAGAATCTTCAGGATCAACCCAGATTGTTTCATCAAACAACTACAAGAGACGTAGCAACACCTGAGGAAATCTCAGAAGACTGCATGAGGCACAAGGCACGACTACTGAGTCTGAGAACCCCTAGGGTAGGATGAGTCGTGTACCCCCTATGCGCAGTCGAGTCCGTATGATAGTTCGAATAGAACCATGATTGTGTGTTGCTTGTTTTTATTTGTTTGTGTTTTGATATAGGTCGCACTTTTGCCCTAAGCGACAAGTATGCGATTATATCACCTTCCTCGCCTTGTTTATTTTGGTTTGGCCCTTTTTGCACCTGTTTGTTTGCACTTGCACTATAGAACCCCCTTTAGGCATTCCCCTCCTCTATGCTACCTCTCCCTCTCATCTCTCTCCTCAACTGAAGGCTGGCAAGACAAGATACACCAAGGATTCTACTTTGGCAACCAACCAGCACTGAAGACTTTTGCTACAACCTCCTCGACCAAGTGCAGCCCCTTAGAGTTATAGTTGCCCCTCAAGATTAGAGACCCATTCCTAGACCCTTCAAGACTTCATAAGATACCCCAGCTCGAATCCTTAACCATGTGCTTAACCCACAGAATTGCAAGAGAACCTGTTAAGCCTCCGTAACCTTGCTTATCACTGGGTTCATTATGGAACTAGTGGACATAGTGAACGAGCACATTATCATCCTAAGATAGCACCAAAACTGACGATGCCATAAGGGAAGACCAATTTGAGGATATAGGAATAGAGGACAAATGACTTGGTGAGTTTATATCAACGACTATGAGGAATTATCTGAGACTCTTTGGTGGATTATAAGGCTACCATGTTGGTAGATGAACTTGGTGGGATTATGATTATAGAGTAGCATAGCTTTCATTACCCCTGAGTAAATTGGATTTATAGGACAATTATGATCGCAAGCTGAAACTCCTGGAAGTGCAAGGATTTGACTTGATCAGATGATATTGATAGGAGATAGTTGATATTACGATAATGATTTGGGGGAAAGTGTGGAAATTCTCGTTGGACACAAGATTTGGATTTAAATAGGTGACCCTAGTTGAGTATAGATGCTGAGTAGTCTACATGGTTCGGAGTAAATTGGATTTAGACTGATGATCTTGATCGTGACACCATGTTTCTCGATGGACAATAAACTAGGAGATTGGGTTAATTGTTGGAGTTGATTTAGGGATCTTTATGAGCTTGACCTTGGAGTATTACTAGATTACAATAACGGAAATGGGTGGACTGACTATAGTAAGGCAGCCCTTTCAAGTATTGGGGATTATAGGGACTTTAGGAGATCATGTGGAACACCATAGACATTGGATTTGTAGAATTAATGAATTATGTAATTAATGGGCTTATGGAGTTGATTCATAGGAAGGAAACAATATCTTGGAGTGGCATACGACGTGTTTCCTTAGGATAGAGGTGCTTTATCATAGACCTTGGAAGAATAGGCTGAGCTCATGGATTGTCACGTTCAAGCTTAGCAACTTATATGTTCTACCCATGGATTTTTAGGGGTAGACATACATATGGGTTTGGGGATTGTAGACATATATGATTTTGTTAGACCTCCCCTCAAGAGCCATGAGGATATGAATAGCATGAGTGATGATTGGAGTTGACCTATAGGAGATGATGCTATCGGTGATATGATGTGAATTGTTTAAAGGACTAGATAGAATAATTGGCATCTCAGAAACTGTGCTCAAGGATAAGATGATAAACGTTCACTCGTACCCTAGAATCCTTGAAACCCTTAAGCCCTGCCAAGCTACAACATGGTTGGATCAGGACCTTAGGGCCTTGACACTAGATCTAGAACCACCTTGGCCCACGCTCAACAAGACCACCACTAATTCCCCAGCCTACTTTATGTACCCCGTGAACAAACTCTTCATGGAGTGCTTAGACAAGATAGTTGTCATCATCATTTGGTGACCTACTTGTCCACCCGAAGACGGAAGAAGAGCCGTTCAGCTAGTCCAGGAACATTTGAAGACCGCCATGCCAAGGAGGAAGAACTACCACCATCATCAAGAAGTAAACATCCGCGTCGAAGACCAGGTGTATCTACGGGCCACTTCTCTCTAAGGAACCAAGCATTTCCATGACAAGGAGACCCACACCAAGATCCATCGCCCCCCTTCGAGATCACTCCAATATGTAACAACCCCCTCTGAGATCACTACAAGACGAAGAGAAGACAGTTACCAGTTGGAGTTACCACCTGAGCTACCTGATGTGCACAATGCTTTCCATGCATCACAACCCCGGAAGTGTTTCCAACGTCCTAACTTGCCCGATCTCTACGAGGGCATTAACCACCGAGCCATCGACCCCTAGCCCGATCTAACCTACCGCGAGCAACCCATTAGCAACCTGGATCAAGAGGAGCGTCAGACACGAAGCCACACCGTCAAGTACTTCAAGCTCAATGGAGCACTACACGGAAGCAGAAGCAACATGAGGACTTGAAGACTACCCCAGACCCAAGTTTCCATACTCCTTTCCGCGCCTAGTCTGGGAATCTCGGGGACGAGATTCTTGTAAGGGGTGTAGGCCTGTCACATCCTGATTTTCATGCCACTACACTAAAGCTAACAATCATGATAAAATGTGGTTTGACAAAAACTTTTGAGTGTTTTGTCTTTGCTTTGATTGAATGTTTGACTGTTGTTTGCAAGTGCTCTAAAAATCAAATAAAATCCTCCAACTCATATACTTCATCTCCTTGCTCCAAACTCTTGAACCAATGATCATGCCATGTGTATAGTACAATATAGTATTTTCTTACAAAAATAATTTGGCCAAATAGTATTTTCAAAAATTAGTTTTCCAAAAACCCCTAAATTGAGGTTTGCACTGCAAGTACTTGATTTGGGGTATGAAAAATATTTCAAGAGTATATTTGAGACCTATTAGATATATGACTCCCATAAACCACAAAAATATAGTTTTAAAAAACTATTTTCCTATTTTATTTAAAAGCTTTTTCTTAAGGCCAGAAATGGTCTTTAATAGGGAAAAACTATTTTATTGTTTCAAAAATATTTGACAAAACCTAGGGAAACTCAGTGGACATATATTGTCCATATATAAGAGTTTCAACACATGGTCATGTTCAAAATATTGGTCAAATCCCTCAAAAACCCTTTCTGGATATTTCAAGCTTCTAAAATATTTACAAAGGAAATATTCTCCAAAAATTCCAAGACAATTCTAGCATGTCAGATATGACATATTAGATGATCTTGCCAAGTCTCATGACTTGGATAACAATATAACATCATCAAATCCCCTCAAAACCATTTCTGTCCATTTTGAAGTTTGAGCAACTTTACATTGCCAAACATTTCCAAATGTTCTCAAACCTTGTGAACATGCTCAAATGGTCTAATAATTCATCTATACCAAATGGCACAAGTTAGAGAACAAGTTAACTTGATCAAAGTGCCCCAAAACCCTTCCTGTCCAGAACCAAATTTGAACAACTCTACATTGGAAACTTTCTCCTTTTGATCTCAACTTTTGTGGGCATGTTCAGAACCTCAAATGATGACACTACACCAAGTGGTGCATCAAGGAGAATTTATTTGCATGACTAAATCTTGGTAAAGCCATTTCTGCTAATTTCTAGGGTTTACCAAAGTTGCATTGTCAACTTCCTCTAAATGAGCTCCAACTTGGTGATCAACCCCATTTCTATATGACACTTGATCCTGTTAATATTCACATCATTTGTAATCCATTTGATTGCCCAAACTACCATCAAACACCTTCTGGCAGAAATTTAAAATGCATGTTTTGGCCATTTCCACTAATCTCCATGAGCTAAGATTTCTCCCACAGCATCATCTGGTCCTCCTCTAACCCCTGCATCTTTCCCTGCCCGACGAGCCATGATTATGGGGGTGAAAAGCTCTTTTTCCCTCTCTGGACCGCACCATTTCTCTCTCTCTCAACCTCCCTCCAAACTCCAGTGGATCCCCAGGGCATCCAATGCCATTGTCACATTGTTTACTCCCCCCTGTAGCCACTAGACACAAGTGGGCGCGTGAGGACGCGTGGAAAAGCCGCGGATGCCGGCCATTTGCGTGCTCGGGAGCACGTCAGCGTGCTCCCGACCATTGACGCCGCGTCCCCCGACCACCTCGAGCCTCCCCCTCACGCCAGTCGAGGTGCCTCGATGTCCGAAACATGCCACCGTGCAGGCCCCCTCGTCTCTTCCTCTCTCTCACCCCCTGTGGTGCATGCCCAGAGCCGCCCGGCTCGGCCAACGCCCGGCCTTGCACGCGCGAGCACCAGAGCCTCTCCCCGCTCCCTCTCTCTCTTCCTGGCACCCTACTTGACTCCCACTAACGCCTTAGACAGCCCCGGGCCTCCTCCCGTGCCACTGCGGCCATTCCCGCGGGTGCCCATAGGCCACGTCCACGGTGAGACATGGCCTCACCATTTAAGGGCTCCCGAGGCCTCCCTCTGGATCCCCTTCGCCCTCTCTCACTCCCAGTGACCCCCTAGACCAATCCAACTCTCTCACCGTGCCCTCCATCCACCTCCATGGCCGGAGCTGAGCCGCCGGACTTCGGTTAAATTCATGCCAATCCGAGCCCCTCCTCTCCACCTCATGGCCTCAGAACATCTCCACCACCATCATGCATATCGCCCCCGCTTCATTTCGTCCTCTCCGCGGCTGCAGCGCCATGCCCCAACCTCACTGTCGCCCCTGTCCACCGCGAGCGATGCACCGCTTGCATCCCGCCACCCAGCCGTGCCGTGGCGCACCTCGGCGGTGCGCCACTCTCTCGAATCCGTCGGCATCTTTGGCGTCGCCGGTGGTGGCAAGATCACGGAGAGAGCGCTGGCGCCGCTCGGCCTTGCGTCCCCTGCCTCTTCTCTGTCCGAGCGGGAGGTAGGAGATGGCCTGAGCATCGGGCCCCGCTCGTCAGCGACTTGGTGGGCGGGCCCCGCCTGTTTAAGTGGAGACGGGCCGGGAGGAAGCCCGCTTCACGTGCAGCGAAGGCGTACTCCGTGCGGGCCGCCTTCGACGTCACCCCTGCCACCCGCGCAGCTGAGCCGCTGGGCCGGCCCACTGCTAACTCCCGCCCAATGCGCAAGATAAGGGTAAAACACTTTCCCTTCTCCTTTTCTTTTAATGTAAACTTGTAAAATCCATAAACAATTCAAATTAACTCCAAATTTGATGATTCAAATTTCTAGTAGTTTATAAAATCATGCCCTACCACATGGTGGTATTGTCACATTTTTTACAGAAGCATTTCCTTCACATATATTTATCAAAACCCCATTTTCCATTTCTGTGTCAAACTTTAGAAAATCACATAGAGCTCAAAATTGATCCAAATGCCATGATTCAAATTCCTATATGCTTCTAAGTTCATAGCTTAGTTTATGAACATTTTTCTTAATACTTTCTGTACCCCACAATATAATGAGCCATTTCTTCATGTTTTGTCAACTATGCAAATCCATAGAATATTCATTTGAACTTCAAATCCAGTGAAACCAACTCCTAGATGCTTCTAAAATAATGGTTTGCTAAATGGGTGCCTCTGCTCATTTTTCAAAAATATATTTCTGTACACTTCTTGCAAATCCACAAATCCCTTGATTCCCTCATATTGAAATATGCAGAGATATCCATTGATCAAATCCCGTTGAAACCACTTTGGTCATGCCTCATATGACCAAAGGTATCCTAGAAAAGTCCAACTTGCAATTTTAGAGCACTTTTATTTTTGCCTTGTTGTGTTGCTTATTGTGATTGTTTCCGACGTTAGTTGACCAAGTAGACGGAGTACTTGGAGAAGGACCCGAAGACTTGAAGACTCTGATGAACCAGGCAAGCAGCCCTTTGACCATATCTATGGAACCCTTTTTATGCATGTCATATAGCACCATATTGTTGTATCAACGGAATCATGATGAGGTGGTATCCACTTTGATGGTTTGCCACCGTACTTCCTCGTTGATACTTGCATTGTGCATGACCCTACCTTCTTATGAGGGTTATGCCGATGGGAGTAGATAGGATGCTAAAGTAGTGCTACGCAAAAGGGACGGGAGTATGCATGGTGATGGAGGCAGAGTATTTTCAAAAGACTTTTCGAAAACCCCATCGGGTGCCACTTATGCCCGGGGGAGATGATGAGTTAGGTAACCAATTGATGATGAAGTGGTGTACCGAGGCAAGTGTGTGTGTTGTTTCCAAAACGGATTGGTTTATGTTGCGACCGTTATTCCAACCTTACATGCGCAACCACTCTACCCTTATATGGGAAAGGGCATTATTGATTACCTAGGCCGATACTAGCTTGGAGCCCGCATTACTAGTGATGGGGGAGAGTTGGTGCTCTCTCTCGGGACGGGGTCGTGCCAGGTAGGGCGGCCAAGAAAATTTTTATGGGGCACCGGACACACCGTTGGTACCCTGTGCTTGTGATGTGAGATGATCTAGGAGTATGGCTCCACGAAAATGTTATGTGATAATGTTGGGCACGGGGGTTACTACCAATCGAGTGGACTCCATGTTAGTGTCGTCTAGGGAAAGGTAGTGATCGGGTGCTTACCCCGGGTACTTGAGGTACCGCGGGTCGTGGATGACACGAAGGTTCCCCGGATCTTGTGGGTAAAGTGTGCAACCTCTGCAGAGTGTAAAACTATTCGAATAGCCGTGTCCACGGTCAAGGACAGTTGGGTAACCGCTCTTGGGCTACGTCCACATGTTTACAAATCATGTGTGTGTGTTGATAAAACTACTTGGGTCAAGTCAAGGGACTTGACATGATTGAGTTGGGTTGGTGCCCACTTTGTTTATGTTGATATCTGTAACCTATCCTCATGGTTACTTGAATTCTCCTGATGCATGTCTTACAAATTGTTGAACATGTCATTGCACTCAAAACTAGCTTTCTGCAAAAATTTACCTATATCATGCATTGCTGTATCTTGAACCAAAACATGGGTTGCTTGCGAGTACATTCAAAGTACTCATTGGTTTGCCACTGGTTATTTTATTGGCCAGGCATGAAAGAACAGGATGTGATGAAGAACACTTCGGTGACGAGCATGCAAGCTAGGACGCTTCCCAGTCAGAATGCCTGTAGGGTTCAGCAGATGGCATGGGTCCAAGTTATCGATTTAAGATTTCCCATGCGATGTTATACTCAAGACTCGACCATAATGGTCCTACTTGTGTAATACAGTATGTATGGATGTAAGACTCTTGTTATTCAGCTTCTGTGTGTTCAGTGAGCATTGATCTCTGGGATCACTGTACACGTGCATTCGGTGATCACGACCTATGAGTCGGGGTCCCCACATTAGAACTGATGCATATGTTATGTACAATTTTTTTTATCATTTTCCCTAGAACTAATGCATGAACATTTGGTGCAACTGCTTGTAAACTGGACATTGAACTTTCAAACAGTATGCATATATATAAAAAACTGATGCATGTATTCTCTTATTTTCATCTTGAACTTATGCCCTACATTACAAGTACTCCTAGTTTCTATATCATTGAACTTACAGTGTAACAAGTGTATGTTTTTTCAACAAAAGTCTTTTTACTCGTTCGAACCGACACAACTACATGACATGTACTATTAGAAATAACAACATACAACTTTCAGTGGTAGCTGAACCTTAGTACTAGCTTCTTGGACTGATGCATAAGTTTATGTTTTTTGACTGGAACTGAAGCTAGCATATTAGAGGTACTGACAGTAACCTTGACATCCAAATTGTGCATCAAGTGGCAGGGGTGTAATGAACTGAAGCAAGCATTTGCAATGTACTACCAGCTTCTGCATCATAGGAACATGTATCACTGATGCAGCGCACATGTACTACTGATGAACCTAATAGTGTAACATGTAGGCAGAGCATAGTGTGTGCAATTTTTAAATCAAATCTTTTGCATAGTAGCACCGATGAACTGACGAACTGACACAAACGTGGTATTTTTCTTCAGGCAAACCCAGATCTGAAAACAATTTTTGAACTGATCGTTTGTGCTTTAGTAGCAACCAGGCATGTTCAATTTTGAGGAAAATTAGTATGGAAAGCACACATCACCTATAGTGGCATGTTCTTGGATCTGACTTCTTCTTCTTCCTCTCATTGGCGGCGTATTGGCATAATCTTGGAAGGCGGTGCTACCTCTTGAGCACTGCGTTGGTTTTCCCTTGAAGAGGAAAGGGTGATGCAGCAAAGAAGCGTAAGTATTTCCCTCAGTTTTTGAGAACCAAGGTATCAACCCAGTAGGAGGCTCCTCATAAGTCCCTCGTACCTACACAAACAAACAAGAACCTCGCAACCAACGCGATAAAGGGGTTGTCAATCCCTTCACGACCACTTGCAAAAGTAAGATCTGATAGAGATAATAAGATAAGATAATATTTTTGGTATTTTTATGATATGGATTGGAAAGTAAAGATTGCAAAATAAAGTAGATCGGAAACTTATATGATAAAAGATAGAGCCGGGGGCCATAGGTTTCACTAGTGGCTTCTCTCAAGATAGCATAAATATTATGGTGGGTGAACAAATTACTGTCGAGCAATTGATAGAAAAGTGCATAGTTATGAGATTATCTAGGCATGATCATGTATATAGGCATCACGTCCGTGGCAAGTAGACCGAAACGATTCTGCATCTACTACTATTACTCCACACATCAACCGATATCCAACATACATCTAGAGTATTAAGTTCACAAGAACAGAGTAACGCATTAGGCAAGATGACATGATGTAGAGGGATAAACTCAAGCAATATTATATAAACCCCATCATTTTATCCTCGATGGCAACAATACAATACGTGCCTTGCTGCCCCTGCTGTCACTGGGAAAGGACACCGCAAGATTGAACCCAAAGCTAAGCACTTCTCCCATTGCAAGCAAGACCAATCTAGTAGGCCAAACCAAACCGATAATTCGAAGAGACTTGCAAAGATAACCAATCATACATAAAAGAATTCAAAGGAGATTCAAATATTTCTCATAGATAAACTTGATCATAAACCCACAATTCATCGGATCTCAACAAACACACCGCAAAAAGAGTTACATCGAATAGATCTCCATGA
This sequence comes from Aegilops speltoides, assembly GCA_021437245.1. Lineage (NCBI taxonomy): Eukaryota > Viridiplantae > Streptophyta > Magnoliopsida > Poales > Poaceae > Aegilops > Aegilops speltoides. The sequence goes on from CM038144.1 coordinate 236,160,227, forward strand.
AGATCGAGGAGAACTTTGTATTGAGATTCAAAGAGAGAGAAGAAGCCATATAGCTAATAACTATGGACCCGAAGGTCTATGGTAAACTACTCACAACTCATTGGAGAGGCCTTGGCGATGATGTAGAAGCCCTCCGTGATTGATTCCCCCTTCGGCGGAACGCTGGAAAAGGCTCCAAGATGGCATCTCACGGGTACAGAAGGTTGTGGCGGTGGAAATAGGTTTTCGTGGTGCTCCTCGGTGTTTTCATGGTATGGAGGTATATATAGGCGAAGGAGGTCGGTCAGAGGAGCCACGAGGGGCCCACAAGGGTGGGGGCGCGCCTAGCACCCTCGTGGCCGCCTCGACTGCTTCTTGACGTCCACTCCAAGTATCCTGGATTGCGTTTGTTCCAAAAAGATCACTCCCAAAGGTTTCATTCCGTTTGGACTCCGTTTGATATTCCTTTTCTTCGAAACACTGAAATAGAAAAAAAAACAGCAATTTGGGTTGTGCCTCCGGTTAGTAGGTTAGTCCCAAAAATGATATAAAAGTGTAAAGTAAAGCCCATAAACATCCAAAACGGGTAATATAATAGTATGGAACAATCAACAATTATATATACGTTGGAGACGTATCAGGCGGCGTCATTGATGCAGGCATGGAGCTTGGGGAGACGACGACTCTCCTGCTTGTGGTGGAGCTCCAGGGAGGCAGCGGCTGGTGGCAGGGATCACGGCCCCGTCGAAGGAGCTTCGGCGAGGGGGGAGGTAGGAGGCGCGGATCACGGCCCCGACGAAGCTCGCTTCAGTGAGGGAGGGAGGCAGGAGGCGGGGATCAAGGCCCTGCGTTACTTTGCCAGCGAGGATGGGGATGGAGGCGGTGGATCTGTCAGCAGCCAGTCATAGTGCCGCTTGCTCCCTTGCTCTGGCCGCCGCCGTCGCTCGCTTGCCCGCGACGGCTACCTCTGGCAGTAGGAGGCGGGTTAGGTTGGGGATGGGTCGGGGAGTTTCTACTGTGGTCTGCGCATTGCACCCTTATAGGGCCGAGGGGTATTAGAATATTATTTTGTTATATATATATATATATATATATATATATATATATATAAGTATCAAGTGAAAATGCTTGTTCACTGAAAACTGAAAACTATCATCGTAGGCCATCTGATCGAGCATGTACGGTACACACCAAAGGTGGGAATCTAACTAGCCACTGAATCCCAGTTTTGCGTCTAACAACAAGGATATATCTAAACATCCACATTCATTCAGTTACAAAAAAATATCAACCATCCATTTCTCTATGGAGCAATCCCTTGCGGGGAATAAGGGCAGGGAGTCGGAGGCCGCGGCCACTTGGTCTCCCTCGTGCAGGAGCAGCGCCAATTCGCCGGGTCACGGAATTCACCGTTCCGTGGGGCCACCGCCGCCGCCGCCGCCAGCGGTGGAGAAGAAGGGCAGGGAGGCGGAGGTCATTGGGTCGCCAACGGGTAGGTCGCTGTTGCACTTGTGGCCAGCGCTAGGGGAGTGGCAGCGCCGTTTGCCGTCGAATCGCCGCCGTAGCCAGTCGCCGTCCAATCACCACGGACTCAAGGACACCCTCGCGCGGGTGGATAGTTCCTGTTAGTAGGGGGTTAGAAGCAAAAATGTGATTAAGTGGCTAGTTAGATTCCCACCTTTGCTGTGTACCTTACGTGCTCGATCAAATGGCTTACGATGATAGTTTTCACTTTTTTAGTGAACGAGCATTTTCAGTTGATAATTTTCTATATATATATATATATATATATATATATATGTCGGCGTTCTAGGAACGGGGGTCCCCAGACTTGCCTGCCTGCGGCCTGCAGCGTGGCTCAAGTGGGGGCCCAGTGCAGCCCAGCTTCATCAGCTCAAACTCAAGACCCTCGCGAGGGGCCAAGCCTCACGGGGCGGACGACAGGAAGCTCCCTTAGGAGCAGCCTCATCAGGTAGGCTCACGAGGAGGCGGGGACATCCAGGCAGGGAACCTCACGAGGAGCCCGTGACGCAAGCCATGACGATCGAGACCAGGCGGGCGCCGGCCTGTGCAGTGTCCTTATTTCCCTTCGTGCAAAGGGGCAAGCCGCATGTGCCAAGGCATCAGGTAAAGGTTACCGTTTCGGTGCAACGAGACCAAGACCAGCGGAACGGCAGGATGGAGGTCATCATGGAGCCCAAGACGGCGTCATTGTCAGAGCCTTTGGCGGCCGAAGACCAACTTTAGTCAGGATAAGTGTACTAGATGTTCCCCTTCAAAATGGCCAATTGTTGGTGCCCTTCCCGCTCATTATTTGGGAAGAGGCCCAGGGCCTCCCTCTATAAATAGAGCTAGCCACCACAGGGCAAGGGGGGACGGATCAATCAGAAAGAGAGAGAGAGAGAGAGAGAGAGAGAGAGAGAGAGAAGCGAGTGAACTCACCCAAGCAGTTCATCGCACCAGCTCAAGAACAGCCCCTCGCGAGGCTGTTCTCCTTTGTACTGCTCATCATCATCCCCTGAGGCAATCCACCACACCACACACTGGAGTAGGGTATTACACCACAATGGTGGCCTGAACTAGTATAAACCTCGTGTCCCTTGTGTGTTCTTCTTTCTAGCTTAGATTCCTTGCGAGCCTTCGAAACGTGAGCTGGTAGGGGAAAGATCTTCGTGCGCACCCCAGAGTTCGAACCTCAAGGGTCTGCCAGAACCCGAAATCCGACATTTGGCGCACCAGGTAGGGGGTGCTTCGGAATATTTTGTTCCGCTGGTCGCGTCTGATCTTCCGTCATATCCATGGCTGACACTCACCGGGCTCGCGCCGAGCGTCGGGCTGCTCTCGCTACCCGCGTCGCCCGGACGGCGCCCGTCGGCGACGCGCCCGTCGTTCCCCGTCGCCTGCCGCCAACGCCACCACCGGCCCAGCGGGGAACGAGCAGCAGGCCTCGTCCCTGCATCCTTCAGTGCGATGGGAAGGCCGCAGCGCCACCCCGTCGCTGACTCCAGCCGGTTCATCGTCCCATGCCCGTTGCGCCCCCACGGACGCGCACGCTGTGCTGCTCCTGGCGCGTGAGCTCCTGCACTACCGTCCCGTTGATGACCTCTACGAGGACTGGCTCACCCACATCACCGAGCTCGTCAGTGCCGCTGGGGGCTCTCCTATGCCCTCTCTCTCGCTGCCTCGCCCTCCATCCTGCGCAGGAGGCGTGGATCAAGAGGTGCCTCCGCCACCTCCTCCCCAAGAAGGCGCCCTGGCTCCAAGGCGCGCGGCCCAATGACGAGACCCTCCATGTCTGGCCCCGCGTGGCAAGAAAGGAGCTGCCAAAAATCGCTCGCCCCCAAGAAGGTGCTCGCGTGCTCCCAGCATCGTTGCGCCATGACCACATACCTACGCCACCGCATCAAGACCCCGTGCTGCTGCAAGCGGCGGTGCATGGGGATTTCCGGGAGCAAGCCCCGCACCAGCAGAGGGCTTCGGTGGCCACCGCAGGCTGCTGCGCCATCACCCCCGAGCTACGCATTATCGCATGGCCAGGCAAGTTCAAGCCTGACCTGCCCCTCACTATGACGGCCATTGCAGACACCGCGGAGTTCTTACAGCTCTACGAGCTGGGCATCGAAGCCGCCAACGGGGACGAAAGGGTCATGGAAAATTGGTTTCCCATGGCGCTCAAAGACGGTGCCCGCACCTGGCTCCTGAACCTGGCTCCTGGCACGATCTCCTCCTTGGACGAGATGCGCACTTGCATCATCGCCAACTTCCAAGGCACTCGCGACCGGCCTACGGCCATGAGTGACCTGCGCTGCATCAAGCAACAGCCAGGAGAGACCCTGCAGAAGTACATCCAGCTCTTCAACAACGCTCGCCTCAAGATCCCCAGGGTGACTGAGGAAGCCATCATCTCAGCCTTCTCCAATGGCGTGCGTGACATCAAGATGAAAGAGGAGCTAGCAATCCATGAAGACCTGTGCACATCCCTGAAGCTGTTCAACTTGGCGACCAAGTGCGCCAGGGCTGAGGAAGGGCGCCTCTCCCTCCTCGAGCTTCCGGCTGCCGATCCAGAAGAGAAGAAGCCCAAGGTCAAGGACGTGAAGCGCAAGGGGGCTGCTGTACTCGCAGTAGAGCGAGACACCAAGCGAGGCAGGGATCAGCCCGAGTCATCCAAGGGTAGCCGGTACTGCGTGTACCACGACCTCCACACCCACAACACCAACGAATGCCAAGAGCTCAGGGCCGTACGAGATGGGCGTATTGGCCGACGCCCCGAGCGCAATGACCGGGGCTATGGCCAAGGAGGAGCAAGAGGTGGAGGACGATGGGAAGACCGTGGCCCTCGCCAAGGGTGGCGTGACCGACCTCGTGAGGACCGCTGGCAAGACCAGCCTCATGAGGGAGTTTGGAGGGATCAGCCTCGTGAGGATCGCCCGCACGACAACGCAGGCCTCCCTCCTCTGCCACCACCGCCAAGGAGGAATGAGGACCAGCATTAGGAGGAGGGGGCTGGGGGCTTCCAGGAGCCGTGCGCAATCGCTTGCATCCTGGGCGGCGCCCAGGCCCCAGCCTCACAGCGCATCTTCAAGCAGTTTGCTCGCGAGGTGAATGCAGTCCTGCCCAAGCTTGAAGCCACGTGCCCTCTCAGGTGGTCTGCGTGCGCTATCACGTTCAGCTCCGCGGATCAGCTCAAGTGTGCAGCAACGGCCGGAGTCCTACCAATGCTTTGTTCCCCTGTCATCAGCAATGTGCAAGTCACCAGGACCCTCATCGATGGCGGAGCAGGACTCAACGTCCTGTTCGTCGAGACATTCAACAATCTCCAAGTGCCATATGATCAGCTTCAGCCGACCAAGCCTTTCTCAGGAGTCACTGATGGTTCCACTGTTCCTATAGGGCAGGTTCGCCTTCCAGTCACCTTTGGGCAGCGCAACAACTACCGCACCGAGCTCATTGACTTCGACGACACCCACATTCGCCTGCCATACAATGCCATCCTCGGGTACCCAGCCCTGGCCAAGTTCATGGCAGTGACTCACCACGGCCACAATTTCCTCAAGATGCCAGGAAGCGGTGGAGTCATCACAGTACCTTGTGAGGAAAGGGATGCAGTGTGTTCTCTTGAGCGTGCCTTCCAGGCCGCGGCAATCGAAGACCCAGATCACAGGAGCGGAAGACTTCCTAAGGCGGTCCCCAAGAAGAAGAAGGCTTTGCCTGGCCCAAGCCATTAGGAGGCAGGTACCTCCGGAGGCGTTGCGTCAGGATTCGCACCCGTTCAGGGGGTGCCACCCTCTGTCGCATAGCAAGGTGCGCCCGGCGCCCTCCTCGGGCAGGGCTCGGGGGCTCTTTCTTGGAGAGCCACCGACTTTGCCAAGGTCACGAGGGAGGCGCTCGGGCACCACTTGGAGGCGTGCTTCAAAGCATGTTTCCCTTAGGAAGGTATGAGGCAAGGAGGGCCAAACCCTCAGGAGTTCATCGCGAGAAACATTGAGGAGCTATAGGAGTCAAGAGCCATGCGCGGCAGCTGCCGCTTGCCCGCCGTAGCCCCACATCCAGGCGAGGATGGTGGGCTGCGTGTCTGCATCGACGTACCAGGGCTCAACTAAGCCGCGTCTCAGGAGCGCCTCTGGCCTTCACGCCTGGGGCGTTGCGAGGGTCCACCCCACAGCTACGTTCGCATGCCTTTCGGTCTGACGAATGCGGCGGCTGCTCATCAGCGCCTGATGAGGAGCATTCTGGAGGCTCAGGAGGTCAGGCATTGTGCAGTCCTGGCGGAGTTGGAGATGGTCCTCGAAGATCCACCCGAGCCCTCGGAGCCTCCCGAGGCTCCTAGTCCCGGGAGCTCCTGAGGGTCGACCTCCTCACCACGCGTCGTCCGCTACTTCAGCATCACTTCATCTCCAACGGTATCAGGTGATATCTTTCAAAGTTCCATTTTCAGCTGGGAGCGCCCACAAGCCTGCATCATTCCCAAGTCGCGTGGGTCCGTCCCTGCGGCATGTATCCATTTTGCTTATGCTCTTTACCTACCTTGTTGTGGGCGCCCCTCGGGCTGCATTATCCCCAAGCTGCTCGGGACCCAGTGGCGTTTGCTTTTTCCCCATCTATCTAAATGGTTTTGCTCCTTCGTGCTTAACATGCTTGAGCTAATCGCCTGCTCGACTGACACCTACCTTTGGAGCGGCTCACTCTGGCACGACACTTGCGTACGGGTCCGTCCCTGCAACATCGATAAATCTGAGTGGCTGAGCTCTGGCCGCGGCAGCCCCGCAAGGCGCCATCTCACCAGGCTCTCAGTGCTCCAATCACTCACTTGGAGCGACCAATGGTTGGCTGGCAACCGTAACGACAGACCTTGTTTCCCTCTCTTGATTTGTATGCAGGATCCACTCCAGAAGCAACGCTGGGGACGTCGCGAGCTTTCTCTCCTTCTCTCCGGCACGATCCGCTTGCACGTTAAAAGGGGGGCGCCTGAGCATCGCGACTCATGGGCTCTTACTGGCCCTCCAACCCTCACCCCCTGGCCTTGACACACGGCATCGCGACCTGTCATACCAGCGGCGGCTGAGCTCGCTCGAGTGTCGGGACCTGAGGACGTAGAGCATGAAGGAAAGTGCGGGGGAGAGGGAAGAAGCTCACGAGGACCTAACCCAGCAACACCTCAGCTACCACCACGCAGGCCCGGCGCATCGTCGAAAAGCACTCCAAACCCACGAGATAAGTCATGCCAAAAACTGAACCGACTCGACGCTAAACACACGACTAGTGCAACTCTGTCACGGCAACGTTGCCTACCTTTCTTGCCCAGCGGAGGCTGCTTGAGCGCTAAAGGGGACCTCTTGAGCATCGCGACTCAGGGGCTCTTACTGGACCTTGGGCCGCTCACCTCCTGGCCTTGACCATGGCATCGCGACCAGGCATACCAACGACGGCTGAAGCTTGCCTGGGGACCGGGACCTATCGGCGTAGAGCACCAAGCCCTCGTGAGGAAAGAAAGGGGGAGCCGAGCTGGGACAGGACAAGCATCTCGCATCGATTCATAATAAGGATATAATATTCGCAAAGACATGGCCAGCGCCTTACATACCCCCGCGGGGTGGTACTTCGATTCCTTGCAGGGAACAAAAGGTGTAATCCTAAGGAACACTAACTACGCGTGCCTCCGCACAAGACGCCATCATCAATAGTGGGTCGTCAGGCGCCAGTGCCAACCCCATCCAGATCAGTGGTGATGGTGACCTGATGCAGTTGCCCTACTCCGGCCGCGACGCGAGCTCGGGGGCTCGTAGCTGTCGTCGCTCGTCTCCTGAGTCACGTGAGGCTCGGCGGAGTCACTGGACCTTCCGGCCTGTCCGCTGCTGCCTGAGGAGCAGCTGGGGATGCGGTTGGCGGGCCTGGTCCTCACCACTCCGATGCCCCGGCCGCCTTCCTTGGGGCAGCGTTCCAGCCGGCGTCCTTCCGCGTCGAAGACCTTGAAGAGCAGCAAGGAGGCGCTATCGTATTCGAGATGAATTACGAGGCCGCCCCCTATCCGGCAGACCCGGGCGATCTCGCCCCAGCCGTGGGTCAGGAAGACCTTGCCTGGGGCAACAACCTCGACCTCCGCCCCGGTCGCAGGGGTGTTGCAGTCGGCGTGTTGCAGCCAGAGCTCCCGAGGCCCCCTCGGCGGGATCTCTAAGGCGAAGGAGGGAGGAAGGCAAATACAAGATCGAGGAGGCATAGCGGCGTGAAGCGCAAGCTCGCGAGAGGAGCCCTCGGTGTGGACACCAGGGGGAACGACGCGCACCGCCGTAACTCGCCGTCGACGGTGGCGGCACCGTCGGTGTCGCTCGGCGCCTTCTTCTTCAGGGCCCTTGATTCGGGCGTACAAAGGCAGCGGAAACCCAAGTGGCGGCCGCTCGTACCAGGGCCTCGATGCCTCCTGCCCAGCACCCTCATCTCGGCGGCAGAGGACTAGCCGTTTCTTCGGCGGAAGCGAGTTGGGACCCTCTCGGGGGGCCTTTCCCTTCTCTTCTATAGAAACCTGCGGATTGATGCCATTGGCGTAAGGTGGACCAAGGGCAAGGAAGAAGAAGAAAGGAACTAGGAGGAATGGATTGACTGGAAGGGCTCGTGCCGTTCCGTACTTATAGCCGGAGAAGGCCAACCGCCGGCCACCACGATCACAGGTAATCATGACCCATTTCTGCATGCAGGGACTTGTCAAGTCGTGCGGTTGCCGAGGCATCGTGGGGAAGCGAAGACGCCCACGTCCAATCAATCGCCACACGGCGCCCAAGGCCGCAGGCTATTGGGGCCCGCGGCGCTTCGCACTTGCCCCTTCGCTTCTTTGCTAAGCCAAGTCCGAGCGCGCCTTGCGCCCGGGGGCTACTGTCGGTGTTCTGGGAACGGGAGTCCCCAGACTTGCCTGCCTGCGGCGTGGCCCAAGTGGGGGCCCAGTGTAGCCTAGCTTCATCAGCTCAAGCTCAAGACCCTCGCGAGGGGCCAAGCCTCGCGGGGCGGATGACAGGAAGCTTCATCAGGAGCAGCCTCATCAGGCAGGCTCGCGAGGAGGCGGGGAGATCAAGGCAGGGCACCTCACGAGGAGCCCGTGACGCAAGCCATGATGATCAAGACCAGGTGGGCGCCGGCCTGCGCAGTGTCCTTATTTCCCCTTCGGTGCAAAGGGGGCAAGCATAGGCCAAGGCATCAGGCAAAGGTTACCGTTTCGATGCAATGAGACCAAGACCAGCAGAATGGCAGGATGGAGTTCATCGTGGAGCCCAGGACGGCGTCATCGTCAGAGCCTTTGGCAGCCGAAGACCAACTTTAGTCAGAATAAGTGTACTAGATGTTCCCCTTCAAAATGGCCAATTGTTGGCGCCCTTCCCGCACATTATTTGGGAAGAGATCCAGGGCCTCCCTCTATAAATAGAGCTAGCCACCACAGGGCAAGGGGGACGGATCAATCAGAAAGAGAGAGAGAGAGAGAAGCGATTGAACTCACCCAAGCGGTTCATCGCACCAGCTCAAGAACAGCCCCTCGTGAGGCTGTTCTCCTTTGTACTGCTCATCATCAGCCCCTGAGGCAATCCACCACACCACACACTGGAGTAGGGTATTACACCACAATGGTGGCCTGAACCAGGATAAACCTCGTGTCCCTTGTGCGTTTTTCTTCTTTCTAGTTTAGATTCCTTGCGAGCCTTCGAAACGTGAGCTGGTAGGGGAAAGATCTTCGTGCGCACCCCAGAGTTCAAACCTCAAGGGTCTGCCGGAACCCGAAATCTGACAATAACGCTATATGCAAAATCTAGTAAAACGGTGTATAAAATGTAGTAACCTAGAAACCCAAATTTGTAATTTAGTACATTTTTTACAAAAAATACTAGATTTTGCATAGTGTGTTACTATATTTTGTATGTACCATTACTGGGGTGTAGAATAAGATATTATACACTCACGTTTAGTATAACGCTATTCTAAGCGTGAGTGTAGAATAACTTATTCTACACCCCTAGTAATGCTATGTACAAAATCTAGTAAAACACTATATAAAATGTAGTAATTCTGAAATATTATTTTCTACTATCCATGTTTTGAATTTACTACGTTATAAAAAAATTACTACATTTTGTATGCTACGCTACTATATTTTGTATAGAGCGTTACTAGGGGTGTATATATGATTTTGTCCTCAACAACATTCACTTATAGCTATGTTTTCAAGTTGATTTTTTTGCACTAAGTGAATGTGAACGCACCCTTCCCCCATCTATGCTAATCTCGTCCACTCTATTTCTAAATTCCATATGCATATTGTTTGACACATGTCGATTGTCTTCACTGTGTCCTCGTTCGTCGACGATTTTAAGACCACAAATTTAAAATGATTTCCTATCCTTATCCAATCTTGGTTGTCGCCGTAGAAGCCGGAATGACTTCCCGCCCAAAGCAATGTAGCAGGCTAGTGGAGTTGAAGTGTGGCAACAAAAAATGTGCATGCATGCCATGTGTCAAGCAAATACAAATTGCCAAGGGCAACACAGTAATTTCACCCGGGCCGAACCCCTCCCTATATATACTTCGCCCTGCGGTCATTTATTGCTTCTACACCTATCGCTCTCACATCCTCAAACCAAAGCGCCGTCGCTTGGATTCATCTTTGCCAGAGAAGAAGTGCTTTGCTGCTGGAACTTCTTCGTCGGAGTACTCACGCCGGTCGCGGATATATTCATAATGCCGCCGCAGTGGTTGTCTTCCACTGCCAAGTTAGGGCATGGGAGATTGGACTGCTTAGCTTCTCTGCCTCATCAAGCTGTTCTTCATCAGTTCATCGAGCGATAAATAAAATTTCATTATTACCGCTCATTTGATCTGATAAAATTTCCAATATGTTCAATAGTTGTTTTTTCACTTCCCATACTTCTCATATCACGGAAAGTTTTTCACTTGTGTCAGATGACCCGTATGATTCCTCACTTGTACTTATTCATGAATTCATACAAATCTAGAACCAACCGCTCACACGAAGTGAATGTCTTCGTGATATGAGGTCATTATCTTCAAATAGATTTTATCTTCGAAAATCCTCTAAGAATGCATATGACCTCTCGTACCTCCCTCGCATCTCTCCTCTTTCACAGGTACATGTTTGTGGCCATGTCGCATGGTTGTCATAGTTTGAATTCATTTGCAGACTTCTTACAACTTCATCTTGACTCTCCAAAAGCAAGTTCTTGTTGTATCAGTCCTGTGAAGCTTATCAGTCCTATGAAGCCAATTGTTTTTGCAAAAATAATCAATTCTTTGAAACTAATGGCAGAAGATAATGCTCCAGCACCCAGAAGGGGTGGTAGATAACGGAGTCATAATACCGCACAAGATCTTCAACCAAATCTCTATGTGAAGTATAAATTAGATCTTGCATAAGCCTATGGTGAGCACAAGTCGCGCACCTAGTGGATATGAGGATTCTATGCAGAAGAATGGTTCTTCTATCACTTTGTCACAGCGGAGTACTCTGTAAAAATGCCATCAGGCCAACATGGGAAAATATTGTGTACAAGAAGCTTATCCCAAAGACAAAGGCAGATGGCATTGGGTTAGGTTTCTACCCTTGCATTGTGAGATACGCGATGCTACAAGATCGTGACCCAACCAACATTCATTGCTGTCATGATGATGAACTATTTGAAGCCAAATTATGAGTATGCAAAGGATTCAGCAGAACAAAACAAGAAGGATTATGGCATTGATTTCAATCCTGGCCCCGCAGCACCAAGGCCAAATGGCACCCGTCAAGCCGAATCTGGTTGGGCCATTTGATGACTTTGACACATATCTTGCTCACTATGCTACACTTCGTGTCGGTGTACAAAAGTAGGGATTCTCCTTTCGACCCCTTTACTTGTGCACGGGCAGTCAGAGCCTCCTACCACGGCCACACACATACACGGCAGGAAGGGGAAGCCGGAGAGAAGTGGAGGCCACAAGGCGAACGAAGCAACAACAAGGACCAAGGCCATAAAGATCAGATGGGCGTAGCAGGTTCCCCCGGCAAGGACCCTTGCCGGGGCGGCCTTATCAACCCCGGCAAGACCCTTGCCGGGCAGCTCGCCCGCGCCAACCAAAGTGAGCCATCCTTGAGCCCACCAACATTCGAAAGACACGTTGGGGGAAGGTTCGGGAGGCACCTCTGTGGTGGCATGCACATCTTTGTGAAGACAAGGAAGAGAAAAGACCAAATGAGGATAAGAAGGCAACCATCCTCACCGAAGAAACCCACGAGACATCCGGCAAGGTCCCTTGCCGGGGAAACCAGCGCGCCACGGCAAGACTCTCGCCAGGCTACCCGGCAAGACCCTTGCCGGGCCACCCAACGAGGCCCTCGCCAAGCGCACTGGTGGGGCCACCATAAGGCCCACGCCAACCAAGTCTTCACCGCTGTTCGCATGCAGCTGCCAACTCAACCAGCTAGGCAGGCACGTGCGTGGCAGCATGCGATCCTTCGTGGAGTCTCCACCATTGCGCCACCACAGCTGCCTGCCTGCCTGCATAGCACCACATGCATCGCTAGCCAGGGCGTGTGTCGAAGCGAGGGGAGGCGGCGACAAATGGGACAGGCCCCGCCCCCGTCCCCGATAAAGTGGAGGGACACCTAAGCTTTGCATTTAATGCCCCTTGTCCTATAATACGGGCGATAAGCTCGTGCTACTGTATCACTTTCCACCTCCTGTGTGCCACTGTGGCAGCCCCTTTCGCCTATAAAAGTAGGCCCATGGCACACAGAGAAAGGATTCGTCATTTTGAACCCCTGAGCACCCCGAGCTAGTTAGTGAGCTCAAAAACACTAATACATCCACCAAAGCAGGATCGTAGGGTTTTACGCATCTTTGTGGCCCGAACCTGGGTAATCCCCCTTGTGTCACCTGTTAGTCCCGCTCTTCTCATGATCCCCGCGCCCCGCAACCGTAGAAGGGATTCCAGTGATCCCATAGGTGTCGTTTCCCACCGACATCTTTGGCGCGCCAGGTAGGGGACAACGCTATTGTGAGAATCTGGTCCAGCAGTTGGCCTAGTTGTTCTTCATCGCCATGTCTCCTAAGAAGAAAGGGACCACCGCGATCGGTTCGCGGAACCGGGTTGGTACCGGCGCGGACCGGCAGCGGCCCGGTCGCGGAGAGGACCCGTGGTGTGGCCCGCGAACATCCATGTCGCCCTGATGGTCTGGGCTCGGCGAGCGGCGTCGTTCGCGCGCCGGGTGACGAGCCACTAGTCGCAGGCTCCAGAGACGGAGTCAGGCCCCCCGCAGGAGGCACGGGGCCCTCCAGGGATGTCGCCGTCCCACCACGCAGCGGCACGGCGGTCTCCAAGACAACAACACCGGCGCCCACGGCGCGCTCTCTCAGGTTGTGCGCGACGAGCGGCGTCACCTTGCAGGTGACCCTGCGCGCCACCCTGGGAAGAGTCCCGTGCGTCCATCACATGAAGAAGAGGGCCAGCATGCGCGCCGAGGTACTGATAGAGGTGGCGAACGGCCGTGGAGCCGCGACGCAGCTACTTCTAACGTGGTTAGGAGTCAAGGCGCATCGCGGTCCACCCAGCTGTCGCCGCCACCCACGCCGGTGGAAGCCCTGGCGCGCACGCAGCTGCTCCTCAATTTTCCTCCCGCCGCGGAGAAGCTCGACGAATGGAGGGCCACCATCCGTAGCCTCGTCAGCATCACCAACAACGACGGGCCGCGGCCAGCGGAACCCGTTGGCTGTCGCTCCGCCGGGCTGCCACGTGCAAGCGGAGGCCACGCCGGAGGTGACGCAGCCACGGTGTACTCCCCGCCTCCATCCCGACCGCCCCGGGCATCGGCCCGTTGTGGCGACGCTCGTGATTATATCTCCATCGCATCATCCGACCCGTGGACCAACCGCGATCAGCGCCAAGTCCTTTGGGAGTGGGCTCATGAGGACGCTCGAACTACGATCGAGCGCCGACGTGACGCGCGCCACCAGTCGGACAGGCGGGCAGAACCTGCTACGGACCACCCAGCACCGGCGGCTAGGGTGGCCTACCTTACGAGGTGGGTTGTACGGCCTTCACCCGTGAGCTGCGGCAGTTGCAGTGGCCCTCCCACCGAACGTTCAAACCCGATGTTGGCGAGAAGTACAATGGCAAGACCCACCCGTCAGAGTTCCTCAGCATCTACACCATCGCGATGCAAGCTGTTGGGGCCCGCGATGATAAGGTGCTTCACAACTACTTCCCTTTGGCACTTAAGCCTAATGTTATGTCATGGTTGATGCACTTGCCGGTCGACTCCATCTCTTCTTGGGCGGATCTGTGCCATGAGTTTGTTGGCGCCTTTATCGGAGGTCACCAAGCGCATGGCCAGGCGAGTGATTTGCACATCATCCCCTAGAAGGAAGGAGAAAACTTGGGCAAGTACATCCAAAGATTCAGCCGGGTGCAGTACAACATCCCCGATGTTCATCCCGCCGCCGTGATTAGTGCGTTCCATCAGAACGTGCGCAATCACAAGATGCGTGAATAACTGGCGATGAACAAGGTTAAGGATGTGGCCGAGCTCTATGTTGTGGCCGATCGGTGCGCTCGTGCCGAGTAGGGAAGAAAGTACCCCGGCGAAGATGCCGGTGCGGAAACCGACTCCACTTGCGATACCGCCACCCCAGCAAAGAAGGGCCGAGGCCATAATAGGAAGCGCAAGGGCAAGGCCATGCTTGCCGTTGAGGGATCCGACAACACCGGTGCCACCAAGAAGACCAAGGCGAGCGACCCCGGCAAGGAGGTTTCCGGGTGTGACACTTGCTGGGTCTTGGCGGCTGCCGACAAGCCAGGAGGCTCCGACAAGCAGTACTGCAAGATCCACCGCACCAAGGGCCATGATCTCCAAAACTGCCAGCAGGTAGAGCTGCTCACCGAGAAGCAGAAAGCCGAGTATGAGCGGCGGGACAAGGAGAAAGGCCTAGATGGTGCCGAAGGATTCAGCAAGAAACGTGGCGGCCAAGGAGGCCACCGCGGCAAGGATAATCAGCAAGAGAGGCCCGCCCGCGACCGCGAAAAGAAGCAAGAAGACAATGATCATGAAGAGGACAACGAGTCCGACGACCACGAGTTTCAGAAAGCCACATAGGCCATGCGCGTCGATGGTGGCGCCTCGCTGCATACATCTCAGCGCCAACTCAAGCAGTGGGCGCGTGAGGTCACAGCGGTGGAACCATCGTTTGATGCACGGAAGCCGCTGAAATGGTCCGGCACGCCCATCATCTTTGACATCGAGGACCACCCTGACCGCACAACTATGGTCGGGTGCTTGCCGTTGTTGGTTTTGCCAACAATCCGCAACCTCAGGGTGACAAAGATGTTGGTTGACGGCGGGGCCGGCCTGAACTGGATCTCGCCCTTCTTGGTCAGAAGGCTGCGGATCCCTGATGGGGACCTTGAGGAGACGGGTACGTTTCAAGGGGTCAACCCGGGGAGGAGTCAGCCAAAGGGAAAGATCAATCTGCCCGTGACATTCGGAGGCAAACTGAACCATAGGACGGAGAAGATTGTTTTCGACGTAGCCAAGATCGCCTTGCCCTACAACGGGATCCTCGGCCGCCCGGCGCTAGCCAAGTTCATGGCGGCTTCCCACTATGCCTACAACATGCTGAAGATGCCCGGGCCGATGAACATCATCACCGTCCCCTCTGACAAGAAAGATGCGCTGATCTGCGCCGACCAACTCTACCGGGAAGCAGTTGCAGTAGCTGCCGCTAAGGCGCCTGCTCCTGCCGACGGAGCCACGGAGCAGAAGAAGATCGGCGAGAACCCTCGCACCCACTCTGGCAAGCGCACCTCTTCGGGGTGTTGCGCTTCCGTTGAGAACGTGCCAGAGAGCTCCGCTGGCAAGAGCAAGAAGTCCAGGGCTACACCGCCAGAGACCAAGAAGGTGCCCGTCAAGGAGGACGGTACGGGAGGAGCTTTTATCATAAGCTCCACCATCGACGGCAAATAGGAAAGCGAGCTTGCCACCTTCTTGTGGGCGAATGTCGATGTGTTTGCATGGCAAGCCTCCAACATCCCCGGCGTTCCCAGGGAGGTGATTGAGCGCCACCTTGCTGTCTTTCCTCATGTGTGGACCGTCAAGCAGAAAGTCAGGAAGCAAGCTCTAGAAAGGCAAGAGTTCATCACAGAGGAAATCAGAAAGCTAGAGGCGGCAGGCTTGGTTAGGGGAATACTCCATCTGACGTGGTTAGCCAATCCGGTAGTGGTGCGCAAGGCAAACGGGAAATGGAGGTTGTGTATTGACTACACATACATCAATAAGGCCTGTCTAAAGGACCCTTTCCCATTACCGCGCATTGAACAGATTGTTGACTCCACGACTGGGTGTGATCTTTTATCGTTCCTTGACGCCTACTTGGGATACCACCAGATCTTCATGACAAAGGAAGACGAAGAAAAGACAGCATTCATCACCCCATGTGGTATGTATTGCTTTTTACGAACGCCTTTCGGGTTGAAGAGTGCTGGCTCAACCTTTGCAAGGGCAGTCCAAATTGGTTTTGAACCCCAGCTACATAGAAATATGGAAGCTTATATGGATGACATAGTGGTCAAAACCAAGGACAAGGCGACCCTTGTACAAGATCTGGAAGAAACGTTCGGGAACCTGTGCAAGATCAACCTCAAGTTGAACCCTGAGAAGTGTGTCTTCGGCGTCCCGTCCGGCAAGCTTCTCGGGTTCTTTGTGTCCCAGCGCGAGATTGAAGCAAACCCCGATAAGATAAAGGCCATCGAGTAGATTGAGGCACCCAAACGGATCAAGGACGTGCGTCGACTCACTGGCTACGTTGCTACCATGAGTCGGTTCATCTCCAAATCCGCAGAGCGTGCCCTTCCTTTTTTCAAGATCTTGAAGAAAGCAAGGCCGGTGGAGTGGACCCTAGAAGCCGAGGCAGCGCTGCAGGATTTGAAGAGATACCTCTCCTCTACCCCAGTGCTGGTTGCACCCAAAACCACAAGAACCGTTGCTGCTCTATCTAGCGGCAACGAATCAGGTGGTTAGCGCCGCGCTAGTGGCGTAGAGGGAGGCCGACCAAAAGGCAGCAACCGCGGCAGAGCCGACAGATGGCAAGCCAAAACCCTCTCTGGCAGGGCTCTATCCCGGCAAGATCGAGTCCCCGGCAGGGGCCGACAGCAGCATGACAGGATCCATGCAACCGGGTGGAGAGGCGCAAAAGAAGAAGATGGTGCAGCACCCAGTGTACTTCGTTAGCTCCATCTTGCAGGGGGCTAGGTCGAGGTACTCAGGTGTGCAAAAGCTGCTCTTCAGCCTCCTTATGGCCTCGAGGAAGCTGCGCCACTACTTCCAAGCGCATGAGGTCAAGGTGGTCACCCGCCTCCCATTGCAATGGATACTACAAAACCCATATGCAACGGGGAGGATCGTGGAATGGGCCCTGGAGCTGTCAAGTCTCGGTTTGAAGTTTGAAAGCACCTGGCGATTCAGAGCAGGGTCTTGGCGGAGTTTGTTGTGGAATGGACCTCGATGCCTGATGAAGAGGTACAGGAGACCACTCTCCCAGGCAAGGAAACTAGCTGCAACTGTATCATGTACTTCGATGGTGCCTTCTCGCTGCAAGGCACCGGTTGTAACGCCCCGGATACAACTTTCCATATTCGTAACTCCAACTCTTGCCTTTTCCGGAGATGCGATATGTTATTTTCCTCCATGGTTGGGTTTTTGTTGTTTTGTTTTGCTTTTTGTTCATGTATTGCATTTCATCTCATGTCATCATTTGCATTGCATCGGCACGCGTTGCTGTCTATGTTTTCATAAAACCCGTATCTGCTCGTAGTTGCCGCGTCACCCCTTGCTTTCGTTGACTGTTCCGAGACCAATCGGGTTTTTGCTTCCCTCTTGACCCTGACCACCTAACCTCTCTTGCCAGCTCGCCCCCCTCTTGGCGTGTCCGAAAACTGCTCCGAACCAGAACCGGGCTGTCATGACCGATGAGTCCGGATCATCCCCAAACATCTATAAAACATCTTCGTTTTATTTATTGGACTCCCTAACCTATTTTTCCCGACCGTCCGATTTCGATCGGAGGGACGAAGTAGCCCCAAACCAAAATCCTGTGCTATATATATAGACCAATCCCCTAGGCAGCAACCCTAAAATCTAGCCCCTTGTCCCATCGCGCCGCCGCCAGTCATCCACTCCCCTCCTCATCGGGATCCCTCCCGATCCAATTCCACCAACCGAAGCCGCCTCCTCCTTCCTTGTTTTTCCCATCGAGCCAACCACCTTACCTGATCCACCCATCGATCCTGCCCCGTCGAGATCCTCTGCTCGACGTCCAGGCACCCGCAGCCTCCTCTGCCTCGCCACCCGTGCGCCTTCGACCACGCCTGACCACCAAGCCGCCGTCCGTCGTCCTCCGCTTCACGCTGCCTCCGGCGAGTAGAAGCCCCGCGCCTGCAGCCTCACGTCCCGCAGCGGGCCCGTCCTCGGAGCTCCCTGCCGCGGTGCTCCCCTTCTCCGTCGCGTCGCCAACCTCTCCGGCCAGACCGACCCAGGCGAGCTCCCGTCGTGCCCTCTCCTTCCTCCATTTCCCTTCTCTCTATACCTCATCTCTCTCTCTCTTTCTGAATCAGGAACCCAATCGTTATGGTCACGTCCTCATCGTGCGCGTCGTCGCCCGTTCGTCCCTGCCGGCAGCCGCTCTGCTCCCCTTCCTCGTCGTCCCTCCAACCGGAGCCCCGATGTCGCCCCGTTCTTCTGCAAGCCGTGCCCGTGCTGCCGCAGCAGTGCCGCCATGGACGCCGAGCCGCAGCCGGCCTCCACGGCCCTCATCCACGAGTGCCGGCAACTGGAGCCTCCTCTGCTTCCCCTCGTGCACGAGATGCAGCGCGCCGAGCCACCCAGCGCCTCCACCTCTTCGCCCGGATCCCGTCCGGCAGTCCCCGCCGCCAAGTCTATCGCCGCCTGAACCTCCGTGCTTCGCCAAGTCCCGCCTCACCGCGCCTCTGCTTCGTGCGAGCAGAGGACGAGGCACCCGCTCCCTCGTGCCTCGCGTTGACCGCGTTGCCAGCGTGCCTAGGCAACCGCGTCGTGCCTCGCCCATGGCCCAGCAAGGCGCTGCAGCCCAGCCTCTCCACCGACTGGGCCGAAGCCCACTGGGTGAGGCCACACCCCCAGCGCCTCCTTTTTTCCCCTTCTGTTGGGCCTGCTCCAGCTAGTTTCGGCCTGTTTAGGTTTTTTATCAGTCCAACGAATTTATCTATTTATCCAGAGTTACTAGTTTTACAGAAAAACCATCATGTTCATGCATTTAATAAATCCACAACCGTGCATCGGATTAAAATGGTTTAAACATGTAAAATGCTTGGAATTACATGTACTTTCATAATATCCCACTTTCATCCATGTTTGAAATGTTTAACTTGCTATTTGCATTAATTTGCTCAAATGCCATGCTAAAATGATTTATTTCATAACTAAATAACCGTTGCTCCGTTTTAAATAAACTTTATATGTGAATGGGGTGGAAAATGCCTAGTTTAACATGGTGCACGTCATTTTGCTGTTTAACATCATTAAAATTTTGTTTAGGGTAGAACAGTAGCAAATTCGAAATATGCATATGAGGATTTTTCGGAATTGTAGTTTGTTGTTCCGGCCTCATTTAAACTTGCCTAAATAGTTAGTTTACTTATGTTTCACCTCTTGCCATGTTTAACAACATTTAATATTGTTGTGTACCTAAACGAGACCGAACTAAATAACTTGAATGTGGTGTTTCGTCAATATCCAACTCGTTGCATATTGAGCTCCACTTAACTTGTAGTATTGTTTGTTGCACTTTTCCATGCCATGCCTCATTAAACCGGACATGCATCATACTTGTTTGTGCATCATGCCATGTTTATGCTTGTGCATTTACCATGTTGTTTGTTTCTTTCTGGTGTTGCTTCTTAGTTTCGGTAATGTTGCGATTGTGAGGATTCGTTCGACTACTCCCGTCCGTCTTCTTCATAGACACGTTCTTCTTCCTAGCGGGATTTCAGGAAAGATGACCGTCACCTTGGATCTCATTACTATCATTGCTATGCTAGTTGCTTCGTTCTATCGTTATGCTGCGCTACCTATCTCTTGTTCTTCAAGCCTCCCCAAATTGCCATGAACCTCTAACCTTTGACACCCTTCCCAGCAAACCATTGTTTGGCTATGTTACCGCTTTGCTCAGCCCCTCTTATAGCATTGTTAGTTGCAGGTGAAGTTGAAGATTTGCTCCATGGTGGACAGGGTTATGTTGGGATATCACAATATCTCTTATATTATTAATGCATCTATATACTTGGTAAAGGGTGGAAGGCTCGGCCTTATGCCTGGTGTTTTGTTCCACTCTTGCCGCCCTAGTTTCTGTCATACCGGTGTTATGTTCCCGGATTTTGCGTTCCTTATGCGGTTGGGTGATTTATGGGACCCCCTTGACAGTTTGCTTTGAATAAAACTCCTCCAGCAAGACCCAACCTTGGTTTTACCATTTGCCTCACCACCACCTATACCCTTCCCTTGGGTCGGCAAACCCGAGGGTCATCTTTATTTTAGCCCCCCCGGGCCAGTGCTTGTCTAACTATTGGTCCGAACCGAGCCGCCTGCGGGGCCCCCTCGGGGCAACTCGAGGTATGGTTTTACTCGTAGCCTGTCTCATCCAGTGTTGCCCTGAGAATGAAATATGTGCAGCTCCTATTGGGATTGTCGGCGCATCGGGCGCTCTTGCTGGACTTGTTTTACCATTGTCGATATGTCTTGTAAACCGGGATTCCGAGACTGATCGGGTCTTCCTGTGAGAAGGAATATCCTTCTTTGATCGCGAGAGCTTATCATGGGCTAAGTTGGGACACCCCTGTAGGGTATAAACTTTCGAGAGCCGTGCCCGCGGTTATGTGGCAGATGGGAATTTGTTAATGTCCGTTGTAGATAACTTGACACCAGATCCGAATTAAAACACATCAGCCGCGTGTGTAGCCGTGATGGTCTCTTTTCGGCGGAGCCCACGAAGTGAACACGGTTTTGGGTTATGTTTGACGTAAGTAGGAGTTTAGGATCACTTCTTGATCATTACTAGTTGACGACCGTTCCTTTGCTCCTCTTCTCGCTCTCATTTGCGTATGTTAGCCACCATATATGCTTAGTCGCTGCTGCAACCTCACCACTTTACCCCTTCCTTTCCCTTTAAGCTTTGCTAGTCTTGATACCCATGGTCATGGGATTGCTGAGTCCTCGTGGCTCACAGATTACTACAATAACAGTTGCAGGTACAGGTTATGCGATGATCATGACGCGAGAGCGATGTTTGCTTGTTTTGGAGTTCTTCTTACGCTTCTTCTTCGATCGGGGATAGGTTCCAGTCGGCAGCTGGGCTAAGAGGTGGATGTAAGCTTGAGTTTACATTTGTGTTTCATCCGTAGTCGGATGGTGCTCTTATGTAAGATGATGTTGTATTCGTGTGGCATTGTATGCCTTTTGTATGTATCCCCATCTATTATGTAATGTTGATGTAATGATATCCACCTTGCAAAAGCGTATCAATATGCGATTCTATCCTTGGTGGGACCTTCTACTCTCTTTAGGATAGTATCGCATATTGGGTGTGACACCGGTGCTGGTGTGCTGCTTGTCGCACCCACCGAAGAGCACCTCAAGTATGTCGTCCAGATGCATTTTCCCCGGGAGATGTCGACCAACAACACCGCCGAGTATGAGGGTTTACTTCCCGTCTCAGGATCACGACAGACCTCGGAGTTAAGAAGCTCATCGTCAGGGGCGACTCACAGCTCGTCTCCAGGCAGGTCAACAAAGATTATCAAAACCCGTTGATGGAAGCTTACGTAGATGAGGTGAGGGAACTGGAGGAGCGCTTTGACGGGATACAAGCGGAGCATGTCCCTCGGGTGGAGAACGACATTGCCGACTACCTGTCAAAGCGCACTGCCCTCAAGCTACCTGTGGAACCAGGTACTTTTGTGCTTCAGTTAACCCAACCATCCGTTGAGCCGTCGGCCGAGCAGGGCAAGCGGAGGAAGCTAGGCCCCGGCAAGTACTTCCCCACCGAGCTCCCCGGAGCCGCCGATGAAGATGTTGCCGTGGATGCCAATCCCACCACGGGGCAACCAACTCCGGCAGGACCTCAGGTCATGGCCGTGGAGGCGGCCACTCCTGTGGCATAAGAGATGCCTTTGGTCCTTGCCGTCGAGCCACCGGCTCCGGCATGGGCACATCACACCGTCCAATTCCTTCAGAAAGGAGAGCTTCCTGAGGGGAAGGAAGAAGCAGAAAAAGTAGCCCGCTGGTCTGGTCTATACCAATTCGTTGATAACGTGTTGTACAGAAGAAGACCGAATGGGGTGAAATTGATGTGCATCCCCCGGGAAGAAGGACTAAAGCTGTTGGCAGAGATACATGGAGGCATATGTGGCTCCCACATAGGGTCGAGAGCCCTTGCCGGCAAGGCTTTCTGGCAAGGTTTCTTCTGGCCCACCGCCCTCCAGGACGCGACAGTGCTGGTAACCAAGTGTGGAGCATGCCAATACCATTCAAAGAAGCTCCATCAACCGGCTCAAGCCCTTCAAACTATCCCTCTCTCCTGGCCCTTCTCAGTCTGGGGGCTCGACATACTGGGTGAGGGAGTCCTGGACTAGGGGGTGTCCGGACAGCCGGACTATCAATATCCGCCGGACTCCAAGACTACGAAGATACAAGATTGAAGACTCCGTCCCGTGTCCGGATGGGACTTTCCTTGGCGTGGAAGGCAAGCTTGGCAATACGGATATGTAGATCTCCTACCATTGTAACCGACTCGGTGTAACCCTAGCCTCCTCCGGTGTCTATATAAACCGGAGGGCTTTAGTCCGTAGGACAACATACATTACAACAATCATACCATAGGCTAGCTTCTAGGGTTTAGCCTCCTTGATCTCGTGGTAGATCCACTCTTGTACTACCCATATCATCAATATTAATCAAGCGGGACGTAGGGTTTTACCTCCATCGAGAGGGCCCGAACACAGGTAAAACATCGTGTCCCTCGTCTCTTGTTACCATCCGCCTAGACGCACAGTTCGGGACCCCCTACCCGAGATCAGCTGGTTTTGACACCGACATTGGTGCTTTCATTGAGAGTTCCTCTGTGTCGTCACCTATAGAGCGGATGCCTCCACCCGTCTTCAAAGACGGTGTTTTCGCCGGAGGGGCCTAGGCCGCCGGCCAAACTATCCGGCTTGGTGGTTTTCTCATGACCGCCTGTCCGGCCGCCGCTTCGACAATGACTTCGCAAATCGTCGGAAGCAATCTTCGCGTCAGCCCTAAAGCTACCGAACAGTTAGATCCAATAGCGCTCTCGTCTGTTAACGAGCTCTTGGATCGCATCGCCGCCCTGGGAGTCGCTACGGACTACAACCAGATTGGGCTTAAAACCAATCTGAGAGAGATTAACTCTCCCCAGGCCACCCACCAGGCCACCCACCACGTTGCAGTGGTAGAGGAGCAATACGGCAACTCTTTGCCAGTGTTGAAAACAATTCATGTCCGGATTCCTGAACCCTCCATGCCGGATTCCCGCGGAGGGACGGACTCCGATCGAGCATTGAGCTTAAAATCATGCATCGCCCCGGACTCGCTGGATTGTGCCCAGCAAATCAAACTTCCGAATTCGGAAACCCCTTGGCCCTTGAGCCTCAAGATGGGCAGGGATCCGGATTTTATTCCACCCACCCGCCCGGACATATGCGATCTATCTCTGTCTGGCAAGAGCCTCTTGAAGCAATACATCACTATGGGCGATTCCTCCTGGTTATGGGCGGGATAAAGGACTGCCGAGAGGAAAACGCAATATCAATCTTACGCAATAATTGCGGACAAGGGAATACTAAACGCCATTGATCGTCGCAAAATTACGCGCTTCACCGATCTGGCATCCATTGTACGAAAGTACTGTGCGATGGAGAGTTTTGGAAAACCGAAAATCAATTTTGGGATAATCCGGCCCCAAACCCAGTCCGCAGGAAAAGGGCGCCTTACACTCAGGCCCCAGATGCAAAAGCGAAAAAACAAAAACCCAATAAGGAAGCGGAACCGTCTGGGAGGATGGCTCAATGGACCCTATAAGCTTCATAGTAATGAGGGAGCCGTCCCAACACATAGCCTTCGAGCATGTTGGATATTAAGGCAGGTGGCCAAAAGTGGCGAAGAGCTTCTAGCTCCGGAAACCACTCCAACAATACCAAGACGGTATCAACAGTCTTGAGACTTTCGCATCAAATAATATCTAAAACGAACAATCCGCGAACTCGCGAAGTCTACCAAGTAGCAACAGCAAATCCATGGGCGACACAGCTATTACCTTCAATGCCAGCGACGAGCCCACATTCCGAACAACGAGCCCGGCCGCACTAGTACTTAGTCCCATAGTGGACGGCTTTCGACTGACAAAAGTCCTCATGGATGGTGGCAGCGGACTAAACCTCATTTATGAGGAAACTCTGCGAAAAATGGAAATCGATTGGAGCTGTATTGAGCGAAGCAGCACAACCTTTAGAGGAATAATCCCTAGCCGGGAAGCGCGCTGCACCGGAAAAATCACACTCGATGTGGTGTTTGGCTCTCCGGATAATTACAGATCCAAAGAAGTCACGTTCCAGGTGGCCCCGTTCAGCAGTGGGTATCACGCCATATTAGGACGAGAGGCATTCACAATTTTTCAAGCAATACCTCATTACGGGTACATGAAGCTCAAAATGCCTGGGCCCAGCGGAATAATCACTCTCGCTAGTGATCCGGACATAGCACTCCGTGCCGAAAACAAGACAGCCGCATTAGCCCTCGAGGCACTATCCGAAGCCTTAGCGGCGGAGGAACTCACCACGCTGCCCTCTACGGTGAACAGGGACGATGTGATACTCGATAAAAGATCCAAGTCCACCTCCTTCAAACCAGCAGACGAGATAATAAAATTCCATGTCCATCCAGCGGACCCAACAAAGACGGCCTCCATTGGGGCACAATGAACCCAGCGAGGCGCCGCCTCGCGCGAATTCCTTCGAGAAAATTGGGATATCTTCGCTGGCATCCTTCGGACATGCCGGAATCCCTCGCGAGTTGGCGTAACACAGCCTAAACATCCTAAAGGATTCAAGCCGATCAAACAGGCTCTTGACGATTTTCCGAGCCCAAAAGACAGGCAATGGGAGAAGAGCTAGCCAAACTATTGGAAGCCGGATTCATTAGAGATATCAAACATCCGGATGGCTAGCAAATTTGGTGATGGTACCAAAGAAGGATAAATCCTGGCGCCTCTGCGGTCGATTTTAAAGACCTCAATAAAGCTTGCCCAAAGGATCCCTTCCTCTCCCCGCATCGATCAAATTATCGATGCTACAGCGAAACACGATTCGTTGCGCTTCACGGGCGCATACTCGGCTATCATCAAATCAAGATGGCGGAAGCGAACCAAGCGCAGCGGCATTTATCACTCCATATGGACCATTACGCTTCAACGCGATGCCCTTCGGACTCAAAAAAACGGTGCAACATATCGGCGCATGATTCAAATATGTCCGCCACCCGGATCGGCAAAAGCAATCGAGGCATACGTGAGCGACGTAGTCGTCAAAACAAAACACGTCGAAACTTTAGTAGACGATTTGAGGCTCACATTCGACAACCTCGAGCATATGACATCAAGCTGAATCCGGAAAAATGCATTTTCGGCGTACCAGCCGGAAAGCTGCTGGGCTTCATCGTATCCGGTAGAGGAATTAAAGCAAATCCGGCTAAAATCCGAGCTCTGTCACAGGATGCGTGGCAGCCCTAAGCCGCTTTATCTCCCGTTTAGGAGAAAAGGCGCTGCCCTCTATCGCCTCCTCGGCGCACGAACACCAGTGGGCGGATGCCGCCTTCTTGGGACTCGAAGAAATAAAGGCCATATTGGCAACAAATCTGGTCTGGCTGCGCCGCTTTAGGCGAACCAATGTTGTTATACATCGCAGCAACGCATCAAGTTGTAAGCGCGGTCCTCGTCGTTGAGCGAGTGATGAAGGGCATAAATTCCCTCTTCAAAACCGATTGTACTATGTATCCACCGTGTTAACCCCTGCAAATCCGTTACCCGCACTATGAGAAGATAGCATATCACGGTGTTCATGGCGTCTCGGAAACTCGGCACTACTTTCAAGAGTGTTCGATAACGATGGCCTCTGAAGTACCACTCAATGACATTATAAATAACCGCGACATAGCGGGCAGGATTGCAAAATGGGCCATTGAGCTCTTACCATTCGACATAACTTATAAACCTTGACGAGCTATAAAGTCACAAGTTTTGGCTGACTTTCGCCGAATGGATGAAGCCGAACTCCCTAAAATGCAGTGCATACTCCAATTGGATTATGCATTTCGACGGCTCCAAAATGTTGGCGGATGGGGGCTGGCGTCGTCTTGGCGTCCCCAACCGGAGATCTGATCGATATGTACTTCAAATAATGTACACAGACTCCAACAACGCAGCCGAATACGAGGCCCTCTTACATGGTCTCCGGATGGCAGTCTCCATGGGCATTCAATGCCTAGAAGTGCCCGGGGATTCAAACCTTGCAATATCCCAAATAAATGGAGACTTTGACGCCAAGGATCCGAAAATGGCAGCATATCGCAACGCAGTCCTAAAAATGTCAGCTCGGTTTGAAGGACTGGAATTCCATCATATAGCTCGAGATAATAACCAGGCGGCCGACGTACTGGCACGCATCGGTGCGAAGCGTGATGCCGTCCCTCCTAATATCTTCTGGAGCGGCTCTTCAAGCCATCGTACTATGGGAAGAGGAGCCGGTAGTGACAAACCGGAGAAAACCGCACCAACGGTGATTGGCAGATGACATAACACCCTCCGCCCACGTCATAATGGCGTAATCGCGCGTGGGCAGAACCTTTCTAGCCTACTTACTTAGGCAGGAACTTACCAAGACCAAAATGAGGCCCGCTGCATAGTCCGGCAATCGAAGGCCTACAAGGTCCATGAGGGAAAACTTTATAAGAAAAGTACCACCGGAGTCCTTCAAAGGTGTATCTCCGAAGAAGAAGGGCAAAACCTCCTGGCTGAAATTCATGCCGGACTAGGCGGACACCACGCAGCAGCCCGGGCCCTTGTAGGAAAGGCATTCCGTACAGGATTTTATTGGCCGACGGCTCGGGCAGACGCACAGGACTTGGTTCAGCGATGCGTTGGTTGTCAGCTCTTTGCTAATCAGAGCCATATGCCACCCATCGCCCTCAAAACCATACCCATTACCTGGATGTTCGCGGTTTGGGGGCTTGACATGGTTGGACCCCTTAAAGGGGGAACCCACAAGCAAAGGTACCTATTGGTCATGGTGGATAAATTCACCAAATGGATAGAGGCCAAACCGGTCAAAACGGCAGAGTCCGGACCAGTGATAGACTTTATATCGGGGTGGTACACCGTTCTGAGTCCCCACAGCATCATCACCGACAATGGCACGAACTTCACAGCCGGCGAGGTTAAGTCATGGTGCAAAAATATGGGCATCAAGCTCGACTATGCTTGAGTTTATCACCCTCAAACCAACGGTCAAGTGGAAAGAGCAAATGGTCTAATCATGGCGGCATTAAACCCAGATTAGTGAGGTCACTTACTAAATCGACACACAATGGGTCGAGGAGCTCGACTCCGTACTCTGGGGCTGCGGACAATGCCTAACCGTACTACGGATTCACACCATTTTTATGGTATCTGGCGCAGAGGCAGTCTTGCCTGTGACATTATTCATGACTCACCTCGAGTGCGCATGTATGAGGAAAGAGAGGCCGAGCTTGATCGGCGGGACAGCTGGACACATTGGAGGAAGAAGCGGGGCGTTCGCGAAGGCTCATTCCGCATTCTATCGGCAGGCCGAAGATATCAAAGCGAGAAGTACGGGCCAAGACTTACAATGTTGGTGAACTAGTTCTCGCTGCGGACAAGAAAAGGACAAGCTCAAGCCCAAATGGGAGGCCCCTTCATTGTCGATCAAGTCTTGACGGCGGAGAACACCCGTCTTAAATCGTCGGATAACCGACTCGAGCGAACCCATGGAACGCAGCCGCCTCAAGCGATTCTATGCCTAGCACGGACTAAGAGTTCGTCCCTTCCCCATCAAACTTTTACACTTGGCTGCCTTTTGTTTCTCTTTTTATCCCTTTTACTTAAAAGCCCTTCTGGGCCTATTTTCGCATTCTTTGCATACGCATGATGTGCCATCCGCACTCATCATTCCTAGGGGCTTCTTTTACAGAAGCTCAATTATACGGGTTTCATACCCAGCACATGTGTCAAGCTTCCACATGTACCTTTTACTCGCCATTATATGCATCGATATGACTTAAGTTTTGGCCAAGCTGGGTTGCACGGCTCCTGTGCTTACCCCTCGTTCCCGATTGTTGGCTAGGAGGTAAAGGAGCACCTCTGCGATTATTCTTGCCGGGTCAGCGGATGTGTACCTCGGTGGGTGAAGCGAAAGCTAAGCGTTCTTAAGGGAATATTCGGTCGGTGACTTAAAGATGACTTTTACCTATTTATCTATTTGCCCCGGATGTTTCTGCTTTCTTTGCAGTCCGGACATGCACTTTAGGGCATGCCTCGAGAAAGGAACCCTTAACGGAACTATTCTCCTGGAAGATGTTTCTTACTAACCATGTAATATAACATAACTAGTTGGGCACTTGTCTGATAAAGCACTAATGACCCCTATGCCTGGTCTCCATGCATACCATGGTTGTTTCTTAAACCAAAAAGGTATTCGGACACACTCAGGACTCTAGGGTCCCGAGGTCGAAGCGAAAAAGGTCGGCAAAGACAAGCGATCTACAATCCGGCTAGAAGGCATTTCATATGTCACTTTAAAGGATAACATACATTGTCAAATTCTTGATTGTATTCCTCCTCAATCCCGTCTAACAGCTGTCTAGTTCTGATCCGTTGGGAAAATTTAGCAGCCAACTCTACTTGGCTGTACACTAAACTCACAGGATCTCCTTCCCATCAGGCCCCATCGGTCCAACGTCGGCCATGTGGTTGGGATCCGCCTTCTTGTACCGCGTCTTCACCATGGCCCAAGCCTCCACGGCACCTTGACGGCAAGCGAAATCTTCCACAAAGCAGGCGCTGCCGCACTCTGCAGCTTCTCCATAAGCTCCCGAGGCCCTCGGGTAGGGTGAGGGCTGGCCATAAAGCCTGAGCGATGCCGCTCATTGCTGCCGAACTTCGTTCGAGTAGCTGCAACAGTTCGGGAAGTTGATCACCCATTGATATGGGCATCTCCTCTGCAGGGGCGTCCGTGAGTATACCTACAAGACATATCATGTCAAAATACTTCCTCGCCGAACTCTTCTTTTCAAAAGAGTTCGCTCAAGCACTACTATAAATGCGCGGCAAGCCGCTGATTCTCCTTAACGAAGCGGACAGCTCGGCTGGCGCCTTTCAGCTCTTCTCCGAGCTTGGCGTTGGCATCTGGAGCTTGTTCCTTTCTGTTGAACCCTATTCAGCACACTCTCGCCGCCCTTAGCTGGCGAGCAATCTTACTGTCCGGATCTTGTCCGCGGTACTGCAATGTCATTATTAGACTTCGCAGCGCACGCCGCACATCGCTTATATTTATTAATAAAAATGTGTTACCGGGAGGGTCTTTCCGTCTCCTCCTGCGGCGCAATCTTGACCTCAAGTTGGGCGTTGCAATCTTGCAGCTCCGAGACATTTGGGCGTTCTTCTCGTTAAGTGCACGAAATTTCCATTGATCCTTAAATCAGTTAGCATAACTACTTTAAGTCTCGGGGCTCTTGGTATATACAACCGTTAAAATTCCCTTACCGTATGTCTTTCACATCTTTGCTCCGTGGCTCTGGTAAAACCATTTTGGCGGCACGGAGATCGCGCCCCTGCGTTAAAGGCATCCAATGCCTCGGGGAAAAGCACAGTTCATGAAATCTGTCGTGGCGCCTATGGTTCATGGCGCTCTCCACCTCGACTTGGTGGCGGACAATCTGTCGGTATCCTCCATTGGAGAAGGATCCGGCTCGCGTCTTCGCTTGCCTCCCCCCCTCGGGCGGGGCTGGAGCTGGCGGTGTTGGTCGGATCGGCAATTCCTGCGCTCATGATCCGGCGGCGCTTTTTCTCCTACAAAGATCATGAGCACTCAGGCGTTTCCTCGGCACGTTGCTCTGAAAATTCGAATCTGAGCTATACCTTTGCGGCGAAGTTTCCAAGATCTTGCGCTCCTTTTCCGCTTCGCTGGTTGGATGACCTCTGTTGGTGGCCGCCGCTGGCTCGGCTTCTGCCGTAAAGGGCTTCTGCAAAATACCATCGTTCGCGAAGGTTAGAAATGAGCAGGATGAGATAATGGTGTCGGACTTGATCGCGGTCACAGGAAGCGGACTTAGCCGGGGTAGTCGCCGTAATGGCGACCAAAGCATTGTCTATGCTGAGCTGGTGATACACCCCGTCGATCAGCTCCACCTCGATGTTCAGGTCCTCCTCGGAGGCCGGATCCAGGGATCCTTCTGGATCCTCGAGTTGCGGAGCAGGACTCACCATGTCCTCCACAGTCCGGCGTAGATCCTGCGCCGAAGACATAATGTAAGAAGCTTAAGCTTCAAAAGCATGGGTTGAGCCCTTCAAGGTGTTCACTTACCCATCCTCTGGGGTTGATCATGGAAAACCCATTCAAAGGGTTCGTTCGAAGGAAGTCCTCCTTCTCCCCCTTGTACAGGCTGGACAGGATCTTCACCAGATCCTCGGTCGAATCCGGCCCTTTGCGGCCGTGCCGGGTAGCATCGTCTTCCCCGTTGAAATCCCACATGGGGTGGCCTCTGTATTGCAGTGGCTATACCCCTCGCTTGATGCATGTCGCCATGACTACGATCATGGTCAAGCCGGAATGAGCCATTAATCTTATCCGGCCCATCAAGTAATGGACGCTCTTGTCTTCCTCCAATCGGGGGCTCCGCGGGCGCTAGCTAAGGCATTTCTTCAAGGGAGCAGCATTAAACTCCGGGAGGCAGATCCGAACTGGGTCTGGCAGCGGAGCGTCTCCTATAAAAACCACTCCGAGGGCCAGTCTTCGGACGCCTTCTTAGGAGTACGGATAGGTATCCGGTCCGGCGATCGCCATATTTGGCGCTGCCCACTTGATATATGGACCCTTGGTGAGCGAGTGCGAGGCAAAACAGCCTCTTCCACAATGCAAAATGGGGCTCGATGCCCGGAATAGCTCATAAAGAGCTCGTAGCCGCGATATGCGGGATGAGGCGGGCGTGAGGTGGTGGAGCTGAGTCCGTAGAACTTCAGGAGCCAGCGGAGGAGCGGATGTATTGAAATCAAGTCCCTTACGGATAAGGGACAAAACATACTCGCTCCCCTTATTGGGGCTTGGGTGTCCTCCGCTGCCTCCCACCTTGATAAGTAACTAGTCCGGCCCGGATTGGGACCATGAAGGCGGAGGAGAATCCCCCGTTTGGAGCTTCACTAGCTCGTTGTGCGAAATAGAGCACCTCCTCCAATTCCTGGCGGTGGGCTGGGGCAGCGTGAAGAAGAGCGCGTTGACGATCCATGGTGGAATGGATTTCTAGGTCAAAGGCGCCGATGAAGTATTCAGCGGGAGGAAGGCGGTGTGGTTTGGATCTGGATTCTTGCCTCTTTTATAGGCGGGCGACTTCGCACAATTAGGGGTGAAATGCAAAGACACCTGGCTTTTCGCATTAGATGCGGCAGCGTGGAAGAGGGCCATTATTTGGCGTAGAAGCCGAGGAACACGATATTCAAGATGAAGCCGGACACTGTTCGGCAGGTACATGGAATTTGAAGGGAGAACCCGCCTTGCAACGCCGAAGACTATAAACACGCTGGACTTATCGTCATTGAAGCCTGGTTGAGACTCTTGAGGAGTCTGGACTAGGGGTGTCCGGACAGCGGACTATCAATATCCGCCGGACTCCAAGACTACGAAGATACAAGATTGAAGACTCCGTCACGTGTCCGGATGGGACTTTCCTTGGCGTGGAAGGCAAGCTTGGCAATACGGATATGTAGATCTCCTACCATTGTAACCGACTCTGTGTAACCCTAGCCTCCTCCGGTGTCTATATAAACCGGAGGGCTTTAGTCCGTAGGACAACATACATTACAACAATCATACCATAGACTAGCTTCTAGGGTTTAGCCTCCTTGATCTCGTGGTAGATCCACTCTTGTACTACCCATATCATCAATATTAATCAAGCGGGGCGTGGGTTTTACCTCCATCGAGAGGGCCCGAACCTGGGTAAAAACATCGTGTCCCTCGTCTCTTGTTACCATCCGCCTAGACGCACAGTTCGGGACCCCCTACCCGAGATCCGCCCGTTTTGACACCGACACTGGGCCTTTTCCCCCGTGCTGTCAGGGGCTTTGAGTACTTGTACATTGCGATCGACAAGTTCACAAAGTGGCCAGAGGTGGAAGCAGTGAGGAAGGTGACAGCGCAATCAGCCATCAAGTTCTTCAAGGGGCTAGTGTGCCGTTTCGGGGTGCCTAACAGGATCATCACCGACAACGGCACATAGTTCACAAACCATGCCTTCATGCTATATGTTGAAGATCTCGGCGGCGAAGTGCATTTCGCCGTGGCACACCCACGAGCAACGGCTAGCGGAGAGAGCAAATGCCGAGGTCTCCGCGAGGCTTAAGGAATGAACTTTTGACAGGCTGCGCAAGAATGGAAGGCGTTGGATTGATGAGTTGCTGGCGGTGCTTTGGTCGTCGAGCGACACCGTCGAGCCACCGGCGGACACCCTTGCCCTGGTTTACAGGGCCGTAGCAGTTCTCCCCACGGAACTCACATACAGGGGACCTCGAGTGCTCGCTTATGATGAGCTTGAGCAAGAGCAGTTGCGCCAAGATGACGCAACGCTCCTTGAGGAAGATCGTCTCTGGGTGGCTGTGAGAGCAGCACGCTACCAGCAAGCCTTGCGCCGCTACCATAGCCGCAAGGTTCATGCCCGGAGCCTTGAGGAAGGTGACCTTGTTCTTCGGTGTGTTCAGTCGGCCAAGAATTCCAACAACTTGACGCCGAAGTGGGAAGGCCCTTATCGGGTAACACGAGTCACCAGGCCCGGTGCAGTCCGACTGGAGACCGAAGACGCCATTATAGTGAGCAATTCCTGGAATATCGAGAATCTTCGCATTACCCATAAGGCACGGCTTCCACGCCTCTCGACAAGCCACCTTTTTTGTACAAAGCCTTGCCAGTAGGGCATGTAACCCTTGATACAAAGCCAGGCGCAGACCCTGAGCATAAATAGATGAAGCGCTGGCGCCCTAAGTTATAGCATGCATGCTAGGTTGAGTCTTTTCCTTGGTTAGGGTTGATAGTTCTTAGCTGCGGCTAACCCCTAGCTTAGAGGTTGACTGTGCGTCTCTCTGTTCCTCTCCATCTTTCTTTGGTTCGCAGGGCACGTAAGTATTCTTGCTGAGCTGTTTTGGAAGAAAAGGAACGGGCCGGTGTCCAGGCCCCGGTAAGCCAGAGTTGTCGGGGGCTGCAAGAACAAGGATCCTTCCGCAGCAAGCCAAAATCGCCGGGGGCTGCAGATCCAGATAAGTCCTCTATCCTCTATCATGCATTTTGTTATGGACTGGGATACGTGAAACCCTATTCTATCTCTAAGCTACCATGCTCCCTCTTTTTCGGCACCCAAGGATTTTCTCCTGGGCCCAGATCTGGTCGTAGCCGCGGCAGCGAAGAAGGGGAACGAGGGGCCTAAGCCCACCTCATACCTGCCTCCGGCGAGAACGTGAGAAAGGTTGATCGAGGTGGGGAGACGGCAAGGCCTGCTGCCGGGCAAAAGAAAAACGTTTATCTTACAGATAACGAGGGTTGACCCCTTGCCGTGGGTTCCTCCCGCGAACAAAATCCCGGCAAACATCCCTTTTTCATTAAAAAACATCCCGTACAGGTATAGTTCATACAAAATGAAAAGCATGAATAAGGGGATTACAAGTTCTAAAGCTAACAAAGGCCCGAAGGCTTACAAGGCTAAAAAGATATAAGATGCGCGTAATCCCTTTCTTGTCCCTCTCCCCAGGAAATGGAACAAGAAAGAAGAAGGGCAAAAGGGGCACCTAGGCGAGCTACGAGTGGCAGAAGACACCAAAAGAACATCCTGGTGGCCGTCCAAGGGCTGGATGGTGATGGCGGCGCCGGAGGCAGAGCTCGAAGACGAGGCGGTAGGACGCCAACACGCGACGAAGGCATCGGTGCCCGCGTACTGCGACTTGACGGCCTTGCCGCTCGTCCTCTTCCTCTTCTGCAGCCTCCCTACGCCAGCCGCCCAAGGAGACGACCCAGAGAAGTTCAAGGAGCCGGCGACGCGGATGATCCGATGCCGCCCGGAGCGGCGCCCGACACCTAGTCGGACCCGTCATCCTGTCGCCCGCTGCCCTCGTCGTCAGTGCCGTTGTCTTCCTCGCCAGTCTTGCTTGAGGAGGAATCTTCATCATCAGACGAGCTCTCTACGCCGCACCTCACACGGGTCCCAATGTTCCCAAATATCTTGACGGAGAGGAGGCCGCCCTCCATTAATTTGAAATGGAGAGCGAGCCCATCCGTCAAGCTGTGGAGGCGAGCGAAGGTCTTCCACCCTCGATGAATGTACATGACGTGAGGGGCGGGGAACTCGATGTCGACCCACGTGCCATTGTTCCCACAACCCCTCATGTGCAGCGGCAGCGCCTGCGGCGGATCCAGCTCCATCTCCCGCGCAAACGCTGTCGGAACGCGAAGGAGACGGTGCGGCAGATGGCGCAGCCTGACAAAGAATTCGGAGGGGTTGTCCCCAGCATGGCCCTCCATCGGAGGAAGGACTACTAGAGGGGGGTGAGGTAGATCTGCCGCCCTGTCCTCCTCTCCCTCAGGCACCACGGCGGCCTCGACCTCGTCCCCTCCCCCTTCCTCTAGCGAACGGCTCCGCCGCTACGAGCTCTTGGGGAGGAGTGACATGCTGTCGGGCCGAGACCCTCGCCGCCACCGATGAAGCGTCGCCGTGCCCCCTCGCCATGACAGAAGAAGAAATGAAGTAGGGATGGGAGAGGCAGATGGCGAAAGGTTGAGAGGCGCCGTCCCTCCCGCTCCCCTCCTTATAAAGGGGCGGAGGCGAGGCTCGGCCGCCCCCTCTCGGCCAATGCGGCCTCTTGAAGTGACAGCAAGCGGGGCCGTCGACCGCCCTCCCTGCTCCAATGAAGGCACGTGGGAATCGAACCGCATGCACGCGACTACCCACGACCCCTGCGTCTGTCACTCGCTCTGCATGCAGCGAACGTGGTGCAAGGGGCGGGCGCAATGGGACGCGTGGAACGACGGTTCCCGAGCGAGGGTAATAAATGGGAGGCGGCCCCGTGGTCTCAAAGAGACGTGCAAGCCGCCTCTTTACTATTCACCACGAGGTGACGCCAACATGCCCACGTCATGCGCGCGCACGACCCCCACATCACGCGTTCAACACGGGTCATGGGAAGCGCAGCGGACAGGACAGTGGCCGCGGTAAAAATCCGCCCCAACTGCCCGCGCACCATTCTGGGCCTGGCCCAACAACGTGCTACACTTATGTATGGCCCAGGCCCCGGGGCTCCTGTCGGTGTACAAAAGTAGGGGTTCTCCTTTTGACTCCTTTACTTGTGCACGGGCAGTCAGAGCCTCCCACCATGGCCACACATAGACACGGCAGGAAGGGGAAGCCGGAGAGAAGCGGAGGCCACAAGGCGAACGAAGCAACAACAAGGACCAAGGCCACAAAGATCAGATGGGCATAGCAGGTTCCCCCGGCAAGGACCCTGTCGGTGTCAAAACTGGCGGATCTCGGGTAGGGGGTCCCGAACTGTGCGTCTAGGTGGATGGTAACAGGAGACAAGGGACACGATGTTTTTACCCAGGTTCGGGCCCTCTCGATGGTGGTAAAACCCTACTCTTGCTTGATTAATATTGATGATATGGGTAGTACAAGAGTAGATCTACCACGAGATCAAAGAGGCTAAACCCTAGAAGCTAGCCTATGGTATGATTGTTGTTCGTCCTACAGACTAAAACCCTCCGGTTTATATAGACACCGGAGAGGGCTAGGGTTACACAGAGTCGGTTACAATGGTAGGAGATCTACATATCCGTATCGCCAAGCTTGCCTTCCACGCCAAGGAAAGTCCCATCCAGACATGGGACGGAGTCTTCAATCTTGTATTTTCATAGTCCAGGAGTCCGGCCAAAGGTGATAGTTCGCTATCAGGACACCCCTAATCTGGGACTCCTCGGTAGCCCCGAACCAGGCTTCAATGATGACGAGTCCGGCGCATTGATTGTCTTCGGCATTGCAAGGCGGGTTCTTCTCTAAATTCCATATACTTGTCGAATAGTGTCCGGCTTCTTATAAATGTTGCACTCCTTGGCCTCCACGCCCAATAAAGGCCATCTTCCATGTGTCGAACGAATGCGAAAAGCCAGGGTATCTTTACATTTACCCCCCTAGCTGCGCAAATGAGCCGCCTATAAAAGAGACGGGGATCTAGATCCGAATCACACCATCCTCCCTCATGAGCATTCATTGGGCGCCTCGTAAATCCATTCCATCATGGACAGTCGACGCGGCTCCTCCTCTCGCACTCCCAGCCCTTAACCTGGAGATTGGGAGAGATGCTCAGTCCCGCACAGTGAGTTAGTGATGCTCCAAGCCAAGGGATTTCTTCCCCCGGCCTTTATGGTTCCGGTTCAAGCCGGACTCGCCACCTCTAAGGGCGGAAAGCAAGCAGAGAGCATCCCCGATCCTTCCAAAGGAGAGCGGGTATGCTTTGTCTCTTATCTGATAAGAGGACTCAGATTTCCAATACATTCGTTTCTCTGGGGGCTCCCGGAGTTCTACGGCCTCCAGTTGCACAACCTTACGCTTGCCTCCATTCTGCATATTTCGGGCTTTGTGACCCTTTGCGAGCTGTTTTTGGGCATTGAGGCTCATTTCACGCTGTGGAAGAGATTGTTTTGCCTTGTACCCCTTTGTCATGAGGGGTCAATATATCAAGTGGGCGGAGCCGAACTATGGCGCATCGCCGGGACCGGATATCTATCCGGAACACCGAAGAAGGCGTCCGAAGACTGGCCTTCGGAATGGTTTTACATGGAAGACGTCCCGCTGCCGGATCCTGTTCGGATCAGCCTCCCGGAATTCAGTAATGCTCCTTTGAAAAAACGCCTAAGCTGGCGCCCGCGGAGTCCCTAGACGGAAAGTGACAGGGATGTCCTCTACCTGATGAGCCGAATAAGGTTACTAGCTCATTCCGGACTGACCATGATCGGAGTCATGGCCACATGCATTATGCGGGGGGTGGAGCCACTCCGGTATGGGGGCCACCCCATGTGGGATTTCAACGGGGAGGATGATGCCACCCGTCATGGCCGTAAGGGGCCGGGATCGGTCGCCGATCTGGTGAAGATCTTGTCCGGCCTGTACAAAGGGGAAAAGGAGGATTTTCTCCGTGTTAGTCCACTGAACAGATTTTCTATGACCAATCCTCGTAGCCGGGTAAGCGGACACTTCTTTTTGCCTATCCGATCCCCATTCCCATGGTTAAGTGTCTCATTTGGTGATTTCGACGCAGGAACTGCGCCGGGCTGTAGAGGATATACACAGCCCGCCTCCACAACCCGAGGATCCGGAACGGTCCCTCGATCCGGCCTCCGAAGAGGATCCGGACATAAAGGCGGAGCTGATCGATGGGGTGTTCCACCAACTTAGCATCGACAATGCTTTGGTCGCCATTACGACCGACTACCCCGGAATATTTCCAGCTTCCCAGGTAACTGTGACCGAAGTCCTGATACCATGACCCATTCGTGCTTATTTCTGATCACCGCATACCAATGGTGTTCCGCAGGAGGTGCCTTTGAGGCGAGAAGCCGAGCCCGCGGCGGCTGGCCAACAAGGGGCAGCTCGGCCCGTGACGACAAAGAAGTGCGGTGCGGATCGAGACGTCGCCGCAATGGTATGGCGTGCCACCGTATTTCAAGGAAAGATTCCTGGAAGGCATACTAACGCTCGTGATCTTTTCAGGAAAAAGAGCGCTCGCCGGACTGTGTCCGGAGAGGTTGCCAATCGAGCCTCCGCCAGCCAGGCTTCAAAGCCAGGTCCGGAAGGGGACGCAAACACAAGGCGCGCGTCGGATGCTCCTCCAATGGAGGATGCCGACAGATTGTCCGCCACCAAATCTGAGGTGGAGAGTGCCATGGATCACAGGCACCGCCAGACAATTCTTCGTGACGCATGTTTCTCCCAAGAGGCATTGAATGCCTTTAATTCGGGAGATGCGCACCTCTGTGCCGCTCAAGATGGTCTAGCCAGAGCCACGGAGCAGTATGTGAAAGACATACAGGTGAGGGATTTTGCCAGTAGCCCCCGAGACTTAAAATAGTTAGAATAACTGATATAAGGATCATTTGTTATGCAGGATCTTACAGAAAAGAATACCCAACTGTCCCAGGAGCTTCAAGAGTGCAAGGCCCAACTTGAGGCCGCGCTAGCCGCGATAGGGGAAGCCACAGAGACCCCCTCTGGTAATATACGCTTTAAAAGAAAAGTAGTTTGCAAAGTGCGGCGTGTGTATAAGTCTGGCAATAACATTGCAGATGGCGCCGGGGTAGATCCGGACAAGCAACAGCTCCCGCGCTGGTTAAAAGCCGGCGAGAATGTGCTTACAAGGGTGCGGCAAGAGAAAAATAACCTCCAAGATGCCAACACCCAGCTGGGCGAGGAACTAAAAGATGTTTGTGCCCGGTATGCGACTCCGTTAAGGAGAATCGGTAACCGTCGCGGCATTTTCGATAAGTGCTTGAGCGAACCTTAAAAAGAGTTCGGCGAGGAAGTCGACTAACGAAATATGTCGTAGGTATGCTCACGAGTCGCCCTGCGGAGAAATGCCGGTTCAGCGGGTGACCTACTTCGAAGCTGCTGCTGAATCGCGCGAACGAGTTCGACAGTGATGAGGCGTTGCCTGTGCCTTGTGGCCATCCATCTCCCTACCCGAAGGCCTTGGAGAGCTTGGAGAAGCTTTAGGGAGCACGGCGGCGCTTCCGGCTATGGAAGATATCGGCCTGCCGTCAAGGCGCCAGAGAGGCCTCGGCCATGGTAAAGACGCGGTACACGAAGGATGACCCAAACCACATGGCCGAGGTCGGACCTGTGAGGCCCGATGGGAAGGAGATCCCTGTGAGCTTAGTGTACGGCCAAGTAGAGTTGGCATAAAGTATTCATGGAATTGTAAACTAGACAGCCTATTAGATGGTATTGAAGAGGAATGCAATCAGTCAATTTGACTATGAAATTTAAAAGGATAATTAATTTGGTGCCCTTAGTTGTGTCCCACTCGGCAGGTTTACCCCTAGTTTCAGAAAATAGTTGTTTCTTCCGAAACCACTTAGCTCCTCTTATGCTTTTGCTCTTTGACCATTTGACCATCACTTTGAAAACTTCATAAAAAATTCATACTAACTCAGAAAAATTCAAATAAGATATCAAAATGTTCAGAAAAGCTTCACATATATGTGCATGTCATTTGCATTCATGAAAATGTGTTTGCCAGTCCCCATCTCAGTTTTATCTCATATGATCTTCGCATGAATAATAAAATCTAAAAAATTCTAAAAAAAATTGGTGGAAAACTTAGACCAATGTTTTGAGTGCTTGCCAAGTTTCATAAGGGAATGGCATTCATGGAAGGCATGGCAAAAAATGAAATTTTGGAGCATTAATTTTTGTTTTTTTGCCACAGCTTCCATGAATGGCATTCATTTATGAAACTTTGCAAGCACTCAAAACATTGGTCAAAGTTTGCCAACAATTTTTTAGAATTTTTTTAGATTTTACTATTCATGCTAAGATCATATGAGCTAAAACTGAGATGGGGACTAGCCAACACTTTTTTCATGAATGCAAATGACATGCACATGTAGGTGATGCTTTTCTGAACATTTTGATATCTTATTTGAATTTTTCTGAGTTAGTATGAATGTTTTATGAAGTTTTCAAAGTGATGGTCAAACGGTCAAAGGGCAAAAGCATAAGAGGAGCAACGTGGTTTGGGCAGGAACAAGTGTTTTCGAAAACTAGGGGTAAACCTGCCGAGTGTGACCCAACTAGGGGCATAAAATCAATTATCCCAAATTTAAAATGACATGTAAAATGCCTTCTAGCTGGATTGTAGATCGTTTGTCGTAGCGGACCTTTTCGCTTCAACCTCGGGACCCGACAGTCCGGAGTGTGTCCGAATACCCTCGCGGTTATATAAAAAACCGGGGCATGCGTGGAGACCAGGCGTAGGGGTCATTAGTGCTTTATCACACAAGTGCCCATCTAGTTATGTTATATTACATGGTTAGTAAGAAACATCTTCCAGGGAGAATAGTTCCGTTAGGGGTTCCTTTCCCTGGGAGGCATGCCCTAAAGTGCATGTCCGGACTGCGAAAAAAGCAGCAAAGCATCTCGGGGCAGATAAATGAATAAGTAAGAATTCGCCTTTTAGTTCACCGACCGAGTATTCCCTTAAGAACGCTAGCTTTCGGCTTCACCTAGTCTGAGGTACACGTCCGGCTGACCCGGCGGTAACAATCGCAGAGGTGCTCCCTTTACCACCTAGTCGAACAATTAGGAACATAGGGGTGAGCACAGGAGCCAGGCAACCCAGCTTGGCCAAAACTTAAGTCATATGGATGCATATAATGGTGAATAAAAGGTACATGCGGAAGTGTGACACATGTGTTGGGCATAAAGCCCGTATAAATAAGCTTCTGTTAAAGAAGCCCCCAGGTATACTGAGCGCGGATAACGCGTCAAGTGTGCGCGGACAGTGCGCAAACGAGCCTTCAATGGCTTCAGAAAAAAGGAGGGAGAAGGAGAGAAATAAAAAACAGTTAAAGTATAAAATATAGACGGAGGAAGGAGACGAACTCGGAGTCCGGCGCTAGGTGTAGAATCTTCGGAGACGGGCTACGTTCCATGGGTTCGACTCAAGTCGGTTATCAGATGCGTTTCGCAAATGGTACGCTCCGCCGGTCAGGACTTGGTCGACGATGAAGGGACCTTCCCATTTGGGCTTGAGTTTGTCCTTTTTCTTGTCCGGCGGGCGTAGAACTAGTTCGCCGACATTGTAAGTTTTGGCCCGTACTTCTCTGCTTTCATATCTTCGAGCCTGCTATTGATAGAATTCGGAACGAGCTTTTGCCATGTCGCGCTCCTCCTCTAAGGCGTCCAAACTGTCTTGCCGATCCAGCTCGGCTTCTCTTTCTTCGTACATGCGCACGTGAGGTGAGTCATGAATTATGTCGCAGGGCAAAACTGCCTCTGCGCCGTACACCACAAAAATGGTGTGAATCTGGTAGTGCGATTCGGCGTGGTCCGCAGCCCCAGAGTATGGAATCGAGCTCCTCTACCCAGTGCATGTTAGATTCCTTGAGGCACCGCACTAGTCTGAGTTTAATGCCGCTCATGATTAGACCATTTGCTTGCTCGACTTGACCGTTAGTTTGAGGGTGATAGACTGAAGCGTAGTCGAGCTTGATGCCCATGTTTTTGCACCAGAGTTTAACCTCGTCGGGCGTGAAGTTCGTGCCATTATCAGTGATGATGCTATGGGGGATGCTGTAACGGTGTACTACCCCTGATATAAAGTCTATCACGGGTCCAGATTCGGCCGTCTTAACTGGCTTGGTCTCTATCCATTTGGTGAATTTATCCACCATGACCAATATGTATTTTTGCTTGTGGGTTCCTCCTTTAAGGGGTCCAACCATGTCAAGCCCCCAGACCGCAAACGGCCAGGTGATGGGTATAGTTTTGAGGGCGGTGGGTGGCATGTGGCTTTGTGTAACGCCCCGAGACCGATGCTCCAGAAGACTTCCAGCTACTCCGAGTTTCGTCGTGTGATTTGTTTTGTTTGTTGCATCTCGTGCATTGCATCATGTCATTTTCGTTGCATTTGCATCATGATCATCATGCCTTGGCTTGCATATTTAAGTTTTATTGCGTGTTCTTGTGTGAACCCCTCTTCTTCTTATCTCCACCTCATCTTTTCACCATGCACCATCACCTTCTCCTTCCTCTTCTTTTACTCCTTTATGCAAGTGCCATTTCTCCCTTCTCCATTAATGTTCATCCTCTCCCTGTTAATCTTGCTCCTTGCCCTAAACCCTCTCGCCAAAGATATCCTTATTTGAAGTTGTTTTGGTCAGGTTCAAAAATGACACAAGTTTGAAAATATTTCAAACTTGTCTTATTCTACCTTTAAAAATGCCCAATGCAATTTATTTAAATAGTGGATAATTCCGGAGTTGGAGAATATTTTCTTTATCCTCTAACTCCTCTTCTTTTTCCACGAGCTTTTCTGTTTTCATTTCTGTTTTAAAAGAAAAAAGGAAATAGGGAGAGGAGAAGAGATTCAGCCCAGCTGGGCCTCTCGCCGGCCCATCCATCACCGAGGCCCACCTAACCCCGTTAACCTAGCCCGATCGAATCCCCATCTCTCCCTCGTCCTCTTGATCTCCTCCCTCACGCCGCCATCTTCCTCTCCTCGTTCCCCTCTGCTGCCACCCACGCGCACCCCTGCCCGATCCCCATCCATCTCTCCCTCGACTCCCTCCAGCGCCGCCTCGACTCCTAGTCCGGCCGCTCCCTCCCCGTTGGCCCAGCTTCTCCTCCCCATGCCGGCAGCAAGCCTCGCTGCTGTTGCTCTTCACCAAGTCCCGGTTGCTCCCCTGCAACGCCGAGATCGATCCTCCGAGGAACCCCGTGTTCAACTACAGAATGAGCGGCAAGTACCACTACGACCGGAGTTCGACTACACGATGACACGTCAATTACCTCTACCGCGTCTACGGGATCGCCAAGAACGCGTACCTCGACGACCCGCCAAGTACCCCTTCGGATGCGTCAAGTTCGACTACAAAGCGTCAAGCGTGTACCACTACCGCCGCCCGAACATCTACGAGCGGTGTACCACGGCGATCATGTACGGCAACACGACGACCCGCCAAGACCACGAACAACTACCGCCGCGCCGTGTACAACTACTTCCACGGCGACCCGTGAACAACGACTTCCACTCGCCGTGTCGACTACTTCCCTCGGCGATCATCGCGGGAGCGACTACTTCCCTCTGAACGCGAACTGTCCCGTTTGAACGCTTCGAAGGTATAACCCCGAGGCGTCGCCCGTGAACGAATGC
Organism: Aegilops speltoides; assembly: GCA_021437245.1. Lineage (NCBI taxonomy): Eukaryota > Viridiplantae > Streptophyta > Magnoliopsida > Poales > Poaceae > Aegilops > Aegilops speltoides. Next base: position 236,203,018 of record CM038144.1, read on the forward strand.
ATGTTGTATGAGATGCCCGTGTTTGCACCGTGATCGAATTGTCCTTGCGACGCCCCTCTTTTGCCATGCCACCGACCCGTGGGAACCCGGTAGTCGGGATCACCCCACCATCTTGCACGTCCCTCGCATCCGCACGTTTCCTTTTGCTCCGGTATCTCCATGAGTACCGAAACCGATATGTTGCTGTGGCATCATTTTCGGATATGTTGCCGTGGCACCATTTCCTTTCGCCGCCGTGGCACCCTTTTTGTTTAAATCGCCGTGGCACCTTTTTGTTCCGCCATGGCGACAAATGCTTCATAAATGCTCATGTCAACCTTTTCATAAATATTGCATAAAACTTGCATATGTCATCCGCATCATGATTACAACATTTTAAATGTTTATGTTTGTTGTTTCCATTAAATTGCTAAATAACATGGGGATTTTCCGGAATTGTCATTTGTTGTTTCCGGCCTCATTTAAACTTGCCTAGATTGTTAGTTTAATTATGCTTCACCTCTTGCCATGTTAACCAACATTTAATCTTGTCTTGTTCATAACCAAGAGAGAACTAAATAGTTCGATGTGGTGTTTAAATCAATATGCAACTCGTTGCATATTGAGCTCCACTTAATTTGTGGTATTGTTTGTGCTCTTTGCCATGCCATGCATATTTAAACCGGACATGCATCATACTTGTTTGCGCATCATGCCATGATTATGCTTGTGTGTTTACTATGTTGTTTGCTTCTTTCCGGGTTGCTTCTCTCGTTAGCCGGTTTCGTTCGGAGTTGTGAGGATTCGTTCGTCTACGTCCGTTTGTCTTCTTCATGGACTCGTTCTTCTTCCTTGCGGGATTTCAGGCAAGATGATCATACCCTCGAAATCACTACTATCTTTGCTATGTTAGTTTGCTCGTTCTTTTGCTATGACAATGCTATGATGCCTACCATTTGCTTGTCAGCCTCCCAAATTGCCATGTCAAACCTCTAACCTTTGACACCATTCCTAGCAAACCATTGTTTGGCTATGTTACCGCTTTGCTCAGCCCTCTTATAGCGTTGTTAGTTGCGGTGAAGATTGAAGTTTGTTCCTCGTTGGAACATGGAGATGTTGTTCCTTGTTGGAACATGTTTACTTGTTGGGATATCACAATATCTCTTATATTATTAATGCATCTATATACTTGGTAAAGGGTGGAAGGCTCGGCCTTATGCCCGGTGTTTTGTTCCACTCTTGCCGCCCTAGTTTCCGTCATTCGATGTTATGTTCCCGGATTTTTGCGTTCCTTACGCGGTCGGGTGATTTATAGGACCCCCGACAGTTCGCTTTGAATAAAACTTGTCCAGCAAGGCCCAACATTGCCTTTTACCATTTGCCTCACCTAGCCCTTTTTTTTCCCTTGGGTTTCGGAGCCCGAGGGTCATCTTTATTTTAGCCCCGGGCGGTGCTCCTTCAGTGTTGGTCCAACTCGAAGCGATGTCCGGCGCCCCTGGCAACCAGGGTCTATGCCAACCCGACGTCTGGCTCATCCGGTGTGCCACGAGAGCGAGATATGTGCAGCTCCTATCGGGATTTGTCGGCTGGCGGGAGGTCTTGCTGGTCTTGTTTTACCATTGTCGAAATGTCTTGATGTACCGGGATACCGAGTCGATCGGAGTGTCTTGGGTGAAGGTCTATTCCTTCGATGATCGCGAGAGCTTGTCATGGGCTAAGTTGGGACACCCTGCAGGTATAAACTTTCGAGAGCCGTGCCGCAGTTATGTGGCAGATGGGAATTTGTTAATGTCGGTTGTAGAAGACCTGAAGTTGACCTTAATTAAAATACATCAACCGTGTGTGTAACCGTGATGGTCTCTTTCCGTGAGTCCGGAAGTGAACACTGATGTTGGAGTTATGCTTGACGCAGGTTGCTATAGGATCACTTCTTGATCATACTTTTGTCGACCGTGCTTTTGCCTTCTCTTCTCGCTCTCATTTGCGTATGTCAGCCACCATATATGCTAGTCGCTTGCTGCAGCTCCACCTCATGCCTTTACCTTACCCTTAAGCTTAAATAGTCTTGATCTCATGGTGCGAGATTGCTGAGTCCTCGTGACTCACCAGATACTTCCAAAACCAGTTTGCAGGTGCCTATGTTACCGAGCAGGCGACGCTACCAAGCTCAAGGAGGAGCTCGATGAAGATCTTGCCCTTTGTGTTGTTTCGTTCTAGTTGTTCAGTAGTGGAGCCCAGTTGGGGTCGATCAGGGTCCTTTGTCGCATTTGGGGTTCTTCTTTTATTTTGGTTCCGTAGTCGGACCTTGATTGTATCTGGATGATGTAATGCTTTATTCATGTAATTGTGTGAAGTGGCGATTGTAAGCCAACTATGTATCTTTTTCCCTTATGTATTACATGGGTTGTGTGAAGATTACCTCACTTGCGACATTGCTTTCAATGCGGTTATGCCTCTAAGTCGTGCTTCGACACGTGGGAGATATAGCCGCATCGAGGGCGTTACAAGTTGGTAATCGAGCCATCCCGACCTTAGGAGCCCCCTTTGCTTGATCATTTTTAGCGGCGAGTTGTGTCTAGAAAAATGTTTTGAGTCATTTAGGATTATATATATCGGAGAGTTTAGGAATTCTTTTTACTCCCGGTCCTTGACCTTACGGTGAGGTATCTGACGAGAGTTTTGACACTTCTCTTCTCAAATTTCACTAAAAAATTTTAGGATCACGCGGGTATCTTGGGATCGTTCGATATTCTTATAGCGAGAACATTGTTCTTGGTGCCTCGACATTTAGGGGTTGTGGCGGTGTCGGGGAGTTGAGCTCCGAGGTGTTGTCGTCATAATTTTATCGTTGCAGTTCGGAATACGAGTTTAATGCGCCGACATCGAAAATCTCTTTTATGCAGTTGTTGGTGAGATAACCCGCTAACCCAAGATCTTGAGGTGAGTACGGAGTATTGCCATGACTTGTATAACGGATGCTTTTCGAAGGTTGAGGTAAATGATTTCCGAAGGTTTCTTGGTTATGTGTTGACGGATGGATACAGCTGGATGTAGGGATTGTTAGTTTGGGTGAGATATATATTGCTTCCCCTGTATCCCCAACACCAGATTGCATAACCAGAAAATTTCGGGAGTTTTATAGGTGGGAATTCAAGTAGCTCTTAGGATATCTTTCCGACGGATGTATGATATGAAATTGGGGTTCGACGTCTAGTGGTCCGCCTATTCACGGTTGGTTTTACAGTGGGCTCGTTGTGTCTTAAAGAGTCCTTGGCTATGCCGACTCGAGGACGCTTCGTATGTCATGTGCACTGCCTTGTACATGATGGTGCTGTACGATTGAGCCCGTGTAGGCCCCACCACGAAAACTTCGGACGAAATCTCTATCATATGTTTGTTCCGGCTTATTCTGCAAGCCAAATCCTTTGTTTTGTTTTATTTGTGGTATTCGAATTGCTTCAATGTCAAGTGTTGATTCCATACCTTTCCGAAATGGTGTTCTCATATTTCTATGTGAGTGTTAATCCTTCTTGATCATTGAGGTTGTCATGTTAATTCTTTTCCCAACCGGTGTGCTTCTCTTCAAGAGGATCCGATCATTCTCCCCATCCGCAAGATCAATTCTAAGTTTTCTCAACGGTGTTTGTTTCATCCGTCCCAAGTTGATTTTGTTTTCCCGCCCTCCCACCCTTTTTATTCAAGGACTCAGATTTTTTTTTAATCAAGTATCCATTTATTCATGTGAAGTCTCTCCATTCTTTTCCGTCAATGTTCTTACCCGGTGGTTCTCAAGATGTTCTACTAGTTCATCATCCTCCGTTCTCTTTTCTTCTCCGGTGGATTCAAGTCAAGTTTTGTTGATCATACCTTTTTCCTCATTTCAATATCTTCTCATACCGGTGCACCTCATTATCATTCTACTTCTCGCTATTTGTTATCCCGGAGTGCTCAAGATATCTCGAAGATTGTGTTTCCATTCTTAATCCATTCAAGCTATTTCGAGGTTGTTATCTCATTCAAGCCATTTTATTCAACCGGTTCAACATCTCTTTTAAATCTTTTCAACGGTGTTTTCTTTTGAGTGGGCCCCTAACCCACAGGTCTTTTCCCAGGATCTTACCTGACTCTTCTGATTCTTTTCGGAGTTATTCTCAAATTCTTCTCCAAGTTCGACGTAAGATGAGCTATCATCAGTCAAATGCTTTTCTCCAAGATCTTTCAAATTCTTTTCATAGTTGGCTCAACCTCTTCGCTTTTGATTCTTCCGGTGTGCCTCAATAATTCTTGGTGGTGTTTCTCGTTGTCATTCTCATCATTTGAAGACCGAAGAAGAGTTTCTCTTTAATCTTGCTCTATTCTCTTCAAGATTCATGGTGCTAGCTTGTTGCCATCCTCTCACAATTGTTTTCGATTGCGAGAATCTTTTTCACCCATCAGGAGATATTCAAGATTCTTCTCAGTTTGTCATCCGGAGTTCACCAATTCAGGTTTATTCATTCTCAGCTGTCAGTTATCATTCTCCTATCTTGCCGGTGCATCAATCGAATATCCTCTAATCAGTTCTTGATCTCTTTGTTCTCATGTATCTAGTTTGTCTCAAGCACCTTCGTTCATTTGCTAATTCTTACCGGTGATGCACCCCTACTTCGATCATTTTCAATTCTTACGGTGGTTCCTTCAAGATCTCTCTTCCTTGTTCATCATATCAATTAATTCGTTCTTTCCGAATCCTACCGGTGGTTCGTTGAAGACCTTCTCAAGTTTTGATATATCTCTTTTAATCCTTGCTACGAGAATAAGTAGTATGCCAAATCCGTTGATTGTCATCAATTTAATTGGTGAAGGATACGCATAACATAATTCTTATTCTTGTTTCATCCAAGTGATTAATTCTTTATCCCGGAGGCCCTTAAAATTCTCGGTTTCATTTGTTTCATCTTTTCTTTTTCCCGGAGTTCCAAGCTCTAATCATCACGAAGATCCATCTAAATCATTGCAAGGCTTCACCTTGTGTTTTCAATTTCTCTTTCTTTTCATTCCTTTCATTTACCGGAGTTCTTCATGGAGGTTCTACATGATGGTTCGTCAAGGATTCTTTTCATTCTTCAATTGTTCTTCAAGATTTCTCTTGAAGTTAAGATCAGCCAAGCTATACTCTAAAATTAAACATGGTGCTCAACACATGTTTTGTTTTGAGGAGTTCAAGCATTCTTCATCTTGCATTCCGAAGTGCAATTCTTTCGACCTTATCTTTTCAGGTGGTGTTATGTCATTTGGACAATTTCCTTCATGTGTCATGATTCTTATTGTTGTCAAGAATGAGGTATGTTAAATCCATCAGTCTCTTCATTGGAGTTATCTTGGTATAGATTTCACCTAAAGCCTTTCCTAAGGAATGTTGCTATTTGTGGTGTTTATCTATGGTCCAAGTTGTCTCTCTATCACCTCGGTGGAAGAACCTTTCATCTCTTTGGTGCTCTCAATCAAATCAATTGTTTCCATTAGTGGCCGGTTGTCACCTCATAATTTTGAGATGTTTTCATAAGCCCACTACAAGCTTATTCTTTTCGTTGTTGGTTTCCCAACAACCCCGTTGTATTTTTTTGGAAGGGTGCTTTCCAAGCTCAGTTGTGGCGAAGTTGCCATTTTCTTCTCCATTCTTTTATTCCAATGATTTATCTTTGTGAGGATCATGTTCTTCATGCTTATCCATTTAACCGTGTGTCGTGTCCTCCATTCAAGTTCTTTTCAAGTTTTCCTTCTTCTTTCAATGGAGTCTGCCCAAATTATATCACTCTTCCTCTCTCATCTTGTTTTAACCGGAGTGGTTTCGAATTCTATTTTGTCCATTAAACTCTTGATTCATGTCTTTGCAACCTTCAAATTCTCGTAATACTCCTTGTTCCTCTTTTCTAACGGATTGTTTGCAATCTCGTTCATCTCTGTCGTACTCTTTCTTTTAAATTGCTCAACCTCTCAAGGTTCGTGGTTTCACTCGTTTGCCGAAGAAGCAACTTAGTTTTACCTCTTCTCTTTCTCTTCCGTTTTCCTCCGGTGCCATTCTAGATCTCGGGACGAGATCCTCTCGTAGTGGTGGAGTGTTGTAACGCCCCGAGACCGATGCTCCAGAAGACTTCCAGCTACTCCGAGTTTCGTCGTGTGATTTGTTTTGTTTGTTGCATCTCGTGCATTGCATCATGTCATTTTCGTTGCATTTGCATCATGATCATCATGCCTTGGCTTGCATATTTAAGTTTTATTGCGTGTTCTTGTGTGAACCCCTCTTCTTCTTATCTCCACCTCATCTTTTCACCATGCACCATCACCTTCTCCTTCCTCTTCTTTTACTCCTTTATGCAAGTGCCATTTCTCCCTTCTCCATTAATGTTCATCCTCTCCCTGTTAATCTTGCTCCTTGCCCTAAACCTCTCTGCCAAAGATATCCTTATTTGAAGTTGTTTTGGTCAGGTTCAAAAATGACACAAGTTTGAAAATATTTCAAACTTGTCTTATTTTTCTACCTTTAAAAATGCCCAATGCAATTTATTTAAATAGTGGATAATTCCAGGAGTTGGAGAATATTTTCTTTATCCTCTAACTCCTCTTCTTTTTCCCTGAGCTTTTCTGTTTTCATTTCTGTTTTAAAAGAAAAAGGAAATAGGGGAGAGGGAGAAGAGATTCCAGCCCAGCTGGGCCTCTCGCCGGCCCATCCATCACCGAGGCCCACCTAACCCCGTTAACCTAGCCCGATCGAATCCCCATCTCTCCCTCGTCCTCTCGATCTCCTCCCTTACGCCGCCATCTTCCTCTCCTCGTTCCCCTCTGCTGCCACCCACGCGCACCCCTGCCCGATCCCCATCCATCTCTCCCTCGACTCCCTCCAGCGCCGCCTCGACTCCTAGTCCGGCCGCTCCCTCCCCGTTGGCCCAGCTTCTCCTCCCCGTGCCGGCAGCAAGCCTCGCTGCTGTTGCTCTTCACCAAGTCCCGGTTGCTCCCCTGCAACGCCGAGATCGATCCTCCAGGAACCCGTGTTCAACTACTGAGAATGGCGGCAAGTACCACTACGACCGGAGTTCGACTACACGATGACACGTCAAGTACCTCTACCGCGTCTGGGATCGCCAAGAACGCTGCACCTCGGCGACCGCCAAGTACCCCTTCGGATCGTCAAGTTCGACTACAAAGCGTCAAGCGTGTACCACTACCGCCGCCCGAACATCTACGAACGGTGTACCACGACGATCATGTACGGCAACACGACGACCCGCCAAGACCCTGAACAACTACCGCCGCCGTCGTGTACAACTAGTTCCACGACGACCCGTGAACAACGACTTCCACTACGCCGTGTACGACTACTTCCCTCGACGATCATCGCGAGAATGACTACTTCCCTCTACGAAACGCGAACTGTCCCGTTTGAACGCTTCGAAGGTATAACCCCGAGGCGTCGCCCGTGAACGAATGCATGTTGTATGAGATGCCCGTGTTTGCACCGTGATCGAATTGTCCTTGCGACGCCCCTCTTTTGCCATGCCACCGACCCGTGGGAACCCGGTAGTCGGGATCACCCCACCATCTTGCACGTCCCTCGCATCCGCACGTTTCCTTTTGCTCCGGTATCTCCATGAGTACCAAACCGATATGTTCTTTGTGGCATCATTTTCGGATATGTTGCCGTGGCACCATTTCCTTTTCGCCGCCGTGGCACCCTTTTTGTTTAAATCGCCGTGGCACCCTTTTTGTTCGCCATGGCGACAAATGCTTCATAAATGCTCATGTCAACCTTTTCATAAATATTGCATAAAACTTGCATATGTCATCCGCATCATGATTACAACATTTTAAATGTTTATGTTTGTTGTTTCCATTAAATTGCTAAATAACATGGGGATTTTCCGAATTGTTGTTTGTTGTTTCGGCCTCATTTAAACTTGCCTAGATTGTTAGTTTAATTATGCTTCACCTCTTGCCATGTTAACCAACATTTAATCTTGTCTTGTTCATAACCAAGAGAGAACTAAATAGTTCGATGTGGTGTTTAAATCAATATGCAACTCGTTGCATATTGAGCTCCACTTAATTTGTGGTATTGTTTGTGCTCTTTGCCATGCCATGCATATTTAAACGGACATGCATCATACTTGTTTGCGCATCATGCCATGATTATGCTTGTGTGTTTACTATGTTGTTTGCTTCTTTCGGGTTGCTTCTCTCGTTAGCCGGTTTCATTCGGAGTTGTGAGGATTCGTTAAATCTCGTCCGTTTGTCTTCTTCATGGACTCGTTCTTCTTCCTTGCGGGATTTCAGGCAAGATGATCATACCCTCGAAATCACTACTATCTTTGCTATGTTAGTTTGCTCGTTCTTTTGCTATGACAATGCTATGATGCCTACCATTTGCTTGTCAGTCTCCCAAATTGCCATGTCAAACCTCTAACCTTTGACACCATTCCTAGCAAACCATTGTTTGGCTATGTTACCGCTTTGCTCAGCCCCTCTTATAGCGTTGTTAGTTGCAGGTGAAGATTGAAGTTTGTTCCTCGTTGGAACATGGAGATGTTGTTCCTTGTTGGAACATGTTTACTTGTTGGGATATCACAATATCTCTTATATTATTAATGCATCTATATACTTGGTAAAGGGTGGAAGGCTCGGCCTTATGCCTGGTGTTTTGTTCCACTCTTGCCGCCCTAGTTTCCGTCATTCCGGTGTTATGTTCCCGGATTTTGCGTTCCTTACGCGGTCGGGTGATTTATGGGACCCCCCTGACAGTTCGCTTTGAATAAAACTTGTCCAGCAAGGCCCAACATTGCCTTTTACCATTTGCCTCACCTAGCCCTTTTTTTCCCTTGGGTTTCCGGAGCCCGAGGGTCATCTTTATTTTAGCCCCCCCGGGCCAGTGCTCCTTCGAGTGTTGGTCCAACCTGAGCGATGTCCGGCGCCCCCTGGGCAACCAGGGTCTATGCCAACCCGACGTCTGGCTCATCCGGTGTGCCCTGAGAACGAGATATGTGCAGCTCCTATCGGGATTTGTCGGCACAGTGGGAGGTCTTGCTGGTCTTGTTTTACCATTGTCGAAATGTCTTGATGTACCGGGATACCGAGTCTGATCGGAGTGTCTTGGGTGAAGGTCTATTCCTTCGATGATCGCGAGAGCTTGTCATGGGCTAAGTTGGGACACCCCTGCAGGGTATAAACTTTCGAGAGCCATGCCCGCGGTTATGTGGCAGATGGGAATTTGTTAATGTCCGGTTGTAGAAGACCTGAAGTTGACCTTAATTAAAATACATCAACCGTGTGTGTAACCGTGATGGTCTCTTTCCGGCGGAGTCCGGGAAGTGAACACGGTGTTGGAGTTATGCTTGACGCAGGTTGCTATAGGATCACTTCTTGATCATACTTTTGTCGACCGTGCTTTTGCCTTCTCTTCTCGCTCTCATTTGCGTATGTCAGCCACCATATATGCTAGTCGCTTGCTGCAGCTCCACCTCATGCCTTTACCTTACCCTTAAGCTTAAATAGTCTTGATCTCGCGGGTGCGAGATTGCTGAGTCCTCGTGACTCACCAGATACTTCCAAAACCAGTTTGCGGTGCCTATGTTAATGAAAGCGGCGGCGCTACCAAGCTCAAGGAGGAGCTCGATGAAGATCTTGCCCTTTGTGTTGTTTCGTTCTAGTTGTTCAGTAGTGGAGCCCAGTTGGGGTCGATCAGGGTCCTTTGTCGCATTTGGGGTTCTTCTTTTATTTTGGTTCCGTAGTCGGACCTTGATTGTATCTGGATGATGTAATGCTTTATTCATGTAATTGTGTGAAGTGGCGATTGTAAGCCAACTATGTATCTTTTTCCCTTATGTATTACATGGGTTGTGTGAAGATTACCTCACTTGCGACATTGCTTTCAATGCGGTTATGCCTCTAAGTCGTGCTTCGACACGTGGGAGATATAGCCGCATCGAGGGCGTTACACTTTGATTAGCAAAGAGCTGGCAACCGACGCATCGTTGGACTAAATCCTGAGCATCTGCCCGGGCCGTCGGCAAATAAAATCCTGTACGGAAGGCCTTGCCTACAAGGGCCCGAGCTGGGGCATGGTGACCACCGAGTCCGGCATGAATTTCAGCCAGAAGATTTCCCCCTTCCTCTTCGGAGATACACCTTTGAAGGACTCCGGTTGTGCTTTTCTTATAAAGCTCTCCCTCATGGACCTTATAGGCATTAGATCGTCGTACTATGCAGCGGGCCTCGTTTTGGTCCTCAGGAAGTTCCTGCCTAGTTAAGTAGGCTAGGAATGGTTCCGTCCACGGGGCAATGACTGCCATTATTTCGGGGGCTGAATGTGTTATTTTATTGGCCGAACCACCGATTGTTTCAGAATGTTCGGTGTTGGGTGGTGCGGTTGTGTCCAGATTGTTGTTTCCGGACTCCCCTTCCCATAGTACGGATGGCTTGAACAGCCGCTCTAGGAAGATATTGGGAGGGATGGCATCGCTCTTTGCGCCAATGCGTGCCAATATGTCCGTCGCCTGGTTATTATCCCGGGCTATATGGTGAAATTCAAGCCCTTCAAACCGAGCTGACATTTTTAGGACGGCGTTACGGTAAGCTGCCATTTTCGGATCCTTGGCGTCGAAGTCTCCATTTATTTGGGATATCACTATTGGACTGAGGACCAATGCGGCTGGTGCTCAGGTTGTTCAGAATTTAGGTTCGTCACTGGCATTAAAGGTAATAGCCGTGTCACTCCATGGGTTTTTTATTGCTACTTGGTATACTTTGGCAAGGTTGTGGAGTGTTCGTTTCCGCATATTATTTGATGCAAAAGTCTCGAAGACTGTTAATACCATACTGGTATTGCTGGGATGGTTATCTGGAGCTAGAAGCTCTTCGCCACTTTTGGCCTCCTGCTGTAGTATCCAACATGCTCGAAGGCTATGAGTTGGAGTAGCGCCCTCTGTACTATGAATTTTGCAGGGTCCATTGAGCCATCCCTCCAGTATGGTTCCGTGTCCTTTTGGGGGTTTTTGCTTTTCGGTATTTAACCCAGGTGCCTGGCGATGATGCACCCTTTTATTTCGGACTAGGGTTGTATTCGGAGCCGGATTATCCCAAAATTTGGTTTTGGTTTTCCAGGCGCTCTCCATCGCACAGTACTTTCGTACTATGGATGCCAAGTCGGCAAAGCGTGTAATTTCACGATGACTAATGGCGTTTAGAATTCCCTTGTCCGTGCAATTATTGCAGAAAAGTGAAATTGCGTCTTCCTCACGGTAGTCCTTTATCCTGTCCATAACCAGGAGGAATCTGGCCCAGTAATGGTGTACTGTTTCAGTGGGCTCTTGCCGGATTCGGGATAGATCGCTTTTGTTTGGGAGGGCGGGTGGGATTAAATTGGAACCCCGTCCAATCTAAGACTCAAGGGCCGAAAAGTTTCCGAACTTGGAAGCTTGGGTTTTTGGATATTGTCCAATGAATCCAGCCTGCTGCTCGACTTTAGGTTCAGGACTTGATCGACGTCCGTCCTCCGCGGGAATCCAGCATGGAGGGGTCGGGAATCCGGACATAGCTAGTCCTTAATATAGAAGAAGGGTCGTCGTATTGTTCCTCCACCACAGCAACGCGGTGGGTAGCCTGGGGAGAGTTGATCTCTCTCAGATCGGTTTTAGGCCCAATCGATCGTAGTGCATAGCGACTCCGAGGGCGGCGATGCGATCCAAGAGCTCGTTTAAGGAGGAGAGCTCCATCGGATCTAGCTGCTCGGCAAGTTCCGAGTTAACGTGAAGATTGCTTTTGATGACCCGAGAAGTCATCGCCGACGCTGCTGACGAACAGCGGTCATAAGAAAACTGCCTAGCAGGCGTCGGCGGTGGCCAAAGCTCCTTTAGCAATGGTGCCATCTTTAAAGACGGGATGAGGCATCCTTCCTGACGGCGACAGCACAGAGGAACTCTCAATGAAAGCACCAATGTTGGTGTCAAAACCGGTGGATCTCGAGTAGGGGGTCCCGAACTGTGCGTCTAGGTGGATGGTAACAGGAGACAAGGGACACGATGTTTTACCTGTGTTGGGCCCTCTCGATGGAGGTAAAACCCTACTCCTGCTTGATTAAAATTGATGATATGGGTAGTACAAGAGTAGATCTACCACGAGATCAAAGAGGCTAAACCCTAGAAGCTAGCCTATGGTATGATTGTTGTTAGTCCTCACAGACTAAAACCCTCCGGTTTATATAGACACCGGAGAGGGCTAGGGTTACACAGAGTCGGTTACAATGGTAGGAGATCTACATATCCGTATCGCCAAGCTTGGCTTCCACGCCAAGGAAAGTCCCATCCGGACACGGGACGGAGTCTTCAATCTTGTATCTTCATAGTCCAGGAGTCCGGCCGAAGGTGATAGTTTGGCTATCCGGACACCCCCTAATCCGGGACTCCCTCACCCCTTGTGTCACCTGTTAGTCCCGGTCTTCTCACGATCCCCGCGCCGCGCAACCGTAGAAGGGATTCCAATGATCCGATAGGTGTCGTTTCCTACCGACACTTTGTGCTACTACTGCTGAAGCACGCCAGGCAACCAATATGATATTGCTCCTGAGTCACGGAAGCTAGTGAAAAAGACAAAGGCTTCAAAGGCCAAAGAGCCAAAGGCATCTGCTGGGCGTGGCCCCAAACCAACTAGCACTCTGTGTAATGATGAAGACATCATAGATTCGTCCGATGATGATGATATTGAATAGTTGATCAGGAACAAGCAGGAATAATCTGATATCTTCAATGACCTACCTCTGTTCGACGCTGATATACCCAACAACTTCATTGATGAATGGTTTCAGAATCCTTCTATTTCTCTTGATGATCTCCAACTGCCCATTGGCATAAGAGTCACATTTCACGGTTTCATGACCCAAGAGATTAGCATTGTTCAGAAGTTGATTGAACAAAAAAACAAGATCGATCATGAGAAGAAAGTCTTCAAGAAGAATGTTCACAAGCTTGAAGAGAAACACATTCGCGGCTACCAGCGAATGATGAAAGATCCAAAGGAAGAGTTCGAACGGCACCATGAAGAAGCAAAAGGAGCCCGAAATCATTTGAAGATGTATGCTGAGAAGACAGTGCTGACCCATAATGATGCACTGAAGAGAAAATCACATGGCCGTCCAGCTATTGATCCCACGTTGATCAAGAAGAAGTAGAAGACAGTGACTCTTGCTGCTCAGGATTCATGGCAAGATGTTCCCAAGATAATCTTCCAACCAAACTTTGCTGGCATGAAGCCATCTGCCTCCTCCATTGCACAAGAGTAGCAAGAGATAAAGCTTGTTGAAACTGAAGCTCACAAGTCCAAGCAGGCCAAAGCCACTACTCCTTCCTCCTCAAAGAAGCATCGAAAGATGAAATCTTCAAAGGATTCACGCATGGCCCAAGTGGCCAAAACTCCTCAACAACCTGCCCAAGAGGAAGCAATATTGGTGAAGGCCGTCTCAGTTGCTCCAAGTGCCTCAACCAACACTGAAAGACGTGTTATGATCCAGGAGCCTGCTCCCACAAAGGCTCCATGGAAAGAAACTGAAGATATTCCAGTTGTTAACTTCACTACAGCTGAAGACATTAGTCATGATGTTAATGTAAATCAAGAAGATGATGCAGTTTTTCCTCAGCTCCAATCTGAACCGGTATCACCGCATGTTCACGGGAATAGTGAGCATGTGATCATTAGTGATCCCCCGATGCCAATCATTCCTGATGAGTTCTATGATGAGTAGCATCCCAACTCAGCACTACATGAAGTGATTCCCACCACTCCTCCAATTCAACTTGCCACACCTGTACTTGACTCACCACAGATCCTTCCCGAAATCCTGGAGGAAGATACTACATCTTCTCAAGCGTCACCCTCATTCCATAAGCTTTGCGGAGGCCCCAGACCCTCCTCCTCCATGTCGACCATTCCTAAAGAGGAAGTGCATGCTAAAACCTCTCTTGCACAAGAGGTCACTCTTGGAGTTGTACCCTCAAGCGCCAATGTAGAGCTTGAAGCCAAATAGACTAAAGATATTATGGCTGCATCAGTCGAAGAAACTCAAGCTCAAGTATCTAAAACCACTGTTGTTGCCGCTATGTCTACTATGGACGACATCACTCAAGATGATACCACTGGAGATGTAGCCAATGCAGCTGAAGCTAGTGAAGCTTGTGTGGTAGAAGGCATTGCTCAACTCAAAGCCAATGAAGATGGTACTGTCTTAGCAGAAGGAAAATCTGGGCCTGAAGTTCAACTTGTCCATGTCAGATGGCCGCGTCTCACTCCTCCTGAGCGGCATGGACCACAATATGAATTCAACATCAACAACATGCCTTAGATCGAGAAGCCAATTCCCAGACTACCAAGGCTTCACAGTGCTCCATCTATAGACTGCATCTTTAGTGTCACAAGCTTTAGAGAGCACAACACTTTCTTTGACCGCTCCAAGAAACCATACAACAAGGAACGTATATCTTAGACCGGTTTTGGATCCATCTTCAGAGAAGCTATTACATGTGTGTCCTATATGACCATGACGGAGTTCACCCTCACAATCACTATTAAAAAACTTCTGTAATGATACGTGTTTGTCACAGTAGGTCACGTTTTCTATCATGCATGTACATCTATGAAGATTTTATGACAGAATGAAGATAGTCATACATGTGCTATCGTAGAAGTGTTCCGTGACAATACTGAAATTATTATCACGGAAGTGTCCACTTCTATGACGATAAATGTCGTGTCATGGAACTGTTTCGTCAAGGGTAGTCGATACGTGGCATACATCGTAATTGGTCGTCGTTAAGCTATTAGGTCTAGTTTTGGATCCGATAACCCGTTAACAGCCCCGACCAATGGCGATTTTCCATGTGTAAAAATCTCACTGGCCGAAGGATCCATGTGTTGGCTCCACATTGGGACAGATGTCAATCGTCCAATGGACAGGAGTCACCAATGAAACATTGACACGTGGGACGGCCCAGTAGAGGCTCACATAGGTTAAAAATTGGCCCAAGAAAAGGCCCACAAGATTTCATCAGATCTAATGGGACGGCCCATTAACAACCTACCATTTTCTAGGTCAAATTATGGCCCACATCAGATATGGCTCATTAAAAGCCCGCAATATTATGGGCCACTTTACAACCCATATCAGATTTGGCCCGTTAACAGCCTACAATGGTTTGGGACAAATTACGGACCATATCTGATCTAGTCCGTTAACTCACTGTCATATCTTGGGCCAAACTATGGCCCATAACAGATACCACCCGTTAACACCTACTATGCCTTTGGGCCCATTGGGGGCCTGATTTTCTCTTTGGCCTCTTAATGGCCCGTTTAACAGTTCGGCCCGATATTAATTTCAGCTTGTCAGCGACCCTGTGTACATATGGGCCGCTTTCGGCCTGGCTTTACTTTCGTCCATTTAAAGGCCCAAGCCGCATCTAGTCCTAATTCTGGTCCGCAGTGACTTTTGGCCTCTTAACGACCCGTACTCTTCGTGGATACATTTTAGCCCAAACTGCCTATGAGCCCTTTAAAGGTCATTGATACTGTTTGGCCAAATTTTGGACCGCTATGCATCCGGCCTACTCCAGCCCATCATGTGATCGATTGGGCCAACCAAGGCCCAACTACATTTCGTCCTATTAACGGCCGATGTATATTCCAGCCTACGGTCGGCCCGTGATTTGTTCGGCATAATTCGGGCTCAATCTACATCTCAGCCTGTTAAAAGCCCACTTTATTTTTTGGCCCAATTAAGGCAAGCGGTTTTCTCGACCTTTTAAAGGTCCGGAAGTAATAGTGGACCAGATTAAGTCTAGGCCTACTAATGGCCCAAGATGATTGTAGGCCAATGTTTTGGCCCATTTGAAGCGACTGGCGGCTGGCCAGTTTTATTACCTAATTTTTTATATATAAACCTAACGTATTGGCCATTGCGCTCCGACCGAAGCTTACGACCTTTTCACAGAGCGACGAAAATATATACAACCAATAAATTAAAGCATCGTGACGAAGAATAAACCTAGTCTACACAACAAAGAAATTATAGCACATTACATCGCCTAGGCATAAAAGTTCACCGCCAGTGATAATAAAGGGCAACCAGACATCATATTACATAAACTATGCATCAAAGGTCGCCACCAGTGGAAGTAAACATGCCGACAAAATAATAGACAGAACCGACATCACTTCAACACAGTTCAAGAAAGGTTAGCCCTGCCTAGGAGCTGTAGCGCAAGCAACTTAGGTGATGAGACCGCGCTCGTTTGACGCTTATATCCACCAACTCAAGATGCATAGCATAATTAGACGCCCTGTACTTATGGTTAATCTAACATAGAGATTGGATTTCCAGTCGGATTTGAGTGGAGGCATGTCTTTTTGCTTGAATTTCAGACTAAAGAAGTCTAACATATTCAGGCAACGACTTCATTGAGCTTGTGTCATTGCCATCAGCGAGTAAGTTCAACACTACATCAAGACATGATCTTGGGGTTGTATCACTATCCTCAAGATGTGTTGTCTTCTCCTCCGGAATATATGTTAGAGGGACAAGCAATGGGTTCATCTCACTATCATTGTGGTAGTTTTTCCTAGCATCAATGATGTCACCCTGAAAGAGAAACAAGTAGGTAGATAACAGGTTTTGCACGTATAAGCATCAGTGCTGTCAATTCATCTCATTTCTTAGTCAGAAATAATGAGACACGGTTTAAAATGGCATTAACATAATAGGCATTGTTCATAGTTAAGACGACAGGAAATGACATTGTGCAGGAGCGGTCAGCTTCACCACACCACTAGATTATAGATCAAGAACACAAGCATACATGTAGTGCTAAACAACGTATAAGCATGAATGGTGAGTGTACTATCAATTTATCCCATTTCAGATTAGTAAATAAAGAGACATGATTTAAATAACATTAACATAATATGGCATTGTTCATAGTTAAGACATAGCAGGATATGACATTGTGCTGGAGTTGGTAGTTTCACCACACCAGTGGATTACAGATCAAGAACACAAGCATACATGCAGTGCTAAAGAAGATAACTTGCTATGGTTAGTTTAATTTACATGGTATGAATAAGGAACAATGTTGTACAACTAAAAACTGAAATTGAGAAGGACAAACTTATGTTTATGTACTTCTTCGTAATAAACTTTGAACATGCAGTTTGATGCAAACGACACAAATAAACAACATTTGCAGTCATAGCTATCAAAATATACACAACAAAGTTTAAAGGCTTGAGGAGGACAAACTTACATTAGTAGTGAAGACCGGCTCTATAAAGCCCTTGTCCAAATTGATTGGGGGGGGGGATTCAAGAAGTTTACCATAGAGTCTTCTTCAGGAGCATTGCCTTTATTCTACATTTTGTTGAGAGTAAATATAGATGTGATAATATAGGAACAAATGGAGATTATTTAAGCTAAGATGCAGACTATAAATTTAAGTACAGCATACAGGCAAAAGGCGCTGACAAGAGCAATGCACAGCTAAACTTCTTCAGTAGCATTGGTTTTATTCAACATTTTGGCAAGAGTAAATATAGATCTAATGTGTAGAAAATGGAGGGCAGGGCAAAATAAGCTACAAAGTGTACATGAACAACTAGCTGACAATATAAGTACAGGGATGAAGGACAACAGATACTTACAAGAACAATGCAGAGTTAAACTTATTCATAAGCATTGGTTTGTTCTACATTAATGTAAGATTAATATAGATACGATAATTTGGACCGAACTGTGGATAAGGAAGCTATAATGCACAATGATGTCACATAATCCATCGGGTATGAATGTAAGTATGGCGATAGGACAACACGTACTAACAAGAGCAAAGCAGCGAGCAACATAGTTGTGATATCCAAGGTTTTGCAGCACCGGTTCTATTGACAATATAAGTCGGGTGCTATCAGATTTCTCCGGTACCACCACCTTTTTCAAGGAATTTGCTTGTACTCCTTCATGTTCTGCAATCACCCTCTTCCTTTTGGATGTCTGAAACACAAGAACATCATTTGAATGGAAAAAATGGTATGACGACAAAAGGAATAGGTATTGATAATGGATGGGCATGGCATCTTCACATATGTCATGAGTAAACTAAGTAGATGGCGGTGCAATGAAGCATAAGAAATGCAATACACCTTATGCAAGATACGTTCAACCAATAAAACCTTGCCAAATTAGAACAAGCACCTTATTGGGTGAACAGGATAGGCCATCTACCTTTGACTCCTTGAGCTTAGAATAGTCATTACGATCATATTCTGAATACGAATCTATAGGTTGGGAGCATGTGGGTTTCATTGCATCCAGAATGGACCTCAATCCCTTGATACCATGTTTGTAACACATTGAACTATTCTGTAATATTCTTCGGATGTGCGCATTCTTATCTTCATTGTGATTACGTACAATATCTAGAAGCATGAAAACATAAATAGTAGTGAGATTATCTTTGTAATGCAGAGGATATTCTAATATAATAGGGGCTCCCTGTAAACCCTTATGTGATATCACTGGATTCTGATGAGAGAGCCCATGTGTGCTATAATATGGTGCGTACATTAATCTAATCTAGCACAACTACACGAAAAATAGGCTGCCTGTTGGGATCTCCAGATGTAAGGATGGTTGGCAGATGATAGGTTCATAATATACCATATAAAAAATTTGTTGCCAAACCATGATAACGAGAGCGCACAGCCACTAGGCAGATTGTAGTGTATAAAAAAGGGGTACACCATAACCATCATAAATAAATCAGGAAAGTGGAATTGGCTAGAAAATACAGGGTTGTATTGTCGCTACTAATTTAAAACCTATCGTTCACCTACATGCCATCTCTATTCATCTGAAGGTGCACTGCTGCTACTATCAGTCTAATCTATCAAAGACTGCATAGCTCCCAACATTTCGTGGATATTATGGCAGACCAACTCGAAGTGCTGAAATCATCTAATAGAAGCAGCCCAATAGAGCTGTTGACTGCAGATGTACCTGCTCCCCTTCCTGGCAAGGAACATACTATACTTACTAAAGAATAGCATAAGAGGAACATGTTAAAGAATAGAAGGGGAAGCATATTATTGAGATTCCACTTATTACTATACAATATTGGTTGCCCACACATGATGAATCAGATCGCCCAAAGAAATGCGATTCCATGATGTCTTTCTATATGTGGCCACATGCTTTTGGGAACTCAAGTGGGAGCATTAGCTGACCAACTAAATGTGTGTCTGTTAACTAATGGCAGTATCATATCACATTCATATTTGAAGAAGTAAGCTTTGGATGTATGATCGGTGTGTTGTTTAGCTTCAAGAGTGGACTACTGCTAGTACGACACATAGAACCTATATAGATCATAGAATAGATATAATGGGAAAACTCTAAGCCTCACAACTAAAATCAGGAAAGTGGAACTTGCTGGAAAATATGGGCTAGTATTGCCAGTACGGCAGGAATGGCTTCCGATACCAACTCTCTTCAACTGAAGGCACAACACTATTACTATCAATCTAACTCTCAAAGGCGACACATCTCCCAGCATTTCCTGGATATTATGGCAGACCAACATGAATAGTTGAAAGCGTCCATGACAAGCGACCGAATAGACCTGTACACTGCAAATGTCCTTGCTCCTCTTCACTATAATGAACATATTGTACTACTATTATACTCCCTCCATTCCTAAATATAAATCTTTGTAGAGATTCCACTATGGATCACATACATATGTATATAGATACATTTTAGAGTGTATAGTCACTCATTTTTTTCCGTATGTAGTCCATGGAGGAACCTCTACAAAGACTTATATTTAGGAACGGAGAGGATACTTATTAAAGAAGAATAGAAGAGGAACATGCTAAAGAAGAGAAATCAGATTTTGGATAATAAAATGTTCGTTGCGCACACATAATGAACTAGAGAGCATAAAGAATGCAACTACCTACTGTCTCTCTTTATGTGGCGCACATGCTTTCTGAAAGTAAAGTAAGACCATTAGCTGGCCAATAAAATGTTCTCTGTATTAGAAATATCAACATATATTAGATTTGTATCTGATCAACTAAGTTTGGAATTATGAGTGGCATGTTGTTTAGCTTGATGGGCTGAGCAGTAGTGCTAGCACCTCTCGAAGCACCTTGGTTGATGGTACTGAATATAAAGGGAATGTCTACATGCAAGTTGCCTGACTTTCGTCATTTGGGCCAGTCGACCATTTTAGGTAGTTGGATGAAGGTCCTAGCTCTCCTAACCCTTCTTATTCCTCACCTCTTATTCTTCCCCTACAGACCACCGCATGGGTCGTCGGTCGGACCACCAGCCCCCGTCCTCCCCTAAACCGCCCACCACCGCAGGTCTTCCATCGCCCCCGGCCATCCCTCTAACCGCCGCCACCCGCGTCGAGTTTGCCTCCGACAAGGCCCCACCATAGCCCGACGACCACCCCCCAGAATCCACTATCACCACCCGAAACCCTAAGATAGATAATGGGGCATCCCTCCGGTGAGCCCCTTCCTTCCCTCCGGCGAACTCCGGCGAAGTCCCAAAAATGGACTGACCCCAAATTGAAATCCAGTCGACTATCGTTTAGCTAATGTGGATTATAAAAGGGGAAAACCACAAGCAGTACGAGTATAGTGTTGAGCGTGCCATGGCGGATCTGAAGGTGCAAACTGGACAAAGGCAACTTCGCAACCAATGTTTGATTTCAACTAACAAGTAAGATTCTAAGTAATGGACAACAAATCACAGTAAAGCAGTGGCGATCTATTTTCTTGCTGAGATAAATAACTTGAGTAGATATGAAAGAGTACCGCCTCTGGTGTGGCACCGTGTAAGCATTTGCTGAGACGTTGAGGGTGCTACGGTAGCGATGGTTGTCGGCAGCGTGGAAGCAGATCTAGGAGGGCAGACAATGGAGGCGGGGGAAATATCTTGATGCGATGGACGAGACGGTCATAGGAGCAGCCCCGGCAAGGTGGACGATGGCACGGATGAAGCGGGAGGACGCGATGCAATGATTCTGGTCCGAAGCCATGGATGAGAGAGGTCGATCTCTTCTAATGGACGACAGCGTCGGGGTATCAGCTCTGGCATGGTGGAGGAGGACATTGGTGGATGGGATGGCGGATGGAGGAGGCTGCTGGGGTGGAGAGGTGTTTTGGCGCCCACAGAGTACGAATGGGGAAATGGAGGGAGAGAGGTAGGGGGAACCATGTCTTTGGGGCACACTTGTCTCAAATGCGGGGAAAGTTACAAACTTAGCCCCCATTTAAAATTTCAGACATCACAACAATATTGGTCGGTTGGGGATAGGACGGTAATCTCGCATACACCGAACATTTGCCGAGGTAGATTTTGGCTGAGGAGAGTTTGTTTTGGCGCCCACCGTATATGAATCGGGGTGAAAGGCGATTTTTGCCAAGGAGAAATTCTGTTTTGGCGCCCACCATGTATGAATCGGGGTGAGAGGCGGAGGTGTTATGTCTCGTTTGAGTGAAATACAAGCCTACCCCTACCGAAACCTATAGAAATCGAGCCGATAGGCTTTGCGTGTCAGGGATAGGCAGTAATTTCCATCTTTCGAGATTTTGGTTTTGGGTGGTTACAGCGAGTTTCGCTGCTTCGTTCAAATTTTTGGAGAAAAAGGTTGCATGTTTACCATGCCAACGCAATTTGAATGCATTTTATATTCTTTTTTCGGGCAGGATCCATTTTGTATTCCAATACAAATCTATATACATCATTTCTTTATATTTACTATGAAAATCACAACAGCCCTTATACATAAATATGGTTTACAAATGGCATGATCTTAGGTTCATAAGGTTGAATCTATCTTAATTAGAATATCCAAATATTTGAAAGAACTTTATTTGAAATCCAATGTATGCATTCCACGCTAACTATCTCCAATTAATATGTGTTTCATGCGGGTTTTTTACTTCTCAAACACATACAATGTGTTTGACACATGCAACATTTAGTGTAATACCATTTTTTACTATGTTAGTGTAATACCATTGAGACATTAATTGCATATAAACCATGCATTGTCTCTATTAAAAAAATTCTATGGATCACTAATATTGATAAACTAAATAACATTACACGTGTCCCCAAATTCAAATGAATATGCATGTTTGATAGACCAATTTTTGTTATGATATTATCAATGTCCTAATCTCTAGTTTAGATATTAGAATCCCCTTTAATCCAGATATTCATCTCTCTCTATATATATGCCTTCACCATCTCTCGGGTATCTCTTATGCTACTTGTATATCACTTGCTGTCTTTTATCTTCGTAACACACTGACGATACTCTCTTCCTCGACCTTCACTCTATCTATCTCTAAGTATATCTCGCTCCATGCTATATGTCTCTAACTATAATTCTCCCCGTGAAATCTCTTTCTCTCATGCAAACACAAACGCCATCTCCCAGGGTCTCACCTCTCTCTACTATTCCCCTGTATGCCGCTCACGCACACCCTCTCACTCTAGAGATGTCTCGCGCTCCTTATGTCTCAATAGCTAAGACTCCCCCTCTTAAATATCTCTCTCACACAAACACAAACTCCGTCTCCCAGGGTCTCATATCTCTCGACCATTCCCTTGTATGCCACTCACACACACCCTCTCTCCCCAGGGATATCTCGTGTTCCCTAATATGTCTCTCTAGCTACGACTCACCTGATGAAATATCTTTCTCTTCCTGAAACACAGAACTCTGTCTTGGATCTCATTTCTCTCTAATATTCGTTTGTATGTCACTCAAATTGTCGGTGTACTAGAGTAGGGGTACCCTACTATCCCGAACTTGTGCACGGGCAGTCGCGGCACCCCGTGGCAAGGCTTGCCGGGTGACCGGCAAGGTCCTCCGTTGGCTCCTTTGTAGCCATTCAAGAACAAAGTGTTTAAGTCGAGAAGACAAGGCCCCGGCAAGAGGAGCTTGCCGGGAAGGTCAAGGCCCCGGCAAGAGGAGCTTGCCGAGAAGGCCAACCAAGGCATTTCAAGGAACTTGCCGCGACGCGCCTCGCATCCCGGCAAGGCCCGGTGAGCGACAAGCTTCCGGACGCGACAAGACAACGACCGCGGCAAGGCGCTTGCCGCGGCAAGGCTACCACTTTGCACCCGCACTCCAGCACATCCACCAACGTGTCGCCCTGGGGCCTTTCCAGGCGCACGTGGCAGGAAGCTGTGCAGCTAGCGGTGCGAGGTGGCAAGCGGAGATGACGAGATGACCATCGTGGCAAGCGGTGGCGCCCCTAACGGTCACTTTTCTGCACTGTTTGGGCGACGCAGACATGCATTTAATGCTTTTGTCCCCTGCCGTCAGGGTTAGGTACGATGCAGTGTACAAGCAGTTGTACCAACCACATCTTTTACGTTTTTGCCCTCGCCTACGTTGCCACCTGTCGGTGACCCCTTGAGCATATAAAAGGAGTCCCATGCTCAACGTAGGGGGGGTTCGAAACATTCGCAACTAGAAGACACTCACACTCTCAAGCAAGAACACAATACAAATCACAAAGCAGCCGTAGGAGTATTATCTCTCCGGAGAGCTCCGAAGCTGGGTAAAACCGCTCGCGTGCTTCGCCTAGATCCACTCTTCGTGCGATCTCCGCCCCCCGCCGGACCGAAAGGGACCCCGGTCCCATAGGTGTTCGTTCCCATGACATCTTTGGCGCGCCAGGTAGGGGGCGTCGAGGTTGTGTGAACCTGATCCGGCATTCACGCGGGCTAGATCTTCATCATCTTCATCGACATGCCACCGAAGAAGAAGGCTTCGGAGGTGGCTGCTCCGTCCGCGTTGAACCCACCACCACCGGATCAAGCAGGTGGTGGGGTAGACGCCGGCGGAGGAATGGGCGCCGACGAGGGAGCTCATGCTGCTGCCAGGTCCAAGGACAAGGCGGCGCAGACCTCGGCGTCCGTACACGCACCGCGCCCATCTCAGGAGGCGCGGGACCGACAGCGTCATGGTACACGCGGTACCATACGTTCGTTTGGCCAAGGACAAGCTGGTGGATCTCGGGATGCTCAAGACCAGCATGCACGCCAACATGCCAGCACGAGCGCGGCACGGTCGCCTGGACGAGATGCTGCTCCTTCTAACACAGTTAGAAGTTTGAGCATATCCCGTTCCTCGCACCGTTCGCCACCACCACCCAAGACTCCAGAAGAAGCGTTGGCCCGAGCTCAACTACTCCTGGATTACCCTCCAGCGGCGGACAAGATCGACGATTGGAGGGCCACCAATCAGAGTCTCATTGGCTTCACCAACGGCGACACTCCCCGGCAACCGAGCACATCGAAGCCGCGGCAAGACGCCTAGGCGCGAGCCGATGGCGACAAAACTGGTGGGGGTGCAACCACCGTGCACTCTCCACCCCGAAGGCCAAGATCGCTGACTCGCCGGGTCAACCTCGACAGCGACTCCACCGCGTCATCTGATCCTCGAGCTCGTCACGATCAGCGCCAAGTTCTTCAAGAACGGCAAAAAGAGGACGCTCGTACTCGCATCGAGCGACGAAGAGAAGCGCGGCGTCAATCAGACCAGCGCGCTGGGCCCGCTGTCGACATGCATGCGCTAGGGGAACTAGGCGACTTGCCGTACGCGGTAGGTTGCCCTGCGTTCACTCGTGAGCTGCGGCAAGTCCAGTGGCCCAGCACAAAGAATTTCAAGCCAGACGTACCAGAGAAGTACGACGGCAGGTTGCATCCGTCGGAGTTCCTCAACATCTACACCATCGCGGTGCAAGCTGCCGGGGGGTGCGACGACAAGATCCTTGCCAACTACTTCCCGCTCGTGCTCAAGCCCAATGTCAGATCCTGGCTCATGCACTTGCCGGACAACTCCATATCCTCATGGGCGGATCTGTGCCATCAGTTTGTCGGCGCCTTCACAGGCGGCCACAAGCCTCATGGCCAAGAGAGCAATCTTCATCTGCCGCCCGAAGGAGGAGAGCCCTCGCAAGTATATTCAGAGATTCAGCCAAGTACAGCGCAACATCCCAGACGTCCACCCTGCCGCGGTCATCAGCGCGTTCCATCAGAACGTGCGTAACCGCAGGATGCGGGAGGAGATGGCCATGTGCAAGATCAGAGACGTCAGTGAGCTATACGCCCTGGCCGACAAGTGTGCACGTGCTGAGGAAGGGAGGAGACTCCCCGGAGAGAATACAGGAGCAGGAGGATCTGACAGCGAGGATGCCGCCCCGGCAAGGAAAAACCGGCGGCGGAACAACAGAAAGAGGAAAGGCAAAAACGTGCTAGTTGTTGAGCAGTCCGGCAACGGAGGTGGCGCCGAGAAAGCCAAAGATGGTAGCTCCGGCGAGGCTGTGGCGGCCGCCGACAAGCAGGACGGCTCCGGCAAGCAGTATTGCAAGATCCACCGCACCAAGGGTCACGATCTTCAGAGCTGCAAGAAGGTCGAAGAGCTTGTCGAGCAGCAGAAAGCTGAGTACGATCGACGCGACAAGGAGAAAGCCCGGGAAGGTGCTGGAGGATCCGGCAAGAAGCATCCCGGCCGAGGAGGACGCCGCGGCAAGGCCAAGCAGCGGCAAGGAGACAGGCCTCCCCGCGGCCGCGACAAGGACGAGGATGATGACGATGATGAAGAGATGGATGATGACGAGGCCGATGAACAGGAGTTTCAGAAAGCCACAGAGGTCCTGTGCGTTGACGGCGGTGCTTCTCTGCACACTTCGCACCGCCAACTCAAGCAGTGGGTGCGGAACGTCAATGCGGCAGAACCACCCGTCGAGTCACGCAAGCCTCTGAAGTGGTCCAGCACGCCTATCATCTTTGATATTGAGGACCACCCTGATCGCATAACTGCGGTCGGGTGCTTGCCGATGTTGGTTTCACCAACTATCCGCAACCTCAAGGTCACAAAAATGCTAGTTGACGGCGGGGCCGGCTTGAACCTGATCTCCTCAGCGGTACTCCAGAAACTCCAGATCCCTGACAGCGAGCTCGAAGAGACCGGTACATTCCAAGGAATCAATCCGGGAAGGAGCAAATCGAAGGGGAAGATCACGTTGCCGGTGACATTTGGCAGCGAGCTGAACTTCAGGACTGAGAGGGTCACTTTTGACGTTGCTGATTTTCCATTGCCTTACAATGGGATACTCGGCCGTCCAGCGCTCGCCAAATTCATGGCAGCCTCTCATTATGCATACACCATGCTGAAGATGCCAGGTCCGATAAGCGTCATCTCTGTCCCCAGCGACAAGAAAGATGCCCTTATCTGCACCGACAAGATTTACCGGAAGCAGCAGCTGCAGCAGAATGCAAGACACTTGCCGCTAAAGCTCCCGGGGGGAAGAAGAAGACCAAGTCCGGCAAGAGCTCTGATGCCCACTCCGGCAAGCGTACCTCTTCGGAGTGCTGCGCTACAGTCGAGGACGCACCATCGAGCTCCACCAGAGACCAAGAAGGTGCCCGCCAAGGAGGACGGCACTGGTGGTACCTTCACCATCAGTGCCACGCTCGACCCTAAATAGGAAAGCGCGCTCATTGCTTTCCTACGGGCGAATGTCGACGTGTTTGCATGGCAACCGTCTGACATGCCCGGTGTTCCCAGGAAAGTAATTGAGCACCAT
This sequence comes from Aegilops speltoides, assembly GCA_021437245.1. NCBI lineage: Eukaryota > Viridiplantae > Streptophyta > Magnoliopsida > Poales > Poaceae > Aegilops > Aegilops speltoides. The sequence goes on from CM038144.1 coordinate 236,229,685, forward strand.
CTTGCCGTTTGTCCTCATGCGCGGCCCGTCAAGTAGAAAGTCAAGAAACAAGCAGTGGAGCACCAAGAATTCATAGCAGAAGAAATCAAGAAGTTGGAAGCAGCAGGCCTTGTCAGAGGAGTGCTCCATCCCACGTGGCTGGCCAATCTCAGTAGTCGCGCAAGAAGGCAAACGGAAATGGAGGCTTTGTATCGACTTTTTGAAGTTAATAAAGCTTGTCCCAAAGACCCATTTCCTTGCCGGCGCATTGACAGATTGTTGACTCCACGGCCGGATGTGATTTGCTTTCATTTCTTGATGCATACTCAGGATATCGTCAGATCTTCATGGCAGAAGAGGATGAGGAGAAGACCGCATTCATTACTCCGTGTGGCACCTACTGTTTTGTACGGATGCCTTTCGGATTAAAGAATGCTGGTTCGACATTTGCAAGGGTAGTCCATGACGCTTTTGAGCCACAGTTGCACAGAAATGTGGAAGCCTACATGGATGACATAGTGCTCAAGAGCAAGGACAGGGCAACTCTGGTTCAAGATTTAGACGAAACATTTGCAAATCTGCGCAACATCAACCTCAAGCTCAACCCCGAGAAGTGCGTGTTTGGAGTCCCCTCCGACAAGCTTCTCGGGTTCTTCATGTCTCAGCGGGGAATTGAAGCCAACCCAACAAGATCAAGGCCATTGAGCAGATCGAAGCACCGAAGCGCGTCAAGGATGTACGAAGGCTTGCCGGTTGCGTGGCTGCTCTCAGCAGGTTTATCTCTAAGTCTGCTGAACACGCTCTGCCATTTTTCAAAATTTTGAAAAAGGCAGGTCCAATGAAATGGACTCCGGAAGCGGAGGCTGCGCTGCAGGACTTGAAGAGGTACCTGTCCTCCACTCCGACACTTGTCGCACCTAAACCACAAGAAAAGTTGCTGCTGTACTTAGCAGCAACTAATCAAGTGGTTAGTGCTGCGTTAGTAGCGGAGAGGGAGGCGGATGATGAGCCGACAAGAATGGCGAGGTGCATCCAGCGACAAGCGGGGCTTCCCGACAAGCTCTGGTCCCGATAAGGATCGATCTGCAAGCAGCACAAGAGGAGAAGCAGAAGAAAATGATCGCGCCAGTTTACTTTATGCTTTCCCTTCGCAGGGGCTAGGTCAAGGTACTCGGTGTGCGAAGTTGCTTTCGGCCTTCTCATGGCCTCAAGAAAGCTGCGCCATTACTTCCAAGCACATGAGATCATAGTTGTCACTCGCTTTCCGCTAAAGAGGATACTGCAGAATCCAGAAGCAACAGGCAGGATTGTCGAGTGGGCACTGGAACTGTCAAGCTTTGGCCTCAAGTTTGAGAGCACTTCAACTATCCAGAGCCGAGCATTAGCAGAGTTCATAGCAGAGTGGACGCCAACACCTGATGAAGAAATTCCAGAAACAAGCATCCCTGTCAAGGAAGCAAGCAAAGAGTGGATTATGTACTTTGATGGTGCCTTCTCGCTGCAAGGCGCCCGTGCGGGCGTGCTACTTGTCGCACCCACCGGAGAGCACCTCAAGTACGTGATCCAGATGCACTTTCCCAAGGAGCAAGCGACAAACAATACTGCAGAGTATGAAGGTTTGCTTGCCGGTCTCAGGATCGCGGCAGACCTTGGGATCAAGAAGCTCATTGTCAGGGGTGGCTCGCAGCTTGTCTTCCGCCAAGTAAACAAGAATTATCAGAGTCCGTTGATGGAAGCTTACGTTGATGAAGTGAGGAAGTTAGACGAGCACTTTGATGGCCTACAGATGGAACATGTTCCGAGAGGTCAGAACGACATTGCCGATGGCCTGTCAAAGTGCGCTGCACTTAAGTTACCTATGGAACCAGGGATCTTTGTGCTCAAACTGACTCAACCGTCTGTGACACCATCAACTGGACAGAACAAGAAGAGGAAGTTGATTTCTGGTGATTATTTTCCGGCAGAGCTGCCCGAAGCCGCCGCCAAGAAGGGCCCCAAGATCAACACCAAGAGTGCTGAGGAGCAGTCTGCTCCGGCAAGCCCTAGGGTTTGTTCCGTTGAAGCAGACGCTCCCGACAAGTTTTGCTCCGACAAGCTTGCCGGGGAACGTCAAGCTCCGGCTGAGCCGCAGGTTCTCGCCGTAGAAGCGGATGTTCCCGCAGCAGCATATGTGCCTTTAGTCCTTGTTGTCGAGCCGCAAGCTCCAAAGATGGGCACAAAGAGATTGTCCGTTTCCTTCAGACAGGAGAACTTCCCGAAGAGCAAGAAGAAGCGGAAAGAGTAGCCCGACAGTCAAGTATGTACCAGTTTGTCGACAACACACTATATAGAAGAAGACTCAACGGTGTGAAATTGAAGTGTATTCCCCGGGAAGATGGACAAGAGCTGTTGGCGGAGATACATGGAGGCATATGTGGTCACCACATTGGCAAGAAGAGCACTTTAAGCAAGGCGTTAAGCAAGGTTTCTTTTGGCCGACAGCCCTCCAGATGCAACTGCACAAGTAACCAAGTGTGAAGCGTGCCAGTTCCATTCCAAGCAGATACACCAGCCAGCTCAAGCTCTCCAGACTATCCCTTTATCCTGGCCATTTTCGCTCTGGGGGCTCGACATCCTCGGCCCCTTTCCCTGAGCTGTCGGGGCCTTTGAGTACTTGTACGTTGTGATCGACAAGTTCACAAAGTGGCCGGAAGTGGAAGCAGTGAGGAAGGTGACAGCACAGTAGGCAGTCAAGTTCTTAAGGTCGATTGTTTGCCGTTTCGGGGTACCTAACAGGATCATCACCGACAACGGCACGCAATTCACGAGCCGCACCTTCATGCAGTACATCCAAGATCTTGGCGCCAAGGTCTGCTTCGCTTCTGTTGCTCACCCGAGAAGCAACGGTCAAGCGGAGAGGGCAAATGCTGAAGTGTTGCGTGGGCTCAAGACCAGGACTTTCGACAGGCTGCACAAGTGCGGAAATAACTGGATCGAGGAGCTGCCAGTGGTTCTTTGGTCGATCAGGATGACGCCAAATCGAGCCACTGGCCAGACACCTTTCGCTCTAGTTTACGGAGCGGAGGCAGTTCTCCCCACGGAACTCGTATACGGGTCGCCTCGAGTACTCGCTTATGATGAGCTTAAGCAAGAGCAGCTGCGACAAGATGACGCGCTGCTCCTTGAGGAGGACCGTCTTGAGTTGTCAGACGAGCTGCTCGCTACCAGCAAGCTTTGCGCCGCTACCATAGCTGCAAAGTTAATGCCAGAAGTCTCGAGGAAGGCGACCTTGTTCTTCGGTGCGTTCATTCCGCCAAGAATTCCAACAAGTTGACGCCGAAGTGGGAAGGCCCTTACCGAGTGAAACGAGTCACTAGGCCCGGCGCTGTCCGCCTTGAGACCGAAGATGGCTTTCCGGTGAGCAACTCCTGGAACATTGAGCATCTTCGTAAGTTTTACCCATAAGGCGCGGTTGCCGGAACCTGTTCCGGCAACCACCTTTTGTACAAGCCTTGCCGCTGTTGCATGTAACCCTTTGTACAAAGCCGGGTGCAGACCCCGTGCATAAATAAAGCTCATGTGCTCCGCACATCCTGTCAATTTCATGCTTTCTATTATTTTGCATGTGTTATCTGACACTTTGTGCAGCACTTACCCCGGTAAGCAATAACAAGCCATAAGGCTCCACATCTTTATTTTCTCTTCTTTCTTTTCTCAAAGAAAGGGAAGGTTCTCTCGCCCACAATTTTGCCGGGGGGGAAGGAGAAGATAATGGTGTGGACCAGGCGTCGTTCAAGAAAGTTTCGCCTTGGCGGGAAGCAAACGACAGAAAAGCTAAGTTGCCAAAGTTTGAGCAATTAGTTTTAAATTTTTTTGAGTTATCTTCCTTGAACGATCGTGCTTTGTATGGAAAACCCGTGTGCGGAGGAACCAACTCGTAGCTAGTTGCGCCCTTATTTTGTTTCGAGTCCGCTCAACAATTTAAGTGTGCTGCGACTAGTTGCGATAAGGTTTCTTGTCGGAAGGCACCGCCAACGAAGCTGCCGACGTTTCGCACTCAGCGCTTCATGACAAGGTGCTCATACGGCAAGTTCCCTAAAAGCGTAGGGCAAAAACATACAAAGGAAGGAATCAAGTAAAGGAAATAACATAATAGTCGATACCCAAAATAAAGTTATATTACAAGATAACTTGTCGCGGCTCTAAGAGATTGTTCCCGTAACATGACCAGCAGCGACAAGGAAAGGAAGAAACGGGCGTCCTAATCTATGCGGCCACCATCAACCCTAGTGACCTCATTCACCTTGTCCACAATGGGTGCGACAAGGGCCTTGAGCGCTTCCAGATCAGCATCTGCCGACAGCTTCTTGAGGAGGTTGGTGAGGTTGAGGCCTGGGTTGCGGAAGGCCACCTTCACCAACACCTTCTCCAGAACTCTGGTGCAGATCGTGCACGACTCGTCGGCCAGCTGCTTTGGGATCTTTTCCCGGAGTCGCTGGAGGGCCGTCGCCACGCCTTTGAAGAATAGAGTGAGCTTGGCGCTGGGCTGGAGGTTCTCGTCGGAGGAGTACCCGAGATCCTCCACCCCCAGCTGCACCAGCTCCTCGTCAATGACTGCAGCGATGTTCACGAGGCCCTCTGTCCAGAGCTCCACCGTCTCCCTAAAGGTGTTCTGGGTTTCGGCGGCCCTCGTCAGCAGCGCTTCGTTGCCCTTGATCTCCTCCTTCAAGGCCACCTCCCGCTCCTTGATATCGTCCAGCGTCTGGGTCAGTGTGGCCAGCTTCAACTCAAGACCAGCGTTGGAGTCCTTGGTGGCGCTCAGCTCCTTGCCCTTCTCGACGAGGCGACCCTGCAGCTCACCATGGGCGAGGGCATCCTTCTCGCGCTCACGCTGGAGCGTGGCAAGCTCTTCACCCCTCGCCTTGAGATCGGCCTCTAGCTGCGCCACCTTCGTCTCCAGCTCCTTCTTGGCGGCCTCGGCAGCTGCGGCAGCGTCCTTTGCTTCCTTGAGTGCCCCGCCAAGTGTTTGCTCGCGCGCGGCAAGCTCCTCCTCATGGCTATCGAGGTTGACCTTCGCTGCGTCAGCTCACCCTCCCGCGTGAACAGCTCCTCGGCGGCAAGCCGCTGTTGCTCTTCAGCTTCAGCCTTCTCGAGAAGGAAGGCTTTTCGCGCCACGACGAGCTGCGCCCGCTCCTCTGCAATGGATCGGAGAGCTTCTCGACATGCGTTCGGAGCTCCTCCGCTTTCAATGTTCCGCTCCGCTGCGTGACAAGCGCTTCCCGGGATTCCACCTTGGCTCGTCGGGCGCGGTAGAGCGACACCAGCTTCCGGAGCAGCTGCTCCTCCTCACACTCGCCGCTGCTGCTGCTCGGCGCGTCAACCAGTGTCAGCCCAGCAGAGGCGAGCACTTCTCCATCAAAGGTCTCTCCTTCAACCGGCGCCCTGGAGCTTGAAGCCCAGGGAAGCTTGATGAAGACACCATCGCCGGCCTTCAAGTAGGTGCCGGGCTGGGGCTCTTTGGAGCCTGGCGCTGCGTCAACGGCGGAGGGATCGGCGGTCGGCGTAGCGCCTTGCGCTCCTGCGGCCTCAGAGTCGTCAGTGCGATTGCCGGACCCCTCACCAGCTTCTGCGCCAGCAGTTTTGGCAGCCTCTTCGCCGGCGGGATCATCAGCGCCGGCCTCTTCTCCGGTGGCGGCAGCGTCGTTAGTGTTGCCGCGCGCGTTCTCCTCGCCGGTGGCCTCCGTCTCCATCGGCTCCGTGGAAGGTGGATCTGAATGCCGGAAGAGGGAGAAAAGTCAAGCAAATATCCAAAAAGAAAATCAGAAGAAGCACCCAAGGGAAGTTTCAAGCAAGGGGATTACCTATACTGGGATCTACAGTCATGGGCTCCGCCAACGGGGGATCACTGGTGCTGCCCCTTGCCGGAGACTCCTCCCTTGCCGGGGACTCCTCCCTTGCCGGGGACTTCTCCCTTGCGGAGAACGCTCCTTGCTGTGGAATCCTCCTTGGCGGCGAGTCGGGCAGATAGCATCTCAGGGGCGGCTTTCGGAGGCTCTTGGTGAGGCTGTTCTGCTCCTACACAAACAAACCAAGAGTCAGATATCAACAAAGAAAGAACGCCCATGCGCGCCTAACAGCGAGAAGTAAACCATGTACTTACGATGGGGGCTGCGCTGGGGGCTGCTTCGGGGAGTAGTTGCCGGGTTCGGCAAGGTGGTCTCGGGCGCGCTCCCTGCTGTCACGGTGGGCTCGTCCTCGATGACAATCACCGGAGCCTTGGCTCTCTTCGCCGCTCTCTGGGCCAGGGTCCTGAAAAGGAACAAGGTTCAGAGTAAAGCAGATCAGATACAAGACAAAAACAGCAAAAATTGTAGAACTACAAGTACAACAAAGAAGCTTACTCTTCTTCTTCCTCATCGGAGCTGAGTGCAGAGAGGTCGAAGTCAGGCCCACCTTTGGCGCGACGAGGCGGAGGAGTAGGTTCCCTTGGCCGCTTGGCGGGGGCAGCGGCGGTGGTCCGGGACGACCCCGCTCCGGTTGCCGCAGCAGCGCGAGGCGCTCCCGCGGCAATAGTGCTTGTCGCAGCAGCGCGAGGCGCTCCCGCGGCAATAGTGCTTGTCGCGGCGGAGCGTGTCGCGCGGCGCGACGGCTGTTGACCCGTCTTCCGCCCTGCTACATCCCCGGCCTTGCGGAGACGCCTTCTCGGTGGAGCTGGGGGCTGCGCTGCGGGCTCCGCTTGCAGCAAGCTGCCTGGAGATGGCGGGCCGCTCGCACCCTCAGCGGGTTCGCTCGACTCAGCGTCAGGCGCGGCAAGCTCTTCCTCGCCGTCAAGCCACTCTCGCTTGGCAAGACTTGCCACCTCTGCTGCCTCTGCCTCCTCCATGGTGAACCCAAACTCGCCGGCGGCAGCGGCTGCCGCCGCCTCTTCCGCGCTGGTGGCGGTGCCTGCATCTCCTCCTCGGTGGTGTCACGGGTGAAGCTCTTCTGTTCGTCAGCGCGGACAGCCACCTCCACCAGGCCGTCGAAGAACTACTGCACAACGTCGTCCGCAGGCTCTTGCCAAGTTGGGACAAGACCATGCGAGTCGCACAACGGCATCATAGCACGGATGCGGTCAAGCGAAGAGTTGTTGCATAGCGGAATGACACCCGCCGGCAACCTGAACCATTCGGGATGCTGAGGGTCGTGCTTGAACAACTCCTTGAGCATCGCATCCAGTTCCAGCACTGTGAAATTGAAGTTGAGGCCCGGGCGCAGCCTCATGATATCCACCGGACCCCTGAACTCCCAGGTGGGTCTCCTCCTCTCTTGGGAAGCGTCTGGCGGCGGAGAGAGTCTGTGCTAACGGCGCCACTGAAGGAGCCCGACAAGCCCGAGGCGCAAGATCCCGTGGTGGCGATCTTGACTTGTCGCCTTCCGCGCTGCTGCTCCAAATCGCCGCCAAGACCACAAATGACTTGGCGCTGGCGGTAAGGGCTGCGGGTTCTCCTCGACGATCCAGCACCACTCCGCTCTCCACTTCTCCCATTTGCTACGGCTCCCACTCAGAACGCCTCCTTCTTGCGGGCTCGAGATCCGAGCAATCCCGCGGATAAAGGCTCTCTCTCTCGACCGGGGCATGAAGTAGTGGCGGAAAAGGGCTACATTTGGGTGGACTCCGACAAAGTTTTCGCAAAGATGTGCGAAAACTGCCATGGTCAGAACGGCATTGGGGGTGAAATCAAGAAGGTGGAACCCGTAGGTATTCATGATATCACAGAAGAATTCAGAGAAGGGCGGGCAGAGCCCGCAGTAGAAGAACAACACGAAGAAGGGGTATCCGTTTGGAACCCTTTTCGAAGCGGCAGCGGAGAGTACCTTCGTGCGCGGATGCGCTCGCGTCTCCGTCGACCAGAAGAGGTAGTACCATTCCCTCAGCTCCGCCGCAGCGAGCTCGGAGGGGAAAGTTGCCCGCTCCTTTCGCAGCGCCTCAAGCCGCAGCGCCTCGGCCGACTTCACGCCCTTCCCGGCTTTCGGAGCCATGGCGGAGGTGGTGGGGGAGATCGACGGTGTTGGTGGCGACGGCGGCGATGGGGGGCGGAGCGCTACTCTCTTTCGGCTTTGGAAGCGGAGGGGAGCGGCGGAGATTTCTGAGATGAGAACAGCGACTGGCGAGATGGGGGAACTTCCCCTGTTTCCCCTGCTTATAAAGAGGAGGAGGCAAACGTTACGCTTTTTCCGAATAAAGAACCACCCACGATCTCTCCCACGACGCCGCATTCGACGCGTGCCGTTAAGGGAGAGCGCGGTGGATACGGAGTCGATATCTGGCGTAACCCGGGCAGCGTGCACTCGTGCCTGTTTTGGGCCTGGCCCAACAGCGCTCGGCACCGTGTATGGCCCAGGCCCGGGGGCTCCTGTCGGTGTACTAGAGTAGGGGTAGCCTAGTATCCCGAACTTGTGCACGGGCAGTCGCAGCACCCCGCGGCAAGGCTTGCCGGGTGACCGCCAAGGTCCTCCGTTGGCTCCTTTGGAGCCATTCAAGAACAAAGTGTTTAAGCCGAGAAGACAAGGCCCCGGCAAGAGGAGCTTGCCGGGAAGGTCAAGGCCCCGGCAAGAGGAGCTTGCCGGGAAGGCCAACCAAGGCATTTCAAGGAACTTGCCGCGACGCGCCTCGCATCCTGGCAAGGCCCGGTGAGCGACAAGCTTCTGGATGCAACAAGACAACGACCGCGGCAAGGTGCTTGCCGCGGCAAGGCTACCACTTTGCACCCAAGGCCCAAAGACATCCACCAACGTGTCACCCAGGGCCTTTCAGTAGCGTGGCGGGAAGTGCAGGCTAGCGGTGCGAGGTGGCAAGCAGAGATGACGAGATGACCATCGTGGCAAGCGGTGGCGCCCCTAACGGTCACTTTTCTGCACTGTTTGGGCGACGCAGACGGGCATTTAATGCTTTTGTCCCATGCCGTCAGGGTTAGGTACGATGCAGTGTACAAGCAGTTGTACCAACCACATCTTTTACGTTTTTGCCCTCACCTACGTTGCCACCTGTCGGTGACCCCTTGAGCATATAAAAGGAGGCCCATGCGCAACGTAGGAGGGGTTCGAAACATTCGCAACTAGAAGACAGTCACACTCTCAAGCAAGAACACAATACAAATCACAAAGCAGCAGTGGGAGTATTATCTCTCCGGAGAGCTCCGAAGCTGGGTAAAACCGCTCGCGTGCTTCGCCTCGATCCGCTCTTCGTGCGATCTCCGCCCCCCGCCGGACCGAAAGGGACCCCGGTCCCATAGGTGTTCGTTCCCACGACACAAATGCACCCTCTCTCTATCTCTCTCACACCCACACACATAACTCAACATTCTGATCCACTCGACTCTTATCTCTAACACACAAACTAACCAATCTACCTCTAGCTAGCATCTCTATCTCTATATTTCTCTGTTTCTCCATCAACCTTCTTGCTAGCCAGCATTCTTGCTTCCAATCATGCAGACTATATTTGTTTCTCTCTACATGCAGTCATGCACTCTCTTTATATCTTTCTCTCACACACACACATAACTCACCCCTCTTATCCACTCGACACTTATCTCTAACACACAAACTAGCTGATGTCCCCCTAGCTAGTATCGCTATCTCTCTATCTGTGTGTTTCTCCGTCAACATTCTTTTTCGCACGCACACATTCTTCCTATCATGCACACTATATTTGTTTCTCTATACATGCATCTCTAGGTCGATCTCTTTTGCACACAAATTGTGTCTCGCTCTCTCTACTCGCCATAGATGCATGCTCCAGCCCACGCCACTCTCTCTTAAAGACAAAAACACATGCTCAATCATCGGGCCTTCTTCCCTCCACTCTCACATGGATGCATATTGTCATATCGATCCATATCTCCCACCCCATCAATCTTGTAACTTATGTCTCCTTTCTCTCATCTCGATCACGCGCGCGCACATGCACATACATCCCATGTATACATGTATACCTCTCGCACGTGCACGTTCAAGGTCTCATATGTCTCCATACTAGTTAATTACCCTCAGCCATCACCCCACATCCTTTCTTTCTGTTCTTGTGTGCACATGACTTCTGTCTGTATGAGTCTCTTCTCTAAAACCCACACTCACACTTAACTATCTCCTTCTAGATACACCCTCTCCCTTCGTTTAATTCCCGCTTACATGCACCATTGATAGTAGTCTACCACGGTGTGTCTCAAACAAACATGTTATCTCGATGTCCACTCCTCTCACGTGCACATGCCTTCTATTCCCTCTTTACGGGCCTCTTCTCTCTCGCACCCCCATGCTGGAGGCCTCTGCCATACACATCACCTCTCTACGATGAAGCCACACACACTTAATTACTTTCCCTGCCGAAGAACCCATTTCACACACACACATGCACACACACACACACACACACAAAAAAACGCACACGCGAGCGCGTGCGCACACACGCACACATTCTAAGACTCCATTTCACACACACACACATGCTCTAGTGGAGCATTTGTTCCTAACACCCTTCGTCTAACCTTATCTGTATGATAATCAACCACCTTATTTACTTATATAACATGGACAAATTCCACTTCTCTTTAGTAGTTAGCAAACTTCTCACAATTATATAACGCAGTAGGAAGTGACATTTTTTTACACAACCACATTAATATGGCCACGTAAATCACAAGCTAAAGTGTAGTACCATTATACAGATATCCTGATGCAAAAGGTGGAGTACATGTTCGAAGAGTAGAGGCACACAACACACACTCTATCTCTCAGAATCTCACACACATACTAGTTACGTGACACCCACTAAACAGACATGTATGTGTACAATTTGTGCATGCACGGGTACATGTGATGGAGCACATTTATTTAAGCCGGGCGGTGAACCCGAACAGTAGTCGCATTCATTCCCCTCCTGCTGCCTCTTCTCTGGTCACCGTCGCCTGATAGCCATGGCCCGGCCAAAGGCAACGACCTACGCCATGCTCCCGCCGGAGTAGTGCTTTGAGCTGCTTCCGGATATCTGGAGGCGGCGCAAAGCCCGGATCGCAGCCACCCTGCCTCCAAAATCTGGACTAGCTGGAGCCAGAGGAGGAGGTGGTGGAGGCGGAGCAGCACGCGGAGTTGGAGGAGAAGAACAATGACGCAGGCGACGCAGAGCCGGAACAGGAGGACGACGACGCGGGCAAAGTGGAGCCGGAGGAGGATGACGATGATGCAGGTGAGGCAGAGCCAGCACCACTGGCTGCATGCTTTGCCATGGTGGAGAACCCAAGTGGAGGGGCGGCGGAACAACATGGCATACTCGAGTCCATCCATACGGAGGCCGAGGTGGAGGCCAACCACCGCTTCCTCCGCCAGCCGGAGTGGGGGATCAAGGAGATGTTCGCCAAGCTGGAGGAGGAGCAGGAGTAGCTGGAGTTGCAACATGCGGCGGCCTACCCATCTCCGACGATGACTAGTGTGGTCCAACTTAGGTTATGTACTTCTGTGCGTAGTATGTACTATTACTAGTTACTACTATTGCATGGTATGTATGTATTTAAGATATCTAATACTACTCCCCAATGTAAACTGTTTTTAAGATGAATGAATGAAAGCTTGGTGAGCGCCCTTTGTTTGTTAAGAAAACATACTTCTAATAGTCCCTCCTTTCTGGTTAAAGGGCTCATCTAAAAATATAGATTTCCATTATAGTCAGACTTAAAGGGCTTTGAGTCTCATGCCACATTTATTTCATAGAGATAAGAGAAAGGAAATCTGCAGCATCTGCAACATGAGGAAGGAGAAGGGAAGCAGGCTGTGGAGTATGCCATCTGCAGCATGAGCTCCAAGGAAAGTCCGTGCCAAACAATGCATAGTATAGTATAGGTAGTACGTATACCAGCAGAGTATGAATTGTCTTTTAGGTTGCATGTGGATGACATGGCTACAACATGAGGCTGTAGTTCGATAGCCTACCGCTCCGCCTCACACGGTTTGGTCACACAAGATTTGCATGCACGCATGTCATGCACGTAGTTGTTGAAGTCGTGCTCGAAAAAGACGATGAAGTCCACTAGTCCACGATAGTCCATGCACCCGGAAAACAAACTAATCACAGTCGATGTAAATGGTGTGCGTGCTTTAATTCCGAGGTAGTGGATGGCCGCGAACGTGCCATACAATGAACCGCCCGCCACCTCCCTAATCCCAAATATAACTGCACTAGTGTGCGCCCGCAGAACATCGTTCCTGAAGGGATGAAGCCCTACAGTTACCATCTCCTCTCATGTAAACCAGTTCCCCAAGGGACAGGGCAGCTCATCGCCATTTCCATGGATTCGCAAGGCGGTGGTGCTTCTTGTCCTTGTTGAGGTTGGAAGACCTTGGACGATAATCATTTGCAAAAGATAGTAAGTCACTCTGACTTCCTCACATCCGCAAGACTCAGCGGTACTTTCACCAAATATTTTAGGAGGGTGCATAAATATGCGTCGGAGAAGGCCATGCTAGTTGGTTTGCCATGCGTCCTCGAGGACGAGGATGTTTCTTGGGGGATATCTCCAGCGTGGCATGGTTGTAGTTGCAAGTTGACGCCCCTTGAGATGCCGATGTTGAGGGGCACTCGAATTTTGTTTGATGAGCAGGTAAGTGATGAGTTTGATCACATAAATGCAATCTAAAGACTACTTCCGTGTCCATTTCATAATTCCCCGCTGCCCACTGTTTCACAGGTTAGGCTTGGTGCCAATGGAGATTGGCTTGCATATGTACGGGAGGGTACCAACATCAATTTGCACAACATCTACAATGGTGACACCGTTCCCATAGAACCTTTGTCCAACATTGGGATCGGCCATGCAATGGGCCATCACTTGAATTGGTATGATGGAACCATGGTGAGATTAAAGAATATATCAATCCCATAAGCCCCGACAAGGTCATGCGCCAACAGAATTATAGTCTCATCATGGTGTTCAACATCGCGATTGCTTTCACGAACCATCTTGCACGTCGTAGTCAAAGGTGGACCATGCTGTCTAGGACTAATTTGTTGTCGTACGAGTACGAAGATGTTGTGCTCCTTTTTAACGGCATCATCACAGTGACAAACTAGGTGACTTGTTTTGCATGGGACACATCCTACGGTATACTCCCTCTCTTCCAGTTTATTTTTTTAGTTTTTCCGTTTTATAAGTTTCAAATTCAAATTTTGAGCTCCCCATCACATGTTGAGATTACAATGTGCATTAAATCGTTGCATGCATGTAGTAGTTTTTTACTGGTCTTTTATATTGCTCACGCATGCATGCATTGCAATTAACGTTTTCTACTACAATTTTTTTAGGAAATTGTGTGCAATAATTGAGTAGTTTTGCAAAATACTAGTACTACGCCTGAAACGGTACAAAATCAATACCACCACCACACTTGCGTCTGACCGCCCTGGCCCACCCAAACCACGTCCCTTGCTGGCACGCGCTTCGTGCCTGAAACGGTCAGTGCCATCCCAAAGCGTTAGTGCCGCATTAATGCCCGGCCAGAGCGGAGGCGACCTCGCACTGGCTCCGGCTTTAAAGCAGTGCGACGGCCGAGAGGGCGTCGCTTCCCAGTGCACGTGACTGCTCCGCGTTGAAATAACACCACGGTCGGTCGTTCGTCCGTGCGCTGCCCACATTAATGACATACAGTTTCCGAGGAACCTACTCTGGTGTCACCCATTCGTCCACCTGCCGCCGCTCATCACCATTCGCAGGATATATAAACTTTAGCCCCGACCATGGCCGCAGTCATCCTCCTCCGATCCCTTTCTTCTCTCGGCACCACTCCTGCCATGGACTTCTCACACTCCAAAGCTCTTTGGGATGGATTGTTGCTAGAGTAGAAGAAGGGCATTGCCGGCTCCACCCCAGCTGCGCTCCGCCTCCATGATCACGAAGCAGGCATGTGTATGCAGGCACGGCCGGCAGCAAGGAAGAGTAGTGCATGGCAGGTCTCCGCTCCTCGGGTCCCAAGAAGGCCACTGCTTCTCCCCTCCCATCAAATCTAAGCTCATTAGGCACAACATCGAGGGCCAATTATCTGACTGGCGGCGACATGGAGGTGGAAATCTTCACTTCCTGGAGCTCCAGAGGAGAAGGCTACGGAGGCGGAGCTGCAGAGCACCGTGTCGGAACATGGAAAGGCAAAGGCAATAGCCAGAGCTTCAGTTCTCGGGGCTCATGGCCAGACATCGGATGAACATTGGCTATCATTTAGTATATGTTTAGAGTAGGTTTTACTCCGGTTTGTATGAAAATTGTAATGTATTTTGTCTAGTTTATATGAAAAGTTTTCAAATTGTAATGATTTTTGTCCGGTTTCTATGAATTCTGCCTTGTTTGCGCGATTATGTAGGGCAAATTCATCCCCCAATCAAAATCAGATCACCAGTTACGTATGTGCATCACTATTGAAGGATGGTCCAAACGCGACATTACAATCAGAGACCCTTCGATGAAACTGTGTGTGATGCATTAATCACAAACGGTGATGTAATAAAACCGTCAAAAAAGATACAAAACGTTTATGATGGCAGAGACAACAAACACATTTCAAATTTCCTTTTTAGATTTTCTCTTTTCTCCCTTAAATCTCAGTCAAGTGAGATATAGCCACGCCATAAAATAGGAAGTCAGGAGCCATTAATGGAGACGTTGGGACAGAGGTGGGTGACGAATGGAGGTAAAAGGGCTCTCCTCCCGATAAGCATGCACAGGAGTCTGATAGCACGCCTTCCATACTCAAATAGCTACCTCGCACGGCGCCTCCTAGCCAATAAAAAAGGGCACGCATGGCAGCACGTAAATGGTAAGTAGAACACCCATGGTTTCAGTAATACTTGTGTTTCTAATTGTAACAGGACAACACTTGTTCCAAAATGACTTCGTTGGTTGTTAATCTGTGCACCTTCGCAAATCGGACAAAAAAATTACCACAACATGTTGATGCCATGTCATGACACCATGCCAAGTTTCCTGATTTTGAGGTGAGTTTTGGATTTACAGAAATTTTAAAACCAAGTTTCTCGGCGTTTCCCGCCGAGCCACGACGCCTAGATGTTTGAGTTCCATTCCCATTTCTTGCATGGGACCCAGAAATTCACCCAACACTACTGGAATCAGATACTTTGCCATCTGCCAGCTCTTTGCCGTTAGCTAGCGGATTGTGACGCCCGGATAATTAGGCTACAATAAACCCACGTTAACGATGCCACGTCACCTCGGATTACTGTTGATAATCTCGCATTAGTTCGAAACGATTCATATTCAAAATTTGAATTTAAGTTAAACAATTAAAGTTTTCAAAAGTCAAAACTAAATTGTTCCTAATGTGTCTAATAATCCTTAGTAAATATTGGATAAATTATCTTTTAATAAGATATTTAAATGCAATAAAATAATAGAAATGACAGCAAAAACAATTAATTAGATGCCTTTTATAAAGTTATATTAATAAAACTAAATTAGTAGCATGCCAAAATAATTGTGGCAGTGGACTAATTAGTAATACTAATTTAGGTGCTCACTGGGTATTTTATAAAACTAAAATAAAAGAAACTTTAAATGAAAACAGTAAAGAAAATAAGTAAAAAAGAAATAAAAAAGAAAAGCAAACCCCCATCATTGGGCTCGCCCAAGAGAACCTAAGCCCAAGCTGGCAAAGGCCCAACCTGCCGCCCACCCCACTCCCTTAACCCCCGTGTGCAAACCCTAGGCACCGACACCCCCACTCCCCTACTCGCGCTTCACTCTCCTCCCCGATCCACTCCTGGATCGGGATCGAGCCTCCCCACTCTCTCTCCCCTCTCGCTCGATCTGTACGCCCGCTGCCCCCGACCCCGGCGCGCCGATGTTGCTCGTCGTCTCTGGTGCCGCCCGCTACCTCACCCCCGCCTCCTCGACGCCGCACCACCGTTGGACCCCACCGACGCCGTCCGGAGAAACCCCTCCCCGTCGTCATCCACGTCGGCACCCGAGACCGGCGCCGCGTTGCCCTCCGAACGCGCCTCGCTGCCGCAATTAGCAGCCACTCGGGCGAGCTCCCACGACATCACCCGAAACCGCGTCGCCCTCCACCTCGACCACCTCCTCGCCGGACCTCGTGTCCTCATCCTCTTCCCCGCATGCCGCCAGCAAGCCTCGGCGCCCTCTCTCCCCATCAACGCTGGTGAGGCCCCGGGCCTCTTCCCTTCTCTGCCTCACGCCTCGCTCACGGTCACTACACGCTAGACCGCCCACGCGCGCGCCCGCGGTGAGCACGTGCTCACCGCGCCCAACGCGTCGTGCTCCTCGCGACCAAGTCGTTCTCACCGTGGGCCACCTCCCCGTGCCACCCGCGACGGCCGCTCCTCCCATTTGCCGCTCCGGCTGCCGGCGCCCCGCAGCACTATGTCGGGCGCCCGCAACGCCCACTGCGCCCATTCGGGCCTTGCCCGTACCCGCGTGCCCGTTAGGCCTCGAGGGCCACAGACATCTGGGCCCCCCTAGTGCCACTGACCGATAGGGCCCACACCATGTACTGATTAGAACGAAAAAGAAAGAGAAATAAAATAAATAGATATTAATCAATTAATTAATTTAATAGTTAATTAACTCTGCTTAATTAAACTAATTAAGATTAATTAACCTAAATAGCTAATTAACCAGCTAATCTGTTAGCTACGTTAGTAAGGCAATGACAAACGGGACCCACTCGTCAGATTGACCCAGTCAACGCACTGTTGACTGCTGATGTCATGATGACGTCAGCATACACTATTTTGGATAATGTTGATTTAAAATAATTAAAATAAATTAAAAAAATGATTAAAACTTTGAAAATTAATAGTAAATAATCCGTAACTCGGATGAAAATACTTTGTACGTGAAAGTCGCTCAGAACGACGAGACGAATCCGGATACGCAGCCCGTTCGCTCGCCACACATCCCTAGCATACAAACACACAACTTTCCCCCTCCGGTTCACCTGTCCGAACACACGAAACACCGGGGATACTTTCCCGGATGTTTTCCCCCTTCTTCGGTATCACCTACTATCGCGATTGGGCACACCTAGCATCGTTACTTGTCATGTCATGCATCGATATGCATTTGTTTGGATGGTATTCATTGTTTCTTCCCCCTCTTCTCTCGGGTAGACTACGAGACCGACGCTGCTGCTGCCCAGTTCGACTACGGAGTTGATGACCCCTCCTTCTTGCCAGAGCAACCAGGCAAGCCCCCCCCCCTTGATCACCAGATATCGCCTATTCTTCTCTATACTGCTTGCATTAGAGTAGTATAGCATGTTACTGTTCAGTTACTCCTATTCTATTGCATAGCCTATCATTGTTGCTACAGTCATTAATACCTTACCCGCAATCCTAAATGCTTAGTATAGGATGCTCGTTTATCATCATTGGCCCTACATTCTTGTCAGTCTGCCTTGCTATACTATTGGGCCGTGATCACTCGGGAGGTGATCACGGGTATATACTATACATATATACATACTTCAGATGGTGACTAAAGTCGGGTCCGCTCAAGAGTACCATGAGTGATTCACGGATTGGGGCTGAAAGGACCTTTGTCCCGACGGCCCTCTGTGTGGATCTTTGTGGCGGAGCGGCAGGCAGGTTGAGAGCACCTAGGCGAGAGGTGGGCCTGGCCTCGTCGGCGTCATGGCTGCTTCATAATAACACGATTAACGAGATCTTGGTATTTGATCTGAGTCTGGCCATTTGGTCTATACGCACTAACCAACTACGTGGGAAAGATATGGGCACTCGACGTCGTGGTATCAGCCGAAGCCTTCTAGACGTCGGCCGATCGAGTGGCGCTACCGGATTGGAACGTAAGCTCGCTCTTGTATTAGGGGCTAGTTACGCTTTCGGCCCCACATAACGTCTTGTGTGTGCAATGTGCGATGGGCCCGCACCCTTGCGCCATAGGAGTTAGACCGGCGGTCTTGACTCTCTGTTAGGCCTAGGTGGGGCTGCGACGTGTTGATCTTCCGAGGCGGGCATGACCCAGAAAGTGTGTCGGCCAAATGGGATCGGCGTGTTGGGTTATGTGGTGCACCCTGCAGGAAGTTTATCTATTGAATAGCCGTGTCCCTCGGTAAAAGGATGACCGGAGTTGTACCTTGACCTTATGACAACTAGAACTGGATACTTAATAAAACACACCTGCACAAGTTCCACAGACAACCCGGTGATCGCTTTTCCCGCAGGCGACGAGGAGGATCGCGGGTAGGATTATGCTATGCGATGCTACTTGGAGGATTTCAATCTACTCTCTTCTACATCTTTGCAAGATGGAGGCTGCGAGCGTAGTCTTTGACAGGATTAGCTATCCCCCTCTTATTCTGGCATTCTCGATTCGGTCCACCGATATGGCCCTTTACACATATACTCATGCATATGTAGTGTAGATCCTTGCTTGCGAGTACTTTGGATGAGTACTCACGGTTGCTCTCTCCCCCTTTTTCCCCCCTTTCCTTTCTTCCTGGTTGTCGCAACCAGATCGGAACCTGTGAGTCGGCGACACCATCGACAGCGACTACTACACTGGAGGTGCCTACTACTACGTGCGAGGCTGGCGGCGGCGACCGGGAGTAGTTAGGATGATCCTGTGCGGAGGCTTGCGCCTCTTCGATGTGTATCGGTTTGTGCTAGCCATCTTATGGCAACTTGTTTAACTTATGTCTGTACTCAGATATTGTTGCTTCCACTGACTCGTCTATGATCGAGCACTTGTATTCGAGCCCTCGAGGCCCCTGGCTTGTATTATGATGCTTGTATGACTTATTTATGTTTTTAGAGTTGTGTTGTGATATCTTCCCGTGAGTCCCTGATCTTGATCGTACACGTTTGCGTGCATGATTAGTGTATGATTGAATCGGGGGCGTCACAAGTTGGTATCAGAGCCGACTGCCTGTAGGAATCCCCTTTCCAACTCCTTGGCCGAAGTTGAGTCTAGACATTGCAAAACTTTTACTAACATGGTTGTGTGGCCCATGGGCCCACGTCGCCATTGGGTGGTATTAGGATATTTTATTCCTCATATATACTCTGGGACTATGATCTCTCTACTATTTGGGTTAAATGAATTTGCTAACTCTGACATTGGGATCTCATGATCGCATCCACCCGGAGAGCCCCTTATTACCGACGACCGCCTGCTGCACTAGAGGATTTAGAAGATACTCTCTGATGTTCTTTTGAGACTTTGTGCCCATTGCCTTTTCGATTCCCTATCATCGAAATATCCCTATGGATAAATACATGCACTTGTCGTTCCTACTTTTATTCCCAGTTGATCTTGTTATTACAAGATACCCCGAAATTCTCTCTATTGATCCGAGAATATCTTGTGCCTACTGCCTTGCAGTTCTTTGCCACATGAATACCCCTACAAATAAATCCTCGCACTTGTCGAGTATCCGCCATCATCGATTGTTCATGTGTTTCACAAAAGTCTTCGAAATACCATTCGATCTTCTGAAAATCCTCAGCAACCTATTGCTCTGGAATTTCTTGTTTGCTTTCATTATGATTAATCCCGTAAGTATGGTAATCTTATTGGCATCCATTATCATTATCATTTGAGTCTGTTGATTCAATATGTTGCGAATGCTTGCAATCCTCAATCAGATCCTAGAATTCATCCTTCCGGCTCAGACGTCATTTTAAACATGAGCTTGTTCTCGACCCAATCTATTTGCCGTCAATTGTACCCCCAAGGCTATTCAACTTATCCATCCCTAATCAGAACATTGCTTCTGATCCATTGATTTGAAAATCATAATTCCTTTGCATTTGAGCTCTGGATTAGTCAGTTGTTTCTATAATCCAATGACGTGCATTGTTACTTCCTCTGGTTGTGTGCCGATGCTCACATCAGCTCCATTATGGACCGACAGATCCTTTAATGGATTTTATCCGACAGCGTCCTTTATATTCAATAACCTTGTGAGCCTTCCCTCGGATACATAAGGCCTTTGGTAAATTGTATCCTCTACTTTCTCAACCTTGCTCTCCTTTCGAGCTGGTGATATTTACTCTTGAAGCTTGTGGCATATGTTTCTAAGATGCCCCGATGGGTTGAACCTATGTCTTCCCCTAATCCGTGAGAAACCGAAAGTTTTCACAAGTCATACTCTTCCGGTGTTCTACTAGATAAATTCCAACACTACAGTTTTATCAAAGCAAGAGGTGAATGAAACGATATGCATTAAAGAAGTGGGAGTCGACCTTGAACTTTGTGTTCATGCCCATGAAAATGATGTAGACCGTCTCAGAAGCTTCTTGCAAAATGATTATCCAGCTGTATGATTCTTTCGGTAGTTTTGAAATTGATTCCTTACAGTTATGGTTCCGACCATGCTGTCCTGATCTGATATATCTGATGGGAATTCATTCTAGTGCCTCGTCTATTTTTGGCAAGGTTGAAGTATCTACGGTCATAGGTCAATGACCCAGTTCTACTTCTATCATGTTCTACCTTTGAGTATTACCCCCTGGTATCTCGGAGATGCCTTGCCATTGCACCACATCTTACTAACTTTGTTGAGTAATGCCTTTCCTTATCATAATCACTCTACGGGTTCTGGGTTGTCGTCAACCAATGACACCGATTTGTGAATCAAATCAACACTGAGATTCAGTACTCCCAGTACTTTGTTGTTGAGGAGTTTAATAATCCTTCGAGTCATTCCTAGCCTAATCGGCTATATCATTATCTTACTAAATTGTAACTGTGCTATTTGGTCCTTAATCACGGAGCACAACTTTTGACGATGAGCTAACCTTACGCCCATCTTCCTTGTGGTATCATTTCACCTTGAACAACAAGCTTGATTTCGAGTTTGTGTCGTACTCATGGTCCCAAGAACATTTCGCTTCATCATTCCTTTGACTCGATGTCATCGCTGACCGATTACATCTCCATGAAACCTCTCGACAAAATCTGTGATGATCATCATCAACATTCTGGGTTCCTCCAGGATATCAATTGAATTCATGATGAGAAATACCATCCTTGCCCCTCGATGATTTGTGTTATCATCGGCAACATTCTTGCTTTCCCTTCAACACAAACTTGTTCATGCTTTGTGTTGTACCTTGAGATCCTTGCTATCCAACTTATGTTATGTTCTACCTTGGAGTATTGCTATCTTTTATGTCAAGAATGTCATGGGAAATTCACCACCCTTAATAATTCTTGATACAAGTGATTCTTATTAACATCACCACTCTTTTCTTGGTCCCCGTGTTGTTTCTAACCGGAATACCAACAAATGGTCTATGATGTGTAAATTCTAAACTTCTAGCAACCCTATTGCCTTGAAGTTATTGGTCTATAGTTTCATTCTACGTCTATGGCTTATTGAATCATCATTCGAACATTTATCGTGCAACCCATCCCATATTTCGGGTGCACCTGTCAACCAAGGTTTAATTATGGATTTTTTTTCTTTTCCTCGAACATACATCATTATATCATTTGACCTGACAATTGATATCTCCTTGTTCACATAATTGTGGAAATCCATCTTTTGAAAATCTTGGTGAATTGTCTTTGAGTTCATCAGCTACCTCCTCTTCCTCTCCTTGATTTAATGATGAACCCTTGTTTCAGAGCCTTGCTTCTGGACGCCATTTCCCGAGAATCTTGCAACATCAATTCGCCAATTGGTGTTGCACCTTTTCTTCTCAGACATCATGAGTCTGAGGTATCCTAACGCCAATCAGAAATGAATCTCGGTCATATATGATGGTTGGAATATATTTCCAAGAGTTATAACATTGGTCTTTTATTTGACCCGGTAAGATGATGTCATGCCTAGCACACCTGGCCGTAGGACCTATTCTTCCATGAGGAAATCGTAAGACTTATTCTATAAGTTGTTCCTGATGGGTCATTTGTGTATCCTAAATCTGACCCTTACATGATGGCCATGTCAATGCTATCTCGAAGCATGTATGTGGTACTCCAATTTTTTTTAATGAGAACATTTGCAGCACAATGCTAAATTTTCTTTATCAAAATTTATCCAAACACCGTTGTATGGGTAATGTCATGAAATTTCTCTCCTCTTACCTAAAGGGTTTTCTATGTTATTTCCTGTCAGGGATATCATGCTCTGCTTGTCCTTGGAAAGGATATACCCTTGAAATATGTGTTTAAACACATTTTCCTTTCCATTGTTCTGTTTAATCCGATAATCATATTTGCCTTTCCAATGGTTGGTTTAACGTTTCTTGTGATCTATATGCTCTAAGCAGTAACGGTCTCCTGCTTATGTAAACACCTCGGTGTACAATTCTGTCAGCAAGACCCTGTTACCATTGTTGATGACATACTGGTGGCCACCGATGGACGAGAACTTTGCCTATTGGTGTGCCTCATTCAACAAGCAGGAAAATGGTTCTCTTCATCCCTCGCCCTTGGTACCGACGTTGTTGCCGACCTAATCGACAGGCTACCCTCTGACCTGCCTTGCTATCATAACCGTACAAGATGTTAGCGCCTTTCCGACTTTAAACCCACATGGTGGGCCCATAACCCACAGTTCCACAGGATCGAAACCCGACTCTCTTGTACAACCTATTGTCAAGGTTATTCCTCGCGCTTGACTTCGTATGTAATTCACGGGCCACCTGCCTAGTGATCTATTTTGGTAACAGACGCAATACTCAATCTCGTTGCTCTGGACCCCTTTTCACATGTTGTTTCAGACATCGAACGATTGCCTATCCGTTTGAAACTTCTCATGGTACCTTCTTACTTTGCTCTCAATATCTTCTTAATGTTTTGATTCGAGAGATACTTATGCTTATTCCCCTGAGTTAACCGTACGATGCTCAGTTTAGTTAGAATCCGTCCTTAGAGTTTTCCCCCTATTATCCTTTCGTAAGTACGAAGAAGATCCTGAAGGAAGGACGACAACTTCATCGTAATGCATTGATGCAGAGAAATGAAGACATCAATGTAATGGATCGACCTCTTCGAGAAGAGAAACCAAAGACGAGAAGATTCGTTAGGATTTCGTAACCAGACCTTTTCCCCCTAGTCCCCCTCTTAAATCTCGGGACGAGATTTCTTGTAGTGAAGGAGATTTGTGACGCCCGGATAATTAGGCTACAGTAACCCCACGTTAACGATGCCACGTCACCTCGGATTACTGTTGATAATCTCGCGTTAGTTCGAAACGATTCATATTCAAAATTTGAATTTAAGTTAAACAATTAAAGTTTTCAAAAGTCAAAACTAAATTGTTCCTAATGTGTCTAATAATCCTTAGTAAATATTGGTGGATAAATTATCTTTTAATAAAATATTTAAATGCACTAAAATAATAGAAATGACAGCAAAAATAATTAATTAGATGCCTTTTATAAAGTTATATTAATAAAACTAAATTAGTAGCATGCCAAAATAATTGTGGCAGTGGACTAATTAGTAATACTAATTTAGGTGTTGACTGGGTATTTTATAAAACTAAAATAAAAGAAACTTTAAATGAATAGTAAAGAAAATAAGTAAAAAAGAAATAAAAAAGAAAAGAAAACCCCCATCATCGGGCTCGGCCCAAAGAGCCCTAAGCCCATCTGGGCAAAGGCCCAACCGCCGCCCACCCCTCCCTTAACCCCCGGTGCGAAACCCTAGGCACCGACACCCCCACCCCTACTCGCGCCCACTCTCCTCCCCGATCCACTCTGGATCGGGATCGAGCCCCTCTCTCTCCCCTCGCTCGTCAGACGCCTTGCTGCCCCGACCGGCGGCCGATGCCGCTCGTCGTCTCGGCGCCGCCCGCTTCCTCACCCTGCCTCCTCGGCCAAGACCACCGTTGGACCCCGCCGACGCCGTCCGGAGAAACCCCTCCCCGTCGTCATCCACGTCGGCACCCGAGCTTTGCCCTCCGAACGCGCCTCGCCGCCGCAATTAGCAGCCACTCGGGCGAGCTCCCACGACGTCACCCGAAACCGCGTCGCCCTCCACCTCGACCGCCTCCTCGCCGGACCTAGCGTCCTCATCCTCTTCCCCGCCGGCCGCCAGCAAGCCTCGGCGCCCTCTCTCCCCATCAACGCTGGTGAGGCCCCGGGCCTCTTCCCTTCTCTGCCTCACGCCTCGCTCACGGTCACTGCACGCTAGACCGCCCACGCACGCGCCCGCGGTGAGCACGTGCTCACCGCGCCCAGCGCGTCGTTCTCCCCGCGACCGAGTCGTCCTCATCGTGCGCCACCTCACCATGCCGCCCATGACGGCCGCTCCTCCCGTTTGCCGTTCCGGCTGCCGGCGCCCCGCAGCACTATGTCGGGCGCCCGCAACGCCCGCTGCGCCCATTCGGGCCTTGCCCGTACCCGCGTGCCCGTTAGGCCCCGAGGTCCACAGACATCTGGGCCCCCCTAGTGCCACTGACCGACGTGGCCCACACCCATGCACTGATTAGAACGAAAAAGAAAGAGAATTAAAATATAGATATTAATCAATTAGTTAATTTAATAGTTAATTAACTCTGCTTAATTAAACTAATTAAGATTAATTAACCTAAATAGCTAATTAACCAGCTAATCTGTTAGCTACGTTAGTAAGGCAATGACAAACGGGACCCACTCGTCAGATTGACCCAGTCAACGCACTGTTGACTGCTGACGTCATGATGACGTCAGCATACACTATTTTGGATAATGTTGATTTAAAATAATTAAAATAAATTCAAAAAAATGATTAAAACTTTGAAAATTAATAATAAATAATCTGTAACTCGGATGAAAATACTTTGTACATGAAAGTTGCTCAGAACGATGAGACGAATCCGGATACGCAGCCCGTTCGCTCGCCACACATCCCTAGCATAGCAAACACACAACTTTCCCCCTCCGGTTCACCTGTCCGAACACACGAAACACCAGGGATACTTTCCCGGATGTTTCCCCCCTTCTTCGGTATCACCTACTATCGTGATTGGGCACACCTAGCATCGTTACTTGTCATGTCATGCATCGATATGCATTTGTTTGCATTGTATTCATTGCTTCTTTCCCCTCTTCTCTCGGGTAGACTACGAGACCGACGCTGCTGCTGCCCAATTCGACTACGGAGTTGACGACCCCTCCTTCTTGCCAGAGCAACCAGGCAAGCCCCCCCCTTGATCACCAGATATCGCCTATTCTTCTCTATACTGCTTGCATTAGAGTAGTATAGCATGTTACTGTTCGGTTACTCCTATTCTATTGCATAGCCTGTCATTGTTGCTACAGTCATTAATACCTTACCCGCAATCCTAAATGCTTAGTATAGGATGCTAGTTTATCATCATTGGCCCTACATTCTTGTCAGTCTGCCTTGCTATACTATTGGGCCGTGATCACTCGGGAGGTGATCACCGGTATATACTATACATATATACATACTTCAGATGGTGACTAAAGTTGGGTCTGCTCGAAGAGTACCCGCGAGTGATTCACGGATTGGGGGCTGAAAGGACCTTTGTCCCGACGGCCCTCTGTGTGGATCTTTGTGGCGGAGCGACAGGGCAAGTTGTGACCACCTAGGCGAGAGGTGGGCCTGGCCCTGGTCGGTGTCCGCGGTTGCTTCATAATAACACGATTAACGAGATCTTGGTATTTGATCTGAGTCTGGCCATTTGGTCTATACGCACTAACCAACTACGTGGGAAAGATATGGGCACTCGACGTCGTGGTATCAGCCGAAGCCTTCTAGACGTCAGTGACTGAGCGGCCCGGATTGGAACGTAAGCCTGCTCTTGTATTAGAGGGCTAGTTCTGCTTTCGGCCGCCCATGCAACGTGCAGGTGTGCAATGGGTGATGGGCCCAGACCCTTGCGCCATAGGAGTTAGACCGGCGTGCTGACCTCTCTGTTAGGCTTAGGTGGGGTTGCGACGTGTTGATCTTCCGAGGCCGGGCATGACCCAGGAAAGTGTGTCCGGCCAAATGGGATCGAGCGTGTTGGGTTATGTGGTGCACCCTTGCAGGGAAGTTTATCTATTCGAATAGCCGTGTCACTAGGTAAAAGGACGACCCGGAGTTGTACCTTGACCTTATGACAACTAGAACCGGATAATTAATAAAACACACCCAGACAAGTTCCACAGACAACCCGGTGATCGCTTTTCCACAGGGCGACGAGGGGAGGATCGCCGGGTAGGATTATGCTATGCGATGCTACTTGGAGGATTTCAATCTACTCTCTTCTACATGCTGCAAGATGGAGGCTGCCAGAAGCGTAGTCTTCGACATGATTAGCTATCCCCCTCTTATTCTGGCATTCTGCAGTTCAGTCCACCGATATGGCCCTTTACACATATACTCATGCATATGTAGTGTAGATCCTTGCTTGTAGTACTTTGGATGAGTACTCACGGTTGCTTTCTCCCCTTCCCCCTTTCCTTTCTTTTCGGTTGTCGCAACCAGATCTTTGGAGCCCAGGAGTCGACGCCACCGTCGCATTTACTACTACATGGAGGTGCCTACTACTACGTGCGAGTGCGGCGGCGACCGGAGTAGTTAGGATGATCCTGTGCAGGAGGCTGCGCCTCTTCGATCTATATCGGTTTGTGATAGCCATCTTATGGCAACTTGTTTAACTTATGTCTGTACTCAGATATTGTTGCTTCCGCTGACTCGTCTATGATCGAGCACTTGTATTCGAGCCCTCGAGGCCCCTGGCTTGTATTATGATGCTTGTATGACTTATTTATATTTTTAGAATTGTGTTGTGATATCTTCCCGTGAGTCCCTGATCTTGATCGTACACGTTTGCGTGCATGATTAGTGTATGATTGAATGGGGGCGTCACACGGACGGCAAAGAAGCTCTTTGCCATCAGCTACCCGAAAGAAGACGGCAAAGAACTGGCTGATGGCAAAGAAAGCCTTTGCCATCAGCCTGTTCTTTGCCGTCCGCTAGCAGACGGCAAAGAATCTTTGACGTCCGCTAGCAGATGGTAAAGAGGGAGGGGGACCCACTGAGGAGCTGGTTAAAAAATACTTAACGGCCCCCCTCTTCGCCGTCCGCTAGAGGGCGGCAAAGAGCACATTAGCGGACGGCAAAGGTGGCGGACGGCAAAGATTAAACATATCTAACGGCGCGCCCCTCACCCCGCCCCTCTCTCTTTGTTTCTCTCCCCTGCTCCCACACGCGCGTCGCCGACCCAACCACTCGCCGCCGCCGTCGCACCACCGCCCGCCCCCACCGCCCCGCCCGCCGCCCCCCCCCCGCCCGTCGCTCCTGCCGCCCTGCCGTCTCGGCGCCGCCGCCCTCCGCGCCCGCCTCCCGGGCGACGCCGACGCCCGCCTCCTCCTCCGCCCCTGCCTCATCGCCATCGCCACAGCGTCGTCGCCCCACCGCCCCCGCCCATCGCCCCGCCCCTGCTTGTCTTGGCACTGCCACGCCTGGCCTCAAGCCCCAGCCCGCCTCGGCAGCACCGCCGCCAGCCGCCCGCCCCCCTCCTCCACCGCCACCTCCTCCACCGGCCAGGTGAGCTCTACCTCTCCTCTGTTTTTCCTTTTTTTCTGTTTTTTTAGTTTTAGGTTTATGTTTAGTTTAGATTTAGTTTTAGTTTTAGTTTTAGGTTTAGTTTTTGTTTAGTTTTAGGTTTAGATTTAGTTTTTTCCTTTTTTTTTTCTGTTTTTTTAGTTTTAGGTTTATGTTTAGATTAGATTTAGGTTTAGTTTAGTATTAGGAAAGAAAAAGAAGAAGAAGAAAAAAACAGGAGAGGAGGAGAAGAAGAAGAGGAAAAAGGAAGGAAGAAGAAGAAGAGGAGGAGGAGAAGAAAAAAGAAGAAGAGGAAGAAGAAGAAGAAAAAATAGGAGAGGAGGAGAAGAAGAAGAGGAAAAAGGAAAGGAAGAGGAAGAAGAAGAAGAAGAAGAAGAAGAAGAAGAAGAAGGAAAAAGGAAGAAAAGGAAGAAAAGCAAGAAGAGGAAGAAGAAGAAAAGGAAAAAAGAGGAAAAAACCCCGACCCGATACGGCACCCCGACACGACACCCCGACCCCGAGACCCCAACCTCGACACCCCGACCCCGACCCCGACACCGACACCCCGACCCCGAGCCTTACGCGACACCCCGACCCCGACACCGACACGGCACCCCGACCCCGACCCGGCACCCCGACACGACACCCGACCCGAGACCCCGACCCGACCCCGACACCCCGACCCGACCCGACACCAACACCCGACCCCGAGCCTGACCCGACACCCGACCCGACACCGACACGGCACCCGACCCGACCCGCATCCTGTCTCCGAGCTTGACCGAACACCCCGACCACGACACCGACACGGCACCCCGACCCCGACACCGACACCCCGACCCTGACACCGACACGACACCCCGACCCGACCCGGCACCCGACCCGACACCCGACCCGACACCGACACCCGACCTCGAGCCTGACCCGACACCCGGCCCGACACCGACACGGCACCCGACCCGACCCGGCACCCGACCCGACACCCCGACCCCGACACCTCCGAAAAGGTGTTCTTTGGCCTTCGAGGTTTATTGAGGTCATATATTTGTGAATTATTAGTTAGGTCATATATTTTTCGATTTTGTTATGAAAACATGATATATAATTGTGTTGATCGGGTAGTTTTAAATGTGCAGTTGTTTATGTTGTACTTGATGATGATACACTTAAGTGATATACATATTATTATTCATGTCGGTACTTTTTTTCATGTTGTACTAATTTCGTTTATTCTTTCTCATGGCAGGTGTTGAAAGATGGTGGGCGCTGGTTGGGAGCGCGCCGAGGCCCCTTCTTCGTCGGCGTGTAGTGTGAGGTCTTCCATTCCACACGCACCTCTCCGCCGGCGTTCTGGACAAGATGGCGACACCGCCGGGCCCTTCTTCGTCGACCGCGGTGCCCAGCAGGGGACGAGGTAAGAAGAAGAGAGGAGGTGGAGCACGTGGTCGCGGGAGAGGAGGTAGGGTGACTCTTACGGCGCCTTCCTTGCCACCGCCCCCAGCTGTTTCACCCAAGCACGTGACTGCTAGGGTGGACTCGTCTGAGGAGGAGGCTACACGGACTTCGGTCCATGAGCTTCCGGTCCATGGGTCTTCGGCCCACGAGCCTCGGGTCGACGGGCCTTCGGCCCATGAGAGTTGGGCCCACGAGACCCCGGAGGAGCACACGTCTGGATGGGGTACTTGTTCGGGTCAGCCTGAGGAGCCGAGTGGCCATGCTGATGATGGCGGGGAGCCGAGTGGCCATGTTGATGATGGCGGGGAGCCGACTGATTTTGAGGAGGAGGGGGAGGAGGGGGGCAACGTCTACCAGCGTGGTGCTACACAGCTCCCGTCCGTGCCGGCGACCCGCGAGCAGAGGTGGTTGATTTTCCCTGATGGGGAGAGGTAAGCGCATTTAATCTTTTTGTACCTTCTGCATTCACGTTTCTTCAAATAACTAATGCGTTGACCTTGTCATGCTGCAGGGGTTGGGACCACCATGAAAGTGTCCACCGGCCCAACTCCGTCCTTGGAGTTCTGATTCGGCAAAACTTTCCGGGGTTTCTCACGTTGCCTGGTGAGGGTCGGCTTCCAGAGGTTGGATTCAGTTGGGAGCACTACTTGGCAGCCCCCGCCCCGCCAGGTGAGATTATCGACGGTGTCTTGTGCAAGACGAGGGCAGACGTGGTGATCAGAAAGTTTTGGGTAATTTCTCCTTTACACAATTAAAATCTTCAACTAGCTAGTTATTAATTGTACTAATCAATATTGTCTCATTTGATTGCAGACATTCTACAGGTGTGAGGAGGGATACGAGGAGGAGGCGGCAGATGTTATCCACAAGGAGTGCAAGCGCCTACTTCAAAACTTACGGCATGAGGCTCGGGTGCAGGCTGTTCGAGACTACTACGCCGAGCGTGGTATCAAGAAGTCCAAGCAGGAGTGCCGCGATAAGTTCTTGAGTAAGTAGCAGTACATGAAGGTAATTCTTAAGGCCTTGTACTTAATTCCTTCATTTAGTAATTCATAGCCGTAGCGCTGAAGTTTCTATTTCCTAACTTAGGCCCCTCAGAGATGGTGTGCGGATCGGATGGATTGTTGGGAGGTGTTGGTCAATGCGTGGTGCTCAAAAGAATGGCGGGCCACCCACAACGAGGCCAAGGACAAACGTGCCCAAATGGAAGGTGTGCCACACCACCAAGGCAGATCCAACTTATTTGGTAAGATATGAACTGGTATGTGGTTTGCTTCATGATTCATGCAATTCATTCATCATGCTAGCTTTAGCCCTTCAATTACTAATTTACTTTGTTTCGCTCTTTCAGGCACGCTACAATAAGGCGAGATAAGGTGCGAGGTGTACGACCTGTATGCCATGGCCCACATGGCTCTTACAAGAAAGTCAAGGCATTCTCTGCGTCGACCTCGATGATCCAAAGAACTTCACCAACATCTCCGCCACGACAAGCTCGTGCAATATAGAGATCGGGGAAGTCGAGGAAAGGGAGGAATTTAACCCGAGCAGTGGTCCCATTAATACTGAGTTCTTGATGATATCTCGGTGGCGGGAGGTCCCATGGCTCCATAGCCATGGGAGATGGACTTATCCGTTGTCCTAGCACTCTCCCGGAGATCAAGGCGCGCCAGTCGAGCTCCGCTCCTAAGATAAGGTCTCGTGAACGGCCAGTCCAACTCGCCATCAAGGTTAGTTATACGTACTCAGCTATCTTTCTCCATTACATTGTGTGCGCTTCCATCAATGATTACAAATGGTCATGTGAGTGGTGTTGCAGGCTGCTATATAGAGTGAGAGAGATAGAACGGAGAAACTTCTGGCGGAGGCATCGGAGAGGCAGCGGGAGTTGGAGGAGAGGACGACAAAGATGTTGGAGGAGGAGAGGGCACGGAATGACATGCAGGCAAGGGCCATGTATGAGCTCCTTGTGGTAAGTTTCTTCTGCAGATTACTTGCTAGTCTTAACATTTGAGTCTCATTACTAACTAGTATGACTCTGTTGTAGAAAACCATATGTGCGATCTGTGTGCGAGAAGTCGGTCAGACCGCTCCGCCGACACAGTGATTGCTCACAGGAGCACGGTGAGTTTAATTGAATGGACATTACTTGCTAGTCTTAACATTTGAGTGTCATAATGCTAACGAGACATTGGAAATGATCTTTGGTGCAGCTTAACTCCGTAAACGCATCGCACGATCCTTCTCCACTCACCGGCACAAGCCAGCCCGCTCCTACACCTCCCTGATCACGGTAAGTTTCTCTAGACTTAGACTTAGCTTTATTTCCTCCAATATGCTTACCATAATGACCTAGAGTTAGCTTCTTTTCCTTCAAAATGACTTAATAAGCTTACCTAAGTCAAAAATTGCATAATTAGCTTAGTTAGCTCATAAACGATCCATTTTACCTAAGTTAGCTCTAAAATGACTCATTTTACCTTAGTTAGCTTACAAGTGATCCAATTTATCCAAGTTAGCTCTAAAATGACCCAATTTACGTAGATTAGCTCCTAAATGATCCATTTTACCTACGTTAGCTTTAAAATGACCCATTTCACCTACGTTAGCTCCTAAATGACCCATTTCACCTAGGTTAGCTCCAAAATGACCCATTTCACCTTAGTTAGCTCAAAAACGTGGCATTTCACCTTAGTTAGCTCATAAACGACCCATTTCAACTAAGTTAGCTCCAAAATGATCCATTTCACCTAGGTTAGCTCATAAATGATGCATTTGACCTAGGTTAGCTCATAAACGACCCATTTCACCAAGGTTAGCTCATAAACGACCCATTTCACCTAGGTTAGCTCATAAACGACCCATTTCACCTAGGTTAGCTCATAAACGACCTATTTCACCTAGGTTAGCTCATAAACGATCCATTTCACCTAACTTAGCTCATAAACGATCCATTTCACCTAACTTAGCTCATAAACGATCCATTTCAACTAATTTAGCTCATAAATGATCCAGTTCACCTAAGTTAGCTAATAAATGGCATATACTTCTTCTTCTAGTCTTCTTCTTCTTCTTCTATTCTTTTTCTAACTTTCTTATTTGTCATTTTGCAGGTTTCATTCACTTCACGGAAGCCAACATCATATGATGGATTCCTTGTTTTTTCCTTTGATGCACTTCTTGTATTCTTCTCGCTTGCTATGATGAAACTTTGCATATTGTAATATGTATGGATTGATGGGACTATGTGCAACCTACTATGTATGTATGGATGGATATATATGTGCTGGATATTTACGTGATGGATATATATGTGATGTGATATATATATGTGCTATGATATTTATGTGATGGATATATATGTGCTGTGTGTTGTGATAATTGTTGGATATAAGAAAAACAGAATTCAAAAGAGGCAGTGCAGGCTCTTTGCCGTCCGCCACCGAAGGCAAACAGCCCTTTGCCGTCCGCCACTGTAGGCAAAGGGGACACGTGGCGCCCACCTGTGCTTCCTGGCACCTGTGCCATTTGGGCAAACCACCGTGGGCGTTGACGCACTGCTGACGTCAACTGGCGGACGGCAAAAGGGTGGTCAAATTTGCCGTCCGCTGGCGGACGGCAAAGGGCGCCGTTAGCCACCTAACGGACTAACGCTGGCGGACGTCAAGTATTTTGCCGTCCGTCCCCTATGTCGTCCGCCGCGGTAGGCAAAGGACTCTTTGCCGTCCGCAATGAGAAGCAGACGGCAAAGGACCTGTTTGCCGACCCTGTCTTTGCCGTCACTGTTTGCCGTCCGCCGCTGACGGCAAAGCTCTTTGCCGTCAGCGGTCCGTGCCTTTGTCGTCCGCCATGGCAGATGGCAAAATACTGGATTCCTGTAGTGCAAGTACATATAAATGAATTTTCAACCAACCTTGATACACTGGAGGATGTGCATTTAGTTCAAATTTGATTATGCGCATTAAATGCTTGGAAACTCAATTAATGAATAAAAAAGAACAAACGAACCCAGAGTAATTCCAAAGTTTAGCACAAAACTCCTATTGGATTATGCTGCCTCTTTAAAAAAACCAAGGTGGGAAAAGGAAGTGTATGTCATTTCGCACGCGGAGCCGATCTCTACTACACAACCTTCTTCTTGTAGACGTTGTTGGGCCTGCAAGTGCACGGGTTTGTAGGACAGTAGCAAATTTCCCTCAAGTGGATGACCTAAGGTTTATCAATCCGTTGGAGGCGTAGGATGAAGATGGTCTCTCTCAAACAACCTGTAACCAAATAACAAAGAGTCTCTTGTGTCCCCAACACACCCAATACAATGGTAATCTATATAGGTGCACTAGTTCGGCCAAGAGATGGTGATACAAGTGCAATATGGATGGTAGATATAGGTTTTTGTAATCTGAAATAATAAAAACAGCAAGGTAACTAATGATAAAAGTGAGCGTAAACGGTATTGCAATGATAGGAAACAAGGCCTAGGGTTCATACTTTCACTAGTGCAAGTTCTCTCAGCAATAATAACATAGATAGATCATATAGCAATCCCTCAACATGCAACAAACAGTCACTCCAAAGCCACTAATAGCGGAGAACAAACGTAGAGATTATGGTAGGGTACCAAACCACCTCAAAGTTATTCTTTCGGATAGATATATTAAAGAGTTCGCACTAGAATAACACCTTAAGACACAATTCAAGATCCCACTATAATAGCAAAGCTCGCGATACATCAAGATCGTGCCATAGAGAGAACACGAGAGAGAGAGAGAGAGAGAGAGAGAGAGAGAGAGAGATCAAACACATAGCTACTGGTACATACCCTCAGCCCCGAGGGTGAACTACTCCCTCCTCGTTATGGAGAGCGCCGGGATGATGAAGATGGCCACCGGTGATGGGTTCCCCCTCCGGCAGGGTGCCGGAACAGACTCCCGAGAGGTTTTTGGTGGCTACAGAGGCTTGCGGTGGCGGAACTCCTGATCTATCTTGATATTCGATGGTTTTAGGGTACGTAGGGTTATATAGGCGAAAGAAGTCGGTCGGGGGGTGCTTGACGGGTCCACGAGACAGGGGGCCGCGCCCTGTAGGGGGGGGCGCCCCCTATCTCTTGGGATCCTCGAGGATCTTCTGACTTGATCTCCAAGCCTCCAGGATGATAATCTTCCAAAAAATCATGATGCCGAAGGTTTCATTCCATTTGGACTCTGTTTGATATTCCTTTTCTTCAAAATACTGAAACAGGCAATAAAACAGCAATATGGGCTGGGCCTCCGGTTAGTAGGTTAGTCCCAAAAATGATATAAAAGTGTAAAATAAAGCCCATAAACATCCAAAAAAGGGGTAATATAATAGCATGGAACAATCAAAAATTATAGATACGTTGGAGATGTATCAGGAGCTCACATATTCCCTCTCGGAACCACGAGCCTTCTTGAGAGAAGCTCCGGTTTGCAAGAGGCTTACCAAAGCTTGTCCCAATTCGGCCAAAAAATTACCACAACATGTTGGTGCCATGTCATGACACCATGCCAAGTTTCATGATTTTCATGCGTGTTTTGGAATTACAGGAATTTAAAAACCAAGTTTCCCAATGTTTTCGGCCGAGCCACGACGTCCAGATGTTTGAATTTTATTCCCATTTCTTGCATGGGGCCATGAAGTTCACCCAAGGACACACATGTGATTTTTCAACCAACTTTGGTGCAATGGAGCATGTGCTTGTAGTTCAAATTTGACTTATGCACATTAAATGCCCAGAAACTCAATTGATGTATAAAAAGGGTCAAACGAACCCATAATAATTCCAAATTTTAGAATGACACTTATACATTTTTATGTTTCCTCTGTAAAAAAATCAAGGGGGGGGTAGGTAGTGTATATTGTTTTGCACATAAAGGTGACACATTCCCTGTCGGAACCTTGAGCCTTCTTGAGAGAAGCTCCGGTTTGCAAGAAGCTTATATCAAAACTTGCCCCAATTGGGCCAAATTTTTTACCACAACATGTTGGTGCCATCACATGACACCATGCCAAGTTTCATTATTTTTAGCTGAGTTTTGGATTTACAGGAATTTAAAAACCAAGTTTCTCAATGTTCCCGGCCAAGCCACGATGCCCAGATGTTTGAATTTTATTCCCATTTCTTGCATGGGACCTAGAAATTCACCCAAGGACGGACATGTGATTTTTCAACCAACTTTGGTGCACTGGAGCATGTGCTTGTAGTTCAAATTTAAATTATTCACATTAAATGACCGGAAACTCAATTAATGCATAAAAAGGCCAAACGAACCCAGAATAATTTCAAAATTTTACACGACACTGATATAGTTCTGTGTTGGCTCTGTTAAAAATCAAGAGGGAGGCAGCGTATGTCGTTTTGCACACGAAGGTGACACATTCCCTCTTACAACCATGCGTCGTATCTATAAATTTTGATTATTCCATGCAAATATTCTACAACTTCTACATACTTTTGGCAACTTTTTATACCATTTTTGGGACTAACATATTGATCCACTGCCCAGTGCCAGTTCCTGCTTGTTGCATGTTTTTTGTTTTGTAGATGCATATCAAATGGAGTCCAAACACAATAAAAACCTACAGAGATATTTTTTGGAATAAATGTAATTTTTGGGAAAAAGAATCAAAAAGGGACGATGCCCGAGGGGGCCATAAGGCAGGGGGCGTGCCCTGGGCCCTTGCTGTCACCCCGTAAGGCGGTTGGTGCCCTTCTTTCACAGCAAGAAACCTAATATCCGGATAAAAATCATGTTAAAATTTCAGCCCAATCGGAGTTACGGATCTCCAGGAATTTAATAAACGGTGAAAGGCCAGAATCTGGGAGCACAGAAACAGAACGAAACAAAGAGAGATCCAATCTCGCAGGGGCTCTCGGCCCTCCACGTCCATGTTGGCCAAGGACCAAAGGGAAAACCCTCCTCTCATCTAGGGGGAGGCTAAGGAAGAAGAAGGAGGGGTGGTCTCTCCCCCTCTCCCCCGGTGGCGTCGGAACGCCGCAGGGGCCATCATTGTGACGATGATCTACACCAACAATTTCGCCGCCATCATCACCAACTGTCTCCCCCTCTATGCAGCAGTGTAACACCCCTTCTCCCTGCTATAATATCTACTTGAACATGTTGCTAAACGCTATACATTATTTCCCAATGATGTATAGCTATCTTATGATGTTTGAGTAGACCCATTTTGTCATATGGGTTGATTGATTATCGTGATTGGTTTGAGTTGCATGTTTTATTATTGGTGTTGTCCTATGGTGCTCTCGCTGTCGCGCAAGAGTGAGGGATCCCTGTTGTAGGTTTGCAATATGTTCGTGGTTTGCTTATTGTCTGTGTTGTGTGAGTGATAGTAACACAAACACGGATAAGTGGGTTATGGCATATGGGAATAAAGAGGACTTGATACCTTATAATTCTATGGTTGGATTTTACCTTCATGATCTTTAGTAGCTGCGCATGCTTGCTAGAGTTCCAATCATAAGTGCATATGATCCAAGAAGAGAAAGTATGGTAGCTTATGCCTCTCCCTCATATAAAATTGCAAGAGTGATTACCGGTCTAGTTATCGATTGCCTAGGGACAAATAACTTTCTTGTGACAAAAAACTCTCTACTAAAACTAAGTTAGTTGTTTCTTTATCTAAACAGCCCCTAGATTTTATTATGTGCTCTTTATTATCTTGCAAACCTATCTCTTTACACCTACAAACTACTTCTAGTTTCATACTTGTTCTAGGTAAAGCGAACGTTAAGCGTGCGTAGAGTTCTATCAGTGGTCGATAGAACTTGAGGGAATATTTGTTCTACCTTTAGCTCCTCGTTGGGGTCAATACTATTACTTATCGAAAGAGGCTACAACTAATCCCCTATACTTGTGGGTTATCAAGACATATTTCTTATGCCATTGCCGGGGAGCAATAGCATGGGGTGAATATTCTCGTGTGTGCTTGTTTGCTTTATCACTAAGTAGATTTTATTTGGGTTCTAAGTCATTCTCTATCTTTAGTTGTGGATATGGAACACGAAATACCAAAAAAATTAGGTGTACTTGCTACTCATGGAGATGGGAACCTCTTAAAACCCTCAATGCTCATTATGTGAAAGATATTATGCACTACTTTAATAATCCTGAGAAAAACCATTGAATTATGTGATGGGAGGCACGTTGGATCAACGTGAATACTTTAGGGATTATCGCTTGACTCAGAAAGGGAAATTGTTATGGGAACAAATTCATATGCTGCATTGGTATGCTCAGGAACTATGCTTGAGATATGATTATACTTGTTGCTCTAGGATGAAGGCTCCACACCATCCATTTTCATGTAAATTTAATGATAATCAAACTTTGACTTATGCTAATGGTATTTATGATTACTGTGATGTGGAACGGATAGAAGAATTCGTTGCTTTTAAGGGTGATTATGAAATTGAATCTTTGTTTGAAAAGTATGAAGCTTTTGATGATGATGTTTATAGGCCTGAAAATTTTGCTATAATTAAATATTGCTATGAGAATTATGAATATAATTCCAATATTGATGCGTTTATTGAGAAAGTCTCCGCAGTCCAAGAAGAGACTAATATTTTGCAGGAATCTATGGAAAAAGAAATTGAGGATACTGTGAGATCATTAGATGAAGAAGATGATGAGGAGAGCGAAGAACAAAAGGAGGAAGAGCGGATTGATCACCCGTGCCCACCTTCTAATGATAATAACTCTTCAACTCATACATTGTTTAATTTCCCTTCGTGCTTACCGAAGAATGATAGATATGATAATTGCTATGATCCCTTTGATTCAGTTGAAATATCCCTTTTTGATGAACTTGATGCTTTCTATGCTTGTGGCCATGATGCCAATATGAATTATGATTATGGAGATGAACTTGCTATAGTTCCTTATGTTAAGAAGGAAATTTTTGCTATTGCACCCACACTTGATAGTCATGTTATCATT
Source organism: Aegilops speltoides (assembly GCA_021437245.1). Classification (NCBI taxonomy): domain Eukaryota; kingdom Viridiplantae; phylum Streptophyta; class Magnoliopsida; order Poales; family Poaceae; genus Aegilops; species Aegilops speltoides. Next base: position 236,267,588 of record CM038144.1, read on the forward strand.
TTGAATTCTCCCAACTACACTATATTGGAGAATTTTGTGCTTGTTAAGTACTATATTGATGGGTTTCGTTCTACTATCGCACATGATGATTTTGATAAATATAATATGCATGTGCTTTCTGCTCCTACTTGCAATTATTATGAGAGATGAAATACATCTCCGCCTCTCTATGTTTCCACTACAATAAAATTCCAAGAAAGTGTCGGCCTTTACATAGTGTGCATGAATTGTTCTTTTATGACAGGCTGATGCATAGGAAGAGAGTTAGACTTCTTTGTTGCATGATATATATTACTTTGTGCTTAATACTAGATTACAAATCATTGTTAATTAAAATTGGCTTTGATATGCCTTGGGATCTGGGTGGATCCATTACTTGAGCACTTTATGCCTAGCTTAATGGCTTTAAAGAAAGCGCCGCCAGGAAGACGACCCGGCAGTTTTAGAGAGTCATTGATTTCTGTTGACTGCTTTTAAAAAGTTTAAAAACAACAAATAAAGTGGGGAACTTCAAACTTTTTCAAAATTAAAAGCGAAAGTGAGAAAGACGAGCATTGTTAAAGTGGGAGCTAGCCTTGAACTTTCTTCATGCCCATGGAAGCTTTGTGAACCTTGATTACATGAAATAATTATCCCCTTGTACAAATCCATTGTATGATAAAAATAATGTACCAAGATTTGCCTTTAGGATGATTAGATTGCTTGTTTGGTTTGTGCGGCGCAAAAACAGAAACTTTGGCTGTAGTGTGTGATTTTACATTTTTTACTGGAAATTCAAAAGGTTCTGAACGTTTTGCACCGTACTTCTATAATTATTTTTATTTTTTTCCTAATTTTTCAATTTTTTTGGAGTTACAGAAGTATGGTAGATGTTAAGATTGCTACAGACTGTCCTGTTTAAGACAAGTTCAGCTTTTGATGCATTGTTTTGCTAGTTTGATGAAACTATCAATTTTATCGATGGTATAAGACATAGAGAAGTTATAATACAGTATCTACAATGCAAAAAAATATGAATGGGTTTACAACAATACTTAAAGTGGTGATTTCTTTTATTATTCTAACGGATCTCATGTGGGTTTTGTTAAGTATTGTGTGATTGAAGTTTTCCAGTTTTGGGTGATATCATGATGGATGAAGGAATAAGGAGTGGCAAGAGACTAAGCTTGGGGATGCCCGAGGCTCCCCAAGGTAATATTCAAGGCCTCCCAAGCAATTAAACTTGCGGATGCCCCGGAAGGCATCCCCTCTTTCTTCTAACGACCATCGGTAATTTTACTTGGAGCTATATTTTTATTCGTCACAAGATATGCGTAAATCTTGGAGCATCGTGTGCCTTTTGTTTTTCTTTTAGTAAATGCACCATGCTGGTATGAGATAGTACTTGGTTGATTTATAGAATGCTCTTTGCACTTCACTTATATCTTTTGAGTATGGCTTTATAGAACGCTTCATGTGCTTCACTTCTATCATTTTAAGTTTGGATTGCCTATTTCCCTACACATAGAAAACCATCATTTGTAGAATGCTCTTTGCTTTAGTTATATTTGATAGAGCGTGGGCATATATTTTGTAGAAAGAATTAAACTCTCTTGCTTCACTTATATCTATTGAGTCAACGGGAATTGATCATTCACATAGTTAGTCATAAAATCCTACATAAAACTTGTAGATCACTTTTATGATATTTTGATTCCTTGCAATAGTTTTGCGATATAAATATGGTGATATTAGAGTCATGCTAGTGAGTAATTGTGGACTGGTAGAAATACTTGTGTTAAGGGTTGTGATTCCCGAAGCATGCATGTATGGTTAACAGTTATGTAACAAAGTCGGAGCATGATTTATTTTTGATTGTCTTCCTTATGAGTGGCGGTCGGGGATGAGCGATGGACTTTTCCTACCAATCTATCCCCCTAGGAGCATGTGCATAGTGCTTTGTTTTGATAGCTAATAGACTTTTGCAATAAGTATGTGAGTTCTTTATGACTAATGTTGAGTCCATGGATTATACGCACTCACACCCTTCCACCTTTGCTAGCCTCTCTTCTACCGTACAAATTTCACCGGTACCATACACCCACCATATACCTTCCTCAAAATAGCCAGCATACCTACTTATTATGGCATTTCCATAGCCATTGCGAGATATATTGCCATGCAACTTCCAACATTACGTTTATTAGGACACACTTCATCATTGGCATATTGCTTTGCATGATCATGTAGTTGACATAGTATTTGAGGCAAAGCCACCGTTCATAATTTTTATACATGTCACTCTTGAGTCATTGCACATCCCGGTACACCGCTGGAGACATTCATATAGAGTCATATTTTGTTCCAAGTATTGAGTTGTAATTCTTGAGTTGTAAGTTTTTAAATAAAGTGTGATGATCATCATTATTAGGGCATTACCCCAGTGAGGAAAGTGTTGCCGTACATAAGTCTGGGCCCTTTTGTACCCCTTACTTGTGCACGGGCAGTTGTAGCCGCACCTGTGGCGAGGCTTGACAGAGCAATTGAAGGAAAAATATAAGACGACCAAGGCGGCATCCAAGCCAGTAAATAGAGAGAAGAAGACAAGCTAGACCCGTGGCAAGATCCTTGCCAGGGCGGCTTGCGAAGCCCCGGCAAGACCCTTGACGAGACGGCTTGCGAAGCACTGACAAGACCACCACCCTTGAGGTTGAGAGCTCTGACACCATTAACGACGTCAAGACTAAGACTGGGGGACACATGCATGGTGGCATGCAGATCTTCGTGAAGACCAAGGCTCTTGCCGGGGACAACTGCGAGGCCTCGACACGACTCTTGCCGGGTACGACTGCGAGGCCTCCACAAGGCTCGCGCATGACAAGGTTCCGCCGCCCTGCGACCGTTCCAGCACAGCGACCAACCTACCAACTAGGCAAGCACCTGCGTGGTGGCATGTAGATCTTCGTGAAGATCCTGCCACCACTCCAGCACAGCGGCTAGCTAGTCAGCTTGGCGGTGCATGATACGTCTCCAACGTACTATAATTTTTGATTGTTCCATGCTATTATATTACCCGTTTTTTATGTTTATGGGATTTACTTTACACTTTTATATCATTTTTGGGACTAACCTACTAACCGGAGGCCCAGCCCGAATTGTTGTTTTTCTGCCTATTTCAGTGTTTCGAAGAAAAGGAATATCAAACGGAGTCCAAATGGAATGAAACCTTCGGGAGCGATCTTTTTGGAACAAACGTGATCCTGAGGACTTGGAGTGGAAGTCAAGAAACAAGCGAGGCGGCCACGAGGGTGCCCGGCGCGCCCCCTAGGGTTGGGCGCGCCCCCACCCTCGTGGGCCCCTCGAGCATCCACCGACCTACGTCTTCCTCCTATATATACCCATGTACCCCGAAAACATCAGAAGCGACCACGGAAAACTATTTCCACCGCCATAACCTTCTGTATCCGCGAGATCCCATCTTGGAGCCTTCATCGGTGCTCTGCCGGAGGGGGAATCGATCATGGAGGGCCTCTACATCATCTCCAAGGCCTCTCCGATGAGTTGTGAGTAGTTTACCACAGACCTTCGGGTCCATAGTTATTAGCTAGATGGCTTCTTCTCTCTCTTTGAATCTCAATACAAAGTTCTCCTCGACCTTCTTGGAGATCTATTCGATGTAACTCTTTTTGCGGTGTGTTTGTTGAGATCCGATGATTTGTGGGTTTATGATCGAGTTTATTTATGAAAAATATTTGAATCTTCTCTGTATTCTTTTATGTGTGATTAAGTTATCTTTGCAAGTCTCTTCAAATGATCAGTTTGATTTGGCCTACTAGATTGATCTTTCTTGCAATGGGAGAAGTGCTTAGCTTTGGGTTCAATCTTGCAGTGTCCTTTCCTAGTGACAGCAGGGCAGCAAGGCACGTATTGTATTGTTGCCATCGAGGATAAAAAGATGGGGTTTATATCATATTACATGAGTTTATCCCTCTATATCATGTCATATTTCCTAATGTGTTACGTTGTTCTTTATGAACTTAATACTCTAGATGCATGCTGAATAGCGGTCGATGTGTGGAGTAATAGTAGTAGATGCAAGCAGGAGTCGGTCTACTTGTCACGGACGTGATTCCTATATACATGATCATGCCTAGATAATCTCGTAATTATTCGCTTTTCTATAAATTGCTCGATAGTAATTTGTTCACCCATCGTAATACTTGTGCTATCTTGAGAGAAGCCACTAGTGAAACCTATGGCCCCTAGGTCTATCTCTTATCATATAAGCTTTCAATCTACTTTTATTTGCATCTTTGCTTTTCCAATCTATATCATAGAATACCAAAAATATATTTACCTTATCATATTATCTCTATCAGATCTCACTTTCGCAAGTGGTCGTGAAGGGATTGAAAACCCCTTTATTGCGTTGGTTGCAAGTTCTTGTTTGTTTGTGTAGGTGCGTGGGACTTTTCAGGAGCCTCCTACTGAATTGATACCTTGGTTCTCAAAAACTGAGGGAAATACTTACGCTACTATTGCTACATCACCCTTTCCTGTTCAAGGAAAACCAACGCAAGCTCAAGACGTAGCAAGAAGGATTTCTGGCGCCGTTGCCGGGGAGGCCTTCGCTCAAGTCAAGACATACCAAGTACCTATCACAAACTCATCTCCTTCGCACTTACATTATTTACCATTTGCCTCTCGTTTTCCTCTCCCCCACTTCACCCTTGCCGTTTTATTCACCCTCTCTTTCCCAATCTCCTCTCTCTTTCGCTTTCTCCTTGCTTTTTCTGCCGTTATGTCTGAAACAGGGGAGATTATCGTTGATATGGATAATAATAACATGGAAAATTCTGATGCTCCTGCTGAAGAACCCAGTATCTTACATACAATTTTTTTCAAATCGGTAGTTGTAATATTATTGGAAAAGGGGTTATTCAAGATTTCTTTACTTGTGACGGTGTTTTACCTTCTATGGGTGGTTCTATTCTTCATAGAACTAGTAGTCTTGCGGATGCTATCGCCATGCTTGTAGTTGAGCTTGAAAGACAATTTATGCATATGCATCCTTGCATACAAAGAATTTTCCTGGAATTTTCTAATATTGAGCATTCTTCTGTTAAGCGCACCGCTACTATCTTTTTGGCTCATGAGTTTAAATTTATAATAAAAGAAGCCAAAGAAATCTTTGCGCACTATAGGGTGGACGCTGGCCGTCCTCCCATAGAGGCGATCCTCTTTGATCAAGAGGAGATTAGGCGTTTTCAATCTTTGGACTATGTTGCTTTTAATGAAAACCATAGAAAAAAGGTTCCTACCAATGTCCTAGTTGATAGAATTTCTGAACTTAATAATGATTTTGCTCTTCGAAACAATGAGCTAGGATACTCTCTTGAGTATAGGCTCACGAAGTTCTGCCAAAAGAATGCTTATAATGATGAATTAGTTGTGCAATATGAAGGGCCAAAGGAGGAACCCATACCTCCTGAGATTGATCTTGGGGACTTTTGTCCCATTAAATTTAGCCTTTTTGATTACTTTTGCTTGCCTCAAAGAAAACTTGTTGCTGAACGTAGAGAATATGAGATGAGTTTTCGTGATCTATCTTATTATTACGGCACTACTTAGATCTATCCTCGCTTTTATGCCTAGCTTGTTAAACGATAGCGCTAGTTGGGAGGCAACCCAATTTTATTTTTGTTTTTGCTTTTTGCTTCTGTTTAGTAATAAATTTTGCATCTACCTTATGGTTAGATGTGTTTTCCTGTTTTAATTAGTGTGTGTGCGAAGTAGAACCTATAGGATAACCTATTGTGATAGTTAATTTGATTCTGCTGAAAAACAGAAACTTTGCACGCACGAGAATAATTTTAGTAATTCACAGAAACATGATTTTGCGTTTATTCTTTTTGCTGTAGATCAATAGGCAAATTTCCCAGGACTTCTTATTTTGGTAGGAGTTTTAGAGTTCCATAAGTATTCGAGAGTTACAGATTGCTACAGACTGTTCTGTTTTTGACATATTCTACTTTTCGTGTGTTGTTTGCTTATTTTGATGCATCTATGGCTAGTATGTAGGGGTATGAACCATAGAGAAGTTGGAATACAGTAGGTTTAACACCAATATAAATAAATAATGAGTTCATTACAGTACCTTATGCGGTGGTTTTTCTTTCTTGCACTAACGGAGCTTATGAGATTTCCTGTTGAGTTTTGTGTTGTGAAGTTTTCAAGTTTTGGGTAAAGATTTGATGGACTATGGAATAAGGAGTGGCAAGATCCTAATCTTGGGGATTCCCATGGAACCCCAAGATATTCAAGGATAACCAAAAGGCTAAGCTTGGGATGCCCCGGAAGGCATCCCCTCTTTCGTCTTCATCTATCAGTAACTTTACTTGGAGCTATATTTTTATTCACCACATGATATGTGTTTTGCTTGGAGCGTCTTGTATGATATTAGTCTTTGGTTTTTAGTTTACCACAATCATCCTTACTGTACACACCTTTTGGAAAAACCCACTTGATTGGAATTTATTAGAATACTCTATGTGCTTCACTTATATCTTTGGAGCTAGATAGTTTTTGCTCTAGTGCTTCACTTATATCTTTTAGAGCATGGCGGTGGCTTAATTTTGTAGAAATTTTCAATCTCTCATGCTTAACTTATATTATTTTGAGAGTATCTTAGAACAGCATGGTATTTGCTATGGTTATAAAATTGGTCCTAGAATCATGGGCATCCAAGTTGGGTATAATAAAAACTATCATAGGAAGTGAATTGGATGCTATGATCAATTTGATACTTGATAATTGTTTTGAGATATGGTGGTAGTGATATTAGAGTCATGCTAGTTGGGTGATTATGAATTTAAAGAATGCTCGAGTTGAAGTTGGCAAGTCCCGTAGCATGCACATATGGTAAAAGTTGTGTAACAAATTTGAAACATGTGGTGTTCTTAGATTGTGTATCCTTATGAGTGGCGGTCAAGGACGAGCGATGGTCTTTTCCTACCAATCTATCCCCCTAGGAGCATGCGCGTAGTGCTTGGTTTTTGATGACTTGTAGATTTTTGCAATAGGTATATGAGTTCTTTATGACTAATGTTGAGTCCATGGATTATACGCACTCTCACCCTTCCATCATTGCTAGCCTCTTCGGTACCGTGCATTACCCTTTCTCACCTTGAGAGTTGGTGCAAAATTCGCCGGTGCATCCAAACCCCGTGATACGATACGCTCTATCACACATAAACCTCCTTATATCTTCCTCAAAACAGCCACCATACCTACCTATTATGGCATTTCCATAGCCATTCTGAGATATACTGCCATGCAACTTTCCACCGTTCCGTTCATCATCATGACACGCATCATCATTGTCATATTGCCTTGCATTATCATGTAGTTGACACCGTATTTGTGGCGAAGCCACCATGCATAATTTTTCATACATGTCACTCTTGATTCATTGTCCATCCCGGTACACCGCCGAAGGCATTCATATAGAGTCATATCTTGTTCTAGTTTTGAGTTGTAATTCATTGTAAATAAATAGAAGTGTGATGATCATCATTATTAGAGCATTGCCCCCCCCCCCACAAAAAAGGAAAGGCCAAATAAAAAAAGAAAGGCCAAATAAAAAAAGGCCAAAAAAGGCCCAAAAAAGAGAATAAAAAAGGGGGCAATATTACTATCTTTTTCCACACTTGTGCTTCAAAGTAGCACCATGTTCTTCATATACAGAGTCTCATATGTTGTCACTTTCATATACTAGTGGGAATTTTTCATTATAGAACTTGGCTTGTATATTCCTACAATGGGCTTCCTCAAAATGCCCTAGGTCTTCGTGAGCAAGCAAATTGGATGCACACCCACTAGTTTCTTTTGTTGAGCTTTCATACATTTATAGCTCTAGTGCATCCGTTCCATGGCAATCCCTACTCCTCATGTTGACATAAATTGATGGGCATCTCCATAGCCCATTTATTATCCTCGCCAATGTGAGACTTTCTCTTTTTTTTGTCTTCTCCACACAACCTCCATCATCATATTCTATTCCACCCATAGTGCTATATCCATGGCTCACTCTCATGTATTGCGTGAAAGTTGAAAAAGTTTGAGATTATTTAAGTACGAAACAATTGCTTGGCTTGGCATCGGGGGTGTGCAAGATGGTAGCATTTTTGTGTGACAAAAATGAAGCATAGCCTAACTATATGATTTTGTAGGGCTGAACTTTCTTTAGCCATGTTATTTTGAGAAGACATGATTGCTTTGATTAGTATGCTTGAAGTATTACTATTTCTTATGTCAATATGAACTTTTATTTTGAATCATTTGGATCTAAACATTCATGCCACAATAAAGAAAATTACATTGAGAATTATGCTAGGTAGCTTCCACATCAAAAATTCTGTTTTTATCATTTACCTACTAGAGGACGAGTAGGAATTAAGCTTGGGGATGCTTGATACGTCTCCAACGTATCTATAATTTTTGATTGTTCCATGCTATTATATTACCCGTTTTGGATGTTTATGGGGTTTACTTTACACTTTTATATCATTTTTGGGACTAACCTACTAACCGGAGGCCCAACCCGAATTGCTGTTTTTTTGCCTATTTCAGTGTTTCGAAGAAAAGGAATATCAAACGGAGTCCAAACGGAATGAAACCTTCGGGAGCGATCTTTTTGGAACAAACGTGATCCAGAAGACTTGGAGTGGAAGTCAAGAGACAAGCGAGACGACCACGAGGGTGCCCGGTGTGCCCCCTAGGGCTGGGCACGCCCCCCATCCTCGTGGGCCCCTCGAGCGTCCACTGACCTACTTCTTCCTCCTATATATACCCATGTACCCCGAAAACATCAGAAGCGACCACGGAAAACTATTTCCACCGCCGTAACCTTCTGTATCCGCGAGATCCCATCTTGGAGCCTTCACCGGCGCTCCACCTGAGGGGGGAATCGATCATGGAGGGCCTCTATATCATCTCCAAGGCCTCTCTGATGAGTTGTGAGTAGTTTACCACAGACCTTTGGGTCCATTGTTATTAGATAGATGGCTTCTTCTCTCTCGTTGAATCTCAATGCAAAGTTCTGCTCGATCTTCTTGGAGATCTATTCAATGTAACTCTTTTTGCGGTGTGTTTGTCGAGATCCGATGAATTGTGGGTTTATGATCAAGTTTATCTATGAGAAATATTTGAATCTTCTCTGAATTCCTTTATGTGTGATTAAGTTATCTTTGCAAGTCTCTTCGAATTATCAGTTTGGTTTGGCCTACTAGATTGATCTTTCTTGCAATGGTAGAAGTGCTTAGCTTTGGGTTCAATCTTGCGGTGTCCTGCTAACGAATTTGAGTCTTTTATGAATAAGATCAAAGGAAAATCCAAGAAGCACTTTGTTGCTCTCTTGGAACAACTTGGTGAAGCCAATGACATGATCGAGGCGCATGAAGAAACCATCTCTAAGATGGAAGGTCATAGTCGTGACTATGCCGATGAGATATCGGATCTCTCTAATGCTCTTGAGGAAGAGTATGGGCATCGTTTGGCTCTTGAGGAGTCACACAACGACGACCATGCTAAGTTAAAGAAAGATCTTGATCATGCTCTTGTTGTGTCTCGTGTGCTAACTTCCGAGAAGGCTAAACTTGGTGTTGACCATGCGAGACTCAAGGAGGAGTTTGATATACTCGACAAGGCCCACAAGGTCTTGAAGGGTACTCATGCTAGCCTCAAGGAGTCTCATGATCAACTCCAAGTTAAGCTAACCAAAGAAAAAGCCATGTTTCCTCATATGGTAATAATTGATAAGGCAAATGCCACTAACCCGTGTTGTGAGAATGTGCATCTTGTGGAGGAGAATGCCAAGTTGAATGAGAAACTCGAGAAAGGCCTTGTGATGTGCATACAAGGTGAGAAGAACCTCAATGACCTTTTGAGCATTCAAAAGGAATTTGCGGCCAAGGAGGGAGTTGGGTTTGCACCCAAGTCCAAGAACAAGAAGAAGAATTACAAGGCCAAATGACCTCCTCCTCTCAAGCAAACTTTTGTGAAGGAGGAAGAGGGTGCTCCTAAGGAGAATAAGAACAATGTGAAGGGTGGTGATGTCAAAAAGGGCAATGCCACCCCTTCCAACAAAACCGGCAACTTTAACCCTTCTTATGTGTTGTGCCGTGCTAGTGATGGGCATGTTTATGCTAAATTTGTTGGTTCTCCTTATGAGTACAATGAATGGTCTATTTGGGTTCCTAAGACCCTTGTTACTAACATCAAAGGACCCATTACTAAATGGTACCTAAAAACAAGCATTGATCTCTTGTAGGTGTTTGCTTCCGGTGGGGGATCATGGTTGCTCGATAGTGGAGCAACAAATCATATGACCGGAAGCAAGGACTTGGTGGTGGACGTGCACAAGATCCCTTCTATGCCCACCAACATAGAGTGGGGTGATGCCTCGTCTTCTAAGGTATTGGGTCTTGGCAAGGTTGTCATTTCTCATGATCTAACGATCGAGAAAGTCATGCTTGTTGAGTCCCTTGCTTACAATCTACTTTCCGTTCGTGAACTTGCAATCATGGGCTTTGCCACTTTCTTTGATATTGATACCATGGCCCTCTTATGGAGCAAGACTCTTAAAGTAGCCTTTGTTGGGCATGTCGAGAACGGTCTTTATGTGATTAACTTCTCGGAGCGACCCACTAAGACCGCGGCATGCCTAATGGCTAAAGTTGATGAGGGATGGCTTTGGCATCGCCGTTTAGCCCACGTCAATATGAGATCTTTGCAAAGGTCTTGGCAAGGTTGTCATTTCTCATGATCTAACGATCGAGAAAGTCATGCTTGTTGAGTCCCTTGCTTACAATCTACTTTCCGTCCGTGAACATGCAGTCATGGGCTTTGCCACTTTCTTTGATATTGATACTGTGGCCCTCTTGTGGAGCAAGACTCTTAAAGTAGCCTTTGTTGGGCATGTCGAGAATGGTCTTTATGTGATTAACTTCTCGGAGCGACCCACTAAGACCGCGGCATGCCTAATGGCTAAAGTTGATGAGGGATGGCTTTGGCATCGCCATTTAGCCCACGTCAATATGAGATCTTTGCAAAGTCTTCTCAAGGGGGACCATGTTCGTGGACTAACAAATGTTAGTTTTGCCAAAGATCGTGCTTGCAGTGCTTGTATCGAAGGAAAGGCTCATGAGAAGGCTTACCCTCCCACGACTATCATCTACTCGAAGAGACCCTTGGAGCTCCTTCACATGGATCTCTTTGGGCCAACATCCTTTGATAGTCTTGGAGGTAGAAAGTATTACTTGGTGGTTTTGGATGATTATTCAAGATACACTTGGGTATATTTCTTCAAGAGGATGAGTGAGACTCAACAAACCATCATCGACTTTGCAAATGAAGCTCAACGTCAACATGATGCAAAGATCTTGACAATAAGAAGTGACAACAGCGCCGAGTTCAAGAACTACACCTTATACTCCTCAAGTATCAATATTCTGCACCATATACCCCTCAAAAAAATGGTGTCGCTGAGAGGAAGAACTGGACGTTGATGGATGCGGCAAGGACCATGATGGCAGAGTTCAATTCTCCATACAACTTTTGGGCCGAACCCATCAACACAGCATGTCATGCATCCAATCGGCTCTATCTCTGCAAAGGCTTGAACAAGACTCTTTATGAAATACTTACCGGTAACAAGCCCAACCTCAAGTACTTCCGGGTGTTCGGGTGTAAGTGTTTCATTCTCAAGAAAGGTGTTCATTTATCTAAATTTGAGGCTAGAGCTTATGAGGGCATGTTTGTTGGTTATGCTACAAACTCTCATGCTTACCGTGTCCTCAACAAGTACACCGGACTCATTGAGGAGACGTGTGACGTGGAGTTTGACGAAAATAACTGCTCCCAAGTGGAGCAAAGTGGTACTTGTGATGTAGGTGATGAAATTCCTCCCCAAGCCATAAGAAGAACGTGTGTGGGTCATATCCTACCCATTGAGGAACCCCTTATGGCTGAAGGAGAAGGACAATGCTCCACTCAAGTGGAGCCATCACCATCCCAAGACCCACATGCTTCCGAAGAACAAAGTGAAGGCCCTCAACCTCATGATCAAGACCAAGGGCAAGATCAACCTCAAGATGGTGGTGAACCACCAAATGATGCCCAAGGTCAAGTTATCCCCCTCGAGCAAGTTCAAGATCAAGAGCAGGCTAAAGATCAAGAACAAGCTCAAGACGGCGCTCAAGATGATCAAGAAGTTACCCCTTCTCCTTTCACATCCGAGGAGGAATTAGAGCGTCGTGCCGTGAAGATTGCTTCCAAGCTCACTACCTAAGGTCATCTCATGGAAAATGTGGTTGGAAGCCTAATAAAGGGGGTAAGCACTCGTATACAATTAGCAAACTATTGTGAGCATCACACGTTTGTCTCTTGTGTTGAGCCTCAAAAGGTCTATGAGGCGCTCGAAGATCCGGATTGGCTCAATGCCATGCATGAAGAACTCAACAACTTCGAGTACAACAAGGTGTGGAGATTAGTGCCAAGGCCATCGGGGAACCACAATGTCATTGGAACCAATTGGATATTCAAGAACAAGCAAGATGCTCATGGGACCATCGTTCGCAATAAGGCAAGATTGGTATCACAAGGCTACTCCCAAGTCGAGGGTATCGACTACGGTGAAACCTTTGCCCTTGTTGCTCGCCTTGAATCCATTCGTTTGTTGATTGCTTATGCTTCCCATCACAACTTTAAGCTACAACAAATGGATGTGAAGAGTGCTTTTCTTAATGGTCCTATTAATGAGTTTGTTTATGTCAAGCAACCCCCCTGGTTCGAGGATCCCTACTTCCCCGATCATGTGTATCAACTTGATAAGGCACTCTATGGCCTCAAGCAAGCCCCACGTGCGTGGTATGACCACCTTACCGAGTTGCTGCAAGATCGTGGATTTGAAGTCGGGCAAATCGATCCCACTCTTTTTACTAAGAAGATCAAAGGGGAGTTGTTTGTGTGCCAACTATGTGTTGATGATATCATCTTTGGTTCCCCAAACAAATCTTTCAATGAGGAATTTGCCACTCTCATGACCTCTAAGTTCAAGATGTCTTCAATGGGAGAGTTGAAGTTCTTCCTTGGTTTTGATATCAAGCAAAGAAGAGAAGGTACCTTCATCAACCAAGCCAAATACACTCAAGACATGCTAAAAATATTCAAGCTAAGTGATGTCAAGCCGGCTTCCATTCCAATGCCTACCAAGTGCCAACTAGACATTGATCCCAATGGTAAAGCGGTGGATCAAAAGGTACATCGCTCCATGATTGGCTCCTTGCTTTACCTTTGTGCATCTAGACCGGATATCATGTTGAGTGTGGGAATTTGTGCACGGTTTCAAGCCACACCAAAGGAAAGCCACTTTGTGGCGGTCAAGCGAATATTCCGATATTTGGCTCATACCCCAAACTTTGGCTGATGGTACCCAAGAGGAGCAAACTTCAAGCTTGAAGGATATTCGAATTTCGATTGGGCGGGAGAAAAAGTGGACAGGAAGTCCACTTCTGGAGGGTGCCAATTTCTTGGTTGCTCTTTGGTGAGTTGGTCTTCCAAGAACCAAAGTTGTGTGTCTCTCTCGTCCACCGAAGCGGAGTATGTGGCAGCCGGTAGTCGTTGTGCAAACTCTTGTGGATGAGGCAAACTTTAAAGGATTACGGTGTCATTTGTGACAAAGTGCCTCTTTGGTGTGAATGAAAGTGCCATCAAGATTTCTCTCAACCCGGTGCAACACTTCAAGACGAAGCATATTGAGATTCGGTATCACTTCATCCGGGATCATATTAGGTGAGGGGAGATCAAGCTCAAGTATGTCAACACTCATGATAACCTTGCAGATATTTTCACGAAGCCCTTGGATGAAGCAAGATTTCGCGAGTTAAGGCATGAGCTAAATATCATTGATTCGAGCAATGTGACTTTAACCCTTGCACACCCCACCACACTCAACTTGTTGTCTAGTTTAGGTGTAGGCATGGACATAGGGGGAGTGTTGTTCTCTCAATGAACTGTCCCTCCCCCCGTTATGCATAAATTGATCAACTCTTTCACATTAGCCATTTTTGATGGTATGTGTGCTTCAAAGACGAATTTTGGTCATGGGCCCAAGGATAATTCTTCGTGGCGCCATACCTCCGGACTCAAATATAGGTGGCCTCGACCACCACCCTCTCTTGGAGAGGAGTGTGGTTCTCGTCCTCTTTGTGTTGGTTTTTGCGGTTGTGTTTGCTCTTGTTTCCAGTCATTTTCTTTTTCTTGAGCTAAGCTTTTTGAGCCAGTTTTCGTGGGGCTGAGTGGTACTACCGCTGGGTGCGCGGTACTACCGCTGATAATCATCAAGCGTTACTACCGCCCACTCCAAGCGGTACTACCGCTCCGGGGCGGGCGTGGGGGTTATGTTCGGGCAGGGGGAGTTGCTTTTCTCCCCCATACCCATTCGCTCCACTCGCTCGTCTTCTTCGTCGCTCCAGCGACGTCTCACCGCAGGAGGGCTTTGGTCAGCCGCCGTCTTCGTGCCGCCCCTCTCCATTTCCTCCGGTGGAGTCGACCCCCACCGCGTCCTCTTGCCTTGGATGCCGGTATTGCCCCTGTTCCCGCTCTCTATTTGCCTAGATCTCACATCTAGTTGTTAGGGGCAATAGGCATTGTTTTTCTCGATTTTTGGCTAAGTCGAGGCTCGAGTAGGATGGAGATGGCTTCTAGGCCTTTTGGATTGAAGTTTGGTAGGTTTATTTTTGAATTTGGCATCTATCCACGGCAGTAGGGAACCTCCGTTCCCCGTCTAGAGCGGTACTACCGCTCATCTATCGCGGTACTACCGCTCAAGCGGTACTGCCGCAGATGCGTCGCGATACTACCGCTGGATGCCCAATTCCATCATTCTCCTACCACGTTTTGGTCCATGTTGCTTTGTTTGGAGGCTTATGCTCTTTCTTTCGTGTTGTTTCTTTTGCTCGTGTGTTTGGTTCCAGGTGATGAACATCCTGAGCAGCAAGCCCTTCGTGTCAACCCCGGACGTTCAACGTCAAAGCGCTACTGCACCTCTGAAGAAGAAGCCTGGCAACAAGCCGAAGCCGAGGGGCAAGACTGTGACTGAGATGACTGCCAAGGAATTCTGGGAAAGGCGTCGCCGCAACCCCTATGCGACCAACAACCCACTTTGGTCAACCGTCTGTCCTAGAATCGTTTTCAATTTGCCTTCTACTTTGATGTGATCAAGGCGAAGAAGAATCTCTATGTTGATGTGCGCTCCATCGACACAGATGCTATGGAGAAGGACCCTGAGTACTTTGGCGAAGCCCTTCAGATGTGCTCTCAGCTGAACATCCTCAGAATCATGCAGTTCAACAAGGACTTTGATGCCAATTTGGTGGCTCAATTCTATGCCACTGTTCATCTCGGGACTGATGCAGAAAGGACTCTGACTTGGATGACAAATGGCAAGTTGCTTTCTAGCAAGTGGAAGGCCTTCATGGATTTACTTGGGGTGGAAGATCACGGGCTTGAGACTCCAGTTGGCTTCCGCCCTCACCGCAATACCACCTCCACTCACAAGAAAGCTCTTTGGCCCTACTGTTCTGTGAAGATTCACCCCATGACTAAGAAGGAAACCTATGAGCTGCCTGCCTTTCTGGACATCCTTCACCACGTGTTCCGAGAGACTCTATTCCCTCGTATCGGGAATCTGGATATGGTCCACTCCTATCTTGTGGATATGCTACTCTTCTGCCAGCATGAGAAGGAAACAAACACTGGCGAGTCCCTGGACATCTCTCATGTTATGTGGTCTAAACTTCTTTCTGCCGTTTCTGAGCGCAAGTGCCCGATCTATGGTCCATTTATCATGTTGCTCATAGAGAAGGCCTGGGCACATGTCTATCCCAAGGTTATGCTGGAAACTGGAGAATTGGTTTCTCATGAGATCAAGCGTCTAAGGAAGAAGGACAGTTGGGGCACCCCGGCTCCTAAATCTGGGGGTCCATCTACTACTGCTGACATGGATACCGAGGACGAGGCTAAGGCCGATGATGATAAGGACTATGAGCCCTCTAGAGTGGAGCCCTCTTGGGCAAAGAATATTAGGCGTAAGATGAAGAAACTCTTCTGCATGGAGTCTCATGGCCAGTACATGTCTCATGTCTCTGAGAAGAAGGCCCATAGCTGTCACAAGGAGCTCATGCGTCAGTTGGGTGCAACTGTTAACAGCAGTTCTGAGGGAAGGATCACTGATGAGGAGTGGGTTCAGCAGCACTGCCAGTGGACCGATTCAGACGCCGAGCAGTTTCCGACTGAAGACGGCGGCGCAGACGATCCCGCTGGGATGTGATGTTCGAGATCCTCAGTTTGCTATCACCTGGAGCCATAGCAACACTCTTTTCCTTTTTGGTGTCTCGATGCCAAAGGGGGAGAGAGTATAGGGATTTGTGTCATTGCCGAGTTGCGAGTGTGTGTGTCTTTGTGGTTTGTTGTGTTGTTGCTTTCTCTTGTCGTTTGCTTGGTTTGGTTTTGTGCCCGTGAGACCAAGTTCCAGTCATATGGTGTGAGACATATGCTACCTTATCCCTTATTATCTATGTCCATCAAGTACTTTGGTAATTTATGAGTTGCATGCTTATCCTGGTATATAACCTGCTCACACGTACCCATATGCTTAGGTTGTTGGACTATAAAAGATAGGGGGAGTGTTGATCCTAATGTGTGTGCTTTGCATTCCAAAGGCACTACTAGTTAGGTGCACACATTCAGGGGGAGCTCGCTTATATTTTGTAGTTCTATGTATCTCTTCATTCTTGTACTATCCTGGTGCAAATCCCTTGTTGTCATCAATCCACAAAAAAGGGGGAGATTGTTAAGGCATATCTCTCTCGATGTAGTTTTGGCGATTGATGACAACACGTTTGCGGACTAATCGTCTGCTTTGAGCATTTCAGAGATTTATCCTTTGGCACGAGACGATTCCTTCCCCTCGGAGTTTTAATCAAGACGGTGTATCTCTTTCGTTTCTGTTTTGGTGGACATGTTTCGTAGGAGTCACCGTACTATCAAGAGGGGATCCGCTTTTGGTAAGGCTAGGGTGGAATCAACACGTACACATCCGTTTTGCACCCACTGAGCCTTCCCGCTTCAATGGAGGCTTTCTTCGCCTTTTGTGTGTGGCTTGGTCCCAGCGGTAGTACCGTAGTGCCCAGCGGTAGTACCGCTCAAGAGCCATATGCGGCAGTACCACTCTGCAGCGGTAGTACCGCCTGTGGGTCCTCAGCTGCAGTACCGCTGCGGTACCAAGCTCCTACCGCGTCGACTCGAGGGGGTCGCCCCTCGTGTCGGACTGTGCGGCACTAAGCAACGGCAGTAGAAGCGGTAGTACCGCTCGAGAGCGGTAGTACCGCCCTACCACCGCGGCAGTACCGCACTGGGTCCATCCCCTGCCCATCTGCTTGCCCTCTCTGGCAACACGGCAGTACCGCGAGGGGGAGTGGTAGTACCACTAGGGCTAGCGGTAGTACCGCTACCCCCTGCGGTAGTACCACCCTCTACGAGGCTGTTCTGGGGGTAACGGTTGGATTGTCCCCCCCCCACTATAAAAGGGGGTCTTCTTCTCCAAAGTTGACTCACCTCTTCCCCCAAAAGCTCCATTGTTGCTCCAAGCTCCAATTTCTCCCGATCTCTCTCCCTAGCCAATCAAGCTTGTTGATTTGCTCAGGATTGGTTGAGAAGGCCCCGATCTACACTTCCACTAAGAGAAATTTGATTCCCCTCACTAATACCTAGCGGATCTTGTTACTCTTGGGTGTTTGAGCACCCTAGACAGTTGAGGTCACCGCGGAGCCATAGTCCATTATGGTGAAGCTTTGTGGTGTCATTGGGAGCCTCCAATTAAGTTGTGGAGATTGCCCCAAACTTGTTTGTAAAGGTTCAGTTTCCACCTTCAAGGGCACCAATAGTGGAATCATGGCATCTCGCATTTGTGTGAGGGCTTGAGGAGAATACGGTGGCCCTAGTGGCTTCTTGGGGAGCATTGTGCCTCCGCACCGCTCTAACGGAGACATACTTCCCCTCAAAAGGAAGGAACTTCGGTAACACATCCTCGTCTTCACCGGCTCCACTCTTGGTTATCTCGTGCCTTTACTTGTGCAAGCTTATTTGTGTTGTATCCCTTGCTTGCTTGTGTACTTGTTGTTGTTGCATCATATAGGTTCCTCACTTAGTTGCATATCTAGACAACCTGCTTTGATGCAAAGTTTAATTTGTTAAAGAAAATCTCAAAAGTGTTAGTTGCCTATTCACCCCCCTCTAGTCAACTATATTGATCCTTTCAAGAATGCCTAATCAAATTTTACTCCAATGCTTGCTTTTCTTGTGGAGAAGAAGGACATTATTCCCAGTATTGCACAAAGGAAAGAGAAGAGTATCCTGGAGACTTCCCGACAACAGAAGTGAAGTTTGACCCTCGGGAAATAAAGCTCTAATCATTACGGAGAAATCCAGGAAGAGAAAACGAAGGCATCCCCAGAACAACCCAATTTCTGCAGAGAAGGACCTAAGTCATATCACGTGTTACAGGTGCAAGGATTTAGGTCATTACGCTTGTAAATGTCTAGAAAAGAAGCTAAAAATACAAGGAGCCAAAATAATCATAAAGAAGCCCCGAGACATGTCGGAATCATTTGTTTTCACTGTAAGGAAGCAGGACATTTTGCTAGGGAATGTTCAGATCAGATGAAAGCTGGAGCTAAGTAGTTGAGATTTTGATATGGATAATAAGAGTAGTAGAAAGCATTTTTATTTTCATAAGTTCGATGATTTGAATTATGAAATGGGAGCCTTAGAGTTTGTAATGAATTCATGAATCAATAAAGTTAATGTGTTATGATTTCATATGTCGTATTATATGAGTTTTACTCTATGAACACAGATTTGGACCAGTTTTGAGGATATGATAAATATGGTTATGGATGAATTTGTGAATTTCATTTTAATGGTGGTAGTACCATTTGAGAACACCTGGCAAATGGAAAGGAAAATGTATTCCGCAGGGTGGACTTTGGACAAAATAACTATGAGTTTTAATATCTTTGTTACCCCAAGAGTATGCAGAAATGAAGTACTATTGAATTTAAAGAGGGTATAATGTTGGAATATTGAACAATATAACTCAAAAGGATGAGTTAAAGTTATGCAAGTATTGAAGTGAGCCCACAATCCACAGGCCCAGGAAATAATAAGGATCATGAACTCCCTGGAGGAATAAATATGGGAAGAAGCTATGATCTGATCAGCAGACGTCCCATAGGAGGTTACGAAAACCCGAGAGTTGTGAAGAATGATAAATGTTTTGTTTAGCTTGCAGAACCAAAGGATTTATCTGAACTTAGTTCGTTGATAAGAGAAATTTCTTCAAGGCTTCTGAGAATGCCCGAGTGTTAGGAATGCGAGATTCACTAAACCTTATACAGGGCAATGATCTGGGTATGGAATGGATTGATCACCATACCGACTTAGTCGTATCATTCGCTCTTGCTATTTGGAATGGTAAATCTATGTGACTTACCCATAATAGAGAGACGATGATATCAAGACCTTGTTTAAACCTTAGAATGGCAGGACGATTGATCCAAGTACAGGCAATCGTTGCCAACCGTACGGTGAGATTCAGCCCAGACCATTTTCCTATAGGAGAAACCTGTAGTGGTTGACCACCATGAGATTTCGATAGTTATTTAGTACTCGCGGAAGACTTGTCAGCTAAGAAGACCCAGTCTCGGAAGAACATCACCAGGATGAAAGGACACATGTTTGAGGAAAAGGTTATGCCCTTACTGGGAGAGCACCAGTGAAAGAGTTATCTCGGAGAATATGTGAAGACCGACACTGTCAACCCAAAGGAATGGAGTACATGAGTTCTATCGGAAACATAACCCTGCTATTTAGTGTGGTAGCACACTAGACCATACCGATCAATGGATTTGCTAGAACACCCCCAAACCCTAACCTTTCTTTCTAGCCTCTTCGAATCTAGAGGATGAGATTCATTTTAAGTGTGGTAGGTTTGTAACATCCCAGAATTCAAAATTTTGGAATGTTATATTAAATAAATAGATTTGATTGTTTGTTTGATCGTGGTGTGATTTCTTGTGTGAAATTGAATGAGATTTGAAACTTTTTGAAAGTTGAATGAGAGGGAATGAAATGACTTTCCCAAACTTTCACCTTGCATTTATGATCTCCATGAGTTCAAATTCATTTCATCACAAAACCCAAGAGTGAAGATGATATGAGTTCTTCCATTTAAATAAATGAAAAGGGTTTTGAAAAGATTTGAATTCCATTTGGGAATATTTCAAATTCAGAAACTTGATGCAACTCAATGATTTTCATGAGAGAAGATAAAATGACTTCTTCAAATTATATGAAATATGAGTCGAGAGTTTAAAAGAACCAAATTGAAAGTTCCTTTGAAGGTATTTTGAAACCCACTTTCAGTTTGGAGTCATTTGGTTATTATTCAAAATATTTTTCTCCAAAAATAAACTATATGGAAAATAAGCTAAAATGATTCCCTACAATATAAAAATGGAGAAAAATTAATTTGAAATAATTTTGGTATTTGAAAATATTTTTATTTGATTTTAAAATGCAATAGTAACACTTTAGTTTTTGTGATTTTTATTTGTACATGAAAATATGTTAATGATTTAGGATTTCTTTTTCTGAAAATTTTGACATATAATATGCCTATGTAATATTTTTTATTTTATTCTTTTTCTTTTATTTTTCCTTCTGTTAAAAAAAACTCTTTGAACAGTGTGAGGCTGATGCCCAACACTCTCTCTCTCTCTCTCTCTCTCTCTCTCTCTCTCTCTCTCTCTCTCTCTCTCTCTCCGCCATGGCCCAGCCAGCCAAATCGGCACATGGCCTCTCTCCCTCGCGCGAACCGCCTCCGCCCCGGTCGCCCGATCCCCTCACGCCCGCCCTGTCTCGCTGACAGCGGGGCCCCCGTCATCTTCCTCCTCCACAAGCCACGGTCAGCAACGCCGCCGCCGTCGTATCCCGGATCTTTCGGAATATAGGATCCCCCTCGTCCGACCCCTCCTCCAAGGTGCTCCCTATAAATACCTCTCCCTCCCGGCTCGATCTCGCCCTAAAGCCCTAAGCCTAGCCCTCTCCATCACTGAAAATTCCTCGCCGGAGCTCCGCCTCTGCCACCGCGCCATTACTGCCGCCCTGCTCCACCCCGGCCTCCATTCGCTCGCCCGCATCTTGTCGTGACCTCGCCCAACTCCCTCGAGCACCGAAGCAACACCACCGTCGACGTTCGAACGCCACCGCCGCCTCGACCTCATCGCCATCCTCCTCCGTCCACCTCCGCCGACACCACGACCACCACTGGACTTGCCGTCGTCCGCTGCATCGTCCAGTACACACCACCGAGCTCGCTGACAACCGGAGCACTGTGCCCGTTGACCACCGAAGCCAGAGCAGCTAGCCGGAGTTCATCTCCACCGCGGTGAGCTTCTCCTCCCTCCGATCTTTTTTCAACGGCTCAGGTTAGATCTCTGAACGGTTAGGTTTTATTTTATTAGATCGGTTTTAGTGCGGTTTATTTATGGTTAGTTCGGTTTAGATCTAAACCGGTTCACTGGTCTTCTTTTAATCGTACGCGCATTAACGGTTTAGTTATATACCGGCCGAGCGCGGTTTAGCTGGATCGCCCACCGTTTAGCCTAGTAGCAGCCTGACACGTGCACTTGCCCGTTTAGTTTTTATTTTAATTTTCGTTTCTGTTTCAAAAACAGAATAGTTTTTTTTAGAAATTCAATATCTTTTATGTGTTAGGTCCAAACTGAGTGATTATTTTTGCATTAGATTGAAAATTTCTTGAAGTTTCTATTAGTGCCAGTGGATTTAAAATTTGAGTAGTTTAAATTTGAATTTATGAAATTTGTTCAAATCACTAATTTGGCCGTATCTTGAGTTTTATAAAATATTTTGGATTGATTCTTTTTGCTACTGTTTTGTTGTTGTATTGCCTATCCAGCAGCATATAGTGATTTATTTTTAGTTTATTTTAAATTAGGTTTATTGCAAAACAGTACTGTTTTACTTATGTAGTTGTTTTAGTCATATAATTTATGTTTTTAGTTATTTTTAGTTAATTCTTTTTGTAACTTTTTACATGTTGTTATATGTTTCTGTTAGACTACAAGACAGTTGATAATTTTTTCTAGTTATTTATTAGTGTTTAGCTACTGCTTTTGTATTTGCTTGTTTAGTCCGGAGTGATAGTTGATAAAAATAGTTTTATTAGTTTTAAAAGTAATTCTTTTTGCCACTTCAAGTTATGTTGCTATTGTTTCTGTTATTTAGGAGTAAATTATTTTCATAATTATTTTAGTATTGTTTACTATTGTCTTAGTGTTTTGCTAGTTGTTCTAGTGTTAACTAGATAGTTATAATAGTTTTTATACTAGTTCTTTTGCTAGTAAATACTTTAGTAAATTATTTATGTTGTTTCATTATAATTATATTTTCTTTGCTGTAGAAATTTATTAGAGTAATTTAGTGCTATTATGATAAACTTTGTGTGAGTTGGTCTCCACTAGTTGTCCTTGAAGTTTTCTTTTGAAGTTTTTGCTTTGCTTTTCATTTGTTTTTCTTTGAACATTATGTTTTCTTTATTGCCTTTTGATTGTTATTTTTATTGATAGAATTGATTTCTAGAATTGTTGCTTATGTGAATACAATGTTTGATTATATAGATTTTCTTGGAGTGACGAATAGTTTATCAACGTTTCCGAGAGCATTATTATCTTCATCAACTTACCAGGCAAATTCAGTTTGACCATGTTATTCATACCATGTTTTATTGCATTTAGTGTCACCATTCATGATCCCTCCAGTAGTGTTATTGACTTCTTGTAGTTGAGTAGAAGGCATGAGGTAGGAACCCATCTCCCTGTTATCAAGCCCGGGATGACGTTATGTAGTTTAAATGCTACACTATAGTAGACAGGGTTGTTATGAGTGTTCGGGAGTGGTGTGAGAATGGAGGACTCTACGACAATGAAGACAACTCCATGATGGTATCGGCAAGGACTGCCTATTCAAGACCTCAAGACTTCAAGACTCGAGACAAGAATGCAATACACATGACTGGGTGAAGGATGGTTTAAATGGGCACCCTGGAGCAACCAGTGGATGACCCGGGATGCATGGAGAAGCGCCATGACATCTTGCGGAAAGCTTCACCCAGACTCAAAGAGACGGAAGAATACTTCATGCCTGGAAGTTTACCTGTGCAACCGTAAGTCACTATGGGCTCTGGCTTGGTTGACCTTAGTGGTGACTCTGGCTGGGACGGTGCTAGCAGATGTAGAACTACGGTAGGATTGGATGATCACCAGACAGTGGTCAAAGGAACTCTTCGGGAAACCATGTTTCAATAGTCCTGTTCTAAAACATCATGAAGTGTGAGGATGCAAAGGGAGGGATCGAATCTTGCGGGTAAAATGTACAAACCTCTGCAGAGGGTTAAACCTAATCATTTAGCAATGTCCCCGGTTACGGACAATTTGAGCCTCTGGACTTGGATCAATCTCGGAACTCTCAACACCAGACTGATAACCTAATTGTGGGAAACTTATAATGATTTGGGCTATGAGACATCGGTTGGCGGAGCCATGTCATGATAGATAACTCTGTAGTACATACTCCGGTTATTTCTTTTGATGTAGGGAAAATAAAACCAGCTTTTACACAAAAACTCAGACACACAGCCACAAAGCCATAATGCATATAGTATAGTTTATCATCTGTTTTTCTTATAGTGATCTTGCCAGTACATTCAATGTACTAACCTACACGGCTGCAACATCTCATGTTGCAGATAATTTCTCTGACGAGTGAGTTTCGTTTTTGGGTTACGGTCTACATTCAACTTGCCGATGGCGTTGATGGGACTCAGCACCCATTTGACTGTTTCCACTAAGGCTTATGAGGTATATATCAGTTTTACATTATTTATACATGTTATTGCACTTTGATATATACATTGGTGTACTATGTGTGCCGGCATACTAATCGAGGGATGGCACAGATACACAGAGGCTTGAACGTTTGAGGTCGGGTCGCTACAAGGGGCAATGCGACTATCCTTTTACCACACTTGTGCTTCAAAGTAGCACCATGTTCTTCATAGAGAGAGTCTTCTATGTTGTCACTTTCATATACTAGTGGGAATTTTCATTATAGAACTTGGCTTGTATATTCTGATGATGGGCCTCCTCAAATGCCCGAGGTCTTCATGAGCAAGCAAGTTGGACGCACACCCACTTAGTTTTCAGTTTGAGCTTTCATACACTTATTGCTCTAGTGCATCCGCTGCATGGCAATCCCTACTCACTTGAATCGATATCGATTGATGGGCATCTCCATAGCCCATTAATTTGCCTAGTTGATGTGATACTTTCTCCCGTTTTTGTCTTCTCCTCACAACCACCTTCTATTCCACCTATAGTGATATATCCATGGCTCACGCTCATGTATTTCGTGAAAGTTGAAAAGGCTTGAGAACATTAAAAGTATGAAACAATTCCTTGGCTTGTCATCGGGGTTGTGCATGATGAAATACTTTGTGTGGTGAAGATGGAGCATAGCCAGACTATATGATTTTGTAGGGATAACTTTCTTTGGCCATGTTATTTTGAGAAGACATGATTGCTTTATCAGATACTTGAAGTATTATTGTCTTTATGTCAAATGATAGACTATTGCTTTGAATCACTCATGTCTTAATATTCATGCCACCATTAGATTGTATGATCAAGATTATGCTAGGTACCATTCCACATCAAAAATTACCTTTTTATCATTTACCTACTTGAGGGTGAGCAAGAATTAAGCTTGGGGATGCTAATACGTCTTCATCGTATCTATAATTTTGATTGTTCCATGCCAATATTCTACAACTTTTACATACTTTTGGCAAGTTTTTAGACTATTTTTTGGACTAACATATTGATCCAGTGCCCAGTGACAGTTCCTGTTCTTTGCATGTTTTTGTTTCGCAGAAAATCCATATCAAACGGAGTCCAAATGCGATAAAAACTTATGGAGATTTTTTCGAATATATGTGACTTTTGGGAAAAAGAATCAACGCGAGACGATGCCCGAGGGGGTCACAAGGTAGGGGGCACGCCCCGGGGGTACGGCGCGCCCTGGGACCTTGTGGTCACCACGTAAGGCGGTTGGTGCCCTTCTTTCGTCGTAAGAAAGCTAATATCCGGATAAAAATCATGTTAAACTTTCAGCCCAATCAGTGTTACGAATCTCTGGGAATTTAAGAAATGGTGAAAGGCCAAAATCTGGGAGCGTAGAAACAGAAGTAAACAGAGAGAGAGATCCAATCTCGGAGGGGCTCTTGCCCCTTCCCCGCCATGGAGGCCAAGGACTAGAGGGGAAACCCTTCTCCCATCTAGGGGGGCAAGGAAAGAAGAAGGAGAGGGGCTCTCCCCCTCTCTCTCCCGGTGGCGCCGGAACGCGTAGGGGCCATCATCGTGACAGCTACCTACACCAAAAACTTCGCCGCCATCATCACCAACTCTCTCCCCCTCTATGCAGCGGTGTAACACCCCTTCTCCGTGTTGTCATGTCTACTTGAGCATGGTGCTCAACGCTATATATTATTTCCAAGTGATGTATGGCTATCCTATGATGTTTGAGTAGATCTGTTTGGTCCTATGGGTTGATTGATGATCGTGATTGGTTTGAGTTGCATGTTTTATTATTGGTGCTGTCCTATGGTGCTCTCCGTGTCGCGCAAGCGTGGGGGATTCCCGCTGTAGGGTTTGCAATATGTTCATGGTTTTCTTATTATCTGTGTTGCATGAGTGATAGAAACACAAACACGGATAAGTGGGTTATGGCGTATGGGAATAAAGAGGACTTGATACCTAATAATGCTATGGTTGGGTTTTACCTTAATGATTTTTAGTAGTTGCGGATGCTTGCTAGAGTTCCAATCATAAGTGCATATGATCCAAGAAGAGAATGTACGTTAGCTTTTGCCTCTCCCTCATATAAAATTGCAATAGTGATTACCAGTCTAGTTATCGATTGCCTAGGGACAAATAACTTTCTTGTGACAAAAATCTCTCTACTAAAACTACTTAGTTGTTTCTTTATCTAAACATCCCCTAGATTTTATTTACGTGCTCTATATTATCTTGCAAACCTATCTCTTTACACCTAGAAAGTAATTCAAGTTTAATACTTGTTCTAGGTAAAGCGAACGTTCAGCGTGTGTAGAGTTGTAACGGTGGTCGATAGAACTTGATGGAATATTTGTTTTACCTTTAGCTCCTCATTGGGTTCGACACTCTGACTTATCGAAAGAGGCTACAACTGATTCCCTATACTTGTGGGTTATCAGCTTCTCTCAAGAAAAACAACATACGGCGGGTAAACAAATTACTATTGGGCAATTCATAGAACTTCAAATAATCATGACGATATCAAGGCAATGACCATTATATAGGTGCACGTCCAAGATTAGTAGACCAACTCCTGATTGCATCTACTACTATTACTCCACACATCAACCGCTATCCACATGCATCAGGTGTATTAAGTTCATGGAAAATGGAGTAATGCAATAAGAACGATGACATGATGTAGACAAGATCTATTTATGTAGAAATAGACCCCATCTTGTTATCCTTAATGGCAACGATACATACGTGTCGGTTCCCCTTCTGTCACTAGTATCAAGCACCGTAAGATCGAACCCATCACAAAGCACCTCTTCCCATGGCAAGAAAAACTGATCTAGTTGGCCTAACTAAACCAAAGATTCGAAGAAGAAATACGAGGCTATAAGTAATCATGCATATAAGTGATCAAAAGACTCAAATAACTTTCATGGATTAAAATGTAGATCTGATCATAAACTCAAAGTTCATCGGATCCCAACAAACACATGCAAAAAGAGTTACATTAAATAGATCCCCAAGAGATTATTGTATTGAGAATCAAATGAGAGAGAGAAAGCCATCTAGCTACTAACTACGGACCCGTAGGTCTACAATTAACTACTCACGCATCATTGGAGAGGCACCAATGAGGATGATGAACCCCCTTCATGATGGTGTCTAGATTGGATCTGTGGTTTCTGGAACTTGCACCAGCTAGAATTGATATTCGTTGACTCCCCTAGGGGTCTGGAATATTGGGGGCATTTATAGAGAAAGAGGCGGTGCGGGAGGCGGCTGAGGTGGGCACAACCCACCTGGGCGCGCCTGGCCCCCCAGGCTCGCCCTGGTGGGTTCTGCTCCCCTCTAAGCCCCCCTCAGGTACTTTCCTAGCCCATCGTGTGCCTTCTGGTCCATCAACAATCACCAAAAAGTTTCACTTTGTTTGGACTCCGTTTGGTATTGATTTCCTAGTAAAAAACAAGCAAAAAACAGTAACTGGCATTGGGCACTATGTCAATATGTTATTCCCGAAAAATGATATAAAGTTTCTATAAAATGATTGTAAAACATCCAAGAATGATAATATAACACCATGGAACAATAAAAAATTATAGATATGTTGGAGACGTATCAGTATCACCAAGCTTAATTCCTGCTCGTCCTCGAGTAGGTAAATGATAAAAACAGAATTTTTGATGTGGAATGCTGCGTAACATGTTCATCACATAATATTTCCTTTGTAGCATGGACATTTGGACTTTTATATGATTCAAAACAATAGTCTTGTTTTGACATGAAGATTTCAATACTCAAGCATATCAACAAGCAACCATGTCTTTAAAAATATCAACACTAAAGCAAGTTATCCCTAGCCCATTATGCTCAATCATTGATCCATTCATGAAACACACTCGCATATTAGCTAAACCCAATGCTCAAGTACGATGATAGTGCCCCTTAGTTGGTGCTTTATAAGAGAACATGGAGACTCAAAAAATAAAAATTGCATACAAGAAAAGAAAGGCCCTTCGCAGAGGGAAGTAGGGATTTCTAGAAGTGCCAGAGCTCAAAGCAAAAACGTAGAGATAAAACATTTTGGGTGGCATGCTTTTCCTGTCAACGAAAATGATTGAGTAGTTCACAATACTTCCCATGCTAGATATATCATAGGCGGTTCCCAAACAGAAAATAAAGTTTATTCCTTTTTCCACCATACTTTCACATTCACGGCTAACTGAATCCACGAGTGCTGTCCATACCAACACTTTCCAAGGAATTTATTGTTTGACAACATAAAGTAAATTCATTTTTCATTTCGGGACTGGGGATCCCTAATACCTTTGCATACTCTCAAGCAATGACAAGTGAATGAACACTCATCTTGAGAATAACACATCTAGCATGGAAAAATATCAGCCACCCCCTACCGTTTCGTGAGCGGTACAAGCACACAAAAGAGAAATTGATTTTGATCATTAGAGATGGCACATACAGATTTTCTTGGAACGGCAAAAGAATACCGCATATAGGTAGGTATAGTGGACTCATGTGAAAAAACTGGGTTTAAGGATTTTGGATGCACAAGTAGTGATGATACTTAGTGCAAATGAAGGCTAGCAAAAGACCGGGAAGCATCCAACCAAGAATCAAAATATCTGATAAGCGAGTATTAAGCATAACTAAGACCGAATAATGCACCACAAGTAGGATGCAATTTCATTGCATAACTATTGACTTTCGTGCTTGCATAGGGAATCACAAACCTTAACACCAATATTCTTACTAAAGCATAATTACTCATCAACATGACTCACATATTATATCAACATAACGTAAAACTATTGCAAGGAATCAAGTTTATTTTGTCCAATGATCTTCATGAAAGTTTTTATTATATCCCTCTTGAATATCTATCACTTTGGGACTAATTTCATATGTTGCTTTTGGTAGCTCAAACAAATCTATGTGAAGAACATGAGCATAAAAAATTTCTTCTCTCAAAATAATTTAAGTGAAGCATGAGAGAATTTATTAAAAAATTACTAACTCTCAAATAAATCTAAGTGAAGCATGAGATTATATCTTCGAAAATAATAAAGAACATCGTGCTCAAAAAGATATAAGTGAAGCACTAGAGCAATTACATAGATCATAAAGATTTAAGTGAAGCATAGAGAGCAATTCTAACAAGTCATAGCATAATTTTGGCTCCCTCAAATAGGCGTGTCCAGCAAGGATAGATGACTTAAAACAAAAAGCAAAACAAGCAAAGACTCGTATCATACAAGACGCTCCAAGCAAAACTCATGATATGTGATGAATAAAAATATAGCTTAAAGTAAAATCCCGATGGTCGTTAGAAGAAAGAAGGGATGCCACTCCGGGCATCCCCAAGCTTAGTTGCTTGCTTCTCTCTTAGATAATAGCTCGGGATGCCATGGGGTATCCCCAAGCTTAGGCTCTTCTTACTTCTTATTCCTTCATCGATCGTGATCTCACCCAAAACTTGAAAACTTCAATCACACAAAACTCAACAAAACCTTCATGAGATCCGTTAGTATAACAAAGCAAATCACTACTATAAGTACTGTTGCAAACCCATTCATATTTTATTCTTGCATTATATCTACTGTATTCCAACTTTTCTATAGCTTATACCCTCCAATACAAACCATAGATTCGTCGAAATAAGCACACAACGCAAGGAAAACAGAATCTGTCAAAAAACAGAACAGTCTGTAGTAATCAGGGAACTTCGTACACTTGTGTTACTCCAAAAATTCTGAAAAATTAGGCAAACGTGGCAAATTTGTATATCAATCTTGTGTACAAAATTCAGAGCAAAATCTCGTTTCTGTGACTTATGAAAATTAGTTTTGTGAGCGCAAAAGTTTCTGCTTTTCAACAAGATCAAATCAACTATCACCCAACATGATCCCAAAGGCTTTGCTTGGTACAAACACTAATTAAAACACAAAAAACACAATCATAACAGTAGCATAATTTTAAAAACACTCATGAACAGAAATAAAAAGACAAAAATAACTTTTATTCATTGGGTTGCCTCCCAATAAGCGCTATCGTTTTATGCCCCTAGCGAGGCATAATGCAAAGGATCTAAGTGGTGTCATCTTTGTTTCTAGATCCATAAGATTCCCTCATGATTGATTCATATGGTGGCTTAATTATAGTTCCAGGGAAGTGTTCCATACCCTTCCTTAGTGGAATTGAAATTTAATATTACCTTCCTTCATATCAATCACGATACAAATAATACGTAAAACCGCTCTACCAAGAATAATTGGACAAGATGGATAGCAATCAACATCAAGAACAAAAAAATCTATGGGAACATAATTCCTACTTGCAAGAATAAGAACATCATTAATTCTTCCCATAGGCTTTTTAATAGTAGAATTCGCCAAGTGCAAATAAAAAACATTCTTCAATATCGGTAAGACGAAGCACATCGTATAAATATTTCGGAATTATAGAAACACTAGCACACAAGTCACATAAAGAAAAACACTCATAAATTTTAATCTTGACTTTGATAGCAGGTTCACATAAAGCATCACCCACAGCCATTTTGCACACGGTATAGCGTGGAGCTCAGTAGCATCTAGCAGCGGAGAAGAAAATTGCGGCCGCACGCATGGATGAGGTCGCGATGGCTGCCATGCATGCCGACCGCCAGATCTTGGAGGAGCACCTCGTCTTTGAGGCCACCGTCGACACCGCCACGTGGTTGTGTACTTTAAAATAATGTTCATGTCGTTTTCTTGAGGCCACCGCCAGTGCCTTCTAGGGATTTTCCTCTATAATGTTAATATGCACTCTGATATTCTGAAATGTAATGTTAAGTTAACAGTTTGGTCCAACAATTGATACATTTCGTAGTACTCCCTCTGTCCCAAAATAAGTGTCTCAACTTTGTACTAAGTTTTGTACAAAGTTGTACTAAGGTCAAGACACATATTTATGGAAGGAGTAGTTCTCAAGCATTCTTGGTTTCATTAACTGTCTTATCTTCTAGTATATGTTATATTCTATAATGCCGTGCTCAGTTAACTATTTTGCTTCAGTTGTTCTACTGTTTAGTTAGCTGTTTGGTTCAATTCTGCAATTTGATTTTCACTTGTTGTGGGTACAATTTTGTATTGTTATGCATGTCAGAAGTAAATCAAATTTGGATGTACTCAATACATATAATACTGATAGTATGGCAACTCTTAGTTACCCCGATCAAGATCTTCCTTATATGTGTTGCAGGGAAACAATGGGAGGCATTGTGGTTTACCATCGAGGTTTGATCATGCATGGTCCTTTTGCTAATAGCACGTTATTGTGCACTTGCAGGAATCATTCTAATATTTCGGTTTCTTACAATTTGGTCTTGCACATGTAGGTCCTACTGTCAGAAACTTTGACTCACTGTTGGGGAAATAACTCCTAGGCATGACCCGCCTAGGAGGGGCCGGGTCATGCCATCGGTGACTTAGGCATGAAGGTGGTGGTTCATGGATCAAGCTTGTTGAAGGCCCAAGGCCCGGAGATGACTCAAGGCCCAGAAAGATGAGCCACCATATGTTTAACTTGTTCTGTAAGGCAAGCTTAGTTAGAAACCAAGCCGGTCACGTTTGTGTGAGCCGGCCGGGACTCTACAAGCCGTCGGGCGCCAACCTGTATATAAAGGGGTGACCCGGCGGCGGGTTAACTCAAGAAACAACCAATTGAGTACTAGGTCAAGCATATTTGCTCCCTGGTAATCGAAACCAAGCAATACAATCAAAAGCAGGAGTAGGATTTTACCTTGTTGAGAGGGGCCGAACCTGGGTAAAATCTCTGTGTCCTTTGTCCCGTTCTACCCCGTTAAGCTAACCTAGCTACGATGGCTCCACACCTAAGTCCTTTTGCTAGGGCATCTACCATGTTAAATCCACGACAATTGGCACCCACCATGGGGCCAGAGCATGGTGGTTTCGAGTTCTTGAAGGGCAGCTTCTCAGGGATCAAGGGCCGTGGGCCGGATGACCAAGAGTAACCGCAGCAGAATCTACATCGATGACGTAGGATGGGGTCCCGAGGCCGATTCAATCGAATACGGGTAGTGGGTGCCCTTTGGCGGAATCCACGTCTTCATCGGCAAGATCGGCGAGTCGGAGCCTGAGCCGGACACCTACACCAACATCATCGAGACGGCTAAGTGCTCGCGACCCGGCAAGGTTCAAGCTTCCCTGAAGCATGCCTTTGTGGGCTTTACTCAAGGAGTGGATCTTGAGGGAGGGTCTGTGTCCGGTGGAGAGACAACCCTCTACTCTGGCGATGAGTCCTCAATCGGCGAGACCAATTCCATGTATCAATTGCAAGATGATAGGCTTGGGGGCTATTCCGATGGCGACAGTATTCCAGACCCCTGTGAGCCGCTGAAGAGAGTTGCGATCTTCATGGATGGCACACAACCGGTGCAGAATTCATCAACTGCGACAGCAATGATCTTCGGTTCAGCGGCGTCTATGGCAGCTGGGGCACGAGGCCCTGTGCGCCCGTCGGCTCAAGTTTTATCTGAACTATTGGAGGCTTTGGCAACTCTGCTAGTGGTGGAGGTAACCCCGGTGAATCAAGCAAAACATAGCGTGGACATTGCAAAATTGTGTGATGAGATAGCTCAGGCTAAAGAGGATCTTAACGATGAAAAGGCCAGGATGGCAACAGAGCGAGCCGCCTTGGAGGTGGAATCACCACGAATTCAAGAAGAGAATTTTTTCTTAAGCATGGATCAGAGTGCATCAAACGTTGTTTTTCACAAGAGATACCAGAGTCATCTGCCTCACGAGTTTGATGCAAGAAATATTTTCAATACGCCTGCAGCAGGACCAAGTAACCCGTTGGGCGTGACCTAGGGCCCTGAAGCGCCTAGAACTGGAGCGACAGCTTAACCCCACACGGCGGATCCGGCCCATGTCAATTTAACTCCGCCTCAGCGAGTCTCAACACCTTTGGGTCACTTCTCTAACCCGTTGGACAACATGATCGCCGCGGCATCACGATTGGCGGCTCTCTCGGAGACAAGCGAGAGTCCTGAGGCGACCCAGGCTTAGAAAGTCGTAGAACTCCTTCAAATGGCAGTGGCTCAGGAGGCGGCTTACTCCTATAGCCACTATCGAATCCACTCAACTCCGTGTCCGATTCGAAGCTATAGCCGATACATGGAGTGGTCGGCGGTTACAAGCAGTAAGTGGCATTGTAACCAACCCCATGGGCATGACCCGACACGGGCTGATAACCATGCTCGGGTGTTGGTAGATCAAGGAAGGGCTTGACGTGAGGCGGAGCTGGCGGCTGAGTTGGTGGCTCAGCAGCCTCAGTTACACCCTTTGACGTCCATAGAAGCTGGGATGACTTCCAGGACGGTGGGTGTGTGGTGCTTAGTACCGGCTCTACGTAATGAGCGTTTACCCAAGGACTTCAAGGGCCCTCAAAAAGTACCTAATTACACAGCGGATCAACCCCCGGAGGCTTGGATTGAGAGCTACGAGATGGCCATGGAGATGTTGCATGTCAATGACGCTGCACGCGCTAAGTATTTCACCATGATGCTGGATGGGACGGCTCATACCTGGTTAGGGATTGCCCCCTAACTCGGTCAGATCATGGGATGAATTGAAGGCGCGCTTTATTCAGAATTTCAAGGATACATGCAAGCAGCCCACATCAATTCTTGATAAAGACACCTATGTTCAGAGTGAGGGCAAATCTGAAGGAAATATGCCCTAGAGGAAATAATAAAGTTATTATTTATTTCCTTATTTCATGATAAATGTTTATTATTCATGCTAGAATTGTATTAACCGGAAACTTAGTACATGTGTGAATACATAGACAAAACATATTGTCCCTAGTATGTTTCTACTTGACTAGCTCGTTAATCAAAGATGGTTATGTTTTCTAACCACAGACATGTGTTGTCATTTCATGAACAAGATCACACTATTAGGAGAATGATGTGATGGACATGACCCATCCGTTAGCTTAGCATTATGATCGTGTCAGTTTCATTGCTACTGCTTGCTACATGACTTATACAAGTTCCTCAAACTAATAGATTATGCAACTCCCGAGTACCGGAGGAACACTTTCTGTTCTACCAAATGTCACAACGTAAATGGGTGATTATAAAGGTGCTCTACAGGTGTCTCCGAAGGTGTTTGTTGGGTTGGCATAGATCGAGATTAGGATTTTTCACTCCGTGTTTCGGAGAGGTATCTCTGGGCCCGCTCGATAATAATCATCACTATAAGCCTTGCAAGCATTGTGACTAATGAGTTAGTTATGGGATGAAGTATTACGGAACGAGTAAAGAGACTTGCCTGTAACGAGATTGAACTAGGTATGATGATACCGATGATCGAATCTCGGGTAAGTAACATACTGATGATAAAGGGAACAACGTATGTTGTTATGCGGTTTGACCGATAAAGATCTTTGTAGAATATGTAGGAACCAATATGAGCATCCAGGTTCCGCTATTGGTTATTAACCGGAGACGTGTCTCGGTCATATCTACATAGTTCTCGAACCCGTAGGGTCCGCACGCTTAACGTTTGATGACTATTGGTATTATGAGTTTATGTGATTTGATGTACCGAAGATTGTTCGGAGTCCTGCATGAGATCACAGACATGACGGGGAGTCTCGAAATGGTCAAGATATAAAGTTGATATATTGGACGACTATATTCGGACACCGGAAGTGTTCCGGATAAGTTTCAGATCAAACCGGAGTACCGGAGGGTTACCGGAACCACCCTGTCGGTGGGAAACGACACCTATGGGATCACAAGAATCCCTACTGCAGTTGCGGGGCCCTGGGTGGTGAGTAGAGCAGGATCAGCAGTCAGTTCGAGCACGCGGATCGTTTACCCAGGTTTGGGCCGTAGAGATGCGTAACACCTTAGTCCTGCTTTGATGTGTGTATTTGTGTTCTTGAGGTTCTTGAACTAGCTACAATGGGCGTAACTTGTCTAAAAGTCTGAATCCTTCTCCTGGATGCCTTGGGCCTCCTTTTATAGGCAAGGGATCGCCACGTGGCACACAGGAGGTGGCATCGGGGTACTGCGGTTGAGCCTATCGCTAGCTATTACGGGACAAGACGCATTTAATGCGCCTCTGACGTGTCCCCTCCACTTTACCGCTGCTTTGCCTTGTCTCGACACGCGCCTAGGCCAGCGAGGCGGCCAGCGCCATGTAAGCTGGCAGGCTACTGAGGTGGCGCGGTGGCGGGGCCTTCACGAAGATTTGCATGCCACCACGTAGGCATGCGCTGAGTTGGCTGAGAAGCCTTGTGCTGACACGCAGGTGCCTGCCCAGCTGGTGGGCTGGCAGCTGCATGGGAGCGGTGGCAGGAGCTTGGCGGGTGCGGGCCTGGTTGTGGCCTCCTAGACATCCTCGACAAGGGCCTTGCCTGGGGCCCCGACAAGGGTCTTGCCGCGGTGCTGCGGTCGTCCCCAGCAAGGGCCTTGCCGGGGGCCTTGTTGGTTTCTTTGGCGAGGATCTCGTCGAGGTTTGTCATCTTCTACACCTCTAATTTGAAGCGTTCCTTGTTTTCACAAAGATTTGCATGCCACCATGGAGGCACCTCCCGAGCCCTGGTCCCAATGTGGTTGGTGGCGCTGGAGGAACTGGGGCTCAAGGGTGGCGCGCCCTGCTGGCGCCGGGTAGGCTGCCCCGGCAAGGGCCTTCCGGGGCTATGGGGTCTGCCCCGGCAAGGACCTTGCCGGGGGAAACCACTTTGCCTTTTAGCTCTTTATGCTTCTGTTGCTTTGACTCTGTGTTGTGGCTCTGATTTCCTGTCTCTGCCCTGCTTAAGTGTGGTCGTGGGCGCGGCTCTGACTGCCCGTGTACAAATAACGGGTACAAAAGAGCGCCCCTATTTTGGTACACCGACAGGAGCCCCCGGGCCTGGGCCACACATAAGCGCGACACATTGTTGGGCCAGGCCCAGAATGGTGCGCGGGCAGGCGAGGCGGTTTTTACCGCGGTATCTTTCTGACCACTGCGCTTCCCCACGACCTGCATTGAATGCATGCCGTGGGGGTTGCGCGCGCGGGTGATCGAAGCACGCTTGCATCATCTTGCGGTGAACAGTAAAGAGGCGGCTTGCGTGTCCCTTCTAGACCGCGGGGCCGCCGCTCATTTACTGTCCTTACCTGGGAACCGTCACTCCACGCGTCCCATTACCCCATCTCTCGCGCCACGTAAGCCGCATGCACAACATAGAGTGAATGACAGGCATGCGGGATATGGGAAGACGTGCATGCATGGGTCGATTCCCACGTGCCTTCAATGGGCGGGGAGGGCGGTCGACGCCTCGCCCGCTGCCACCTTTTGTGAGCCGGATCGGCCGAGAGGGGCGACTGAGCCCCGCCCTCATCTCTTTATAACGAGGGGAGCGGAAGGAACGGCACCTCTCAGTCCTTCATCATCCGCCTCTCCCCATCCCTGCTCCTTCCTCTCTTCTACCATGGCGAGAGGGCGCGGTGATGCTTCATCGGTGGCGGCGAGGGTCTCTGCTCGACAACACATCGCCCCTCCCCAAGAGCTCGTGGTGGCGGAGCCAGCCGTTAGAGGTAGGGGGCGAGGTCGAGGCCATCACGGCAGTCGGGGAAGAGGAGGACGGGGCGGCGCATCGGCCTCGCCTCCGCCAGCGGCCCCTCCCCCGGTGGAGGGCCACGTCGGGGACAACCCCTACGAGTTCTTCATCAGGCTGCGCCAGCCGCCGCACCGTCGTCTTCGCCTCCCGACTCCATTTCTGCGGGAGATGGAGCTGGACCTGCCACAAGCGCTGCAGCTGCATATGAGGGGCTGCGGGAACACCGGCACATGGGCCGACGTCGAGTTCCCCGCCCCTCACGTCATGTATCTTCGCCGAGGGTGGAAGACCTTTGCCCACATCCACAACCTGACGGAGGGGCTCACTCTCCATTTCAAATTAATGGAGAGTGGCCTCCTCTCCGTCAATGTCTTTGGACACT
The DNA here is from genome assembly GCA_021437245.1 of Aegilops speltoides. Taxonomy (NCBI): domain Eukaryota; kingdom Viridiplantae; phylum Streptophyta; class Magnoliopsida; order Poales; family Poaceae; genus Aegilops; species Aegilops speltoides. The sequence goes on from CM038144.1 coordinate 236,304,632, forward strand.
TCGGGACTCGCGTAAGGTGTTGCGTGGAGAGCTCCTCTGATGACGAAGACTCCTCCTCGAGCGAGAGTGGTGAGGAGGACAGTGGCAGCGACGACGAGGGTAGCGGGCGGCAGGATGACGGGTCCGACTAAGCGTCGGGCGTGCCGCTCTAGGGCGACGCCGGCAACCCCATCATCCGTGTCGCCGGCCCCTTGAACTTCTCGGGGTCTCCTCCTTGGGCGGCTGTGTCAGGACCTCGACTCAAAGCCACACCAATCTAGGATGTAACACCTCATATCACTTTGCGGCCTCACGCACGGTATTCCCACGGGTGTCGCCTTACCTTGCCCGGGACCGTTTGCGCCGTATGGCACACGTATATGGTAGTGTCGCTGGCATCCATATGACAAGGAGCCCGGGCTGACATGGCTAGTCGTGAACCCAAAGTGGCACTAACTTATAGGGACAGGCATACATGACCCAGCAACGAACGTGTCAGTCATCAGCGAGTGAATCCGGGCTGTAGCAACTGGCTAGCAGGACTCCGTAAACCGGGCTGTAGCAGCTAACAGACTCCAGTAGACACCGGGTGACATTTCCCGAAGGGATGTATGTGATAGAAGAAGGACACATGCCGGCCAGCCTAAGTGTTCCGGAGCAGTAGCAAGCTACCAAGGCTCAGTGGAAGCACTAGGAGACAATTCCCGGTAAGAGAGGCTACCAAGGATAAACAACTAGATAGTCAGGTCCGACACATACCAAGCATTTCAATAACATACACACAATATGCTCGATATGTGCAAATACAACATGGCATCACAACATGACTCTACAACTCAAGTATTTTATTCAATAGGCTCCGAGGAGCGAGATATTACAAACATGGGTCTCTCGACCCAGCATTCAGAGCATACAAGTCAAAGCACAAGCGGAAGCTTAACATGTCTGAGTACAGACAACTATAAATGAAAAAGGCTGAGAAGCCGGACTATCTACCGGATCCTGCCGAGGGCACAAGATCGTAGCTGGGGTAACAAGCTAAACGTCGAAGTTCACGTGGAACTACTAGCGAGACGGAAGTCACTCTGCAAAACAGAAAATAGGCAAACGTGAGTACAAATGTACCCAGCAAGACTTACATCAGAACTAACTACATATGCATCATTATCAACAAAGGGGATGGTGGGGTTTAACTATAGCAAGCCAGCTTTGACTCGGTGGCTATCCTGAACTACGACTGCAAGTAACTCCTTTGAGGTGGCGCACACGAGTCCACATATTCACCATAGCAATACACCACTATGGATCCGCTCCCGTCTCCCTACGAGAATGCCATCCATAGCACTCACGCTTATCTTGCGCATTTTAGAGTATCCACTTTCACTTGTCTATGAACTATATAGGCAACCCAGAGTTCCTTTACCGCGGACGCGGCTATTCGAATAGATGATGTTAACCCTGCAGGGGTGTACTTCTTCACACACGCTCTCGCCAGTTACCGCCATGTACACGTCATGTATCTCGGCAACCTTCAAGCGGAAGTCTGGCGAGGGTGTCGGCCACGGCCTACCTAAACACTCAAGTCTCTAGTCTAGGTTTATCGCCTATTCAGGTTCCATCCGCAGGGAGTCCGGCCAAGGTTTCCACATACGGCCCTGAACAATGTGTACATGGTTCCGTGACACCAAACCGGTGCCCGGCATACCCGAACACGTGCCTACCGCATCACAGCCCACCCCTCCGGTCAGCGCTTCCCACGGCCTCCAGCATACTGCAAACACCAGAAACTACTAGCAACTCCTGGACAGAGGACAAGGGTGGTTAAGAAGCCAAGAGGATCAATTAAGGATCCCAATGAGTAGTAGTAGATGTTCATGGATCACAAACACAGAACACAGTTCTTGAGGATGGCTTCAATGAGACAACCCACCATGTACTCCTACATGGCCTCTCACCGCTACCTTTAGCAAATCGCGTTCACACACTTAGCTCACACACAGTAGGACATGTTCACACACCTCTGATTCATCCCCGATGAATCAGACCTGACTCAACTGTAAGCAGTAGCAGGCATGACAAACAAGCATGAATGAGTAGGCACATCAGGGCTCAAACAACTCCTACTCATGCTAGTGGGTTTCATCTATTTACTGTGGCAATGACAGGTCATGCAGAGGAGAAGGGGTTCTGCTACCGCAAAAAGTAACACATGAGTCGTTGTTTTCCTAATGCAGTAAAAAAGAGCAGAGCAAGAGAGTGGGTTTGTATCGGAATGAACAAGGGGTGTTTGCTTGCCTGGCACTTCTGAAGATAGTATAGCTCTTCATCGATGTCATCGAACTCATCGTCGAAACCATATCTATCGAGAGGGGACAAACACCGGCAACACAGAAGGGAGCACAATCAATGCAATGCACAGTATGATGCATGATCATGACATGGCAAGATGAGTGTGTTGGGCTAATGCAACTATAATCAGATGGGTTTGAGTTAGTTTGAACCCAAGGTTCAAGTTCAAATTGAAACTATGACTTAATAAAGTGCATTATCATGTTTTGATATAAACATCAGGTTTAAGTTGCTTAAACATGAGTGCAGATGGATAGATTGGATTTTTCTGATCATTTTTCATATATAACTTATTACATTCGGAGCTATAGATTAATTCCTATGATCTTTTCAAAGTTTTCGATATTTTCTGAGTTAGACAAATCATTTAATATTTATTTAAATTTCAAAATGATTACTGTGTTAGCCTGACATCATCATGACATCAGCAGGTCAACGGGGCACGGTCCGGGTCAAACTTGACCAGTGGGACCCACTGGTCAGTGACCCTGTGACATTTAGTGTCACAGACAGGTGGGTCCGGTCAACGGCCACGTCAGCGAGGTCAACGCCGACGCGTGGGGCCACTGTGTTTAGATTAAACTTAAACTATTTTTGTTAGTTGGTTAGTTAGGCAGTGGGGCCTGCATGTCAGTGAGCCAGGGGTTAGTGGGTCAATTAGCCGCTAATGACGTGTCCACATCATCAAAAACGGTGGTTAGCCGCCGGTGCTAATCGGAACACTGCGGGGTTGCCCGTCTGGCCAACTCCGGCGACAAGAGGTCGTGTGGCCGGGCGCGTTGGAACGCCCGCAGCAGGGTGCATCCGATGGTGGTGGTGGCTGGACCTGGGGTGGTCTGTGGCGGCGGCGGCGGCAATTTGGGCGGTGGCCGGAGTTCGGGTGTGCACGGGGTTGCAGCTACGGTGCGGGGCAAGCCTAACGGGCGGGTGATTCGAGCTCCTGGAGACTCCTTGAGAGCATTGACGTGCTCGGAGGTGAGCTTGCACGGCCGTAGCCGCGAGGAGCTATCGGCTCCGGTGAAACTAGGGCTACGTGGTGCAAAAGAGGCGGGGAAGAGAGGGGTTCGGAGCGGGAGCTCACAGCAATGCTGAAGAGGAGGTCAGCAAGCCTGGGAGGTCCTGGCGGTGCCGAATCAACTGGAGGCGAGCTCGGGTGCCCGAGGTTGAAGACGAGGCCGGAACATCGCTGCGATGCTCCCGCGGTCGAACTGACTGGTGTAGACGATGAAGGAGACGACACCGGTCCTTTTGGATGCTTCAGCAAGGCGAGGGATGGACGGTGGCCACGGTGGTTCTCGTCAGCGGCAGCGGGCGCGTTCGGTGAGGAGAACAGAGGAGGGGGAGAGCGTTCGGGGGAGAGAGAGGGAGAGCTAGACGGCTCTGGGGGTCGTGTGGCATCGTCCGGACGCGTCGAGGAGGAGCCAGGCAGGCAGGGAGGGTGGAGGTGGCCGGGCGCGTGCCGGTGCGCGGTGGCCACATGCCTTGCGTCCTTCTGGTGCGGGGCGGGAGATGGTAGCGGCTCTGGTGGGCTGGGCCAGGTAAGTGGGCCACCAGGTGGGCTGCGCAGGTAACGTCAGGTGGGTTTTCTCTCTCTCTCTCTCCTTTTCTAATTCTTTTCTGTTTTTCTATTTCTTCTGTAGTGTCAGGGCTTTATTAAAAATACTTAGGTATACTCGAAAATCATGAAACTTGCTCAAGCCCACTGTTTGGAATATATCCAACAGTAAACATTTAAGTTTGTGATTATTTGGACATTAAAAATATTTATAGCATTTAAATGTCCAAACGCAAATAGAGTATGATTTAATTCAGAGCCCAAATAGATCATGGAAAAATGTGCATCACCTCCGTTATCTTTTATAAAGATTTTCCGTAAATGATGAACATTTTGAAAGCCATTTGGATTTACTGAAAATATTTTAGGTGAACCTAGTGAATTCCTTTGATGCCAGGGGTTTAGGCAATCCCCATTTCAAGTTTCAAACAAATATAGACATGATGCATGGATGCTTATGAAACTAATTGCAATCAAACTCTAGGGCTGTGACAACTCACCCCCACTAAACAGGAATCTCGTCCCGAGATTCAAGACGTGAGGTAAGAAGACATAGGGGTTACAAGCTAACATGATCTTCATGATCCATTGCTTTAGATCGATCTTGGCGTCCTTCCTTTCAAGATCTTCATCCAAGACAATGACGACGGACAGGAACTCTACCGGAATCGATCTTCTCGAAGATCGGGCAACTCAAGATCAACTCGTAGGGTGAGATATAAAACATCTCTTGAGCTGAGACACGAAACATACATTCGGGGGGATGGGGGGTAACAAATGACAATGGTCCACTAGGTAGGCAACAAATCCACGCTCGATCACGATGTAGCATGGAGTTAACTGTCATGATTCCAGAACAGGGCACCTTGGGGAAGGTGACTCGTAGAGTTATTCCCTTAGATGGCAAAAAGAATTACGTTTGATGTCTAGATCATTGAAACTCTTTATACCAGCCTAAGGCAATCACAATCGATCGTTTGGCGGAGAGCAAAGGAATGGCATATCCGGATTCGAATGGATGATGTGGACTACCTTGTTGGACCCATGGTAAGCCCACTTTCGAAGATGATCTTGGACAACAACTGCTGAGAGGAGCAGCCCATGGAATTTGGCACAATGGTAGGGTAAGCTGGGAACAAAATGCAAATGTTGGGAATGTTTCTGGTAACTGGGGAGAAACCCAACAGTAGAGAGTGGGTCCACTGTTTGAAAAGTTGTAGCATAACGAGGAAACTGGGAGCAATCCCAGTTAGTGTCGATGATAACCCCTAGTGCTTGTGCGTGCTCTCAAGAACTTGAGCATTTCCATATTCATCAAGGTTTTACCAATATCCATGTCAAGGATCCTGGAAACACAACATACTACCATGATGGATAATGGTGGAGGATGCAAATGCAAAGGAAGATAACTCCTCCCAGCTTTCACCTTAGCAAGGCCAAGGAGATAAAATCTGGATGATCGACCGAGAGACATTTAGCACTCCGCTTCTAATGTTCTCCTTGATGTACTAGCGTATCCCATTCATAGATATGGTTTGATATCTAGAACATCAAGTAAAAGGTCGGACTTCGGAAACACAAAATCCATAAGGGACAACTAGGGAGTAAATCCTACGAAATCCCTATGGCGAGGTGGTTGATGACCCACAAGTATAGGGGATCTATCGTAGTCCTTTCGATAAGTAAGAGTGTCGAACCCAACGAGGAGCAGAAGGAAATGATAAGCGGTTTTCAGTAAGGTTTTCTCTGCAAGCACTGAAATAGTAGATGATAGATAGTTTTGTGATAAGATAAAGAGTAACGAGCAAAAGTAAATAACATAAATAAAGTGTAGCAAGGTGGCCCAATTCTTTATGTAGCAAAGGATAAGCCTGGACAAATTCTAATATTGAAGAAGAAGCTCCCGAGGACACACTGGGAATTATTGTCAAGCTAGTTTTCGTCACGTTCGTAAGATTCGCGTTCGGTACTTTGATAATTGATATGTGGGTGGACTCGCACTTGGGTACTGCCCTAACATGGACAAGCATCCCACTTATGATTAACTCCTATTGCAAGCATCCGCAACTACAAAAAGGAGTATTAAGGTAAACCTAACCACAGCATTAAACATATGGTCCATATCAACCCCTAACGAAGCAACGCATAAACTAGGGTTTAAGCATCTGTCACTCTAGCAACCCATCAACTACTTATTACTTCCCTATGCCTTCCTCTAGGCCCAAATAATGGTGAAGTGTCATGTAGTCGACGTTCACATAACACCACTAGAAGAAAGACAACATACATCTCATCAAAATATCGAACGAATACCAAATTCACATGACTACTAATAGCAAGTCTTCACCCATGTCCTCATTATATTAACGTAACTACTCACAAAGCATATTCATGTTCATAAACAGAGGAGTAATAATATGCATAAAGGATCTGAACATATGATCTTCCACAAAGTAAACCAAATAGAATCAACTACAAGGAGTAATCAACACTACTAGCAACCCACAGGTACCAATTTGTGGTTTTGATACAAGATTGGATACAAGAGATGAACTAGGGTTTTGAGATGAGATAGTGATGGTGAAGATGTTGATGGAGATTGACCCCCTCCCGATGAGAGGATTGTTGGTGATAATTGCCCCCTCCCAGAGGGAAGTGTCCCCGGTAGAACAGCTCCGCCAGAGCCCTAGATTGATTCCGCCAAGGTTCCGCCGCGTGGCGGCGGAGTTTCGCCCCGTAAGCTTGCCCACGATTTTGTTCCAGGACAAAACCCTTCATATAGCAGAAGATGGACGCCGGAAGCCCACTAGGGGGCCTAGGAGATAGGGGGCGCGCCCTAGGGGGGGGCGCCCCCTGTCTCCTGGACAGGGTGTGGGCCCCCTGGCCTATTTCTTTTGCCCAAAAATTCTTATTAAATCTAAAAAGTTGTTTCGTGGAGTCTCGTGTCTTTTGGAGTTGTGCGTAAGAGGTTTCCAACATTTGCTCCTTTTCCAAATTGAATTCCACGCCAAGATTCCCCTCTTCATGGTAAACCTTGTAAAATAAGAGAGAATAGCCATAAGTATTGAGATAAAATGTGTAATAACAGCCCATAATGCAATAAATATTGATATAAAAGCATGATGCAAAATGGACGTATCAACTCCCCCAAGCTTAGACCTCGCTTGTCCTCAAGCGGAATCCGAAATCGAAAAATATGTCCTCATGTTTAGAGACAGAGGTGTCGATAAAAATAAAATACGGACATGAGGGCATCATGATCATTCTAATAACAGCAACATATACGTATTTTGTCATACAATTTCCTATGTTCAAGTAATAAGCAATTCATAATGTCAAGTATGGTTCAAAAACTTCATTGAGAACTAACAAACTATAATCTCAGTCACTGAAGCAATTGCAATTTATCGTAACATCAGAAAGAGTCAATAATAGAGCTTTTTAGCAAGCTAACATACTCAACTATCTCGTAGTCCCCTATAATTGTTAACACTCACGCAATACTTGTGATTATAGAGTTTCAGCCGGACACAGAGAAAGATAGGTGATGTCAACAATAATAGCCTATGCCAACTTACATCCAATTCGATATATGTATCATGATCTTTCAAACACGAGGAGCTTGCCAATGGATAAAAATAAAAAGGGAGAGGTGAGTATCACCTTGACTCAAGCATAAAGTAAAACATAAAGTAAAAGATAGGCCCTTCGCAGAGGGAAGCAGAGGTTGTCATGTGCGTTTAGGGTTGATGCACGAAATCTTAATGCAAAAGAACGTCACTTTATATTGCCCCTTGTATGTGGACCTTTATTATGCAATCCGTCGCTTTTATTACTTCCACAACAAGTTCGTACAAAGCTTATTTTCTCTGCACTAATAAGTCATACATATTTAGAGAGCAATTTTTATTGCTTGAACCGATGACAACTTACTTGAAGGATCTTACTCAATCCATAGGTAGTTATGGTGGACTCTCATGGCAAAACTGGGTTTAAGGATATTTGGAAGCACAAGTAGTATCTCTACTTGGTGCAAGGAATTTGGCTAGCATGAGGGGGAAAGGCAAGCTCAACATGTTTGGAAGGTCAATGACAATATACTTTAACTGAGATGTCGGAAAACATAAATCATTACGTTGTCTTCCTTGTCCAACATCAACTCTTTTACCATGTCATACTTAATGATGCTTCACAATCATAAAAGATGTCCAAGATAATATATTTATACATGAACCCCTCTTTCCTTATCACTTCCTATTAATTGCAACGATGAACAAGGCTACGTTCATCAACTCTCAACAATTTTTATGCCTCATACTTTCTATGTGTGAAGTTATCACTATCCATAAGATCAATATGAACTCTTTTGTTCTTTCTACTTTCTCAAGATCATAGCAACATAGCAAAGCCCTTGACTCAACACTAATCTTTATTATAGATAGCACACAGACTCGATTACATAAAGAGATCACAATGAAAAACTCAAAACTACTTGATATCAAAACTTCGAACTAACAGATCAAGATACTACTAAAAGGATCGAACTAAATAAAGCGGTAAAGATAGGAGTGTGATGGTGATACGATACCGGGGCACCTCCCCCAAGCTTGGTAGTTGCCAAGGGGAATGCCCATACCCATGTGATTATTTCTTCGGAGGTGGTGAAGTAGGAGTTGTTGCACTTTTCTTCTCTAGCTTGCGTCTGAGGCTAAAATTTTCCTCCCTCAGATCCTCATTCTCGAGCTCAAGTTTCATTATCTTTTTGCACAGTGTTGCCTTGCTGTCCTGCAAAAAACGTGGTGGGATAGATTGGACCTTAGGGAGGCTTGACTTCTTGAACTTCACATGCATATCACCAGGTTGAGGCAGTGGATCGTCCGCTTCATCAGAGCTTGTCTCCTCCTTCCTCTTTGGATCATAGTCTTCTTCTTCCTCTATGGTCCAGCCATAATGTTCCACATCCCCATATACTTTTGGGTTTGCAATATAATCAGACATGGAGCTCTCTCCCTCCGAATCTTGAGATGACATCTTGTTCCAGATCTGCAACAGGAACAGCTCGAAATGAAAACAGAGGATATTTGTGTGATACGGTGGCAAAACCTTCGGGAGTATATATAATGAATTTTTACCGACCAAAATACATAACATACAAGAAAACGGAGTCCGGGAGGCACACGGGGTACCCACGAGATAGGGGGCGCGCCCTACAAGGGGGGCATGCCCTCCTCTCTCGTGGGAGCCTCGTGTCCCTTTCGGACTACTTCTTTCTTCCTAAAATCTTTCAATTATCCAAAACTGATAAAAATTGCCATTAGAGTTGTTTTGGAGTCGGTTTACTTACGTACCATGTACCTATGCCTTTTCGGAGTCTGGAACATTCTGGAAAGTGTCTCTTATGTATTCCTCAGGGGTTGTGGTTTCAATAATATTAGTTTCAACATTGATAGGATTACCTGAAATATAATGTTTAATTCTTTGACCATTCACCACCCTCGGATTTGTGCCTTCGAAGTTGTTGATTTTTATAGCACTAGAACGATAGACCTCCTCGATAACGTAGGGACCTGCCCATTTTGAGAGAAGTTTTCCTGCCAAAAATCTTAAACGAGAGTTGAAAAATAACACATAATCTCCTATGTTAAACTCATGCTTTTGTATCCTCTTATCATGCCAGCGTTTGACTTTTTCTTTGAAAAGCTTGGCATTCTCATATGCTTGGGTTCTCCATTCCTCCAGTGAGCTAATATCAAACAACCTCTTCTCACCAGCAAGTTTGAAGTCATAATTGAGCTCTTTAATAGCCCAATATGCTTTATGTTCAAGTTCAAGAGGTAAATGACATGCTTTTCCATAAACCATCTTATATGGAGACATACCCATAGGATTTTTGTATGCAGTTCTATAGGCCCATAATGCACCATCAAGTTTTTTGGACCAATTCTTTCTTAGATCTATTCACAGTCTTTTGCAAAATTAATTTGAGCTCTCTATTACTCAACTCTACCTGACCACTAGACTGCGGGTGATAAGGAGATGCGATTCTATGATTGACATCATACTTAGCAAGCATCTTACGGAAAGCACCATGAATAAAGTGTGAACCACCATCAGTCATAAGATATATAGGGACTCCAAACCTCAGAAAAATAACTTCTTTAAGCATTTTAATAGAAGTGTTACGATCAGCACTACTAGTTGGAATAGCTTCTACCCACTTAGTAACGTAATCAACAACAACTAAATTATGTGTATAACCATTGGAGGCAGGAAAAGGTCCCATATAATCAAAGCCCCAAACATCAAACGGTTCAATAACAAGAGAATAATTCATAGGCATTTCTTGACGTCTACTGATGTTACCTATTCTTTGACATTCATCACAAGATAAGACAAACTTACGAGCATCTTTGAAAAGAGTAGGCCAATAAAAACCGGATTGTAATACCTTGTGTGCAGTTCTATCTCCAGCGTGGTGTCCTCCATAGGATTCAGAGTGACACTTGCGTAGGATTTGTTCCTGTTCATGCTCAGACACACAACGTCTAATAATACCATCTACTCCTTCTTTATAAAGGTGTCGATCATCACATAAGTAATGTCTTAAATCATAAAAGAACTTTTTCTTTTGCTGGTATGTGAAACTAGGTGGTATATATTTAGCAATAGTGTAATTAGCATAATCAGCATACCAAGGAGCACTATGAGAAGCATTGACGACCGCTAATTTTTCATCAGGAAAGCTATCATTAATAGGTAGTGGGTCATCAAGAACATTGTCTAACCTAGACAAGTTGTCTGCAATGGGGTTCTCGGCTCCCTTTCTATCAATAATATGCAAGTCAAATTCTTGGAGCAAGAGAACCCATCTAATGAGTCTAGGCTTAGCATCTTTCTTTTCCATAAGATAGTTAATAGCAGCATGATCAGTGTGAATACTAACTTTGGAATCAACAATATAAGGTCTAAACTTATCACATGCAAACACAACTGCTAAGAATTCTTTTTCAGTGGTAGCATAATTTCTCTGGACAGTATCAAGAGTCTTGCTAGCATAATGGATAACATTCAATTTCTTATCGACTCTTTGCCCTAAAACAACACCTATAGCATAATCACTAGCATCGCACATAATCTCAAAGGTGAATTCCAATCGGGTGGCTGAACAATAGGTGCAGTGATCAAAGCTTTCTTGAGCGTTTCAAATGCTTCTACACAATCATCATCAAAGACAAAAGGAATATCTTTTTGCAATAAATTAGTCAGAGGCCTAGAGATTTTGGAAAAGTCCTTAATGAACCTCCTATAAAAGCCGGCATGACCAAGGAAACTTCTTATACCTTTTATGTCCTTGGGACATGGCATCTTTTCAATAGCATCAACTTTGGCTTTATCAACTTCAATACCTCTCTCGGAGATCTTGTGCCCCAAGACAATGCCTTCATTAACCATAAAGTGACACTTTTCCCAATTCAGGACGAGACTAGTGTCTTCGCATCTCTGCAAAACTCGATCAAGGTTGCTCAAACAATCATCAAAAGATGATCCATATACGGAGAAGTCATCCATGAATACCTCACAAATCTTTTCACAAAAATCAAAAAATATAGCCATCATGCATATTTGAAAGGTAGCAGGTGCATTACATAAACCAAAAGGCATACGTCTATAAGAAAAAGTGCCAAAAGGGCAAGTAAAAGTAGTTTTAGATTGATCCCCCGCTGATACAGGTATCTGAGAGAAGCCAGAATAACCATCTAGAAAGCAAAAATGTGTGTGTTTGGATAGCCTTTCTAGCATTTGATCAATAAAAGGTAAAGGGTAATGATCTTTCTTAGTAGCTTTATTTAACTTACGGAAATAAATTACCATCCTATAACCTGTAATAATTCTTTGCGGGATCAATTCATCTTTATCATGAGGAACAACGGTAATACCTCCCTTTTTAGGAACCCAATGGACAGGGCTTACCCATTCATTGTCAGCAACGGGATAAATAATACCTGCCTCAAGGAGTTTTAGTATCTCCTTTCTTACCACTTCCTTCATTTTGGGATTTAATCATCTTTGAGGATCTCTAACTGGTTTGGCATCTTTCTCCACTGAAATTGTGTGTTGGCATAATGTGGGACTAATGCCGTTAAGATCATCCAGAGTATAGTCGATAGCAGCTCGGTGCTTCTTCAGAGTTTTCAATAATCTTTCTTCTTCTTTCTCTGAAAGGTTAGCACTAATAATAACAAGATATATTTCTTTTTCATCAAGATAAGCATACTTAAGATTATCAGGTAATGGTTTGAGTTCAAACACGGGATCACCCTTGGGTGGAGGGGGATCCCCAAGAATTTCAACGGGAAGGTTATGTTTCAACATAGGTTCTTGTTTAAGGAACACTTCATCTATTTCTTCCCTTTCCTTCATAAACATATCGTTTTCATGGTCTAGGAAATATTGTTCTAACGGATTAGTTGGAGGAACAGCAATGGAAGCAAGACCAATGATTTCATCCTAACTAGGTGGTTCCCTTTCACTAGGTTGTCTACTAAACTTGGCAAAATTAAAATCATGAGACATACCATCTATGCCAACAATGACAGCCTTCCTCTTACAATCAATCTTAGCACTAGCAGTATTCAAGAAGGGTGTACCAAAATTAATGGGACAAAAATCATCTTGTGGGGAACCAAGAATAAGAAAATCAGCAGGGTATTTAATCTTCCCACACAAGACTTCAACATCTCTAACAATCCCAATAGGTTTAATGGTGTCCCTATTAGCAAGCTTAATAGTAACATCAATGTCTTCTAATTCAACAGGTGCAATATCGTGCATAATTTCTTTATAAAGATCATAAGGTATCGCATTAGCACTAGCACCCATATCACATAAACCATGATAACAATGATCTCCTATTTTAACAGAAATAACAGGCGTGCCTACAACAGGTGTACGTGTCTTAGTATCGGGTCTAGCAATATTGGCAGTTTGACCCAAGAAAGAGATAACATGCCCATCTAAGTCCTCATCCAAAAGATCTTTAATCATAACAATACCAGGTTCAACATTAATTTGCTCAGGAGGTGTATAGATCCTAGTATTACTCTTACGAACAACAATTGAAGCTTTAACATGATCTTTTATCCTAACAGGAAAAGGAGGTTTTTCAACATAAGCAGTAGGAATAATAGGATCACTATATGTAATAGTCTTTTCTTCGACTGTAATAGGTGCAACACTTTAACTTCAATAGGAGGATTATATTTAAACCACTGCTCTTTAGGGAGATCAACATGAGTAGCAAAAGTTTCACAAAAAGTAGCTACTATCTCAGAGTCAAGTCCATACTTAGAGCTAAATCCACGGAAAGCATCGGTACCCATAAAAGATTTAACACAATCAAACTTAGGTGTCATACCTGACTCCTTACCATCGTCGGAACCCCAATCTTCAGAGTTGCATTTAATTCTTTCCAATAAGTCCCATTTGAAATCAATAGTCTTCAGCATATAGGAACCAGCACAGGAAGTATCGAGCAAGTTGTGATTATCAAGAGAAAGCCGAGCATAAAAATTCTGAATAATCATTTCCCCGAGAGAGCTCATGATTGGGGCATGAATATAACATCGACTTAACCCTCCCCCAAGATTGAGCAATGCTTTCTCCTTCGCGAGGCCAGAAATTATATATGTAATTACGATCACGATGAACAAGATGCATAGGATAGAACTTCTGGTGAAATTCCAACTTCAATTGCTTATAATTCCAATATCTTGTATCATCACATAGCCTATACCATGTCATTGCATATCCCTTCAAAGATAAAGTGAAGACCTTCCTTTTGACAACATCATCGGTAATACCTGCAAGCTTAAATAATCCACAAACTTCATCCACAAAGATAAGGTGTAAGTCGGGATGCAATGTTCCGTCTCCTGCAAAAGGATTAGCTAGCAGTTTTTCTATCATACCCGAAGGAATCTCAAAGTGAATATTTTCATAAGGTTCAGTAGGCTGAGGAGCATCTCTTTGTTCTTCTAGTTGGGGTGAAGATACCCCAAATAAGCCCCTCAAAGGATTAGTTTCCATAGTGACAAGTAACAGAAAATTTCAGCACACTATATAAATATTTCCTTACTAAGTTCCACTCACCAAGAGCGCTACGCTCCCTGGCAACGGTGCTAGAAAAGAGTCTTGATGACCCACAAGTATAGGGGATCTATCGTAGTCCTTTTGATAAGTAAGAGTGTCGAACCCAACGAGGAGCAGAAGGAAATGATAAGCGGTTTTCAGTAAGGCTTTCTCTGCAAGCACTAAAATAGTAGATGATAGATAGTTTTGTGATAAGATAAATAGTAACGAGCGAAAGTAAATAAAGTAAATAAAGTGCAGCAATGTGGCCCAATCCTTTATTTAGCAAAGGATAAGCCTGGACAATTCTAGTAATGAAGAAGAAGCTCCTGAGAACACATTTGGAATTATCGTCAAGCTAGTTTTCATCACGTTCGTAAGATTCGCCTTCGGTACTTTGATAATTTGATATGTGGGTGGACCGGCACTTGGGTACTGCCCTAACATGGACAAGCATCCCACTTATGATTAACCCCTATTGCAATCATCCGCAACTACAAAAAGGAGTATTAAGGTAAACCTAACCACAGCATTAAACATATGGGTCCATATCAACCTCTAACGAAGCAACGCATAAACTAGGGTTTAAGCTTATGTCACTCTAGCAACCCATCATCTACTTATTACTTCCCTATGCCTTCCTCTAGGACCAAATAATGGTGAAGTGTCATGTAGTCGACGTTCACATAACACCACTAGAGGAAAGACAACATACATCTCATCAAAATATCAAACGAATACCAAATTCACATGATTACTAATAGCAAGACTTCACCCATGTCCTCAGGAACAAATGTAACTACTCACAAAGCATATTCATGTTCATAATGAGAGGAGTAATAATATGCATAAAGGATCTGAATATATGATCTTCCACCAAGTAAACCAAATAGCATCAACTACAAGGAGTAATCAACACTACTAGCAACCCACAGGTACCAATTTGTGGTTTTGATACAAGATTGGATACAAGAGATGAACTAGGGTTTTGAGATGAGATGGTGCTGGTGAAGATGTTGATGGAGATTGACCCCCTCCCAATGAGAGGATCGTTGGTGATGACGTTGGTGATGATTTCCCCCTCCCGGAGGGAAGTGTCCCCGGCAGAACAGCTCCGCCAGAGCCCTAGATTGATTCCGCCAATGTTCGGCTTCGTGGCGGTGGATTTTCGTCCCGTAAGCTTGCCCACGATTTTTTTCCAGGACAAAACCCTTCATATAGCAGAAGATGGACGCCGGAAGCCCACCAGGGGGCCCAGGAGATACGGGGCCGCGCCCTAGGGGGGCGCCCCCTGTCTCCTGGACTGGGTGTGGGCCCCCTGGCCTATTATTTTTCCCAAAAATTCTTATTAAATCTAAAATGTTGTTTCGTCGAGTCTCAGGTCTTTTGGAGTTGTGCAGAATAGGTTTCCAACGTTTGCTCCTTTTCCAGCCAGAATTCCAGCTGCCGGCATGCCCCCTCTTCGTGGCAAACCTTGTAAAATAAGAGAGAATAGCCATAAGTATTGACATATAATGTGTAATAACAGCCCATACTGCAATAAATATTGATATAAAAGCATGATGCAAAATGGACGTATCAGTGGTCAACTTGTTCAACCAAGATACTACAATAATAGGCCTTCCGGTTAGGTGTGTTGGCCACAACATCCACGTTACCGGGTTACAGAGACCAATATTATAATTCTTGGGACACGTTCAAACCATCATATCTGCCTGAGATTCAGATCTGGTTGGTGTTAGGATATTCCAGACTCATCAAGTCTAGAAAGGAAAATGAAAGTTTGCAACACAAATCGACGAGACGATGTTGCGAGATTCTCCGGGAATGAACTGCGATAGCAAGCTCCAAAACATGAGCTGGTTTTGCTACATACATGTGAACACGATGTCCCAGACAAACATGACCATGTAGTAGTCTTATAATAAAACACTACCGAGTTCAGGTGGGGAACCATCATCGAGGGTATGAAATCCTTACATAAGTCTAGCTCTTAAGAAGAAACTTCTTCTCCTTGAACAAATCAACCAGTGGCTTGGTGTGCTAGGGACACATATAGCGTGAAGATTGCAAGTCTCCAAACCACAGAGTACTTTGCACATATGAATGACTGATTTGGGATGATTCCAAAGGAAGCAACATTGACTTTCTCGAATTCACGACGGCAACTTGCATCAAATGCATGAATTTGAGGAAGTCACTTCTTTCATCCAAACATAGGCTTCATGAACGGAACACAAAGATAATGCTTACAGAAGTTTCCAACACTAGCTTGACATTCAACATGAATCATTGAGGAGACAAAATGCTGCTGATGGGCTCAACAGCAACTCATCGGAATGTCCATATCACTGGACTTCCAACATTATGTGAACAATGTGATAGTATTGGTCAGACCAAAAGATGTAAGGTGTATGCTCGAGGGATCAACCATGAGTAAGACAACATTACGAATATTGTTGGTTCTGATTTGATTTGATAATAGCCCACACTCAAACCAAAGATTGGATAAGACCATAGCGCTGGCAACTGATCTTAGGATCAATCAATGAGGATATAATCTTTCTTCAACACACATACAAGATATCCCTTAAGATGAACTAAATCGGACAAGCTTCCATCTTCCAACTCTCCAAGTTGTTGTTTAGCTTAACCAACCAGTTCAGGGTATCCAACATAGATTCTTGGAGAAGGGGTGATTTACAAGAAACCAACTTGATCATGAGCTCAACACAAAAGTCAGGGAACAACCTGGTGATACTTCTGAGAAGATAATCGGAAAATCACGAACCACCGATATGCTACTAAGCTCGAGAACAATCTTGCTCTTCAGGGCAAGATGATATGATCAAACGAGCGAAGGATTGACAAAATCATAACTCATTGATCGAAGGGTGCACCAGGAAATATGGACTAGGTAGCACGGTCAATCTTAGAATGATGATTCAATAATCAACACGTGAACAATGAAGTTATTGTCCATTAACTACCAAGCAACAAAGTTGCTAGGAGTATTGATTTGACACATCACGTTTCACTTGTCGGTATCTCGGTTACAATAACACGCGGACCGAGGAATGAAAATGATGTAGAGAGTATCACTGTATCAAAAGTTCATAGGATGGTGTGAAATTCCCATGATAATCTTAATATAAAGATGGTAACACTCCAAGGTAGAACAGAACAAAGGCTGGATTAGCAATTTGATCTGCGGAATACAACTGCTTTGACCCAATCCTAGAAATGGATGAGGTACCGGAGTTTGTTTCTTCTAGTCATTCCGAATAGAATGGCTTGATGGACCACAAGAATAATAGGCGTCGATGAGCAAGAGTGCACAACTACTCCTGACTATCAATTGATAGATGAGGGCCAGAGGACAACTAAGGAGGGACAACTCGAGGAACATATAACTTTCTGAGTTGTGGATGCATAGATTAGTATGTCGAACCAGGTTCAACGGGTTTCTTCCAAATAACCCATGCAGAAAGGTAGGACTGGCAGAGTAAGAACATAGAATCCAGAGCTCGTCAAGATCACTTTGGTTGTGATCTTTTAGTTCAAAGAACTTCTGCCATAAACGGTTCATAGTATTTGGAAGAAGGAAATACCACAGACCTCGAGGACTAACACAAAAGTTACTAGTAACCTAAGGGAGCTAGCAATTACTATCAACATGAAGTAAGTAGGGTGAATCTCGGGTTCAAAACCCAGAAGTGGAATACCTACATACTAAGTGGCATCACGGGATGCTTTCGAGAATGATGGCCAGAATCATCACACTGGGAACAAAAGCATGGCTAAATTACTAGGTGATACTCTAGACTCCTAGGGTCATAATAATAGCTCCAACATAAATGCTGAGGCAATGAAATACCTCAACACACTAGTTAGTGTGGTTGATCTAGCACAAAGGATCTTAAGAACGGTAAAAAGGAATTTGCAAATGCATCAGACTATTTAGAAACTAGGATGACTCGGACAGCATAACGACTATAAATGCTCAAAGGATTTAAGACATCCTGCAAAAAATGGTGGCATAACCACTCAGAAGTACAATGTTAAGGTTCCGAGACCAACTATGAACACACGGAAGTAGTAGAAACTGGATTGGGCTTAAATCCATCAATCCTATAAGTCCCTATCATAGTAACTCGTGATACTGATAGAAAGAAGAGAAAGCCTAGTTCCTTAACCCCGTAGGAAATATAAGATGACTCGGATCAGAGGGCATGAGGTAAAGGAGTAAAAAGAGCCTTACGTTCCCATCCACAATCAATTCCCTTATATAACTAAAGAATTTTTAGACTCAACTTCGACTAGTTTGGCTTGGTAATCCTATAGGCAGTCAGGCTCTGATACCAAAGCTGTCAGGACCCCGACTCAAAGCCACACCGATCTAGCATGTAACACCTCATATCACTTTGCGGCCTCACGCACGGTATTCCCATGGGTGTCGCCTTACCTTGCCCGGGACCGTTTGCGCCTTTTGGCACACGTATATGATAGTGTTGCTAGCATCCATATGACAAGGAGCCCGGGCTGACATGGCTAGTCGTGAACCCAAAGTGGAACTAACTTATAGGGACTGGCATACATGACCCAGCAATGAACGTGTCGGTCATCAGCGAGTGAATCCGGGCTGTAGCAACTGGGCTAGCAGGACTCTGATAGACACCGCGTGAGATTTCCTCGAAGGGACAGACACATGAACGAAGAAGGGCACATGCCGGCCAGCCTAAGTGTTCCGGAGCGGTAGCAAGCTACCAAGGCTCAGTGGAAGCACTAGGAGACATTTCCCGGTAAGAGAGGCTACCAAGGATAAACAACTAGATAGTCAGATCCTACACATACCAAGCATTTCAATAACATACACACAATATGCTCGATATGTGCAAATACAACATGCATCACAACATGACTCTACAAATCAAGTATTTTATTCAATAGGATCTTAGGAGCGAGATATTACAAACATGGGTCTCTTGACCCAGCATTCAGAGCATAGAAGTCAAAGCACAAGCTTAACATGTCTGAGTACAGACAACTATAAATGAAAAAGGCTGAGAAGCCTGACTATCTACTAGATCCTGCCGAGGGCACAAGATCATAGCTAGGGTAACAAGCTAAACGTCGAAGTTCATGCGGAACTACTAGCGAGGCGGAAGTCTCTCTGCAAAACATAAAATAGGCAAATGTGAGTACAAATGTACCCAGCAAGACTTACATCAGAACTAACTACATATGCATCATTATCAACAAAGGGGATGGTGGGGTTTAACTATAGCAAGCCAGCTTTGAGTCGGTGGCTATCCTGAAATACGACTGCAAGTAACTCCTTTGAGGTGGCGCACACGAGTCCACATATTCACCATAGCAATACACCACTATGGATCCGCTCACGTCTCCCTACGAGAACGCCATCCATAGCACTCACGCTTATCTTGCGCATTTTAGAGTATCCACTTTCACTTCTCTATGAACTGTATAGGCAACCCAGAGGTCCTTTACCGCGGACGCGGCTATTCGAATAGATGATGTTAACCCTACAGGGGTGTACTTCTTCACACATGCTCTCGCCACTTACCGCCATGTACACGTCATGTACCTCGGCAACCTTCAAGCGGAAGCCTGGCGAGGGTGTCGGCCACGGCCTACCTAAACACTCAAGTCTCTAGTCTAGGTTTATTGCCTATTTAGGTTCCATCCGCAGGGATTCCGGCCAAGGTTTCCACATACGGCCCCGAATGATGTGTATAGGGTTCCATGACACCAAACGAGCGCCCGACATACCCGGCCACATGCCTACCGCATCATAGCCCACCCCTCCGGTCAGCGCTCCCCACGGCCTCCAGCATACTACAAACACCAAAAACTACTTGCAACTCCTGGACAGAGGACAAGGGTGGTTAAGAAGCCGAGAGGGTCAATTAAGGATCCCAATGAGTGGTAGTAGTTGTTCATGGATCACAAACACAGAACTCAGTTCCCGAGGACAGCTTCAATGAGACAACCCACCATGTACTCCTACATGGCCTCTCACCGCTACCTTTACCAAATCGTGTTCACACAGTTAGCTCACACACAGTAGGACATGTTCACACACCTCTAATTCATCCCCGATGAATCAGACCTGACTCAACTCTAAGCAATAGCAGGCATGACAAACAAGCATGAATGAGTAGGCACATCAGGGCTCAAACAACTCCTACTCATGCTAGTGGGTTTCATCTATTTACTGTGGCAATGGCAGGTCATGCAGAGGAGAAGGGGTTCAGCTACTGCAACAGGTAACACATGAGTCGTTGTTGTCCTAATGTAGTAAAAAAGAGCAGAGTGAGAGAGTGCGTTTGTATCGGAATGAACAAGGGGGTTTTGCTTGCCAGGCACTTCTGAAGATAGTATAGCTCTTCATCGATGTCATCGAACTCATTGTCGAAACCACGTCTATCGAGAAGGGACAAACACCGGCAACACAGAAGGGAACACAATCAATGCAATGCACAATATGATGCATGATCATGACATGGCAAGATGAGTGTGTTGGGCTAATGCAACTATAATCAGATGGGTTTGAGTTAGTTTGAACCCAAGGTTCAAGTTCAAATTGAAACTATGACTTAATAAAGTGCATTATCATGTTTTGATATAAACAGCAGGTTTAAGTTGCTTAAACATGCATGAAACCAGTGTAGATGGATAGATTGGATTTTTCTGATCATTTTTTATATATAACTTATTTCATTTGGAGCTATAGATTAATTTCTATGATTTTTCAAAGTTTTGGATATTTTCTGAATTGGACAAATCATTTAAGATTGATTTAAATTCCAAAAAGGATTACTGCATCAGCCTGACATCATCATGACGTCAGAAGGTCAGCGGCGCAAGGTCTGGGTCAAACCTGACCAGTGGGACCAACTGGTCAGTGACCCTGTGACATTTAGTGTCACAAACAGGTGGGTCCGGTCAACGGCCACGTCAGCAAGGCCAACATCGACGCGTGGGGCCACTATGTTTAGATTAAACTTAAACTATTTTTGTTAGCTGGTTAGTGGGGCAGTGGGGCCTGCATGTCAGCGAGCCAGGGGGTTAGTTAGTGGGTAAATTAGCCACTAATGACGTGTCCACGTCATCCAAAACGGCGGTTACCCGCCGGTGCTAATCGGGACACGGCGGGGTTGCCCGTCCGGCCAACTCCGGCGACAAGAGGTCGCGTGACCGGGCGCGTTGGAACGCCCGCAGCAGGGCGCATCCGATGGTGGTGGTGGCTGGACCTGGGGTGGTCTGTGGCGGCGGCGGCAAGTTGGGCTGCCGCCGAAGTTCGGGTGTGCACGGGGTTGCGGCTACGGTGCGGGGCAGGCCTAATGGGCGGGTGATTCGATCTCCTAGAGACTCCCTAAGTGTGTTGACGTGCTCGGAGGCGAGCTTGCACGGCCGTAGCCGCGGTGGCGGCATGGCCGGCGGCGAGGAGCTATCGGCTCCGATGAAACTAGGGCTACGCGGTGCAAAAGAGGCGGGGAAGAGAGGGGTTCGGAGCGGGAGCTCACAGCGATGCCGAAGAGGAGGTCAGCGAGCCCGGGGAGGTCCTGGCGGTGCCGAATCGACCGAAGGCGAGCTCGGGTGCCCGAGGTTGAAGACGAGGTAGAAACGTCGCTGCGGTGCTCCCGCGGTTGAACGGACTGGTGTAGACGATGAAGGAGACGACGCCGGTCCTTCTGGATGCTTCGGCAAGGCGAGGGCTGGACGGTGGCCACGGTGGTTCTCGTCAGTGGCGGTGGGCGCGTTCGGTGAGGAGAATAGAGGAGGGGGAGAGTGTTCGGGGGAGAGAGGGAGAGCCAGACGGCTTTGGGGTCGCGTGGCGTCATCCGGACGCATCAAGGAGGAGCCAGGCAGGGAGGGAGGGAGGAGTTGGTTGGGCGCATGCCGGTGCACGGTGCCCACACGCCTCGCGTCCTTTTGGCGCGAGGTGGGAGATGGTGGTGGCTCTGGTGGGCTGGGCCAGGTAAGTGGGCCACCAGGTGGGCTGCGAAGGTAACCTCAGGTGGGTTTTCTCTCTCTCTCTCTCTCTTTTTCTAACTCTTTCTGTTTTTCTATTTCTTCTGTAGTGTCAGGGCTTTATTAAAAATGCTTAGGCATACTCAAAAATCATGAAACTTGCTCAAGCCCACTGTTTGGAATATATCCAACAGTAAACATTTAAGTTTGTGATTATTTGGACATTAAAAATATTTATATCATTTAAATGTCCAAATGCAAATAGAGTATGATTTAATTCAGAGCCCAAATAGATCACGGAAAAATGTGCATCACCTCTGGTTACTGTTTACAGCATTTTCCATAAATGATGAACATTTTTGAAAGCCATTTGGATTTACTGAAAATATTTTAGGTGAACCTAGTGAATTCCTTTGATGCCAGGGGTTTAGGCAATCCCCATGTCACGCCGAATATGCGACCCTATCCAAAAGGAACTCGAAGGTCCCACCAAGGATAGACCCGCATATTGGAACGCTTTTGCAAGGTGGATATCATTACATCAACATTACATAAATAGATGGGGATACAACCAAGACATACAATGCCACATGAATACAACAATACATCATATACAAGATCAACATCCGACTACGGATGAAACATAAACAGAAACTCAAACGACATCCACCCTGCTAGCCCAGGCTGCCGACCTGGAACCTATCCCCTGATCGAAGAAGAAGCAGAAGAAGAACTCAAGCAAGCAAGCATCGCTCTCGCGTCAAGATCATCGCATAACCTGTACCTGCAACTGTTGTGTAGTAATTTGTGAGCCACGAGGACTCAGCAATCCCATTACCATGGGTATCAAGACTAGCAAAGCTTAATGGGAAAGGAAGGGGTAAAGTGGTGAGGTTGCAGCAGCGACTAAGCAATGTATGGTGGCTAACATACGCAAATGAGAGCGAGAAGAGAAACAAAGGAACGATCGTGAAGCTAGCAATGATCAAGAGGTGATCCTGAACTCCTACTTACGTCAAACATAACACAGAAACCGTGTTCACTTCCCGTACTCCGCCGAGAAGAGACCATCACGGCTACACACGCGGTTGATGCGTTTTAATTTGGATCTGGTGTCAAGTTATCTACAACCGGACATTAACAAATTCCCATCTGCCACATAACCGTGGGCACGGCTCGAAAGTTTATACCTGCAGGGGTGTCCCAACTTAGCCCATGACAAGCTCTCGCAATCAACGAAGGAATAGACCTTCTCCCAGGAAGACCTGATCAGTCTCGGAATCCCGGTTTACAAGACATTTCGACAATGATAAAACAAGACCAGCAAGACCGCCCGATGCGCCGACATCCCGATAGGAGCTGCACATATCTCGTTCTCAGGGCAACACCAGATAAGCTAAGCGTACAGGTACCGACGAATCCAAGTTGCCAAGGAATGGTCCCGCACGGTGCTCTAGTTTGGACCAACACTTAGACAAGCATTGGCCCGGGGGGCTATAATAAAGATGACCCTTGGGTTAATTACTCCCAAGGGAAAAGTAGGTGGTGGTGAGGCAAATGGTAAAACCAAGGTTGGGCCTTGTTGGACAAGTTTTTTTCAAAGCAAACTGTCAGGGGGGTCCCATAAATCACCCGACCTAGTGAGGAACGCAAAATCCGGGAACATAACACCGGTATGACGGAAACTAGGGCGGCAAGAGTGGAACAAAACACCAGGCATAAGGCCGAGCCTTTCACCCTTTACCAGATATATGGATGCATTAATAATATAAGAGATATTGTGATATCCCAACCAAAATCCTGTCCACCATGAAGAAATCTTCAACCTCGCCTTCAACTAGCAACGCTATAAGAGGGGCTGAGCAAAGCGGTAACATAGCCAAACAACGGTTTGCTAGGAATGGTGTCAAAGGTTAGGGGTTCATGGCAATTTGGGTGGCTTGATGAGCAAAAGATAGGTAACGCAGCATAGCGATAGAACGAAGCAACTAGCATAGCAATGATAGTAGTGAGATCCAGGGTAGCGGTCATCTTGCCTGAAATCCCGCAAGGAAGATGAACGAGTCCATGAAGAAGATGAAGCCACGAAGACGAACCACACGTAGACGAATGCATCCTCACGATCGCAACGAAACGGGAACTATCGAGAAGCACACAACATGATAAACACACCACACACAAACAAGACATGATGCACAACAAACATGATGCATGACAAGGCTACATGAAGCTACTCATGGCAAGAGATGATGCAAACAAGAACAACACATCAAGGCAAGTTTAAATGAGGCCGGGAACAACATATAACAATTCCGGTAAGTCCTCATATGCAAATTTCGAAATTGGTCCAGAACTGAATAAACATTAATTTTAAGTTGTTAAACAGCAAGTTAAGATGCACCAAGATGATCTACACGAAATTCTAGTCAAGTTACATATAAAGTTCATTAGATTTGGAGGTACGGCCTAGAAGATATGAGCAAAACAAGATAAACATGGCATTGATGCAAAATGCATACAAACATCAAGAAAACACCTCAAAACAAGGATGCAACATGATTATATGAAACAACATGCAAAATCAAGCAAGTTTCATATAGAGCACACTCAAAACGGAGTAACGGTTCAACACACACACACTATACAAGTCATAGCAACAATCTGTCCATAACAGCAACTAGGCATCTTACAAGCATCAAAACAATAAGCTACAGCACCCCAACATAATAACAAAAGGCATGGGCATGAAGTACTGGTAAAGCATAACAAAACATGAACACTGAGCTATCTCCAGAAATCACTAGAACATGCTCAAAAGGACATGGGAAGATTGCAGATAATAACAGTTTCAGAGTTTAGCAGAAATATCATCAGGTTGCAATGTTTAGAGCTATCAAACAACATGTTACAGGAACTTATCATGGCAAACAAAGGCATGGCGTGAACCTACTAATATCATAGATCAAAAGTCCCTTACTGACCATAAGCCAAAAAGGCACAGAAAATATGATGGCACCCATGTAACCATGGCAAGTTATATTACATATTCAAACATGGCAGGAACAATTATAAGTAGGCATGTTCGTGAGCTTGAACCACTCACCACAGAGCAATACATGGCATGGCAAGGCAACCAACAGTAAGAAGGCATGTTTATGAAGCTAAGCATGGCAAGAACAAGTTCATAGGGTGCATGGATCACTAGGAAAACACATGACCAAAACTGAACTTAATATTAACAGGCTGACAGCAACATCATTTAGCAACTTTGGAGCAAGATAACAACATGTACCAGCAGGCTATAATTGCAACCAAGGGCATGAATGAATAGAGCAAGACATGTAGATCAAAACATGTTTATAGAACATCTCCAGATTATGCATAGAATGATTAGTAGCAACATGTTAACATAGCAACAAAATATAACAGAATCAGCCTAGCAAAACAGTAACAGCAAGTACCCTCCTTAACAAGCTTGATGCACTCAGCACACAACTCACAAAAATACATGGGTAGCACCACTGGAAAGATGGCATGGCATAGATCAACACACATGTAGAGATCAACCTCATAGGATGCACACATAAATCATGGCAAAAATGACAAATGAGCAAGTTATAACAGTTTAATGAGTTAACATCAACATGCACTCTTCCAACACAGATTTGGGCATCAAGATGAGCTCAAATGAAAATGATGCAATGGAATGAAATGAAGTACTCGTCGAGATGAACAATTTGACATATTATACGCACGAAACAGAGCTACGGATGCAGAGATACAACGCGGTGAACATGGCATGATTACGTCGGAAAACAGGGACTTACTGGAATTTATACCTCCGGGAAAAGCCAACACGGCGCCAATGGAGCTCTGGCGAGCCCGTGGCGGCCGGAGCGAACGGGGAGGCGGCCGGAGGAGGCTGGAGGGGGCCGGGTGGCCGTGGATCCGGTCGGCCCCGACCCGGATCTGGGCAGAGGAGGTGCCAGGCGGCGGGGTGAGGTCCGAGCGAAGGCGCGGTGGCGGGACGGCGGCGCGCCGGGCGGCGCGGCTGGGACGCCGGCGCGCGCGCTGGAGGAGCAGGGCACTCGGGCGGCGATGCGGGAGCCGGGCGGCGGCGGCGGCCCGCGGCCGGAGGGGGAGGAGGCGGCGCTGGCGGGGCGGGCAGAGCCCGCGGTGGTGGCGGGGGGGGGGCGAACGGCGGCGGGCGGGCGGCGGGCGGCGGCGCGGCCGGATGGGCCCCGGCGGGTCCGTCACAGGCGGCTTGAGGGGCGCGGGCGGACGGGCTCCATGGGACACGTGGCGCAGACAGCCAGTTGGGGGAGGGCGAGGCGGACTTGTCCGCTGGGACGGACATCTCGCAGGCGGAGGGGAAAAGCTAGGGTTTCGGGGGGGAAATGATCCGAAAATGGAGAGGGGAAGACGTTTTTATAGGTGGAGGGAGCTAGGAGTGTCCAAATGAGGGGCGGTTTTCGGCCACGCGATCGTGATCGAACGATCGAGAGAATGGAGGGGGAGTTAGATGGGTTTTGGGCCACTTTGGAAGGGGTGTTGGGCTGCAACTCAAAGAGGGCTTTTACGGTTACCCGGTTAACCGTTGGAGTACCAAACGACCTCCAAATGGCACGAAACTTGACAGGCGGTCTACCGGTGCTATACCAAGGCCGCTTGGCAAACCTCGGGCCATTCCGAGAAAGTTTAATTCCCGCTCACAAAAAGAGGTAAAGGGGGGCGCCGAGGAGCATAGGAGAGCTGGATTGCAAAACGGACAACGGGGAAAATGCTCGGATGCATGAGACGAACAGGTATGCAAAATGAAATGCACATGATGACATGACAAAATGCAAGACGCAAGCAAATGACATGGCAACGATGGCGAATAACTGGCGGACACCTGGCGCAACGAATCCGGGGCGTTACAACACTCCTCCGGTAACAAGAGATCTCGTCCCGAGATCTTAGGACCGAGACGGAAGGGAAAAGGGATGAGGTGAAACAAGAAATCAAGAGAAGAAGCACAGAATCGAGAGCACTCGAGAAGAAGAGAGGAACGACGATAATGACGAGAATCGAAAGCTCACGGAATCAGATAGACTATGAAACGACTCGTTCTAACCGGAGTGGTTAGAATGAGAAAAGAAACGAATAAGACTAAAAGGATTTAGACAGCACTTCGGCTGAACAAGGAAAGGATAGAACACGAGCTAGAGAGGATGGAATGGTACTTGATGAACTCTTGAAGAATGAATTAAATCATGATGATCCACCGTGAAGAACTCCGGTGACAAAAGGATGATGAGATGGAAATGAAGGATGAAAGAATAAGATGAGCCTTGCGGTGATTTAGATGGAGGTTCCAACGAGATGGTCGAGGAAATTTGAAATCCGGAAAAGAAAAGATGAAAACACTTGGAACTAGAATTTATTCATCAAGAACAAACTCTGAAGGAAAGGATTACTCACTAGGATGAACTAAGAATAAGATTTATTGTATACTTATCCTTCATCAAATAAAATTGATGACAAGCAATGGATTTCTGCATACTAGTTATTCTTCTTGAAAAGGATTGAGAAGTGACATATCGCAAACTTGAGAAGGTCTTCATGCATCACCGGTAGGATTGAAAAGAACGAAAGGATTAGTATGATAAACAAGGAAAAGAATATGAAGAACCACCGTGAGAATTCGAAAATGACTGATGAAAGAGGCTTAATCACCGGGAAGAATTAGAAGAACCAATATTCTAGAGGGGATTTAGATGCAAGAGAATAGGAAGAACTCGATCTAATTAAAGAGCACTTGAATGAAGCACCGGGATAATTGGATAACGGTAGCTGAAATGTGAGGACGAAGAATTCTTCTGGAATGATGGCCTCCGAATGATCGAGAGAGAAAGCAACTCCTGAAATGCTCCGGATGGATGAAAAGAATTTTCATGACTTGAAACAATTTGATAGGATAACATCGAGCTAGCACCGCGAATCTGCGGGGAATGGACAAGATTTAGAGGAAAAACTCTTCTTCTTCGGTCTTTAAATGTTAAGAATGACGACGAGAAACAACACCAAAGTTACTGAGATACTCCGGAAGAATGAAAAGCGAAGGGGTTGAGCCAACAATGAAAAGAGTTTGAACGAGATCTTGGAGAAGGCAAGTGACTGATGGGATCCATTCTTACGTCAACCTTGAAAAGAAATGAGAAATAACTCCGGGGAATCAGAAGAGTCAGGTAAGATCCTGGGAAAAGACCTGTGGGTTAGGGCCCACTAAAAGAAAACACCGTTGGAAAGGATGTTGAACAGATAGATGATGCACCGGAACAATTGAAATATTTGAATGAGGTGACAACCTCGAATTAATTGAATACAGACGAATCTCCTGCGATGTCTTGAACTCCAGAATGATTAACTGGCGAGTGGCGAACGAGCAGGGAAAACACTTGAGCCGAGGAAAAGAATATGATCAACCCGAAAAACTTGAATTGATTCCACCGGGAAAAAAAGAGATGAAGAATGACGAATGAGACGAGAATTCACCGGTTGAAATAATTGAGGGAGGACTGAAGAGGCTCCGTACGAATGAAATAGATGGTCGAGAGAGAGTGAGAGTCCGGGAAGAAAAAGGGTGGGAGGGCAAGAAAAACACAGGCAACTAGAAGGGGAAACCGACGAATATCTTGAAGAGGAAACACCGGTTGAAATCACTGAGGAAAGAAAGCAAAGACTTCGCACGAGTAGGAAGGATACTCGATTACGGACTCCGGCTCTGAGAGAAAGAAGGGTGGTGGGTGGGAAAAATAAAGGACAACTTCGGACAAGGAAACAACATCGATCGAAAAGAGCTGAGGATTGAACTTGGCGAAGAAGAAGAGGCTCGAGTCAACTTGACGAGAAATGCACCGGATAAAAGAGGATGGACAACTCACAAAACTAACCACGTGATCCTAAAGAAAAATTTGAAGGGGAAGAGGAGTAATTCGAAACACCTACGTCAAGAATCCTCACCAGAGCGACGAAGGGACAGAGGAGTAAAAAGAATTCCTACTCTCCGATATAACTAGACTCCGAAAATAGTTTTCTTCTAGATTCAACAACGGCCAAACTACACGATCAATCAAGGGGCTCCTAAGGTCGGTCGAGGCTCGACATTAACTTGAACACGCCCAATATGCGACCCTATCCAAAAGGAACTCAAGGTCCCACCAAGGATAGACCAAGATATTGGAACGCTTTTGCAAGGTGGATATCATTACATCAACATTACATAAATAGATGGGGATACAACCAAGACATATAATGCCACATGAATACAACAATACATCATATACAAGATCAACATCCGACTATGGATGAAACATAAACAGAAACTCAAACGACATCCACCCTGCTAGCCCAGGCTGCCGACCTGGAACCTATCCCCTGATCGAAGAAGAAGCAGAAGAAGAACTCAAGCAAGCAAGCATCGCTCCCGCGTCAAGATCATCGCATAACCTGTACCTGCAACTGTTGTTGTAGTGATCTGTGAGCCACGAGGACTCAGCAATCCCATTACCAAGGGTATAAAGACTAGCAAAGCTTAATGGGAAAGGAAGGGGTAAAGTGGTGAGGTTGCAGCAGCGACTAAGCAATGTATGGTGCCTAACATACGCAAATGAGAGCGAGAAGAGAAACAAAGGAACGATCGTGAAGCTAGCAATGATCAAGAGGTGATCCTGAACTCCTACTTACGTCAAACATAACACAAAAACCGTGTTCACTTCCCGGACTCCGCCGAGAAGAGACCATCACGGCTACACACGCGGTTGATGCGTTTTAATTCGGATCTGGTGTCAAGTTATCTACAACCGGACATTAACAAATTCCAGTCTGCCACATAACCGCGGGCACGGCTCTCGAAAGTTTATACCCTGCAGGGGTGTCCCAACTTAGCCCATGACAAGCTCTCGCGATCAATGAAGGAATAGACCTTCTCACAGGAAGACCCGATCAGTCCGGAATCCCGTTTACAAGACATTTCGACAATGGTAAAACAAGACCAGCAAGACCGCCTGATGCGCCGACATCCCGATAGGAGCTGCACATATCTCGTTCTCGTGGCAACACCGGATAAGCTAAGCGTCAGGTACAAGCGAATCCAAGTTGCCAAGGAATGGTCCCAAGACGGTGCTCTAGTTTGGACCAACACTTAGACAAGCATTGGCCCGGGGCTATAATAAAGATGACCCTTCGGTTAATTACCCCCAAGGGAAAAGTAGGTGGTGGTGAGGCAAATGGTAAAACCAAGGTTGGGCCTTGCTGGACAAGTTTTATTCAAAGAGAACTATCAGGGGGGTCCCATAAATCACCCGACCGCGTAAGGAACGCAAAATCCGGGAACATAACACCGGTATGATGGAAACTAGGGTGGCAAGAGTGGAACAAAATAACAGGCATAAGGCCGAGCCTTCCACCCTTTACCAAATATATAGATGCATTAATAATATAAGAGATATTGTGATATCCCAACCAAAATCCTGTCCACCATGAAGAAATCTTCAACTTCACCTGCAACTAGCAACGCTATAAGAGGGGCTGAGCAAAGCGGTAACATAGCCAAACAACGGTTTGCTAGGAATGGTGTCAAAGGTTAGGGGTTCATGGCAATTTGGGTGGCTTGATGAGCAAAAGATAGGTAACGCAGCATAGCGATAGAACGAAGCAACTAGCATAGCAATGATAGTAGTGAGATCCAGGGTAGCGGTCATCTTGCCTGAAATCCCGCAAGGAAGAAGAACGAGTCCATGAAGAAGATGAAGCCACGAAGACGAACCACACGTACACGAATGCATCCTCACGATCACAACGAAACGGGAACTATCGAGAAGAAGCACACAACATGGTAAACACACCACACACGAACAAGACATGATGCACAACAAACATGATGCATGACAAGGCTACATGAAGCTACTCATGGCAAGAGATGATGCAAACAAGAACAACACATCAAGGCAAGTTTAAATAAGGCCGGGAACAACATATAACAATTCCGGTAAGTCCTCATATGCAAATTTCGAAATTGGTCCAGAACTGAATAAACATTAAGTTTAAGTTGTTAAACAGCAAGTTAAGATTAACCAAGATGATCTACACGAAATTCTAGTCAAGTTACATATAAAGTTCATCAGATTTGGAGCTACGGCCTAGAAGATATGAGCAAAACAAGATAAACATGGCATTGATGCAAAATGCATACAAACATCAAGCAAACACCTCAAAACAAGGATGCAACATGATAATATGAAACAACATGCAAAATCAAGCAAGTTTCATATAGAGCACACTCAAAACGGAGCAACGGTTCAACACACACACACTATACAAGTCATAGCAACAATCTGTCCATAACAGCAACTAGGCATCTTACAAGCATCAAAACAATAAGCTACAGCACCCCAACATAATAACAAAAGGCATGGGCATGAAGTACTGGTAAAGCATAACAAAACATGAACACTGAGCTATCTCCAGAAATCACTAGAACATGCTCAAAAGGACATGGGAAGATTGCAGATAATAACAGTTTCAGAGTTTAGCAGAAATATCATCAGGTTGCAATGTTTAGAGCTATCAAACAACATGCTACAGGAACTTATCATGGCAAACAAAGGCATGGCATGAACCTACTAATATGATAGATCAAAATTCCCTTACTGACCATAAGCCAAAAAGGCACAGAAAATATGATGGCACCCATGTAACCATGGCAAGTTATATTACTGATTCAAACATGGCAGGAACAATAATAAGTAGGCATGTTCGTGAGCTTGAACCACTCACCAC
Source organism: Aegilops speltoides (assembly GCA_021437245.1). NCBI lineage: Eukaryota > Viridiplantae > Streptophyta > Magnoliopsida > Poales > Poaceae > Aegilops > Aegilops speltoides. The sequence goes on from CM038144.1 coordinate 236,336,463, forward strand.
AGAGCAATACATGGCATGGCAAGGCAACCAACAGTAAGAACATGTTTATGAAGCTAAGCATGTCAAGAACAAGTTCATAGGGTGCATGGATCACTAGGAAAACACATGACCAAAACTGAACTTAATATTAATAGGCTGACAGCAACATCATTTAGCAACTTTGGAGCAAGATAACAACATGTACCAGCAGGCTATAATTGCAACCAAGGGCATGAATGAATAGAGCAAGACATGTAGATCAAAACATGTTTATAGAACATCTCCAGATTATGCATAGAATGATTAGTAGCACCATGTTAACATAGCAACAAAATATAACAGAATCAGCCTAGCAAAACAGTAACAGCAAGTACCCTCCTTAACAAGCTTGATGCACTCAGCACACAACTCACAAAAATACATGCATAGCACCACTGGAAAGATGGCATGGCATAGATCAACATACATGTAGAGATCAACCTCATAGGATGCACACATAAATCATGGCAAAAATGACAAATGAGCAAGTTATAACAGTTTCAGCAGGTTAACATCAACATGCACTCTTCCAACAGCATTTCAGGCATCAAGATGAGCTCAAATGAAAATGATGCAATGGAATGAAATGAAGTACCCGTCGAGACGAACAATTTGACATATTATACGCACGAAACGGAGCTATGGATGCAGAGATACAATGCGATGAACATGGCATGATTACGTCAGAAAACAGGGACTTGGTGGAATTTATACCTCCGGGAAAAGTCAACACGGCGCCAATGGAGCTCTGGCGAGCCCATGGCGGCCGGAGCGAACGGGGAGGTGGCCGGAGGAGGCCGGAGGGGGCCGGGTGGCCGCGGATCCGGTCGGCCCCGACCCGGATCTGGGCAGAGGAGGTGCTAGGCGGCGGGCGAGGTCCGAGCGGCGCGCGGGCGGGGACGGGCGGCGGCGGGGCGGGCGGCGGTGCGGCGCTGCTGGGACGCCGGCGGCGCTGGAGGAGCAGGGCGCTGGGCGGGCGCACGCGGGAGCTGGTGGGGGCGGCGGCCCGCGGCCGGAGGGGAGGAGGGAGGCGGGCGGCGCTGGGCGGGCAGAGCCCGCGGCGGCGGCGGCGGAGGCCGCGGGCGGCGAACGGAGGCGGCAGAGGCAGTGCAAAGCGGGCGGGCGCGGGCGGCGGCGGCGCGGCCGGATGGGCAGGCGGGTCCGATGCTGGGCTGCAAGGGCCGCGGCGGCGGACGGGCTCCGGCGGGACACGTGGCGCACAGCGGTTGGGGGAGGGCGAGGGCGGACATGTCCGGCCGGGGACGGACATGTCCGGCGCGGCGCAGAGGAGAAAAGCTAGGGTTTCGGGGGGGGGAATGATCCGAAAATGGAGAGGGGAAGACGTTTTTATAGGTGGAGGGAGCTAGGAGAGTCCAAATGAGGTGCGGTTTTCGGCAACGCGATCGTGATCGAACGACCGAGAGCATGGAGGGGAGTTAGATGGGTTTTGGGCCACTTTGGAAGGGGTGTTGGGCTGCAACTGAAAGAGGGCTTTTACGGTTACCCGGTTAACCGTTGGAGTACCAAACGACCTCCAAATGGCACGAAACTTGACAGGCGGTCAACGGTGCTATACCAAGGCCGCTTGGCAAACCTCGGGCCATTCCGAGAAAGTTTAATACCCGCTCACAAAAGGAGGTAAAGGGGGGCGCCAAGGAGCATAGGAGAACCGGATTGCAAAACGGACAACGGGGAAAATGCTCGGATGCATGAGACGAACATGTATGCAAAACGAAATGCACATGATGACATGACAAAATGCAACACACAAGCAAATGACATGGCAACGACGGCGAATAACTGGCGGATACCTGGCGCAACGAATCCGGGGCGTTGCACCCCATTTCAAGTTTCAAACAAATATAGACATGCTGCATGGATGCTTATGAAACTAATTGCAATCAAACTCTAGGGTTGTGACAGGCTGGCGTAGGGAGTCCGGAGAAGGCAAGGAAGGCGGGTGGCGGGCTGTCAAGTCAGAGTATGATGGCACCGATGCCTTCATAGCGTATTGGCGGACCGCTGCCTCATCTTCTAGCTCATCCTCTGGCGCCACCACTGCCAACCCTCTCCTAGGCGACCGCCTGCATGTTCTCTTGGAGCCTTCTGCTGCTCGTACCTCGCCTAGGTGCTTTTTCTGCCCTTTTGCCTTCTTGTTTTCATTTTCTGAGGAGAGGGACAAGAAAGGGATTGTGGGCATCTTATATTTTTTCAATTTGTAAGCCCATAGGCCATATTTAGATCTAAAACCTGTAATCTCCCTGTTCATGTTTACATTCTGCACGAACTGTACCTATATGGAACGTATTAATGGGAAAAGGGTTCCGGTCGGGTCTTGTGTGTGCGCGTCAGCAAAGCTCATACCAAGGAACAAATCCTTGTTATTTTTAATATAAGCACCGTTGCCTGGCAGCAGGTCTTGCCATTCCCCCACTCCGTTCATCCATACTCACGCCTTTGGCGGAGGTAGGGACGATGTGGGGGTGGGCCCTACGCTTGCCTCCTTGCCGCCGCGGCTACAACCATATTCTGAACCAAGAAGCTCTTGGGTTATAGGAACGAGGGGAGCACGGCAGCCTTGGAACAAAACGAGGTTCCATACGTCCCAAGTTTCTTACGAAAACGCATGACAGTGGATGGGGAAAACTTATTTGAATCTGCAGCCCCCGGCAACCCTGACTTGCCGTGTGCGGACCTTCCTGTCTTCATCCCTCGGCAAGCTTGGCTTGTCGGGCCCGGGGCGCCAGCTTATTCTCTTCCTTCCACTTGGCTTGGCGGAAACACATCATGTACCCTGCGTACCAGAGAGGATGGATAGGAACAAAATGACGCAGACTCGACCTCTATGCTAGGGGTTAGTTGCCGATAAGCACTATCAACCCTAACCGAGGGAGAGACTCAATCTAGCATGCATGCTATAACTTAGGGCGCCAGCGCTTCATTTATTTATGCTCAGGGTCTGCGTCTGGCTTTGTACAGAGGGTTACATGCCTTGCCGGCAAGGCTTGTACAAAAGGTGGCTTGCCGGGGGGCCCGACAGCCGCGCCTTATGGGTAAAACTTGCGAAGATGCTCGATGTTCCAGGAGTTGCTCACTGGAATGGCATCTTCGGTCTCCAAACGGACTGCACCAGGCCTGGTGACTCGTGTTACCCGATAAGGGCCTTCCCACTTCGGCATCAACTTGTTGGAATTCTTGGCTGACTGAACGTGCCGAAGAACAAGGCCGCCTTCCTCAAAGCTCCGGGCATGAACCTTGCGGCTATGGTAGCGACGCATGGCTTGCTGGTAGTGTGCTGCTCTCACAGCTTCTCGGAGACGATCTTCCTCAAGGAACGTTGCGTCATCTTGCCGCAATCACTCTTGATCAAGCTCATCATAAGCGAGCACTTGAGGTGACCCATATATGAGTTCCATGGGAGAACTGCTTCTGCCCCATAGACCAGGGCAAAGGGTGTTTGGCCGGTGGCTCGATTTGGCATCGTTCTGATCGACCAAAGGACAGTCGGCAACTCCTCAATCCAGCACCTTCCACTCTTGCGCAGCCTGTCAAAAGTCTTCGTTCTTAAGCCTCGCAGAACTTCAGCATTGGCTCTCTCCGCTTGGCCGTTGCTTCGTGGGTGTGCCATGGAAGCGAAACATACCTTGCTGCCGAGATCCTCAATGTACTGCATGAAGGCGTGGCTTGTGAACTGTGTGTTGTTGTCGGAGATGATCCTGTTGGGTACACCAAAACGGCAAACTAGCCCTTTGAAGAACTTGATGGACGACTGCGTTGTCACCTTCCTCACTGCTTCCACCTCAGGCCACTTTGTGAACTTGTCGATTGCAACGTACAAGTACTCAAAACCCCTGACGGTGCGGGGAAAGGGGCCCAGTATGTCGAGCCCCCAGACTGAGAATGGCCAGTAGAGAGGGATCATCTGCAAGGCTTGAGCTGGCTGATGAAGTTTGTTCGAATGGAACTAGCACGCTTCACACTTGGTTACTAGTGTCGTCGCATCCTGGAGGGCAGTGGGCCAGGAGAAGCCTTGTCGAAAAGCCTTGCCAGCAAGGGCCCTTGACCCTATGTGGGAGCCACATATGCCTCCATGTATCTCTGCCAACAGCTCTAGTCCTACCTCCTGGGAGATGTACTTCAATTTCACCCCATTCGGTCTTTTTCTGTACAAGACGTTGTCACGAATTGGTACAGAGCAGACCGGCGGGCTACTCTCTCTGCCTCTTCCTGCTCCTCAGGAAGCTCTCCCATTTGAAGGAATTGGACGGTGTGCTGCACCCATGCCGGAGCCTGTGGCTCGACGACGAGGACCAAAGGCATTTCCTCTACTGCGGGAATGGTTGCCTCCGCGGCAAGGGCCTGACGCCCCGCCAGAGTCGGTTGTCCCACAGCAGGCTCGGCGTCCACGACAACTCCTTCGCTGGCTGCTCCAGGGAGTTCGGTGGGGAAGTACTTGCCGGGGCCTAGCTTCCTCCGCTTGTTCTGCCCTGTCGATGGTTCGACGGATGGTTGAGTTAACTGAAGCACAAAGGTACCTGGTTCCATAGGTAGCTTGAGGGTAGCACGCTTTGATAGATAGTCGGCAACGTCATTCTCCACTCGGGGGACATGCTCCGCCTGTATCCTGTCAAAGCGCTCCTCCAGTTTCCTCACTTCATCAACGTAAGCTTCCATCAGCGGGCTTTGATAATCCTTATTGATTTACTGGACGACGAGCTGTGAATCACCCCTGACGATGAGCTTCTTGACTCCGAGGTCCGCTGCGATTCTGAGGCCGGCAAGCAAGCCCTCGTACTCGGCGGTGTTGTTAGTTGACATCTCCTGGGGAAAGTGCATTTGGATGACGTACTTGAGGTGCTCCCCGATGGGTGCGATAAGAAGCACGCCAGCACCGGCGCCTTGATGCAAGAAATCCCCACCAAAGTACATGATCTAGTTGCCTCTCGTTTCCTTGCCGGGGAGAGTGGTCTCCTGTACCTCTTTGTCGGGTGTTGAGGTCAATTCTTCAACGAACTCCGCCAAGACTCTGCTCTGAATCGTCAAGGTGTTCTTGAACTTTAAATCAAAACATGACAGCTCCAGGGCCCATTCCACAATCCTCCCCGTTGCATCTGGGTTATGCAGTATCCGTTGCAACGGGAGGCGGGTGACAATGGTGATCTCGTGCACTTGGAAGTAATGACGCAGCTTCCTCGAGGCCATAAGGAGGCCGAAGAGCAATTTCTGCACACCAGAGTACCTCAACCAAGCCCCCTGCAAGAGGGAGCTGGCGAAGTAAACTGGGTGCTGCACCATTTTCTTCTTCTGCGCCACTTCACCTAGTCGCGTGGGCCCTATTGCACTGGCGTCATCCCCTGCCGGGGACTCTGTCTTGTCGGGACCGAGCCCTGCCGGGGAGGGTTCCGGCTCGCCATCCATTGGTTCTGCCGCTGCCTCTTCGTGACCTCTCTCTGTGCCACTAGTGCGGCGCTAACCACCTGAGTCGTTGCCGCTAGGTACAGCAGCAATGGTTCTCGTGGTTTGGGCGCAACTAGCATTGGGGTAGAGGTGAGGTATCTCTTCAAATCCTGCAGCGCTGCCTAGGCCTCCGGGGTCCACTCCATTGGGCCCGCCTTCTTCAAGATCTTGAAGAAGGGAAGGGCACGCTCCGCGGACTTGGAGATGAATATGCTCATGGCGGCAATGCAGCCAGTGAGCCGATGCACATCTTTGATTCGCTTAGGTGCCTCGATCTGCTCGATGGCCTTGATCTTATCAGGGTTTGCCTCAATCCCACGCTGCGACACAAAGAACCCAAGAAGCTTGCCGGACGGGACACCGAAGACACACTTCTCAGGGTTCAACTTGAGGTTGATCTTGCGCAGGTTTGCAAACGTTTCCTCAAGATCTTGCACAAGTGTTGCCTTGTCCTTGGTTTTGACCACTATGTCATCCATATAAGCTTCCATATTTCTATGTATCTAGGGATCAAAACCAATTTGGACTGCTCTTGCAAAGGTTGAGCCAGCACTCTTCAACCCGAAAGCCATCCGTAAAAAGCAATACCTACCACATGGGGTGATGAATGTTGTCTTCTCGTCTTCTTTTGTCATGATGATCTGGTGGTACCCTGAGTAGGCGTCGAGGAATGATAGCAGGTCACACCCGGCTGTGAAGTCAACAATCTGGTCGATGCGCGGCAACAGGAAGGGATCCTTTGGACAAGCTTTATTGATGTCTATGTAATCAATACACAGTCTCCACTTCCTGTTTGCCTTGCGCACCACTACCGGGTTGGCCAACCACGTCGGATGGAGCACCCTCCTTACCAAGCCTGCCGCCTATACTTTTCTGATCTCCTCTGTGATGAACTCCTGCCTCTCCAGAGCTTGCTTCCTGACCTTCTGCTGGACGGGCCGTGCATGAGGACAGACAGCAAGATGGTGCTCAATCACTTCCCTTGGAACACCGGGGATGTCGGATGCTTGCCATGCAAACACATCAACATTTGCCCGTAGGAAAGTGACAAGCTCGCTTTCCTATTTGACGTCGAGGGTGGAGCTTATGGTAAAAGCTCCTCCCGTGCCGTCCTCCTTGACGGATACCTTCTTGGTCTCTAGTGGTGCAGCTCTGGACTTCTTGCTCTTGCGGGTAGAGCTCTCTGGCACGTCCTCAACGAAAGCGCAACACCCTGAGGAGGTGCGCTTGCTGCAGTGGGTGCGAGCAGTCTCGCCGGTCCTCTTTCCTTTAGGGGCTCTGTCGGCAGGAGCAGGTGCCTTGGCGGCAGCTACTGCAACCGCTTCCTGGTAGAGTTGGTCAGTGCAAATCAACGCTCTTTCTTGTCGGAGGGGACGGTGATGATTTTCATCGGCCCGGGCATCTTCAGCGTGTTGTAGGCATAGTGGGAAGCCGCCATGAACTTTGCTAGTGCCGGGTGGCCGAGAATCCCGTTGTAAGGCAAGCGGGTCTCGGCTACATCGAAGACAGTCCTCTCCGTCCTGTAGTTTAACTTGCCTCCAAACGTCACGGGCAGTGTGACCTTTCCCTTTGGCTGGCTCCTCCCCGAATTGACCACTTGGAACGTGCCCGTCTCCGTGAGGTCTCCATCAGGGATCTGCAGCCTCTTGATCACAACAGGCGAGATCAAGTTCAGACCGGCCCCGCCGTCAACTAGCATCTTTGTCACCTTGAGGTTGTTAATAGTTTGTGAGACCAGCAATGACAAGCACCTGACCGCAGTAGTGCGGTCAGGGTGGTTGATGTAGGGTGGAACCCTATGGGGAGATCTTTCATGAATTGGAGGGGGAATCCCCAAGAACAAGATGAACAAAAGAGGGACAAAAAGAGGAACACTCAAGAACAAGTCAAATCACACATCCACTAGACAATCAAACACACAAGATCCACAAGGTACATGAACAATCAAAGGGAAATAAGATACATGGTAGATTTCATCCCAAATCCTATGAAGGAGATGAGGGCTTGATGATCTAGATAGATCCTTCCCTCAAGGGGGTCTTCATCCACTAGGGATACACTCCAATGGAGGCCTTGAACTCCAATGGAGTGTCTCTCTCTCAAGAGGAATCCCACAAGGGGAGGTACATGAGTTAAGCTCTAGTGTTTATATCTAATCTTTGCTAAGTCTAAATGGAGGACATGTTGGAGTATATATAGTCCTAGGCAAAGAGTGGGATAAGTGGGGGCGAAATGGTAAAACAAGGGCAAAGCCAGCAGCATCACACAGGGGGCCCCGTGTGCACGGGGTAAGTGGAGCCCGTGCGCATGGGGTATCTAGAGACCTGACGCTAGGGCCCGTGCGCACTGGGTCCGTAAGGCTCGTGGACACGGGGGTCCCGTGGACACGGTACACGCCCGTGCGCACGGGGTCTTCAGGACCGCCAGCCTGGGAGGCCCGTGGGCACGGGGTCGGAGGGGCCCGTGCACACGGGGTCGCCTGGGAGATGCTGCCTTCTTCTTCGCACTTCCTTCTCCGCTTCCAGGCTTCCCTCTTGGATGGTGTAGATGTTCTCCTCCGCATGAACTCGTCCTCTCTATGTTTGAAGCTCTGACAATACCTATGAATGCACACGGAAGGAATGTCAAGTAGTATACCATCCTCAAAGGGGTCAAGTTAACAAGTGTAATGGAGATGATTCAGCTTTATGTATGTGAAGTAGATGTGGCACGTGTCACTTGCCAAACAAACTCTTGACATGGTGATGTCCATAGGATGCTTCGCATCATCCCCTCCCCGTTGGGAAAGATCCGACCTCGGATTGAAATCCAAATCACCATGGGAAAGAGATGATGTTGCCATGTAGAAGTTGATGATCACCAAGCATGCATCATCTTGTAGTTGCAAATGGGCACTCTCCAATGTCGCACCATCTTGTAATTCCTACAAAAGGAGCAAAGATAACAAGCACTTGGTAAAACAAATGTGGTTGGCGTAAGAGCAAAACCAAACATTCAAAAGGTGATTCACCCAACAAGTGTTGTCATCAAGCATAGCATATGGTTTGACAAGGAAGTGTGGCATGGCATTTGAGCATATAAATTGAGCACAAGCGAAGACATCATGGAAACAAGCATGCAAATAAGAGGTAGCGATGCCAATATGTGTGTCAAGAGAATAAGCATCTATCTCAAGGATATAGCAAGCATGCATAAGACTCTCAATTTACGGTCTAGGGTAGGCATAAGAGTCATTCACAACACCAAAGAAATGATATGACTAAACACATGCAAGTGAAAGACAATCCAAGCATAATGTGCATAGGGTGTAGTGGGAATCAAGTGGCACTCAACACAATAGAAAGCGAAATTGTTCATCATGTGTGAGGCAATCAAGGCAAGCATGTAGCAATCAATGGGACATGGCATATGTGAAGGAATGACATTGTTGCAACCAAAAATGTGATAGGAGCAAGTAATCCAAGAGGTGGATGCAACATGAGAAAGCACAGAAATCAAGTCGTGCAAACTAGTGGAGCGAAGATGCAACACACTAGAGGAAATCATGGCAATGATGTCATGTGAGCAAATAGTAGGCATAGGCAATGCACATGGCATATCACAAGCATGATTACAAAGCAATTGATCATCATAGTCATGGGGCTCATAGCAAACATGGTAATAACAAGCAATATCTCCACCAAGCTTGCAAATACACATACAAGTAGTAGAGTCAATTATCATGTGTAATGCAAAGCATGGGTCACAAACGCATGGCAAAGGCATAGGAATGAGCATATCATGCAAAGTGAACATGGCAAGATGGGCATATAAGATGTAATGTACGATAACCCATAACCATGTGAGAGCCATGTAGAAGAATTGCACAAAGTCTTTGCATGGAGAGAGCGGTGGGAAAGGCAATCCATGTGATCCCAAATCATCGTTGCTCTCTAGAGCTCGTTTTGTCAACTCATGGGATTGTGAGGTTGACAAGTATTCATGGGTACCTACACAAAAGAAACACAAACCAAAGAAATTGTGTGCATGGTAAATGCACACATCATCCATCATGATGTGTATGTGCATGTGTGAGTTAGCACATGATAAGCAATGCTCAAAGAAATTTGAGGCATGGTATATGAACATGTCATCCATCATGAAAGAATAGTTATTGTGTATGACACAATGGGGGCGCAAATTTAACATACACGTATATGGCACATCAATAGCATTCTTATTCATGGGGAGCATATGGTGCACACAAGTATTGGGATCATGCAATGGACGGGATGGATCAAAATCTCCTAAAATGTATGAGGAAACTATGGGGGTCTCCTCATGAGCAATATCGGAAACATCATATGGAGAAAATGGACAACATCCTAAACAATGCATATCCGAAGCTAGGTGGTCATGGCATGACATATTAGATAACTGATGCAAAGGGAGCATATCAATATCATCAAAAGAAAAACAAATGCCAATAACCATGGGCTTGTCATCTATGCCATAAGTGCAAATTGGGTTTATTTTAATGGCATATGCATAGTCACTATGAAGAGATTGCAAATAAGACATATGGTTGATCTCTTGCATAGCATATGACAAGTCAAGCTGATTAGTAAACATGATGTGACCTAAAGAATTGTCACAAGTAATCCTATGTAACGTGGCATCACAACTAATAGACTCCACATGAGAATCATCGTACTCATCATAAATGGGCAAATCATCACATGGGGAAATAATACTAGAATGAAGCAAGGTACTAGGTGGATCAACATCATGCAAGCAATCAATGTCAAGAACGTCCACTAGTGGGACTAGAGTATCACCTTCACCTATGTTACCTTGTTCATTCCACTCAAGTGGTGTAGGTGAGGTGGGAAAGACCAAATCGAGGTCATCTTCATCTTGATGGAACCATGTGGGGGGTGCATCATATTCCACCATGGCCATCGTCATGTCCAAAGGGAGGACGAAGTCGTCGGGGATCGGCGCATCATCATATATGGGACCTAGCACCAAATGAGAAGACACAATAGAGGTGGAGGTTAAGTTGTTAGAAATCGAAATGGCCTCATATGCCTCATCAACTATCTCACTCTCTCTTTGTGGTGGTGGTTCACTCACTCCCTCAAGGTAGGTGCACTCAATGTCGCGTATGGTGGAGTCACTCAAATCACTCAAGTGGTGGTGGTGGTGGCTCTCCTCACATGGGACTTGCGGCAGCTCATCATATATGGGGATAGTGGTGAAGTCACTCTCACTCTAAATATGGTGGCTAAAGTCACTCAAGTCATCACACGTCGTCGTGGTCGAAGGGAAAATCCCATGCTCAACCATCTCGTAGTCGTCGCCGTGGATGAAGGCCGAAGATGGTACATCATCACACTCGACCGAAGGGAAAATCCCATGCTCGATCATCTCGTCACCATCGCCGTGGATGAAGGTCGAAGATGGTACATCATCACTCTCGCCTCCTAAGATGGAAGCATCATCCTTGCTCGCCACCTTGTCGCTTGCCTCCAAAGCTTGGTCCTTGAAGGTCTCCGTAGTCGTACTTTTGCCGCACCATCTTGAAAAAGAGTCAAGGTAGACTCGGCATCATCAATGCCACAAAGAGGGATGGCGATGAAGTCGAACTTGGAAGCATCGTCTTGGAGCTTGTCGGGCTTGGACATCATGGTGGTACTAGCCTCATGCTTGTCATAGAGCTTGGTCGCCGCGAAGTTTTCTTGGGGTGGAGAAGCCTTGGCCTTCATGAGTTCTTGTTCCGCCTTGAGAGCACCAATGTAGTAGTCGTCGATGGACTTGTAGTTCTCAAGGAAGATTGTCTTGGAGATGTTGTTGTGCAATCCCATCATGAAGTGGAACTTCATTGACATGGGGTCGTCCACGCCGGCTCGTCGCAAGGCAATCGTCATCTCTTTGAAGTACTTGTCGATGGACTTGGATCCTTGGGTGGTGTTCTCCAATTAGCGTTGAAGTTGTTCCGTGTAGGTTGGAGGCACAAACTCTCGCTGCAAAGCTCTCTTCGTCTTGGGCCAACTCATGTCGTGGTACTCCGAAGGCGTGTGAATCCACCATGCCAATGCGTAGTTGTGGAAGTTTCTTGTGGCGCACTTCACTTGATCTTCGGGACGAACTTGATGTAGCTTCAGGTAGTCGTCCATCAAGCGCTCCCACTCGAGGTACTCCTCAGGTTCTTGAGTCCCATAGAAAGGAATCGCATGGTTGATGTCGAGGTCATTTTAGCTCGTGGAAGTCGCGGACTTGAGCTTGGGGAGCTTCTCTTGAGCGTAGTTTTGAGGTGCTTGTTGGCGAAGATGTCGTATGTCCGTAGGTGAAGATTTCTTGAAGTCACTTGGTGAAGATGCCAAGGGAGACGGTGAAGTCGTTGAGCAGTTATTGGTGTTGAGCTCTTAACCTTCACGATCTTGTTGGTGATGGTGTCAACGCTGGTGTGATCTTGCCGGAGATGGTAGATCGGAAGCATGTGCTCTTGAGCATCTTGAAGATGAGGAAGATCGCTTGTAGGACTTGATAAGGGCTTTGATCTCCTCCATTTGAGCTTGCATCTTGGCGTCAGGGTTGTTTTTCGTGGCATCGAACTCGTCGTTGTTGTAGACCGAAGGTGAAATGCCTTGCCTATCCATCACAAGACTCGAGTAGAGGTGAGTAGGAAATGAGATAAACAATACCAAGTGACCTTTTCCCAAAGTTGAGGATGTATCCTGTTTCACTCAATGTGAATGAAAGAATAGTGGAATTGGTACCGGACTTGTTCACTCACACCAATCAAGTAAAGCTTATGGTAGAGCTCGGTGAGGATAATGGCACAAAAATTTGATGCAAAATGTTAGCAAGAGTCAATAATGTTGGAAAAGATTCACAAATTCGCAAGTGAAACAAGTAGACCAATAGCAAATGTTGTACACGGAAACACACACACACACGGATAGATAAGTGGGGTCATGCAACCAAGGAATGAGCACAAAATGTGGAATCCACGGAAAATGCTCGTGTTGCACAACCCAAGAGAGACGCTAGCACGATTGCTCAATAGGAGAATACGACACTTGTGCACAACCTATAAGTTGCCAAATGGATAAACTTCTATCCCAAGTATGCTATGTATGTATGGTTCCCGGTGTTTTTCTCAAGATGATCCAAGATGATCGGATATGACAATCTTATGTCCAATGGGGTATGATGCTATGGCACTTGCTTACAAGCTTCTTTGCTCTATTTCTTTTGCTTAAAAGCTTTTTTTTGTATGGCCAATTTGCACAATGCACAAACCAAGATAGCAATTGCGTATATGCGGGAACAAACTTGTGACACAAAATATGATACCAATATATATGCACCACGGTGATATGGTATGTATGCTATGGGAAGTATGATCACTAATGTGCACAAGTAACATTGCCAGCAATACTCAAATGGCTAGTCTCGATAGGCAAGTAACGCAAAGTGGGCTAGCGGTTAACAATGCAATTGCAAGGGGAATATACAATGGTGTCATCGAGGTTACCGTCCTTTGTGATGATGAGTGGCGGTGTTCTTGATGTAGATACCAAGATGATGGAGTCTCGTCCCTAAGTAGCCGAAACACCTTAGGAAACGGAAACACCGCAAATTCAAAATCTCAAATGACAAATGTCAAATGGTGGTAGCGCAAATGGCAATGTGGAAGTGGTGGTGGTGGTTTGAAGAAGCAATCATCCCTAAGTAGCCGAAACACCTTAGGAGACTCACGTCGCCACTCAAACAACCACAAATGCTAAATGGAGCAAAATGGGTTAGGTTGCGGAAGGCTATGGTGGGTTTTGCGGATGATATGGTGGATGGCCTAGGCAATCTTGCCAAAATGCGGAAATTTTGCTGGAGTCAAATGGTGTTGGTACATATGTAGGTGGATTGGGGATGTCAAGAGCTACTCAATGAGCTAAAGAACGCGAAAATCGGACTCCGGATGTGGAAGTTATGGGCAAAACGGTGAAGTGCTGCTGTAGGGGGGCCGTGCGCAAGGGGTCTAGGGCCCGTGGGCACGGGGTGCCGTGCACACGGTACACACACCAAGGGCGCGGGGTCACCTGGGACACGCGGGTTTGGCGGAGTTCTTCCCGATCTAGGCTCCAAGTAGATGGATCTCGTTGCTGGGGTTTGGTTGGGAGGAAGGGGGTGGTATGGGAGGGTGGGAGGTCGAAGGGACAGCGGCAGAAACGCACTGGAAGGGCCGTGCGCACGGGGTCTGTCTGGCCCGTGTGCACAGGGGCCCGTGTGCATGGGGTCCCGATGGCCCGTGTGCACGGGGTCCTCGAGGAGCGGACGAACAGCTCCGGATCCGTGGCAAATCTCGAATCTGAGGTCAAAATCGAAGGGTGGAAGGTAGGGGAAGGTGGTAGTGGGGTGGATCTACTTGCTAAACACCAAATCCATGGATCAAATCCAACAAAATCTCATCAAACCAACAAATCAGAAAAAAAAAATTGGGGCTATTTTGGTGGGGAATTTTCGAATTTAGGACGAAATCACACAAAACAAGGCTAGAAAACAAAGAGGGGGCTCCAACTTTGTGATCAACCATGGCTCATGATACCAAGATGATGTAGGGTGGAACCCTATGGGGAGATCTTTCACGAATTGGAGGGGGAATCCCCAAGAACAAGATGAACAAAAGAGGGACAACAAAAGGAACACTCAAGAACAAGTCAAGTCACACATCCACTAGACAATCAAACACCCAAGATCCACAAGGTACATGAACAATCAAAGGGAAATAAGATACATGGTAGATTTCATCCCAAATCCTATGAAGGAGATGAGGGCTTGATGATCTAGATAGATCCTTCCCTCAAGGGGGTCTTCATCCACTAGGGATCTTCTCCAATGGAGGCCTTGAACTCCAATGGAGTGTCTCTCTCTCAAGAGGAATCCCACAAGGGGAGGTACATGAGCTAAGCTCTAGTGTTTAGATCTAATCTTAGCTAAGTCTAAATGGAGGAGATGTTGGAGTATATGTAGTCCTAGGCAAAGAGAGGGATAAGTGGGGGCAAAATGGTAAAACAAGGGCAAAGCCCGCAGCATCACACAGGGGGGCCCGTGTGCACGGGGTAAGTGGAGCCCGTGCGCATGGGGTATCCAGAGACCTGACGCCAGGGCCCGTGCACATGGGGTCCGTGAGGCCCGTGGACACGGGGGTCCCGTGGACACGGTACACGCCCGTGCGCACGGGGTCTTCAGGACCGCCAGCCTGGGAGGCCCGTGGGCACGGGGTCGGAGGGGCCCGTGTGCACGGGGTCGCCTGGGAGCTGCTGCCTTCTTCTTGGCGCTTCCTTCTCCGCTTCAAGGCTTCCCTCTTGGATGGTGTAGATGTTCTCCTCTGCATGAACTTGTCCTCGCTATGTTTGAAGCTCCGACAATACCTATGAATGCACACGGAAGGAATGTCAAGTAGTATACCATCCTCAAAGGGGTCAAGTGAACACGTGTAATGGAGATGATTCACCTTTATGTATGTGAAGTAGATGTGGCACGTGTCACTTGCCAAACAAACTCTTGAGATGGTGATGTCCATAGGATGCTCCGCATCAGTGGTCCTCGGTGGCGAAAATGATAGGCGTGCTGGACCACTTCAGCGGCTTCCGTGTGTGGAGCGACGGCTCCACCACTATGATCTCACGCGCCCACTGCTTGAGCTGGCAATGGGATGTATGCAGTGAGGCTCCATCGTCGACGCACATGGCCTCTGTAGCTTTCTGGAACTCGGATCGCCGGACTCATCATCCTCATCATGATCATCGTCTTCCTGCTTCTTGTCGCGGCCCCGGGCGGGCCTCTCCTGCTGATTATCTTTGCCGCGGTGGCCTCCTTGGCTGCCACGCTTCTTGCCGGATCCCTCGGCACCCTCTTGGCCCTTCTCCTTGTCCTGCCGCTCATACTCAGCTTTCTGCTTCTCAGCGAGCAGCTCAACTTGCTGGCAATTCTAGAGGTCATGGCCCTAGGTGCGGTGGATCTTGCAATACTGCTTGTCGGAGCCCCCTGGCTTGTCGGCAGCCCCCAAGGCCCGGCAAGTGGCACACCCGGCAACTTGCTTGCCGGGGTCGCTTCCCTTGGCCTTCTTGGTGGCGCTGGTGTCATCACACCCCTCGATGGCAAGCACAGTCTTGCCCTTACGCTTCCTGTTATGGCGCCGACCCTTCTTCGCCGGGGTGGCGGTGTCATTCGTGGAGTCGGTTTCCGCGCCAGCGTCTTCACCGGGGTACTTCCTCCCTTCTTCAACTCGAGTGCACCGACTGGCCAGAACATAAAGTTCGACCACATCCTTGACCTTGTTCATCGCCAGCTCCTCACTCATCTTGCAGTTGTGCACATTCTGATGGAATGCACTGATCACGGCGGCAGGATGAACGTCTGGAATATTGTACTACACTCGGCTGAACCTTGGATGTACTTGCGCAAGTTTTCTCCTTCCTTCTGGGGGATGATATGCAGATCACTTGCCTGGCCATGAGCTTGGTGCCCTCCGGTAAAGGCGCCAACAAACTCATGACACAGATCCGCCCAAGAAGAAATGGAGTCCACCGGCAAGTGCATCAACCATGACATAACATTCTGCTTGAGTGCCAATGGAAAGTAATTGGCGAGCACCTTATCGCTGCGAGCCCCAGCAGCTTGCATCGTGATGGTGTAGATGCTGAGTAACTCCGATGGGTGGGTCTTGCTATTGTACTTCTTGCCCACGTCGGGCTTGAACATGCGGTGGGAGGGCCACTGGAACTGCCGCAGCTCACGGGTGAAGGTCGGGCAGCCCACCTCGTAGGTAAGCCACCGTAGCCTCCTGGTGGTTCGGGCGTCTTCATGAGCTCGCCCTCGAAGAACTTGGCGTTGGTCGCGGTGGGTCCGTGGATCGGGCGATGCTATGGAGATATCATCACGAGCGTCGTCGCGACGGATCGACACCCATGGTGGTTGATGTGGAGGAGGAGAGTGCACCGTGGCCGCATCGCCTCCGGCCCGTCCACCACTGGCATGCGGTGGCTCGATGGAGCAACGGCCTACGGGCCCTGCCGGTCGCAACTCCTCTTTTGTTGGCAATCCCGATGAGGCTCCAGACGATGGCCCTCCATTCGTCGAGCTTCTCCGCAATGGGAGGAAAGTCGAGGAGCAGCTGCGCGGCAAAAGCTGCGTGGACCGTGATGCGCTTCGACTTCTAACTACGTTAGAAGGAGCTCCATCACAGCCCTGCGGCCGTCCGCCACCTCCGCCAACACCTCGGCACGCATGCTGGCCCTCCTCGTCATGTGAAGGGCGCACGGGACTCTTTCCAGGGCGGCGCCCAGGGTCACCAGCGGGGCGGCGCTGCTCATCGTGCACAACCTGAGAAGAGCGCGCCGTGGGCGCCGGTGTTGGTGTCTTGGAGGTTGCCCCGCCACCGTCTGGTGGCACGACAACACCCCTGGAGGGCCCCGCACCGCTTGCGGGGGGGCCCAACTTCGTCTCTAGAGTTCACGACATGTCGCTCGTCGCCTGGCGCATGAACGACACCGCTCACCAGGCCCAGACTACCAGGGTGATGTGCATGTTCGTGGGCTGCACCATGGGTTCTCTCCACGACTGGCCTGCTACTGGTCCACACCCGTACAGGCAGTCCGGTCCCGGACGAATCGACCGCCATGGTCGTCTTTTTCTGGGGAGCCAAGGCGATGAAGAACTGTGCCACTGGCTGCAAAACCAGATGCTCACTACTGCGCCCCCTACCTGGCGCGCCAAATATGTCGCTGGGAAACGACACCTATGGGATCACAAGAATCCCTACTACAGTTGTGGGGCGCTGGGTGGTGAGGAGAGCAGGATCAACAGTCAGTTCGAGCATGCAGATCGTTTACCCAGTTTCGGGCCGTAGAGATGCGTAACACCCTAGTCCTGCTTTGATGTGTGTATTTGTGTTCTTGAGGTTCTTGAACTAGCTACAATGGGCGTAACTTGTCCAAAAGTCTGAATCCTTCTCCTGGATGCCTTGCGCCTCCTTTTATAGGCAAGGGATCGCCACGTGGCACACAGGAGGTGGCATCGGGTTACTGCGGTTGAGCCTATCGCTAGCTATTACAGGACAAGACGCATTTAATGCGCCTCTGACATGTCCCCTCCACTTTACCGCTGCTTTGCCTCGTCTCGACACGCGCTTGGGCCAGCGAGGTAGCTAGTGCCATGTAAGCTGGCAGGCTGCTGAGGTGGCGCGGTGGCAGGGCCTTCACGAAGATTTGCATGCCACCACGTAGGCATGCGCTGAGTTGGCTGAGAAGCCTTGTGCTGACACGCAGGTGCCTGCCCAGCTGGTGGGCTGGCAGCTGCATGGGAGCGGTGGCAGGAGCTTGGCGGGTGCAGGCCTAGTTGTGGCCTCGTGGACGTCCTCAGCAAGGGCCTTGCCGGGGGCCCCGGCAAGGGTCTTGCCGCGGTGCTGCGGTCGTCCCCGGCAAGGGCCTTGCCGGGGGTCTTGTAGGTTTCTTCGGTGAGGATGTCATCGAGGTTTGTCGTCTTCTACTCTTCTGATTTGAAGCGTTCCTTGTTTTCACAAAGATATGCATGCCACCATGGAGGCGCTTCCCGAGCCCTGGTCCCAATGCGGTTGGCGGCGCTGGAAGAACTCGGGCTCAAGGGTGGCACGCCCTACTGGCGCCGGGTAGGCTGCCACGGCAAGGGCCTTGCCGGGGCCGTGGGGGCTGCCCCGGCAAGGACCTTGCCAGGGGAAACCACTTCGCCTTCTGGCTTTTTATGCTTCTGTTGCTTTGACTCTGTGTTGTGGCTCTGATTTCCTGTCTCTGCCCTGCTTAAGTGTGTTCGTGGGCGCGGCTCTGACTGCCCGTGCACAAATAAGGGGTATAAAAGAACGCCCCTATTTTGGTACACTGACACCCCGGGGGGCTTAACGGGCCTACATGGGCTTTAGTGGAAGAGAGAGGAGGGGCCAAGAGGTGGAGGCCAGTCCGAATTGGGATGGGGGGCGGCCCCCCTTTCCTTGTTCTTCTCTTCCCCTTCCTTCCCCTCCTAGTTGGACTAGGAAAGGGGGGATACCTACTCCTAGTAGGAGTAGGAATCCCCCCTTGGGGGCGCACCATAAGGCCGGCCGGGCCCCTCCTCCCCTCCTTTATATACGGGAGAGGGGGCACCCCATAGACACACAAGTTGATCAAGTTGATCTTTTAGCCGTGTACGGTGCCCCCTCCATAGATTTCCACCTCGGTCATACTGTCGTAGTGCTTAGGTGAAGCCCTGCACCGGTAACTTCATCATCACCATCACCACGCCATCGTGCTGGCGGAACTCTCCCTCGGCCTCAGCTGGATCTAGAGTTCGAGGGATGTTACCGAGCTGAACGTGTGCAAATCACGAAGGTGTTGTGCACTCGGTACTTGATTGGTGGGATCGCGAAGACGTTCGACTACATCATCCGTGTTACTTAACCCTTCCGCTTTCGGTCTACGAGGGTACGTGGACACACTCTCCCCCTCGTTGCTATGCAGCACCTAGATAGATCTTGCATGATCGTAGGAATTTTTTTCAAATTACCGCGTTCCCCAACAGTGGTATCAGAGCCAGGTCTATGCGTAGATGTTATATGCACGAGTAGAACACAAAGAGTTATGGGCGATAATAGTTATACTGCTTACCAGCATGTCATACTTTGATTCGGCGGTATTGTTGGATGAAGCGGCCCGGACCGACATTACATGATCGCGTTCATGAGACTGGTTCTACCGACATGCTTATGCACATAGGTGGCTGGCCGGTGTCTGTTTCTCCAACTTTAGATGAATCAAGTGTGGCTACGCCGGTCCTTGTTGAAGGTTAAAATAGCACACTTGATGATAAATCGTTGTGGTTTTGATGCGTAGGTAAGAGCGGTTCTTGCTAGAAGCTGTAGTAGCCACGTAAAACTTGCAACAACAAAGTAGAGGACGTCTAACTTGTTTTTGCAGGGCTTGCTGTGATGTGATATGGTCAAGGCATGATGTGATATAAATTGTTGTATGAGATGATCATGTTTTGTAACAAAGTTATTGGCAACTTGCAGGAGCCATATGGTTGTCGCTTTATTGTATGCAATGCAATCGCCATGTAATTGTTTTACTTGAACACTAAGCGGTAGCAATAGTCATAGTAACAATAGTTGGCGAGACGACAATGATGCTACGATGGAGATCAAGGTGTCGCGCTGGTGACGATGGAGATCATGACGATGCTTCGGTGATGGAGATCATGAGCACAAGATGATGATGGTCATATCATGTCACATATTTTTGATTGCATGCGATTTTTATCCTTTATGTATCTTATTTTTCTTGGTACGTCGGTAGCATTATAAGATGATCCCTTACTAAATTTCAAGGTATAAGTGTTCTCCCTGAGTATGCACCGTTGCTACAATTCGTCATGTCGAGACACCACGTGCTGATCGGGTGTGATAAGCTTTACGTTCACATACAACAGGAGAAAGATAGTTTTGCACACACAGAATACTAGGGTTAAACTTGACGAGCCTAGCATATGCAGATATGGCCTCGGAACACCGAGACCGAAAGGTCGAGCGTGAATCATATAGTAGATATATATGATCAACATAGTGATGTTCACCATTGAAAACTACTCTATCTCACGTGATGATCGGACATGGTTTAGTTGATTTGGATCATGTGATCACTTGATGATTAGAGGGATGTCTATATAAGCGGGAGTTCTTAAGTAATATGCACTACAAAAAAAATACACTTCCGTGATGATACATGTTTGTCACAGTATTATCACGGAAGTGTCCACTTCCATGATGATAAATCGCGCATCATAGAAGTGCTTTTGTCAAGGGTGACCGACACGTGGCATCCACCGTAACGGAACGCCGTTAAGCTATTAGGTCGGGTTTTGGATCCGATAACCCGTTAACAGCCCCGACCAATGGGGATTTTCCACATGTAAAATAATCATTGGCTGGAGGAAACACATGTCAGCTCATCGTTGGGATGGATGTCATCCACTCATTGGACAGAGGGCACCTATGATACGCCGACTCGTGACACGGCCTAATAGAGGCCCATTCCTGTGAAAAGGCCGACCTGTTTGACTTGGTTAAAAGGTGGTGGGCCGGCCCATGGAAAGCCTGTTAACGGCCTGTTCGCATATAGCCCATTTACAGCCCGCTAACCTAAGGCCTGTTACGCCCTATCCGAATTAGGCCCAGTAGCATCATCTAGGCCATCCAATATGATTCCAGCCCATTTTCACTTCTGGCCCATGTATGGTCCATGACGTCTTTCGGCCCATATGAGGCCCTTTGTAACTCTTGGCCCATTAACGGCCCATTCTGAAACTGGCCCGTAATTAACAGTGTATCACTTTACACAGATTAATGGCCCGTGGTGAAACTGGCCTGTAATGAACAGTGTATCACTTTATACCCATTAACAGCCCGTTATTCCATTGGGCTGTTTCCATCCCAAGTTATTTTTTGGCCTTCTGAGGGCCCATTTATTCTTGGGCTCATTTGCAGCATTCGATTACTTACGACCCGTTACTGTCATTTTCTGCTTGTGGGCCAAATTCAGCCCGTCGTTACAATCGGCTCATTTGTGGACCGTTAATCCATTGGGCCATATTCATAGCATCACCAAATACGGCCTATTAACAGCCTGTTATGGTCATCCCATAAAATGTACGATTTCCACTCTAGCCCGTCTACGGCCCATTAAAGGCCCGTACAAGACCCATAACTCAGTCGGCCCATACAAGGCCCATGGATCCTACGAGACGTAGAAGGCCCATGGATCCGATGGCCCACTAAAGGCCCATGGATCCGACGGCCCATTGAAGTCCCATGGATCCGATGGCCCGTACATGGCCCATGGACCGTACGACCCGTGGACGGCCATGGTCACTACAATGTTTGGGCGAGTTGGCCCCCGTTTGAACGATATGGCATATTCAAAGAATTATCCTACTCAATACTATCACCTCTAAAAAACATACACTATACAACAAAGAGACCAAGGCATAGAAATGTAGAATAATCCTACACTACACAATAAAGAAATTATAGCCAATTATACCCATTGGGCATTATGGTTCGGCACAGGTGATAATAAAGCATACACAAACAACAAATTACATACACTGGGCAAATACAGCTCATACATCATGGATGCGCAACAACTTAACTCCATTTGAACTATAATCTCTTCAGAAAATAGGATTGGCCGGATTTAGATAGCACAAATTTCAGTCTGCAAAATCTCCAAATCCTTCGTGGTTACCTCAGTGTCTTGTTTCATTTTTTTGACTCCTGCATCTAATACCTGCATGTCCAGTCTCAACTTGTTGATTATATATTGACAATCATGTACATGTTGTCTTGCCACCTCTAGTTGATGCTCGAGAACATCAGCACATTCCAATTCCAATCCATAATCATTCGGTAACGGCCATGCCGCACTGCTCACAGATCTTTGTGTTGATGTCACTTCATCCTGAAATGTTTCTGTAAGTACACATGACTAGGGCAAAAATATAGTTACAACAGTGAAGCGAGCAAGACACTATTTTGTACTACATGGCAAAACAGGACTAACAATAATGTTAGATATCATGAAGCATAAGGAGGTGATATTTTAAAAATTATAAAAATGATAGTTTGTGCAGCTTGCATACAGAAATCCCTCTGAGCTCACCAGAGGAGCATGATGTTGCGGCCCAATCGAAAACACAGACATGTTACAAATTTAGACAACACGTTGCGTATAAGTAAGCAAGCAGTTGGCCATTCTGCAACTCAATTAAAGTCTTAGGGAGCATAATGAACAGCAGAGGGTTTCATGCAAACATACTACAGCAGGCAAAACCATGCAATCATTAGCGTTGTATAAACTAGTTTGTGAGCCTCATGCAATAATAGTTGGTTAATAGACTTCGAAGCTTCAGGGACACTTCGGCAGAGTAGTTATACAAGTACCCAACATTAGGCATGATTCTTTGGGCATATCATTAACCGAGGAAAAATAAAACAATTGAAAAGAGCAAATTAACTATGCCTGAAAGAAACAAGGAATTGAACTGTTGAGTTGCATACAGTGACTTACCTTAGCAGGTTGAAGAGGCTCAGCGCATGATGAGGACATCAATACCATTGTTACACCCACAGCCCCTGCTTCTATACATACTGGACCAAATACTAGAGTTCGCGCACGCCAACTAAATTACCAGGTACTTTCGTTTCTTGGTAATGATTCTAATGTTCATGAGAATATGATGCTGCCTAAATTGGATACATTTGTTTTGCTTACAAATGAAGGGCCTAGCTTGGAGAAGGATGAACACTGGAGCAAGAACAAGCATGGAGATGATGGCATGCGCAAGGGAAACAAGAACGGAGTTACAAGTGATGATTTCAGGACTTTGAAGCCACCATAATGGGTGCATGAAGCCTTGGACGAAATATACAAGATGCCACTTCATAACTTTCGTCCCGAGGCTATTCTAGGTGGTGCGTCACTTTATTATTGGGCCAGGCCCATGTAATTTCGAAATACATAAGTATAGGGTATTTTTAGAGTCTGTATGTGTGGGGAAACAAGAGATAGGGTTGATTTCGGACCCCTCCACCAAGGGCCACGAAATTCCACCCTCTTCCTCCATATATACAGCCCTTAGGGCGTCGTTTAGACTTTGGGTTTTGTTTAGATTAAAGTTCACCATAGCTGCAACTTCGCGTACTTCGTTTGTGTTCAACGACCAGACAAAGACGTCACAGAACCCCCACCTTGATCAATAAAGCTTTCATCTTCTATTCGCAATATCCAGATTGCAATCTCAGTTTCTTGCTTGTCTTCGTTTGCTGGCAGGAAATAGACCCTCGTGGTCAGGTTGATCGTGCTCCGGCATGGTCAATAACCTCCCGGAGTTGCTTTAGCGATTGCTAAGGCGCGACGTCCTCGCACGTTCGTAGTCGGATCGTCAAAGTCGACTTTCACCAAAGCGATATCCATCATCTCATCGAAAGACGGGACACCTTTGCCTCTATCAAGTGGTATCAGATTTCAAGGTTGCTTGGTGAGATTATACAGTTTTTCATAGTTTAGATCGAATCTGTTTTTCATACCTACAGTCCATGAAAAATCCACAAAAAAATTAGGGTTAGTTCATCATATCCGAACCAGTCTGAGCCATTGCATAGTCTTTTCAGTATTTTGCTTTGTTGAATTTTCGGTTGCATCGTCGTGTCTAGTTGCTGGTCTTAGTGTCTAGTCTTTTAGAGTTTCGAGTTCTGTTCACGGGTCTTCATGCCGCCGCCGCACCATCATCATCCGCTACCATATGCCACCACCACACCAGATACGTCGTTCCTGCCATCTACCATCACCGCTTATCCGCCACCACTCCGAGTCCATCTCATAGTAGGTTAACTTTCGAGATCCTTCTTTTTCCAGATTTGTGTTTTCCTTGTCTGAGTAGGTTTCGGATTCCAGCAATCTTTTGCCGTCCGTAGAAGAGGTTGGTTTTAAAAAAATGCACTGGACAACAAATTTTCTGGCTATCCTATTTTTAGGTGTTTCTAAGCGTATTGAGACAGTCGCTATTATAGAAAGTTTTTTTTGACCCATTTCCAGTTTTTGGGTCCGGGCAGTCGAAAAAAAAATTTGGTCGAAAAAGTTTCGTGCCTATCCTGTTATCTTGACTTAGGAAGAGTTTTGAGACACTCGCCATTATAGTGATTTTCGGCAAAAAAAAGGAGCGCAAAAAAAAGGAGCGCAAAAAAAAAAGTGAAAAAAAATTCAGAGTGTGCTTCTCCCTTGTTTCCGTGCAGCGTCATGATTTTGTTAGTGTTCTAGGCTCGCGTCTCTAGCACAGTCTAGCCTAGGACCAGCACAGTAACATCGTTGAGCGTTTATTCAACTTTGCATCTCTGAATTGATTATTGCTGACCAATTTTGCTACCATATTATAAGCCTTCCCAGCTCCACAGACATCTACATCGTGCATTTGACTCTCCCTCATAATCGCTCTATCCAAGCTTTGAGAGTTTTGACTACAACGGTTGCCGATCACCACCTACTGCTGGGTAAGAACTGGTAAGAATTTGAGATTTGCTTGACGGGTTTGTGATACACCACCACCATTTCTTAGTAGTCTGTAGGATCATATTCTTTTGTGTTTCTATTTGCTGCTAACCATGGTAGGATCACAAGCCGATGAGACTGATTGGGAGAACTCGATTTAACAAACAGCTACATGATAAATTTCAGCAAATGATGAGTGGACAGGTGCAAGATGTGCTAAACAGATTTGACGAGGCCATGGATAAGATAGATGGCATTGAGAAGACGTTCGAAACAAAGCTTGATAGCAAGTTTAATGAATTTCTCGCGCGTTTTCCACAACCACAGCCAGCTGCACCTAATGCACCTCTTCAACAACAATAACAACAACAGCACGAAACAGCCCACCACCGAGCGAGTCGTGTCCCTCTTGTGTTTGGCCAAACTGTTGGTGCTGCTGTTGATACTTCTGTGGCTCCTGCTGCTGATGCGGAGGAGGATGATTATGTAGGAGATTACGAGGATGAGGTTGATCAAAATCAGAACTACGTGCAACCACCTGCATCGCAACCACCAGGTCGTCCACATGCAAATAATCACAATGGTAGGGCTCTCCCTTGGGTACGAGATCATGACCATCTTCCTAAACTGAAATTGAATATTCCACCATTTGAGGGTAGATATGTTCCTGATATATATATATTACTTGGGAGTTAGAAACTGAACAACGATTTACATGTTTACAATATCCTGAGGAGAGACGGGTTGCCGCTGCTGTTTGTGCTTTCACTAGTTTTGCATGTGTATGGTTGTCTGAACATTGTAGATTATATCCTATTCCAACTACTTGGGCTGCTTTGAAAACTGCTATGCATACTCGTTGGGTTCCACCATATTATCAACGTGAATTGCTTCAAAAATTGCAGCGCTTAAGACAAGGGAAAAATTATGTAGAAGAATATTATCAGGAATAACAAACTGGCATGATTAGATGTGGTATTGTTGAGGAGAATGAAGCTATGCTTGCACGTTTTATGGGTGGATTAAATAGAGAGATTCAGACCATTCTAGAGTATAAGGAGTATACTAATATCACTCGTTTATTCCATCTTGCTTGTAAAGCTGAACGTGAAGTGCAGGATCGACAAGCATTGGCGCGAACTAACTTTTCTGCAGGCCGACCTTCATCATGGACACCGCGTGCATCTTCTACTTCAACTGCACCAGCACCTCCATCAGGTGCCACCTCCACCGTGATACAAGCGAGCACAACCACCATTATCCGCCAAGAGCGCACTCGCTAGGGCCTCCATAGAGTTCTTCTTCTTCCATGGCATCAACAGGGCACACAAGTGATATTATTTGTTGTTGTTGTAAGGGAAGAGGTCATTATGCGAGAGAATGCAAATCTCAGTGTGTGATGATTGCTACTGAGGATGGTGGGTATGAGTCCGCTGGTGACTATGATGAGGAGATTTTGGCTCTTATTACACGTGAAGAACATGGTGGTGATGGTTCTGATCATGAGACGCAATACATGGCTCCTGAAGACGCTGACAGGTATGAATGTTTGGTTGCTCAACGTGTTTTGAGTGTGCAGGTCACACAAGCTGAGCAAAATCAGAGGCACAATTTGTTCCATACAAAGGGAGTTGTGAAGGAACGTTCTGTGCGCGTCATCATAGATGGAGGGAGCTGCAACAACTTGGCTAGCATGGAGATGGTGGAGAAGCTATCTCTCACCACAAGACCACATCCACATCCTTACTACATACAATGGTTCAACAACAGCGGCAAGGTTAAGGTAACACGTATTGTTCGTGTGCATTTTAGTATCTCTACATATGCTGATTATGTTGATTGTGATGTGGTACCTATGCAAGCATGTTCCTTATTACTTGGTCGACCATGGCAATTTGATAAAAATTATGTACACCATGGTAGAAACAATCAATATACTCTTGTTCATAAGGATAAAAATATTACTTTGCTTCCTACGACTCCTGATTCCATTTTGAAAGATGATATTAATAGAGCTAATAAAGCAAAACAGGAGAAAAATAAGAGTGAAAATCAGATTGTGGCAAAAGAATTTGAGCAACAAATGAAGCCTAATAGTAAACCATCTAGTGTTGCTTCTGAAATTAAATTGAAAAGTGCATGTTCATTTGCCACTAAATCTGATATTGATGAGCTAGATTTCAGCAAATCTGTTTGCTATGCTTTTGTGTGCAAAGAGGCATTATTTTCATTCGAGGACGTGCCTTCCTCTTTGCCTCCTGCTGTCACTAACATTTTGCAGGAGTTCGCTGACGTCTTTCCACATGACGTGCCACCGGGATTACCTCCCATTCGAGGGATTGAGCATCAGATTGACTTAATTCCTGGTGCATCATTACCCAACCGTGCACCATACCGTACCAATCCAGAGGAGACGAAGGAGATTATGCGTCAAGTACAGGAGCTGCTCAACAAAGGTTATATACGCGAATCCCTTAGTCCTTGTGCTGTTCATATTATTCTAGTGCCAAAAAAGGATGTTACATCACGTATGTGTGTTGATTGTAGAGGCATTAACAATATTACTATTCGTTATCGTCATCCTATTCCTAGGCTAGATGATATGCTTGAGGAATTGAGTGGCTCTACAATATTCTCTAAAGTTGATTTGCGCAGTGGATACCATCAAATTTGTATGAAATTGGGAGATGAATGGAAAACAGTATTTAAAACTAAGTTTGGATTATATGAGTGGTTAGTCATGCCTTTTGGGTTAACTAATGCAGCTAGTACTTTCATGAGATTAATGAACGAAGTTTTACGTTCTTTCATTGGACGATTTGTGGTAGTTTACTTTGATGACATATTGATTTATAGCAGATCTTTGGAAGAACATTTGGAACATTTACGTGCTATTTTTATTGCTCTACGTGATGCACGTTTGTTTGGTAACCTTGTGAAGTGCACCTTTTGCACCGACCGAGTATATTTTCTTGGCTATGTTGTTACTCCATAGGGAATTGAAGTTGACAAATCCAAGATTGAAGCTATTGAGAGTTGGCCGCAGCCCAAAACGGTCACACAAGTGAGGAGTTTTCTTGGCCTCGCTGGATTCTATAGGCGTTTTGTGAGAGATTTCAGCACCATTGCTGCACCTCTCAACGAGCTTACAAAGAAGGATGTGCCTTTTGTTTGAGGTACCGCACAGGAAGAAGCGTTCACGGTATTGAAAGATAAGTTGACACATGCTCCTTTACTCCAACTTCCTGATTTTAATAAGACTTTTAAGCTTGAAAGTGATGTTAGTGGAATTGGATTAGGAGGTGTGTTATTACAAGATGGCAAACCTGTTGCATACATTTCTGAAAAATTGAGTGGGTGAAAGTGCTAGTATCGACTAGAGGGGGGGGGGTGAATAGGCGATATTTATGAAAGTCTTCAAAACTTAGAAGTTTCAAAGACAAACAACAGAAATGACCTAGTTGATATGCAGCGGAAGATAAACTACCATAAGCAAGCCATAGTCAAGTATGCAATGATGTGAAAGTACAGGACTAATAGCAGCTAAGTAGTAAGGATCAGGATGGAAGATAGTATGAAGCCAATCAACAGTAGTAGTCAAGCAATGAAGTCAAACAGATACACAGATAGGCAATGACTTCACGAAGACAAACATAAGTAAAGGGTGGAAAGGGATAGAACCAGTCGCCGTTGAAGACACGGATTTGTTGGACCAGTTCCATTCTTTGTGACAACTGTGACGTCCAGTTAGGGAGGCTGAGATTTAACTCAAGACCGTGTCTTCACCTTATTCCCCTTGAGCTAAGGACACCCAGTCCTCGCCCAATCACTCGTAAGTCTTCAAGGTAGACTTCCAAACCTTCACAGACTTCGCTCACCGGCAATCCACAATGACTCTTGGATGCTCGAACGCGACGCCTAACCGGTGGAGGATTCACAGTCCTCAAGTGTAATAAGTCTTGTGTCACACAGATAGAAAGACTTGAGTGATGCCTAACACTCTTTGGCTCTGGGTGTTTGGGCTTTGTCCTCGCAAGGATTTCTCTCTCTCAAATGCTTCGAGGTGGGTTGCTCTCAAATGACAAAAGCCATGCACAAACTCTGAGCAGCCACCAATTTATGGTGTAGGGGGTGTGCTATTTATGGCCACAAGGCAACCTGACCTGATTTGTCCAAAATGACCCTGGGTCACTAAGGAACTGACACGTGTTCCAACGGTCAGATTTCAAACACACGCGGCAACTTTACTTGGGCTACAAGCAAAGCTGACTCATCCAGCTCTGGATAAGATTTGCTCTCATTGTCTTCGCTCGAAGACATAGGATTTGGTTGAGCATCGCTTCAGTCACTCTGACTTAGTTCACTTGGACCCCACTTAACAGTACGGTGGTTCCTATGACTCAACAAAGAAGAAAAGGAAACAACGAAACCACACAGTCTTCGCGCTCCATAGTCTTCACGTAATGTCTTCTCATGTCATAGTCTTCAATATGAATATCTTCTCATACCACCATTGTCTTAAATGTCTTCATACGTTTTAGGGTCATCTCGGTAGGTAAACCGAATCAATGAGGGACACTACTGCGTTATCTGCAATTCTCACAAACGATTAGTCCTCAACCAACTTTGTCATCAATACTCCAAAACCAACTAGGGGTGGCACTAGATGCACTTACAATCTCCCCCTTTTTGGTGATTGATGACAAACTGGTTGAAGTTTTCAACGGGGATAAAGTATGTGAAACTGTAAGGATAGGGAATTGTCTTCATAAGTAGCAAGGGCTCCTCAAGATGTGCATATAAGTAATTTGCTTTTGGAATGCAAATGCACATGGCAGGTTGTACTTGTGGAGATCCTCTTCAACTTATGAAGATAATTCATCATGCATGAAATGATATAGCAACTAGAATGACATGCATAATGAAAAATGGACGTCTGCAGAATGATCTAAGTGCGGAAGTTATCATCGCACATGCGGAATTTATCATCGCATCACAAGAAAGCAAATAAGTAGCAAGACGACCATCAAGTTTAGGTGTTACAACTCAAAGAACCAAATGTTTTAAAAAGCAAGAGTTGTAAGCACGAGGCAAAATATAATGCAACCGCCCATATGAACCCGCTTGAAGACTATCAACTCATACGCTTCTCCCCCTTTTGTCTGTAAGGACCAAAAAGGTTTGAAGACATAGAGCATCTACTCGTCCTCATGAGTAGGTGAAGCAGCAGGGTTGCCGTCGTTGGTTGGCGGTGCAGACGAACTTGGTGCAGTGTTGATGCGTGCAGTAGTAGGAGGTGGTGAAGTAGCATCATCTTCATCATCAATCACTCTGGCATTTACCGTTGCCGCAGAGGAAGAATATTCAGAGTCTTCAAGAGATGGAGTGCGACGTAGGACAGCAGTCCATGGAGGAGTGGAGTCAAACTGGAATCTTTCATTGAAGCCATCATCTTGAAGATCTGCTTCAGCACTAAGCAGCGTCAAACTCTTCCATGATCGCCGGCAAGTCTCATGAGCAACAAGGGCATTCTTGGTGTCAAGGTTACGAATGTGATTGATATCCACCAAGAGGCTTTGCATCTGTCTCTTGAGCAAATAGTGATGCTTATCCTGTTTCTGATGAAGGGCCACAAGGAGTTCTCAGTCATTGAGAACGCGAGAACGCTTCCGAGGCCTTTGTGCAATGGTGCTTTCAGTGGCTTCAGTAGGTGCTCAATGAGGCAGACGAGTATTTCCAGCCAATGGATAGATTCGTGTTGCTGCTTGAACACCTTCAATGGGTTGAGTGAAGCTTTGGTGCTCGGCATTCTAAAGACAAAGAGGCTTCTCGGCAGGGTCAGAGTATATGGCTTCAACTGACATATCAACCTCTGGCAAAAAGATTAGATGATTGCGAGTAGAGGGCTGATAGTTGACAGATGAGTGTCTCTTGATGAGGCGCATGACCCATGGAGCATAAAACTTCAGACCAAATAGGTCAGATCCAGAAGCAGCAAGTTGCCTGATGAAGAATTCTTGAGTATTGAAGCTGATGCCATTGAGAATATAGAAGACCAAAGTCTTCATAGCTCCTTCAAGATTGGCCGCTAATGAATGTCCTTTGATAGGCCATAGAGTTCGCCTGATGATATGATATATGGTGCGAGGCAGATACTCAAGGTCTTCAACAAAGAACTCTGTTGGATATTCAGCGTCAGATGGCAAAGGCTTCATCATGCTCAACTTCTGGCTCATATTGGGTTCTGGCTTATGGAAGATGCTCTCCAATGCATTGCGGTGTAGCTGACAATCAGGTTCATATAGCTCTCCAGCAGTGGCTAGCCCTGTAAGCTCGATGATGTCAAGAGCTTTGGCTTCATGATGAACATTTCCAATCATCCACTCGAGGACCCATGTCTTGATATCTCTGTAGTAGCCGCGAATGTGTAGAGTAGCATAGAATTGAAGCAATAGCTCTTCATTCCAGTGTTCTTTGTCTGTCACAAAGTTGAGCAGACCAGCATCACGAAAGCAATCAAGTGCTTCTTCTAAGCACGGCAGTCCAGCAATGGCTTCAGTGTCAAGGTGCATATGAGGGAAAATGCACCCTTGATCATATAGAACGCAGGAGTAATAGCTTCTCTGGTGATAGCTCCAGAACAGATCTGATGATATCCTTGGCTTGGAGTAGGGGTTCTTGGTGCTGTCAAAGAAGGTATTGTGGCTTTTGAAGCCATTTGCATTGAAGGACCCTAGTGAGTTTGCAGTACCTGGAAACCTTGGCAGTCTTGGCTTGGGCTTCTGGACCTGAGGCCTATGCTCTACATGATAATCAAATTGAGGTCCAGAGGCAGTAGGCGGAGGTACCAGAATGGGCCATCGGACAGTGGTTAGCTGACCATGATTGTATGCTTGCTCAATTGTATGGGGCCTTGGTAGCGGAACAAGAGCAGGGGCAACAGCTGAGGGTTCAGGCTGCACAACAGGTGCTTCGGGAGTAGTTGTCTCATTAGCTTCAGGTGCAGTGGCCTCATTGGCTTCAGGCACAGTGGCCTCATTGGTTTCAGGCACACTGGTTGGTGCAGGCTCCACATTAGCGTCAGCCATGACTACGTCATTGGCTTCATTGGCGTTGGTGGTGGTAGCTTCAACATTTTCAACCTCCTCTTGATGAACAGGAGGGTCGGGCACTGGCACGTTCACATCAGGAACAGCTTCTTCAATCACTGGGGGAGTAGGGACACGTACGTCTTCTTGATTTTCCTCGGCTGATGCAGCCGGAATGTCTTCAGCAGCTTGTGCTTCAGACTCGGAGACATTCACAGTTGGAGTGGGTTCAGAAAAGACTTGACGTGCAACATGTGGACGTTGCACTTCTCCTTCTGGAACGCTCGATAGAGGGACTTGAGGCCTTCGTCCTTTGCGCAGCCTGCGAAATGCTGGCAATGCCTTAGGAGATGGAGTTGGCTGGGCCTCAAAGTCTTCATCTTCTTCTTGCACGGGGGGTGTAGCTTGTTGTTGTTGTTGGGGAGTACTGGGGGAGTCTTGTTGCTGTGGGTGATCAGC
Organism: Aegilops speltoides; assembly: GCA_021437245.1. NCBI lineage: Eukaryota > Viridiplantae > Streptophyta > Magnoliopsida > Poales > Poaceae > Aegilops > Aegilops speltoides. Next base: position 236,368,579 of record CM038144.1, read on the forward strand.
CCACGATGCATCTGAGCAATTTGGCGTCAGAGGACGACCAATGCTGATGAGTTCGCTGTTCAAGAACAGGCGCGATGATACCATGTTGTGTTCGATCTGAGGAAGAACTTCATCATCTTCAACATTGTCATCATGACCAATGTCTTCAGCAGCGGTGGGTTCAGCTGCTGGAATATCTTCAGCTTCATGAGCCTCTGTGGAAGCAGGCTCATGGACTATCATCCTTCTTTCTTGATGTTCTCACGCAGGGCGAACCACTGAAATGGGTTCAACAACTAAGGGCTCTGTGGGAGCAGCCCTAGTCTTCTTGGTCTTGCGCTTCTTCTTGGAGGGAGCGGCATCAGAGGCTTCAGTATTCTTCCTCTTTCTGGCTTCAGCCTCGGCAGCCCTCGTCTTCTTCTGTTCTCAAGCGGTTGTGGTGACCTTTGGCTTCGAGCCTGTCATGCTGCTTGGGAAGATAATGCGAGGGGCTTCTTGGCTTGAAGGTGCAGGCTGGTCAGCAGGAAGCTTCTTCTTTTTCTTCGCAGCCATCCTGGGGTCAATGCCAGGACGGCCAAGTGACTTGCGCTTCTCAGCCTCATTGTAGGCAAGCACACACTTATCAGCCAAACTCTTCATGCGCTCTCGAGAGTCCTGAGCTTCTTCACGCTTCTTAAGAAAAGCTTCTTTAAGATCATGCAGGATGACCTTGAACTTTCTGACAACTTGAACACTTAGCTTGGCCACATGCTTCTTGAATTGAGCCTTTTCATAATCAATCTTGTTCTTCAGCTCAACTCTGCGCTGAGCGAGAGCTAGCTCAGAAGCAATGGTGCCATTGAAGGCGACACTGAGGCCAATGGGAAGCTGCAAATTTTCAAAGCTAAAATTGGGGGTGTCGAACCACTCATCAATGAAGTTGTGGATGATTTCCACATCAAAGAGAGGCAAGTTGTTGATGATTTCTGCTTCTTCCTTGCTCTTTATCAGTTGCTCAAGGGCATCATCAACAAGATCTTCATCACTTGACAGATCAATGGGTTCTTCGCGCAGAATGGCGGCAGTAGTCAAGGCTTGATCAGTATGCCTGACAATTTGCTTTTTCTTCTCCGTTCTCTTGGAGACACGGGATTGCTCTTCAGACTGCACACTGTCTTCAGGAGGTGCAGTGGCCAGTGGCTTCGCACGAGAAGGTTTTTGGAGGTGCTGATTTAGAAGCCTTTTGCTTCTTTTGCTTCTACGGCTTTGGAGGAGGAGCTGGGGCTTCATCGGAGTCAGCATCATTGTCAGAATAATCCACTCTGGCACCCTAGACCAAGGTGTAGGTGATGAGGCCATCGAGATTGGAGAAGGGACCGATAACATTGGGTTTAGCATCACGGGAGCCGTCAGCACGAGGAGCAGAGGGACCAGGGTTGAAGTCTAATCCCTATGATTTCTTGTTTTTCTTGGCCGAAGCCACAGCGAACTTGAAGTTGCGCTTGAAGAGAGCATCATCACGACACCAGAGTAAAGATGTGGGATCGGCGTTCTCAGGCTGAGGTCCATGGACCATGCAAGGATAGAGGCCTTGCGCAATAGTTTTAGCTCTGTTCTTGGGTTGAAGGCCTCGATAGAGAATATCACCCCAAGGTCTCTTGATAGCATTCTTCTCTGCATATTCCTTGGTTACAAACTTGTACTCGAACCATTCTTCAGCCCAATAGTGTCGAATCCATTGGATTCGTGTCTTGCGCTGATGATAAGTCTCTTCAGGATCTGTCTTGTTGTGTTCTGTTACGTCATCAGGCAGATCTTTGGATGTTCCTTCTCTGCGCTGTCTGCCACCCTTCCTTGCTGATTTTTCTGCAGCCATGAACTTCAAACTGAATGGCTTCAATACGTTCAAAGGCTTCAGAGACTTACGCTTGCTGGTCAAGTAGGAAGTGGCTTCAGGAGAATTGATATGATGTTGTAAGTATTCTGCAAATGAATGCAGACTATGAGAATGTAACGCCCTCGATGCGGCTATATCTCCCACATGTCGAAGCACGACTTAAAGGCATAACCGCATTGAAGGCAATGTCGCAAGTGAGGTAATCTTCACACAACCCATGTAATACATAAGGGAAAGAGATACATAGTTGGCTTACAATCGCCACTTCACACAATTACATGAATAAAGCATTACATCATTCAGATACAATCAAGGTCCGACTACGGAACCAAAATAAAAGAAGAACCCCAAATGCGACAAAGGTCCCCGATCGACCCCAACTGGGCTCCACTACTGATCAACTAGAACGAAACAACACAAAGAGCAAGATCTTCATCGAGCTCCTCCTTGAGCTTGGTTGCGCCACCGCCGGTAACATAGGCACCGCAAACTGGTTTTGAAGTATCCGTGAGCCACGAGGACTCAAACAATCCCATTACCATGGGTATCAAGACTAGCAAAGCTTAATGGGAAAGGAAGGGGTAAAGTGGTGAGGTTGCAGCAGCGACTAAGCATGCTATGGTGGCTAACATACGCAAAAGAGAGCGAGAAGAGAAACAAGCGGAATGGTCGTGAAGCTAGCAATGATCAAGAGGTGATCCTGAACACCTACTTACGTCAAACATAACCCAGAAACCGTGTTCACTTCCGGACTCCACGAGAAGAGACCATCACGCTACACACTCGGTTGATGCGTTTTAATTTGGATCTGGTGTCAAGTTATCTACAACCGGACATTAACAAATTCCCATCTGCCACATAACTGCGGGCATGGCTCTCGAAAGTTTATACCCTGCAGGGGTGTCCCAACTTAGCCCATGACAAGCTCTCGCGATCAACAAAGCAATAGACCTTCTCCCAGGAAGACCTGATCAGTCTCGGAATCCCGGTACATCAAGACATTTTGACAATGGTAAAACAAGACCAGCAAAGCCTCCTGCTGTGCCGACAAATCCTGATAGCAGCTGCACATATCTCGTTCTCAGGGCACACCGGATGAGCCAGACGTCGGGTTGGCATAGACCCTGGTTGCCCAGGGGGCGCCGGACATCGCTCGGTTTGGACCAGCACTTAGACAAGCAATCGCCCGGGGGCTAAATAAAGATGACCCTCGAGAGAGCGACTCCCAAGGGAAAAGGTAGGTGGTGGTGAGGCAAATGGTAAAAGTCAATGTTGGGCCTTGCTGGACAAGTTTTATTCAAAGCGAACTGTCAGGGGGGTCCCATAAATCACCCGACCGCGTTAGGAATGCAAAATCCGGGAACATAACACCGGTATGACGGAAACTAGGGCGACAAGAGTGGAACAAAACACCAGGCATAATGCCGAACCATCCACCCTTTACCAAGTATATAGATGAATTAATAATATAAGAGATATTGTGATATCCCAACATAAACCCTGTCCACCATGGAGAAATCTTCAACTTCACCTGCAACTAGCAACGCTATAAGAGGGGCTGAGCAAAGCGGTAACATAGCCAAACAACGGTTTGCATAGGAAAGGTGTCAAAGGTTAGGGGTTCATGGCAATATGGGATGGCTTGATAAACAGGTAATAGGTCGCGCAACATAGCGATAGAACGAAGCAACTAGCATAGCAATGATAGTAGTGAGATCCAGGGTAGCGGTCATCTTGCCTGAAATCCCGCTAGGAAGAAGAACGAGTCCATGAAGAAGACAAACGGACGTAGTCAAACGAATCCTCACAACTCCGGAACGAAACCGAAGCTAATGAGAGAAGCAAACCGGAAAGAAGCAAACAACATAGTAAACAACCATCGCATAATCATGGCATGATGCACAACCAAGTATGATGCATGTCCGGTTTAATGAGGCATGGAATGGCAAAGTGCAACAAACAATACTACAAGTTAAATGGAGCTCAATATGCAATGAGTTGCATATTGATGATACACAACATCAATTATTTAGTTCTCTCTCGGTTATGTACCCATCAATATTAAACGTTGTTAAACATGGCAAGAGATGAAGCATAACAAAACTACCTAGCTAGGCAAGTTTAAATGAGGCCGGAAACAAAGAACAACAAGTCCGGAAAACCCCATGTGCATATTTATGGATTAGGTACTGTTCTGCCCTAAATCACATTTTATTGTTGTTAAACAGGAAAATAAAGTGGACCATGTTAAACTAGGCATTTTTCCACCCCATTTACATATAAAGAACATTTAAAACCGAGCTACGGTTATTTAGTTATGAAATAAAGTATTTTAACATGGCATTTATGCAAATTTAAATAAACAGCAAGTTAAACATTTTAAACATGGTTGAAAATGGCATAATGTGAAACTAGATGAAATCCTAAGCATTTTACATATATAAATTATTTTAATCCGATGCACCATTTGTGAGTTATTAAATGCATGATGTATGCGGGTGTTTCTGTAAAACTGGCATCTCTGGATAATAGCTAAAATCACAGATCTGTAAAAAAACAGATCGGGCCGAAATCTGCTGGGGAGCTGGGCTTGGGGTGGCTCACCATGGGCTAAGCCCAGTCGGTGAGGAGGAGCCGGGCAGGGAGCGCTGGGCCTTGGCGAGGCAAAAGGAGGCTCCGCGCGGGCGACGTGGATCTCGTCCACGCTAGCAGTGGAACAGGTCAACGGAGGCGCGGCGCTGGTCTCCTTGTTCATGAAGCAGGGGATGCAGGTGCGGTTTGGAGCGGCTTGATGCAGGAGCAAGGCAGCGGCGAAGGTGAGGGCGACCGGATCTGATCGAAGGTTCGCCGGACCTGGCGATTCCCGGTGGCGGCGATCCCTGGGGTGCTCTGCTTGTTCCCTGCGGGGAAGAACAGAGAGAGGCAAGCATTTAAAAGAGAGAGACCAGAGAAGGAGAAGAAAGCGAGGTGAGGGCAGGCGCAGCTCGGTCGACCTGCTGCGGGTCGGGGCGACAAGGGATGGCGAGGAAGCGGCTTGGGATGGCGGCGATGGGTAAGGGGAGCAGCGCGGCTGCCGGTAGGAGCTCCAAGCTTGGGTGGCCGCAGCCATGGTGCGGTGCTCCTGGCGAAGCAGCGGTGGCTGGATCCGGACGAGAGGGCGGCGGGGACGGCGGTCAACGCGCGCGGTCGTGCAAGCACGGGAGGTCCAGAACCTTGCACCGGCGACCATGGCAGTAAGGGCGAGCCTCGCATGTTTCCTGGCAGAGGAGAAAAACAACCGAGGGAGAGAGATTAGAGCAGAGAAGGGAGAAGGAGAGGAAAAAGGGAAGGGCGGAGGGGAGCAGAGGGGCGGCCTGGGGTCCTGCTGGTGTTGCTCCGACGAGGGGCAACGGGTGGCGATGGAGCTCGGGCGTGAGCTCCTGCTCGAGGAGGACGACGGGGAGGCAGCCGCCTCGGGCAGGGAGGAGGTCCGGCGCTGGAACGCGACGAAGGAGGCCGGCGGCAGCTGGATCGATTGGATGGATTGGACAGGAGCGGGCTGCAGCGTTGATTCGGTGGCGCTGAAAACAAGGGGAAGATGGCGGCAGTGGTATGGGCAAGGTGGGATCCCGATGGGGATTTGGTGAGTGGGTGGCGGCTGATCCGAGGAGGGGGAAGGTTGTAGGTGGCGGCGGCTAGGGGGACAAATGTCCTAGGATTTAGGGTTTGGTCTATAAATGGACTAGGGGCTATATATATATACACGAAAAGGAGATGATTTGGATCTTCCGATCACGATCGAGCGGTCCGGAAATAAATAGGTTTGGGAGTCCAAATGAGAAAACGATGATGTTTTATAGATGTTTGGGGATGATCCGGATCCATCTGTCACGACTGCCCGGTTTGAGTTCGGAGCAGTTTTCGGACGCACGCAAGAGGGGTCTGAGTAAAGTGTAGAGAGGTCAAACGGTCAGACAAGTGGGAAACGAAAACACGGTTGGTCTGGAACGGTCAGCGCGGGCAAGGCGATCCGAGGGAAGGTGATGAACGCAAAGGGAGAAACGGCAACGACGAACGAATGCAAGTTTTAAAATATGACGGCAACGGAGTGCCGATGCAATGCGAATGATGCGATGATGAAATGCATGACATGAAGAAAATGCAAAACAAAAGACAAAAACCCAACCACGGAGAAAAAAAATATGGCATCTCCGGAAAAGGCAAGAGTTGGAGTTATGAATATGGAAAGTTGCATCCGGGGCGTTACAACACTCCACCACTATGAGAGGATCTCGTCCCGAGATCTAGGATGGCACCGGAGGGAAAAGGAAGAGGAAGATAAGAGGTAAAACTAAATTGCTTCTTTGGCCAATGAGTGAAACCACGAACCTTGAGAGGTTGAGCAATTTAAAAGAAAGAGTACAACAGAGATGAACGAGATTGCAAACAATCCATTAGAAAAGAGGAACAAGGAGTATTACGAGAACTTGAAGGTTGAAAGACATGGAAATAGGAGCTTCACGAACGAAAAGAATATGAGCACCTCGTTATAATGAGATAGCCCAGGAACAACAATGACAGCATTTGGACAGCACTCCGGTTGAAAAGAGAAGAAAATTTGATGAGATGAAGAGATATTGAAGAGATGATACAACACTCCGGTTAAATGGATAAGCAAGAAAAGGACACGATCCTCAAAAATGAGGTGATGGGTGAAGAGCACAGCATCACAATACCTCCGTAACGAAATAATAGAAGTTAGATCATTGGGATAAAGGGACGGAGAAGAAAATGACAACTTTTGCCACAAGTGAACTTGGAAGCATCCTTCAAGAAGGTTACAACGGGGTTGTTGGGAAAACCAACAACAAAATGAATAAGCTTGTAATGGGGTTATGGAAAACATCTCAAAATTATGAGGTGACAACCGGCCACTAACGGAAACCATTGATTTGATTGAGAGCACCAAAGAGATGAAAAACTGCTTTCGCCGAGAGGATAGGAGAAAACTTGGATCGTTGATTAACACCATAATAGCAACATTCCTTAGGGAAGGCTTTAGGTGAAATCTTTACCAAGATAACTCCAACGAAGTGATTGATGGATTTAATATACCTCGTTCTTGACAACAATATGAATCATGAAACATGAAGGAAATTGTCAAGAGTGACATAACACCATCTCAAAAGATAAGATAGAAGGAATTGCACTTTGGAATGCAAGACGGAGAATACTTGAACGCCTGAAAACAAAACATGTGTAGAGAACCATGTTTAATTTTGAGTATAGCTTGGCTGGTCTTAACTTCAAGAGAAATCTTGAAGAATAATTGAAGAATGAAAAGAATCCTTGGAACCATCATGTAGAGCCTCCATGGAGAACTCTGGCAATGAAAGAATGATAGAAAGGAAGAGAAGTTGAAAACACAAGGTGAAGCCTTGCAATGATTTAGATGGAGCTTCGCGATTATATAACCGAGAGAACTTGGAACTCCGAAAAAAAGGATGAGCAATTGAAACCAAGAATTTTTGATGAACCTCCGGAATAAGGAATTGAATTTACTCGATGAAACAAGAATAAGAATTACATTATGCTTATCCCTCATCAATTAAATTGATGACCCACAATGGATTTGGCATGCCACTTATTCTCGTAGAAAGGATTAAGATAGATATGGCGCAAGCTTGGGAAGGTCTTCAACGAACCACCGGTAGGATAGGAAAGAACGAATGAATTGATATGATAACAAAAGAAGTGAAATCTCGAACGAACCACCGTAAAAATTGAAACTGAACGTGGCAAAAGGCACAATTCACCGGGAAGAATTAGCAAATGAACGAAGGTGCTTGAGACAAACTAGATACAAGAGAACAAAGAGATCGAGAACTGATTAGAGGATATTCGATTGATGCACCGGCAAGATAGGAGAATGATAATTGACAGCTGAGAATGAATAAACTTGAATTGATGGACTCCGGATGACAAACTGAGAAAACTCTTGAATATTTCCTGATGGGTGAAAAAGATTCTCACAATCGAAAACAATTATGAGAGGATGGCAACAAGCTAGCACCATGAATCTTGAAGAGAATATAGCAAGATTAAAGAGCAACTCTTCTTCGGTCTTCAAATGATGAGAATGACAACGAGAAACAACACCAAGAACTACTGAGGCACACCGGAAGAATCAAAAGCGAAGAGGTTGAGCCAGCTATGAAAAGAATTTGAAAGATCTTGGAGAAAAGCATTTGACTGATGATAACTCATTCTTACGTCAAACTTGGAGAAGAATTTAGGATGGCTTCAGAATAATTAGAAGAGTTAGGTAAGATCCTGGGAAAAGACCTGTGGGTTAGGGCCCACTCAAAAGAAAACACCGTTGGAAATGATTTTACAGAGAAATTGCACCGGTTGAATTAAATGACTTGAATGAGATACTAATCTCGAAAGAGCTTGAACGAATGTAGAGTGGAAACACGAATCTTCGAGATATCTTGAGCACTCCGAAATAACAAATAGCGAGAAGTAGAATGATAATGAGGTGCACCGGTATGAGAAGACATTGAAATGAGGAAAAAGGTATGATCAATATCGAAAGCTTGAATAGGATCCACTGGAGAAGAAACAACAATGAAGGATGATGAACTTGAAACTGTTGAGCATCTTCATGGAAAATTACCGGATAAGAACATCGAAAGAAAAGAATGAAGAGACTTCTCTCAAATAAAAGGATACATGATTAAGAAATCTGAGTCCTTGAAGAAAAAGGGTGGGAGGGCGGGAAAACAAAGGCGACTTGGGACGGATGAAACACACACCGTTGAGAAAACTTAGAAATGATCTTGCGGATGGGAGAATGATAGTATTAGCCTGGAGAGAATCCCGCCGGTTAGAGAAGAATTGTCATGACACTCTCGATGATCAAAAGGGATTAGTATTCACATAGCAATATGAGAACACCAATTAGGGAAAAGTATGGATTCAACATTTGACTTCGAAGCAACTCGAATACCACAAATAACACAAAACAAAGGATTTGGCTTGCAGAATAAGCCGGAACAAATACATATGATAGAGATTTACCCAATCCCATATCATGCATCTGTCGAAAAGATATACTAGGAGCTACTTGAATTCCCACCTATGAAACTCCCGAAACTTTCTGGTTATCCAATCTGGTGTTGGGGATACAGGGGAAGCAATATATCTCACCCAAACTAACAATCCCTACATCCAGCTGTATCCATCCGTCAACACATAACCAAGAAACCTTCGAAATTGTGTACCTCAACCTTGAAAAGCATCCATTATATGAGTCATGGCAATACTCCGTACTCACCTCGAGATTGGGTTATCGGGTTATCTCACCAACAAGCGCATAAAAGAGATTTTCGATGTCGACGGACTAAACTCGGTATTCCGAATCTGCAACGATAAAATTATGACGATAACACCTCAGAGCTCAACTCCCCGGGACACTTCCACTAAACCCCTGACGGGAGGCACCAAGACAATGTTCTCATCATAAAACCATCGGAACGATTCCAAGATACCCGCGTGATCCTAAAAAAAATTAGTGAAATTTGAGAAGAGAAGAGTCAAAACTCTACGTTAGGATGCCTTACCAGAGCGATGAAGAGACTGGGGAGTAAAAAGAATTCCTAACTCTCCGATATATATCATCCTAAATGACTCAAAACATTTTTCTAGACACAACTCGGCCGCTAAAAACGATCAAGCAGTGGGGCTCCTAAGGTCGGGGAAGGCTCTGATTACCAACTTGTAACGCCCTCGATTCGGCTATATCTCCCACGTGTCGAAGCACAACTTAAAGGCATAACCACATTCAAGGCAATGTCGCAAGTGAGGTAATCTTCACACAACCCATGTAATACATAAGGGAAAGAGATACATAGTTGGCTTACAATCGCCACTTCACACAATTACATGAATAAAGCATTACATCATTCAGATACAATCAAGGTCGACTACGGAACCAAAATAAAAGAAGAACCCCAAGTGCGATAAAGGTCCCGATCGACCCCAACCTGGGCTCCACTCTTGATCAACTAGAACGAAACAACACAAAGAGCAAGATCTTCATCGAGCTCCTACTTGAGCTTAGTTGCGTCACCGCTTTCGATAACATAGGCACCGCAAACTGGTTTTGGAAGTATCCGGTGAGCCACGAGGACTCAAACAATCCCATTACCATGGGTATCAAGACTAGCAAAGCTTAATGGGAAAGGAAGGGGTAAAGTGGTGAGGTTGCAGCAGCGACTAAGCATGATATGGTGGCTAACATACGCAAAAGAGAGCGAGAAGAGAAACAAGCGGAACGGTCGTGAAGCTAGCAATGATCAAGAGGTGATCCTGAACACGTACTTACGTCAAACATAACCCAGAAACCGTGTTCACTTCCCGGACTCCGCCGAGAAGAGACCATCACGGCTACACACTCGGTTGATGCGTTTTAATTCGGATCTGGTGTGAAGTTATCTACAACCGGACATTAACAAATTCCCATCTGCCACATAACCGCGGGCACGGCTCTCGAAAGTTTATACCCTGCAGGGGTGTCCCAACTTAGCCCATGACAAGCTCTCGTGATCAACGAAGGAATAGACCTTCTCCCAGGAAGACCCGATCAGTCTCGGAATCCCGGTACATCAAGACATTTCGACAATGGTAAAACAAGACCAGCAAAGCCTCCCGCTGTGCCGACAAATCCCGATAGGATATGCACATATCTCGTTCTCAGGGCACACCGGATGAGCCAGACGTCGGGTTGGCATAGACCACAGTTGCCAGGGGCGCCGGACATCGCTTCGGTTTGGACCAGCACTTAGACAAGCATCGCCGGGGGCTAAAATAAAGATGACCCTCGAGAGAGCGACTCCCAAGGGAAAAGGTAGGTGGTGGTGAGGCAAATGGTAAAAGTCAATGTTGGGCCTTGTTGGACAAGTTTTATTTAAAGCGAACTGTCAGGGGGGTCCCATAAATCACCCGACCGCGTTTGGAACGCAAAATCCGGGAACATAACACCGGTATGACGGAAACTAGGGCGGCAAGAGTGGAACAATACACCAGGCATAATGCCGAGCCTTCCACCCTTTACCAAGTATATAGATGAATTTATAATATAAGAGATATTGCGATATCCCAACATAAACCCTGTCCACCATGGAGAAATCTTCAACTTCACCTGCAACTAGCAACACTATAAGAGGGGCTGAGCAAAGCGGTAACATAGCCAAACAACGGTTTGCATAGGAAAGGTGTCAAAGGTTAGGGGTTCATGGCAATATGGGATGGCTTGATAAACAGGTAATAGGTCGCGCAACATAGCGATAGAACGAAGCAACTAGCATAGCAATGATAGTAGTGAGATCCAGGGTAGCGGTCATCTTGCCTGAAATCCCGCTAGGAAGAAGAACGAGTCCATGAAGAAGACAAATGGACGTAGTCGAACGAATCATCACAACTCCGGAACGAAACTGAAGCTAACGAGAGAAGCAAACCGGAAAGAAGCAAACAACATAGTAAACAACCATCGCATAATCATGGCATGATGCACAACCAAGTATGATGCATGTCCGGTTTAATGAGGCATGGCATGGCAAAGTACAACAAACAATAATACAAGTTAAATGGAGCTCAATATGCAACGAGTTGCATATTGACGATACACCACATCAATTATTTAGTTCTCTCTCGGTTATGTACCCATCAATATTAAACGTTGTTAAACATGGCAAGAGATGAAGCATAACAAAACTACCTAAATAAAGTGGACCGTGTTAAACTAGGCATTTTTCCACCCCATTTACATATAAAGAACATTTAAAACCGAGCTACGGTTATTTAGTTGTGAAATAAAGTATTTTAACATGGCATTTATGCAAATTTAAATTAACAGCAAGTTAAACATTTTAAACATGGATGAAAATGGCATAATGTGAAACTAGATGAAATCCTAAGCATTTTACATATATAAATTATTTTAATCCGATGCACCATTTGTGAGTTATTAAATGCATGATGTATGAGGTGTTTACAGAAAGCGGCATCTCGGATAATAGCTAAAATCACAGATCTGTAAAAAAACAGATCGGGCGAAATCTGCTAGGGAGCTGGGCTTGGGGTGGCTCACCATGGGCTAAGCCAGTCGGTGAGGAGGAGCCAGGCAGGAGGCCCGGGCCTTGGCGAGGCAAAGGAGGCTCTGCATGGGCGGCGTGGATCTCGCCCCTGTTGGCGGATGGAACAGTCAGCAGAGGCGTGGCGCTGGTCTCCTCGTTCACGGGCGGGGATGCAAAAGGGTTTGAGCGGCTCGATCTGAGGAGCAAGGCAGCGGCGAAGGTGAGGCGGCCGGATCGACCGAAGGGTCGCGGACTGGCGATTCAGTGGCGGCGATCCTCGGGTGCTCTGCTTGTTCCTGCGGGAAAAACGAGAGAGAGGCAAGCATTTAAAAAGAGAGATCGAGAGAAGGAGAAGAAAGAGAGGTGAGGGCAGGCGCAGCTCGGTCGACCTGCTGCGGGTCGGGGCGACGAGGGATGGCGAGGAAGCGGCTTGGGATGGCGGCGATGGGTAAGGGGAGCAGCGCGGCTGCCGGCAGGAGCTCCAAGCTTGGGTGGCCGCAGCCATGGTGCGGTGCTCCTGGCAAAGCAGCGGTGGCTGGATCCGGACGAGAGGGCGGCGGGGACGGCGGTCAACGCGCGCGGTCGTGCAAGCACGGGAGGTGCAGAACCTTGCACCGGCGACCATGGCAGTAAGGGCGAGCCCCGCATGTTTCCTGGCAGAGGAGAAAAACAACCGAGGGAGAGAGATTAGAGCAGAGGAGGGAGAAGGAGAGGAAAAAGGGAAGGGCGGAGGGGAGCAGAGGGGCAGCCTAGGGTCCTGCTGGTGTTGCTCCGGCGAGGGGCAACGGGTGGCGATGGAGCTCGGGCATGAGCTCCTGCTCGAGGAGGACGACGGGGAGGCAGCCGCCTCGGGCAGGGAGGAGGTCTGGCGCTGGAACGAGACGAAGGAGGCCGGCGGCAGCTGGATCGATTGGATGGATTGGACAGGAGCGGGCTGCAGCGTTGATTCGGTGGCGCTGAAAACAAGGGGAAGATGGCGGCGGTGGTATGGGCAAGGTGGGATCCCGATGGGGATTTGGTGAGTGGGTGGCGGCTGATCCGAGGAGGGGGAAGGCTGTAGGTGGTGGCGGCTAGGGGGGACAAATGTCCTAGGATTTAGGGTTTGGTCTATAAATGGACTAGGGGCTATATATATATATATACACGAAAAGGAGATGATTTGGATCTTCCGATCACGATCGGGCGGTCCGGAAATAAATAGGTTAGGGAGTCCAAATGAGAAAACGATGATGTTTTATAGATGTTTGGGGATGATCCGGATCCATCTGTCATGACAGCCCGGTTTGAGTTCGGAGCAGTTTTCGGACGCGCGCAAGAGGGGTCTGGGTAAAGTGTAGAGAGGTCAAACGGTCAGACAAGAGGGAAACGAAAACACGGTTGGTCTGGAACGGTCAGCGCGGGCAAGGCGATCCGACGGAAGGTGATGAAGGCAAAGGGAGAAACGGCAACGACGAACAAATGCAAGTTTTAAAATATGACGGCAACGGAGTGCCGATGCAATGCGAATGATGCGATGATGAAATGCATGACATGAAGAAAATGCAAAACAAAAGACAAAAACCCAACCACGGAGAAAAAAAAATATGGCATCTCCGGAAAAGGCAAGAGTTGGAGTTATGAATATGGAAAGTTGCATCCGGGGCGTTACAGAGAACCAAGGGATTCTCCCACGGACATGTACTTGTGACAACATTAGAGATGCGAGGGAAGGGGAAGAGGTCATATGCATTCTCAGAAGATTTTGAAGATAAATCAGTTTGACGACATTGACCTCATGATGCGAAGACATTCACTTATATAGGTGAGTTGGTTCCAGATTTGTACCAATCCGTGAATAAGTACAAGTGAGGAATCAAACTAGACAGGAAATCTAAGTGAATTGACTAGGCAGTATGAGATGCAGACAGAATAGATCTAACATTGAATAGGCAGAAACCACTTTCGTAAAAGAATGAATCTTGAAGATCAAAAGGTGGTAAAAATAGAGTTATAATTACCGCACGAAGAACTGCTAGATGGGATGAATAGGAGACCGAGCAGTTCAGCCCACCGTGCCCTAACTTGGCGACGGAGGACACCTACGGCGACGGCGGAGAGGACGATGTCCATGACGGCGTGAGGACGGCGTCGGAGAAGTCGCGGCAGCTAAGCGCTTCGTCGCGGGGTGTCGAGAGCTAGCGGTGGCGCTAGGGTTTTGACGGAGGTGGAGAGGTGGAAGAAGGATTTCTTTACCGCAGGGACAAGTATTTATAAGTAGGTGGCGGCACAGCACAATTACTGTTGGTGCCTGGCGGTTCACATCTGAGGGGCACGTGGCAAGCATGCAACATACTCGGGGTTGTCCCACGTTCCCCTTTGCCGGGCATGTCGGAGAGTTGTTCCGCTTCTCGGATTTCAACAATAAAGATAAGTCATTTAAAACAGATTAAATGTTTGTCTCTTTGCCTTCTGCTGACTAGGACGCAGAGAAGACATTCGACAGTTTCAATAGAATGCATATGATTTGGATAGTAGAGTTTGAGATATAAAGCATAGAGAGGTTAGGGTCCGATCACATTCACTTAGTTCAAAAGATCCAATCTTGAAGACATAACTATAAGTGAATGCTGTAGAGGATAGAACACTAGTATATATATCAGAAAGCAATCAAATCATCATAGTGTAGAAAATCATGAAGATAAATTAAAACTGAAGATAAACCAAATGCGAAGTTATTGCAATATAACGCCATGAGTGAAACACTTCTAACAAAGAAATTTGGTGGTGGCGTTACCCACCGTATAGGAAGTATTAGACCCAGACACGGCACACAATTATCGCGGCACTCCGAAGTCAAATACCATGTTAATGTATTCACACTCAGAGTGTAAATCTTCATTGATTGAAGATATACATTACTTTGTGTGTTGCACATCTAAGTCATCAACATGCATAAGTGTTAGGATGTGTGCCTGATCACAGGACATTAGAGGATTCCAAGATATTTAGCTCACACCATAACTTGCAAAACCTTTTCTCATCCAAGGGCTTTGTGAAGATATCGCCATTGCTCTTGGTGTTGGCGTGAATGATATCAATATCTTTCTTCATGACATGATCTCTGAGAAAGTGATGACGAATTTCAATGTGCTTTGTCTTTGAGTGCTAGACTGGATTGTTGGCTATCTTGATGGCACTTCCGTTGTTGCAGAAGAGAGGTACTTGTTTCAGGTTGATGCCATAGTCCTTGAGAGTTTGCTTCATCCATAGAAGCTGAGCACAACAGGATCCAGCAGCAATGTATTCAGATTCAGCAGTTGAGAGTGATACACAGTTTTGCTTCTTTGAAGACCAACAGACAAGTGACCGACCAATAAAATGACATGTGCCTGATGTAGACTTGCGATCCACTTTGTCACCAGCATAATCAGCATCCGAGATCCAACCAAATCAAATTTTGAGCCCTTGGGATACCATAATCCGAGTGTTGGGGTGTAAGCCAAATTTTGAAGAATTCGCTTCACAGCTAAGTGATGCTATTCCTTTGGTGCCGCTTGGAATCGAGCACGCATGCAAACACTAAGCATAATATCTAGCCTAGATGCACATAGATAAAGTAAAGAACCAATCATGGAGCGGTATACCTTTTGATCGAACTCTTTACCATTGTCGTCGGGACCAAGATGGTGTTTGGCTGGCATTGGCGTCATGTAGCCTTTGCAGTCTTCCATTCCAAACTTCTTCAAACAATCTTTGAGGTATTTTTCTTGAGATATGAAGATGCCATTCCTTTGCTGACGAATTTCAAGACCAAGGAAGAACTTCAGCTCACCCATCATGGACATCTGATATTGCTCTTGCATCATGTACCCAAACTCATCACTATACTTCTGGTTGGTGCAGCCGAAGATTATGTCATCCACATATATTTGGCACACAAACAGTTCACCATCATATGTCTTCGTGAAGAGTGTGGGATCGAGGGATCTAGGTTTGAAGCCTTTGCTCTTCAGGAAGTCTCTGATTGTATCATACCATGCGCAAGGAGCTTGTTTGAGGCCATACAGTTCTTTGTTTAGCTTGTACACCATATCAGGATGTTTTGGATCTTCAAAGCCAGGTGGTTGAGCAACATATACTTCTTCTTCAATCTTGCCATTGAGAAATGCACTCTTCACATCCATTTGATATAGCAATATGTTGTGATGATTAGCGTAGTCTAGCAGTATGCGAATAGCTTCAAGCCTAGCAACAGGAGCAAATGTTTCATCAAAGTCAATTCCTTCAACTTGAGTATATCCTTGAGCCACAAGACGTGCTTTGTTTCTGACGACTTGACCATGCTCATCTTGCTTGTTTCGATATATCCATTTTGTTCCAATAATGTTATGCTTGCGAGGGTCAGTTCGCTTTACAAGTTCCCAAACATTATTCAACTTGAACTGTTGAAGTTCTTCTTACATGGCTTGAATCCATTCAGGTTCCATAAAAGCTTCAACAACTTTCTTGGGTTCTGATATTGACACAAATGAAAAGTGCCCACAGAAGTTTGCTAGCTGTGTTGCTCTTGATCGAGTGAGTGGACCAGGTGCATTAATGCTGTCAATTATTTTCTCTATTTGAACTTCATTTGCAACACGAGGATGAACAGGACGAAGACTTTGCTCTTGCTGATCATTGTCATCATTGGGAGGATTGTCTTCGGTCTGAGCATTGTCTTCAGGTTGACTTGGTGCTGAGATGATAAGTTCCTCTTCAGGCTGTGCTTCAGAAGGCATGATTTCACCAGTTCCCATCAGCTTGATAGATTCACTTGGAGAAGTTTCATCTAGTGTACTTGGCAGGAGTTCTCTTTGTGAACCATTGGTGTCATCAAATTTCACATCCACAGTTTCGACGATTTTGTTGAGATAGAGGTTGAAGACTCTGTAGGAGTGTGAATCCTTACCATAGCCAAGCATGAAGCCTTCGTGAGCCTTAGGTGCAAATTTTGACTTGTGATGGGGATCCTTGATCCAGCATCTAGCTCCAAATACTCTGAGGTAACTGACGTTTGGCTTCTTGCCAGTAAGGAGCTCATATGATGTTTTGTTCAAAAGCTTATGGATGTAAACACGGTTGATGATATGACATGTTGTATCAATAGCTTCAGGCCAGAACTTTCTTGGTGTCTTGTATTCATCTAGCATTGTTCGAGCCATCTCAATGAGGGTTCTTTTTGCGCTCAACGATGCCATTTCTTTGAGGTGTGTATGGGCGAGAGAACTCATGAGTGATTCCCATTGTATCCAGATCTGAGATCAAGTCCTGTGTTTTTGAATTGATGCCATTGTCACTTCTGATATGCTTGATCTTCACGCCATAATTGTTCATTGCTCGATTAGCGAAGCGCCTGAAGACATCTTGCACTTCAGTCTTGTAAAGAATTATATGAACCCATGTGTATCTTGAGTAGTCATCAACAATGGCGAAGCCATAGAGACAGGCAGTTGTTGTGAGGGTGGAGTAGTGAGTAGGTCCAAATAAGTCCATGTGTAACAGCTCGAAGGGTTGAGATGTTGTCATGATTGTCTTCGAGGGGTGCTTTGCCATTGTCATCTTTCCAGCTTCACAGGCACCACACAGATGATCCTTCTTGAACTTGACATCCTCGATGCCAATGACATGCTTCTTCTTGACGAGTGAGTGTAAGTTCCTCACGCCAGCATGTCCTAGCCTTCGATGCCAGAGCCAGCATTCTGAAGCTTTTGTGAGAAGACATACGACAAGCTGTGGACCTGCTGAGAAATCTACCATGTATAGATCATCTTTTCGATACCCTTCAAAGACTAGAGATTTGTCAGATTCCATTAGTACAAGGCAGCGATATTTTCCAAATAGCACAATCATGTTCAAGTCACAAAGCATTGAGACAGACATTAAGTTGAAACCAAGGGATTCAACAAGGATCACTTTATCCATGTGTTGATCCTTTGAGATTGCAACTCTACCTAGACCCAATACCTTGCTTTTACCAGAGTCAGCAAATGTGATGTGACTCTTGTCGGATGGACGTAAGGTTGAGTCCATGAGAAGACTTCGATCACCAGTAATATGATTAGTGCATCCACTGCCCATTATCCATTCTGAAGCTTTTGGTGATGTACCCTACAGTGCAGTTAGGAGCATAGGCTTCACAAGAGTGTTGTGAAGCATAAGCATTTGACACATATAGGGATTGTCACATATCAAAGTTAGGACATATAGTATGACTGATAAGCAATTCAGATGTGAAGTATATAGAATGACATTTTATCATGCGTCCTGAATGTGTTTTAGGTCCCCAGCAATAGTATCGGACGCCATTGATTGCTGGGTGGAGACCTGATTCGCAAAGAGAGTTGGTTCTTCTTTGCCACCCACATCTTCAGGGGTGGCTTAGAAGCAATGAGTCTAAGTGCAGCATCTGAGAATTTTGGCTTTGGAGCCCTAGCAAATAGCCTTGCAGGAGATGAATGATACTCATATGAATAAGCAGAAAAGTTCTTAGTCCTATGAACATAGTGGTTCGAAGATACACGCTCATATTCATAAGCCTGAGCATAATTTCCCTGCAAAACATTGGCGTTAGGGTGACTCATGTGAGTCTTGTATCTGTATGAAGCCTTTGGGCCATATGAAGCTATTGGTCTGGGGTTTGTCTTCTTCCTTGGTGGTGTCATGACGACATTCATAGGAAGATTCTCAATGTACTACTTAGGTACCCAGATCTTCTTCATAGGTGGTCCATTCCTGCAGTTAGTACCAATGTACCTGGCAAACACTTCACCATTCTGATTCTTGAACAGCTTATAGTTTGCATCAAAGGATTCATCAATGATAATAGGATTAGCACAGGTAAAGCCGGATAAAGTGGATGGATCTATGAAGGTTCCTTTGCAGCAACCCATGTGGTTTTGGGGTTGCTTTCGGGGTTTCGAAGACGATCCATCAACATTCATTTTCCTCTCGAACCCAACACCCTCTTTCCTAGGGTTTCGGTTCAGAATCTGCTTTTTGAGGACATTGCAGAGTGTATGATGTCCCTTCAAACTTTTGTACATCCCTGTTTCAAGCAATGTCTTCAACATAGCATTTTCATCAGCAATAGTAGTGGTATCCTCCGCAGAGGGGTTAGTAACCACATAAGTAGGTGAAGACAATGAAACAGTAGCAGCAGTGGAACATTCAGCAATAGATGTAGAGTTACCACGCTCAATGCATTTTAGACATGGTGGTTCAAATTCATTTTGTGTAACGATGATTTGTTGAGCAAGTAATGAATCACGCTCCTTCTGAAGATCTTCATAATCCACTCTTATCTTTTCAAGGTCTAGCTTTCTTTGAAGACATTCAGAAGAAAGCTTTTCATGATCAGACAAGAGAGCATTATGTTGATCTTGAAGGGCGTCAAACTTGGCATGAAGTCTCTGAAGACTATCAGCCAAAGCTTTTGACTGATCCATTTCTTCACCCAACATATCATCGTTCTTACTAAGCATGTCTTGAACCTTTTCCAAGATTCTTTGCTGTTTAGTGGCAAGGGAAGCAAGCTTGTCATAACTGGGGCCAAATTCATCACCTGATTCATCATCGCTAGATTCAGAGAGGTAGCATTCAGTTACCTTATCACCCTTTGCCATGTGGCATGATGACGATGATGATAATTCAGGTGCAAAGGTCATCTCCTTGAGAGACTCCTTGTAGTCCTCAAACCACGGATCATAACGAGTGCGATGACCTTCATAGAACTCAGAAAGCCGGTCCCAGATTAGCTTCACGTGATTGAGGTGCATAACATTCCTGAACTGATTTCGGGAAAGATGAGAGCAGATGACATCCTTCGCCGTAAGGTTCAATAGAGTGTACTTGCGAATGTCATCGGCCTCCGCCATCTTGCATAGATCAGTGAGACCAATCTCAGTGACGGTCCACAGTTCACTATCCATGGACATGAGTAACTTCTTCATCATGGCCTTCCATCGGGGATACTCATGACCGTCAAAGGTGGGACAAGATATGTTCCTCAATCCTGAAGTTGATATAGCTGAAACTCCAGCTGGTTAAACCGAATCACACAGAACAAGGGAGTACCTTGCTCTGATACCAATTGAAAGTGCTAGTATCGACTAGAGGGGGGGTGAATAGGCGATATTTATGAAAGTCTTCAAAACTTAGAAGTTTCGAAGACAAACAACAGAAATGACCTAGTTGATATGCAGCGGAAGATAAACTACCATAAGCAAGCCATAGTCAAGTATGTAATGATGTGAAAGTACAGGACTAATAGCAGCTAAGTAGTAAGGATCAGGATGGAAGATAGTATGAAGCCAATCAACAGTAGTAGTCAAGCAATGAAATCAAACAGATACACAGATAGGCAATGACTTTAGGAAGACAAACTTAAGTAAAGGGTGGAAAGGGATATAACCAGTCGCTCGTTGAAGACACAGATTTGTTGGACCAGTTCGATTCTTTGTGACAATATGACGTCTGGTTAGGGAGGCTGAGATTTAACTCGAAGACCGTGTCTTCACCTTATTCCCCTTGAGCTAAGGACACCCAGTCCTCGCCCAATCACTCTGGTAAGTCTTCAAGGTAGACTTCCAAACCTTCACAGAATTCGTTCACCGGCAATCCACAATGACTCTTGGATCCTCGAGCGTGGCGCCTAACCGGTGGAGGATTCACAGTCCTCAAGTGTAATAAGTCTTGAGTTACACGAGACATAAAGACTTGAGTGATGCCTAACACTCTTTGGCTCTGGGTGTTTGGGCTTTGTCCTCGCAAGGATTTCTCTCTCTCAAATGCTTCGAGGTGGGTTGCTCTCAAACAACAAAAGTCGTGCACAAAGTCTGAGCAGCCACCAATTTATGGTGTAGGGGGTGGGCTATTTATAGCCACAAGGCAACCCGACCTGATTTGTCCATAATGACCCTGGGTCACTAAGGAACTGACACGTGTTCCAACGGTCAGATTTCAAACACACGCGGCAACTTTACTTGGGCTACAAGCAAAGCTAACTCATCCAGCTCTGGATAAGATTTGCTCTCATTGTCTTCGCTCGAAGACATAGGATTTGGTTGAGCATCACTGCAGTCACTCTGACTTAGTTCACTTGGACCCCACTTAATAGTACGGTGGTTCCTATGACTCAACAAAGAAGAAAGGAAACAACGAAACCACACAGTCTTCGCGCTCCATAGTCTTCATGTAATGTCTTCTCATGTCATAGTATTCAATATGAATATCTTCTCATACCACCATTGTCTTCAATGTCTTCATACGTTTTTAGGGGTCATCTCCGGTAGGTAAACCGAATCAATGAGGGACACTACCTGCGTTATCCTGCAATTCTCACAAACGCATTAGTCCCTCAACCAACTTTGTCGTCAATACTCCAAAACCAACTAGGGGTGGCACTAGATGCACTTACAGTGGGACTAGTCTGAATTATTCTACTTATGATAAAGAATTATATGCTCTTGTTCGGACTTTAGAAACATGGCAACATTATTTATGGCCCAAAAAATTTGTTATACATTCCGATCATTAATCTTTGAAACATATTAAAAGTCAAGCTAAACTGAATCTTAGACATGCTAAATGGGTTGAATTCATTGAGACTTTCCCTTATGTCATTAAACACAAGAAGGGTAAAGAAAATGTTATTGCTGATGCATTGTGTCGTCGCTATACTATGCTTTCACAACTTGACTTCAAAATATTTGGTTTGGAGACCATCAAAGATCAATATGTGCATGATGCTGATTTTAAAGATGTATTGCAGAATTGTAAAGAAGGAAGAACATGGAACAAGTTCGTCTTTAATGATGGATTTGTGTTCCGTGCTAACAAGCTATGCATTCCAGCTAGCTCCGTTCATCTTTTGTTGTTGCAGGAGGCGCATGGACGAGGACTAATGGGACACTTTGGCGTGAAGAAGACGGAGGACGTACTTGCTACACATTTCTTTTGGCCAAAGATGAGACGGGATGTTGAGCGTTTTATTGCTCGCTGCACTACATGTCAAAAAGCTAAGTCACGACTCAATTCTCATGGTTTATATATGCCTTTGCCTGTACCTAGTGTTCCTTGGGAGGATATATCTATGGACTTTGTTTTAGGTTAACCTAGAACAAAGAAGGGGAGGGATAGCATATTTGTTGCCGTAGATAGATTCTCGAAAATGGCACACTTTATACCATGTCATAAAAGCGATGATGCTGTTAATGTTGTGTAACGCCTCGGATGTAACTTTCCAGATTCGTAACTCCAACTCTTGCCTTTGATGTGATATGTTATTTCCTTCGTGATTGCGTTTTTGCCTTTCATTTTGCATTTTGTTCATGTCATGCATCTCATCTCATAGCATCATGCGCATTGCATCTGCATGTTTTCATAAAACTTGCATCCGCTCGTAGTTGCCGTTCCTCGCTACTCTCCGTTGCGTTCGTTGACCGTTTTGAGACAAACCGTGTTTTCATTTCCCTCTTGTCATACCACCTAACCTCTCTGCACAACCACCGACCCCCTCTTGCGCGTGTCCAAAAACTCCCCCGAACCCTACCCGAACAGTCATCGCCGATGGTTCCAGATCTTCCCCAAACATCCCGAAAATATCTTCGGTTTATTATTTGATCTCTCTTAACCTTTGTATCTTGACCGTCCGATGCAAATCAGAAGGTCCAAACCTAGACTCACTTTGCTATATATAGATCACCCCTAACCTAATCTAGAGACACCACCTAATTTCTAGGGATCCTCCCCGCCGCCGCTGCACTCAAATCCCACCTCGGGATCCTCCCAGATCCATTCCCCTCCAACCAACGCCCGAGGCCGTGCCTCCTCTTCCCTCCTCTGCTCCATCCCGAATGGATCGTGAGCACCGAGCGCCTCCCAGTCGCCCTTCCCATCTGCCGCCGGCGTCCGAACCTTCTGCTACCAAGATTAGCTCCTCCACTGCTTCTTCCCCAGGCGCTCGAAGCCACCTCTCCTCCCCTCGATCCCCTTGGATTGTGAAGCTGCCCGAGGCCCCGAGCAGGAGCGCTCGACCTTGTTCCCCTCGTCGCGAGCCAAGGAAAGGAGCTCCCTGCCGCCTCCCACTTCATGCCGTCCCCGCCATCCACTTGTAGCAGCAGGCCCGAGGCCCTCCTCCCGCTCATCTCCGACACCGGCAGCCGCGGTGCTCCCCTCTCCGTCGCGTCGCCAACCTCTCCGGCCAGGCCGTCCTGGCTCCCCTGCCTCCTTCCTTTCCCTTCTCCGTTGTCTCCCTCGCCTCACATCTCTCTGTCTATGTCTTTTCGAACAGGAGTTCTCCTGGCCCCGTTCGCCTCCGCGCTAGTCCGTCAGGCCAGCCACACCTCTCTTCCAAGTCGCCGTCTTCGTCCAGATCCGGTGACCTCCGCCACCAGTCCGTCGAGGCCGGTCCTTCCCGCCGCCCTCTCATCCAAGTCCCGCCTCGCCAAGCCCCTGCATCGCGCCGCTGTTCCCTGCTGCTGTTTTCTAGAACGAGGAGAAGCAACTCGAGCCGCTCGCCCCTCTGCTTCGCTCGCTGGACCGCCAAGTCCCTCCTGCCCGCCCAGGGCCCCGGCGACCTCACAGTCCGGGCCTCCTCCGTCGCGCGCCTACCTGCAAGCTCCTCGCTGCCGCTGCTCTGCTTCCTGACGGGCAGAGGACCGCGCCCGTTGACTCCGCCCAAGCCACTGCCTCGTCTGATCCCGCCTGGGCCACTCTTTGCGCCAAGGCCCAGCGCCTCTACACCCCCCTGGCCGGCCTGTTGGCCCGATGTGAGCAGCCCCTCCTCTCTGTTCAGCCCAGCATGCACCAGTTTCAGCCCGTGGATGCTTTTTTTCCTGGACGAATTTGCTAAATATCCTGTGCATGCATAATTACAGAAAAATGCCATCATATTAAAGTGTTAACAAGTAATTGTCCATGTATCCAAATTAAACATGTCACATATGTAAAATGATTAGAATTGCATCTAGTTTCACATTATGCCACTTTCATCCATGTTTAAAATTTTTAAACTTGCTGTTTGCATTAATTTGCTAAAATGCCATGTTAAAATGATTTATTTCATAACTAAATAACCGTAGCTCCATTTTAAATAAACTTTATATGTAAATGGGGTGGGAAAATGCCTAGTTTAACATGGTGCACTTTATTTTCCTGTTTAATAACATTAAAATATGTTTTAGGGCAGAACAGTACCAATCCCAAAAGATTCATATGAGGATTTTCCGGAATTGTTGTTTGTTGTTCCGGCCTCATTTACACTTGCCTAGATAGGTAGTTTAATTATGCTTCACCTCTTGTCATGTTTAACAACATTTAATATTGTTGGCTACATAAACAAGAGAGAACTAAATAAATTGATGTGGTGTTTTCTTAATATGCAACTCGTTGCATATTGAGTTCCACTTAACTTGTAGTATTGTTTGTTGCACTTTGCCAGGCCATGCCTCATTAAACCGGACATGCATCATACTTGTTTGTGCATCATGCCATGTTTATGCCTGTGCATTTACCATGTTGTTTGTTTCTTTCCGGTGTTGCTTCTTAGTTCCGGTATTGTTGCGATTGTTAGGATTCGTTCGACTACTCCCGTTCGTGTTCATGGACTCGTTCTTCTTCCTAGCGGGATTTCAGGCAAGATGACCGTCACCCTGGATCTCACTACTATCATTGCTATGCTAGTTGCTTCGTTCTATCACTATGTTGTGCTACCTATCTCTTGCTTATCAAGCCTCCCAAATTGCCATGTCAGCCTCTAACCTTTTCACCCTTCCTAGCAAACCGTTGTTTGGCTATGTTACCGCTTTGCTCAGCCCCTCTTATAGCGTTGTTAGTTCCAGGTGAAGTTGAAGATATCTCCATGGTGGACAGTATTATGTTGCGATATCACAATATCTCTTATTTAATTAATGCATCCATATACTTGGTAAAGGGTGGAAGACTCGGCCTTATGCCTGGTGTTTTGTTCCACTCTTGTCGCCCTAGTTTCCGTCAAACAGGTGTTATGTTCCCGGATTTTGCGTTCCTTACACGGTTGGGTGATTTATGGGACCCCCTTGACAGTTCGCTTTGAATAAAACTCCTCCAGCAAGGCCCAACGTTGGTTTTACCATTTGCCTCACCTAGCCTTTTTTTGCCTTGGGTTTCCGGAGCCCGAGGGTCATCTTTATTACCCCGGGCGCTGCTCGTCGTGAGTATTGGTCCAACTGTCACCGCGGGTGGCAGAGGGCAACTCTGGGATAGCCTCTTGGAAGTTTGGACAATCCGGTGTGCCCTGAGAACGAGATATGTGCAGCTCATATCAGTATTTGTCGGCACATTCGGGCGGCTTTGCTGGTCTTGTTTTACTATTGTTGAAATGTCTTGTAAACCGGGATTCCGAGACTGATCGGGTCTTCCTGGGAGAAGGTATTGATCGTGAGAGCTTATCATGTGCTAAGTTGGGACACCCCTGCAGGGTATAAACTTTTGAGAGCCGTGCCTGCGGTTATGTGGCAGATGGGAATTTGTTAATGTCCGGTTGTAGCTAACTTCACACTTGACTTATTTAAAACGCATCAACGGTGTGTGTAGCCGTGATGGTCTCTTTTCGGCGGAGTCCGGGAAGTGAACACGGTTTTGGGTTATGTTTGATGTAAGTAGGAGTTCAAGATCACTTCTTGATCATTGCTAGCTTCATGACTATTCTGTTTGTTCTCTTCTCGCTCTTATTTGCGTATGTTAGCCACCATATATGCTTAGTCGCTGCTGCAACCTCACCACTTTACCCCCTTCCTTTCCCATTAAGCTTTGCTAGTCTTGATACCCATGGTAATGGGATTCTTTGAGTCCTCGTGGCTCTGATTACTACAACAACGATTGCAGTACAGGTTTATGCGATGATCATGGCGTGAGAGAGATGTTTACTTGTTGCGAGTTCTTCTTACGCTTCTTCTTGATCGGGGATAGGTTCGGTCGGCAGACTGGGCTAGCAGGGTGGATGTCGTTTGAGTTTCTGTTTGTGTTTCATCCGTAGTAGGATGGTGCTCTTATGTAAGATGATGTGTATTCGTGTGGCATTGTATGCATCTTGTATGTATCCCCATATATTATGTAATGTTGATGTAATGATATCCACCTTGCAAAAGCATATCAATATGCGGTTCTTTCCTTGGTGGGACCTTCGAGTCTCTTTAGGATAGTATCACATATTGGGCGTGACAAGTTGGTATCAGAGCCTCGACCGACCATAGGAGCCCCTTGATTGTTGGTCGTTTTTGAGTCTAGAAAAAAAAATATTTTGAGTCTTAGGATTATATATATCGGAGAGTAGGATTCTTTTTACTCCTCAGCCCCCTTCGTCGCTCCGGTGAGGACTCTTGACGTAGATGTTTTGTCTTTCCTCTCCTCAAATTTCACTAATTTTTTAGGATCACGCGGGTATCTTGGAATCGTTCCGATATTCTTGTGACGAGAACATTGTTCTTGGTGCCTCCTGACATTTAGGGGTTGTGGCAGTGTCCCAGGGAGTTGAGCTCCGAGGTGTTATCGTCACAATTTTATCGTTGCAGTTCTGGAATACCTGAGTTTTTGCCGACATCGAAAATCTCTTTTATGCAGTTGTTGGTGAGCTAACCTCGATGCCAGCCAGTACTGGCACTACTAGAAAAAGGGCTATAGATGGGATTGACACTAATGGTGCACCAGACAAGCGGTGCGCCATTAGTATATACTAATGGCGCACCACCTTCTGATACGCCATTAGAGTTGAAACTACTATTGGCGTACCTGGCCCAAGGTGTGCCATTAGTATCAAATTTTTTTGAACTAGTGCGCCTGTCCAAACATACTAATGGCGCATCTAGACTCAGTGCGCCATTTTTAGTTGTAACTAGTAATGGCGCACCTGTCGGAAAGTGCGCCACTAATGTTTTTTTTATTATATTTTTTATTCCTTTTTTTGCAAAACTACTAATGGCGCACTGTTCCACCGTGCGCCATTACTAGTTTAAACTAGTAATGGCGCCTTTGTGGAGGAAAAGGCGCCATTAGTATAGTTTTTTTTTGCAAAATTACTAATGGCGCACCACCAGAAGGTGCGCCATTAGTAACCTGGATTACTAATGGCGCATTTAGAGTTGGTGCGCCATTAGTAAGTGGGCATCAACAAGATATTTTGGACAGCCTCTCCTACCCACACTCAATTTCTCCCCACTTCATTCTCTCCACCTCCTCCTTGTCTCGGGTGCCTCCTCTTTTTCACCTCATTTCCACCATAGATTCATTCAAATTAAGTGGTTAAATTACCTTGTTTTGATAGGTAAGTAAGGGGGGAAGCTATATTTATGTTGTTCTCCCTACAACAATGTGCACATGCACTTTTTATGGCCTAGCTAGATCTATGTATGTTCGTGGTGTTGCATATGTTTATGGTGTTGCATATGTTTATGGTGTTGCATATGTGTTTGTGTTTGGAGGTCTACCGGTATTTGAAATGCGATAGCTGCCAATATTTTGCCGGAATGTTGATTCATTTCCGTTTCGCCGAGAATTTTGGCATTAAGCATTCTTTTTGGTCCTATTTTTTAGGGAAGTCGATTGGCGTGAGGCAACTCAGAAGGCTACAGGAAGAGATCGTGGTGATACTATGCGAGCTTGAGATGTACTTCCCGCCCGCATTCTTCGACGTTATGGTGCATCTGCTGGTCCATATAGTGGAGGATATCATCCAACTCGGGCGGCGTTCTGCACAAAGCATGATGCGTTCGAAAGGATGAATGGTGTCATCAAAGGATACGTTCGCAACATGTCACGCCCAGAGGAAGTATAGCGAGGGCTTTCTAACGAAGAGTGCATCTCCCTCGCATTTAATTATCTAGGCTTCGAGAACCCGTTGGTCTGCCCGTCAACAAGCACCTCGGCAGGCTCGCTGGATGGGGTCACTGTGAGGGTCGCCGCGAAATGCATGTCGACTTAGAGGGTCGACTTGCCGACTTTGAAAGAGCAAACCTAGTCGCGCTACAACACATAGATGTGGTCGATCCTTGGGTGTTAGAGCACAAAACCTTTATTAAGAAGACATACAATGACTGAGGCCAACAGAGGACGGACGGAGATATAATCAAAGAGCACAACTCATGTTTCACGCGTTGGTTCAAGCAGAAGCTTCTGTCGTACCCTTTACATGAGGATTCTTCCGCGGAAGAACAACTCATATTCGCCTTGTCACAGGGCGCCGAGCACAACCTGATGACCTATGAGGCGTACCATATCAATGGCTACACATTCTATACCGAGGCCAAGGACATGAAGAGCGATGGTTATCAGTACTCCGGGGTAACGATGGAATCCTACACCGGTAACGACAAGGACAGATACTACAGAAGGATCGAGGAGATCTGGGAGCTGAGCTACGCTGGAGAGAAGGTCCCGATGTTCCGTGTCAGATGGGCAAAGAGCGTCCTAAAAGAAGACCGGTATTTCACCACCATGGTTATACCGAAGCCAAATCCAAGACCCATGGCATAAGCGTCACCGAAAAAATAAGCCATGGGTACTGGCTTCCCAAGTGGACCAATGCTTCTTCATTACCGACCCGTCAAAGCCCGGTCGTGTTGTCGTGAGGAGAGGCAAAAGGAAGATCATCGGAATGGATGGAGTAGCCAATGAGCAAGACTTCGACAAATCGGGCGACCGAGGATCGAACATGGCGGCGATGATGAAGTAGCAGCATACACCACAAGAAGAAGCGGGACCACCCTACCTAAGGGCGTCCGTTCCACGAAGAACTCCATTTGCGAAAAAGAAGGGCAAGATTGTGAGCAGATAGCTAGCTAAGATCGATTGTATTTAAATCGTAGCCTTCATTTCTCGATTGTATTACATGGGCACTTTTGAACTATCATGAATATTTTTAAATTTTATGGACACTCGATCTCGATCCCCTCCATCTCGATCGCTATCCCACCTCGCGAGATCCGGTCCCCTCGCCTTGAGCACCCCCGTCCACCGGCCGCCATCGACCCCCGCACCTCGATTCCCCTACTCAACCCGCCGCCGACCCCGAGCCCCTCCCTACTCAACCGCCGCCGACCCCCCCGCACCCAAGCACCTCCCCGCTCCACCGGCATTACTGTTTGATGATATTTTAAAAAAAAATATTACTGTCTTATAAAAAAATATTACTGTTATGATTTAAACAAGTTTGAACATATTTAAACACAAATAAGTATCAAACAGCATTTTAAATGCATAAAAAAAATTGTGGAGCCTGTGAATCGAACCCAGGACCTCCTGGTATGAGAACTGGCTGCTGACCAGTCGAGCTAGTAGAGGGAACTTGGTGTGGATCAGGTCAGGTGGAAGATAACCTGTTGGCTCGAGCAGAAATAAAAAAAATATACTAATGGCGCACCAGGGTGAAGTGCGCCATTAGTATGGATGTACTTATGGCGCACCGAGGGGTGGTGCGCCATTAGTATTGTGCCGCCCCCATCCATATTTCCTCCCCGGCCCAAACCTATCCCCTCTCTCTCCCTCGCCCTCGCCCTTGATCCCCTTCCCCTCTCCTCTCACGACGCTGCTGCCCCGCCGCCTCGACGCCGCCCCAACGCCGCGATGCCGCCCCGTCGTCCTCATCTCCGCCCCAACGCCCCGACGCCGCGACGCCGCCCTCTCCTCTCCCGACGCCGCCGCCCCGCCGCCCCGTCGTCCTCGTCTCCTCGGCGCCGCTCTCCCCGTCGCCCCACCTCGTTGGACGCCATCGCCCCGCCGCCCTCGTCGCCGGTGGCCCGGACGCCGCCCCGTCCACACCACCGTCGCCGGAGCACCACCACCACCCGGACCTCGTCGCCTCCCGGACCTCGTCGCACCACCACGACCCGGACCTCATCGCCCCACCTTGTCGCCCCGTCCACACCACCGCCCCCGTGAACTCCCCCTCCTCCTCTCCCCCTCTCCCCTTCGCATTCAGATTCAGTCACATTCAGATTCAGTCACATTCAGATTTAGTCATGTACTTGGCATTCAAATAGTATAAATCTATTCAAATGGCATAATTTACTTGCTGATAGATAGTATAAATCTGTTCATTGTGAAGAAATATGTTGGTGGCTCCGTTAACTCCTAGGGTTTCAGCAGTTATGTGTAAAAAAACATAGAAAAGCCTGGGGAAATTAACTTTGGAATTTCTGCAGTTAACTAAAAAACCCATAAAAGTCTGATTCATTATTGAATAAAATGAAATGGCAGTTTATTTAGAAATTTGGAGCAGTTGTTCTATGTTTTTAGCACAAAAGTCGATTATATAAGCAAAAACAATTGTTAGCTTTTAGATGTTGTGTTGGTTCACTTGGGGTATGTGTAGCAGTTAGCAAAAACAGAGGACTAAAGTGCTCTGTTTTGTAAACCAGGCATGCATGCCTTTTTTCTTCTTCATTTTTTTCATCGACGACGGATCTTTGGCAACTCGACAAAGCAGCTAGCTAGCAGTGTTCCTTTACAAGCATAGTAGAGCATAGTATGGATTCTAATGTTGAACTCGACTAAACAGGTTACGCAAGCGGTCTTTCTGCACTTGGTGAAGAAGTAGGTGTCTCGCTATATCCGCACTTGAGGTGAGTTGTGTTCTCGAGTTTACATTGCAATGGGCACTCTTCTTGTAAACACAAATTCAGATTTATATACTATATGCTGGCATGACTGTTTTTATTAGGCGGAGACGGTCACGATGAGTTGATGTATCTTGGGTTGATTATAAAGTTGCTTGGGTTTAATATTACCCAGCATGATGATGTATCAATGTAGCGTTAGCATATGATCCAAGTGCTAGTACTGCTAGTAAATAGCTAATACTGATTAATCAAGAAGAAAAAAACTGCTAGTACAGTTAATGAAGAAGAAAAAAACTGCTACTACTGCTAGTAAATAGCATCGGTGAATGTCTTTTATATATGGCCAATCTGATCGATGGACAATACAATTATTGAAGAAGAAAAAAACTGCTAATCTTGCTAGTAAATAGCATCGGTGAATGTCTTTTATATATGGTATTGCTAGTAAATAGCTTCTTCTATATACTAATTTGCATCAAAGTGTAGAACAAAGCATCGGTGAATAACTAACGGTGGGTAATTAACCTAACTATTCATTTTTCCTTAGGTTAATATTAAAATGTCGATGTATATATATTTGAAAATGATTGCTGCTAGATGTTAATTTCTTTGGTACTAGCTAGAATTTGGCACTAAAAAGCAAAAGCAAAAGCTAATTAACTGCTGGGTAATAGCACTGGTACTAGGTAGCTAAAATATGTGTTCTGAAACACTGAGAGCAGAAACACTTACTACATACATATGCTCAAGAAACACTTACTAACCGAGAAAAGGTTTTGACTTGAAATGTTAATAGCACAGAGAGCACCACAAGTTAAACACCTCAATCTGTTAGTATTTATGCATTTTCTCAAATTCTTCTTGTATCGATCCAAGTATTGCTTGTAGTGGTTTGTCCAAAATGTTGAATGATCTTGCTTGGAGATGCATATATTGTTTCACCTCTTCACATGCCAATGTATTTTCCATGTTGTGATGGAGGCCTTTTTTGCCTTGTCCACCCGAGAGGCCCATGAGTTTGCTGGAATGTCGATTAACTTCCGTTCCAGCAAATTCGGGTACTCCATATGTCCTATTTTCAGCAAAGGTCATGTTGAAATTTTCCGTGAATTTTAGCATGACTTTGCTAAAAATAGGACATATGGGGTACTTGTGACTAATGCATGGGCCAGGGTACTTGTGACTAATGATGAAAGCTTAGGCTTTTAGGGTGCCTCGGCGTCGGAAAACCTCAATGATAAAAGCTTAGCTTTTAGGATGCCTCGGTGTCGACAAACCCTAAATGATGAGACCATGATCTTGTTCCTTGACAATAACCAACTTTTTGACCAAACTTTGTTCCTATTTAGAGAGAAACATGGCCAACAACGATGAGGCCGGGGGCTCGGGCGGCAAGGCATTCTGGGAGCTGTCCCAGGAGATGGAGGAACAACCTCACTTGTATGAGGACGCCGCCTTCCCCACCGATCCTGAGACCACTGATGGTACCGCCGAGGATGACCCCACTGATGCCACCACTGATGGTGCCGCCGAGGATGCCACCACTGATGATGGCGGCGCACGCACAGATGGCAGCCAACCGAAGAGGCAACGGAAGGACCGGCGCCCGATCGTGCTCCTCACCCTCAAGGAGGAAGTTACTGAATTGGACTCCGACGGGAATCCAGCGTGCCGAGCGAATAGTCAAGGGTACTCGCTTCAGCTCGGGTGCATTCTCCGAGCACCGCCTCGATCAACACCGAGAACACGAGGCATCTGACCGAGGGAATTTGCGCAACCTCCTCTTCACGAAGCTGCACGAACGATACAAGTTCCCCGCTGAATTTGAAAACACAAGCCTCAAAGGGAATAAAGTGAACACTGCTGCCCTCACGAAGATGAGCAAGGCCCTGTCTACTTGGAAAAGCAATGTGAAGAGAATGATCGAGAAAGATGAGAGTTATGAGAAGATCAAGGAGAAAAACCCTTCGATCACCGAAGATGACTACAACGACTTCAAGATCAATTGCTCGAGCACCGTAAACTCCCAATCAAGTCAGTGGGGGAAAGAAATGTGGGAGCTGAACATAGGGGAACACACACTCGGTCCCGGCGGTTACAAGTGGCGGAGCCTATATGGGACAAGGAGGAGGCGGACCGTGCCGAGCAAGGCCTACCGCCCCTCTTTGATAAATACGGTGACAAGCAGACCAGGAACTTTGTCAGGGCCCGGTACAAGAAGGACCCGAAAACAAAGGAGCTTACCACGAATCCGAAGACCAGGGTGCTTGAGCTTGTTCTGGTAAGGAATACACCCCCACGTAATTAGCTCCATATGGTTGCATTCTAATTACTAAAGCCAAATTTCTAAATGGTTCACATTCCTTCCGCAGGGGACTGAAAGCAGTAGCGCAGGGTCGACTAAGAGCAACCCTTGGGACACCACTCTAAATAGGGCATTGAATGTAATGAAGAACAAGGATAAGCTCAGTAAGCCGACGTCAGCTGGTCGTGTGGCCGGCAAAGGCTTGTCGACAAAATGGTCGTCATACTATAACAATGGTGGGCGAAAGGAGAAAAAGACCAGCTCGAAAAGCCGGTAGCGAGGTTCAAGAACTCAAGGCATGTGTGGCGCGGATTTCGAAATTGTCCAAGAGCAAGTGCAACAACAACTCAAGTGACGATCACCGCCATTGTGCCTACCTTGATCGAGGGTTGAGTGCGTGGATTGCAGGCGGCCAGCGAGGGCCGCCCGATTCCTAGCTTCACGGCGGCAACTCGCAGAATGCGATGGCGGGCCATTAGTGCCTCCGCGAGGCGGCATTGGTGTCTCCAACACCGCACGGAGCTTAATGCACCGGGTGTACGCCGCCGCACCTCTGCAGCAAGTGGCCCCTCCGTCAATCGCTGACGCCCGCCGTTGGCGGTGCCTCGACATTAGCCGAGCTCGGCGCCATCATCACGGTAACTAATTAAGCCTCTCTCGCCGAGGACATCATCTCCTTGCCTTTGGTGGGCATCCTCGACGCCCTACATGTTTTCGCAGGCGCCGCCGACGTTCCGAGCACTCTCGCGCGCCGTGAACAACGAGTTGGTCGATGTCGCCAAGGGCAAAATCGTTCAACCGGGCAACCCCTTGTTCCACGGTACCCAGATGCCACCCAACTTGTTTAGGGTTCAACTGGTTCAGGTGCTGCCAAGCTGCGACGAGTTTTTACCTCCAATTTGACCCGTCGGGGCCGACGATGATGACGTGATGACCCTCAGTGCCTGCCTGAGCTGGCCCCAGCTTTGGCCGAAGAGCCAGATTCATTTGGGGGCGGGGGACACCACCCCAAAGACAACATCGCCAGTCGTGCCGGCGCCAAGTCGGCCCCATGGCAAGACCGCCGCAACGGTGCCGGACATCCCTATGGCACTGGATCCAAACATGCATATGGCACAGGATCGTAACGACGCGGCGCGGCGATACATTTGGCAACATCGATCAAGACTTTGCGATCATGGGTGCGATAAGCGACTTCATGGGGCCTCCTTCTCAAGAACCCAACCCAACAAAAGACGTGCGTGATCCAGCTGGTACCGTGGAGAAGCCAAGTTGCAACAGGCATCGTCCGCCGTTCAGCTCTCAGGAGACGCCTCCAGCTGCCGACTTCACCGAGCCTCAGATAGGCGAGGTGCGAAATATTATCAGCCCCAACACACTCAAGAAGGCGGTCTGTGAGCAGATTTCAGTCCCATTACAGGAGAAGAAGGCACGCAAAAGAAAGACTAAGAAGGGTGGGAGCCAGCCGGCACCGAGTACGATCCGTGCTCAGGACGGGCCACCTTCACCTAAGGATATCTCGAGGAGGGTGCATGTGGCGGGTAGGGCGATGCTACCGACAAATATGCTCAATGCTGCAACCGGTGCTATGCGGAGTCTGCATGACAGTGTTCTTTCTTTGGAGAAGCGGCATCTCGAGAGAAGGATGTGGCATACCCGGTTTTCGCGGCCAAGGTGCCAGAGGGCAAGTGCTTTGTGGATAACTCCATCGGGCGTACGATCGTCCTGCGGTTTGATGACATCCACGCTATGTTGAACCTTCATCCGCTGCACTAAACCTTCGTTCGGCTATTTTCGCTGAGTATGGAGATGCGGATCATTCACGACAAGACCCCGGACATCGTGATAGTCGACCCCTTCTACATGCGTGCCAAGATCTTGGGCAGCGCTGGGGACCGGCAAGTCGCGAGTTCTTACCTCGAAGGCGTCGTTCTGGCAAACCAAGATAAGGATAACTTCCTCGTGCCTTACTTTTCCGAGTAAGTCCTCCCCTCAACCGGCCCGTAACATATGAATTCTTAGATTTCGATCGTTTTTCTTTTAACATTCCATGTTTTCTGCAGTGACACACATTGCACGCTCATCCTTCTAAGCCCCAAATATTCCATGGCCACGTATTTCGACCCGGACCGTTAGTCGAACGTAGACTACACAAATGTCAAGAAGGTTCTTGATGATGTTCTCCCCGGCTACACCAAATCTGGAGGCACCTTCACCAAGCCTATTCGTAAGTACGGCAAGCACGTGTTCTCCCACAATACGACGTTCTGCTGCGTCAAGCAACCGCCTGGTGGTCAGAAGGGTGCCTACTACGCCATCTATCACATGCGGGCGATCGTATGGGACCATCATGAACTTCTGCTACCGAGTAAACTCAAAGATTGGGAAAAGAGCGTGTCGGCAATCCAGGACGCGGACATCAGACAAGAATTCTTTCGCATCCAGTCGGAGTTTGCGGAAATCATCCATCAAGATGTCGCCGTACCTCGGGGCAGTTCTACCTCGAAATCAACCGTCCAACGGTGACATCGACACAATGCTACAAATGCAGGTGACAACGACCGTTATTTCATGACTCCCACGATAGACGCGGCTTCATCCACGCTCCGGTCCCTTGAGTCGAGTCAAAAGCGGTGATCTTGTGTCTAGTTCTGAAACATCGATTGGCTCATGTTGTAATTAAACTTTAATGAACTTGTAGTATGTCTCTTTGGTTTCGAGAGTCGTTCAACTTAGATGTAATCGATGCTACTAATGTCTTGCTTTTCTCTTTCGATCGTTCTGTTGCATACTTATATATTGCTTATGTATTGTCTGTGAGTTGGTACTAACGTTTCGTTTGGCTAGTGCATAGCGATGCCGTCGTATGTCGTGTACAAGGGTAAGGTTCCCGGAGTCTACGACGACTGGGAGGAGTGTTGGAGACAGGTTCACCGATTTAGCGGTAACAGTTACAAAGGGTACACCACTAGGGACAAGGCCGAATCTAGATACGCTTACTATCTAGCGGGAGAGGGGAGGGAGCGTTGGAGGAACCGGATGAAGACAAGTTTCATCATGATGATGCTCATCGTGATGACCGCAGCTCTCTTCTATGTGATGGTAGTTTAGATGATCGATATCGACTTGTAATGTGAAGACAAACTCGCTACTCGCGGTCATGAGACTTGTAATATAATGTTCTATCTTTGTTCGGTCTTTTCAATTAGGAGACTAATATGATGAATTGTATTCGGAGACTAATATGATGAATTGTATTCAAAGACTATTCTTCTATTGTATTCGACGAATCTGTTGTTGATGTGTGCTGTCTACATTTTGTCCAATTATACATTTTGTAACCTGTGCAAAAAACAGAAAATAAAAAAATAAAAAAACCTAATATTCATACTAATGGCGCATCACATCACAGTGCGCCATTAGTATGCCAAAGGATACTAATGGCGCATCATTAAGCAAAGGCGCCAAGATGTCAAGTTACTAATGGCGCATCTTCTTGTTGTGCGCCATTAGTATCTTAAAGCACTGGTATACATGGCCCCCAGGAGGCATACTAATGGCGACTTCAGTATATATTAATGGCGCATCTGAGGTCCGCCATTAGTATACCAGATACTAATGGCGCACCAGTGGCGCGCCATTAGTAAAATATACTAATGGCGTGGCACTAATGGCGCACCACTAATGCGCCATTAATGGCCAAATTAGGTGCGCCATTAGTAGGCCTTTTCCTAGTAGTGTGGGGAGTTCGGGAGTATTGCCATAGCTCATATAACGGATGCTTTTCGAAGGTTGAGGTACACGATTTCCGGAGTTCTCTTGGTTAAGTGTTGACAGATGGATACAGCTGGATGTAGGGATTGTTAGTTTGGGTGAAATATATTGCTTTCCCTCTATCCCCAACACCAGATTGCATAACCAGAAAGTTTCAGGAGTTTATAGGTGGGAATTCAAGTAGCTCCTAGAATATCTTCCCGACAAATGCATGATATGGGATTGGGTAAATCTCTATCATATGTATTTGTTCCGGCTTATTTCTGCAAGCCAATCCTTCGTTTTGTTTTGAGTTGTGGTATTTGAGTTGCTTCAATGTCAAGTGTTGATTCCATACCGTTCAAGCGGTGTTCTCATATTTCTATGGGAGTACTAATCATTTTGATCATCGAGATTGTCATGTCAATTCTTTCCAACCGGCGTGCTTCTCTTCAAGTGGATCCTATCATTTCAACAATTGTGAGATCAATTCTAAGTTTTCTCAATGGTATCCGTTTCATCCATCCCCAAGTTGCCTTTGTTTTCCCGCCCTCCCACCCTTTTTTCTTCAAGGACTCATATTTCTTAATCATGTATCCTTTTATTTGTGGGAAGTCTCTTTATTCTTTTCTTTCAGTGTTCTTATCCGGTGATTTCCCATGAAGATGCTCAACAGTTTCAAGTTCATCATCCTTCATTGTTGTTTCTTCTCCGGTGGATCCAATTCAAGCTTTCGATAATCATCATATTCCTTTCCTCGTTTCAAATGTTTTTCCATGTCGGTGCACCTATTAACTGTTCACCTCTCTCTATTCTTATCCGGAGTGCTCAAGATATCTCAGAAGAATCATGTTTCCATTCTTAATCCGTTTGAGTTACTTCAAGGTTTTTCTCTCATTCAAGCTATTTAATTCTACCAGTGCAATCTCTACTTCAAGCAATCCTTCAATGATGTTTCTTTTGAGTGGGCCCTAACCCACAGGTCTTTTCCCAGGATCTTACCTGACTCTTCTAATTATTCCGGAGTTATTCTTAAATTCTTTTCAAGTGTGACGTAAGAATGGATTCCATCAGTCACATGCCTTCTCCAAGATCGTTTTCAAATTCTTTTCATTGTTGGCTCAACCTCTTCACTTTTCATTCTTCTGGAGTATCTCAACAATTCATGGTGGTGTTTCTCGTCGTCATTCTCGGATTTTGAAGACCGAAGAAGAGTTCCTCTTAAATCCTTACCCGTTCTTCCAAAGATGCGTAGTTCAAGTTCGATGGCATCCTCTCATAATTGTTGTTGATTGTGGGAATTCTTTTCACCCATCCGAAGCATTTCATGAGTTGTTTCCAGTTCTTTCCTCCGAAGGCCATCATGTCATAATTCTTCATTCTCAGCGTGTAGCTATCGTTCTCCAAATCTTACCGGTGCATCGTTCAAATAACCTCTAATCAGTTCATGGCCTCTTCGTTCTCATGTATCTAAATCCCCTCAAGTATCTTCACTCGTTTTCCAATTCTTTTTGGTGAATTGTGCCCTTACTACTCTCTTTTCCAATTTTTATGGTGGTTCGTTCAAGATTTCACTTCCTTCGTTATCATATCAATTCATTCGTTGTTTCCAAATCCCACCGGCGGTTCCATCAATAACTTCTCAAGTTTGCGCTATATCTCTCTTAATCCTTTCTACAAGAATAAGTAGTATGCCAAATCTATTGCTTGTCATCAATTTATATTGGTGGAGGATACGCAAAACGTAATTCTTATTATTGTTTCAAGTGATCTAGTTTCTTCTTTCCAGAGTTGTTCATCATGTCACATTTCTCGGTTCGAGATACTTCATCTTTTCTTTTACGGAGTTCCAAGTTTTCTTCATTATATCATCGCGAAGCTCCATCTAAATCATTGCAAGGCTTCACCTTGTGTTTTCAACCTCTCTTCCTTTCTATCATCCTTTTATTACCAGAGTTCTTCATGGAGGCTCTACATGGTGGTTCGTCAAGGATTCTTTCATTCTTCAATTGTTCCTCTAGTTTTCTCTCAAAGTTATGATCCACCAAGCTATACTCTAAAATAAACATGGTGCTCAACACATGTTTTATTTTGAGGCGTTCAAGTATTCTTCTTCTTGCATTTCGAAGTGCAATTCTTTCTACCTTATCTTTTGAGGTGGTGTTATGTCACTCTTGACAATTTCCTTCATGTTTCATGATTCATATGTTGTCAAGAATGAGGTATTTTAAATCCATCAATCTCTTTGTTGGAGTTATCTTGTGTCATATTTCACCTAAAGCCATCCCTAAGTAATGTTGCTATTGTGGTGCTTATCAATGATCCAAGTTATCTCTCTATCATCTTGGTGGAAGAAGTTTTTCATCTCGTCAGTCTTATCAATTATATTATTTGTTTCCGTAGTGGCAGAATTTCACCTCAATTTTGGGAAGTTTTCCATAAGCCCACTACAAGCTTATTTGCTTTGTTGTTGGTTTTCCAACAACTCCGTTATAACCTTCTTGGAAGGGTGCTTTCCAAGCTCAGTTGTGGCAGAAGTTGGCATTTTCTACTCCATTCTGTTATTCCAATGATCTATCTTCTATTCTTTCTTCCGGAGGCAATGTGATGTTGCTCTCTACACTCATCATACCGTATTGTGAGGATCGTGTTCTTTTCATGCTTATCCATTTAACCAGAGTGTTGTGTCATCTCTTCAAGTTCTTTTCATCTTATCAAGTTTTCCTTCTTCTTTTCAGTTGGAGTGCTGCCCAAATTATATCAATCTTATTCCTTCTCTATCTAGTTTTAACCGGAGTGGTTTCAATATCTATCTTATCACTAAACCTCTTGGTTCTCGTCGTATACCTTGTTTCTCTTTGCTAACGGAGTGTTTCAATTCCTTCGTCTCCGTCGTGGCATTTCTTCAAGATTTCTACGTCTCAAGGTTTGTTGGTTTCACTCGTTTGTCAAAGAAGCAACTTAGTTTTACCTCTTCTCTTCCTCTTCCATTTCTCTCCGGTGCCATCCTAGATCTCAGGACGAGATCCTCTCGTAGTGGTGGAGCGTTGTAACTTCCCAGATTCGTAACTCCAAGTCGTGCCTTTTCCGGAGATGCGATATGTTATTTCCTTCGTGATTGGGGTTTTGTCTTTCGTTTTGCATTTTGTTCATGTCATGCATCTCATCTCATAGCATCATGCGCATTGCATCTGCATGTTTTCATAAAACTTGCATCCGCTCGTAATTGCCATTCCTCGCTTCTCTCCGTTGCGTTCGTTGACCGTTTCGAGACAAACCGTGTTTTCATTTCCCTCTTGTCATACCACCTAACCTCTCTGCACAGCCACCGACCCCCTCTTGCGCGTGTCCGAAAACTCCTCTGAACCCGACCCGGACAGTCATCGCCGATGGTTCCGGATCTTCCCCAAACATCCCAAAAGTATCTTCGGTTTATTATTTGATCTCTCTTAACCTTTGTATCTTGACCGTCCGATGCAAATCAGAAGGTCGAAACCTAGACTCACTTTGCTATATATAGATCACCCTAACCTAATCTAGACACACCACCTAATTTCTAGGGATCCTCCCCGCCGCCGCCGCACTCAAATCCCACCTTGGGATCCTCCCAGATCCATTCCCCTCCAACCAACGCCCGAGGTCGTGCCTCCTCTGCTCCATCCCGAATGGATCGTGAGCACCGAGCGCCTCCCAGTCGCCCTTCCCATCTGCCGCCGGCATCCGAACCTTCAGCTAGCAAGATGAGCTCCTCCGCTGCTTCTTCCCCAGGCGCCCGAAGCCACCTCTCCTCCCCTCGATCCCCTTGGATCGTGAAGCTGCCCGAGGCCTCGAGTAGGAGCGCTCAGCCTTGTTCCCCTCGTCGCGAGCCAGGGAAAGGAGCTCCCTGCCGCCTCCCACTTCATGCCGTCCCCGCCATCCACTTGTAGCAGCAGGCCCGAAGCCCTCCTCCGGCTCGTCTCCGACACCGGCAGCCATGGTGCTCCCCTCTCCGTCGCGTCGCCAACCTCTCAGGCCAGGCCGTCCTGGCTTCCCTGCCTCCTTCCTCTCCCTTCTCCATTTTCTCCCTCGCCTCACATCTCTCTAACAGGTGTTCGCCTGGCCCCGTTCGCCTCCGCGCTAGTCCGTTAGGCCAGCCGCACCTCTCTTCCAAGCCGCCATCTTCGTCCAGATCTGGTGACCTCCGCCACCAGTCCGTCGAGGCCGGTCCTCCCCTCCGCCCTCTCGTCCAAGTCCCGCCTCGCCAAGCCCCTGCATGGTGCCGCTGTTCCCTGCTGCTGTTTTCTGATCTTCAGAACGAGCGGCAGCAACTCGAGCCGCTCGCCCCTCTGCTTTGCTCGCTGGACCGCCAAGTCCCTCCTGCCCGCCCAGGGCCCCGGCGACCTCACCGTCCAGGCCTCCTCTGTCGCGCGCCGACCTGCAAGCTCCTCGCCGCTGCTGCTCTGCTTCCTGACGGGCAAAGGACCGCGCTGTCGGATTTTGGGTTCCGGCAGACCCTTGAGGTTCGAACACTGGGGTGCGCGCGGAGATTTAACCATCTACCGGCTTGCTCCTCACCGAATCGCTAGGATCTAAACTACCAAATAGAAGAATACAAGAGACACAAGATTTATACTGGTTCAGGCCACCATTGTGGTGTAATACTCTACTCCAGTGTGTGGTGTGGTGGATTGCCTCTTGGGCTGATGATGAACAATACAAGGAAGAACAGCCTCATGAGGGCATTCTTGGCTGGTGCTACTTGGTTACGGCTCTTGGATTCTCGATGCCTCTACCCTGGGGGTGGCTAGTCCTATTTATAGTCAAAGGCCCTGGGCCTCTTCCCAAATATTGAGTGGGAAGGGCGCCAACAATTGGCCATTTTGAAGGGGAACAGTGGGTACACTTATCCTGACTAAAAGTTGGTCCCTGCCGTTGGGATAGTCTTGGTCTTGTTGCACCGAAATTGATGCCTTTGCTTGATGCTCTCACCTGCGCTTGCTCCCTTTGCACCAAAGGGGAAAGGAGGACACTGCGCGGGCTGGCACCCGACTGGCGCCCCTGGTCGTCATGGCTTGCATCATGGGCACCTCGCGAGGTACCCTGCCTTGAACTCTCCGCCTCCTCGTGAGCCAGCCTGACGAGGCCGTGCCTGAGGAAGCTCCTTGTCATCCGCCCCGCGAGGCTTGGCCCCTCGCAAGGGTCTTGAGCTTGTGTTGATGAAGATGGGCCGCGCAGGGCACCCTTTGAGCCACGGTGCAGGCCGCAGGCAAGCAAGTCTGGGGAACCCCGTTCCCAGAATGCTGACAGTAGCCCCCGGTCCCACGGCGCCGGGACTTGGCTGAGCAGAGAGGTGAAAGGGCAAGTGCGAAGCGTCGCGGGCCCTAACAGCCTGCGGCCTTGGGCGCCGGGTGGCGGTTGATTGGTCGTGGGCGCCTCCGCTTCCCCACGACGCCTTGGTAACCGCATGGATTCGACAAGTCCCTGCATGCAAAGCGGGTCATGATTACCTGCGATCGTGGAGGTCGACGGTTGGCCTTCGTCAGCTATAAGTATGGAATGACGCGCGCCCTTCCAGCCTATCCCCTCTTGCTTCTCCTTCTTCTTCATGGCTCCACCAAGGAAGTTCTCGGCCGCAGAGAAAGGAAAGGCTCGTCAGGTCGAGTCTACCTCTCCCCCGCCCAAGCGCGGTCGAGGTCGCCCTCGCAAACATCCTGTGACCTCGACGGCGGCCCCCCGTGGTCACGGAGGTGGCTCTCTGCGCGGCGATGAGCGGCTGGCCATGGTCGGCGGGCGTGTTCCGGCCGTGCGACCCCCGAGGCCGCGCCTCCATACTGCGGAGGTGCTGCCGGAGTTCATTGTGTGTGCGGTGGAGCCAACTGGCGCCCGGCTTCAGCTCCCTCGCTTCCTTCTAGGTGAGCTCCTAGCTGGCGCCTTGGGTGGCCTCTGGCTCCAGGCAGATGGCTGCTGCAGCCGGGCCTCATGTGCTTCGCTGGAGGTCTCCGCTGCCGGGAGCCTGGCCCTGACCCGCGGCTGGCAGATGTTTGCACGCGCGCGTGGTCTCCGCCGCTCGTGCTCTCTACACTTCAAGTTCGACGGCGACGCCACCCTCTACGTGAGGGTGTTTGGGGAAGATGGTCGCCG
Organism: Aegilops speltoides; assembly: GCA_021437245.1. Classification (NCBI taxonomy): domain Eukaryota; kingdom Viridiplantae; phylum Streptophyta; class Magnoliopsida; order Poales; family Poaceae; genus Aegilops; species Aegilops speltoides. The sequence continues at coordinate 236,411,338 of CM038144.1, forward strand.
TGCAGGGTGCTGCCCTGAAGATGACGACCGTGGCCGGGGACTCAGCCCCGGCGAGGACGGAGAGGACAGCGCGAGGGCGGTTGGCGGCGCCCGTGACTCCTCAAGCTTCACCAGCTGGTCTTCGGGTAGCGACCCTTCTAGCAGCGGCCGTGGTCAGCCTCCACGCCATCGTGCCTGCTTGGAGGGCGGCAGCGGGTCTGCCCACCGTCGCGCCCCAGTGAAGCGCGAGAGGGAGTCCGCCTGAGCTCCAGAGGCGGCTCGAGTCTTCCATTTGCGCCGGAGCGAGATGAGCTTCGCCTGCTTTTGTTCTTTCCTTTCTTTTTTCCTGCGCAAAAAGACAGCAACGTGTGGCCCCGTGGGGGCGTGTTTGGGTTAACGTCATCAATCATCGTATTGTTTCTGTTACTCCGATATTGCTCCTTTCTGTTGCATGCCCATTCGCAAGTAGTCTCTAGTCTCTGCCGTGGGGGCGACCGACCCAGGCCCTGTATTCGTGTCGTGGTGCCCGTGAGGCATGGTCTGGAGGGGCGCTCCGGTAGTGGACCTAGGCCATGAAAACTTGAGCGATAGGGGCAGGAACACTCGCAAGGGCCCCCGGGGCTTCCTGTAACGCCCTCGATGCGGCTATATCTCCCACGTGTCGAAGCACGACTTAGAGGCATAACCGCATTGAAAGCAATGTCGCAAGTGAGGTAATCTTCACACAACCCATGTAATACATAAGGGAAAGAGATACATAGTTGGCTTACAATCGCCACTTCACACAATTACATGAATAAAGCATTACATCATCCAGATACAATCAAGGTCCGACTACGGAACCAAAATAAAAGAAGAACCCCAAATGCGACAAAGTCCACGATCGACCCCAACTGGGCTCCACTACTGATCAACTAGGACGAAACAACACAAAGGGCAAAATCTTCAACGAGCTCCTCCTTGAGCTTGGTTGCATCACCTGCTCGGTAACATAGGCACCTGCAAACTGGTTTTGGAAGTATCTGGTGAGCCACGGGGACTCAGCAATCTCGCACCCGCGAGATCAAGACTATTTAAGCTTATAGGAAGGATGGAGTAATTAGGTGGAGCTGCAGCAAGCGACTAGCATATATGGTGGCTACAATCGCAAAAGAGAGCGAGAAGAGAAGGCAAAGCACGGTCGATAAAAGTATGATCAAGAAGTGATCCTATAGCAACCTCGTCAAGCATAACTCCAACATCGTGTTCACTTCCGGACTCCACGGAAAGAGACCATCACGGTTACACACACGGTTGATGTATTTTAATTAAGGTCAACTTGGTCTTCTACAACCGGACGTTAACAAATTCCCATCTGCCCATAACCGCGGGCACGGCTTTGAAAGTTCAAATCCTGCAGGGTGTCCCAACTTAGCCCATGACAAGCTCTCACGGTCAGCGGAGGAATAGACCTCCACCCGAGACACTCCGATCAGGCTCGGTATCCGGTACAACAAGACATTTCGACAGGTAAAACTAAACCAAAGCAACACCGCCCGAATGTGCCGACAAATCCCGATAGGAGCTGCACATATCTCTTTCTCGGGGCACACTCGGATGAGACTAGCTACGAGTAAAACCAACCCTCAAGTTTCCCGAGGTGGCCCATGCAGTAGTTTCGGTTCGGACCAACACTCGGAGGAGCACCGCCCGGGGTTAAAATAAAGATGACCCTTGAGTCTGCAGAACCCAAGGGAAGGTAGTAGGTTGTTAGTGCAAATGGTAAAACCAATGTTGGGCATTCTTTGGAGGAGCTTTACTTAAGGCGAATGTCAAGGGGTTCCCATTATAGCCCAACCGTGTAAGGAACATAAAATCCGGGAACATAACACCGATATGACGGTAACTAGGGCAGCAAGAGTGGAACAAAACACTGCATAAGGCCGAGCCTTCCACCCTTTACCAAGTATATAGATGCATTAATTAAATAAGATATATTGTGATATCCCAACAAGTAAACATGTTCCAACAAGGAACAACATCTCCATGTTCCAACAAGGAACAAATTTCAATCTTCACCTGCAACTAACAACGCTATAAGAGGGGCTGAGCAAAGCGGTAACATAGCCAAACAACGGTTTGCATAGGAAAGGTGTCAAAGGTTAGGGGTTTGACATGGCAATTTGGGAGGCTGACAAGCAAATGGTAGGCATCGTAAGATTGGCATAGCAAAAGAGCGAGCAAACTAGCAAGCAAAGATAGAAGTGATTTCGAGGGTATGATCATCTTGCCTGCAAGGTTCTCAGAGTTGTCGAAGGCTTGATCCTCGTAGGCGTTCTCAACAGGTTCCTCGACACGCACTCGTCTCCGGCTCTACCCGAAGCAAGGACACAAGCAACGGAACCACAATCAAACAAGGAACAATGCACAAGCAATATGATGCAATACATGACATGCTATGCGAGATGTGATATGCAATGCATATATATGCTCCGGAAGGAAAATGATGAACAAGGCATCAACTCGGCAAACCAAGTATGCCACTGGAAAGATGAGATTATTTCGGTTGAAATCGATATAAAGATCACCGGAATCGGATGCATGGTTTGCAAATGACAAGCAAAACAAGAATGACGCAAATCTGCGTTTAACAGCCCGATGCTACTTAGCACGCAACAAGAAACAATGCTACAGCACCTTAACATAAAAGCAAAGCATATGGAAGCGAACTACAGGAGATGCTTAACAAAAGAGGAACACTGAGCTACGGCTAAATCACATCATAACATGTTCAAACAAGCATGGTGAAAGTGCTAAAAATATCAGGTTCACAGACTTGGTGAAATTACTAACATGCCAGGAATTAACATCAGGAAGGCATGTTTAGAGCAAGCAAACAACATGCTACAGGAACTTATAATAGCAAAACAAGGCATGACATGATTCTACTCAAAGCATATATCAATAGTCCCTTACTGACCATAAGCCAAAAATGACCTTAAGAAATGATGGCACCCATGTAAACATAGCAAGTTTTATTACAGATTTCAGACTTAGCAGAAAAACTGGGCATGGCAAAAACAGTTAACGAGTAGGCATGTTCGTGAGCTTGATGCACTCACTAAAGAGCAATACATGGCATGGCAAGGCGACCAACAGTAAGAAGGCATGATTATGAAGCTAAGCATGGCAAGAGAAAGGTCATAGCATACACGGATCAACTACAACGACCTCGTGAAAATTGAATCTCATGCAAACAATCTGCCAGGAAACATTTTCAAGCAAAAGTAGAGCAGGAAAATGACATGCTAGACTACTCCATAAATGCCAACAAAGGCATGGATGGATAGAGCACATCCATATGTTCAAAACACCCTTACTGATCATGCTCAAAAAGGGCCATAGATCTCTTTGTAACAACATGAACATATGGCATAAAAATAACAGCAGGACAAGACTTAGTGAAATCACTAAGTTCCTGAAATCAGCAACATCGTCATCCCTACTTTGCATGCTTGTTCTAGTCAACACATAACTCACAAAAATACATGGCAAACACCCCTGGAAAGATGGCATGGCAGAGTTCAACTCACATGTAGGACTCAAGTTCATAAGGTGCACACATAATTCATGGCAAAAATGACAAAAGAGCTCGAGCTGATAAGATTCTGAAACTAACGATCTGAAGCCTTATTCCAACAGCATTTCGGGCATCAAGATGACCTCAAATGAAAATGATGCAATGGAACGAAATGATGTCCTCGTCGAGACGAACAATTTGACATATTATACGCGCGAAACGGAGCTACGGATGCAGAGACGTGATGCAATGAAAATGGCATGAAAATATGCAAAATCGGGGACTTAGCAGTTTTGAGGTTGGGAAAAGTCAACCTCGCGGGTCGGGTCGGACAGAGCGGATCGGGTCGGGCGGACCCGGGCAGCGGCGGGATCCGGCCCGGACGCCGAGGAGGCTTGGGATCCGCCGGCGGGACCTTCTCGGCCGGGATCTCGCCGGCGGCGAGAGGCCAGCGGCGGAGGCTGCGAAGCGCGCGGCAGACCGGAGGCGACCAGCGCCGGTGGGTGGAGGGGCGCTGGCGGCGCTGTTGGCGGAGCGGCCGGGAGGAGCGGCGGCGGTCGCTGGGCGAGGCGCCTTGGGCGTTGCTGCCGGGTGGGCGGGCGCTAAGGCCGGCATGAGCTTCGACGACCCGGCGGCGGCGGCGAGCACACCGGCGGCGGCGGCGAGCAAGGCTGGGCGGGCGGGTATGTGGCGGGCGGGCGCCGGGCGGATATGATGAGCTCTGGGCTCATGGGGCTCGGCGGCGGCGGCTGTGCGCGCGTGGGGACAGTGAGGGACAGTGGCGATCGCGGGATAGGCCGAGGCGGCGGAGGAGGTGACATGGCAGCACCCCATTGGCCGGGGTGACGCGCGGACATGTCCGGGCGCGGAACGGACGTGTCCGGCGGCGCGCAGGGAAGAGGCTATGGTTTGATCTGCGCGAAAAATCGGGGGGAGGTCTAGTTTTATAGGTAGAGGGAGCTAGGAGAGTCCAAATGAGGAGCGGTTTTCGGCCACGCGATCGTGATCAAACGACCAAGAGCATGGAGAGGAGTTAGATGGGTTTTGGGCCACTTTGGAAGGGGTGTTGGGCTGCAACTCAAAGAGGGCTTTTGCGGTTAGCCGGTTAACCGTTGGAGTATCAAACGACCTCCAAATGGCACGAAACTTGACAGGCGGTCTACCGGTGCTATACCATGGCCGCTTGGCAAACCTCGGGCTATTCCGAGAAAGTTTAATACCCGCACACGAAAAGAGAGAAGAGGGGACACCGGATGACATAGGAGCGCCGAATTGCAAAACGGACAACGGGGAAAAGGCTCGGATGCATGAGACGAACATGTATGCAAAATGAAATGCACATGATGACATGATAAAATGCAGATGATGACATGGCAAAGTGCAACACGCAAGCAAATGACATGGCAACAACGAGGAATAACTGGCAAACACCTGGCGCATCGGATCCGGGGCGTTACAACACTCCACCACTACGAGAGGATCTCGTCCCGAGATCTAGGATGGCACCGGAGGGAAAAGGAAGAGGAAGAGGAGAGGTAAAACTAAGTTGCTTCTTTGACGAACGAGTGAAACCATGAACCTTGAGAGGTTGAGCAATTTAAAAGAAAGAATACAACAGAGATGAACGAGATTGCACACAATCCGGTTAAATGGATAAGCAAGAAAAGAACATGATCCTCACAAAACGAGGTGATGGGTGAAGAGTACAATGCCTCCGGAACGAAAGAATAGAAGCTAGACCACTGGGATAAAGGGACGGAGAAGAAAATGCCAACTTCTACCACAATTGAATTTGGAAGGCATCTTTGCAAGAAGGTTAGAATAGAGTTGTTGGAAGACCAACAACGAAAAGAATAAGTTTGTAGTGGGCTTATGGAAACATGTCAACATTATGAGGTGACAACCGGCCACTAACGGAAAGAATTGCTTGCTTGAGATCAACGAAAAGATGAAAGCTTGTTCCATCAAGATAACTTGGATCATTGATAAGCACCATAATAGCAACATTCCTTAGGGAAGGTTTTAGGTGAAAACATGACACAAGATAAATCCAACGAAGAGATTGATGGATTTAAAATACCTCATTCTTGACAACATGTGAATCATGGAACATGAATGGAAATTGTCAAGAATGACATAACACCACCTCAAAAGCTAAGGTAGAAAGAATTGCACTTTGGAATGCAAGATGAAGAATGCTTGAACTCCTCAAAACAAGACATGTGTTGAACACCATGTTTAATCTTGAGTATGGCTTGACGGATCTTAACTTCGAGAGAAATCTTGATGAACAATTGAAGAATGAAAAGAATCCTTGACGAACCACCATGTAGAGCCTCCATGAAGAACTCCGGTAACCAAAAGGGTGATAGAAAGAAAGAGAAGTTGAAAACACAAGGTGAAGCCTTGCAAAGATAAGATGAAGCTTCGCGACGAGATAACCGAGAAAGCTTGGAACTCCGGAAAGAAAAGATGAAGCATCTCGGACCGAGAATGTGATATGATGAACAAATTCCGGAAAGAAGAGATGAACAACTTAGAACTGAGAAATTGATACCATTACGAACTCCGGAAGAATGAATCAATCACTTGGATGAACAAGAATAAGAATTATGTTATGCTTATCCTTCACCAATTAAATTGATGACAATCAACGGATTTGGCATACTACTTATTCTCGTAGAAAGGATTAAAAGAGATATATCAAAACTTGAGAAGGTCTTCAACGAACCACCGGTAGGATTGGAACAACGAATAAATTAATATGAGAACAAGGAAGAGAGATCTTGAACGAACCACCATAAGAATTGAAAATGAAAGTAGCAAAGCCACAATTCACCGGGAAGAATTGGAGAAAAAGAAAACGAAGATACTTGAGAGGATTTAGATACAATAGAATGAAGAGATCATGAACTGATTAGAGGATATTTGAATGCCTTAGGAAGAATTCAAGAACGAGAGCTGAACGCTGAGAATGAAGAATTATGACATGATGGCCTTCGGAAGAAAGAAATGGAAACAACTCATGAAATGCTCCGGATGGTAAGAAAAGAATTGTCACAATCAAAACAATTATGAGGATAGCATGAAGCTAGAACCATGAATCTTCAAGAGAACGGACAAGATTTAAGAGAAATCCTTCTTCGGTCTTCAAATGATGAGAATGACAACGGGAAACACCACCAAGAATTATTGAGGCACACCGAAAGAATCAAAATCGAAGAGGTTGAGTCAACTATGAAAAGAATTCCAAAGATCTTGGAGAAAAGCATTTGACTAATGATAACTCATTCTTACGTCAAACTTGGAGAAGAATTTAGGATAGCTCTGGGAAAATAGAAGAGTCGTAAGATCACAGGAAAAGACACGTGGGTTAGGGCCCACTCAAAAGAACACCGTTGAAAAGATTTAAAAGAGATATTGCACCGGTTGAATTAAATGACTTGAATGAGATACCAATCTCGAAAAAGCTTGAACGAATGCAGAGTGGAAACACGAATCTTCGAGATATCTTGAGCACTCCGGAATAACAAATAGCGAGAAGTAGAATGATAATGAGGTGCACCGGTATGAGAAGACATTGAGATGAGGAAAAAGGTATGATCAACAAAACTTGACTTGAATCCACCGGAGAAGAGAAAGGAATGAGGAATGACGAACTAGTAGAACATCTTCTTGAGAACCACCGGGTAAGAACATTGATGGAAAAGAATGGAGAAACTTCACAAAAATAAAAGGATACTTGGTAAAGAAATCTTAGTCCTTGAGGAAAAAGGGTGGGTGGGCGGGAAAAACAAAGACAACTTGGAGATGGATGAAACAAACACCGTTGAGAAGAAATGATAGTTGGTCTTGCTGATGTTGAAGTGATCGGATCCACTTGAAAAGAAGCACACTGGTTGAAAAGGATTGACATGACAATCTCGATTGTCGAGAAGGATTGGTATTCACATCGGAGTATGAGAACACCATTTGGAAAGGTATGGAATCAACACTTTGACATTGAAGCAACTCAAATACCACAACTCAAAACAAAAACAAAGGACTGGCTTGCAGAATAAGCGGAACAAACATATGATAGAGATTTCGTCCGAAGTTTTCGTGGTGGGGCCTACACGGGCTCGATCAGACAGCACCATCATGTACAAGGCAAGGCACATGACATCTGAAGCGTCCCAGTCGGCATAGCCAAGGACTCTTTAAGACACAACGAGACCATCAAAACCAACCGTGAATAGGCGGACCACTAGGCGTCGAACCCCAATTTCATATCATACATCCGCCGGAAAGATATCCTAGAGCTACTTGAATTCCCACCTATAAAACTCCCAAACTTTACGGTTATGCAATCTGGTGTTGGGGATACAGGGGAGCAATAATATCTCACACAAACTAACAATCCCTACATCCAGCTGTATCCATCCGTCAACACATAACCAAGAAACCTTCGGAAATCGTCTACCTCAACCTTCGAAAAGCATCCGTTATACAAGTCATGGCAATACTCCCGTACTCACCTCAGTACTGGGTTAGCGGGGTTATCTCACCAACAACTGCATAAAAGAGATTTTCGATGTCGGCGTACTAAACTCAGGTATTCCAGAACTGCAACGATAAAATTATGACGACAACACCTCGGAGCTCAACTCCCCGGGACACTGCCACAACCCCTAAATGTCAGGAGGCAACCAAGACAATGTTGTCATCATAAAACCATCGGAACGATTCCAAGATACCCGCGTGATCCTCAAAAAAATTTAGTGAAATTTGAGAAGAGAAGAGTCAAAACTCTACGTCAGGATACCTCACCAGAAGGTCGAAGGGACTGGGGAGTAAAAAGAATCCTACTCTCCGATATATATAATCCTAAATGACTCAAAACATTTTTCTAGACACAACTCGGCCACTAAAAACGATCAAGCAGTGGGGCTCCTAAGGTCGGGGAAGGCTCTAATTACCAACTTGTAACGCCCTCGATGCGGCTATATCTCCCACGTGTCGAAGCACGACTTAGAGGCATAACCGCATTGAAAGCAATGTCGCAAGTGAGGTAATCTTCACACAACCCATGTAATACATAAGGGAAAGAGATACATAGTTGGCTTACAATCGCGACTTCACACAATTACATGAATAAAGCATTACATCATCCAGATACAATCAAGGTCCGACTACGGAACCAAAATAAAAGAAGAACCCCAAATGCGACAAAGTCCACGATCGACCCCAACTGGGCTCCACTACTGATCAACTAGGACGAAACAACACAAAGGGAAAAATCTTCAACGAGCTCCTCCTTGAGCTTGGTTGCATCACCTTTCGGTAACATAGGCACCGCAAACTGGTTTTGAAGTATCCGTGAGCCACGGGACTCAGCAATCTCGCACCGCGAGATCAAGACTATTTAAGCTTATAGGAAGGATGGAGTAATTAGGTGGAGCTGCAGCAAGCGACTAGCATATATGGTGGCTACAATCGCAAAAGAGAGCGAGAAGAGAAGGCAAAGCACGGTGGATAAAAGTATGATCAAGAAGTGATCCTATAGCAACCTACGTCAAGCATAACTCCAACACCGTGTTCACTTCCCGGACTCCGCCGGAAAGAGACCATCACGGTTACACACACGGTTGATGTATTTTAATTAAGGTCAACTTCAGGTCTTCTACAACCGGACGTTAACAAATTCCCATCTGCCCATAACAGCGGGCACGGCTTCGAAAGTTCAAATCCTGCAGGGTGTCCCAACTTAGCCCATGACAAGCTCTCACGGTCAGCGGAGGAATAGACCTCCACCCGAGACACTCCGATCAGGCTCGGTATCCGGTACAACAAGACATTTTGACAGGTAAAACTAAACCAGCAACACCGCCCGAATGTGCCGACAAATCCCGATAGGAGCTGCACATATCTCTTTCTCAGGCACACTCGGATGAGACTAGCTACGAGTAAAACCAACCCTCAAGTTTCCCGAGGTGGCCCATGCAGTAGCTCGGTTCGGACCAACACTCGGAGGAGCACCGCCCGGGGTTAAAATAAAGATGACCCTTGAGTCTGCAGAACCCAAGGGAAGGTGGTAGGTTGTTAGTGCAAATGGTAAAACCAATGTTGGGCATTCTTTGGAGGAGCTTTACTTAAGGCGAATCTGTCAAGGGGTTCCCATTATAGCCCAACGTGTAAGGAACATAAAATCCGGGAACATAACACCGATATGACGGTAACTAGGCGGCAAGAGTGGAACAAAACACTGCATAAGGCCGAGCCTTCCACCCTTTACCAAGTATATAGATGCATTAATTAAATAAGATATATTGTGATATCCCAACAAGTAAACATGTTCCAACAAGGAATAACATCTCCATGTTCCAACAAGGAACAAACTTCAATCTTCACCGCAACTAACAACGCTATAAGAGATTTGAGCAAAGCGGTAACATAGCCAAACAACGGTTTGCATAGGAAAGGTGTCAAAGGTTAGGGGTTTGACATGGCAATTTGGGAGGCTGACAAGGAAATGGTAGGCATCGTAGCATTGGCATAGCAAAAGAGCGAGCAAACTAGCAAGCAAAGATAGAAATGATTTCGAGGGTATGATCATCTTGCTCGCAAGGTTCTCGAGTTGTCGAAGGCTTGATCCTCGAGAGGCGTTCTCAACAGGTTCTCGACACGCACTCGTCTCCGGCTCTACCCGAAGCAAGGACACAAGCAACGGAACCACAATCAAACAAGGAACAATGCACAAGCAATATGATGCAATACATGACATGCTATGCGAGATGTGATATGAAATGCATATATATGCTCCGGAAGGAAAATGATGAACAAGGCATCAACTCGGCAAACCAAGTATGCCACTGGAAAGATGAGATGATTTCGGTTGAAATCGATATAAAGATCACCGGAATCGGATGCATGGTTTGCAAATGACAAGCAAAACAAGAATGACGCAAATCTGCGTTTAACAGCCCGATGCTACTTAGCACGCAACAAGAAACTATGCTACAGCACCCCAACATAAAAGCAAAGCATATGGCAGCGAACTACAGGAGATGCTTAACAAAATAGGAACACTGAGCTACGGCTAAATCACATCATAACATGTTCAAACAAGCATGGTGAAAGTGCTAAAAATATCAGGTTCACAGACTTAGTGAAATTACTAACATGCCAGGAATTAACATCAGGAAGACATGTTTAGAGCAAGCAAACAACATGCTACAGGAACTTATAATAGCAAAACAAGGCATGACATGATTCTACTCAAAGCATATATCAATAGTCCCTTACTGACCATAAGCCAAAAGGACCTTAAGAAATGATGGCACCCATGTAAACATAGCAAGTTTTATTACAGATTTCAGACTTAGCAGAAAAACTGGGCATGGCAAAAACAGTTAACGGGTAGGCATGTTCGTGAGCTCGATGCACTCACTACAGAGCAATACATGGCATGGCAAGGAAACCAACAGTAAGAAGGCATGATTATGAAGCTAAGCATGGCAAGAGAAAGGTCATAGCATACACGGATCAACTACAACGACCTCGTGAAAATTGAATCTCATGCAAACAATCTGCCAGGAAACATTTTCAAGCAAAAGTAGAGCACGAAAATGACATGCTAGACTACTCCATAAATGCCAACAAAGGCATGGATGGATAGAGCACATCCATATGTTCAAAACACCCTTACTGATCATGCTCAAAAAGGGCCATAGATCTCTCTGTAACAACATGAACATATGGCATAAAAATAACAGCAGGACAAGACTTCTAGTCAACATCATCATCCCTACTTTGCATGCTTGTTCTAGTCAACACATAACTCACAAAAATACATGACAAACACCCATGGAAAGATGGCATGGCAGAGTTCAACTCACATGTAGGACTCAAGTTCATAAGGTGCACACATAATTCATGGCAAAAATAACAAAAGAGCTCGAGCTGATAAGATTCTGAAACTAACGATCTGAAGCCTTCTTCCAACAGCATTTCGGGCATCAAGATGACCTCAAATGAAAATGATGCAATGGAATGAAATGATGTACTCGTCGAGGCGAACAATTTGACATATTATACGCGCGAAACGGAGCTACGGATGCAGAGATGTGATGCAATGAAAATGGCATGAAAATATGCAAAATCGGGGACTTAGCAGTTTTGAGGTTGGGAAAAGTCAACCTCGCGGGTCGGGTCGGACAGAGCGGATCGGGTCGGGCGGACCCAGGCGGCGGCGGATCCGCCCGACGCCGAGGAGGCGCGAGATCCGCCGGCGGGGACCTTCCTCGCCGAGATCTCGCCAATGGCGAGAGGCTTCGGCGGCGAGGCTGGCCGAAGGCTTGGGCGACGAGGCGACCAGCGCCGGCGGGTGGAGGGCGCTGCGGGCGCTGCTCAGCGGAGCCGGCCGAGGAGCAGTGGCGGTCGCTGTGGCGAGGCGCTGGTGGCGGCGCGGTTGCTGGCGCGGCGGGCGCCAAGGCCGGCGGCGGAGCTTTGGCGACCCGGGCGGCGGCGGGGAGCACACACTGGCGGCGGCGGCGATGCATGGCGGGCCTTGGCGCGGGCCTTGGCCGGCGGGCGGCGATGGGCTGTGCTGGTTTCAAGCGGGCGGGTTCGGGCAAGCAGCGCGCGCGTGGGACGTGAGGGACACAGTGGCGGCTGGGATAGGCCGAGGCGGCGGAGGAGGTGACGTGGCAGCACCCCATTGGCCGGGTGACGCGCGGACATGTCCGCACGGACCGGACGTGTCCGGGCAAGCGCAGGAAGAGGCTAGGGTTTGATCTGCGCGAAAAATCGGGGGGAGGTCTAGTTTTATAGGTAGAGGGAGCTAGGAGAGTCCAAATGAGGAGCGGTTTTCGGCCACGCGATCGTGATCGAACGACCAAGAGCATGGAGAGGAGTTAGATGGGTTTTGGGACACTTTGGAAGGGGTGTTGGGCTGCAACTCAAACAGGGCTTTTGCGGTTACCCGGTTAACCGTTGGAGTATCAAACGACCTCCAAATGGCACTAAACTTGACAGGCGGTCTACCGGTGCTATACCAAGGCCACTTGGCAAACCTCGGGCTATTCCGAGAAAGTTTAATACCCGCACACGAAAAGAGAGAAGAGGGGACACCGGATGACATAGGAGCGCCGGATTGCAAAACAGACAACGGGGAAAAGGCTCGGATGCATGAGACGAACATGTATGCAAAATGAAATGCACATGATGACATGATAAAATGCAGATGATGACATGGCAAAGTGCAACACGCAAGCAAATGACATGGCAACAACGACGAATAACTGGCAAACACCTGGCGCATCGGATCCGGGGCGTTACACTTCCACCTCGTGAGCCCCCGTGCAAGAGAAATCAAGGAAGGAGAGCGAAAAAGGCGAAGAACCACGGGTCAAAAGGCGGCGATAGTTTCGATAAAACTCCAAATGAGAATGAACTAGCCAACTGCAGAAAGCAAATGAAAAAGCCGCGTCCGGCACCTAGTCTAGTCTTCGACGTCTTCTCACCAGCACGGAGCTAAGTGCTGCCATCGGGCGTGGGAGGGAGCCCGGGGCCGAGGCCGCACCTCGAGACTCGGGCGTGTACAGCCCCAACTCATTATTACGTGAGAGTGTCACAGGCAGCGAGCTTCACAGGCGTTGGCCTTCTTCACAGGATCCGGGCCTTTCTTCGGGGAAGCAAGCTTCATGGGCATTGGCCCTCTTCACAGTGCTCCGGCCTTTTCCAAAAGCGATAGCTTCACAGCGTTGCCTTCTTCTTCATGTGCTCTGGGCCTTTTCCAAAAGATGAGCTTCATGGGCATTTGCCTTCTTCACGTGCTCTGGGCCTTTCCAAAAGATGAGCTTCACGTGCATTTGCCTTCTTCATGTGCTCGGGGCTTTTCCAAAAGATGAGCTTCACAGGCATTTGCCTTCTTCACAGGCTCTGGGCCTTTTCCAAAAAGATGAGCTTCACAGGCATTTGCCTCCTTCACAGGCTCTGGATCTTTTTAGGGGTAAAACCTCCGGAGGTGCTGGATATTCCACGCGTTCTATACAGGTACTCCCTCCTGAGTCTCCAAGTGCACGGAGCCGGGCCTAGAAACATGAACAACCTTGAACGGGCCCTCCCACATAGGAGAGAGCTTATGCAGTCCCTCCTTGGAGAGGACCCGCCGGAGCATGAGGTCCCCTACCTCAAGAGTTCTGGGGTGGATGTTGCGGCAGTGGTACCGCCGGAGTGCCTGCTGGTATCTTGCCACTCGCAGCGTAGCTTCTCGACGACGCTCCTCCCCCAGCACGAGGTCCGTCCCCCGCATGGTGTCCTACAGCATCTCATCGAACGCCAGGACCCACGCAGATCAACGCCTGACCTCGTGAGGGAGGACCACTTCGGCTCCGTAGACCAAGAAGAATGGGGTCTCCCCAGTCAGCTTTGTCGCGGTTGTGCGGATGGACCACAACACGGACTAAAGCTCGTCGTACCAACCTCTGCCGCTGGCCTCCAGTTTCTTCTTGAACGTACTGGTCTTGAGGCCCCTCAGGACTTCCGCGTTGGCCCGCTCGGCCTGGCCGTTGCTCCGGGGGTGCGCCACCGAAGCGTAGCATATCTATGTTCCAAGGTTAGCACAGTACGTTTTGAAAAGGTTACTGGCGAACTACGAACCGTTGTCAGTGATGATGCAGTTCGGCACCCCGAACCGGCTCATGATGCCCTTGATGAACATGACCGCAGAACCAGCAGGGATGGTGCGGACGGCCTCGACTTCGGCCCACTTGGTGAACTTGTCCACGGCGACGTAGAGGTAGCGATAGCCCCTTGGCGCCCGAGGAAAAGGGCCCAGGATATCCAGCCCCCAGACTGCAAATGGCCATGTGAGGGGTATGGTTTGCAGACCTCCTGCCGGCTGATGGATCTGCTTGGCATGGAATTGGCAAGCCTCGCAAGCCTTCACAAGTTCGACAGCATCATTGAGCGCAGTAGGCCAATAGAGACCACTGCGGAATGCCTTGTCGATGAGGGTCCGTGACGACGAATGATGCCCACAGTCTCCACCGTGTATATCTGCTAGCAGTTCTTTCCCTTGCTCCCTGGTGATGCAACACAGGGACACATCATTCGATCGTTTCCCATAGAGCTCTCCATCCCTGATGCAGTACGTTGTGGCTTGCCGCGCCACACGCTCTGCTTCCTCCTCCTTCTCCGGCAAGGTCCCTTGCGTTAAGTAGCTCCGGAGCTCTGTGATCCACCACCCCTCCTGAGGCTCCATCATTAGGAGCGGGCGTGCTCCTGAGGCCGGGCCACAGGCTGCGGCTCCCGAGGCAGGTGGCTGAGGAAGCTCCACCCGAGGCTGTGCTGTGCTCGACAATGACGGCAGGGCCGAGGGCTTGAAGAGCCGCTCCTCGAAGACGCCCGGCTCCTGGGGCAACTGCCTGGAGGCTCGTTTGGCGATGTCGTCGGCCTCTTGATTAGTGCCATGGGGCACATGCTGTAGCTCCAACCCCCAAAACTGCTTCTCCATCCTGCGGACCTCCGCAAGGTAGGCCTCCATGTGCTCATCTCTTGGCTCGTATACCTTGTTGGAGAAATTGACAAGGAGCTGCGAATCGCCCTTGATAGTAAGACGCTTCACTCCCAGGGCGGCGGCGGCCTTGAGCCCTTCTCGATCCCTCATACTCCGCTATATTGTTGGAGACCTTTTCGCCCTGCTGGAAGCAGAGCTGCACGGCGTAGTACAGCTTGTCCTGAGTGGGAGATATGAGCACCGCCCCAGCCCCAGCGCCGTGCCTGGAGAATGCCCTGTCGAAGTACATGACCCAGCCTTTTGGCGCCTCGCTTCCTGGGGAGAGTGATCGGTCCTCGTCGGCCTTGAGGTCTGGTGCCTCCGTCCATTCAGCCACGAAATCTGCTAGCACGGCACCCTTGATGACCCTGGTCGTACTGAATTCGAGCTGAAACGCTTGCAGTTTAATGTTTCACTCAGCGACCCTTCCAGCCGAGTTAGGGCTCCTGAGCACCCTTTCCAAGGGGTATGCCGAGACAACCTTGATCGGGTGACCCTGGAAGTAGTCTTCAGAGCTTGCTGAAAGCCACGAGCAGCGAGGAGGAGCTTGCGGCATGGGGTACCGTTCCTCGCATCCCGCAACACCGCGTCCGTGGCACACCGGTGCTCGACGAGGCTTGGAGCGTCGGCGCGGGTGGTGCCCTTCGGAGGCTGTGGCGCCTGCTGAGGCGACGGGGCCTCCGGAGGCTGGTTGCCTAGGGGAAGAGCTTCCTCCGTTTCCAGCACGCTTCCCTGTGGCGGCTGATCCTCCTCAGCCGTGGTTGTGACCTCTGCGAGTCCTTTTTGGTCCTGCTTTGCCTTGACACGTGCAGTAGTCGTGGCTTTGGTCCGATGCTCCTCCCTAACTGCCACCAGAGCCGCGCTGGCTGAGTAAGGAGTGGCGGCGAGATAGAGTACCAAGGGCTCTTGAGGGCGTGGGGCCACCATCACCGGAGGGCTGGTTAAGTATCTCTTGAGATCTTGGAACGCTTTGTCGGCTTCTTCAGTCCATTCAAAGGGCCCCTTCTTCTTCATTAGCTGAAAGAAAGGCAACGCTCGCTCTACTAACCTGGAGACGAAGCGCCCCAGCGTAGTCACGCGCCCCGTGAGCTTCTGTATTTCTCTGAGGGTCTTTGATGGGCTCATGTCTTCGACTGCCTTGACCTTTTCTGGGTTGGCCTCGATGCCTCGGTGGGAGACAAGGAAGCCCAAGAGCTTGCCCGAGGGGACTCCAAACACACACCTCTCCGGGTTGAGCCGCAGGCTCACTGCGTTGAGGCTCGCGAAGGTTTCCTCTAGGTCTTGTATCAGGGTCTTGGCCTCGCGAGACTTCACTACGATGTCGTCGACGTAAGCCTCCACATTCTTCCTGAGCTGCGGGCCCAAGGTGATGTGCATGAGCCGCTGAAAGGTGGCCCCCGTGTTGCCAGTCCGAACGGCATGCATGTATAGCAGTACACCCCCACACGGGGTCAGGAAGGCCGTCTTCTCCACGTCTTCCACCGCCATCTTGATCTGGTGATACCCGAAGAAGGCATCCAAGAAGCATAACAGGTCACACTCAGCGGTGGAATCGACGATCCGATCGATGCCGTGGAGCGGAACGGATCTTGCGGGCATGCTTTGTTGAGGTTGGTGAAGTCGACACACATGCGTTCCTTCCCTCCCTTCTTTGGCACAACCACGGGTTGGCCAACCAATCTGTATAGGGCCTCATAAATAACCCCGCGGCTTCTAGCTTGCGGGTCTCCGGACGATGAAGGCACTGCTTTTGATGGACTGGCCTCCTCGTATACGCTTCACGGGCGCACGTTGGGACACACGCTGAGGTGGTGCTCGACACGCCCGTGGGATCCCCGCCAATTGATCGGGCTCCCGTGCTAACACCTTCTTGTTTGCGTAGGAACTTGACCAGGCTTCCTCCCGCCGGGCTTGAGGTTGGCGCCTATGGTGAAAGTGGCATTGGTGGATCCGTCCTCGTCGACAGGTACCTGCTTGGTCTCTGCCTTGTCTTGGGTGAACAACTGCTTCTTCTTGGTCGGCGCAGCCCCCTTGGGCTTGGGGGTTTCTGCGTCGGTGGGCCGCGCCGCCGCCGCCGTCTTGAGGGCGAGCTTGAGCACTCGCAGCGCGCCTTCGGTGTCCCCGGGCACGGTGAGGACGCCGTTACTCCCGGGCATCTTCATGAGGTTGTACGTTGGGTGAGTCGCGGCCATGAATTTGGCCAATGCTGGATAGCCGAGGATGGCATTGTAGGGGAGGCCGATGGGGGCGATGTCAAAATCGACCAGCTCCGTGCGGAAATTGTCGTAGGTGCCGAAAGTTACCGGGAGTCGGATCTGCCCCAAGGAGCTGGACGACCCGCCTCCGACGCCCGAGAAAGGCCGGCTGGGTTGCAGCCGCTCCCGGGGTATGCAGAGGAGGTCGAAGGCCTCAACTAAGAGCACGCTGAGGCCCGCGCCACCGTTGACGAGGGTCCTGGTGACGGCCACCTGGCAGATGGTGGGCGTGCAGAGCATGGGGAGCATGCCCGAGCAGGCCGAGTTGGTGGGGTGGTCCTCGGAGCTGAAGGTCAGCTTAGCCGATGGCTCCGAACGGCCCCGGGGAGCCCCCTGCCGCGTGGAGGCGGTGCCAACCCGGCGGACGAATGGCTTGACGTGGTGGCTGGAGGGCGGCGCCTGCGAGCCGCCCAGGAGGGCCGCGACGGCCGAGGGAGCCGGCGCGACGGGGTGGGTGAGGAAGAGGCCGCGTGGCTCTTCCCAAGAGGCCGCGGGGAAATGCTGGGATGATGCTTGATGCCCATTCCCCGCCGGGCCGATGGCGGTGTTGACGGCAGGTGACGGGGAACGACGAGGGCGCCCGCCGACGGGAGTCGTCTGGGCGACGTGGGAAGCGAGGGCGGCTCGGCGCTCGGCGCGAGCCCGACGAGCGTCAGACATGGATGCGATGGTCGGACAAGAACGAGACGACGGAAGGCAAATTCGGCGCACTTTACGGGCGCGCCAAATGTCGGATTTCGGTTCCGCAGACCCTTGAGGTTCAACAGGGGTGCACGTGGAGATTTAACCTCTACCGCTTGCTCTCGCCAATCGCTAGGATCTAAACTACCAAACAGTAACAACACAAGAGACACAAGATTTATATCGTTCAGGCCACCATTGTGGTGTAATACCCTACCCAAAGGTGTGGTGTGGTGGATTGCCTCTTGGGCTGATGATGAACAATACAAGGAAGAACAGCCTCGCGAGGATCCGTTTGGCTGGTGCTACTTGGTTACGCTCTTGGATTCTCGATGCCTCTACCCCGGGGTGGCTAGTCCTATTTATAGGCAAAGGCCCCGGCTTCTTCCCAAATATTGAGCGGAAGGGTGCCAACAATTGGCCATTTTGAAGGGGAACAGCGGGTACACTTATCCCGACTAAACTTGGTCCTCGCTTTGTCAAAGGCTCTGGTGGTGACGCCTGCTTGGGCTCCACAATGACTTCTTCCTTGCCGTTGGGCTGGTCTTGGTCTTGTTGCACCGAAATGGATGCCTTTGCTTGATGCTCTCGCATGCGCTTGCTCCCTTTGCAGCAAAGAGGAAAGGAGGACATTGCGCGGGCTGGCGCCTGACTGGAGCCAGAATTGTTGTTTGTTGTTCCGGCCTCATTTAAACTTGCCTAGATAGGTAGTGGACAGGATTATGTTGGGTATCACAATATCTCTTATTTAATTAATGCATCTATATACTTGGTAAAGGGTGGAAGACTCGGCCTTATGCCTGGTGTTTTGTTCCACTCTTGCCGCCCTAGTTTCCATCATACCGGTGTTATCTTCCCGGATTTTGCGTTCCTTACGCGGTTGGGTGATAGGAACCCCCTTGACAGTTCGCTTTGAATAAAACTCCTCCAGCAAGGCCCAACCTTGGTTTTACCATTTGCCTCACCTAGCCTTTTTTCACTTGGGTTTTCGAAGCCCGAGGGTCATCTTTATTTACCCCCCCCCCCCCCGGGCCAGTGCTCGTCGTGAGTGTTGGTCCAACCTGTCAGCCGCCAGTGGCCACCAGGGGCAACTCTGGGATGGCCTACCGGAAGTTTGGACAATATGGTGTGCCCTGAGAACGAGATATGTGCAGCTCCTATCAGGATTTGTCGGCACATTCGGGCGGCTTTGCTGGTCTTGTTTTACCATTGTCGAAATGTCTTGTAAACCAGGATTCCGAGACTGATCGGGTCTTCCTTGGAGAAGGTATATCCTTCGTTGATCGTGAGAGCTTATCATGGGCTAAGTTGGGACACCCCTGCAGGGTATAAACTTTCGAGAGCCGTGCCCGCGGTTATGTGGGAGATGGGAATTTGTTAATGTCCGGTTGTAGATAAATTGACACTTGACTTATTTAAAACGCATCAACCGTGTGTGTAGCCGTGATGGTCTCTTTTCGGCGGAGTCCGGGAAGTGAACACGGTTTTGGGTTATGTTTGACGTAAGTAGGAGTTCAGGATCACTTCTTGATCATTGCTAGCTTCACGACTGTTCCGTTTGTTCTCTTCTCGCTCTTATTTGCGTATGTTAGCCACCATATATGCTTAGTTGCTGCTGCAACCTCACCACTTTACCCCCTTCCTTTCCCATTAAGCTTTGCTAGTCTTGATACCCATGGTAATGGGATTTTGAGTCCTCGTGGCTCATGATTAGTACAACAACGATTGTGGTGTACAGGTTTATGCGATGATCATGACGCGAGAGCGATGTTTACTTGTTTTGGAGTTCTTCTTCATTTCTTCTTCGATCGTGGGATAGGTTCTAGGTCGGCACTGGCTAGCGGTGGTGGATGTCGCTTGAGTTTGTTTGTGTTTCATCCGTAGTCGGATGGTGCTCTTATGTAAGATGATGTGTATTTGTGTGGCATTGTATGCCTCTTGTATGTATCCCCATCTATTATGTAATGTTGATGTAATGATATCCACCTTGCAAAAGCGTATCAATATGCGGTTCTATCCTTGGTGGGACCTTCGAGTCTCTTTAGGATACTATCGCATATTGGGCGTGACATGTTGCTGATTTGTTCTTTTGTGAAATTATTCGCTTGCATGGTGTGCCAAATACTATTGTTTCAGATCGTGATACTAAATTTCTTAGCCACTTTTGGAGATGTTTATGGGCTAAGTTGGGGACTAAACTGGTTTTTAGTACTACTTGTCACCCCCAAACTGATGGACAAACTGAAGTAGTCAATAGAACATTGTCTACTATGCTTAGTGCTGTTTTGAAGAATAATAAGAAAATGTGGGAGGAATGCTTGCCTCATATTGAATTTGCTTATAAACGTTCATTGCATTCTACTACTAAGATGTGCCCTTTTGAAGTTGTGTATGGTTTCCTACCTCGTGCACCTATTGATTTGTTGCCTCTTCCATCTTCGGAGAAGGTTAATTTTGATGCTAAAGAACGTGTTGAATTGATTTTAAAAATGCATGAGTTAACTAAGGAAAACATTGAGCATATGAATGCTAAATATAAACTTGCTGGAGATAAGGGCAGAAAACATGTTGTGTTTGCACCTGGAGATCTTGTTTGGTTACATTTGCGTAAGGATAGATTTCCTAATTTGCGCAAATCAAAGCTAATGCCACGTGCTGATGGTCCCTTTAAGGTGTTGGAGAAAATAAATGAGAATGCATATCAACTTGAGCAGCCTGCAGATTTTGGGGTTAGTCCCACTTTTAACATTGCCGATTTGAAGCCTTATTTGGGTGAGGAAGATGAACTTCCGTCGAGGATGACTTCATTTCAAGAAGGGGAGGATGATGAGGACATCAATACCATTGTTACACCCACAGCCCTATTTGCTATACATATCGGACCAATTACTAGAGCTACTGACACGCCAACTAAATTACGTGTACTTTTGTTTCTTGGTAATGATTCTAATGTTCATGAGAATATGATGCTGCCTAAATTGGATACATTTGTTTTGCTTACAAATGAAGGGCCTAGCTTGGAGAAGGATGAACATTGGAGCAAGAACAAGCATGGAGATGATGGCATGCGCAAAGGGAACAAGAACGGGGTTACAAATGATGATTTCAGGACTATGAAGCCACCATAATGGGTGCATGAAGCCTTGGACAAAATATACAAGATGCCACTTCATAACTTTCGCGTCTAGGTGCTGCGTCACTTTATTATTGGGCCAGGCCCATGTAATTTTGAAATACATAAGTATAGGCTATTTTTAGAGTCCGTATGTGTGGGGAAACAAGAGATGGGGTTGATTTCGGACCCCTCCACCAAGGGCCACAAAATTCCCCCCTCTTCCTCCATATATACAGCTCTTAGGGCATCGTTTAGACTTCGGGTTTTGTTTAGATTAAAGTTCGCCATAGCTGCAACTTCGCGTACTTCTTTTGTGTTCAACGACCAGACAAAGACATCACAGAACCCCACCTTGATCAATAAAGCTTTCATCTTATATTCGGAATATCCAGATTGCAATCTCAGTTTCTTGCTTGTTCTTCGTTTGCTCGCAAGAAACAGACCCTCGTGGTCAGGTTGATCGTGCTCTGGCATGGTCAACAACCTCTCGGAGTTGGTTTAGCAATTGCTAAGGCGCAGCATCCTCACACGTTCGTAGTCGGATCGTCAAAGTCGACTTCCACCAAAGCGATATCCATCATCTCATCGAAAGACGGGACACCTTTGCCTCTATCAGCGCAGCTCCTACTTCTCTTGCAAGGCTCCTTCCTAACATCTTGTACTTGGAAATCCTCAATCTTATCTTCATTGCACCCCCTCCGCAAGGTGACACAAACTATTTACTCGTCTCCTTGGAAGATAAATATGCATACTTTCCTGTCTATGAGAAAAAAGGATGAGATTATAACAAAACTACACCACATAATGAAACATGCCGCATCTCTTGCACTTGCACACAATGAAATGAGCATTTACTATGTCTGCATTATGTAAAAACTAGGCATACCTTCGAACTGGATCTTGACGTACTCTTGGAGAGCCTACTTTAGTGTACAGCCAAATCTTTATGTCACCTATGATTTAGACAAGGCTCCACTACAGCAGCCCTTAGTGTTTAAATCATTGACAAGCTCTGTTAGAGTGTTAGGTCAAGAACAGCAAGTAATCAAAGCAAACAGTTCTAGTATCGTTGGCTAATGCAAACAAGCAACTGAACAGATGTGTGAGCAAATCTTACATATCAAGAAAAGAAGCAAATAAGGAGGCTTAAAGACCATCCCTTGACTGACCAGATTTAAGGGGCATTTAAACATCATGTGCAACGTATGAACTAACATAAACATTGCATATTCCAGATTCTACAATGGAATGCACATGTATTAGGTTATGCCATGTATGATGATGCCTAAATGTACAGATAGCAGGCAGGAGTGATTCATCATTGCACGCACAATTGAATTGCAGGGTTAAGGGCCGATTCGATTCGCCTTTTCGTGGCTTATTGTCAAAATAAGCCATAAAAGATGTAAAGAAGTCATTTTTGAGTTATGGGCTTGGGCTTAAGTAATTTCGCTTTGGAGGGGGGGGGGTGTTTCGGGTAGAACCTCACTAAAAATTGAAGGGAAGGGGAATAGTGAAATGACTCTGCTGCCTGCCTATATTACACTCAAGATGCAACTGCTCACGCCCGTGTCACACCTGACCCTCAAGTAAAAACAAACATGCAAGCGTTCATTGCCCTACCCGCTTGCATCTACTCTCCCCTTTCCCTCTACCTCGATCGCAAGGCTCACAAAGACTAGGGTTCCTCCAATGAGTCGTCGCCATCGGGTCCCATCCGCCCGGTCCTCGACGATGCTATGTCCAGCTAGGCTACATGGCTGGCGGGTAGGGGCAAATCTCCCTGGCTGCTCCTCCCTCTAGCGCGGCCCCTCATTCTCATGGTCTCCAGCAGCTGCTCCACTGTGGTTCATCCAACACACTACTCCAGCGGGTGCTGCATAACTACGGCTGATGCCACACTACGGCAGAAGGCACCTTATTCCCTCTCCCCTCCTCCCAAGCCATAGCCTTGAGGTCGTGTTGAAGGATGAGCTCATCCAACAAGGTGAGGATCTCTCCCGATTTTTTGCCAAATTTTCATTCTGATCCACTATACGATGAACTGCTATGAGCTGCTTCTGCTGCTGCTATATGATGCATTGCTATGAGTTGCTCCTGCTGCTGCTATATGATGAATTGCTATGAGCTGCTGCTGCTATATGATGAATTGCTATGAGCTGCTGCTGCTGCTATATGATGAGTTGCTATAAGCTGCTCCTGCTGCTGCTATATGATGAATTGCTATGAGCTGCTCCTGCTGCTGCTATATGATGAATTGCTATGAGCTGCTCGTGCTGCTGCTATATGATGAATTGCTATGAGCTGCTCCTGCTGCTGCTATATGATGAATTGCTATGAGCTGCTGCTGGTATACTATGAATTGTAGACTGCTGTTGTTGTATGATGAGTTGCTATGAGCTACTACTGCTATATGATGCTTTCAGGTGGTGCTGCTATATGATAATAACCGGCCACTTGGACCATCGAATTTCAATAAATAATTGTTCTTCATTTAAATGTGGGTCATGCATTCTTTGTTTAAATTAGGCAATGGGATCTCTGTGGAAAACATTGACCAAAGTAGATTGTGCTAAGTAGATGGTATCTTTGTATTTGCATTTTGAGCAAATAGTGAAGGTCTGTTTTCCTGTCATATTAATTACTGCACTGGGTCCAATTTGTGATGTTTGCAAGTCAAATTAATTTTCATATGGGCAGCAAAATGAAAAAATATAATGCAATCTAGACTTTCCACTGATCATACCAAAGATAATCTGAAAACGCAATGAAAAGAACTGGTTGGCTTATTACATGGAGCTTATATTCACATGTGCTTATTTTCTTAGGATAACTCATAATAATTGTCCCTAAGAAACTTGGCTAATAGAACTGACATACAAATAACATGTCACGATGATTGCAATGGAGGAGTGACGTACCATATCACACTGTATAGGCTCACCGCTGCCTCTCCTTTTTCTGCGATGTTGCATGAAATTGCCACATACATCTTGTACTTTTTATTGTGTAAACCTATCTGCAAGTTGACACGGCTAATTTCAGACATCTCTACATGATACTACATTGCATATCCCTCACGCATATTTAAACCACCAATTAACGAGTGTGCGTATCATAAACTAGCCATGACTCAGATCTTTGGATGACGGGCACTCTAAGGGAGCCTAATGTAGTGCAATCGAATTCCTACATGCCACCTATGATTTTGTGTAATGTACTTCCCCTGTTCCTAAATATATGTCTTTGTAGAGATTCCAGTATGGACCACATACAAATGTATATAGATGCATTTTCGAATGTAGATTCACTCATTTTGCTCCATATGTAGCCTATAGTGGAATCTCTAGAAAGACTTATATTTAGAAACGGAGGTATGAGGTAGTATCATGTATGACATCTACATATCTAATTTAGCAGCCAGTAGTAGAAATCATTGTCTGCACAAAGGGATTACTGGTCGAAAATCCTAGCAAAGCACGCTGGCAGGCACAGAGCAAAACAAGAGAGAGAGAGACACAAGATCATAGCAATGCCTCAGTCCAGGATCTTGGTTGGCCAAGTTGTTAGATCCATAAGAAACATCGTCCTTGTAGTTTTTGCCAGCTGCATAACAGGTAACAACGATCGGTTAGTATATTTGAAGTACATCGGGCAGGTGATGCTGGACAGGTTTAAAGGTGACAAGTACCTAGGCCATGGCGGGTGCTTGGCATCTCTCCAGACGGTGGCAATCAGGTTAGAAATGTGAAGGGTGATGACACTGCGCTGGCTGTCGGGGTCCTGTAAGGAGATCTAGAACCGTCGAGTAGGGTGTTTGGGGAGCGGCTCCGGTAGGGTGGACTATGGTGTGGGCAAAGCGGATCTGCGGCCGTGGATGAGAGCGTAGGTGAAGCTGCTCCGATGGTTGCGTTAAGGATGGTGTCGATGACGCGGATCTGCGGCCGTGGACGGGGCGCCAGAAGCTGCTCCAGTGGTTGGGTTAAGGATGGTGTCGACGATGGGGATCTACGGCCGTGGACGGGGCGTCAGAAGCTGCTCCAGTAGGCCGTGGACTTGTGAGTTGGCAAAGCGGCCCCGGTAGGGTTGAGAATGGTATAGGCGAAGCTACTCCGGTAGGGTTGACGATGGTATCGGCAAAGCGGCTCCGGTAGGGTTGAGGAAGGTGTCGGCGAAGCAGCTCCGGTAGGGTTGAGGAAGGTGTCGGCGAAGAGGATCAGAGGCAGTCGACGGGGGCGTCGGTGGGGCGGCTCCGAGGGGTGTGGACAAAGCGTCTCCGGTGGGGAGTACAAATGAGCCGCTGAAGATGCGCAGCGGTTGGTGAGAGTACCGGCGAAGCAGATCCGGCGCCATGGACAAGGCCGGCACTGAATGGGCTGTGGTACAGTGGTGGATGAGCAGTCTACTTGTTTCTAGGGGAGGTGGGAGGGGTAGATGCGGCTGCAGAAGCAAATCCGGTGAGGTGGACGCCGCTGGCAGTGAATGGGCTATGGTACGCTGGTGGATGAGCAGTCTAGGGTTTCGAGAGGGGAGGGGAGAAAGGGCGATGAAGTACGGACGGCGTGATGTAAGATGCTCTGGTGCTGTGGAGTTAGTCGTTTTATGGAGGGGGAGAGGAAATGGGGTGCCGTGTAGTGGGGGAACCGAAGTTACCAAAGCAGCCCCGACCTATCATGTAGATGAGGGCGGTATTGTAATTGTTGGTCTCCGTGCACCAAGGACAAAAGGGGAATTTCGCATGCTAAAGACAAAGGTGGCGGAAATTTTAGAAGGAGGCAGGAGATTTTGCTGCCCGCGGGATCGTTCGTATCCAGTTTCAACTAATTTTGGACCGTGCTAGCGG
This sequence comes from Aegilops speltoides, assembly GCA_021437245.1. Taxonomy (NCBI): domain Eukaryota; kingdom Viridiplantae; phylum Streptophyta; class Magnoliopsida; order Poales; family Poaceae; genus Aegilops; species Aegilops speltoides. Next base: position 236,437,309 of record CM038144.1, read on the forward strand.
GAAGGTCATGCTAGACTGTGTACACGGGGCACGCGTCAGCAGTTAATAATTGGTGTGAAGTCCACCCCAGAAAAAAAGACAATAACTCGGGATGATGCGCCGATAACTTGGACGTTCACACGGGCGCGGCCAGTCGTACAGGTGTAGTGGCGCGTTCACAAAAAAGGGATCAAACGCTCAGCCTATGTATTTCTCATGTAAATAGATAATTTAGTGCCATTGGTTATTTACTTTAAACATAATGCATTGACATGTTAGTGTAGAGGAGGACAAAAAGAAATGGATATTGTAGTCCGCTACTTAAAAGTGTTACCTCATGTGATTACATAGTCTCCATTTCATAAATTGCGTACCCGTTGAATTCATATATGAATATTACATATATTACTTCAAAATAGAAACTTAAATCATCCAAGACTAATGAATTTGAATGCAAGAGTAACAATGGTGCATGTACATGATAGCTACATTGGTTGTTTAAAGAAACATCACTATAACTTTGGCATGCACAACTGAAAAGGTTTATTTAAATAAAAAATGTGATATGTGAGTGTCCAATCATTATAGCGTTGAATCGATATTGTACCTTTGGCCACGATACGAAGTAGATATTGACTTATGTTCAAGCGATGCACGTCCACGATCGCTAGATAGTGATACATGAATGAATTGTGCAATCTCTCTCACACGCATACATATCTCATTTCCCTGTGGGCATCAGAATCACACACGCGCACTTCGTGTATTTCTCTCCCTCCGTCAGGGTTAAATTCGTCTTTCTACCCCGTCCAATAAGTCTCTCACATAGAAACACACACACTCTCTCTGTCTAACATGCCCACCCATTTAATTCTGCCCACCCACAGCCACTAATGTCCCAAAGTATAATAATGTCTCTCACACATATGCCTAAGGTTAACTCGAGTTCCGGAACCATATGAATACATTCAATGGGATTCCAACAGAGCACCTTTTGTTTTGAGATTTCTCTCTCTCTCTCTCTCTCACACACACACACACACACACACACAAACACACACACACACACGCGCGCGCACACATTGTTTCTCGCTTCATTTTTCCGGCACTTGCATGCACACACACCGTTTGTTTATCTTCGTGAGGCTTTAAGTATGCCTCGCACAAATGCTATCTACCTATCCCTTAATATAGCTAGATATGTCACACAAACTCCTTCTCCCTACTAGCCAGATGCCCATGCGTTGCACGGAACATCAAGATGCATTTGTATGAGAAGTTTATCTTGTGGGAGAAAAGGATGAACGAGGGAATGCCTTATTTGCAAATGCGGAGAGGGATGTGGGTATCTTTTTGCAAAATTTCTATAGTTTCCTTCCTATCCGTCAGATATAAATCGGATGGCCTATATTGCAGGATGGCAGGAACACCATCATCACCAACTCTATTTTTTATAAGAGTAGAGATATGTGACTGTCACTGCCCCCCACCACACACACCCACACACCCACACTTCACAACACCGAAGGAGTAGGGTGACACCTCGATCTTGATACTAATCTATTGACTGGCTTCTCTCTCAAACACACACACACACACACTACTAGGCACCAAAGGAGTAGGGTGGCACATCGATCTTGATAATAATCTATCTACTCCTCTTTCAAACACACACACGCGCACGCGCACGCTAGTTGTGCCTCTGTGCCTACCGCGCACACTCTCGATACGTCTTTCTCTCCCTTCCCCGCACCAACAATGACAGCAGAAGGGTGGCAACTCGATATGTTCATAATCTGTCAATTGGTTTCTCTCTCAAACATTGTGTCTCGGTGCCTCGCTTGGTAGCCCCCTCGATATGTAGACTACTCGCTCGCGCACAGCTGTAGTGACAATGACGCTGAACCCACTGTGCCTTGTTTTTACCGGCCTCATGTGATAGTTTTCACCCAGTTTTCTGTTAATTAACAAGGCAACCTTTTCTTTGTTACTACTAGTGAATCTGAAATCATTCGGGGCACACATAAAATATATCACTTCAACCCAATTATCATAGCAACTATTTTAAAAGAAATTAGCTAGCTGCCCGTGCCTTGCACGGAACATCAAGATGCATTTGTATGAGTAGTTTATCTTGTGATAGAAAAGGCTGAACGAGGGAAGGCCTTATTTGCGAACGTGGAGAGACGTGTGGGTATATTTTTGCAAAATTGCCATAGTTTCCTTCCTATCCGTTAGATATAAATTCGACGGCCTATATTGTAGGATGGCACGCACACCATCATCACCAACTCTATTTTCTACTCCCTCCGTTCCTAAATAATCCATCCGTCCGAAAATACTTGTCATCAAAATGGATAAAAAGAGATGTATCTAAAACTAAAATACGTCTAGATATAGTTCATTTTATCCATTTTGATGACAAGTATTTCCGGACGAAGGGAGTATTTGTCTTTTTAGAGATTTCAACAAGTGACTATGACCGGACCTTACCAACATACTTAAAAAAGTAGTCCATAATTTTGATGTTACCCTCTTTTCTTGGCGGTGCAGTGCCATCTGGATACCTCATAAATCAATCAAGGACAAATCTGACCCCTTCCTTAAAAGACATACGGAGCAAAATGAGTGAATCTACACTCTAAAATATGTCTACATACACATCCGTATGTGGTAGTCCATTTGAAATCTGAAAAAGACAAATATTTAGGAACGAATGGAGTATAAGAGAAGATCTGGAGATATATCTCCAGCATGGTCTACAACAAAAATGTGCTGGACTGGTTAGCGCCGGATGCTCGCAACGCGATGACGTGAGTTCGAATTATGTCTTTTAACTTTAGATTTTTATATTATATATTACTTATTTAATATATACTTCTTTCGCTACTGTGCTGACAGTGGAACCCATAGAGTACTTAGAATACAAGATTAAGGATGGACTTGTTTCTTTTTAACTTTTCTGAAGTGTAGCCACCCTCGCAAGTCACGTGTACACTGTACATGCAATTAACTTTTTATAGAGGGACGATCATACAGGAAATTAACTCAACTGGATTGGATGTCACTCTATTATTTCCAGCATAAAGAGCATCTCCAACGGCAGCCGGCAAATTTCCTCCCACTTCCTTCCGCGGAGGACGACATCAAACGCCAGCGGCATACATTTTTACTACTCTAACCGACCAGATGAAATTCGTGCAAACACGGACTGATTTCATATAAGCATGAAGGATTTCGTATAAAAAAGATGGATCTTCATATAAACATGATGGATTTCACTACATCAATCCGGCTCTCTTGTATAATTAATACTCCCTCCATCCGGAAATACTTGTCCTAGAAATGGATGTATCTAGACTTATTTTAGTTATAGATACATACAATTTATCCATTCTTAGAACAAACAATTCCCGCCAGCTGCAGAGGGAGTACATAATCTAAATGGCCGCCCGCGGATCCCTTTGTCTTCCTCATGTCCGTCAGACACTTGCGGGGTCGACGAAGGTCCTCGGAAGAGACGAAGCAGCAAAGAAACCACCTGAATGCGTAGTCGTTGCCTCGGCGGTGGCCTTCATGGGTCCCAAGTGGCGGCGGACTCCCGTGTTCTACTTCTCCTCGATGATGGCGGCGGACACGGAGAAGCTGGCCACCGACTCGTCGCTCTCCACGCACCCGGCTTCTGTCTCTGCCTACATGGCACTGCCGCAGGCACGGGAGGCGCGCCCACAGACACGGGAGGCGTGGCCACCGCAGACACTGGTGGTGTGGTACGACGCGGCAGCGACGACGCCTGTAACGGCATGCTCGCTGCCGTGACGGCGTGGAGCAACTTGCCACGCCTCATCGAGCTGAACTGGAGCAGCGAGTTCCTGAACCACGCGCTTGCTTGGGGCGGCAACTGGCTCCGTGGGGCCAAGCGAAGTTGGTGAAGCACCGAGCAGACTCGCCCGTATCCGGAGGGCTCGGCGGGCCACCCAGCCGGGTAATATGCCGGAGAATGGCTCATCAAAAGCCATGGAAGAGTGGAGAAAATGGTGAAGGAGGAGATGGGGGAGCGGCGGAGGGGTGCGATTCTTGCCCGCTGTCTGTCTGGCCTCGTGTAAATAGAGGGCAGATGGTAGGAGCTTGGCCGGCATCAGGCCTCGTTTAAACTGAGGGCGAATGGGAGGAGCTCGGCCGGTGTTGCGTTTAATTTCGGCCCGCTCATGAACGGACGTGTGGCCGGAGTAGGATTCTCGGTTTGCATGCGGGTTTAACGGAGGGGTTTAATGAAGGCGTTGGGTGTGCAGCGGACAGCGCAGTACTATTCGATTTGCTAGCAGTAATGAGCCGTCAAATCACAAAGGCCCTCGCCTCTCGTGAAACCGACCGAGCTAGACTGCCCCGCCCTCTAGCCTTTTAAAAAATGTATATACTCCACTTTTGTACAGTAGTACTACCTCCGTCCTAGTTTATTAGTCCCTTTAGTATTTTGTGCAAAACTTTGATCTTAAATTTAACTAAAAAATGTTAATGCATGTAACCAAAAATAATATCTCACAAAACTATGTTTATATACGAATCCAAGAATATAATTTTTGCTAACATGTATTATTATTTACTTAGTTAAATATATGGTCAAAGTTTGGCACAAAATAATATGGGGACCAATAAATCAGGACGGAGGTACTAGTATTGATGGATTGCGCCAGGGAGCAAAACTTGAAATTAAAAAAAAGGTGGTACATATCGAGAGCGTTCGTCGCCAAATTATGCATATAATACTATTAAAAAGGCTTGTCACAATAATGGTGTCCAAGACAAGTGCCCAACCCACCCTCAAATAAAACTAAGCACCTCGAATTCGTTGACAAAACTAAGCACCCGAAATTCTTTGACAACTATTTGCTGGCTATATGATGTTGGCCACATATATTGTAATGTATGTAATGTGAAGAAACGAGTGGTAGTACTATACCAACTAAAAGACGAAATGTTAGAAATACTAGTATGTACGCATCAAGAGTTAAAGTAACGAGAAGAAACATAACATAGTTCTCGCTGGGCTCAAAGACAACACACCCCTCAAATTAAACTAAGCACACCGAAATTAAACTTTGCAACTACTCCAAGAGACACCTTTGCATTAGAACCACCATGAGCAACGACATCGCCACCTTACTCGAGTCCTCGCCCACGCCCCTCGACATCGCCCTTGTCCCTCTTCCTCTTTGCCGATACTTCTTTGCTTGAACTCGCACACTTGGCTCTTGCTCTTCATCCAACCCTTGTAGATATTGAAACAAATTCAGCCATCCATTGCATCATAGTGGATGTGGTCTATATATAGTACATTCCACTGCCATGCATAACGATGAAACGTGTATGGAGGTTTCTCCAGTTTACCGTATGAAGGATGAACCATGGCTCCTACCAGGGTTAGCATTGAAGGCTGGGCACCGGAGGGCAGCAGCCAATTCTTCTGGAGGTCGAAGGGGTTGCCTACAACGAGGCCTATCCGACCCAGGACTACTTCATCATTCATAAAGTCTACAGTAACGAATTTGACTTGGTTGATCTCAAGGAAGTTCTTAAAATCCAGGCATTCAACATCGGCATGGCATATGTGGTAGACCAGCATAAGTCATGCACGCAAACCTGGATCATGACGGGCTTCTTCCTCTCTTCGTCCTTTAGATCCTTCTCTCGTCCCAGGACTGTGGTGTACTCAACATCTAGCCCGGCGACCCACTCATCATCTGAGTTTTCGAACATGCGTCTGAAGCGAGAAAGGCATCCTTTCACCGTCGCGGAAGAACGGGTGTAGATGACGTCGAACTCATTGCTGGTGATGGTTCTAACCTTGTACTCACCGCCAATCGTGGAGATTTGGGACGCCATGGAATTGGGAGGAGGGTTAGGATTAGTGGAACTGCCGTAATGTGAAAGGATGGGACGACTAGGAGCGAACCGCCGTAGTATTAAAGGACGTGCGGGGACGAGTAGGAGCGAACTGCCAGCGTGTGAACGACGGGGTAGTGGCTTTCCATTCTCCCATGATACGAGCTTCCGAGAGCCCTTGGATCTGAGATCGAATGGTTGCATGGCGTGATTCTAGACCTATGGGTGAATAACCTATCCAGGAGGGTTATTCTGCAAATTTTCAGCAACTTACCATGCGACCGTTTGATCTCATATCCAAGGACTGCCAGCAGCCCATATCATGGTCACGCTTACCATGACCGTCGCGTCGTTCACGCGGTCGCGCCCTTGGAGATTTAACACGGTGCGTTAGGCTATTTGATGTTGGCATGTCATACATAGTCATCACTTAGTTACTCATACTACAACAAGGTTAGCTACAAGGTTGGCTATAAGTGTATTTTTTTACTTCTCTCTATCTCTTTCTTCGTACTCCCTCCGTCCCATAATATAAGAACGTTTTTGACATTAGTGTAGTGCCAAAAACGTTCTTATATTATGGGACACAGGGAGTACTAGTATTTATTGCATTTGCCAAGGAGTGACCTCTTCCAATGAAATGGTGTGCTTATTAGTTTTTTGTTGCTAAGTTTGCTTCATTTAATTATCTATAGACTCAAAATTGTCTTTTCACCTAGGTGCATGCGCTTAGCACCGTTTCTGCCTTGGGTCACCAAACTAGTCTCTCTCTTCTTGATTAACTTGCCACATCAGACTTTATGCCTATGTGGCAAGCTTAGCACCTGTAGGAGCAAGTAAGTACAATAGTGCGCTTTACATGTCATTTTTGCATATGTGGAGGAAAGAGAGGCAAGGAAAAAGTGGAGAAGTGAGCTCTCATGCAAGAGCCAGCCTCTACTACAAGGTGGAGCATTGGGAGAGGCACCTGTATGGAGGTGGTCAGGAATCAGGAGACTCACGCCGGTCGTAGCGCCACAGTTAAAATGATAATGGCAAGTCAAATCACGGGTCCCCACCTGTCCAGCAGTAACTCGCTGTCAAATCACACAGCCCTACGTTTGCAGCAGCCTACTCCCTCGTCTTCTCGCGTCTCTGTCGAACCGACTAGGCGGAACTGCCCCGCCTACAGCGCAGGAAAAGCCCGCGTAGTATACTCCCTCCGTCTAAGTGACCAAGGTGGAGAGGAAAACGAGAGAACTTAATGTTTAGTATTTGCTAAGGCTGGCTGTAATGATACTAGCCTTAGCAATTTTGATGAGGTGTCATAGTATTAAATGAAGAAAGAAAGAGAGAGTTGAGTACTATGTGTCATACGTCGCAATAAATAAAGTACTACATGATACTAATATATGATACATGGCGCAGGAGTACTAAGTATTATTAATACAATTTTGCTAGAACTCATCTAGATGAGATATAATTTGCTCTCATTCATCTTTTATAGCCACTGGATGTGATGCTATAAGATGCGTGTGTGCTGACATGGGTTGTATCTCATCTAGATGAGTTCTAGGTACTCCCTAATTTATATCATTGCGTGCAACGAACTGACCACTGCATGTCATGTTTGATAGTCTCAAGTCATTAGAAGCATACAAGACCCACATCTCTTATTGGTTGATTCCTCTATTTATGTCAAAAATAAAGAAACAACGTGAAAGTTAATGCACCACGCCTATGTGTTTACTATTTGGTTTTCGTAAGATGACTTAATACTCACCTAGACGGAGGGAGTATTCGATTTGACAGCGGGCGGCGCAGTTCCCGATACGGCTTTAATGCAGACGAGGGAGGGAGTAGCGGTTCCCGAAATGTTGAACAGCCAATGCATCCTCCTTCAATTAATGCATGAGGGAAGTAATGGGAGGAGGTCCGGGAAAAGAGGCTGCATGATGTGAATGCAACGCTGTTTGCCCTCATCGCCCTCATATAAAGGCGCCCCTCCATTCCAATGCATCTACCACATCGTACACACCTAAGCATTTGCCTAAGCACCTACACTAAGCGCAAAAGAGCTCACTCCAGACCCATGGCGGCGATGCGCATGAGTGGCCAGCGGCTGTGCCAGATGGTCCACGACGCCGGCCTGCGGCATGGCGCTGAGGATCATCTCCAGACGGTGTTGGAGACCAGCTGGTGGATGGCCGCCGTCGACGCCAACTATGACTCTCAGTTGGACCAGATGATCGTTGCCACCAGCAACAAGTTCACCGTCCTCAAGAAGCTCGCGGACGACATCGTCAGATTCTCCACCGACCAGCGCTACCGGGCTCCTCATTGCCTGCCACCCTAATCGGCCTCCATGGCCGGAACCTCTTTCAAGCACTGGTGGCTCTGCGACTACCCGCTGAAGCCACGAACAATGTCCACCTAGAGGTCACGCTCACCGCGAGGCGCCTCGCCCTGCATGAATTCGTCGACCGACACATGCACGTGTACGAGCAAATCGTGTACATAGGTATCTACAAGACCAGTGAGGACACTACGATGTTGGCCTTCCTCAACCGGCTGGAAGCCTTGGATGCCTTTGCTGAGAAGCACCTCGACCTCGCCACAAAAGCCGCTGCTCCTTAGCCGCCGGTCGGTGGCCCGGCACACTAAGTTGAGGAGGAGGAGGTCGTACGTTCATGGATCCATCTTTCTTCTTGCCTTATGTAACCACCACTGTGATTGTATCATCGTGGCCTTAATTCTTATTGTGTTGTTGCATTCTCGTTCCAGTCAATACCGACATGTGCAATCCCTTTGCTTCATTATATGCATCACTATGACTAGTACTCCATCCGTTAATTTATAAGTTGTGCTTACCTGTTCCATCAACTTCGTGCAACAAGCGGGCATCTTGCTAGAAACACTAGAATATGTCTATATAATCTGTATGTGATAGTCCATTTGAAATCTCTAAAAAGACAAATATTTAGGTACGACAGGAGTAATATATTAGGAGTATATCAAAACAAGAGTGATTTCTTTCAAGTTTGTGAACAAATACTACTATTCTACTACTTTGGATCCGTCGCAACGCACGGGCACATTGCTAGTAAAAGGAAAAGGCCTGACGCATTCGCGTCGCACCCCCACACGCCCGGGAATCAGGAGTACTCCACGGCCCGTCCGGCACGACACATAGCTTAGGGAAGGCGTGCTGCCTAGCATTTTCACTTTCATGTGGGACCGCCGTTGAGCAAACTGACACCCCGCCCGCCGCCGGGTTGGAAAAGCAAACGAGGGAAGATCTAGTCAGAGTAACGGAAGCCAAGAAATTTGGTGTCAGATGGGGCCCGTTGATAGAGTAGGAGCATTCCGTACTAGTACTACTCTTACTAGTACCAAGTTTGTACTCCTAATACTATATTACTAGTACTACCACTATACAACTAGTAGGTACGTGCACGGCACAACATCGTAGGAACAAAAATGGGAAGATCTTGTTTTGGGTGATTTATCTTTTTTTCAATCAATGTAGTATGAATAATATGATGTGGGGGGCACCCATGAAGCTTATGTGGCTTGGTTGCATGGCTACGAAAGGTTAGAGAAAAATAAATAGATAATGTGTTTAGAGTGCACTCCACTAAATAGATATACTTTGGATCCATTGCAACGGACCGACACATCTATATCTATACCCCCTATATAGTGTGTGAAAAACTTTGAAAGTTGGTCGTTGGATGAAGCCAATCCGACGGTACAAAGATGGCAAATCCGAGCACTACTGGCCGTTGGATATCATCCACCAGATTCTACCACATGTATAATCTAGAAGACTCCATGGTTGAACTTAATTCATGACTAACTTTGCCACAACTAAGCTTAGGCAAAGTTATTAGTTATTCAAAATGAGAGCCACAAGTTGGCAAGCCTAAGGGAATCTTGCCACATTTTTTTGTGTATGTCATGTGGGGCCTTATTGTGGCTTGCCTAAGGTGTGGCTTGAACCAAACACTCACCTAAGTTAATCAAACTTGCCTAACCTTACGTGGGGCTCGTTGGATATGATCTACATTACACCAGATTTTGACACATGTAGAATCTAGAAAACTCCACATGTAGAGGCATAATGCACAAACCACCAAAATCTCATGCATGCAATGCATGTGTACCTTACTAGTACTAGTTGGTAGTAGTAAGAAACAAATTCCAGTTTTCGCATGAGCTCGTACTGCGGGAGCACCAGAAGGCCTGCCGCAGGAGTTACATTTCCCTCTCGGGGCCCACGGGACCAAACTTCAGTGGCTTAGTGCCCGGCCTATGAGTCAATGACATGCGAACCTTAAATGCGGCTGGCCCACATGTCATTCTCATGGTGGTGGCGTGGTTCGTGACTCACTCGTTCGAGATGAACCGTCCGGTGGTGGCGTGGCCGTGGAGAGGGTGCCACAGCTGGGCATCGGGGCGTTACGAGGCGTAGATGGCCACACCAGTGGGTACTACCTGTAGTACAGAAGTACTCCAGCTGAGATTGATGCCCGGGACCGGGGTTGTTTGGTTTGAGACTAAGTTTGCCAAAGCTTGCCACACCTAAGGTTAGCCAAATTTGACCAACTTAGGTGTGTGTTTGGTTCAAGCCACATCTTAGGCAAGCCACACTATGGTCCCACATCACATACACACAACAAGTGTGGCAAGATTCCCTTAGGCTTGCCAACTTGTGGCTCTCATTTTGAAGAACTAACCTTAGGCAAGTTTGGCAACATTGTATGGCAAAGTGTGGCACTCCTCGGCCTACAACCAAACAACCCCGATATATGTCACAGCCGCTGGATGAAAATTCGATGGTGCGGGAGTACGGATCGGAGCACAGCAGTGGAGCAGGCAAACCGCGTCCAATCGGGTGTGTCTATGGTAGAAAGTTGATGGTTGCCGCAGTTCAGCTGGCCCGCATGTCATGCACACAAATGCAGAGGAGTGGTGGGGCCGAGAGGGATGAGTGGCACGTCGGGGGGATGAGGATCCCTTGACGCGAACAATCCTACCGTTCTGTCACTGACATGTGGGACCCACAAGCGTGGGTCCCACCTTTCAGCGAAGGAAAGGCAGGGCAAGGCAGTGATAGCCACGTCAGAGGATCCATGTCCACGTCGGGGGACGTCGTGCCGTGGGTTGGAGCGGCGTCCTGCGAATCACGTGTGGGTGTGGCAGTGGTAGAAACAAGAAACGTGATGGTCGTCGTGGTTCAACTTCCATGTACAAGCTGTCATGTCTGCTGACACATGTATATCAAAACTAGAGTGTTTATATTTCAAGCACGTGAACAAGTATTATTCTACTACTTTGGATCCATTGCAACGCACGGGCCAGCACATTCGTAGTAGTAGTGTCCATCTCTATCTCTAGAGGCCTTCCCTCATTCATCCTTTTCTCTCACAAGATAAACTACTCATACAAATGCATCTTGATGTTCCGTGGAACACACGAGGATGTTTCCTTGCGGGTCTCTCCTGCGCGGCGTGGCCATAGTTGCAAGTTGACGCCCCTTGAGATGCCAAAGTTGAGGGGCACTCGGATTTCCTCCGATGAGCAGGTAAGATGAGTTTCATCATGTAGTAAATGCATTCTAAAGACTACTTCCATGTCCATTTCCTAATTCTCCCACTGCCCACTGTTTCACAGGTTAGGCTCGGTGCGAGTGGATATTGGCTTGCATATGTACGGGAGGGTACCAACATCAATTTGCACAACATTTACAACAGTGACACCGTTCCCGTAGAACCTTTGTCCAACATTGGGATCAGCCATGCAACGGGCCACCACATGAATTGGTATGATGGAACCACGATGAGATTGAATAAGATAGCACGAACCTTGCACTTGGCGGTCGAAGCCGGACCATGCTGTCTGTGGCCGATTTGTTGCCGTACGAATACGAAGACGCTGTGCTCCTTTCTAACCACATCTTCGCGGTGAAAAACCAGGGGACCTATTTTGTATGGGACACATCCTACGATATACTCCCTCTCTCCCAGTTTATTTGTTTTGAATCTTTTCATTTTATAAGTTTCAAATTCAAATTTAGAGCTCCCCATCACATGTTGAGATTACAATGTCCATTAAATTGTTGCGTGCATGTATAGTAAAGAAACAAATCCTGAGTTTGGCGCGAGTTCGTGCAGCGGTAGCACATCAAGCCCTGGCGCAGGAGTTACATTTCCCTCTTAGGGCCGTCGGGACTGAGCTTCAGCGCCTTACTACACCTACCTTTGAGTCAATAACATGTGGACCCGATAGGTGACTAGTCCACATGTAATGCTCCTGAAGGCAGAGGGGCAGTGGGGCCAAGAGGGGTGAGCCGCAGGTCAGGGGACATGTGGTGTCATGGGTTCGAGCGGCGTCGTGGGAATCGCGTGTGGCTGTGGTAGAAACTTGATGCTCGCCGCATTTTAGGTGGCCCACATGTCATGCACACAAAGGCAGAGGGGCGGTGCGGCCGAGAGGGGTGAGGCGCACATCGGGGGACGTGGTGCCGTGGGTTGGAGAGGCCTCGTGGGAATCGCGAGATGAAACGTGTTGGTCGCCGTAGTTGAACTTCCATGGACAAGCTGTCATGTCTACAAACACATGCACTGCATACCGATCACTGGAAGGAGTAGCAGAGAAAGCTATATATGCGCATAAACAGTTCCTTATAGTCAAGCGGACCCACGCTACTACTCTGTTCCAAAGACATGCATACCATCGAAATTGTCCATCTATATCAATATACACCGAGAGGGAATAATTTTTTTACAAGAGAGGAAATAGTTCATCCATCCATAATGCCCTCCTGCTGGTGCAGCCTTTTCTTCTTCTTCTTCTTCTTCCTCTTCTTCTTCTTCTTCTTCTTCTTCTTCTTCTTCTTCTTCTTCTTGTTGTTGTTGTTGTTGTTGTTGTTGTTGTTGTTGTTGTTGTTGTTGTTGTTGTTGTTGTTGTTGTTCTCATTTTCTTTGGGAGACGGCTTCGCAACAAGCTCTTTGGACCTTGCAGCTATCTCGAAACTCACACGGGCATCGAGGGCAGCATATTTTATCCGCTCGTACGTCAAGGGATAATTCTCCCATCCAGACGACCTTAATGCCACCGTCTCGTCACCCTTCTGAAGATTTGTACCGAGCAAAAAAAATTCTACGTCGAATAGGGATGGTGTCTGTTTATCACAATCTTCTACAGGAATTTTGATTCTGGTTTGTAGGTCAGCGATGCTTTTCAAATCAAGGTTGTACGGCTCCAGCTTTTGTTTGTCCCCTTCGATGGCTGTCCCACAGAAGTATACGTCCTCCCAAGACAAGAAATTGTGAAGCTCACTTTGTATGGAGGGCGAGTGTATGATGTGGTACACCAAAACATCATCTTCAAGGCACAGCTGAAGGACGGCGGCGCGTTGGATCTTCTCAGGGGCACACTCCGTGTACTCTGCGTCGAGACCGATGACCCTCGTCTCTACCTTTTTGAGGGAGTTGGATACATTGTTGATCCACTGAACAACCCTTGGGTGGACGGTGACGGTGGCAACTATGCGCATCGAGCCTTTGATGAGAACATGTTGGACGCTAAAAACCTGCATCTCGATCTCTTTCACCATTTGGAACCGCTGGAACGGAGGGCTATGGTTTGGAGAATTAGGATTAGATGGCTAGTCTAACTGAAGTAGTAGATGATTATTTAAAGAGGTTAAAACAATGTGAACGCAGTGGGGTTTGGATGCAAATTAAGACCAAGGGGAGGTGAAGAAGCTGAGGAAAATCGATTCCCGATGGAGAAGTAAATGGGAGAAGTGGCATGCAGGCAGTTGATTAGATGGCTAGGTAGACTAAACGAAAAGGCTATGCGGGTAGACTGATGAGTCGTACCAGTTCGTGTACGTGCCCATCCTTCCTGATAGGTGGGACCTATGCAAACAGATAAAAAAATGTGTCCTGGTTTAGATGGATATTGGCGCGTGAGTGGGAGACACAACATTCTCTGGTTAAGGAATACTCCCTCCGTCTAGGTGAGTATAAGTCACCTTATGAAAATCAGGTTTTCCTAAAACCTTTCGGCGTGGAGCATTAACTTCCTGCTCGATCCCCTCCTAGCCTCGTTAGCTAGCATTCTCTTCCTCTGCTTCCGTGTTCTACCTTTCCATTTTTCCTCTTCTCAAGTGTGGAACGATCTGCATGTCGTCCTTGATGCACTAGAACGACCACTGCATGCATCGTGGCAGGGCGTTGATTGGGCATGCACGAGAATTTGGTTCTGCTCGCAATATGGATGATACCTGAACAATGAAGTGAACAAGCATGCTAGCACGGGGGACCTATTTCCGCTATACAATACTGGAGTACTCATGTTCCTACTAGTAGTAGTAGTAGTACAACTGTGGTACACTTGATGGTCAAAATGCTATTCATCCAGTCATCACAGTGAAGTGACAACACCCTGCGCCTGACACTAGTCCAGGCGGCGTGTTTGGGTTACCAAAGTCAGCCTCACCCTGTGCACTGTGCAGTCTGTCACCGCTGTTGTATAGCACATTGGCGCCTCGCCTCGTCACCCTCTCCCCTCCCATAGCACCACTCCATCTCCATCTCCTTCTCCGTCTCCGTCTCCATCTCACTGTGCCCCCGTGTACCGTCGCCTCACTCGCCTCCCCCAGTACCACTATTCCCTCGCTAGCCGCTCCAGCACCGATAGCCTTCTCCCCCGTAAATCAAGCCCCCAAAAACCCCCACCTTCAAAACTCCACCATGGCCGAACGCGAACTGCGCAGCATCCATATGAGCCGCGATTGGAGCAAACTTCCCAGTGACATCCTCGACCTCTGTTGTTCGTGTATGGATATGTTGAGCACCCTACGGCTGGCTGCATGCTTGAGGGACATGCACACGGCCATCATCGAAGCGAGGCCTAAGCTTTTCAAGACACCCTGCTTGCTGCTATCTGGTCTTGTGAGATTGGCTCACCATGATACGGAGGCGTACATGATGCCCCTCGACTTCAATCCGATCTCCATTAGCCGAAACTTCTTTCAAGGTTTGTAGTGGGTCGCCGTACATCATTTCCCTCAACATCGATCTGATCACCATCGCCCGAAACTTATTGGCAGGTATGTACCAGGTCGGCATGAACTCCCACTGGATGGCTGCCTTCAGAGAAGACGGTAAAAATTCGGTGCTCGTGAACTTCCATACCTCCCATGAGATTATCCTTCCTCCGTTGGATTATATAGAGTATTACCATCGCGGTCCAAGTCATCTAGATTACCACGTCAGTTGGACGGACCTTGTTTTGCAGAAGATTGTAATCTGCCAAGTTCCCACACGACATGCGAATTATGTAGACTTCAAGCTAATTGCCTTGTTTGACCGCGGACTCGCCTATCTTTACGCCTGTGCCTTCTTTAGCTAGAGACAACTCAGCTCAGAGTGGATCATCGTCAAAGCTGGTACACACTTCTGTGATGCTATTGAACACAATGGCATCATCTACGCGATCGACAAAGCAGATGGCACCATGTATTGCTGGGACGGTGCATGTAAGTTGTTTCCGTCTCATGTTAATGATGACGCCATGACACTGTTTGAACTTTTTGTGATGATTGGCATATCCCTGTTTGAGCAGAATTTGAGTAGAACTATGGCAATGTATTAGAGACGCCGTAAATCAGCTATATTTGGAATGAGTTAATTCATGCGATTGTGACCATGTCATTACAACCAATTTGTACCCTGAATAATCAAACGGTTAGGAATATATGGATATTATCCTTATTTTACAGTAATCTATATACTACTACTAAATATGAGTGTGTATCAATGGCCATGTTAGTTTCCTCATTTTCATGATGTAGAAACATGCACCACAATGTTGGTTTCATCTAACCATACATTAGGAAAGTAAATGTGCATATGGAGAACTCTATATTTGGAAGTAGTGAAATCCTGCAATGCTTACCATGTGTACATACCTATATTCGCCCTTCAGCAATCAATGCCTAGAATAATATCCTCACAGAAATTTGGCCCATAGAACACGAGTATATAACAATACATGGTCTGTTAGTTACCTTGAAGAATTTGTTTGTGAGGACAAAACATGATTACATAACATGCATGACATGGTAGTTTCCTGTGAAGAATCAATTGCGAGATAACATGAGTATAATCATGCATGGCACTTCTATATTTTCGAACCCAATATACATTTCCCTGTATTTTCCTCCCAGTTCCAACAGGGACATATCAATGTTGTTTCTTCCATTATCCTACTCATACTCTGAACAATGTTGATCTTACATTAATAATGTCTGTCCTTTTTGATATGATGCCCTTTGTAATCACACCACCTTTGCCAAAAATAGGGAAGCACAACTGGTTCCTTGCTCGATTAGACAATGGCAAAAGACCGATGATCATTCGGACACATGAGCTGGAAAAGTTATATTGCAAAAACCCCACTGTATACAAGCACCGTGTAATACGTGAGTATCCGGACAGTGGTTGTTACGTCTATGAGCAGGATACCAGCTTGTTGGGGCCTTTAGGATTTTTTAGTTGGAGGCGGGTAAACAGCCTTGGTTCACACTCTCTGTTTCTCGGACTCAAATATCCGATTAACCAGGAGATCACCGTTGGCAAGGACCTTGATGGCAGAGAGGCTCTGTTTGCTATGGAAAACTGTGTCTACACGGCGAGCCCTAGGAGTTCGGGAGCAAACTCCCCGACAGAACGATATCTGACTGCAGCCAAAAGAAGGTGAGAATGACAAAGGCATCCGGATTAACCTTGATCATTGGATGTCTCAATTCTGACAGCAGTGATGTGGTTCAAGCGTTCAGGTTGATAGGTAATTGGGCTGTTGCATCGAAAGGGTGGAGTACTAGTGTCTCCGGATCTTTGGTCATTCAAGCGGGCTGCAAATTATGTTGGTGTTGGATCATCTCTTCGAATGACTTTGTTGTCTTTGCTGCTGGTTCTGGATGGGTAGTTCTTTCTTTTGTTATGCATATTCCTTGTCATTTGGTCATCCTTGTCTATGTCACTCTTACTATGTAATAGTTGCTTCTTTTAGAATGTCATTCTAAATGCGGATCACGAGAGTCCGGCGCCGCAGATGGGTGCGTTTTGGTGGTGTAGCAAGACTTCTTATGAACTACCATGTCTTCTTTGTTTATGTCGATAGTAGTCACTAGTCGGTGTTTGAATGTTGTATATATCGTTGTTTGAACTGTTTATTGTCTTGAACTACTGGTGGGCTAAATGAGGGCATCACCATTCTCCAGTGTTCAGAGTATATCTCCTTTTTTCAAGTTATATAATATGAGCTCAGTGTCTTTTCGATCATGTACACTTGTTTGGGCCAGTGAGGTGTTGCTGAATATGGGGCGAGTAGTAACGCAATGCTAAGCAGGTCAATTATGACTCTCAGGCCGGGCTCTCAAAAGATCTTGAAAAAAAGGATAGGCTCTCCAAAAAAGGAAGAATAAGGACTCTTAGGCCGACATGTCAGCGCCACCGATGTTTTCGTGCGCTTGCGCGCCGAGAGCATATGGGCGCGTGCTCGAAATTCATGCTACCTTTTCATCCCCAGTCTCCCGCCCCTCCCCCACCTCTGGAATCTCGATTCCTACTCCAGTTCCCCCAAATCCCCCTCCTGTACTCCCTGTACTCAAGCGCACTATCATGTCGCTGGTCAAGCGGATCTCCGAGCCGGAGATCCTGAGTTCCGTCCTGCCTTCGGTCGCTGCGTGCTGTCGCTTAACAGTGGCATGGCGGCGCTTGATGACCAGTTGCCGGCAAAGTGTTCATGGTAACCATCAACGGCAACCGGCCTCCCGTCTCGCCGGAAGACCTTGTCAAAGCTCTTGGCATTGTGCACGGCATCCAAATAAGTGACTTGCTCATCAAAGTCTGTCCGCCATCGGCTGATTTCTTCGTCAGGTTCCGGACAACTTTCGACTGCAGTCGTGTGTTCGAATCTTCCCGGTGTTTTTCTGCGATGGTGCGGTGGTGAGCTTTGATCGGTGGCACCCAGGATGGGGCTCGGTGCCCTCTGAGCTTGAGTTTCTAACAAAACTTACCTTCCACGGCATGCGTCGACGTGCTTGGAACAGCGAGTCCATGAACGAGATGATTATTGACCTTGGAGGTGAGCTCGTAAGTATGTTTGTTCCTCCAGACAGCTAGGCTCTGACGGTTATGGCATGGATGAAGAAGCCGTCCACCATACCGAAGGTGATTGGTGTTGAGATACCGGTGCAGGAACCGGGGTTGTACTATTCGTCGCCACCAAGGCCGTCGCGGACCACGTTAGGGATGTACCTGTATCGAGTGTTCGTGCATGTCGAAGAAGTGGTCAATCCATCAATCGAAGTCCTGCCGCCGCCACTGGTGCTAGGGTCCGTCGATGATGTCCATTACATGAGTCAATGTCAGACTTTCCCCGTGCTGCTCAGAACGATGTATGGCATAGGGCCTACTCCATCGCGCGGCGGAGGCCACTGCTTCTTTGGGAGAAGAGGTAGGGCTGGCTGCTTGGATGTGCTCTAATTTGAGGTAACACCTGAATCTTGTCAGATACTGGTTAGATCTGAGCTATGGGTGTGAAGCATAGATATGCCAGTACATTTGATTGTGACCTGTTCTAATTTTGTACCTGAACTTTTTTTAGAAAGGGTTGTAAGTCAACTTAATGTGCTAGCAAAACTTATTGTGTTGTCTGTCTATTTTCTTTGCACATCATTCAAGATATTTCCCTGTCATTGATAAAGACGATGAACCGTTATGTACTACTTCGTTGGTTTCAACATAGCCCTACCCGTAGCGATCCACTGCTTCCATCATGATTGCGTCGCCTGCGTGAAATTTTTGTATGCAAGTTTAGTGTGCTATGATGTTCTATATGATTGTGTCAACTATGTAAGTTTTTACTGAGCATCAGCAATGCATATGGCTGAAAGATGTATTTATGAGCATTGACCGATGGGTCTCTCTCTCTCACACACACACACACACACACACACACACACACACACACACACACACACACACACACACACACATGCACACACGCACAAGTGGGACCCATTGAATTATTTATTTGCTTGTGACAGCTTTTAATTAGGTTCCACTGTAATCTAACTTTTTTCTTAAGTTATTAATTGACCTTAGTGACTTCAAAAAGTTGTACAGAAGCATTGTTTCGGCCTTTCCGGCGTCGCTGAATGTGGGCTGAGTAGCCATGTTAGGTTGTACTGTACTACACAGGCATTTTTTTTCAACATCAGCAATGCAACTGGGCCGACAGTTGTACACCATATCTGGGTCAACTTGTTATTCTCCGCCCCACTGAGCTGCAAACTTTCCTAGGAGGTATGCATTAGGCTTAACAAGAAAATGGACTTTAAGAAATAATAAATGGGATGTAATTACAATAACTGGGCTTATGCACCAAACACGTAATTAGTTTAAAAAATATATTATTTTTGGAATTTGGAATTTTTAATTTCATTACTTGTTGCGCGCGCAATATTTCGTTGGATTTTAACGTAATACAACTTTATTTTGAAATTATATTTAACCTGACTACAAATTTCGGATAAAAATATTTCGTATCCCATCAAAATGTGGGAATTTTTTTTGAATTCTGTTTTGAGCAGTTGTTTGAAATTATTAATCATTGTCCTAGCTACAAGTTGGGTTGTACTTTTAACAAACTGTAAATGGGCTGTAGTAAATTTCATTTGAATTAAAAAATGGGTTGTACATTCTTACAAATCGTAAATGGGCTATATGTTCTCTGCCAAATCCGAGCTGTGGGCCTACTAAGTTGACGCGTACCAAGGGCTTTGTCAACTTAGTCAATATAAACGATTCTAGCTACAGTGATCGTACGATGTCCATCCAACAGCCGTAGTGCTTCTTCAACCTCTGGTATTCTTGCTCCAGCCGCCCAAAGCAGCGCCGGTCATGCTGTGTGCTCTTGCCTCCCGCGGCCGGCTGTGATGCCGTGGACGCCTCACCGCCCCGTACTACTCCCACCACTGGCCAGGCCATCCCTCTACTCACCCACACCCCATGTTATTCTGCAGCGCAGGCAGCCTCACACCGCAGCCGAACCAGTGAACCCTCGTACTCCTCTCCGTGCCGGCTTCCACTGCTGCGTCTTCCCCGGCTCCGTGTCGTCCCCTTCCTAGGCCTCGCCGTCGTCCACCACCCTGGTGCTCTCGGCGCGGCGTGGTCAACGTGGTCAACGGTTGACTTCCATCGGAAGAGTACTGTACATGGAGAAGCTGACAGCTGGGTCCAGGTGGCCGCAAGGAAGTGCCTCCTTATTACGCACAAAATAATTATTCCTCCACCTGACAGCAGGGACCCACCGGACGGACAACCTTATTTCACGAAAAAAAACATTCCCCCCCTGACTGCTGGGACGCACCGGACGGGCCACCGTATTTCATGAAAAAAATGTTCCCCCCGCTGTCAGCTCGGACCCACCGGATGAGCCTCCTTATTACGCACAAAAAAATGAATACTCCCCCTGCTAGCTGGGACCCACCATGGTGGGAGGCTAACTTGTGGGCCTACTAAGTTGACTGGGACGGGGGCCTTTGTCAACTTTAGTCAATATGAACAATTCTAGCTCCAGTGACCGTACGATGTCCATCCAACGGCCGTAGTGCTTCTTCAACCTCTGGTCTTCTTGCTCCAGCCGCCCAAAGCAGCGCCGGTCGTGCCGCATGTTCCTCCCTCCCGTGGCTGGTTGTGCTGCCGTGGAGGCCTCACCGCCCCCTACTATTCCCAACGCTAGCCAGGCCCTACGGCGACGGCAGCATCACACCACAGCCGAACAAGTGAACCCTCATACTCCTCTCCACGCGGGCTTCCACTGCCGCGTCTTCCCTGGCTCTGCGTCGTCCTCTTCCTAGGCCTCGCCGTCGTCCACCGCCGTGGTGCTCTCGGTGCGGCGTGGTCAACGTGGTCAAGCAACGACTTCCATCGGACGTGGACTTTACGTGGAGAGGCTGATAGCTGGGTCCATGGCCGCAGCAAGGAAGTGCCTCCTTATTACGCGGAAAATAATGATACCTCCACCTGACAGCAGGGACCCACCGGACGGGACATTGTATTTCGCGAAAAAACGTTTCCCCCCTGACTGCTGGGACCCACCAGCTACATCTTCGCACGCAAGGAAGTGCGTTCAAAAAAATGATTCGCCCCCTGACTGCTGGGACCCACTAGCTACATCTTCGCACGCAAGGAAGTGTGTCCGAAAAAACGATTCGCCCCCATGACTGCTGGGACCCACCAGCTACATCTTCACACGCAAGGAAGTGCGTCCGGAAAAAAAGCAATTTGCCCCCTGACTGTTGGGACCCACCAGCTACTTCTTCGCACGCAAGGAAGTGCCTAATAGTCGGGACCCACCTAGTCGAAGCATATGTAGCATTGTCATTCTGGTCGCGAACGTGTACGCACATACTGGTGGATGTAGAGGCGCACACGTGTCGTAGTAGAGACGCGCATGTGTCATAGTAGAGGCGCGCACATAGCATGTACACGTACATATAGCGGCCAATGTGCAAGAAAGAAAATACGGCCACGTATGTGTACATACGGGCGGGGTCTCGAACGCCTACTCACACATACATACGGCCAGGGCTCATGTACATGGCTCGGTTGGAACGGAAAAACAGCGTCGTCGTCGTGTTTATGGGGAGGCAACGGAATGCGTCGTGTTCATCGGGAGGCAACGGAATGCGTCGTGTTCATCGGGAGGCAACGGAACGTGTGGGAGCCAACCGGCTTGGACGGAACAGTTGATGGAAACGAGGCCTGGCGTACCGCAGAACGGAGGAAACGGCCTCGTGCTCAACCGGCCACGTTCAAAACGGGGGTCCTGTTCATCGGGAGGGGTGTGGCGTACCACAAAACGGGACTCCACGGGATACTGTTCATCTCCACCGCGACCTCCTCCAGCCTCCACGGGCTACCGTCGGCCTCCTCCAGCCTCCACGAGCTCCTGTTCATCCAGCCTCCACCGCACGCTACTCCACCGGCTACTATTCAACCACCCCTCCACGGGCACCCCTCCACCATCTACTGTTCATCCATCCCTCCACGGGGTCGTCCTGTTCATCCAGCCCTCCACGGGGTCCTGTTCATCCAGCCCCAACTGGCTCAATCGAGGCAACGCCACGGGGTCCTGTTCATCCACCCCGCAGCTCTTGCTCATCCAAATACCCCCCCCCCCGCAACGCCACTATTCATCCAGAGAGGCAGCATCGATCGGCTTGATTAGCGGTAGAGCGGCGAATCGCTCGATCGGGTTGATTAACACCATCGACCGATCGCTCGGGTTCGAGAACGTGTAACTGCGGTGCAATCGCTCGGGTTCAGTTAGAGCCCAACGCCCTCGCTCGGGTTCAGTTAGAGACAATGCCTCGCACACACGCGCATACGTGTACAAGAGAAACGCGCATCGCTTGGCCCCCGACCACCCACCGTAACCGGGAACTCCCCGAAATTTTCCTCGCCCTCGCTTCTACCACAGTTTTTTCCGTCATGGACGGCCCAAAGAATGTCATGCAGCTGCGTCTCCGGCCCGCCCAGGACGAAAAGCCCATTTTCTGTCATGATTTTTGGTCATAGAAGTATGAGCCCACCACATCTACGATGATATCGAGTTTTGTCACAATTATCGTCATAGAAGTGTCATATGTATGATAGAAAAAGGTTTCGTTCGGCCCAAAATGTCACAGATGTGTCTTTTTTTTGTAGTGATGACTAATTGAAATTTAATTTATCATGAACTTAGTACCTGATAGTATTTTGCATGTCCATGTTGTTGTAGATCAATGGCCCGTGCTATCGTTCCTTTTTATTTTTAATGCGTTCCTAGAGAAAGCTAAGTTGAAAGATGATGGCAGCAACTACACAGACTGCGTCCGTAACTTGAGGATTATCCTCATTGCTGCAAAGAAGAATTATGTCGTGGAAGCACCGTTAGGTGTACCAACCGCGCCAGCAACTGTAGACATTGTGAATGCCTGGCAGACGCGTGTTGATGACTACTCGATAGTTCAGTGTGCCATGCTTTACGGCTTAGAGTCGGGACTTCAAAGACATTTTGAACGTCATGGATCATACGAGATGTTCGAAGAGTTGAAGTTAATATTTCAAGCAAATGCCTGGGTTGAGAGATATGAAGTGTCCAACAAGTTCTACAGCTGCAAAATTGAAGAGAATAGTTCTGTCAGTGAACACATACTCAGAATGTCTGGGTACCTTAACCACTTGACTCAACTGGGAGTTAATCTTCCTGATGATAGTGTCATTGACAGAGTTCTTCAATCACTGCCACCAAGCTATAAAGACTTTGTGATGAACTATAATATGCAAGGGATGAACAAGACTATTCCTGAGCTCTTCTCAATGCTAAAGGCTGTGGAGGTAGAAATAAAAGAGGAGCATCAAGTGTTGATGGTCAACAAGACCCCTAGTTTCAATAAAAAGGGCAAAGGGAAGAAGGGGAACTTCAAGAAGAACGGCAAAAAGGTTGCTGCTCAAGAGAAGAAACCCAAGTCTGGACCTAAGCACTGGCGAGTGCTTTCTACCGCAAAGGACTGGTCATCGAAGCGGAACTACCCCAAGTTTTTGGCGGATAAGAAGGATGGCAAAGTGAAAGGTATATTTGATATACATGTCATTGATGTGTACTCAACTAATGCTCGAAGTAGCGCCTGGGTATTTGATACTAGTTCTGTTGCTCATATTTGCAACTCAAAACAGGGGCTACGGATTTTGCAAAGATTGGCTAAGGATGAGGTGACGATGCGCGTGGGAAATGGTTCAAAGGTCGATGTGATCGCCGTCGGCAGCTACCTCTACCTCTACCATCGAGATTAGTTTTAGACCTGAATAATTGTTATTGGTGCCAGCATTGAGCATGAACATGATATCTGGATCTTGTTTGATGCGAGACGGTTATTCATTTAAATCAGAGAATAATGGTTGTTCTATTTATATGAGTAATATATTTTATGGTCATGCACCCCTGTTGAGTGGTCTATTTTTGTTGAATCTCGATAGTGATGATACACATATTCGTAATATTGAGGTCAAAAGATGCAAAGTTAATAATGATAGTGCAACTTATTTGTGGCACTACCGTTTGGGTCATATCGGGTATAAAGCGCATGAAGAAACTCCATGCTGATGGACTTTTGGAATCACTTGATTATGAATCACTTGGTGCTTGCGAACTGTGCCTTATGGGCAACATGACTAAAACTCCGTTCTCCAGAACAATGGAACAAGCTACTGACTTATAGGAAATAATACATACCATGAATATTGAGGCTCGTGGTGGGTATCGTTATTTTCTTACCTTCACACATGATTTGAGCAGATATGTTTATATCTACTTAATGAAGCATAATCTGAAACATTTAAAAAGTTCAAAGAATTTTAGAGTGAAGTGAAAAATCATAGTAGTAAGAAAATTAAGTTTCTACGATCTGATCATGGAGGAGAATATTTGAGTTACGAGTTTGGTCATCATTTCAAAAAACATGGGATAGTTTCACAACTAACGACACCTGGAATACCACAGTGAAATGGTGTGTCCGAACGTCGTAATAGTAGTTTATTGGATATGGTGCGATCTATGATGTCTGTTACTGATTTACCGCTATTGTTTTGGGGTTATGCTTTAGAGATGGCTGCATTCACTTTAAATAGGGCACCATCAAAATCCGTTGAGACGACGCCTTATGAACTATGGTTTGGCAAGAAACCAAAGTTGTCGTTTCTTAAAGTTTCGGGCTGTGATGCTTATGTGAAAAAGCTTCAACCTGATAAGCTCGAACCAAAATCGGAGAATTGTGTCTTCATAGGATACCCAAAGGAAACTGTTGGGTACACCTTCTACCACAGATCCGAAGGCAAAATCTTTATTGCTAAGAATGGATCCTTTCTAGAGAAGGAGTTTCTCTTGAAAGAAGTGAGTGGGAGGAAAGTAGAACTTGATGAGGTAATTGTACCTTCTCCCTTATTGGAAAGTAGTTCATCACAGAAGTCAGTTCCAGTGATTCCGACACCAATTAGTGAGGAAGTTAATGATGACGATCATGAAACTTCAGATCGAGTTACTACTGAACGTCGTAGGTCTTCCAGAGTAAGATCCGCACCAGAGTGGTACGGTAATCCTGTTCTAGAAGTCATGTTACTAGACCATGATGAATCTACGAACTATGAGGAAGCGATGATGAGCCCAGATTCCGCGAAATGGCTTGAAGCCATGAAATCTGAGATGGGATCCATGTATGAGAACAAAGTGTGGACTTTGGTGGACTTGCCCGATGATCGGCAAGCCATAGAAAATAAATGGATCTTTAAGAAGAAGATCGACGCAGATGGTAATGTTAATGTCTACAAAGCTCGACTTGTTGTGAAAGGTTTTCAACAAGTCCAAGGAGTTGACTACGATGAGACTTTCTCACTCGTAGCGATGCTTAAGTCTATCCGAATCATGTTAGCAATTCCTGCATTTTATGATTATGAAATTTGGCAGATGGATGTCAAAACTGCATTCCTAAATGGATTTCTTGAAGAAGACTTGTATATGATGCAACCAGAAAGTTTTATCGATCCAAAGGGTGCTAAAAAAGTGTGCAAGCTCCAACAATCCATTTATGGACTGGTGCAAGCCTCTCGGAGTTGGAATAAACGCTTTGATAGTGTGATCAAAGCATATGGTTTTATACAGACTTTTGGAGAAGCCTGTGTTTACAAGAAAGTGAGTGGGAGCTCTGTAGCATTTCTGATACTATATGTGGATGACATATTGTTGATTGGAAATGATGTAAATTTCTGGATAGCATAAAGGGATACCTGAATAAGAGTTTTTTAATGAAAGACCTCGGAGAAGCTGCTTACATATTGGGCATCAAGATCTGTAGAGATAGATCAAGACACTTAATTGGACTTTCACAAAGCACATACCTTCATAAAGTTTTGAAGAAGTTCAAAATGGATCAGCAAAGAAAGGGTTCTTGCCTGTGTTACAAGGTGTGAAGTTGAGTTAGACTCAATGCCCGACCACTGCAGAAGATAGAGAGAAAATGAAAGTCATTCCCTATGTTTCAGCCATAGGTTCTATCATGTATGCAACGCTGTGTACTAGACCTGATGTGTGCCTTGCTATAAGCATAGCAAGGAGGTACCAAAGTAATCCTGGAGTGGAGCACTGGACAGCGGTCAAGAACATCCTGAAATACCTGAAAAGGACTAAGGATATGTTTCTCATTTATGGAGGTGAAAAGAGCTCGTCGTAAATGGTTACGTCGATGCAAGCTTTGACACTGATCCGGATGACTCTATGTCACAAACCGGATACGTATTTTTATTGAATGGACGAGCTGTCAGTTGGTGCAGTTCCAAGCAAAGCGTCGTGGCGGGATCTACATGTGAAGCGAAGTACATTGCTGCTTCGGAAGCAGCAAATGAAGGAGTTTGGATGAAGGAGTTCATATCCGATCTAGGTGTCATACCTAGTGCATCGGGTCCAATGAAAATCTTTTGTGACAATACTGGTGCAATTGCCTTGGCAAAGGAATCCAGATTTCACAAGAGAACCAAGCACATCAAGAGATGCATCAATTCCATCCGTCATCAAGTGCCGAAAGGGGACATAGAGATTTGCAAGATACACATGGATCTAAATGTTGCAGACCCGTTGACTAAGCCTCTTCCACAAGCAAAACATGATTAGCATCAAAGCTCCATGGGTGTTAGAATCATTACTATGTAATCTAGATTATTGACTCTAGTGCAAGTGGGAGACTGAAGGAAATATGCCCTAGAGGCAATAATAAAGTTATTATTTATTTCCTTATTTCATGATAAATGTTTATTATTCATGCTAGAATTGTATTAACCGTAAACTTAGTACATGTGTGAATACATAGAAAAAACATATTGTCCCTAGTATGCCTCTACTTGACTAGCTCGTTAATCAAAGATGGTTATGTTTCCTAACCATAGACACGTGTTGCCATTTGATGAACGGGATCACATCATTAGGAGAATGATGTGATGGACATGACCCATCCGTTAGCTTAGCATTATGATCGTGTCAGTTTCGTTGCTACTGCTTTCTTCATGACTTATACAAGTTCCTTAGACTATGAGATTATGCAACTCCTGAATACCGGAGGAACGCTTTGTGTGCTACCAAACGTCACAACATAAATGGGTGATTATAAAGGTGCTCCACAAGTGTCTACGAAGGTGTTTGTTGGGTTTGCATAGATCGAGATTAGGATTTGTCACTCCGTGTTTCGGAGAGGTATCTCTGGGCCCTCTCGGTAATACTCATCACTATAAGCCTTGCAAGAATTGTGACTAATGAGTTAGTTATGGGATGAAGTATTCAGAATGAGTACAGAGACTTGCCAGTAACAAGATTGAACTAGGTATGATGATACCGACGATCGAAACTCGGGCAAGTAACATACCGATGACAAAGGGAACAACGTATGTTGTTATGCGGTTTGACCGAAAAGATGTTCATAGAATATGTAGGAACCAATATGAGCATCCAGGTTCCTCTATTGGTTATTGAACGGAGACGTGTCTCGGTCATGTCTACGTAGTTCTCGAACCCGTAGGGTCCGCACGCTTAACTTTCAATGGCGGTTGGTATTATGAGTTTATGTGATTTGATGTACCGAAGGTTGTTCGGAATCCCGGATGAGATCACGGACATGACAAGGAGTCTTGAAATGGTCAAGACATAGAGATTCATATATTGGATAGCTATATTTGGACACCGGAAGTCTTCCGGATAAGTTTCGGATAAAACTGGAGTACCGGAGGGTTACCGGAACCCCCCGGGGGCTTAATGGGCCTACATGGGCTTTAGTGGAAGAGAGAGGAGGCGGCCAAGAGGTCGGGCGCGTCCCCCCAAGCCCAATCCGAATTGGGAGGGGGGCCGCCCCCCTTTCCTTCTTCTTCTCTTCCCCTTCCTTCACCTCCTAGTTGGACTAGAAAAGGGGGGAAACCTACTCCTAGTAGTAGTAGGAATCCCCCCTTGGGGGCACACCATGAGGCCGGCCGGCCCCCTCCACCCCTCCTTTATATACGGGGGAGGGGGGCACCCATAGACACACGAGTTGATCAAGTTGATCTTTTAGCCGTGTGCGGTGCCCCCTCCACAGATTTCCTCCTCGGTCATATTGTCGTAGTGCTTAGGCGAAGCCCTGTGCCGGTAACTTAATCATCAGCATCACCACGCCATCATGTTGACGGAACTTTCCCTCAGACTCAGCTGGATCTAGAGTTCAAGGGACGTCACTGAGCTGAACGTGTGCAGATCGCGGAGGTACCGTGCATTCGGTACTTGATCGGTTGGATCGCGAAGACTTTCGACTACATCAACCGCGTTACTTAATGCTTCTGCTTTTGGTCTATGAGGGTACATGGACACACTCTCCCCCTCATTGCTATGCATCACCTAGATAGATCTTCTGTGATCGTAGGATTTTTTTAAAATTACCGCATTCCCCAACAGAATCAACTGCCCATTGGGTACGCCAGCTCTCGGCTATTATCCACTCGTTGGATAGCATCAACGCCGGCTCAGCCGTCCTGATTTTGGAGAAAAATTGTTGTTTCCTTCCCCTCAAACAGAAGCTAGGAAGGCTTAAGCGCCATTGCAATGATATGGGGGAGCTCATGGTGACTCTTGTCGTTGATTTTGATAGCACTAAAGATCCTAAGTCTGATGAGGAAAAAGCTGGCACGGGGAAGAAGAATGGCAATGCAAAGGGACAGCAGCACAATGTGGCGGGTTTAGGTAATAATGGTAAGCGCAAGCAAACTTATAGCAGTTCAAACTTTGTGGCTACAACCAACACGCAAAATAATAAGCGATGTCGCAAGGGGAAGTCGTCAGTGCCCCGATTGGGTGGACCAAAGTTCAATCTTGAGGCAGTAATGAATCAGCCTTGCCCGAAGCACGGTACTCAGGATAAGCCAACCACTCATCTCTGGAAGAATTGCTTCATCATGAGGGAGTACAAGAATTCTGGTTTTATCAGGGTAACTAGGGCCCACATGGCGGGTCAGGTTCCCGCACTCACGGACCTGGCTTTGGAGGAGGCAGCTCAAACTATGGATTCCAGGGTCAAGGCAATCAAGGAGGATTTTAACCAGCAACCTAATCAAGGTAATCAGCAGCAACAACAGTCTGGTTATTAGAGTAATCCGAAGCAGCTGAATAGTGGTCAATATTACGTGTTCACCACGAGTTTGTGCAAATGAAACTAGAAGATTCATAAGCGGGCGGTGAACGCGGTTGAGCCGGAGGTCCCCCAATACTTATGATCAGAACATCCCATTGTATGGAGCCATGAAGATCACCCGCCCCGGGTTGATAATCCGGGTCAGCTGGATTGGGTGCTGGCACCCTAGGTCGGAGAATAGAAGTTCACTCAAGTGCTTATGGATGGGGGCAGCAACATCAATATCCTCTATTATGATACTTTTTGCCGTATGAAATTGAGTCACAAAGATCTTAAGCAATCTTCTACAATTTTTCATGGGGTGGTGCCCGGTAAGTCGGCATATCCAGTTGGTAAGATAACCTTGGGGGTAGTTTTTGGTAACGAGCATGACTACAGGGCTGAAAAATTGACTTTTGAAGTGGTCAAGATCAAGAGCCCTTATCACGCCTTGTTTGGACGGCCGACTTATGCTAAATTTATGGCACGACCTTGTTATGTTTATGTGTAGCTTAAGATTTCGGGTTATAAGGGTACCATCACGATGCATGGAAACAAAAAGATAGATTTGGAGTGTGAAGAGGGCGACGCTGCCTATGTTGGGTCGGCTTGTGCAACAGAGGAGCTGAAGTTTTATAAAGATAAGGGCCATTTGCATTTCGGCCCCTAACTCGAACCGCCTACTCAGATTTGCCCCTAATTTCAAAGCATGCTCAAATTTGCCCCTCTGCCGTTAAGTCACTACTCAGAAATGCCCTTCCGTCCAGTCAAAGGCCTTTGATCGTCAGAGGCCCATGTGTACTGTAGCAAATGAAAAGTGCTACAGTATTGGACGGAAAGTGCTACAATACTGTACGAAAGGGCATTTCTGAGTACTGACTTAATGGCGGAGGGGCAAGTTTGAGCATGCTTCAAAATTAGGGGCAAATCTGAGTAGTGGGTTTGAGTTAGGGGCACAGATGTAAATGTCCCTAAAGATAATGTTGACCCGGCTGATATGACCCCCTTGAAGAAGCCAACCACAGAGTAGGACCCACGGTTGAAGTATAAGTCGGGGATGACACTAAACCGGTTAACTTAGTCCT
Source organism: Aegilops speltoides (assembly GCA_021437245.1). Lineage (NCBI taxonomy): Eukaryota > Viridiplantae > Streptophyta > Magnoliopsida > Poales > Poaceae > Aegilops > Aegilops speltoides. The sequence goes on from CM038144.1 coordinate 236,467,537, forward strand.
TGGCGACTAATCCAAGCAGTTCATCATCAGTGCTAACATGGATTCGAAATAGGAAAGCACGCTCATCGAGTTCATCCGTGAGAACCGGGACATTTTTGCATGGAAGCCTTCTCACATGCCAGGTGTACCGAGGGAACTTGCTGAGCACACTCTTAATATTGATCTGAAGTTTAAGCCGGTCAAATAATTCCTTTGTTGTTTTAATGAAGAAAGGCGCAAGGCCATTGGTGAAGAAGTGGCCCGGCTCTTGGCGGCTGGGTTTATTGTTGAAGTTTTTCATCCTGAATGGTTGGCTAACTCACTGCTGGTACTTAAGAAGAACGACACTTGGCGTATGTGCATGGATTACACATACCTTAACAAGGCATGTCTGGCTGATCCTTTTGCTCTCCCTCGTATTGATCAGATCACTGATGCTACGGCGGGTTGAGAGCTTTTGAGTTTTCTAGATGCTTATTCTGGTTATCATCAGATCAAGATGGCAGTTAAGGACCAGGAGAAGACATCCTTTATCACTCCCTTTGGAGCCTTCGCTACGTGTCTATGCCTTTTGGGCTCAAGAGTGCCCAGGCGACTTATCAGCGTTGTGTTCAGAATTGTCTCCATAGCCAGATTGGACGCAATGTTCATGCTTATATGGATGATATCATTGTGAAATCCAGGAACAAGGAGACCTTGATAGATGATCTGAAGGAGACCTTTGACAATCTCCGGGTTTACAAGATGATGCTTAACCCGGATAAATGTGTTTTTGGTGTGCCAGCGGGCAAGCTCTTGGATTTTCTGGTTTATGAGAGAGGTTTTGAAGCTAACCCGAAGAAAATCAAGGCTATCACTTCTTTAGCTAAGCCGGCATGTGTTAATGATGTTAAGTGTTTCGCGGGTCGTATTGCGGTCTTAAGTCGGTTTATAAGTCGCCTAGGAGAAAAGGTTATTCCTCTGTACCAGATGATGAAGAAGACAAATCACTTTGTTTGGAGTGATGCTGCCAATGAGGCATTCGAGGCTCTTAAGAAACTGTTGGCTGAGCCGCTGGTTCTGGCAGCTCCTATTGATAAGGAGCCCTTGCTTTTATATGTGGCTGCTAACAACAGAGCCGTCAGTGTGGCAGTTGTTGTGGAGAGGAAGGAGTCAGGCAAAGAATATCCGGTTCAAAGGCCGGTTTACTATGTCCGTGAGGTGCTAATTGAGTCTAAGAAGAGATACCCACATTGGCAGAAGCTAGTATATGGGGTATTCATGGCTAGTCGCAAGTTGAAGCATTATTTCTTTGGTAATCCCATCACCGTGGTCTGTTCTGCTCCTCTGGGGGATATTATTCAGAACAGAGAAACTACATGTCGGGTGGCTAAGTGGGCCATTGAACTTGGACCCATGGTTTGAAATATGTGCCTCGAATAGCTATTAAGTCTCAGGCCCTTGTTGATTTCATCAATGACTGGACAGAGTTGCAGATGCCTGAGGATAAGCCGGATAATACATATTGGACTATTCATTTTGATGGATCTAGGCAGTTGGAAGGCTAGGGGGCTAGAGTTATTTTGACTTCCCCACGAGGTGATAAGTTTTGTTATGTTTTGAGGCTGATGTTTCCTTGCACTAACAATGCAGCTGAATAGGAGGCTTTACTCCATGGTCTTCAGATGGCTAAGGAGATGAACCTAAGCCAGGTCAGGTGTTTTAGCGATTCATATCTGGTGGCTCAGCAAGTCTCGGGAACTTGGGATTCCAAAGACCCTCTCATGGTGACTTATCACCGAGAGGTTGATGATATTGTTGGTCATTTCAAGGGTTATCAGGTGGAGCACATTGATCGCATGAAAAATGAGGCCATTGATGCTTTAAGCCGGCAGGGGTCCCAGCGTAAACCGGTACCACCTAATATTTTTCTTGATGTTCTGAATAATCCTTCAGTTAAATTACCTACAGAAGAGGATCTTGCTATCCCTGATCCGGAGGCATAGTTGGTGGCGGCTCTTCATGCTATTCCTGATTGGAAAGTCCCATATTTGGCTTATATGACCCAGGGGTGAGTTACCTGATGATGAAACTTTGGCCAAGCAAATAACCCGGAGGTCTAAGTCAATGACCATTGTCAATGGCGAGTTACACCGATGTAGTGTTACAGGGGTGTTTCAGGACTGTGATATTCTAAGGGAGATTCATAAAGGAGATTGTGGCCATCATGCCGGCTCTAAGTCTCTTATCACCAAGGCTTTTCATCATGGGTTTTATTGGCTGACGGCTCATGCTGATGCGGAAGATCTGGTTAGCAAGTGAGATGGCTGTCAGAAATTTTCCAAACAGGCTCATGTGCCGGCTCAAGAATTGAGGATGATTCCAATTACTTGGCCGTTCGTAGTTTGGGTCTTGTACATGGTAGGACCTTTCAATAGGTCCAAGGATAAAAGACCAACCTTTTTGTGGTGGTTGATAAGTTCATAAAGTGGGTTGAGGCCGAGCCGGTCAACAAGTGTGATGCGGCAACGACGGTTCAATTCATTAAAAAGGTCATTTTCCGTTTTGGCTATCCTCATAGCATCATAACTGATAATGGCACTAACCTGTCTATGGGTGCTATGAAAGAATTCTGCCAACAAGAGCATATTCATCTTGATGTTTCATCAGTAGCTCACCATCAGTCCAATGGTCAAGCCAAAAGGGCCAATCAAGAAATCTTGAAAGGTATAAAGCCCTGGCTAATGGTCCCTTTGCAGACGACACCGGGTTGTTGGGTCGAGGAGTTACCCTCAGTGCTTTGGAGTATCAATACTACCCCCAATAGATCCATCAATAGTCATGGGGTCCATAGAGGCCTCTGGAATTATTGGTGGCGGCTCATCAGCAAGGTTTTCAAGATTCTGAAATGAAGCTTCAGACTCGAGCAGTTGTTGTTCCGGCTCATGCTCCTTGGGGTCCTCAACCGGCTTATTTATTTTGGCCTTCTTGCTTGGTTTGGCCATTCCGCTGACAAAGGAAAAACAAAGAGATCAGTATATATGTTTACAAAGTTAGAATAATGAAGGCAACAATTGTTACCCAGGGGCAATCTTGAAAGCTTGGATATGAGTCCCGTTTGAGTCGCCAGAAGAGGAATTTGAAGTGCCCTGATAGTTTGAATCAGAAGGGTTAAGAGGTTTTCGAACAAGACCCGCCTTTGGAAAAGGTAAGTCGGAAAGCTGTGAAACCTCTACTCGGCGCTTGTGAGGAGCCGGGGTGTTGGGTAAGTCAGAGGAGAGAATATCACCACCGCTATTCCGGGTCGTGCGACGAACTTAATGTTGTTGTTTCTTCAAAAGAAAGTTGGGATCCAAGTAAGCTAAGGGGTGAGAAAACCTTACTTTCTGGCTTGCTTGTAGAGTTTTCTATCTCAGCAGAGGCTCTGAGTCCAAGGAAAGGATAGTTACCTCTTCACCATCTGTGTTGTTGGCCTCCGCTTCGTCCTGATGGTAATCAGTGTCAATAAGATGATTAAAAAATGAGCCATGGGAGTCAAGTTCTACCTCCGACTCAAAATCATCCAAAGAAAGCTACTCTGAGATGTTGGTCTTCTTCTTGACAAGCTTCTTGACAGCCTTGTTCTTTGTCCTGACCTTTTTTGCCGGCTTATCCTGGAGTTTCTTCTTCCAAAACGAGGAACCAGTCTGCAGAAATTCAAAGTAAGAATGAGAAAGCAGATTGATAGATAATGAATAAAAGGGAAAAAATTTTAAAGTACTTACATCTAGAGCTTTGTTGAGGGTATAAAAAGGAGCTAAGCCGGTCTTGCTACAATCCTTCCAACTCTCATTAAGCAGGGACTTCGTCATTCTATTGATAGCATCATCATCCATTTCTATTTGGCAATGTCATTGGGGATCTTTGACGCTATCATTAAGCCGGGCCGGCGGCTTAAAGGTAGGATCCTCCATGTGACCCATCATCGAACTAGGTCAACTCCAGTGAAGCCATTGGCCATTAAGGCTCTAATGTTTGAAAAAATGGGTATATATTTGGCCCGAGCTTCTGTGCTGATCCACTCTGGGAGATGGTGTCTGTTGCTAAGATGGTGTTCGCGGAAACCCGGCAAAGGATTTTCGCCTGCTTGAGAGTGTCTTGACAATAAAACCACGTCTGGTTCCAGTCCTTAGGATGACTATGAAGTGAAGTAGCAGTGAAAGCGGCTTCTTTCTGTCTCTGGATAGAAACGCCGCCTAGTTCTAAGCTAGGCCCGTCGGTGAATTCAGTCCGCTGGTTCAAGTAATAGAATTCCCTGAATAGCTCTACAGTGGGCTCTTGTTGGAGATACACCTCTCAAAAAACTTGAAAGTTGCAGATGTTTGAAAAGGAGTTGGGTCCGATGTCTTGAGGATGGAGTTTAAAGAAATGTAGAACATCACGAAAGAATCTTGAGCCAGGTCGGGTGAACTCACGAAGCATGTGATCAGTGAAAACTACAACTTCGACCTCTTTGGGGCGGGTGTGGCTTCATCTCCAGGAACCCTCCAATGGATATCCTCTTTTGGGGCTAAGACGCCCACTTTGACATGATCGTTAAGAGCTTCCTCCGTGACAGTGGAGACGACCCAGTTGCACGAAGTAACCATTTTTGTCATTTTCGTTGAGAAAAGTCCTAAAAAGAAAGTTATTGCTGGGTTAAGAATATGATGTTAAATTGGCAAGTGATTTGAGGGTAGGTATGCAAAGCAAGACTGATTGATATACAAGGATAAGTGTTATAAAGATTGGTATGATTAAACCGACAAGGAATAGCTGGGTTATGTTAGCATATTACATTAACGGTTCAAAATGATTCAAAGTTAGGCCAACAGGTATTTGGCAGGTTATAAGTTGTTGTTTGAACCGCCATGAAGAGCTAATGCCTACATATCTGGAATAGAGCTGAATTTTGCTAAGTGTTAAATAAACAGGTTCCAATGATTGGTTCTACGATTTTGGATCTACAACAGCTCGAAAATGAAAAATAAAGCTTAACCTAGTTACAGCGGCGAAAGAACACGCGAGCTAGGCGTTGCGTCTCAGTAGGACAGAACGCATCTACATTTTGAAACAAGGGCTAAGACTGCTGCCGCACTAAGCCTATACTATGGTTGGATCAAACAAATCATCAGCAAGGGGACGCTGGGGAAGTTTTTAATGAATGTCGAAGAACTCCGATGAACGGAGGGAACCCTAGTGCAGATCTAAGATGAAGCAGGAAAGGCTTGTTGGTGCTGATGAACAGTAGAGGAGCGCCGGATTTCTGGACACGGTCTTGGTGATGCAGCTGCCGGAGTTGAGGATGCTGGAGACGACAGCGGCGAAGCTCGGGCTGTGCTGGATGTCATGAGGAGGAAGAGGAAGATGTGAGGGCAGGGGTGAAAAGTGAAAAGGAGGACTCCCTGCCCCTATTTATAACGAAGTGGATAGATGGCATGCGCGGGAAGCGAGGAGGCCAAAAAATGATTATGTGGCTATGGTGGACGCCTTGATTTTCAGGAGGTCCATAAAAGATAAAGATCCATTGAGATATCCTGGGCCTTGTGCAGAATTAAGGTGCATGACGTCATGGAGGGTTACTACGGTTCGGTGATGTGACGTCACGGCAGGTTACATTGAATTGGTAAAAGTTAATGAAAGAAGAATCTGCTAAGTCAAATGATGAAGATTGATGTAAACCAGTTGAAATCAACCTGGGGCCTAATGTTGGGGATATAACTCCTAGATATGACTCGCCCAGGAGGGGCCGGGTCATGCCATCGACGACTTAAGCATGAAGCTGGCAGTTCATGGATCAAGCTTGTTGAAGGCCCAAGGCCCGAAGGCGACACAAGGCCCAGAAAGATGAGCCGCCATATGTTTAACTTGTTCTATAAGGCAAGCTTAGTTTCAAACCAAGCCGGTCACGGTTGTGTGAGCCGGCCGGGACTCTGTAAGCCCCCGAGCACCAACCTATATATAAAGGGGTGACCCGGCGGCGGGTTAACTCAAGAAACAACCGATCGGGTACTAGGTCAAGCATATTTGCTCCCTGGTAATCAAAACCAAGCAATACAATCGAAAGCAGGTCTAGGCTTTTACCTCATCGAGAGGGGCCGAAACTGGGTAAAATCCATGTGTCATTTGTCCCATTCAACCCCTTTAATCTAACCTAGCTACGATGGCTCCACACCTAAGTCCTTTTGCTAGGGCATCTATCATGTTAAATCCACGACACTCATTGTTCGACCCATTTTGCATATAGGGAAATGAGATGTTGACAAATATCAGTCAAGTCAATAATCTCAGAAAGATTGTTAGGATAAAGAAACTTGCGATGAATAAAAACAAGATCTTTGTTTGCACAATGAAGAAGACATCAGTCAACTACAGGATGGTACTAACTCTTTTACCTTGTTTTTACCCCTTGTGCCATTTCAAAATTTATAACAGCGATTTAGACGTATATTTGGTTTTAGTACATCCCAAAGCAATTCATAGATGATTACCTCTCAAGCCTTGCTCATCGGCCCCCTGAAGAAGGCCAAGTCATGCTGACGCCTCGTGAAGGAGAATAGGTGGTATTCGTACCTCACTTCATCCGAGGACTAGGTTTCCCCTCCATCATTCGTTCGAGGGTTTATGTTCTACTATGGCTTTGACTTCCATGACCTGGCCTTCATCATCATTTGTGAGGCCTTCCTCCAGGTCAAGCCACACTTTGGCCTATGGATGAAGGTTTATAATGTTATGCCTAAGATCGTCGCCAGCATGTAGATTGCGGGGGCTCCATGGTGAGTAGGCTTACCCGACTCAGCTGGCCGGAGGGCGTGTTTGTAGAAATGGCCAAGGTCTGGCAAAAGGAATGGTTCTACATCATAGAGCTCCACGACACAACCTGGGTTGCTGCTCCGGAATTCAGATCTGGGCCCCAAGTGAGGTTAACCTCATGGACCAGAAAGGGCCTTGACTGGGGCTCTACCACCAAAGTGGAAGCACGGCAAACACGCGTCTCCAATATGATAAAGGCGGGGGCCGCACTGACCAATGTGGTCCAGATTATCATCTGCTGCGATCTCCTACCTTGCCAATGCCGAGCCACCCTAATATGGCCCTAGAAGCCCATAGACCCCCGCACCACGTAGTACCTCCACGATACCACCCACGAGAAACTGTGGAGGGTGTTGTTCAAGGCACAGAAGAAGTTGCCAAATGAGATGGAGGACATCGGCCTTGATGCCAAGAACCCTGACCTGGAATGTTGCCTAACATGTTCATCACATAGTCTTTTGTTTTGTAGCATGGACATTTGGACTTCTATATGATTCAAAGCAATAATCTAGTTTTGACTTGAAGATTTCAATACTCAACCCTATCAACAAGCAACCATGTCTTTCAAAATATCAACACTAAAGCAAGTTATCTCTAGCCCATTATACTCAATCATTGATCCATTCATGAAACACACTCGCCTATTAGCTACACCCAATGCTCAAGTTCGATCATAGTGCCCCTTAGTTGGTGCTTTATTAGAGAAAGGCCCTTCATAGAGGGAAGTAGGGATTTTTAGAGGTGCCAGAGGTCAAAGCAAAAAAAAGAGATAAAACATTTTGGGTGGCCTGCTTTTCCTCTCAACGAAAACGATCGAGTAGTTCCCAATAATTTCCATGCTAGATATATCATAGGCAGTCCCCAAACATAACATAAAGTTTATTCCTTTTTCCATCATACTTCCACATTCCATGGCTAGCCATATCCATGGGTACCGTCCATACCAACACTTTCCAAGGAATTTATTTTTTGACAACATAAAGTAAATTCTTTTTTCATTTTGGGATTGCGCATCCCTAATACCTTTGTCGCACTCTCTGCAATGACAAGTGAGTAAGCACTGTCGGGTGTTGCGTTCCGCAGACCCTTGAGGTTCGAACACTAGGGTGCGCACAAAGATCTCTCCCCTACCGATCTACGCTCGATCGCCTCATGAGATCTAGGCTAGAAACGATGAACGGCGCAAGGGACACGAGATTTATACTGGTTTGGGCCACCGTTGTGGTGTAATACCCCACTCCAGTGTGTGGTGTGGTGGATTCCCTCAGGGGCTGATGATGAATAGTACAAAGGGAGAACAGCCTCACGAGAGGTGTTCTTGAGCTGGTGCGATGAACTGCTTGGGTGAGTTCAATCGCCTCTCTCTCTCTCTCTAGGCTTTCCAAGGTCTGGATCCGCTGACTCTATACTGTGGTGGCTAGCTCTATTTATAGAGTCCCTGGGCCTCTTCCCAAATATTGAGCGGGAAGGGCGCCAACAATGGCCATTTTGAAGGGGAACATATAGTACAAGTTATCCTGACTAAAGTTGGTCTTCGGCTGCCAAAAGCACTGGTGATGACGCCGTCTTCGGCTCCACGGTGACCTCCATCCTGCCGCTCCGCTGGTCTTGGTCTCGTTGACTTTGAAATGGCAACCTTTGCTCGATGCCTCGGTACTCACGTCTGCTTGCCCCTTTGCACCAAAGAGGGAACAAGGACACTGCGCAGGCCGGCGCCCGCCTGGTCTCGATCGTCATGGCTTGCGTCACGAGCACCTCGCGAGGTACCCTGCCTTGATCTCTCCGCCCCCTCGCGAGCCTGCCCGGTGAGGCCATCTCTGAGGTAGCCTTGTATCGTTCGCCCCACGAGGCTTGGCCCCTCGCGAGGGTCTTGAATCTTGTGCTGATGAAGATGGGCCGCACTGGGCCACCACTTGAGCCATGCCGCAGGCCGTAGGCAGGCAAGTCTGGGGACCCCCGTTCCCAGAACATCGACAGTAGCCCCCGGGCCCAAGGCGTGCTTGGACTTGGCTTAGCGGAGAAGCAAAGGGGCAAGTGCGGAGCGCCGTGGGCCCCATCAGCCTGCGGCCTTGGGCACCGCGTGGCAGTTGATTGGACGTGGGCGTCTCCACTTCCCCATGCTGCCTTGGCAACCGTTCGACTTGACATGTCCCTGCATGCAAAAATGGGTCATGATTACTTGAGATCGTGGTGGCCGACGGTTGGCCTCCTCCGGACTATAAGTACGGAAGGGCGAGAGCCCCCGTAGTCCAGCCCTTCCTGCTACTCCCTCTCTTCTACTTCCTCTCCCTTGCTCCACCTTACGCCGATGGTGCTGATCCACCGGTTTTCTGCAGAAGAGAAGGGAAAGCCCCCCCCCCAAGAGGATCCTAACCCACTTCCGCCGAAGAAACGGCCTTTCCCTGGCCGCCGCGACGTGGTCGCCTGGCAGGGGTCATCGCGGCCTTGGTACGAGCGGCCGCCGCCTGGGTTTCCGCTGCCCTTGTATGCCCGACTCGAGGGCCCAAGAGGAGAAGATGCTAAGCAACACCGACGACGCCGACGGCGGCGCCGGCGAGTCACGGCAATGTGCATCGTCACCCCTGGCGTCCACGCCGAGGGTTCTTCCCGCGAGTTCGTGCTTCACGCCACCATGCCTCCGCGATCTTGGATTCGCCTTCCTCCCTTCTTCGCCTTCGAGATGCCGCCGAGTGTGTCTCTGGAGCTCTGGCTGCAGCACGCTGGCTTCAGCACCCTTGCAACCGGAGCGGAGGTTGTGGTCGTCGCTCCGGGCAAGGTCTTCATGACCCGGGGCTGGGGCGAGATCGCCCGGGTCTGCCGGACAAGTGGTGCCCTCGTAATTCATCTTGAATATGACGACGCCTCCTTGGTGTTCTTCAAGGTCTTCGACGTGGAAGGCCGCCGGCTGGAGTGCTGCCCTGAAAAAGACGACCGGTGTACCGGCGTGGCGAGGGCCAGGCCGGCCAATCACCTCCCCAGCAGCTCCTCAGGCAGCAGCGGAGGAGCCAGAGGATCCAGCGACTCCGCCGAGCTTCATGCGACTCCGGAGACGAGTGACGACAACTACGAGCCCCCGAGCTTCCGTCGCGCTTGGAGCAGGACAGCCGCGTCAGGCCATCGGCGCCACTGATATGGATGGGGTTGGCGTCGGCGCCTGATACATTGTTGATGATGGCATCTCCTGCGGAGGTGCATGTAGTTAACGCTCCTTAGAATTGGCGCCTTTTGTTCCCTGCGAGGAATCAAAGTGACACCCCATGGGGGTATGTGAGGCGCCTGCCATGTCTTTTGTGAACTGTATATCCTTATTATAAATCAGTGGTAGATGCGTGTCCTATCCCGGCTTGGCTCCCCCTTTCTTTCCTCACGAGAGCTTGGTGCTCTACGCTGACAGGTCCCGGTCCCCAGGCAGGCTTCAACCGTCACTAGTATGCCAGGTCGCGATGTCGTGGTCAAGGCCAGGAGATGAGCGGCCCCAGTAAGCCCCTGAGTCTCGATGCTCGGGAGGTCCCCTTTAGTGCTCAAGCAGCCTCCGCTGGGCGAGAAAGGCAAGCAACGTTGCCGTGACAGAGCTGCAATAGGCGAGGGTTTGGCGTTGAGTCGTTTTAGCTTTTGCGTGACTTTTCTCATAGGTTTGGAGTAGTCCTTCGGCGAGGTGTCGGGCCTGCGTGCCGGCACCTAGGGTGTTGCTGGGTCAGGCCCTCATGAGCTTCTCCCCTCTTCCCCGCACTTTCCTTCATGCTCTACGTCCTCAGGTCCCAGCCCTCGAGTGAGCTCAGCCGCCGCTGGTATGACAGGTCGCGATGCCATGGGTCAAGGCCAGGGGGTGAGGGCTGGAGAGCCAGTAAGAGCCCATGAGTCGCGATGCTCAGGCGCCCCCTTTTAACGTGCAAGCGGTTCGCATGAGGAGAAATAGGCCCGTGGTGGGCGGCGAGCGACAATCATGAACAGGTCAAGCATGAGGGAGCGAATCAACTTAGATAGATGCAGGGAAAGCAAATGCCACCGGGTTAGGCCCGAGCGGCTTGGGGATGATGCAGCCCGACGGGCGCCCCCAGCAAGATAAGCAGAGGATATAAGCAAAACGGATACACGCCGCAGGGACGGACCCACGCGATCTGGGAATGATGCAGCCCTGAGGGCGCTCCTAGCTGAAACGAAAACTAAAAAGAAGTCACCTGACACTGTTGGAACGATAGTTGGTGCAGCTGGCGGTGCGGGGCGAAGAAGCCGATCCTCACGAGCCCTCGGGACCCCGAGCCTCGGGAGGCTCAGGAGGTCCAGGCGGCCCGTTGAGGTCCATCTCCATCTCCTCCAGGAACGCACGATGCTTGGCCACCTGAGCTTCCAGAATGCTCCTGATCAGGCGTTGGTGGGCTGCGGCCGCGTTCGGCAAGCCGAAGGGCATGCGAACGAAGCTGTGCGGTGGGCCCGCGCAACGCCCCACGCGCGAAGGCCAGAAGCACTCCTGAGAAGCGACTCGATTGAGCACTGGGTAGTCGATGCAGATGCGCAGCCGCCATCCTCGCCAGGATGGGGAGCTACGCCAAGCAGACGGCGGTTGCCGTGCATGACTCTCGATTCCTCCACATCCTGAGCGGCCTTGGTGATGAACTCCTGAGGGTTGGTTTCTTCTTTCCTTACGCCTTCCTGAGGGAAGCGTGCCACGAAGCACGCCTCCAGGTTGTGCCCAAGCGCTTCCCTCGTGACCTTGGCAAAGTCGGTGGCTCCCCAGGAGAGAGCCCCCGAGCCCTGCCCGAGGAGGGCACTGGGCGCGCCTCCCTATGCGATGGAGGGTGGCGCCCCTTGGACGGGCGCATCTCCAGATGCGGTGCCTCCGGAGGTGCCTGCCTCCTGAGGCCTTGAGCCAGGTAATGTCTTCTTCTTCTTGGGAGCTGCTCCAGGGAGGTTCCAACTCTTGCTGTCTGGGTCTTTGATCGACGCGGCCTGGAAGGCACGCTCGAGGGAGCACACCGCATCCTTCTCTTCACAGGGGACGGTGATGACCCCACCGATTCCTGGCATCTTGACGATGTTATAGCCATGCTAAGTCACTGCCATGAACTTGGTCAGGGTCGGGTACCCGAGGATGGCATTGTATGGCAGGCGAATGTGAGCGACGTCGAAGTCAATGAGCTCGGTGCGGTAGTTGTTGTGCTGTCCAAAGGTGACAGGAAGGCGGGCCTGCCCTATCGGGACAGTGGAACCATCAGTGACTCCTGAGAAAGGCTTGGTTGGCTGAAGCTGATCATATGGCACTTGGATATTGTTGAACGTCTCGACGGACAGAACGTTGAGTCCCGCTCCGCCATCGATGAGGGTCCTGGTGACTTGCACATTGCTGATGACTGGGGAACAAAGCATTGGGAGGACACCGGCCGTTGCCACGCACTTGAGCTGATCCACTGAGCTGAACGTGATGGCGCACGCAGACCACCTAAGAGGGCGTGTGGCCTCAAGCTTGGGGAGGACTGCATTCACCTCGCGAGCAAACTACTTGAAGATGCGTTGTGAGGCTGGGGCCTGAGTGCCGCCCAGGATGCAAGCGATTGCGCGTGGCTCCTGGAAGCCCCCAGCCCCCTCGTCCTGATGATGGTCTCCAGTCCTTCTTGGTGGTGGTGGCAGAGGAGGGAGGCCTGCGTTGCCTTGCGGGCGGTCCTCGTGAGGCTTATCTCTACAAGCTCCCTTGCGAGGCTAGTCCTGCCAGCGGTCCTCGCGAGGTCGGTCACGCCACCCTTGGCAAGGGCCACGGTCATCCCATCGTCCTCCACCTCTTGCTTCGCCTCGGACGTAGCCCCGATCGTTCCGCTCGGGACATCGACCGACACGGCCTTCTCGCACGGCCCTGAGCTCTTGGCACTCGTTGGTGTTGTGGGTGTGGAGATCGTGGTACACACAGTACCGGCTGCCCTTGGACGACTCCGGCTGGCCCCTGCCGCGCTTTGTGTCTAGCTCCGCTACGAGTACAGCTGCTCCCTTACGCTTCACATCCTTGGCCTTGGCTTTCTTCTCTTCTGGGTCCGCTGCTGGGAGCTCGAGAAGGGAGAGGCACCCTTCCTCAGCCCTTGCGCACTTGGTCGCCAGGTTGAATAACTCCAGAGACGTGCACAGATCTTCATGGATTGCCAGCTCCTCCTTCATCTTCACGTCGCGAACGCCATCAGAGAACGCCGAAATGATGGCCTCCTCAGTCACCCTGGGAATCTTGAGGCGAACGTTGTTGAAGCGCTGGATGTACTTCTGCTAGGTCTCTCCAGGCTGCTGCTTGATGTGGCGCAGGTCACCCACGGCCGGCGGACGGTCGCGAGTGCCCTGGAAGTTGGCGATGAAGTGGGTGCGCATCTCGTCCCAGGAGGAGATCGTGCCAGGAGCTAGGTTCAGGAGCCAGGTGCGGGCACCGTCCTTGAGCGCCATGGGAAACCAGTTCACCATGACCTTTTCGTCCCCGTTGGCGGCTTCGATGCCCAGCTCGTAGAGCTGTAGGAACTCCGCGGGGTCTGCAGTGTCGTCGTAGTGAGGAGGCAGGTCAGGCTTGAACTTGCCTAGCCAGGCGACACTGCGTAGCTCAGGGGTGAAGGCGCGGCAGCTTGCGGTGGCCGGGGCCCTTCTTGGTCTTTGGGCTTGCACAGGAAGTTCGCACGTCCGCTTGGAGCGATCTGCGGGTCTTACGTGGTGGCGCAGGGATGCGGTCATGGCGCACCGGTGCCGGGAGCACGCGAGCACCATCTTGGGGGCAAGGGATTTCTTGGCAGCTCCTTTCTTGTCGTGCAGGCACCTGACGCGGTGGGTCTCGTCCTGGGGCCGCGCGCCTTGGAGCCAGGGCGCCTTCTTGGGGAGGAGGTGGCGGAGGCACCTCCTGATCCATGCCTCCTGCGTAGGATGGAGAGCAAGGCAGCGAGAGGGAAGGCATAGGAGAGCCCCCTGCGGCGCTGACGAGCTCGGTGATGCGGGCGAGCCAGTCCTCGTAGAGGTTGTCGACGGGACGGTAGTGCAGGAGCTCACGGGCCAGGAGCAGCACGGCGTGCGTGTCCGTGGGGGCGCGACGGGCGTGGGACGACGAACCGGCTGGAGTCAGCGACGGGGTGGCGGCGTGGCCTTCCCGCCGCACCGAAGGATGCAGAGACGAGGCCTGCTGCTCGTTCCCCACCGGGCCGGTGGCGGCGTCGACGGCAGGCAACGGGGTGGTGGCGCGGCCTTCCCGCCGCACCAAAGGATGCAGAGACGAGGCCTGCTACTCGTTCCCCGCCGGGCCGGTGGCAGCGTCGACGGCAGGCGACGGGGATGACGGGGGCGCCCGCCGACGGGCGCCGTCTGGGCGACATGGGCGGCGAGAGCAGCCTGATGCTCAGCAAGAGCCCGACAAGCGTCAGCCATGGACACGATGGAAGATCGAATGTGAACAGCGGAAAAAAGATTCCGGCACACCCCTACCCGGCACGCCAAATGTCGGGTGTTGGGTTCCGACAGACCCTTGAGGTTCGAACACTGGGGTGCGCACGAAGATCTCTCCCCCACCGATCTACGCTCGATCGCCTCATGACATCTAGGCTAGAAATGATGAACAGCGCAAGGGACAAGAGATTTATACTGGTTCGGGCCACCGTTGTGGTGCAATACCCTACTCCAGTGTGTGGTGTGATGGATTGCCTCAGGGGCTGATGATGAACAGTACAAAGGGAGAACAGCCTCACAAGAGGTGTTCTTGAGCTGGTGCGATGAATTGCTTGGGTGAGTTCAATCGCCTCTCTCTCTCTAGGCTTTCCAAGGTCTGGATCCGCTGACTCTCTACTGTGGTGGCTAGCTCTATTTATAGAGTCCCTGGGCCTCTTCCCAAATATTGAGCGGGAAGGGCGCCAACAACGGCCATTTTGAAGGGGAACATATAGTACAAGTTATCCTGACTAAAGTTGGTCTTTGGCTGCCAAAAGCATTGGTGATGACGCCGTCTTGGGCTCCACGGTGACCTCCATCCCGCTGCTCCGCTGGTCTTGGTCTCGTTGCACTGAAATGGCAACCTTTGCCTGATGCCTCGGTACTCCACGTGTGTGCTAGCCCCCTTTGCACCAAAGAGGGAACAAGGACACTGCGCAGGCCAGGCCCGCCTGGCGCCCGCCTGGTCTCGTTCGTCATGGCTTGCATCACGAGCACCTCGCGAGGTACCCTGCCTTGATCTCTCCGCCTCCTTGCGAGCCTGCCCGGCGAGGCCGTCACTGAGGTAGCCTTGTGTCGTTTGCCCCGCGAGGCTTGGCCCCTCGCGAGGGTCTTGAGTCTTGTGCTGATGAAGATGGGCCGCACTGGGCCACCACTTGAGCCATGCCGCAGGCCGCAGGCAGGCAAGTCTGGGGACCCCCGTTCCCAGAACGCTGACAAGCACTCATCCTGAGAATAACACATCTAGCATGGAAAAATATCAGCCACCCCCTACCATTTCAAGAACGCTACGAGCACACAAAAAGGAAAATTATTTTGAAAATTAGAGATGGAACATACAAATTTGCTTAGAACGGCATAGAATTACCACATATAGGTAAGTATGGTGGACTCATATGGCAAAACTGGTTTAAAGGGTTTTGGATGCACACGTACTAATCATACTTAGTACAAGTGGAGGCTAGCAAAAGATTGAGAAGCATCCAACCAAGAAACAAAAAATCACATAAGCGAGCATTAAGCATAACTAACACCGAATAATGCACCATAAGTAGGATGCAATTTCATTGCATAACTATTGACTTTCATGCTTGCATAGGGAATCACAAACCTTAATACCAATATTTTTACAAAAGCATAATTACTCATCAACATGACTCACATATCATTATCATCATATCTCAGAACTATTAAAAAGAATCAAGTTTATTTTGTCCAACGTCTTCATGAAAAAATTTATTATATCCCTCTAGAATATCTATCACTTTGGGATTAGTTTCATATGGTTCTTTTGATAAGCTCAAACAAATTTAAGTGAAGAACATGAGCATAAAAAATATCTTCTCTCAAAGTGAAGAATGAGAGAGTTTCTTCAAACTTTTACTAACTCTCAAATAAATCTAAGTGAAGCATGAGAGAATTTCTTCGAAAATATTAAAGCACACCATGCTCAAAAAGATATAAGTGAAGCACTAGAGCAATTCCATAGCTCAAAAAATTGAAGTGAAGACTAAAGAGCAATTCGAACAAATCATAGCATAATTTTGGCTCTCTCAAATAGGTGTGTCCATCAAGGATAGATGACACAAACTAAAAAGCAAAACAAACAAAGACTCATATAATACAAGACTCTCCAAGCAAAACTCATGATATGTGACGAAAAATATAGTTCCAAGTAAAATACCGATGGTCGTTAGAAGAAAGAGGGGATGCCACTCGGGGCATCCCCAAGCTTAGTTTCTTGTTCCTCTTTGGATAATTACTTGGGGTTCCATGGGGCATCCCCAAGCTTAGGCTCTTCTTACTCCTTATTCCTTCATCCACCATGGTCTCACCTAAAATATGAAAACTTTAATCACACAAAACTCAACAAAACCTTCGTGAGATCCGTTACTATAGCAAAGCAAATCACCACTCTAAGTACTGTTGCAAACCCATTCATATTTTATTTTTGCATTATATCTACTATATTCCAACATTTTTATGGCTTATCCCCCCCCTGATAAAGTCCATAGATTCATCAAAATAAGCACACAACGCAAAGAAAATGGAATCTATCAAAAACAAAATAGTCTTTAGTAATATGAATACTTCGTATACTTCTGGAACACCAAAAATTCTTAAAAAATAGGAAATTGTAGGAAATTTGTATATAAATCTTGTGTAAAAAATTCAGAATTTTTTCATGCTTATGTAAATTTAAACAATTCTGTCACTGGCGCACAAAGTTTCTGTTTTCCATCAAGATCAAATCAACTATCACCCAACATGATCCCAAAGGCTTTGCTTGGCCCATACACTAATTAAAACATAAAAACACAATCATAATAGTAGCATAATTGTGCAAACACTCAATATAGAAATAAAAAGGCAAAAATAAAATTTATTCATTGGGTGACCTCCCAACAAGCGCTAACGTTTTACGCCCCAAGCTAGGCATAAAGCATAGATATAAGTGTTGTCATCTTTAGTTCTAGATCCATAGGATGCCCTCATGATTGATTCATATGGTGGCTTAATTCCTGTTCTAGGGAATTGATCCATTCCCTTAGTGGAAATTGAAATCTAATGTTTCCTTCTTTCAATCAATCACGACACCTATAGTGCGTAAAGACGGTCTACCAAGTATAATTGGGCAAGACATATTGCAATCAATATCAAGAACAATAAAATATATTGGCACATAATTACTATTGTCAAGAATAAGAACATCATTAATTCTTCCCAAAGGCTTTTTAATACTAGAATCCGCCAAGTGCAAATTAAGATAACATTCTTCAATATCGGTAAGACCAAGCACATCACATAAAGCTTTTGGAATTGTGGAAGCACTAGCACCGAAATCACATAAAGCAAAACACTCATAATTTTTAATCTTGACTTTGATAGTCGGTTCCCATTCATCATGTAATTTTCTAGGAATTGAGATTTCTAATTCCAATTTTTCTTCCAAAGCTTTCATCATGGCATCTACGATATGTTCAGTAAAAGCTGTATTTTGTTCATAAGCATGGGGTGAATTTATCATGGGTTGCAACAAAGAAATACTATCAATCAAAGAGCAATTATCATAATTAAAGTCTTTGTAATCCAAAAGAGTGGGCACATCACTAGTTCAAGTTTTGACCTCTCCAAACCCACTTTTATCAAAAATTTCATCAAATTTTTCACACTCCGAATTATCGGGACACCTTCTAGATAAAGTTGACTCTTCTTCAGTCCCTTTATCATCATTCTTAATTTTACTAAACAAAGAATCAATAGAAGAAACACCAATCATTTTAAGATCTTCATCATTTTTATCTTCTAACGAGATTGGTTTAGAGACCATTTGATTTACTAGGGTAGCCCGTGCATCGGATATTTTTCCTAGCAAACTTTCAGCAAAAGCATACTTAGATTAAAGATTACAAACTTCTCTACTAATATCATCAAGTTGTTTTATTATAGCATCCAGCACAACATAGAGTTCCTTAAGTTCTTCGGTAAAATATTTATTGTGCTCAAATTGTGTAGTCATATATTCCTTAGTACTTTTCTCAATTTCAAGGAAAATAGAACATCATAATATTTTCTTTGAGGCATCATGATTACGCAAACAAGATTGCACACAAAAACAGATCTGGCGAGAAACACGGCGAACGAAAAACAAGGGCGAATAGAACGACATTTTTTGTGAAGTGGGGTTGATGAAAATGATAAGCAAATGGAAAATAATGTAAATTGCATGGATAAGAAATTTGTGATTAGGAACCTGATAGATGTTGATGATGTCTCCCCGGTAATGGCGCCAAAAATCGACATGTTGATGGGAGACTATCTTGACTTGATCCTCCCCGTCAATGGCGCCAGAAATCCTTTCTTCATGGCTTGTATCCGTGTCAGTATTTTCCCGAAGAGGAAGGGATGATGCAGTATGACTTTGGTAGGTCTTTCCCTCATTTATGAAACCAAGGTTATCGAACCAGTAGGAGAACCAAGCAACACTATGTAAACGGTACCTGCACACAAAGAACAAATACTTGCAACCCGACGCGTGAGAGGAGTTGTCAATCCCTCATGGGTAAAAGATAGATTGGTCTATATGGTTTTGGCAGATCTCGAAATAGAACAAAATAAAATAAATAAGGAAAATGTATAGGAAGGTATTTTTGGGTTTTCAGAATAATTGATCTATGAACAAAAGCAAATAAAAATAGACCTCAAAGAAAATATGATAAAGAATAGACCCGGGGCCCATAGATTTCACTAGTGGCTTCTCTCGAGAAAAACAGCATACAATGGGTAAACAATTTACTGTTGGGAAATTGATAGAACTTCAAATAATTATGTCGATATCCAGGTAATGATCATTATATAGGGATCATGTCAAAGATTAGTAGACTGACTCCTACCCGCTTCTACTACTATTACTACACAAATCGACTGCTATCCAGCATGCATCTAGTGTATTAAGCTCGTGGAGAAATGGAGTAATGCAATAAGAACGATGACATGATGTAAACAAGATCTATTCATGTAGGAATAGACCCCGTCTTGTTATCCTTAATAGCAGCGATCAATACGTGTCTTGCCTCCCCTTCTGTCACTGGGAAAAACACCGCACGACCGAACACATCACAAAGCACCTTTTCCCATGGCAAGAAAAATTGATCTAGTTGGCCTAACTAAACCAAAGATTTCAAGAAGAAATACGAGGCTATAAGTAATCATGTATATAAGAGATCAAAACTCAAATAAATTTCATGGATAAAATAGATCTGATCATAAAATCAAAGTTCATTGGATCCCAACAAACACACGTAAAAACAGTTACATCAAATAGATCTCCAAGAGACCATTGTATTGAGAATCAAAAGAGAGAGAGAAAGCCATCTAGCTATTTCCTACGGACCCGTAGGTCTACAATGAACTACTCACGCATCATCGGAGAGGCACCAATGAGGATGATGAACCCCTTCGTGATGGTGTCTAGATTGGATCTGGTGGTTCTAGAACTTGCGGCGGCTGGAATTGTGTTTCGTCGACTCCCCTAGGGTTTTCGGATTTTCGGGGTATTATAGAGCAAATAGGCGGTGTGGGAGGCCACCAAGGTGGGAACAACTCACCAGGGCACCGCTGGGCCCCCAGGCGTGCCCAGGTGGGTTGTGCTCCCCTCAGGGCACCCCTCTGGTACTTCTTTGGCCCATCTTGTGTCTTCTGGTCCAGAAAAAATCTGCAAAAAGTTTTGCTGCGTTTGGACTCCGTTTGGCCTTGATTTTCTGTGAAGTAAAAAACAAGCAAATAAACAACAACTGACACTGGGCACTATGTCAATAGGTTAGTCCCAAAAAATGATATAAAGTTGCTATAAAATGATTGTAAAACATCCAAGAATGTTAATATAACAACATGGAACAAGCAAAAATTATAGATACGCTGGACACGTATGAAACCCCCGAAGGAGGTAATGTAATATGGTCCCTTTTGTGTTCGGGTATTTACTATCTCACTATGATCCTCAGCTCCTTCATCTTGTTTTCCAGGGCTGGCTTAAGAAATCTGAGGAGATGGATTTTCCAGCGCCACTACTTAAAGACCCAATGTCGGCCTTGTTACAAGAGATGTTGATCGCGGCGCCTTACAAGGTGCCAGGGAAAAAGGAGAAGAAGAAAAACAATGCACCCGAGGCCCGGAGGGCCTCCACACAAGAGGTCATCCGGATAGCAAATTCGGAGACACCGCGGCCGCCTCTGTCCAAGACGAGGATGAGGACGAGGACGAAGAGGAGAGGGACTCCTTCAGATCCAAGAAGAGAGCGGTGTCGGCCGAAGCCAAATGGGAACACCCTCCCCCGACTCCGAAGAGGAGGGGGAGGGGAAAACTATCATACCTAATGACAGCTCGGACTCCGACAAGGAGTCTGCAGCCTCGGAGAAGACCTCGGAGCGGGTTCCCAGAGTCAAGCCCCGCGCCGAAGGGTAAGAATCCAAAGTCTGTCCGGGTATCAGTTTTACCAACCCATTACTAAAATTATGTGTTCTTTCATGCTGCAGCCCGCCCCGCAACCTCCCTACTGACCAAATGTGAGAGGGCACTTCTCTGCCATCCGATCTGGCGGAAAGTGGAAGTGCGTTGCACTCTATGCCTCCTCCGGTGATCGGAGAGAACGGGAAGGTGCTGTCCTAGAGGACCCCACCCGTACCGAACACGGGGGGGGGGATGGGGATTTCGGCATGGCCGAGGCTAATGCTTTGGCCACAAAAGACAAGGAGAAGGAGCTCGGGTAAGCCATGCCCTCGCAGACGACGATTCCAGATCCTGAACGGCCCTCCGAAGCGACGCAACCACCTTCCATCGAAGGGGGAGCAGGGGCCCCGCCGCCAGTGCCAAACACCGAGGGACGGGTGTGGCTGAACAGCTGGACATGATGGAGGAGGCTATCAAAAGCTCCTCCATAGTCGTCGAACACCGCACGTTGATGGGTGCAGTTTTGCAAAATGTTTGATCTGTTAACAGCGGACTGAAAGATGCTTTCAGTGGCCTCCTAACAGGCTTCAAGGTAAACAAAGTAATGCTTGCTTTTTTCCTTTGTAAGTAAGATTTGAGTGATCCTTATATGTGGCAGCCCCCGAGGCTCTAGTAAGTTGCAAAGAAACCTAGCAAAGGATCAAAATTGTGAAAGACATTGGCCGAAGTATCATCTTGGCTCTATTTTGCAGGCTTCGGTGTTGGCGGATGTTGCCAATGCTGCTGAGTTGGTGGAGATCATTCAGAAGCTGAAGGGCTCCAAGGAAGAACTCACTCTCATGAACAAGTAGCTAGACGAAGCACAAGGTTAGTCTATTCAAAACATAGTCCTTTGCATAGTTTACGCTTAAGTAAACTTTTCGGGATGATCCCTTAAGCAAGAAAATCACTGCAGCTGGTGCCGCAGAGGTTGAAATCCTCAAGGCCAAGCTGCCGAAGGCGAAAACAGATGGAGCCAAACAGAAGGCGGCGACCGACCGAACGGCCGCCGAGCTCACATCGGTGAAAAATGATAGTGAGAAGCACGAGGCCAGAGTGGTCGAGGTGCAACAAGAGCTCAAGGATGCCATCACGAGATGTGAGGACCTTGAGCATAAGAATAAAGAGCATGCCATCAAGCTGGCAAAGATGAAGACAGAGGCTCAGGAAGCGTGAACAAAGGCGCGAGGTGCTCGGGAAGAGCTCCATCAGGCAAAGCAAATTGCGAATGGTAAGCGGTCCTTACTACAAAGTGTCTTCGGTGGCAAAAGATTCGTGTTACTTACTCGGGTCTGGCGCTCCACAGGCACCTTTGCGGAGCTCCCGAGGAGCATGGCCAATGCATCAAGATACTATGCGGCTCGAGAAGGTGACGCCGACCTGAGGCTCTTCTGGGCGCAATTTTAAGCCCGCGAGGACACTCCCCTCCTTGTTAATCAAAAGAAATAGTTGATGGCGCTGCACCGAATAGTGGAGCCGGCCATGAAGGACCTTTGTGTCCGGCTGTGGCCCTCCGATCCCCTGCCGAGCAGCTATTTGGTCTTGTGGCAAACTATGTGATGTCGTGGGTCAAGTTAAGACCGTCAAGTGCTTGGCGTGCATTGAAGGGGCTTTGATGGTGATACGTCTCCAACGTATCTACAATTTTTGATTGTTCCATGCTGTTACATTATCATTCTTGCATGTTTTGTAATCATTTTATATCATTTTTTGGTTCTAACCAATTGACATAGTGCCCAGTGCCACTTGCTGGTTTCTGCTTGTTTTTTACATCGCAGGAATCAATACCAAACGGAGTCCGAACGCAGCGAAACTTTTTGTGGATTTTTCTGGACTAGAAGACACCGTATGGGCCAAGAAACTACCAGAGGGATGCTCCAATGGGAGCACAACCCACAAGGGCGCGCCTGGAGGCCTAGGCATGCCCAGGTGGGTTGTGCCAACCTCGGTGGCCTCCCGCACCGCCTCTTTGCTCTATAAATACCCCAATTTTCCAGAAACCCTAGGAGAGTCGACGAAAATTAATTCCAGTCGCCGCAGGTTCCAGAAACACCATATCCAATCTAGACACCATCACGGAGGGGTTCATCATGTCCATTGGTACCTCTCCGATGATGCGTGAGTACTTCATTGTAGACCTACGGGTCCGTAGTTACTAGCTAGATGGCTACCTCTCTCTCTCTCTCTTGATTCTCAATACAATGGTCTCTTGGAGATCCATATGATGTAAGTCTTTTTGCGGTGTGTTTGTTGGGATCCGATGAAATTTGAGTTTATGATCACATCTATGTTTTCATCCATGAAAGTTATTTGAGTCTTCTTTGATCTCTTATATGCATGGTTGATTATAGCCTCGTATTTCTTGTCTAATATTTGGGTTTTGTTTGGCCAACTTGATCTATTTATCTTGCAATGGGAAGAGGTCCTTTGTGACGGGTTCGATCTTACGGTGCTTGATCCCAGTGACAGAAGGGAAAACAACACGTATGTATCGTTGCTATTAAGGATAACAAGATGGGGTCTATTTCTACATAAATAGATCTTGCCTACATGATGTCATCATTCTTATTGCATTACTCCATTTTTTCATGAACTTAATACACTAGATGCATACCGGATAGCGGTCGATGTGTGGAGTAATAGTAGTAGATGCAGCCAGGAGTCGGTGTACTAATCTTGGACGTGATGCCTATATAATGATCATTGCCTGGATATCATCATAATTATTTGAAGTTCTATCAATGGCTCAACAGTAATTTTTTTCCCACCGTTTACTATTTTTCTCGAGAGAAGCCACTAGTGAAACCTACGCCCCCCGGGTCTCTTCTTTAATATATTTGCCTTTGTGATCTATTTTATTTGCTTTTATTTTCAGTTCTATTAAACCAAAAATACAAAAATATCTTTCTACACTTTATTTTATTTGCGCTCCATTTATCCTATCTACTACAACTTTATCCCGCCTCCTCGCCAATTTCTGGCGCCGTTACCCGAAAGGGATTGACAACCCCTTTAACACGTCGGGTTGCGAGTATTTGTTATTTGGGTGCATGGGCTATTTACGTTGTGTTGTGTGGTTCTCCTACTGGTTCGATAACCTTGGTCTCATCACTGAGGGAAATACCTACCGTTGTTGCGCTGCATCATCCCTTCCTCTTTGGGGAAATACCGATGTAGTTCTAGCAGACATCAAAAGGAATTTCTGGCGCCCTTGCCGGGGAGGATCATCAAATCTCATCTCCTTGCAATTTACATTATTTGTCATTTGCCTCTCGTTTTCCTCTCCCCCACTTCACAAAAATTTGCCATTTTATTCGCCCTCTTTTTCGTTCGCCGTTTTCTCGTCGGATCTGTTTTTGAGTGCAATCTTGTTGACCACCTTTTTGTTGTTATGGATAGTTCTTCCCCTTTTTGTTTTTTGAGTGCAATCTTGTTTGGACGACCGGCTTGTGCTAAATTTATGGCACGACCTTGTTATCTTTATCTATAGCTTAAGATTTTGGGTTATAAGGGTACCATCACGGTGCATGGAAACAAATAGAAAGAAAAGGGGGCCATAATTCAAAGAATTGAAGAAAGCACATCTCGGATTGATAAACTTGAAGAAATTTTAGTAATTTAAGTACGCCTTTTTGCTTCGGCTACAACTATTGAAAAGACCCCTGTAAAAATTAGCAAGGCTACTCAAGACACTAAGAACAAGGGTGCAACTTCTAGTAATAATAAAGGAGGTCTGAAAATGATTAGTATTCACCCGGATTTTGTTGAAGCTGTAAGAGATCCTATTGATAAGAATGAATTCCTCAACTTTATGCCTAGAAGTTTTTCTATTTTACTTACCAATTCTCCAAAGAAATCCGGTTGTGTGCTTGAAGAGTTGGAGAACAAAGATGACAAAACTTAGATCCTACGCATTATGCCTAGCTAGGGGCATAAAACGATAGTGCTCGTTGGGAGGCAACCCAACTTGTATATTTTTTTCTTTTTGATTTTCTTGCTGTTTTTAATAAAATACACAATTATGCCTCTGATTAGATGTGTTTTTGTGGTTTAAATTAGTGTTTGTGGCAAGCAAGGCCTTTGGGATGATTTGGGTGAGACTTGATTTCATCTTGCTGAAAAACAGAAACTTTTGTGCTCACGAAATTATTTTTCATTTTTATCAGAAGAGTGCTTTTGAGTTGATTCTTTTTGTAGAATATTAATAAACAAATTTCTCATGTCGTCCTAATGTTTCAGAATTTTTAGAGTTACAGAAGTATTCGAAGTAGTCAGATTGCTACAGACTGTTCTATTTTTGACAGATTTTGTTTTCATTGTGTTGTGTGCTTGTTTTGAAGATTCTATGGTTTTCTTTGAAGAGTTTTTGCCATAGAAAAGTTGAAATACAGTAGATATAATGCAAAAATAAAATATGAATGGGTTTACAACATTACTTATAGTAGTGGTTTGCTTTCTTATACTAACGGATCTCATGAAGGTTTTGTTGAGTTTTGTGTGATTGAAGTTTTCAAGTTTTGGGTGATCTTACGATGGATGAAGGAATAAGGATTAGTAGAAGGCTAAGCTTGGGGATGCCCGAGGCACCCCAAGACAATATTCAAGAAGTAGCAAGCAACTAAGCTTGGGTATGCCCCCGAGTGGCATCCCCTCTTTCTTCTAACAACCATTGGTATTTTACTTGGAACTATATTTTTATTCATTGCATATTATGAGTTTTGCTTCGAGCGTCTTGTTTGATATGAGTCTTTGATTGTTTTGCTTTGAGTTTTAAGTCTTGAATCCTTGCTGGACACACCTTATGATAGAGCCAAAATTATGTTATGCTTGCTTCTATGCTTCACTTAAATTTTTAGAGCCTTGGAATTGCTCTAGTGCTTCACTTATATCTTTTTGAGCACGGTGTGTTTGTTATATTTGAAGAAATGCTCTGATGCTTCACTTAGATTTATTTGGGAGTTAGTAATTTTTTTAGAAATTCTCTCTTGCTTCACTTAGATTATTTTGAGAGAAAGAAATATTATGCTCATCTTCTTCACTTAAATTTGTTTGAGCTTATTAAAAGCAACATATGAAAATAGTCCCAAAGTGATAGATATCCAAGGAGGATATAAACAAAACTTTCATGACGATCATTGGACAAAATAAACTTGGTTCTTAGTAATGGTTTTGAGATATGACGATGTGATATGTGAGTCATGTTGATGAGTAATTATGCTTTACTAAGAATATTGGTGTTAAGGTTTGTGATTCCCTATGCAAGCACGAAAGTCAATAGTTGTCCAATGAAATTACATCCTACTTGTGGTGCATTATTCGCTGTAACTTATGCTTAATGCTCCGGTACAAGATTTTTTGTTTCTTGGTTGGGCGCTTCTCAATCTTTTTGCTAGCCTTCATTTTGCACTAAGTATGATCACCACTTGTGCATCCAAAACCCTTTAAACCTTTTTTGCCATATGAGTGCACTATACGTACCTATATGCGGTATTTCTATGCCGTTCTAAACAAATTTGCATGTGTCATCTCTAACTTTCAAAATAAATTTCTCTTTTGTGTGCTTGTACCGCTCGCGAGGCGGTGAGGGGTGGCCGGTGTTTTCCATGCTAGATGTGTCATTCTCATGATGAGTGTTTATACACTTGTCATTGCACGAGATTACGGCAAAGGTATTAGGGATGCCCAGTCTCGAAATGAAAAATGAATTTATTTTATGTTGTAAAATAATAAATTCTTTGGAAAGTGTTGGTATGTTGGGCACCCTTGGATACAGTTAGCCATGGAAAGTGAAAGTATGGTCGAAAAAGGAATAAACTTTATTTTTTGTTTGGGAACCGCCTATGATGTATCTAGCATGGAAAGTATTGGGAACTCTAAGTCGTTTTCATTGGTGGGAAAAGTATTCCTCCCAAAATGTTTTTATCTCTCAATTTTCACTTTGAGCTTTGGCACCTCTACAAATCCCTAGTCCCCTCTGTGAAGGGCCTTTCTTTTACTTTATGCAATTTTTATTTTGAATTTGAGTCTCCATCTTATCTTAGAAAGCAGCAACTAAGTAACACTATGATCGTATTTGAGCACTGGGTGTAGCTAATATTCGAGTGTGTTTCATGAATGGATCAATGATTGAGCATAATGGGCTAGGGATAACTTGCTTTAGTGTTGATATTTTGAAAGACATGGTTGCTTGTTGATATGCTTGAGTATTAAATTTTTCATGTCAAAACTAGACTATTGCTTTGAACCATATAAAGTCCAAATGTCCATGCTACAAATAAAAGATTATGTGATGATCATGTTAGGCAGCATTCCACATCAAAAATTCTGTTTTTATCATTTACCTACTCGAGGACGAGCAGTAATTAAGCTTGGGGTTGCTGATACATCTCCAACGTATCTACAATTTTTTATTGTTCCACACTATTGTATTACAATCATTGTATATCATTTTTTGGTACTAACTTATTGACATAGTGCCCAGTGCGAGTTGTTGTTTTCTTCTTGTTTTTTACGTCGTGGGAAATCAATACCAAACGGAGTCCAAACGCAGCAAAACTTTTTGTGGATTTTTTTGGACCAGAAGACACCGTATGGGCAAACAAAGTACCAGAGGGGTGCTCCAAGGGGAGCACAACCCACCAGGGCGTGCCTGGGGGCCCAAGCATTCCCAGGTGGGTTGTGCCCACCTTGGTGGCATCCCACACCGCATCTTTGCTCTATAAATACCCCAATATTCCAGAAACCCTAGGAGAGTTGACGAAAATCAATTCCAGCCGACGCAAGTTCCAGAAACACCAGATCCAATCTAGACACCATCACAGAGGGGTTCATCATGTCCATTGGTGCCTCTCCGATGATGCGTGAGTGTCGGTGGAAAACGAGACCTATGGGATCACTGGAATCCCTACTACGATCGGCGGGCGCGGGGTTGTGGAAAGAGCAGGTCTAGGAGTGAGCACAAAGATCGTTTACCCAGGTTCGGGCCGCGAGGATGCGTAATACCCTAGTCCTGCTTTGGTGTATATTTGAGTGTTCTTGAGCTCTTGAACTAGCCACGACACATGATTTGTTCAAAAGATCCGAATCCCTCTCCCCTACGCCTTGGGCCTCCTTTTATAGAAAAAAGGGGTCGCCACAGTGGCACATAGGAGGTGGAAAGGTGTACAGTGGCCGAGTCTATCCTCTGGCACTGTTGGACAAACACATTTAATGTGTTGCCACGTGCCCTTCTTGTTTTATCAGGGACGGCAAGGAAGCTCGTCCCAGCTGTCGCCGCCTCACCTAGCTTTGACGCGCGTCCGAGCTGATGAGGCATTGCAATGCCACGTTGGTTGGCTGCTGGGCTGGTGCGGTGGCAGAGTCTTATCGAAGATCTGCATGCCACGACGTAGGTTCTTGCTGAGTCGGTCTAGAGGCTGCATGTCGCCACGCAGGTGCTCGCCTAGCTGGCTGAGCTAGCAGCTGCATGGGAACGGCGATGGAGTCTTGGAAGATGTGGGCCTGGCCGCGGCCTCGCTGACGTCCTCGGCAAGGGTCTTGTCGGGGTCCCGGCAAGGGTCTTTCTGTGACATCGCGGTTGTCCCCGGCAAAGATATTGCTGGAGGTCTCGTGGATTTCCTCGGCATGGATCTTGCCGAGAATCGTCGTCTTCTGGTCCTCATCTGATATGGCATGTTTATGATCTTCACGAAGATCTGCATGCCACCATGGAGGTGCCTCCCGAGCCTTGGTTCCAATGTGGTTGATGGCGTTGGAACCCTTGGGCTCAAGGGTGGAGCGCTCTGCTGGCGCTGGGCAAGTTGCCCCAGCAAGGCTCTCGCCGGGGCTGCGGAGGCTGCCCCGGCAAGGGTCTTGCCGGGGGAGTCTACCTCGCCCTCTTGCTTTTTGTGTCTCTGGTCTTGGTGTTGCTTTGATTGTCTTGCGCCTTAGGCTTCCCTCCTCTACCCTGCTAAGTGTGGCCATGGGCGCGGCTCTCACTGCCCGTGCACAAGTAAAGGGGTACAAAAGAGAGCCCCTACTTTTGTACACCGATAGTGAGTAGTTCATTGTAGACCTACGGGTCCGTAGTTACTAGCTAGATGGCTTCCTCTCTCTCTCCCTCTTGATTCTCAATACAATGCTCTCTTGGAGATCTATATGGTGTAAGTCTTTTTGCGGTGTGTTTGTTTGGATCCGATGAACTTTGAGTTTATGATCAGATCTATGTTTTATTCCATGAAAGTTATTTGAGTCTTCTTTGATCTCTTATATGCATGATTGATTATAGCCTCGTATTTCTTCTCTGGCATTTGGGTTTTTTGGCCAACTTTATCTGTTTATCTTGCAATGGGAAGAGGTGCTTTGTGATGGGTTCGATCTTACGATGCTTGATCCTAGTGACAGAAGGGGAAACGACATGTATGTATCGTTGCTATTAAGGATAGCGAGATGGGGTCTTTTTCTACATAAATAGATCTTGTCTACATCATCTCATCATTCTTATTGCATTACTCCGTTTTTTTCCATGAACTTAATACACTAGATGCATGCTGGATAGCAGTCGATGTGTGGAGTAATAGTAGTAGATGCAGGCATGAGTCGGTCTACTAATGTTGGACGTGATGCCTATATAATAATCATTGCCTGGATATTGTCATACTTATTTCAAGTTCTATCAATTGCCCAAGAGTAATTGTTTTCCCACCGTGTGCTATTTTTCTCGAGAGAAGCCACTAGTGAAACCTACGGCCCCCGAGTCTATTCTTTAATATATTTGCCTTCGCGATCTATTTTATTTGCTTTTATTTTCAGTTCTATTAAACCAAAAATACAAAAATACCTTGCTGCACTTTATTTTGTTTGCGCTCCATTTATCCTATCTATTACAACTTTATCCCGTCTCCTTGCCAATTTCTGGTGCCGTTACCCGAAAGGGATTGACAACCCCTTTAACACATCAGGTTGCGAGTATTTGTTATGTGTTTGCAGGGGCTGTTTATGTCGTGTTGTGTGGTTCTCCTACTGGTTCGATAACCTTGGTCTCATCATTGAGGGAAATACCTACCGTTGATGTCCTGCATGATCCCTTCCTCTTTGGGAAAATACCGACATAGCTCTTGCAGACATCCGATGGTGCTCTCGAAGACCATGGTGCATTGGCCAAAGATCAAGCCCGTCAAGATGGCCACCGGACCTCCCCCAACTAGAAAGGAGCAATGGCACCAAGAGCAGTACTTCGCTGCAGTGATGGATGGTGCTCGATCCATAGAAGCGTTATGTTCCAAGGATATAAACCTCGAGTAGTTGACCTCGTTGTTTATTAAACTGTGGTTGAACCTTAATGCTCTATAACGCGTTTGTGTTTTGTATGGTTTATCATACTTGCAAATGTGTATGTTAATTTTGACTCCCGTGTGGCCGTTTTATTCTGAAAGTTACCAGTCGTCGGCTTCACCCCCCATGTAGATGCTACAAGGGGTGTCCAGCCATCCGTACTTTAACCCTTAGCCGAAGTCTCGGTGCCCGGAGGCGGTAGTGTAGGAGGGGAACCAGACAATCAGACTATGCAACTTTATGACTTTCACTTAGCCGTAGGAGCTTGACTGCAGGGGGCTGTTAAGCAGTCCCCAATGTGGGGAGATTCATTGCGAACCTAATGGCTAGGCATCTACCACGTGTTTTGTGCATGTACAAACCCTTCGTGTTACACGGTCTAATCGCCAACGATTGTAGGTTTAATACCAATCATCCGATTGCCGACCAGTTCGCGTCTATTATGACAGTTAGTTTTCGGCTTTGTCCACTCAGGTACTTAACTGAACAAGGCGGAAGTACAACCACAGTGGTTCTCCCTTTACCTTCTTAGTCGAACATGTGGAACATAAGAAGGTAAGCACGGGAGCCGGGCAACCCAATTATTGACCCAAGACATAATTCGGAACTGGTGCATATAGTGCAATATCTGAGACACCAGACACGTTAGAAAGTAGGGTGCTGAACTTAGCATGCGGGGCGAGCTTTACGGCCGAGCCCCTAGCCTATAAGCCGGTTTGCATGTGAGGGCGAATATGTGCCATACGAGTTCAAGACAAGATTGAAGAGTGGGGGAAAAAGAGTGTAGCATGAATAACATAAGGACCTGAAAAGGCTTTCGTTATTTCCCATGTGCTCATCATGTTTAGTCATACAATTTGAACTGCCGAACAAAGTGTCAGAAAGTATACATTGTTTTATAAAAGAAGAGGAAAAAATTACAAATCAAAGGTTTACGTAGGGCCTTGATGTGTGGGTTAATTCCCGAACTGTGCCCTACTGCACATCTGTGCCTTTGCTTTTGTTGGGAGGATCATCATCATGTGTTGGTTGTCCGGAGGCAACTCCTGAAAAAGGAGCCTTCGAGAGATGGCTCGTTGGTGAGGCTGGATGCCGCATAGGTCCTTGACGGTACCTGTTTGTCGTCCAAAGACGCATTGTGCCATGGTACGGTCGAGCCAAACTCTTAGTGATTAAGCCCCATAGCTGCCCATGGTATTTTGAGCGTGTAATTGTGATATCGAGGCATGTAGTGTGTGATACATCTCCAATCCGGTAAGGTACTTTTGGAACACCAATGGGCATATTAGATTAATATTATTAAATTTAAGTAAGAAAACCACACTTTAATATGGAAACGTAAGAATGGAACAGAAAGAAAGAATCCGCAGTTTATTGTCTTAATTTTTATTCTTATTCTATATGAATACTATAGATACTATTAATACGTAGACTCCAACGTATCTATAATTTTTGATTGTTCCATGCTATTATATTATCCATCTTGGATGTTTTATATGCATTTATATGCTATTGTATATGATTTTTGGGACTAACCTATTAACCTAGAGCCCAGTGCCAGATTTCTATTTTTTTCCTTGTTTTTTAGTTTTACGGAAAAGGAATACCAAACGGAGTCCAATTGACCTGCCAATTTATAGAGATTTTTTATGGACCAGAAGAAGCCCTCGAAACAAAAGAGTTGGGCCAGAAGAGTCCCGAGTCATCCATGAGGGTGGGGGCACGCTCTACCCCCTGGTAGCGTGCCCCTACCTCGTGGCTAACTCGCAGACCCCCCCTACCCCGCCCTGACGTGAAACCGATGCCAATAATTCCTATAAATACAAAAAACCCCGAAGAGAAACCTAGATCAGGAGTTCCCCCGCCGCAAGCCTTTGTAGCCACTAAAAACCAATCGGGACCCTGTTCCAGCACCCTGCCGGAGGGGGGAACCATCACCGGTGGTCATCTTCATCATTCCGGCGCTCTCCATGACGAGGAGGGAGTAATCCACCCTCGGGGCTAAGGGTATGTACCAGTAGTTATGTGTTTGATCTCTCTCTCTCTCTCTCATGTTCTTGATTTCGCACGATCTTGATGTACCATGAGCTTTGCTATTATGGTTGGATCTTATGATGTTTCTACCCCTCTACCTCCTGTAATGGATTGAGTTTTCCCTTTGAAGTTATCTTATCAGACTGAGTCTTTAAGGATTTGAGAACACTTGATGTATGTCTTGCATGTGCTTATTTGTGGTGACAATGGGACATTCACGTGATCTACTTGATGGGTGTTTTGGTGATCAACTTGTGGGTTCAGTGACCTTGTGAACTTATGCATAGGGGTTGGCACATGTTTTCGTCTTGACTCTCCGGTAGAAACTTTGGGGCACTCTTTGAAGTTCTTTGTGTTGGTTTGAATAGATGAATCTGAGATTGTATGATGCATATCGTATAATCAAACCTGTGGATACTTGTGGTGACATTGGAGTATCTAGGTGACATTAGGGTTTTGGTTGATATGTGTCTTAAGGTGTTATTTTACTACAAACTCTAGGGCTGTTTGTGACACTTATAGGAATAGCCCAATGGATTAATCGGAAAGAATAAATTTGAGGTGGTTTCATACCCTACAATATTCTCTTCGTTTGTTCTCCGCTATTAGTAACTTTGGAGTGACTCTTTGTTGCACGTTGAGGGTTTGTTATATGATCCAATTATGTTATCATTGTTGAGAGAACTTGCACTAGGTAAAGTATAAACCCTAGGCCTTGTTTCTAAGCATTGCAATACCGTTTTTGCTCACTTTTACTACTTGCTACCTTGCTGTTTTTATAGTTTCAGATTACAAAAACCTATATATACCATCCATATTGCACTTGTATCGCCATCTCTTCGCCGAGCTAGTGCACCTATACAATTTACCATTGTATTGGGTGTGTTGGGGACACAAGAGATGCTTTGTTATTTGGTTGTAGGGTTGTTTGAGAGAGACCATCTTCATCCTATGCCTCCCACGGATGGATAAACCTTAGGTCATCCACTCGAGGGACATTTGCTACTGTCCTACAAACATCTAGACTTGGAGGCCCAACAACATCTACAAGAAGAAGGTTGCGTAGTAGACATCAAGCTCTTTTCTGGTGCCGTTGCCGGGGAGGTTAGTGCTTGAAGGTATACCTTTAGATCTTGCAATTGAATCTTTTAGTTTCTTGTTTTATCACTAGTTCAGTTTATAGAAGAAAAACTACAAAAAAAAGGAATTGAGGGTGCCTCATATGCTTCATCTTTTTAATGTCTTTCGTGAAAATAAGGATTTCGGTATTGTGCCATAGTGTTAGAAGAACATTGCAATAAAATGCTTGGCATACAATCTTTGAATGATGAGCATGATTGCAATGTTGTTAGTATGAACTCCTTGAATATCCATGATGCTAATGATATGCAAAGACACAAGCTTGGGGATGCTATGTTTGACGAAGATGATATTTTTTGTCCCCAAGTTTTGATGAGCAAATTTATTTTGATGATAGCATGCCTCCTATTTATGATGATTATAATCATGAAAGTGGATTTGGAGAGGTCATGACTTTATTTAGTGATGAATCCACTATTTCGGAAGAGGTTCCAATTGAGAACAAAGTTGCTATCTATGATGATTATCGTGATGACATGTATGCTTGAAGAATAATAATAACCATGAAACTTGTCATCTTGATTTTAATTTTCAATTGGA
Organism: Aegilops speltoides; assembly: GCA_021437245.1. NCBI lineage: Eukaryota > Viridiplantae > Streptophyta > Magnoliopsida > Poales > Poaceae > Aegilops > Aegilops speltoides. The sequence goes on from CM038144.1 coordinate 236,500,990, forward strand.
GTATTCCTCACATGATAGTTATTTTGTTGAGTTTGCTCACACTACTAATCATGAGAAGAAATTTGCTTATGTGGAGAGTAATAAAAATTGGGTTAATTATCCTTTTGCCCTCAGTGGTGTCCATGTGCTCAGTTTTGCCCTCAGATGCAAATTGTGCTCAGCTTTGCCCCTAGCCCGTGCGCACCGACTCGTTCCATGAACTCTGTCATCTCCGTCAGGTCAATGTTTTGACTCGGCCCTTACAGCTGGGACCAGGCGGCAGAGACAGCCAATTCTATTCAGACCGTTGCACGCGTGGCTTGTAGGACCCAGCAGAGAGCCGTTGCAGGTGTGCTATATAAGCGGGCAACACACAGCGGCGGTGACCACGGCGACAGAGAGCACAGTGGTGACCACGAGAGAGAGAGAGAGAGAGAGAGAGAGAGAGAGAGAGAGAGAGAGAGAGAGAGAGAGAGAGAGAGAGAGAGAGGTGGGAAGCTAGCTGTGGAGGGCGTGGCGGCATTGAGATCCCCTTCGGCTCCGAGCTCCATGTCTTCCTCAAGCTCCCGCGCCACCTCGCGGATGCAGATCCGGGCGCGTGTGGACATGCATGTCTTTGTCTGTCCGCAGTGCCGGGCAGGTGTTGTTCAGAGGGTTTCTCACACACCAAGGAACCTGAATCGTCCGTTCTACGTGTGCAGCGTGAATGGGGTAAGAATCGGGGCAATTGCGCCATTTTTGTGGTCGGGATCTTTGAGCAATGGGTTGATCTGTTTGGTGTTCATGCAGGTGAGATGCTTCTTTCTTTGGGTCGATGCTCTGGCCAAGACTTTTATGAATGAACAGCAAGAGGAGCATGAAGAATGGTTGTGCATGTTGCCACGAACAGCAGTGGCCACAGCACGAGCTCCGGAAGAAGAGATGGAGGGCAAAGCACGCACTGACAGAGAGCTAGCTGTTGAGCTTAGGATGTTGAAGAAGAAAGTTAGGTAGCTTGAAGATCAAGCACTACCAATACCCATTTGCAAATACTTTTGGGCATTTGTAGGTATGGTAATCACACTGGTTGTAATGTTGAAAATGTATGGAAAGGCATGAATTATGGAGGAATTTGTAAGCTTGAAATTGTATCAGAAAATTCACCTAGTTTAAATGTTGGCCAAAGTTGTTTAAATATTGGAAAAAAGAGAAGAAGTGACCAACATTTAAATATGTTGAAAAAAGGGAGAAGAAATGAGGAATTCAGAAATTTTTGATCAATGAAATGCAGCTCTCTGCTCTGCCTTTCTGTAAAAAAAAAAGGTTGCTCTTGGGCCAAATTCGGAGCGTCGAGCCAAGTGCAGGCTAGACTAATGGGCCAACTGCATCCAATTAGGCCTATTCGGCGGTTCTCTTGCGTGTTTTTCTGTTTTCTGTTCTGATTTAATTTAGGTAGTAAATTATAATGCTGAAACTTTTTGTGGAAGCTAATTGAATTATTCCAGAGCCAAACAATTAAGGTAGAAATTTTTTGGAGCTGTTAAATATTTAATAGCAATTTAATTACTCCAATTAAAATACACCATGATTTAAATCAAAGACCAAAATGTCATGGAAAATGTGCCTCACTCTGGTAGAGGTTTACACCTGGTGCCAAAATAAATGAACATTTTTTAAGGGCATTACATTGAGAAAAAAATAATTTGTCTAGAAAATGAAGGGTGGAAAATGCACAAAAAATTGGTGTGGCTGGGGACTCGAACCCAGGACCGTGTGGGTTTGTGGTGTTTAGGGCTTCACTGGTAACCGCTAGGACAGATGGAAAGAGTTTGACATGGTTAGGGAAGGAAGGTATACATAGTGAGACCATGAATGTTTGCACGCGCGTGAGAATGGTTTTCCTTTGTTTTGCACTGAAATATTGGAGGGTTGGAAGGTTGAAAACGTATGTTTGCACTGCCACATGATTTTTGTTAGAGTGGCACTTGGTTTAGGGTTAGAGTGACACTTGGTTTAGGATTTAAAGGGAATGAATTTGCATGTTAGTCCATGACTTGTTTTTTTGAATGAAAGAGACGGCTTCTCACCCCCTCTGATTTTCATTAATGAAAACCACAAGTTCTCCAACTTCATGACTTAGTTTAGGGAAGAAATGATATGTTTGGGCACGGACATTTTTTAACACACATAATAAACCCTAATAACTTAGATAAGATGCAACACACCGCACCCTTACATTAAGCAATAATAATAAGTTCACGGACACATGCGAAACATGACACGACACGACACGACATAGAAAAGCAACAAAATAAAAACAAAACATGACGAGCTTGACTCCGGGCTTGAACATCTTCATCTTCACCTCCTTCTTCCACCTTGGCCGCGTGCCCCTTCAACACCGTCTTCAACTTCACACCTCCTCCTCCTCCTCGTAGGGAAGGGAGTGCATCTGGCCTGGAGTGGGGAAGATGCTCTCGTAGTTGGTGTAGATGTTGTACACGGTGAAGAAGATGGCCTTGCAGCCGCACCAAAAGACTTGGCCGAGGAGCTCGCGCGCGTCAAACGGGTTGGTGAAGGTGACTGTGAGCAGTAAAAGGATGTCGCCGCGGTCTCGAACCTCATTGAGGGTGAACATCCTAGGCGAGCCAAGTGGGAGGTGGGCATAGACGGCTCTGAGGAAGGCACGGGTGAGTTCGACGGAACCCCTCCACCTTGAAATAGCGCACACATGGAGCTCACTCTCCACGGGCACGCCCCGTGGGTAGCGCAGCTCCGTCATGACAGGTGGACGGTTGAAGGTCGGCCCATTGAACTGCATCTTCACTTGGTCATGCTTGGGGAGGGCTCGGTCGCTTGGGTGTTTGAAGTTGGAGATAATGGATCGGATCTAGCTTGTGGGTGGGAGAGGAAGAGAGGCACCCCATTTATAGGCCTGTGGGTGGGAGAGGAAGAGAGAAAGGATGAGAACGGTGTGTGTGTGTGAATCCGGACGTGTGTGTGTATCCGTTACGTTTTGCGCTCTTTCATTTTTTGCACGAAAACGATGCATGGGGCACGTGCGTGCATCTGAATCACTGCATAGCTCTTTGACCATGCCCGTGCATCTGACTCGCTGCCCTGAACCACTACCGTAATGCGTGCATGGCCACCTAGCTCGCCTCGCTAGCCTAGCTCGCCTAGCGCACCTTGCTCGCCTCTCTAGCATGCATGCACGTCCGCCTCCCACGCATGCAAACCCACGTTGCTGCCTCCCATGCATGCAAGGCCTGGAAAGGTTGAGACGGGCTATTTACTGCGGTCTCCGGCCCAGACAACAAGACGGCCCAACGGTCCATCTAGCGCGCCCGGTATTTGTTTAAAAAACAATCTCCCAGCCAATCAGATTGCATCTTGCGGATCGCCCCCCTCCTCCCCACAGATTCCTTCTAGAAGGGTTAGAACGACGGCCCTTGATCACCGCTAGGGTTAGATCGACGGTCCTTGTTCAGTGCTAGGGTTAGCGGGGTTTGGGAGGGGTTTTGAGCGGTCCAAGCTATGTTTGACCGGATTTCAAATGAGCATAATAAATTAAATAAAAATCAGAAAAATAAAAAACATGCGCACATGGTCTTCTTATGTCATATACTAACGATTTAAGTTGATAAACAAGGTTTACATACATTTAAACGATAAGTTCATGTGTATTATGTGATATCTCGAGTATCTCAACCTCTCTTGTATGAAGTGAAGAGAAGTGTTTTGGGGAAATGAACATGAAAGTTTCAAAAAAACTCACCACAGCTTCATTTTGGAGTGACTAAGAAGGATCCAGGCTTAGTTTTTCATTTTGATGTTTTAGACTTGTTCAAATCTTGGTCAAAGTTAAGTTTGACCAGAATTCAAATGAGCAAAACAAATTAAAAAAAATCGAAAAATGGAAAAACCAGTGCACATAGTGTGTATATATAGAATATATGTGTAGGAAAGTTATTTGGCTAATTTAGACAAGGTCAAAAAAACCTTGCTTAGAAATGAGGCCGTTTACCCTACCTTTGGACCCCTCTTTTTAGCACATTTTTCATGAAAATTTCAAAAACCTCACCACAGCTTCATTTTGGATTAACTAAGAAGGATCCAGCCTTAGTTTTTCATTTAGATGTTTTTGACTTGTTTAAATCTTGGTCAAAGTTAAGTTTGACCAGAATTCAAATGAGCAAAACAAATTTAAAAAATACAACAGATTTAAATCAGCCAAACATGTGCTGATTCAAACATGTGCTCATTCAAACATCATCCAACAGATTTAAACATCATGTCAAACATAGTTCTAACATAGATCCAACATCATCCAACAGAAATATAACATTATCCATAATGTTTCATAATTATTCATAGCGTTGGGGCTTCTGTCTATTCCTTGAGCTTCTTGCCATCATTTTGCTCCTCGTGCACCTTGTGCTCATTGCTTCTTCTCTTCTCCTCTTGGTATCGGTACCTTGCGTGTCTTCTTCAAACCTATCATAGAGCTGTGAAAAACATAAAGGGTAATGAGATCATGTCAAGTGATAAATGTACAGTAGTATTTGACCCTTGCAAGATTTACATACCTAGCAGAACTCACAAGAACATAAGGTTGGTCACCATTTGGAGCCTCACTTGGTTCATGATTTGGAGCCTCACTTGGATCACCATGATCACCATTTGGAGCCTCACTTGAATCATTATTTGGAGAGTATTTTGGATCATCATCAAAATCATGCGGCTGTTGACCATCATCATTTGGAACCTCGTCAAAACCCTCATCTGATGCAACCGGCTGTTGACCATCATTTTCATCATCTGTTGAGGTAACCGGCTGCTGACCAACATTTTCATCGAAGCCTTCATTGAAACTCTCTCCGAACACTGGATCACCTGTGTTATCACAATACTTACCAAAATAACCAGACCCACCACACCTTGTGCACTTACGCTTCCTCGGTCCAAGTCCAGCTCCTTTGCTGCGAGGTCTGATTCGACTCTTCCTTGGTCTACCTGCTGCTCTCTTCAGAACTGGAGCGCAAAGCTTGAATCTAGGGTCCACCATGTCCCATTGTTGTTTTCCCTCCATAGCAGGCAAGGCATAAGCATATGTGGCTTTGAACCTTGCAACAGAGTAGTAATCATGCACATCCTGCTGTATGTTCCCTGCTGGACCTGGGAGAGAAGTGATGAAAAACAAGGCATGAATGCATGGCAACCCAGTTATCTATCATTGCATACAACTGCAAGTTCTAGCTTCTAAATCCACTTTATATCTCCATTCCCTCTTCTCTTTATCCAAATATGATATCTCTGCTGTGGTACCCGAGCAAAAAGTCATGTTCACTTCCAAGCCTATTGTTTTCTGCTTCAGTTCATTCATCACGGCAGGGATGATAATGTGGCCCATGAATTTTGCCTCAGCTATTCCTGCACGATAATGACATTTCTGCATGTATTATATCCTTATCCTGTCAAGCAAATCCACCACATAATGACCCTTTAGTTTCCGGATCGTTGAGTTGAAAGACTCTGCTAGATTATTGTGCACATAGTCAACTTTGCTCAGTTCACTGAATTGGCTTATGGCCCATAACTTGGAGTGGTGTGTTTCCAAGTATTCTTTCACTTTGGGATTCATGTATAACTGCCTCAAGTGGTACTTGTGCTTCTTCATGCTGCAAGTCAAAGATGCTGGCCATAAATTGTCGGTATACACCTTTCCTTTGAATTTCTTCATGAAATTTGCAGCAAGATGATGCATGCATTCCCTATGCTCTACTCCAAGGAACACATTGTCCACGGCCACTTCTAAACCTTTGCAGGCATCTGTATGAATGACCAACCCATTGGGATGTGCAATAGCCTGGCACAGATTATGCAAAAACCAAGTCCAGCTTTCCTCAGACTCTGTCTCCAGCACAACGTAGGCAACTGGAAATACAAAACTGTGTGCATCAACTAACACAAGCTGCTACTAACTGTCCTTTAAACCTCCCTGTGAGAAAAGTGGCATCAATAGCCAAATAAGGTCCGCAGCCTGCCAAAAAACCCCGGCGCCAAGCCTCAAAGCAGACAAAAACCCTCCTAAAGCATTCCTTGGTCTTTGTCACTCCCCTGAATGTGTACTCCACGGTGTGGTGATCAATATCTACAATACTACCTGGGCTTGTCCTTTCCACTTCACCTTTAAATGAATACAAAATTGGAAACTTTCCTGCCAGTTACCATAAATAGAATCCATAGCATGTTGTTTACCATTGAACAACCTCATGTATGGTAAATCTATCTTGAACTTATCTTTGATGTTCTTCTGCAATTCCTTTGGACCCACTTGCTGCTTTTCTTTCACCCACTTCTTTACTTCTTCTACCACCCATCTTGACTTGGCTCTATTGATTCTATCCTTCCTAAGGGTTGATTCCTGGCATGTGTGATTAAAGGGTTCACTTTGACCTGAACATTAGTGTTGTTTCGCATTTTAGATGCGAGCAGCCTCCATGGATAACCCTTAGTCGGACAGTGCACTCTGTAATGTACTTGATCGCTCTTGTCAACTTTGAAAGTACGTTCTACCTTGATGCAGTATGTCACAAGTGCATTTGTACACTCACTCATGGATGCAAAAACTGTACCTTCTTCCATATGAGGGTTCAAAGGGTCCCATTCAACAGCTGCAAGGTCTTCATCCTCACCCACCGCGTCATCATCCACACGGACTGCATTGTGAGCCTCATCTTGGTTTTCAGCCCAAGGTGGCCGTCTTAAATTCCGAATAACATCAGAATATAACTTCTCTTCATCAACCCAGAATTGTAGTCATCAGGCTCCGCTTCAAGGGGGACCCTACTGCCGTTGCCCACACTTGACGAGCCAACACGTCGCTGTGCACCAACTGAACTGTTCTGTCTAGAGATGCCATTACGACGACTTGGTTCTCCCCAAGATGTTGCACCCGCCATCCTAGGTCCAAATGCCTGCTCAAGCACATCAATTTGCAGCCTCACATGAAAATTATCTTTCTCTTAATGCCTAGCAAACATGGTAGCCAGCTCTTCATCATTACTAACTGTCACCCATTTCTTTTCCCCATCATAGTATTTGTATACCACTTCATCAAGCAAACCCCAAGGATATTGTCTACAAAGTACCTCCCCAAATTGTCTGAAACTCCAATTACTAGCCATTGGCAACCGATAATTGAAACCTCCTTGGTATTTCTTCTTATCCTTTGCATCGAATATGTACCGGTCCCTTCTAGTTTGCACCAAGAAAGCAAACCGTAACTCCATCCTAAACGGCAAAAAACTGAGACGCAATCAACACACTAATTGGGAAAACCTACTCGAATCAACTTTCCAAATGCACAAATAAGCTCAATCTAAACAAGATGCGTGACTTACCCCTCGGGAGCCCAGTCGTGGATGCGACGGATCTCTGGCCCGATGCATGCCTCGCCAAATACTCCGGAGTCGCCCCTGCTCGCCATTTCGCCCTGGGGTTATTCCTCCTAGTTCAAATAGCTCCGGCAGCCCCCCACCTTTGAGCGCTTTGGCCGGGTGCACGGAAGGAGGCCGCGCCGCAGGTCGAGCAGGTGGCGGGCGCCCCACCCATGGCGTCGCAGGAAGGTGGCGGGCGTCGCAGGTAGCGGTGGAGCGTCGACGCAGGACGGTAGCGACGGAGCAGGCCATGCAGCTGGTGGCGGGGCAGCTGCTGGTTGCGGCGCAGGACGGCCGGCCGATAGGGAAGAGTGATTTGGGAATCCTACAAATGATTTGGGGATTTGGTTGCACGGGCCTACATGTCAGCTCCAGACCCACGTCCACGCAGTCCCACGTGTAAACTCCGGACCCACAACCACTAACGCCGGCGGACGGAATGGACTCAAATATGGCCGTTTGGCCTCGTCATAGTAGTTGTGCGTGGACTAGGGGCAAAACTGAGCACAATTCACATCTGAGGGAAAAACTGAGCACACGGACACCACTGAGGGCAAAAGGATAATTAACCCTAAAGAAAAACTTTTACAAACTCTGTTTGCTCTTGTTGTTGTAAATATGTAAAGCCAGCATTCAAGTTTTCAGCAAAGATTATGAACTAACCATATTCACAATAACACTTAGGTCTCATGTTACTCATATCAATGGCATAATCAACTGGCGAGCAATAATAATGAATCTCGAATGACAACACTTTCTCAAAACAATCATAATATGATATAACAAGATGGTATCTCGCTAGCCATTTCTGAGACCGCAAAACATAAATGCAGAGCACCTCTGAAGATCAAGGACTGACTAGACATTGTAATTCATGGTAAAAGAGATCCAGTCATAGTTATACTCAATATAAATTAATAGTAATGGATGCAAATGACAGCGGTGCTCTTCAAGTGGTGCTTTTTAATAAGAGGATGATGACTTAACATAAAAGTAAATAGATAGGCCCTTCACAGAGGGAAGCATGGATTTGTAGAGGTGCCAGAGCTTGAGTTTTGAAACAGAGATAAATAATATTTTGGGTGGCATACTTTCATTGTCAACATAACAACCAAGAGATCTCGATATCTTCCATGCTACACACATTATAGGCGGTTCCCAAAAAAATGGTAAAGTTTATACTCCCCACAACCAACAAGCATTAATCCATGGCTTGCCCGTAACAACAGGTGCCTCCAACTAACAAAAATCCTGGGGGAGTTTTGTTTGCAATTATTTTGGTTTGAGCATGGGACCGGGCATCCCGGTTACCGACCATTTTCTCGTGAGTGAGGAGCGGAGTCCACTCCTCGTGAGAATAACCCACCTAGCATGGAAGATATAGACAGCCCTAGTTGATACATGAGTTGTTCGAGCATACAAAACTGAATTTCATTTGAAGGTTTAGAGTTTGGCACATACAAATTTACTTGGAACGACAGGTAGATACTGCATATAGGAAGGTATGGTGGACTCACATGGAATAACTTTGGGGTTTATGGAAGTGGATGCAGAAGCAATATTCCCGCTTGGTACAAGTGAAGGCTAGAAGAGACTGGGAAGCGACCAACTAGAGAGCGACAACAGTCCTGAACATGCATTAAAATTAATCAACACTGAGTGCAAGCATGAGTAGGATATAAATCACCATGAACATAAATGTCGGGGAGGCTATGTTGATTTTGTTTCAACTACATGCGTGAACATGTGCCAAGTCAAGCCACTCGAATCGTTCAAAGGAGGATACCACCCTGTCATACCACATCACAACCATTCTAATAGCATGTTGGCATGCCAGGTAAACCATTATAAACTCCTAGCTAATTAAGAATGGCATGAGCAACTATAATCTCTAATTGTCATTGCAAACATGTTTCATTTATAATAGGCTGAATCAGGAACGATGAACTAATCATATTTACAGAAACAAGATAGGTCGAGTTCATTCCAGCTTCTCTCATCTCAATCAGTCCATCATATATCCTCATTATTGCCTTTCACTTGCACGACCGAACGGTGTGGATAATAATAATAGTGCATGTGCATTGGATTAAGCTGGAATCTGCAAGAATTTAAGACAAGGGAGAAGACAAAGTAATATGGGCTCTTTGTTAAATCAATAATAATGCAAATGAGAGCCAATGAACATTTTCATCATGGTCTTCTCCTCTCAACCCCCAAAGAAAAGAAAAGACATAAAACTATTTACACGGGAAAGCTCCCAACAAGCAAAAGAAGAATGAGAAATCTTTTTGAGTTTTCTTTTAATTACTACTACTACAGGCATGGAAAGTAAACTAGCTAAAAGATATACCTATTTTTTTTGTTTTTCTTAAGGTTTTTCAAACACACAAGAAAAAAGCTTAGAAAAGAGAATAAACTAGCATGGGTAGTACAATGAAAAAGTATGAACACCGACAACTAGAATGAGTGTGTGAACATGAATGTAATGTCGGTGAGAAATACATACTCCCCCATGCTTAGGCTTTTAGCCTAAGTTGGTCTAATCCCACGGATGAAAGCTGCCTTTTCTGATGTGCGGAGGAGTGTCATCTGGGTGCCACTAGTTGGCGATCTCCTCCGGATCCCACTGATAAACGGAGTGTCGATAAGGGTCAAGTGGTGGTTCCGGCTCAGGCTCTGGAGCTGGTGTCAGGCTCCAGTATGCGTAAACGCCCTCCGGCAAGATGAGGTACGTGCCTGAAAATATGTTAAACAAAGAAGGCGCATGCAAGGTTATAATTTCACAATAATTTTTATCAAATACCAAATTATACACAAGTAGTTTCTTCTTATTTTTAACAATAAAATCATGTGCTACCATACTCTTATAATCTAGAAAAACAGAGAGCGGCAACTTTTCTTCTTGATCATAATGCCTAATAGGTATATTAGAGTGTGCAGCAAGGCGCGAAGCAAAGATACCACCGAAGATGGGGCCCTTTGTACGGTTCAGACTTAATCGCTTAGCAATAACAGCACCTAAACAGAAAGTTGTATCACGAAACAAAGCATGGCGCAAAATAACAATATCAGGGGCACTAAGATTTCCACTGTTCCCGTGACCAATTAAACATCTACCAGCAAATATTGCGAAGTAACATAGAATAGGAAAATGTATGCTAGTAATTCTTGCACCTGAAACTTTTCTTGTTTCCCCTACATCAATTTCATTAATAAATCCCTACACATCATTATGGTGTGGTTCCTCTATGCTGCCCTCAAAGGGTATCTTGCAGACCCGACAAAAATCATATAGTGACATCTCCTTAACCTCATCATATAAATGAAACTCCACTGAAGGTGGTGATTTCCTAGCATGAAAGTAAAATTTTTGCACGAAAATATTAGTGAGTAGGAGATACTGTTCGCGCTGGTCGTGGAGGAAGTTAGTGAGGCCTGCATTCTCCGCCAAGTAATAAAAATCACCACAAATTCTGGCGGCTCTCAAGAATTCTTCGTAAGGCCATTCGCATGGCCGAACCTCCGCAGTGCGAGGCATATTGTATTTGGGATTTTTATTCTCCTCATTTTGTTTATCCTTCGAGCTTCGGCTCGAAGAGCCTCTCAACAATCTCCTCAACATTTTCTTCTTATGAAAATTTCTGAAATTTTTAGTGACTCACAATAAAAGTGAACAAAACTCAACAAGATTGATAGCAATCACTCCCATAAGTGCCTAGAACCTACACATTCATTAGAACTACTTGGGGCCCTATAAATTTGACATGCAAACTCAAGAACAGGATCACCTTAGTAGCAAAAATTTGTAATAAATAAAGCACTAGAACGTAAACTAATTGGACCATTGGAGGAGTCACATACCAAAGAACAATCCCCCAAAACAGTTTGTGAATGAAGCTTTGAGCAAGGAGATCAAAAATCGCAGCAAAACGAGCTAGGACATGAGTTTGAGCTGTGTGGTGTTTTTTCTGGAGGAATACGAAGTGTGTGGGTGCAGGAATAAGTGGAGGGGGGGCATGTGGGGCCCACAAGGCAGGGGTGCACCCAGGGGGGAGGGCGCGCCCTAGACCCCCGTTGCCAGGTGGTGTGCCCCCCTGATGTGTTCTTAGTGCCAAATATTCTTAAATATTCTACAAAAAAAATCATATTTCATTTTCGGGACATTTGGAGAACTTTTATTTTCGGGGTTTGTTTTATTGCAAGGATAATCAGAAAACAGACAGAAAAATAATATTTTTGCTTCATTTAATCTAAATAACAAAAAGTAAAAGGGGGGTACAGAGAGTCGTGCTTTCTAACTTCATCCATCTCATGCTCATCAAAAGGAATCCACTAACAAGGTTGATCAAGTCCTGTTAACAAACTCATTCTGAATCGCATGAAACCGGAGAATCTTCGAATAGCACTAAGTTACCTCAACGGGGATATGCATGTCCCCAACAATAAGAATATCATATTTCTTCTTGACAGTAGGAAGAGGAAATTCAAAACCTCCAATAGTAATCGTTGAAAATTTTCCAATACAATTGATATTGTGGACTTGAGGTTGTTTCCTCGGAAAGTGTACCGTATGCTCATTACCATTAACCTGAAAAGTGACATTGCCTTTTTTGCAATCAATAACAGCCCCTGCAGTATTCAAAAAGGGTCTACCAAGGATAATCGACATACTATCATCCTCGGGAATATCAAGAATAACAAAGTCCGTTAAAATAGTAACGTTTGCAACCACAATAGGCACATCCTCACAAATATCGATAGGTATAGCAGTTGCTTTATCGGCCATTTGCAAAGATATTTCAGTAGGTGTCAACTTATTCAAATCAAGTCTATGATATAAAGATAGAGGAATAACACTAACACCGGCTCCAAGATCACATAAAGTAGTTTTAACATAGTTTATTTTAATGGAGCATGGTATAGTTGGTACTCCTGGAACTCCTAGTTTCTTTGGTATTCCACCTTTAAAAGTATAATTAGCAAGCATGGTGGAAATTTCAACTTCCCGTATCTTTCTTTTATTTGTAACAATATATTTCATGTACTTAGCATAAGGATTCATTTTAAGCATATCAGTTAAACGCATATGCAAAAAGATAGGTCTAATCATTTCAGCAAAGCGCTCAAAATCCTGATCATACTTTTTCTTGGATGGTTTAGGAGGAAAAGGCATGGGTTTCTGAACCCATGGTTCTCTTTCTTTGCCGTGCTTCCTAGCAACAAAGTCTCTCTTATCATAACGTTGATTCTTTGATTGGGGGTTATCAGGATCAACAGTAGGTTTAATTTCTACGTCATTGTTATTGCTAGGTTTAGCATCAACATGAACATCACCATTAACATTATCACTAGGTTCATGTTCATTACCAGATTGTGTTTCAGCATCAGAAATAGAAATATCATTGGGATTCTCAGGTGTGTCAACAACAGGTTCACTAGAAGCATGCAAAGTCCTATAATTTTTCTTTTTCTTCTTCTTAGAAGGACTAGGTGCGTCAACATTAGTTCTCTGAGAATCTTGCTCAATTCTCTTAGGGTGGCCCTCAGGATACAAAGGTTCCTGAGTCATTTTACCCCCTCTAGTCATAACTCTAACAATATTATCATTTTTCTTATTATTTAATTCATTGAGCAAATCATTTTGAGCTTTAAGCACTTGTTCTGCTTGAGTGGTAACCATGGAAGCATGTTTACTAATAAGTTTAAGTTCACCTTTAACTCCAGACATATAATCACTCAGGTGTTCAATCATACAAGCATTGTGTTTCAATATTCTTCCAACATAAGCATTGAAGTTTTCTTGTTTAACAATAAATTACCAAACTCATCCAAGCAATGACTAGCAGACTTGTAACGAGGAATATCACCTTCATCAAATCTATAGAGAGAATTTACCTTCACTACCTGTGTCGGGTTATCAAGACCATGTATTTCTTCAATAGGTGGTAAATTTTTAACATCTTCAGCTTTAATACCCTTTTCTTTCATAGATTTCTTTGCCTCTTGCATATCTTCAGGACTGAGAAATAGAATACCCCTTTTCTTCGGAGTTGGCTTAGGAGTTGGTTCAGGAAGTGTCCAATTTTTTTCATTACTCAACATATTATTCAATAACAATTCAGCTTGATCAACAGTTCTTTCCCTGAAAACACAACCAGCACAACTATCCAGGTGGTCTCTGGAAGCATCGGTTAGTCCATTATAAAAGATATCAAGTATTTCATTTTCCTTGAGAGGATGATCATGCAAAACATTAACTAATCGGAGAAGCCTCCCCCAAGCTTATGGGAGACTCTCTTCTTCAATTTGCACAAAATTATATATTTCCCTTAAAGCGGCTTATTTCTCATGAGCGGGGAAATATTTAGCAGAAAAGTAATAAATCATATCCTGGGGACTACGCACACAACCAGGATCAAGAGAATTAAACCATATTTTAGCATCACCCTTTAATGAGAATGGAAATAACTTAAGGATATAGTAGTAACGAATTTTTTCCTCATGAGTAAATAGCGTGGCTATATCATTCAATTTAGTAAGATGTGCCACAACAGTTTTAGATTCATAGCCATAAAAAGGATCAGATTCAACCAAAGTAATTATCTCAGGATCGACAGAGAAATCATAATCCTTATGAGTAATACACACAGGTGAAGTAGCTAAAGCAGGGTCATATTTCATGCTAGCATTCAGAGATTTTTCTTTCAGCTTAGCTAATAATTTCTTAAGATCAGATATATCATTGCAAGCAAGAAAATCTCTAGCAGTTTCTTCATCCATAACATAACTCTCAGGCACAATAGGTAATTCATATCTAGGGGGAGAATCTTCATCATCACTTTGACCAGTATTATCAGTTTCAATAATTTCATTCTCTTTAGCCCTAGCAAGTTATTCATCGAGAAATTCACCTAATGGCACAGTATTATCAAGCATAGAAGTAGTTTCATCATAAGCATCACGCATAGCAAAAGTGGCATCATCAATAACATGCGACATATCATAATTAATAGCAGAAGCAGGTTTACGTGTCGCAAGTTTACTCAAAACAGAAGGAGACTCAAGTGCAGAGCTAAATGGCAGTTCCTTACCTCCCCTTGTAGTTGAGGGATAAATCTTCATTTTCTTGTCTTTCAAGTTCCTCATAGTGATCAGCAGATATAAATCCCAAGTAACTCGAAGAATAGAGTTATGCTCCCCGACAACGGCGCCAGAAAATAGTCTTGATAACCCACAAGTATAGGGGATCGCAACAGATTTCGAGGGTAGATTATTCAACCCAAATTTATTGATTTGACACAAGGGAAGCCAAAGAATATTCTCAAGTATTAGCAGTTGAGTTGTCAATTCAACCACGCATGGAAAACTTAATATCTGCAGCAAAGTACTTAGTGGCAAAGTAGTATGGAAGTAACGGCAACGGTGGCAAAAGTAATAGCAGTAGTTTTGTAGTAATTGCACTGTTCAAGAAATCTTCTGATTCAGCAATTTATCGTCCGATTTATCACTACTCTTGGGGTGACCAATAAGATTATGCCTTATCTTCACCGTTTATCATTTGGGACGATTTGTCACTCTGACAAGCGATTTATCGGGAATCTACCGATAAATCGGGCCTATTTCTAACATTATGTTTGCAAAAAGTATGTTTATTTGTGTTTTCTGGAGCTTGTTTTGCAATATGTACTATTGTCCTATTTTGTTTGTCATTATAAGAGGGTTCAAATGCTAGGAATCAAGGTAACACTTCTGTCCAATATTGTTTTTTTGTTGGATATAGCATATTTTAGTGTTGGGAACATTGGATTTGCAAAAATGGCCGATTAACAATCGACCAATAAAATCTATTAATCGACCGATTTCCGATTAATCTCTAATCCCCAGCTGACCGAAATGATAACGATAAGTGATATCCTCAACATTGAGTAATTGTAACAGTGGCAACAGAAAAGTAACTAAGCAAAGATCAATATGTGAAAAGCTCGTAGGCATTGGATCAGTGATGGATAATTATGTCGGATGCTATTCCTCATGCAATAGTTATAACATAAGGTGACATAGAACTAGCTCCAGTTCATCAATGTAACTAGGCATGTATTCCGAATATAGTCATACGTGCTTATGGAAAAGAACTTGCATGACATCTTTTGTCCTACCCTCCCGTGACAGCGGGGTCCTATTGGAACCTAAGGGATATTAAGGCCTCCTTTTAATAGAGTACCAGACCAAAGCATTAACACTTAGTGAATACATGAACTCCTCAAACTACGGTCATCACCGGGAGTGGTCCCGATTATTGTCTCTTCGGGGTTTCCGGATCATAACACATAGTAGGTGACTATTGACTTGCAAGATAGGATCAAGAACTCACATATATTCATGAAAACATAATAGGTTCAGATCTGAAATCATGGCACTCGGGCCCTAGTGACAAGCATTAAGCATAGCAAAGTCATAGCAACATCAATCTTAGAACATATGGATACTAGGGATCAAACACTAACAAAACTAACTCGATTACATGGTAAATCTCATCCAACCCATCACCGTCCAGCAAGCCTACGATGGAATTACTCATGCACGGCGGTGAGCATCATGAAATTGGTGATGGAGGAAGGTTGATGATGACGATGGCGACGGATTCCCCTCTCTGGAGCCCCGAACGGACTCCGGATCAGCCCTCCCGAGAGAGATTAGGGCTTGGCGGCGGCTCCGTATCGTAAAACGCGATGAATCCTTCTCTTTGATTTTTTTCTCCCTGAACGTGAATATATCGAGTTGGAGTTGAGGTCGGTGGAGCATCAGGGGGCTCACGAGGCAGGGGGCGCGCCCAGGGGGGTAGGCGTTCCCCCACCCTCGTGGATAGGGTGTGGGCCCCCTGGCCTTGATTCTTTCGCCAGTATTTTTTATTAATTCCAAAAATAATCTCCGTGAAGTTTCAGGTCATTCCGACAACTTCTATTTCTGCACAAAAATAACACCATGGCAATTCTGCTGAAAACAACGTCAGTCCGGGTTAGTTCCATACAAATCCTGCAAGTTAGAGTCCAAAACAAGGGCAAAAGTGTTTGCAAAAGTAGATACGATCGAGACGTATCAGAGACAACACACAAATTACCAATACCTGCAAAAACAATCAAATAACTTGTACCCAATGCGATAAAGGGGTTGTCAATCCCTTCATGGTCACTTGCAAAAGTGAGATCTGATAGAGATAGATGAAACTAAACAAAGGATAATTAAATATTTTTAGGTTTTTGGTTTATAGATCTAAAAGTAAAAGATTGCAAAATAGTAGATTGGAAACTTATATGATGGAAAATAGACCCAGGGGCCATAGGTTTCACTAGAGGCTTCTCTCAAGATAGCAAATAATACGGTGGGTGAAAAAATTACTGTCGAGCAATTGATAGAAAAGCGCAAAGTTATGACGATATCTAAGGCAATGATTATGAAATATATGCGTCACGTCTGTGTCAAGTAGACCGACTCTTGCCTGCATCTACTACTATTACTCCACACATCGGCCGACTCCTCCCTGCATCTAGAGTATTAAGTTCATGAACAACAGAGTAACGCATTAAGAAAGATGACATGATGTAGAGGAATAAACTTAAGCAATATGATGTAAACCCCATCCTTTTATCCTCGATGGGAATAATACAATACGTGCCTTGCTGCCCCTATTGTCACTGGGAAAGGACACCGCAAGATTGAACCCAAAGCTAAGCACTTCTCCCGTTACAAGAAAAACCAATCTAGTTGGCTAAACTAAACCGATAGTTCGGAGAGAATTACAAAGATATCAAATTATGCATATAAGAATTCAGAGAAGATTCAAATAATATTCATAGATAAGCTGATCATAAAACCACAATTCATCGGATCTCGACAAACACACCGCAAAAGAAGATCACATCGGATAGATCTCCAAGAACATCGAGGAGAACATGGTATTGAGAATCAAAGAGAGAGAAGAAGCCATCTATCTACTAGCTATGGACCCGTAGGTCTGTGGTAAACTACTCAAACTTCATTGGAAGGGCAATAGAGTTGATGTAGAAGCCCTCCGTGATTGAATCCCCCTTCGGCGGGATGCCGAAAAAGGCCCCAAGATGGGATCTCATGAGAATAGAAGGTTGTGGCGGTGGAAAAGTGTTTTCGTGGATGCTTCTAGAGGTTTGGGAATATATGTGAATATATAGGGCCAAGGGTTAGGTTAGAGGAGTCCCGAGGAGGTGACAAGGCAGGGGCGCGCCCTCACCCCTTGTCGCCGCCTTGCAGCTCTTCTGACTTCATTTCCAAGTCTCCCGAGTGCCTTCAGGTCCAAGAAAAATCATCGCGAAGGTTTTATTCCGTTTGGACTCTTGGTATTCCTTTCCCGCGAAGCTCAAAAACAAGGGGAAAAACATAAACTAGCACTGGGCTCTAGGTTAATAGGTTAGTCCGAAAAATAATATAAAATAGAATATCAATGCATACAAAACATCCAAAATAGATAACATAATAGCATGCAACAGTCAAAAATTATAGATACGTTGGAGACGTATCAAGCATCCCCAAGCTTAACTCGTGCTCGTCCTCAAGTAGGTAAATGATAAAAATAGAATTTTTGATGTGGAATGCTACCTAACAAATTTATCCATGTAATTTTTCTTTATTTTGGCATGAATGTTCAGATCCATATGATTCAAAACAAAAGTTTAATATTGACATAAAAAATAATACTTCAAGCATACTAACATGGCCAAAGAAAGCTTGTACCAACAAAATCATATAGTCTAGCTATGCTCCATCTTCATCACACAAAATATTCAAATCATGCACAACCCCAATGACAAGCCAAGCAATTGTTTCATACTTTTGGTGTTCTCCAACCTTTTCGACTTTCATGCAATATGTGAGTGTGAGCCATAGATATAGCACTATAGGTGGAACAGAATATGGTGGTTGTGGAGAAGACAAAAAGAGGGAGATAGTGTCACATCAACTAGGCGTATTAACGGGCTATGAAGATGCCCATCAATGGATATCAATGTGAATGAGTAGGGATTGCCATGCAACGGATGCACTAGAGCTATAAGCTTATGAAAGCTCAAAAGAAAACTAAGTGGGTGTGCATCCAACTTGCTTGCTCATGAAGACCTAAGGCAATTTGAGGAAGCCCATCATTGGAATATACAAGCCAAGTTCTATAATGAAAAATTCCCACTAGCATATGAAAGTGACAACATAGGAGACTCTCTATCATGAAGATCATGGTGCTACTTTGAAGCACACGTGTGGAAAAAGGATAATAACATTGCCCGTTCTCTCTTTTTCTCTCATTTTTGTTTCGCTTATTTCGCCTCCCCTTTAATTTTTTTCCTCAAATGGGACAATGCTCTGATAATTATGATCATCACACTTTTATTTACTTACAACTCAAGAATTACAACTCGATACTTAGAACAGGGATGCCTATCGTATTAGGACTAAATTCATAACCAAAGAAAATTACCATGATGTTTGAAAAGACTCTCAAAATAATAAAAGTGAAGCATGAGAGTTGAACAATTTCTATAAAATAAAACCACCATCGTGCTCTAAAAAGATATAAGTGAAGCACTAGAGCAATATTGTCTGGCTCAAAAGATATAAGTGAAGCACGCAGAGTATTCTAAAAAATCACGATTCATGTGTGTCCCTCTCAAAAGGTGTATATAGCAAGGATGATTGTGGCAAACTAAAAAGTAAAGACTCATATCGTACAAGACGCTCCAAGCAAAACACATATCATGTGGTGAATAAAAATATAGCCTCAAGTAAAGTTACTGATAGACGAAGACGAAAGAGGGGATGCCT